>OY757018.1:35410475-36850984 GCA_963580285.1 Lucinisca nassula
ATAGCCATTTTAACGTTTTTTGGCTATTTGCAGTTGTCTGCAAATAGCCATTTTAACGTTTTTTGGCTATCTGCAGTTGACTGCAAATAGCCATTTTAACGTTTTCTGGCTATTTGCAGTTGACTGCAAATAGCCATTTTAACGTTTTTTTTGGCTATTTGCAGTTGACTCTTCCACGGACGGACCCACATTTTGGGTTTGTGTGGCTGCACCTGTCCATATTTTATGGGGCTAAAGTTTTTATGTGGCTAACGGTTTATGTGGCTTTAAGACACACAAATCTGTACATCTAATGTGGCTAGCCACACAAACTTTGGACATCAGCCACATAAAGGATGTCTGAACCGTCTTTGTCTAAACTTATGTGGCTACCAGAGGTTGTGATATCTAGCCCTCTAAAGGTAGAACAGAACTTTCTTTATAGTGCACTGATACATCTTATGGGTCTAGCTCCTCACATAGAGGGACTTTTTCCTACTGCAGCATTCAGCCCCAGGACAGCCAGTTAAATTTATGTGGCTCAGCCCCATAATCTCAAAGTTTAGCCTCATAATCCTGGACATCCATGTCCAAGGATGTCCAAGGTGATGGACATAAATGTATGTGTCTTTTTTTTTATTTGATTTTTCTAGTCCCCCTGAACCCCTCTGTACTAACAGAAAAATGGGTTTGTGAGGCTAGCCACACAAACCCATTTTGCCACACAAAACCCTTCTGTACCTAAAAGAAGCCACATAAACCCATTTTGTAAGAAAGATCTTTCTGTCATTTCTGAATCGATTTTGGACGCCATTCTTTCATATTGATATGTGTTCCTGACGTGATAGGACCAGATACATGACCTTTTGCATAAAACTACACAATACGTCTGCGAATAGTAAAGGCTCTGGCGTGAGTGAGAGCATTTTCCGATCGCAACTGCAATATGTTCCCTTACATCATGGGCTGGTACATTCACAGTTAAATTCCTATAATAAGTTTGTTTGATTTGAGGTTAAACGCCCCCGTCAATACTGTAAAGGTAATTTTGGAGACGTTGCTTCCAATTTTGTGGGACTTTTACCCGACATTGAGATGAAATGACATCTCAAGCCCTGTCGACCAATGAAACCAATAGGGTTTATTAGCATGGACGGTCCGCCTCGCACCGCGGTTCCTGAACAGTCTTAGATCCTCTGAGCGGTTTACCAGTACTAGTGTGCGGGCCGGATTCAGCTCTGTGTGGGAGCATCATGCAGGCCATATATTTCTTCAAGCTCCTATGGGCGGGGTCGTTATAATAAGACCGTCTGTGTGACTCTTCAAAAGTGGTCTTTAAGGCCACTTTTGAACAGTTCCAAACGTGGTCTATTTGTACAGACACTGAGTGCAGAAAACACACAGGAAGGATGACGGAAAACCTGCAAATATGCTTTCTAAACATCACGAAAACACGCCTATATAATTTTGACCCCAATGAACCCCACTTTTATATAGTAAAACTGGCGTTTCCGGGGGTATACATTATTTTTCTTATTTCTTCTCTAAAATATAGATTGTGGGTACTCGTTAGAACCGCCTCGATGAGGGGGTTCTAACGAGTGCCCACAATCTATATTTTGAGCAGAAATAAGAAAAATATCACAATTTTTTATCATAAAATTTTCATTTTTTTTTCGGCGATAAAGGTGGCAATGTATTTCTATAGGCGTGTTTGCGTAATGAGGAGAATTAGTCTTGATTTTAGATGGTCATAATAGCAGAATTTCTCTGTATGTAGCACATCCTTCATTCAGTACATGTCATCATTTTAATTCACTTGGGAATATTAAGCTATTTCATAACGTCAAAATTTGTGACGCAATACTTGCGATATATGGAACGAACTGAAGTTAGAAATAAGGAATCTTTAGATCCATTAAAATGTGGTAAAATGCCATACTTGTGTGTTACAGTTGTTGAACTACATGTACCCATGCAAGATTCGGGCCGGTAAGTCAACTGGAATAGGAAACGTGAGGCAACCGTTAAGTTTAAAAGTCTTGGTCGAAATCATTAACAGAGTGACAAACAATGTTGATCTGATTTTGAACCACAATCTCTTGCATAAGTATCTGTACCAATCTACATGTTTAAGTTTGGCAGCCTCAGGAAGCAAGGAATACACCAAAGAACTGGAAAATATGGAGTGTATATATTTTCTGGGCCTGACTGGCTCGTTTTGGCCAATTAGGCCTCATCAGTGACCCTCAGATATTTTCAAAAATGTTAACCTGCAGAAACTTTTCTAGAACATATTTAAGGGATGGAAATAGTAAATTCTGGTAGACATTATTCTGTATGAAAAAGAATCCGAGCTAAATTAAGAAATCAATGGTCTGCTAACCCCATGAGGGCATGAGTTCGTAATTTGCACATGTGTGTTTCTGCTATAAATGGCAAAACCAGCAAATTTCGAAGGTAAAAAGAAACATCTCATCACGAAAACACGCCTATAAAATAATAATAATAATCGACCTTATTTATAGAGGGTATAGTAGTTACAGATAAGATTGACTAGGCGGAGCTATCGTTTGAATATTCCATTAGGAATATTCCATTAACAAAAAGGTAAACCAAGTCACCAGTTTGTGTGAATTCAAGTGTATCACAAGCATAGCTGTGGCGTGTATGACCATTTTGTCCGCTTGAAGAAAGCGTGCGAAAGGCACCCTACCGAATCTCCTGGCGGATTCAGCGAATTTGACATATATTGACAACACCTGAATAGCTCCGCCTAGTCAATCTTTTCTGCGACTACAATAACACATTTAGTGACTGGTACTAATCTTCCATCCTTGGAAGGAACCAGTTCTAAGCAATAAGGATAAAGTCTCTTGCTCAAGGAAACAACACTTGGCGCTTGCGGGGATCGAACCGGCTGACTCTCGCGAATCCGACGCTTGACCACTGCACCACAGCGCTCCATAATGCCGAACCCCTTGAACCCCAGTTTTATATATATATAAAACTGGGGTTTAGAGGGTAGACCTTCGGTTTCCAATTTCTGCTCTAAATTATAGATTGTGGGACCTTATAAGAACCACCTCAATAAGGCGGTTCTAACGTGTACCCTCAATCGATATTTTGAGCAGAAATAAGAAAAAATTCACCTGAATAGTTTCGGATTTTCGGTAAAATTTGCAATGTATTTAGATTGGCGTCTTTTCATAATGCTGTGGCCTTCATTAAAAGAGAGTTCGCCTAGTACTCCACCTGTTACCCATTTGAAGCGTGGATGCATGCAGTTCACTTACCTGTGAGGCTGGATGTTCTGACTTCAATCTCCGACAAACGGGGATAATTTTGGCGTCACATCAAAGCTAAACTTCTTGCCATTTTTTGTTAGCACCATGCTTCACATGTGGACACAAAAGCGTTCAAACGCCGATGAAGTACTTTTCAATGAATCCCTTTACATCAAGTTAGTTTGACAAACAAATGCCATTCATCAGAGTAGTCTAAAACTGGATCAAGCAATATACATTGATTGGTCTTATTGTGGCAAGCACTTTTTCCATTTTTAGATCTGATTGACATTCGAGATGTATTATGATTGGACAGTGCATGGTCTACAGTGAAATATACAACATTTTGTGTTTTGAATTTATTCCTGTCTTGCAAGTGACTGACAGGATGTAAGGAAATATTGAATGAAACATCAGATCAATATGAAATGAAGCTCATCAATGTTTCAACGGATTTGTGTCCACAGGTGTAACATGTCCTTGCAATGAATACCCTTCTAAACTTTATGTGGAGAAAACTGGGGTTTACGGGGTATTCATTATTTTTCTTATTTCTTCTCCAAGACATATGTTGTGGGTACTCGTTAAAACCGCATCAGTAAGATAGTGTTAACGAGCACCAACAACCTATGTTTAGAGTATACATCACGATATAAAGTCCGTGAAACGACGACCCCTCTAAACCCTTATTTTTTATAAAGAAAAGTGGGGTCAAAGGGTGTATACTTTATCTGCCTTATTTTTGCTCAAAAACATAGATTGTCGGTACTCATTAGAACCGCATAATTGAGTTGGTTATAACGGGCACTCACGATATGTGTTGAAAGCAGAAATAAGAAAGATTACACAATTTTTACAAAATACATGTATTTGTTATTTATGACCCCATGTTGGACGCTATTATTTCACATGGACATGTTTTCCTAATGAAATTAGAAAAATATTACAAATTTTCATCAGAAAAATAACCTTTTTTGAGGTATGAAAGAATGCGATATGTTATCGTAATTGTAAAGTCTAATATCTCGATTTGAAAGACAATTTACGAGGGGTGAAATTGCATATAAGACGAAAACATATTGACATTTAACGAAAACAAGCTTAAACAAAATACAATGTAAATTTTACCGCGGAAAAAGGAGAATTTTAGTTTGAAAAATTGCAATATTTTTCTTATTTCTGCTCTAATATAAAGATTGTGGGTACTCGTTAGAACCGCCTCGACGATATTTTTCTTATTTCTGCTCAAAATATAGATTGTGGGTTCTCGTTTGAACCGCCTCATCGAGGCGGTTCTAACGAGTACCCACAATCTTTATATTAGAGCAGAAATAAGAAAAGTAAGGTTTACCCCTGTAAACCCCAGCTTTACTCTATAAAAGTGGGGTTCAAGGGGGTCAAACTTATATGGTTTTCAAGATGAGAATTTTACAACACAAAGCAAATTCGATAAAAAAAATCTGATATTTTTATATTACTGCAAAGAACATCGGTGAGGCGGTTTTAACGAGTACCAACAACCTATGTATTGGAGCAGAAATAAGACAAATACTGTATACCCCCGTAAACCCCAGTTTTCTCAATATAAATGCCAAAAGTATATGATGAACGTATCGTTATGGTAAAATGATTACTGGCGACGGCTGGCCTCGGTAGCACAGTCGGATGCGCGCCTGACTGGTGATCAGGAGGACGCGGGTGGCAACATTCTTCATGAAATCTTTTCTACGGTCATTCTCCCCCTTTCGCTGATTCAGTATTGTCAGTTTCTGGCGAAAGACTGTGCACTGTACTGGTTAACCGCTTACATATAAGTCTGCCCAGGAAAAGTGTGGACAGGTAAACTGATCGGCTCAAACATGACCTAAATAGTGTTGACGAGACGGTTATACTCCAAACCAAACAAACAAATTACATGTACTGGCGACAGGCACATGTAAGTATGCGCTAGAGAACCCACAATCCAGAATAGCCGACCTTAATTTGGGTCAAGAGATCAATGTGCGAAGTCAGCAACGGTACCAGCATCATCTTCGAGCAAATGAGCATTCGGAACCAGCCAAGACCACAAGTGAGAAAGATAGCCCACAGATAAAAGACACTAAGCCAACGGTTATGTATATGATGTCACTGGTCGAATCTTTCCATAAAAGTGCATCCTATTAAATCTCAAAATTGTTAATTTCTGATGAAAATTTTTGATAGTATTCTTATAAATACTCAAAGCATTGGTTGTGGGTAATCGATATGGCCACCTTCTTGATGCTGTACTTTTTAAGTACCCACTTGCTGTGGTTTGGAGCAGGAATAAGAAAAAGCAATGTGCACCCCTGTAAACTCCAGTTTTCTGTATAATAAAGAGGCCTTTACGAGGATTTTATCAATGTGATGGCATTCGAGTTCCCCCCACAGCCAGCGGAACAGCACATATTAAGTAACACACTGTGACGAATAATTCCCAATACGAGAACACGCCTATAAAATTTTGACCCCCTCATACCCCACTTTTATATAGTAAAACTGGGGTTTAAGGGGGTAGACATTATTCTTCTTATTTCTGCTCAAAAACATAGATTGTGGGTACTCAATAGAACCGCCTCCTCGAGGCGGTTCTATCGAGTCCCCGTAATCTATGTTTTGAGCAGAAATAAGAAGAATATCACAATTTTTCATCTTAAAATTTCTAACTTTTTGCCAACAAATTGGCAATATATTTGTATAGGCGTGTTTTCGTAATGCTCAGAATACCATCACGGAAACACACCTACATGTATATAATTTTGACCCCTTTGATTCCCATTTTTATATATTAAAACTTGGGTTTATAGGGGTAAACCTTATTTTTCTGATTTCTGTTCTAAAAATAAATTGTGGGTACTCATCGAGGCAGTTCTAACGAGTACCGACAATCTATATTTTGAGCAGAAATAAGAAAAATATCACAATTTGTCATCTGAAAATTGTCGATTTTTCGGCATGCAAGTTTACAATGTATTTGTATAGGCGTGATTTTGTAACGCGGGTCTAAATTGGAGCAAATGCTATAGTTTAAGAGGTGATCCATAAAAATATGGAAAAAATATGTTTGATTAAAAAATGCAGTTCATGAATGTTTTTCTATATCTTTTAAAACCAAAGCCTTTCAAAAAAACCTACACTTTTTAATCTTTTGTCAGGTGGTTTCACTGGAAATGTCTAATTAATGAAAGTGAGGCAACTGTATTAATCCACATGCTACTCGTAACATATCCTGACGAATGTCATGTGCTACAAAGAAATATCGTGATTATGAAAATACGACTATGTCAGTGAAAAACACTCCCTTTGTTGCATGTTCTGAAAATGGCTTTGTTTAATCGAATATTAATTGGACCGCGATTGTCAAAATGTTCTTTTTCCCCCTTCCAAAATAGAAGTAGAGGCAATGATCAGGAATCGATACAATTAACCCACAGCTCCCATCAGAGACACCAAAGGGAAAGAAACACAAACATGAAGCAACAGACCCCAACGGAAACATCAACAGCGGAAAGCCAAGAGGACAGTTACTTTCCCACAAAATGGCCAAAAGGCTATCCAAAATAAAATAATATAAGCGACACAATTACCCAAAGACAAGCCATAACAAAAATAACCGTGACCAAAGAACTGCCTTGGAACGGTCAGCGGAAACGAATTCCACTGGGGGTGTGTGTGTGTTGGGGGGGGGGGGCTTAAATCGATTACACGTGGCCACAATCCTCGCCCTTACTTCCGTCGCGATTGACACAAATAATTTTTATTTAGACCGCATGAAGGCCTCCTAACTCATCAATGCAACATCTCCGTGAGCACAAAAATCAAATAACCACAGAGATGAAAAAACGTTGAGGGCTCGACAGCAAGAAACAACAGAAATGTTAAACTCCGTGGACGACATCACAAGCGGTTCGGTATAAAAGAGCAGAAGGGGTTAGTTTAAACAAGTAGCCCAAACGGCAACGATCGCTCACCTAAATCACTGATAAAATTTAGATTCATTCACGTTATACCTTTTTCTATTCAAACGTCCAAGGGACCATAAGGTCAGTGTCAACCGTAGGTCATCATTTGATCGAATTTAGTACTACTCTGTCACCTGATACTACATTCCAAGTTTCATGGAGATCGGCCTTTTGGTACTGGAGAAAAAAACATCATGAAAACACGCCTATATAATTTTGACCCACTTGAACCCCACTTTTAAAACTGGGTTCAAAGGGGGTAAACCTTATTTTTCTTATTTCTGCTCTCAAATATAGATTGTGGGTACTCGTGAGAACCGCCTCGATGAGGCGGTTCTAACGAGTACCAACAATCCATATTATGAGCAGAAATAAGAAAAGTATCACAATTTTTCATCATGAAATTTTCAGTTTTTCGGCGATAATGGTGGCAATGTATATGTATAGGCGTGTTTGCGTAATTCAAAATAGGTCCGTGTCAGCCTTAGGTCATCATTTGATCGAATTTAGTACTACTCAGACATCACATACTACATTGCAAGTTTCATGGCGATCGCCCAGTGGTACTGGAGAAAAACATTCTTCCCTTTTATACCATATGGCAGCCATCTTATTAATGTGACCTGGACCATGCACATACCTGGCGCATTCACATTAGATCTAAGGTGTTTGTCATTTGTAGGTTTTCTTTGTTTTAGACTGGAGGTCTAAACAATCGACCCAAAAAGTATTTTACAGCGATAACTTCCTTAAATTTCTTGAATGACTGGTCGTATGAAACATTTCATGATATTCTTCACGAATGACGCCCCCCGCCCATAGGGGCTTGAAGAAATTTATGGGCTGCATGATGCTTCCACGCAGAGCTGAATCCGGCCCGCACACCAGTACTAGTAAACCGCTTAGAGGATCTAAGCCTGTCCAGGAACCGCGGTGCGAGGCGGACCGTCCATGCTAATAAACCCTATTGGTTTCATTGGGCGACAGGGCTTGAGATGTCATTTCATCTCAATGTCGGGAAAAAGTCCCACAAAATTGGAAGCAACGTCTCCAAAATGACCTTTACAGTGTTGACGGTGACGTTAAACCTGGAATCAAACAAACAAATCTTCACGAATGAATCTTGCTGACTTAGTGGGAAAACAGCCACCTCCTGATTACCAGTCGAACGCGCACCCGACTGAGCCACTGAGCCCGACAATGCTCGTGCAGACATGGTCTAAAATCACAGTCTATTACTCATCTCAATAAAAGTGAAGACAATGATCAGTAATCAATACAATTACCTCACACCTCCCATCAGAGGAACACAAATATGCAGTAACTAACATCGCTAGCGGAAAGCCGAAAGGACAGCTACTTGCCAAACGGCTATCCAAAATCTAACCCATAAGTTGCTTTGAAATTACTTTCATCTAATGTTTGTTTGTTTGTTTGTATTGGGGTTTTACGGCCCAGTCAACACTATTTAGGTCACATTTGAGCCGGTCAGTTTACCTATCAACACTTTCCTGGGCAGGCTTTAAGTAAGCGGTTAACCAGTACAGTGCACATTCTTTCGCCAGAAAATGACAACTGCCCTTCTTGAATCAGCGAAAGGGAGAGAATGACCGTAGAAAAGATTTCATGATCAATCTCCACGAAAGAATGTTGCCGACCCCGGCGGGAGTTGAACCCGCGTCCTCCTGATCACCGGTCAGACGCACATCCGACTGAGCCACCGAGGCCAGCACTTTCATCTTATAACATTTTCCTTTCCAAACTACTTTGCAACTATAATCGCTTGATATGGCACTTTGAGTTTAAGAAATAGATCAGCTCTAACTGTGATTTGTTGCGTAATAAATCACAGTTTGGAGGTCAGTTGTAAAGTAGACAAATCAAGAGCGCGTAGCGCGTGATTTGTCTACTTACAACTGACCGACAAACTGTGATTTATTACCCAACAAATCACTGGCTAGAGCTGATCTATTTCGATTCTAACACGCTGAAAATCGGCAATAATGTTGTTGTTTCCTTCAAACTTTTACAACTTTTCGCCATTGTTAGAAGAAATCCCGCTAAAATTATCGACTGAAACACATGCATTTATATCCTTTTCTAACGTTTTCGATGCGAGAAAATGACGTTACATCGTCTAACGTCAAGTAAATCGACTAGTGACGTCATAAATTTGAAGTTTTTTTAATGACGTCACACGTCACGCTCTTCCGAGCTGTGATTTGTTGCAGAATAAAACACAGTTATTTTGCATTGCCTATATAGGCGCGCTGTGTTAGAATATGTATTTTTTCACTCCAAAACAAAGACTGTGGCAACTCATAAAAATCTGATTGAATGAGGCTGTTTTTATTTAAGAAATAGATCAGCTCTAGCTGTGATTTGTTGGATAATAAATCACAGTTTGGAGGTCAGTTGTAAAGTAGATCAAATTACGAGCGCGAAGCGCACGTGATTTGTCTACTTACAACTGACCGACAAACTGTGATTTATTACTCAACAAATCACAAACTAGAGCTGATCTATTTCGATTCTAACACGTTGAAAATCGGCAATAATGCTTTTGTTTCCTTCAAAATCTCACAACTTTTCGCCATTGTTAGAAGAAATCCCGCTAAAATTATCGACTGAAACACATGCATTTGTATCCTTTTCTAACGTTTTCGATGCGAGAAAATGACGTTACACCGTCTAACGTCAATGAAATCGACTAGTGACGTCATAATTGTGCAGTTTTTAATGACGTCACTCGTCACGCGCTTTCTTGTCGTGATTTGTTGTAGAATAAAACACAGTTATTTTCCATTGCCTATATAGGCGCGCTGTGTTGGAATTGTTTGTTTGATTTGAGATTTAACGTCGCCGTAAGCATCGTATAGGTCATTTTGGAGGCGTTGCTTCCAAGTTTGTAGGACTTTTACCCGACATTGAGATGAAATGACATCTCAAGCCCCATCGCGCAATGAAACCAATAGAGTTTATAAGCATGGGCGATCGGATTCGCACCGCTTTGCCTGGGCAGGCTTAGATCCTCTTAAGTGATTTACCAGTACTCGCGTGCGGTCGGTTTCAGCTCTGCGTGGAAACAGCATGCAACGCAGCTACTTCTTCAAGCCCCGATCGACAATGGCCATTTGTATGAGGCGGTAGCAATAAGCATTTACAATCCATAAATGCTATTTAGATCTTCTTCCTTCGGAAGTTGACAGTAGGTTACAATAAACTTTCAAAACTTTATGTTCAGACACTCCGTTCTGCTGTGGTTGATATGGCTGCTTTGTTTGTTTTGTTTGATTTGAGGTTTAACGTCCCCGTCAACACTGTAAAGGTCATTTTGGAGACGTTGCTTCCAATTTTGTGGGACTTTTACCCGACATTGAGATGAAATGACATCTCAAGCCTTGTCGCCCAATGAAACCAATAGGGTTTATTAGCATGGAGGTCCGTCTCGCACCGCGGTTCCTGGACAGGCTTAGATCCTCTAAGCGGTTTACCAGTACTAGTGTGTGGGCCGGATTCAGCTCTGCGTGGAAGCATCATGCAGCCCATATATTTCTTCAAGCCCCTATGAGCGGGGGCTTTGGTATGGCTGCACACTGTCTGTAAATGGTTCTGTCACGGGAGTCTAAGTTGGGTGGCGTTAACGACAACACATTACGAAAACACGACTTTAAACTTCTGACCCCCTTGAACCCCATTTTTATATAGTAAAACGGGAGTTTACAGGGTAAACCTTATTTTTCTTATTTCTGCTGCAAAATTGAAGTAGAGGCAATGATCAGGAATCGATACAATCAATCCATAGCTCCCATCAGAGAAAAGTATAGATTGTGGGTACTCGTTAGAACCGCCTCAATGAGGCGGTTCTTACGTGTATCCACAATTTATATACTGAGGCGGTTCTTACATGTACTTGTACCCACAATCTATATTTAGAGTAAAAATAAGAAAAACATCACAGATTTTAATCTTAAAATGTTCGTGTTTTTTTTTTTTTTTTTTTTTTTTCGGCGATAAAGTTTACAATGCATTTATAAAGACATATTTTCGTAATGATATAAAACAACACTATACTTCGCCATAAGTTATAAATGCAATGTCTTTCGACAAGCAATTCTACTCCAGTAGACGAAATTCTGTATAATAAAAGAGTATGTTTCCGACCATAGCAAATAAATTAAAACCTTTGCCTTCGTTAGTATCACAAACGAGTCTTCTGTCTGCAATTTTGTTAGAGCTGGAGATGTTTTGTATTACATGCAATTATAAAAATACAATAGAACTTCGATGGCTCGAACACCGATGGCTCGTTTACCATGGATGCGTCGAACCCATTCTTGAACCCTTCCGAAATCCTTATAAGAAACAGTGGGGGTAATTAAGGAGATTTTAGTCTTTTATCTTGCAAATGAATGCTGTGTGTACTCATTAGAATCGCCTCGATGAGGCGATTCTAATGAGTACACACAGCATACCTTTTCATTATAGAACACCGAAAAGATGTCTAAAGTTATCTCGTTATGCCTCCTTACAGTAACCGTCAGTGGCTCGAATTACCCCTGTCTCGAACAGATTTTTGAGGTCCCAAAGGTGTGCGAGCCATTGAAGTTCGACTGTAGAAGTGAAGGAAATGCTCAGGCATAGAAACAGTTAACCCCCAGCTCCCATCAGAGACACCAAAGGGGCAGAAACACAAACATGAAACAACAGACCCTAATGGAAACATCAAAAGGACAGTTACTTTCCCATAAAATGGCCAACTGGCTAACCAAAAAAAATAATATAAACGACACAAACACTCAACGACAGACCATAACAAAAATAAACCGCGACAGAAAAACCGCCTTGGAATGAACGATCAGTGAAACGAACTCCACTGGGATGGCTTAAAATTCTTACGTGGCCACAATCCTCGCCCTTACTTCCATTGCGATTATAGACATATAATTTGTTCAGTCCGCATGAAGGCCTCATCAGTGCAACATCTCCGTGAACACAAAAATTACACAACCACAGAGATGAACCAATGGCGAGTACTCGACGGCAAGAATCCACTGAAATGCTGGGGCAAAAGAAAACCAACAGTTAGACTCCGATGGGCCCGACCAGAGACAGAGCATCAGGTACCAACCAACATTGCATAGAATTAGATTCTCTCTAATTCTCAGTAAGCCTTTACGCTGGAACCGTCATAGAATCTCAGGCCCGAACCCTTTAACGACACTTTAGCATTTTATCATTCCGAAACCAAACTTCAATAATATCCTCCGTGAATGCACAGAATAAAATCTTCGTGATGTTATTTTGTTCGTACACTAATATTTACAATTCCAGTGCAAAGGCTAATGTAAACCTACAGGAAACAACGTAGTTAATACTGCCATGAACGCATCGAGTCCCATGATTTTCAGTGACGTACGTGACGTCAGTCTTAAACTATGGTTCTCTACCCGCGTTGGTGACATCGACGCTGTTCCGCTCTTTCTAGAAAATCAGCGTGTAAATGTTTTTCAGCTTTAAAAGTTTGCCCTTATAAGCATTTTTGACAGTGATGAAGGGCAAATAATGTAAATATAAAAAATAAACCTATTTTTTCTGCTTTTCATGAAAGTATGAATGACAGCGGGTCGCTAGCAAAGTTTATATGAGCCCCTTTACTTTGCACGCGACCCACTGCGCTCATACTTTCATGATCAGCAGAAAAATATAATTCATTTCTTATTGACTCGTAACATGTCGACTAATTATTAAGTGACGTCAAAATGAATCTTGGTTCTCTCCAATATGATTGGATGGGATTGCGATGTTATGACGTCAGCGAAGCTGTCCCGTTGTTAACCCATTTAGTACCAGAAACCCCAAAACGGGTACATTGGCAAACAGTGCAGACTCAGATCAGACGTCGCAGCATTTTCCAAATAAATTTTGACGAAAATGCAACCTGACACCCCTAAATTTTGAAATGAACTCCTGCTATATATAAAGATTCCATTTGGAACAAAATGGGTAAATAAGAAAACTGTGTGCAATTTTTTCCTTCTCTTTTTTTAGTTGGGTCGATTGTTTATCAATCGACCAAAGGTATAAAGGACAAAACCTCTATTAGTGCTGGAGTCCACGTGACTATCACTGATTTGTAGGAATCCACGCAGATTATTTATAGAATTTTATCGCAGTGAGGTCAGCGTGTTTACATAAAAGGTTAACTGTAAAATCTGGGCTGGAATCATTGGTTTGGCTAGGCAAACAGTGTAGACCGAGATCAGACGCCGCAGAACGCGGCGTCTGATCAGGGTCTTCACTGTTTGCTTAGAGTACAGGAATTTAAGGGTCAGGCGCCGAAAAACGCAGCGTCTGATCATGGTCTACACGGTTTGCTTTCAGTAAAGGAGTTTAAGGGTTAAACGAAACAGTCCACGCTCAGGCCCATTTTTCCTAACTACCCCCAGAGACAATCGACCCACCAGTACTCTCAGTGCCTTGAATTTAGCGTTGTAAGATTGTTTTATCAAATAGTAGTTGCAATGCAAAGCAATATAAATATCATTATGTTCTTATTCGCCTTCGTCGCAGGAGAACATAAATTATTTATATTCTATTGTAACAGGATATCAGCCCATTCTCCCTACGCCTCGCCAAACCCTTTTGCACTGGCGTTACACGCTTAAATCATTTTTGTATCATTTATATAACACATTTTATAGGTGATGCCAGCGGTTTACTGATCAACGCATACAGATGAATATGTACATAGACAAGTTTCTGTTCCATTACGCAAACACGCCTACCACCTTTATCGCCGAAAAAATGAAATTTTTATGATGAAAAATTGTGATAATTTTCTTATGTCTGCTCAAAATATAGATTATGGGCACTCGTTAGAACCTCCTCATCGAGGCGGTTCTAAAGAGTACCCACACTCTATATTTTAGAGCAGAAATAATAAAAATAAGGTATACCCCCGGAAACCCAAGTTTTACTATATAAAAGAGGAGTTCAAGGGGATCAAAATCAGATAGGCGTGTTTTCTTGATGCGCAGCACGCCATAGACTGGACATTTCGTCAGTTGTCAGAACGCAACACACCGTAGTCACAGAACCATTCTTCTGAAGACATTCCATGGAATAGCGAATGACCATTAATAAATCTGAAAAGAACTGAAACATATTTCCGTTTTTTGTTTTTTTTACTGCAAACATTGTTTGCAATGCTGCGTATACATGTAAGTTAGGGCATACTGCCTTGCACGCGTCAGAGTTCTTCCAACATTTTCTTTTGCCACTTTCTGTTTTCTTTTGACACCTACTGCGCCAGAACATGAGAATGCTCGCCAAGGACCTTACTTTTCAGTTAAACATGTCATAAAATCTTGGCCTAAATCTCAGTAAAAGCTTTTTTTTCTTAGTAGACCGTATTAGCCTTTCTTTCTTTATCCTGGGAAATACATTATTTTCTTGAAAGTCCCTGGAGTCAAATGTACAGCTTGTTCAGCCTAATGATGATATCAAAATATCACATAATTGTAAATCAGGCGGACCGTAGTTAAATCTACAAGACAACCAGCGTGTGAATCCCATCGGGGCCTGGAGAAATAGATTGGGCTGCATGATGCTTCCACGCAGAGCTGATACCGACCGCAGATGAGTTCTGGTAAACCGCTTAAACCTGTCTAAAGTAGAAGTAAAACAAAGATCAGGAATCGATACAATTAACTTGCTCCACCAATAAAAGACACCAAAGGGAAAGAAACACAAACATGAAACGACCAGACCATAATGGAAACCTGAACAAAGGATGGCCATAAGGACGGTTACTTTCCCACAAAATGGCCAAATGGCCATCCAAAATAAAAAAACACAAGTGATACACACAGTGAGTAGTAACAAACAATAACATAAATAAACCGCCACAGAAGAACCGCCTTGGGGCGGTCAGTGGAAAGAATTCAATTGGGGGCTTAAATCGATTTTACGTGGCCACAATCCTCGCCCTTACTTCCGTCGCGATTTACACAAATAATTTGTTCAGTCCGCATGAAGGCCGTGCAACATCTCCGTGAACACAAATAATCTAAGAACCACAGAGGTGAGACAACGGTGAGGACTCGACAGCAAAAAATCACTGAAATGCTGGAGCAAAAGAAAACCAACAGTTAGACCCCGATTGGCCCGACCAGAGACAGAGCATCAGGCACCAACCAACATTACCTTGAATTAGATCTCTCTAATTCTCAATAAGCCTTTACGTTGGAACCGTCATAGAAGCTGAGGCCTCACCTACCGGCGTGCAATTAAAGAGGGAAGCAAGGTTGCCAACCGTGATTGGGTTAACAACCATGCATGCAGTCTGTCGTATAACATCCATGTTGTACCCAATCTTTTTATATCGAATAATGATTTTTCGAAATTGGGTGCTGAAAGCATTGCGGTTATATATTTTTCTGAATTTATATACTAAGTCACCATAAAATTCGGGTTCCGATAGACCTTGTTGCAGAAGAGATTTAAGTCCAATATTAAATTTTGAAATTAAATCAGAATGGCGTCTATAAAATTTTGAAAATGCTTTTCGTAGTTTATGGAACCGATAACCATGATTAAGAAGTTTAGCCGTTAATAATTTATTACGAGTGTTGAAGTCAGATACATGACTACACACTCTAGCAAATCGAATTAATTAAGAAATATAAGCGCCATAGGATGGCGCACGAGGAACATCACCATCCAAAAAAGGAAAATTTCAATCTCAAAATCATCTCGTTTATCATAAATTTTGCATGAAACAAACCCATCTACAATAGATAGATGTAAATCAAAAAACGGGGCCTCGGTATCAGAAGAATTTGCTTTATTTAACTGAAGTTCTGGGGGATAAATCTGACTGATCAAACCATCGAAATAAGTATTATCAATATTTAATAAATCAACTAAATATCTAGAAGTGGAGCTAAAAGCCTCAATAATTTCAGATTGGTAATCAATGGGAAGCGACAACATGAAGTCTCTTTCATAACAATACAAGAACAGATCAGCCACAAGAGCTGCGCAATTCGTACCCATCGGAATACCCACAATTTGTCTAAATAACTTAGTACTGAATCTAATATAAATATTGTCAAGTAGAATGGTGAGGGCATCACACACTTTCTGACATGACCAAAGTGTATAATTCTTATGCTCGTTAGATGTGAAAAATGCATTTCTGGCATTACATGCAAGATAGAGTGAATCTTCTCTGTGAAAAAAACATTCAATTAAATCATAACTTTTCTTTTATAAGATTATGAGGAAGTGTAGTGTAAGGGTGGAAAACCGTAAGTAGACAGACTAGAAGCACGAAAACGTCTGGATTTCAATTTATTTAAATAAAAATCAAAAATGAGTTCCTTTAAGAGCAATGAAAACATTCATAAGAAAGAAGATGGGTCATACTACGTAGTTTCGGCTAATAAAGCCTCATCAGTGACCCTGTAATGATCCGGCAAAGAAAGCCAGAGGAAACATACTGCAATTTTGCGAATTTCCAATAGGCAGTCGATTCAAAGACTGATAAAAAATCAAAATGGGGTCCAAATAATTAAAATCCTGTCTAGAATATGAGTCTAAACCAATAATTTATTTCCGATTTCTCAGAAAATTCACACTGATCTCAAAGGACCAAAAGTAAAATTTAAACTGCACTATGGTTGATGTACGGGGAGACGTTTTACGGCCGCCACACGGCACAACACCAGCTGCAGTGAAGGCAAATAAAAATCAAAAATGAGTTCCTTTAAGAGCAATGAAAACATTCATAAGAAAGAAGATGGGTCATACTACGTAGTTTCGGCTAATAAAACGTCATTCAAATTTTTTATAGACCAAAACAGATTTCTTCCTGTTCTTTCAAAGACTTTATCACAATATTTAATCACATGCGTTTTAATAGCATTAAGACAGGAAGTTAATAATTTAGAAAATTCATTGGTAGTGCAAGAGCTAGAATTTGCAATAAACCGTGCTTTGTAAGGTCTTTTATGAAGTTTTGGTAACCTGTATAGCGTAGGAAGCTTGTTTCGGCCTTCGGTAACACACACAGCAAACTTGGTGGCTGAATGACAAATATGTTCATCTACTATAGCTCTCTCTTCTGCTAAAGGCTGAAGTTCATAGGCCTTAGTACCACCAAGCTCCTGCTGAAGCGTGTTAACATAGTGGAGCCGTCACACAACGACGACGTTGTTAGCGGCCTTGTCTGCAGGGGCCAAAACAAACTTCTTATGAAATTCTTGAATACCTAGTTTAAGATGACGTAAAGACGTCTTAGGCTTAGGAGGTAATAAGTTAGTATTTTGAGAATAGAAAGAAATGCGTTTATTCACTAGTTTTAAAATGCTAAGTTTCCAGTCCTTAAGGGCTTTATGCTCAACATACTCTCGCTTACACCATCGATTACCGAATTCGTTCAAGGCAGCAGCGATTTCACCTCTTCATTTACTGAAATCAATTTTAGAAGGAAACCGATATTTCGTTCCTTTAGAAATAATATTCCTTATCCTAGAATCAGGAATAATTTTCAAATTGCCAATAATTACATGACCAGCAGCAGGATAGCAATACACTGAGTTTTACAATCACATGAATCAGGAGTATTAGTATCAATATCGAGATCTGAAACAAGTTTATTGAAATTGAAAATGATAGATCTAACAGGTTTGTTATATTTATAGCAAATTATAGGTGTTTCAGTATTTTGAAAATAAGCAGGAATGGAAGAAAGCACCGAGCTCTCACGAAAAATACTGGCTAAACCCTTATTAATGAAGGATATTTTGGAGAAATGGCGTTTATGATTAATTTCAGAACCAATGTAAGGACAGAGAGTATGCTGAGTATAGCTTCTAGTTAAGAGAGCCGCATCATATAACTGATTAGAACTATCGTAGAATTTATTCGCCTCGGTGTCCAGAAGACGTAAAACAGAAACGGGTAATGAACTTAAAATGAAAGCATAGAGTGGCGTCCATAATTTTATAATATGATTGACAGTCACTTCAGTCTAGCATTGTTTTGTTAAAAGTACGCAATTTACGTTTATAGTTACCATTTTTCCTGGTGCCGTGAGATCTAGTTCTGTGTTTTCGACATTCCAGGAGCGAGAAAATATCAAAGTCCGGCATTCTGGAAATATTACCATCATGATAAATGTTGTCATTAAATCCCAGTGGAAAAGGGTTTAATCCATTTCAGTTCAGCCTCATGTCTTTTGGTAATTTTGAATCTAGATGTAGAATTTGCATCGTAGTAAAGTTTTTCCACTGGTTTTATAACAATGTTTTTTACAGAATGACCTGTACGTCGAAAGTGACGGTACAAGAAAGTGTCAGTTTTCTCAGGCTTACTCATTCTACGATAATGCTCGTTCAATCTAGTTTCAAGCATGCGGTTAGTTTGACCGACGTACTGCATATTACAGTTTACAGCACGTCATGTAATAAGATAAATTAAATCTGTAGACTGTCATGTCAACTTGAAATCAGACATGTTAACTACAGAGAAGCGTCTACCGTTTACAGATGAAGTAACGGTAGACGCAGTGCTTAAATGCGAACATCATCTGCACCTCTTTGCATTGCACTTAGAAATACTAGGATTCATCCCACTTCTTTTCCACGGATTAGTATATTTCGAAGGATTGGTGACTTGAGAGGAGATAGTCTTATACGATAGTCTTAAGCCTGCCCATGAATTTTGCTGCGAGTCGGACCATCCATGCCTATAAACCTTATTGGTGTCATTGGGCCGCAGGGATTGAGATGCCATTTCATCTCAATGTCGGGTAAAAGTCCCACAAAATTGGAAGCAACGTCTCCAATATAAACTAAATGGTGTTGACGGGGCCGCTAAACCTCAAATCAGACAAACCAAAGCTTATGAATCCTTGAAATCCGATCGAAGTTCTGAATAACGTGGAACCTTGTGAGGTCATGTGCGCCGATGTGCTGGCTCGTTGATTTGTATGACAATCTAGCTTCTTGCAGACAATTTTAGCCCCTTTACTTACTTTTGGCCCATAGAACAGCGGGCCAAAGTCGGACCGACAACGATACGACGTGACACGTCGTAACGCTCTCGGCCTAACATTGGCCCGACATTGTTTGCTGGTTGGGTATCTTACATGAGTGTTCATGTATTATTGAATTTATTAAACGAGGAAAAGGGATAAAATGCGAGGCTTTGCCGAGCATTTTATCCCTTTTCTTCAACGAGTTTAATAAATTCAAAAATACATGAGCACGAATGCAAGATTCTATTTATCATATAACATTTAAAACGCATTTTATTCACGAAGGTTTAACACAAATGTCAATACTCCGCAATTATTTAACGCGACAACGTTAATGACGTCGTATATGTAACGATACAGAGCGTATCTAACTGATTTACATATTCAATCCACTAGTGGATTATCGAATTTATTACATGACGTTATAATATGCTCAGACGCGACGTCATATGAAAAATATCTTTAAGGAAAATTAACTTGATCTGACGCAGAAAAACGACCTTAGCCATCTCCAGATGACGTTCTTCTAAGATGTATGCGCAGACAGCCTGCCCATGAAATAACCGTGGACCGTCCATGCCTATAAACCCTATTGGTTTTATTGGGCGGCAGGGATTGAGATGTCATTTTAATCACAATGTCGGATAAAAGTCCCACAAACATTGGAAGCAACATATATTTTTAGATAAAAACAAGGATTTACTTTCCAAGGATTTAAAGGATTGTCAGTCCTTTAACTACTTGCCAATGTTGTTTTGCGCATAAACATTCTTCAAAAGACATCAATATATTATATCCGGTCAGAGCGGTGAATACGTACTAACGAGTTCCCACAATATACGTTTTAAGCATAAAAATGGAAACAAACACTTTTTTCAGAAAACGGCCGACCGTTTTATTTGTTTGTTTAGAATACGTAAATGGGCTCTTCCATAGAAATGTTTTAAATTTTGCATACGAGTAGAACTAAACATGTTACATCAAAAAAATGCATGAAAAACGATAGCACACCAGCTCCCTTTACGCGCAAGGACCGCTTGAAAAATCCTAATCGTTTCTATATAACAAAGTAAATGGCCAATAGAATTTTTTCAAAAACTAATATTTTATGACAATCCTATTTCTGATTATAACAAGCTGAAAAAAGTCCTAGACTACCAGGTTAGTTTTCGAAGTACAGCCAGATAAACAAAGGTGGGGTCTGTTACAACGCTTAATGTAGTAATGTAGTAATTACTACATTTTGATTTTTTTTACTACATTATGCGTTGGCATAGTCGACGCGAAATGAAGTAAAAAAATTATTTCATTTCGCGTTGATATGCACCATATCGACGCATAATGAAGTAATGATGGTAGAACATAGCTGTCTTCGAAAAGACTTAGGAAGCAATACAGTTAAATTCCTACAATTTAGACCACATTTGAGACGGTTCAAAAGTGGTCTTTAAGACCACAGTTGAACAGTCCAAAAGACGGTCTTCCACAAAAGCACACTGAAGGTCAAAATCACAAAGAAAAAGGTTTATTGGGCGGCATCTCAATGTCGGGTAAAAGTCCCATGAAATTGGAAGCAACGTCTCCAAAATGACCTAAATAGTGTTGACGGGGACGTTAAACCTCAAATCAAACAAATCAAACAAAAGACAGACAGGCAGACAGACAGACAGACAGACAGACAGACAGAATGGACAAAAACTATATACCCCCTTGCATACTTCGTATGCCGGGGGTATAAATAGATGGGCTGCACGATGCTTCCACGCAGAGCTGATACCGCCCGTACATGAGTCCTCGTAATCTGCTTAGAAGGTCTAAGCCTGTCCAGGAAAACTGCTGCGAGTCGGCCCATCCATGCATATAAACCCTATTGCTTTTAATTGGACGGCAGCGATTGAGATGTCATTTCATCTCAATATCGGGTAAAAGTCCCATAAAATTTGAAGCAATGTCTCCAAAATGACCTAAATAGTCTTGACGGGAACGTTAAACCTCAAATCAAACAAACAAACTGTTGACGCATAATGAAGTAAAATTAAGTATGCCACCCATCGCCGCAAAATGAAATAATTCTTTCATTTTGCTCAAACCTCTTAGTATCGACGCATAATGAAGTAAAAACGACATTTTATTTCATTTCGCGTCGACTATGCCAACGCATAATGTAGTAAAAATTTCAAAATGAAGAAATTACTACATTACTACATTATGCGTTGTAACAGGGGTCTATGTTTTCTGACGTTATGTATAGGCGACGTTACCGGCAACGTGAACTGACGCACCAAAACAATATTTCTAGCGCGGTTTTCTTAAAACATACGACCTTAGGAATATTTAGTTATATCGAGTTTTATCCAGATTATCGCATGGTTTTAGACTGCGGAATGCCAAATATTAATTAAAAATAGAAAATGCTGTTAGCAGGATGAGACATTTTCTTGAATGATCTTTACAGTCAGTACGTATACAAGAGTGGTCCTCCGAGGTATTGCGGCTAGGACCCCAACTCTTAATCATTCGAGCTCTCGTCGCTGTGGTCCGTTTTGCGCCCACCTCTGATGAACGTTCGATTAAAATTAAGTGCACTGATCTTAAATGGGCTTATAATAATAATAATAATAATAATAATAATAATAATAATAATAATAATAAACAGGAAAAAGTGTGTTTTAGACAGGAGCGCCCGGTAAAGACTTAGACCAGCTTGCTCATTGTCCATCCATTAAGTTCAGTCGTGCTATACATGTATATGTATGGACGTTGACTCAAAACTGACAGCTCTCCGCAGCTCATGAATACCACGGCGCAGTTCAAAATAAATAAACAATTTTTTAGGTTTGGTTAACGACCCTTTCAAAATTATTTTATTTATATCGTGTCGAACGTTAATCAGAGGTTGGCGAAAACCTGAGAACCCTGAATAAAACCACCTGACCTTTCATAGCATAACTTGACGTCCCACATATGACCGAGCTAGGCCCGAACCCCAGTGGTGAGAGTTCTAATGATTATGAGTTAGTGCAAGTGGATTCTGTGGAACATGCTGTTTGATTTGGGAGTTCGAATCGATAAATCAATATGGACAGCATCACAGCTCGCCCATGCTGGACGATAAGGCCAATTTCGGTTAGTGCTCTACAAACAAGCCGATTTTTTTGTCAAATCTATGTTCTTGTATAAATACCTATGCGCATGGCTGTTTGAAGCCATTGTCAAATGGACCGAAAGCCGTGCTCAAACAGCCAAAACCATGTTCAAATCATGAAATTCGCGTGCTGTTTGAACATAGATTTAGAGCTTTTGATATCACAAGACGGGACCTGCTTTGTTTACGTTACGTTAAGCGACGTAACGTTATCGCCCTGAACGTAACGTTTTAGAGTTCTATGATGACGTCACTGCATGGCAACGTCACTGTAAACAATATTCTGAACTGGCCGCTAGTTTGGTTTGCCAATCGCATTTGAAGAGTTTATATGGAATTTATATGGAGCTTTTGGGCGTTTTCTTCAAAATTTGCTGTCGGATTCGTAAGTTATGCAAGATCAACGAACATCCGTGGTTATTTCATTGCATTAACATTTGCCGGCCTAGCGGCCTCATGTTCAAACAGCTTCCTTGGGATCCGGCAAATGTTAATGCATGAAAAACCATGGCTGATCCCTATACTCAACAACCCGACTTCCTCTATAAAAGTTTCCAGTTTCCTCCTAAAATTTCTTCTGTTTCTCGGCTGTTTCTCCTCTACTAAATTATTATAATTATTTTCTTTAGCGGACGCTAAAACCCCAGTCACACTAGACCAAGTTCCCACTGCGTCAATGCAAAACCGGACCGACGTAGTACGAACTTGTACGACGTAGAAGGAACGCAGTAGAAACCGATAAGGACGTGATGCGATCTTTATGGTCTTGGCTGACGTGGACGATTTTTAAACATGTTCAAAAAAAACGTCGCGAGGACGTGATCGAATAAGGACGCAGTAGGGACTCAGTAAGGGCATGGAAACAACGGCATTGACGTAGTAACAACGGAGCATGAACCTAATATGGTCTACATTGACGTAGTACAGACCTGGTATGGACGGAAAATATTGCAGTGCGTTCACACGACGTTCATACGACGTTCTTACCACGTCAATCGCGTACCCACCACGACCGTTCTACGTTTCTGCAAAGGCAAAAGTACGTTCATACCACGTTGTATAAGACGACATTACGTATGTTACACGTTCGTTCGGTGCTAAACACGTCCGGTTTACGTTTGCAGCAAGTTCTCATAGCGTCCATGTCACGTCAAGCAATTTAGTATAAATACTTCACCGAATTTCTCACATTTTCACTTGTGTTTCAACTTTTATCATGAACACACAGAATCAAAACGTTCTTCTGCAGTGTGCGTTGTTCCAAGGCAACCAAACTCTGCTTGATGCACAGGCTGCCCTTGTGTTATTAAGGAGGATAAGACGGAGAAGGAATAGAAGGCAACCTAGATCTTGTTGGGTGCGTTGGCTTTCGGTTGAAAGACGATTTCAATTTGGCCACTATGACGGACTGATGGCAGAGCTAAGAATGGAGGATCAGCAGTCATCTCTGGGGTCAGTTTGTGAAGTGCTACCCTTTTTCTGACCTTTTTGTCTTCTCCCACGACCTTTTGGAGGCATAGTTTATGATTGTTGTTCACTCAAGGAAACTTACAGAACGAATGAGAACGCAGAGGCAGTTGTCTTTAATTTATAACATCTTGAAGGGCGCAGTGGAAACGTGGTAAACGCGCAATAAGCACGTGGTGTTGTCTCAAAGGTCTGGGGAAGAACGTAGTAAAAACGTAGTAAAACGCAAAGGACGGGGTGTATGCCTGATCAAGCGCGCGACAAAATGTAGCTGGTGCATGTTAGACGCAGTGGCATCCTGAAATGGGCGTAATAAGGACGTAGAACCAACTTGAAAACTGCGATTTTTATTGCGTTTCATCCCGTTCTCCCCGCGTACTTTAAGTTTTAAGAACGCAGTGCGGTCTTTGAGGTCTTTGTCTGAGTGTGACGGGGCCTTTAGTAACGTTCTCACGTTTTCACATACACATATGATCCGATAAATCGCCTTTTTTGCCTATATTTCCATGGCGATTTTCGCCGCCATTTTGAAGGTGTCAGAACGTCATGACGTAGCGTCCTTCCCAACGCGCGTAAATTATTGCGCCATTCATTTACGTATTCTTGACCTTAACGGCCCCGTCACCACTGTATAGGTCATTTTTAGACGTTCCTTCCAAATTTGTGGGACTTTTACCCGACATTGAGAGGAAATGACATCTCAAGTCCTGACACCCAATGAAACCGTTAGGGTTTATAATCATGGACGGCCCGACTCGCACCGCTTTGCCTGGGCAGGCTTAGATCCTCTAAGGAGTTTACCGTGTGACGGGTCGGAATCAGCTCTGCGGGGAAGCATCATGCAGCCTATCTTTTTCTTTAGGCCCCGATAGGCGGGGGCCGACCGACCTTTTTTTTTAAAAAAAAAATGCAGTGTGTTATGTGTCGAAAACATTGCTTTCAGGCAATAAAACAAACAAGGAAAGAAAATGCATCTTCAATTAACCCCTCTATGTCTACCCCCCCCCCCCCCGCAAAAAGGGGGGTGGGGGGGTGGGCACCTGCAAACATTGAAGACAGATCAGACGCCGCGTTCGGCGGCGTCTGATCTGTCTTCAATGTTTGCTCAAAATACTGCCTTTCTGTAAAATTACAATGGATAAAATATATCAACAATCCCTTAAACTTGGAAATGGACATGCCCAAAGATAAGATGGACATGTCCAAAAGCTATAATGTGGACGATTCTGTATGAGTATGTGTCATATCCTGTTAATTTGAGACAGTTCCGTGGAAACCTTTCAAATGTAGTATAGCTTTTTCTCTCAGGAACAGCCAAATCTAATATTTTAGCCATCTCAAAGCAACAAAATGTATATAACAAGGTCTTCAGCAAGCTGTTTTCATTACGAAAACACACCCGTACGCTAAGGTGCATTTTAACATCCCCCAAATAGCAACTTTTCTGATGAAAATCCGTGATATTTTTCTTATAAGTGCTCAAAACATAGGTTGTGGGTGCTCGTTAGAACCGCCTTATTGAGGCGGTTCTAACAAGTACCCACAACCTATGTCTTGGAGCAGAAATAAGAAAAATAATGTACAACGTATACCCCCATAAACCCCAGTTTTCTCTATATGAATTTGGGTTTAGGGGGTGTCTTCATTTCACGGACTTGTTCACGTGATGTTTAACTAAAAGTAAGTCTCATAAATAGTTGTAGAATCCTCCGTGTTGTAGTGGTTACGCTACTCGCCTTGTAAAACAGGGATAGCAGGATCGATCCAGGGCTTCTCCAGACTTTCGGTTGAGTCTTTGAAACGAGGTCCCGTCTCCGTATGACCTTAGCTGTTGGTGGGACGTAGAACTCAAACACTCACTCAATCACTCACTCAGAAATAGTTGTACAAGAAAGGGTCGAGGTGGTAAGGACGGATCATACCTGTTGTGTTTTGGTGAAGATGCTTTAATTAAGGCGTAACTATACCTAATTTAGTGACACAGAGGCCTTTCTGATATTTAATCTTCGTCAGTGTGTCTCAACCCGAAAGTTTTGAAACCGAAACGGATGATGGACAAGATCCGGCAAACACAGTACATCCCCCTCCGAGCACACGCCGACCGACGTAGCCTATGAGACAGGTCAGCTGGAGGCATCAGGCAAGAGAGCCTACCCGCGGACTTATAGGGTCCCCCACCGAGCCAACATCAGCAAACATGACCCACACTCCACGGAAGTCCCGGACATCAGGAAGGATATGTCCAAAGTAGCGAGACTTGCAAAATTTAAAATGTAACAAAAAGTGTAAACCAAATCCGCTAAGATACATGTCTCACCTGACAAGTCAGTCTTAGTTTTAGAACAATTAGAATTTTATGCTGCAAAAATTAAAGATACAATACAGTTATTTAAATCAGTACTTGAGCACTGACGTCAACACCGCAGTATCAACCTCAGCACTAAGGAACTGATACTGAGCTGATGATACCCTTAAAGTATTAAAGGGCTAACGTGGAGTATGTCATGTTACACGCAGTGTTGTTGATGGTGTTGAATCCGCAAGAATATTTTGCTAACGACAGACCTTGGACACAATCTAAACTGGTAGTACAGGGTGGCGACCCTGATACAGGTTTCATATATACATTTGGTGATACCATTACGATGACACACCCGTGCGACATAGTGCACTGTTTCACATCTCCAAAATAACTACTTTTCTAATGAAAATCAATGATATTTTTCCTGTTGATACTGCAAACATAGGTTGTGGGTGCTCGTAGGAACCATCTAATTTAGGCGTTTCTAGCGAGTACCCACAACCTACATGTACGTCTTGGAGCAGAAATAAGAAACATAACGTATACCCCCGTAAACCCCAGGCTTCTGTATATATAAAGGGGGTTTAAGGGTGTTCGTTTCATAGATTTGTTCACGTGATTTAAAAAGAAAGAGTTTAAATCTCGCCGGTTATAAAATGAGGCAATTCTGCGTATATGGTCCGAGCAAGTTCGCTTGTTAAAGTGTACCGTATTAGCGGCCCTTTTCTCAAAGCTTTAAAGGCAGGCAGGGAACGCTGCCTCCTGGCTAAACGTCAAACCAAGTTGAAAGATTGCATTTACGAAAACACGCCTATTCTAATACACTGTAAATTTTACCGCCGAAAAAAAAGAAAAAAAAAAAAAAAAAAAAAAAAAAACACGAAAATTTTCAGATGAAAAATTGTGGGTTTTTTTTTTTCATATTTTTGCTCAAGATATAGATTGCACGCACTCGTTAGAACTGCCTGATCGATTGTGATGTTTTTCTTTACTGCTCACAATTTAGATTGTTGGTACTCCTTAGAACCGCCTCGTTAACGAGTACCTACAATCTATATTTTAGTGCAGTAATAAGAAAAATAAGATTTACCCCTGTAAACCCCAGTTTTACTATATGAAATTGGAGTTCTAGGGGTCAGAATTATATAGGCGTGTTTTCGTGATGTACGAGGAAAATCAACACTGCATGCCTGCTAAAGTGTCCTGGTCGAGTGGGTACGCATACCGATCTACATCTCGGAACCGAATACCATTTCGCATGGGTCTCATTTTTCATGCCATGTTTGGGTCGAAATTGAACCACAACGTTCACTAAACAAAAGTGAAAGCAATGATCAGGAATCGATACAATTACCTCATACACTATAGGGAAAGAAACACCAAACCCTAATGGAAACATCACAGCAATACAGCAGATTTTTCACTTCTGTTTACGACGTTTTTTTTTCCGTGACCAATAAAATTAAACACAAAAATTCAAAAGCTAATAAGTCGAAAGTACATTTACGTTTACCGGGAACAGTTGTGGATTTTAATATTGAAACGTAACGGTCTCAGTAAAATTTGAGGGCCATTTAGTCCAGCCTACACTCAGTGACATTTGATTGACCATTCCTCTTTGTGAAAACATGCTTATTCAAATATATTGAACAAATTACCCCCCCCCCCACCCCCACACACACACACACACTAAGGAGAAAAAAAATGAAAACCGTTTTACTCTATACAAGTGGGGTTTCATGTATTCAAAATAATATAGGCGTGCTTTGTGCGAGGGCAAGCAATGAGTAACCAGCCTATCCAATTTCCAATTGACTGAGACAGCCAAGATCAGAAGATATTGAACGTCAAACATGGCTAGCGATGCATAAGCAAGCTTTTCGTCAAAAGTTGAGAACCGTGCTGTAATTCGGTACTTGTATTTGGCTTATGGGTCTTCTGCACCATCGTTTGCACAAGTTAAATTCTGGGTTCGGGAATACAAACGCGATAGAACGTCTTTAGAAGACAAAACCAGGTCTGGACGCCCATCAGATGCCACCTATGAAGAAATGTGTAACAAAGTTTGGTTTCCAAAATCCCCTAGCAGAGCATTGTTGAAGCGGTTCAGGTCAAAGAAAAATGGTTTTCTTGCACGTCTGGTGACTGTAGATGAGACCTGGGTCCATTATTATGAGCCACAGACTAAATTTCAAAATCGCTAGAGTGTAGGGCCCGGATCTCCGAGGCCAAAGAAGTTCAAAACGCAACACTCTGCTGGCAAAGTGATGGCAACTGTAGTTTGGGACGCACAAGACGTTATTATGTTAGACTTTCTATCAACGAAAAGTACAATAACAGGTGCAGTTTATTAAGAATTGCTCGACCAACTGAGAACTGTGATCCGTGAAATGCGCCGAGACAAAACTCTCCAAAGGCATTCTGCTCCAACAGGACCATGCAAGAGTCAACACTTACAAAACTGCAATGGATGCGGTACGGGCTAATACCACAACCCGCCTGTTCTCCGGACTTAGCTCCTAGTAACTATTTCCTATTGATAAAGAATATCCGTGGACGTCATTTCCAGTCCAACGAAGAAGTCGTGGCGGCAGTTGAGGAGTGGGTCGGAGACAAGGACCCTGGCTTCCTCAGTCCAAGGCTGTTGAAACTGGAACAGTGTTGGTTCAAGTGTATCATTCTAGAGGGCGACTACATCGAAAAAGGAGAGATCGATCTCATCCAGAAATAAGTCAGGCTGGTGTTTTATTGTCTCGCACCTCAAATTATACTCTACAGAGTCGCAGTTATTAGTCAATTATCACAAGATTAACACATTGAAGTCAGAGGGTGCTCAATAAAACAGATCATGTCTTAGCGAACCTGTTAATATTTACAGACAGCGGTGGATATATGCGCGCGATGCGACAGAATATCTTGTCGTAGACGACAAATTGTTGGCATGACTGATTTATGTACCTGGTCAATGTGCGTGTGTTGAAGTGTTCATATATGTCAATTGGCTTTGTGATATTGGGATGCTTTGTGTTTCTGACTTGATGCCACTACATCACGAGAACGCCAATGTCATTTTCACCCCTCAACCCCACGTTTATAGGGGTGTACATAGATTGTGGGTACTCGTAAGAATCGCCACGCTAGGGCGGTTCTAACGGTTGCCCAATTACCCATGTTTGGAGTAGAATTATGAAAGATATTTTATGAGGATTTTTTTTATTTAATTTATTTAATTGATTTATTTATTTTGGTGGTAGAATGTAAATAGCGTTTCTTCGTAATTTGTTTTTTCTTTTGTAGTTTTACGGCCCAGTCACCATTTAGGTCATTTTTGGAGCCGGTCAGTTTACTTATCCACATTTTTCCTGGGCAGGCTTATACGTAAGCGGTTAACCAGTACAGTGCACATTTTTTCGCCAGAAACTGACAACTACCAAAAGGCTTCTTGAATCAGCGGAAGTGAGAGAATGACCGTAGAAAAGAGCTCATGATCAATTTCCACGAAAGAATGTTGCCGACTTCGGCAGGTAGCGAACCCGCGTCCTCCTGATCACCAGTCAGACGCGCATCCGACTGAGCTACCGATGCCGGCGTTTCCGTAATGAACTCATTTACGTTACATGAAGCACACCTGTGTGAGGGACATCTTTGCGAACCACAGTGTATACAGGAAGAAAATGTGGTTAATAAGGTATACATTTTTTGTTATGTCTGTACAGATACATAGGTTGTAGGTACTCGTTAATACCTACAATGAGGCGGTTCTAACGAGCATCGGCAATTTAGTTTTGCTTCAGAAATAAGAAAAAAATCTAATATTTTTATCAGAAGAGTGGGCACTAGGTCACACGGTGTGTTATCCGAATGGTCCGGGACGTTTCCAAAGTATACCTAAAGGTAAAAGTAATCAAAACAACAACACACCCGTTTCTCACATCTCCGAAATGGCTACTGTTCTGATGAAATTCCGTGATATTTTTCTTACTTACACTGCAAGCATATGTTGTGGGTGCTCGTTAGAAACGCCTAACGAATACCAATAACATATGCCTTGGATCAGAAATAAGAATGATAATGTATATCTCCGTAAACTTCAGTTTTCTGTATATGACATGGGGTTTATGGGTATCCATTTCACGGACTTGTTTACGTGATGCACACATTATATTTGAAGCCATAGCCTTTTATATCTGGAATGAAATGGACACAACAAATTCATTGAAACATTTTAAACTCTAATGTTCAGTGTTGACACCCGCCTACACCGCAATTCAGCCACATCGCATCGGTTTTGTTTAAGAACCCAACACTGGGCTAACTATTCACTTCTACGTCTGTCGATTTGCTTGTTACCGTTGGCAAAACACAGATTAAATTTGCTTGCGTTCGTCAGTCAACAGTGTACCTGTCCCATCCTCTGTGGCTGTTTTCCTGGGATAGTCGGGTATGATGGTGGCGCACCCTAGAATTGGATCTGTGTAGGTTCTCCTGTTAAATATTCTGGTAACAGCAATTCGGCGAATAACTTTCTGTGTCTAATGTCAAGTTGGAAGCGACCATAGTGCTCTTTGCAGCGTCCGTTTCTGGTGTAGACCCGACGTATCGCATTCTGCAACTGGATGTTACGGTCCCGGTTGGGCGTCGTTACAGGCGGATATCCAGATCTCTGAAGAACTTACAATTCTTGCACACCAGATAAGGAAATCCATAGTTTTAGCTTGGGATGAAAATTCTGTTCTGACCCTGGTGTTCTTACCCAAAATCGAATATTATCGAGTGTTTGATAACTGCACTGATTGAATACGACCTCATTTGCGCCATCGTTAAGGTTGGCATCACTGCGCATTACGTGACGTCACTAAACATTCCTGTAGTGTCATCACAATATGGCGGACGTCGGTAACCGAAGTGACTGCAGCCTTAAAATCTGCGCTGAGAAATGGAAGATATGCAAGAAAAAGAATCCTATATGGATGTGAGGGGTTGATAGAAAAACCCGTCCCTCTGGATCACTGTCCGGCATCACTCGGCAAGCATTGTGATGCCGGACAGCGACCCTCGGGACGGATTTTTCTTTCCACCCCTCACACACATATAAGAGTCTTACAGTTGTACCCCTGCTGTAAACACCTCCAGAAACTCTGAATAGTCTTCCTTGAAAACTAAACAGGCAATATGACTGCATAAAAGGCTACATGGGTGTTCACTAAACCTTATCCATTCGTATAGAAGAATCCTCCGAGGTGTAGTGGTTATGCTTCTCCCCTTGTACACCAGGGGTCGCAGGATCGATCCCGGGCTTCTTCAGACTTTCGGATGATTCTCTAGTGATGTGTTTTTAGGTTTTAATTTTATTTCGTGTTCATGTTTCCTTTCCTTTTGGTGCCTCTAATGGAAGTTATGGGGTAATTGTATCGATTTCTGACCATTGCCTTCAATTCTATTTTGAACTATCCCCGAAGCAAATTATAAGCTGCTTATGGCTTATTCATGAATCTTCGCTTTCCAATGCTAGAATAAATCAAAACCAAACATTAAAATTCAAGTTTTAACAATGCTACTGTCAATTAGTAACATTTTTGTCTGGTCGGTTGTGGATACCACCCCCCCTCCCCCAAAAAAAAAAAGATACTCTTTTTTTCACAAAGAGATCGGAGGAGAAAGGCTGGTCAGTCCAGTACATGGATTCCATTGGCTTGAAGACATTTTTGAGTAAGAACAGCACTATAAACCTTCTGCATTAGATATTCCGGATTCTGAGCGTAAACAAATAAATGGGACCACGTGAGGCCGACGCACTTGGTTGAAGTAACGTCTCGCTGTTCAGTTAACGTCTCAGCCATGATCTTGAATGTTCTTAATGTCGCTAGCTACATGCAATAGCTCGACATACCATTTCGCTTATTCCATCCGATATGTCATGCTCTATTACGCACGCGTCGCCTCGGCATACCTTACACCTATATGTCGAAACAGCCCGAAACGACAATCGGCGTGATTCACGCTGAAGTGTGATGTGTCACTGAAACGCATATCACGCGAGTCGCTTAGACGCCAGTATACATGTACGTATTTCATGCACCAGCGTAAGTGTTCCGTACTGTGTCGATGTCTTAATTTTTGTCACGACAGGGACGTCTTGCTCGCAAAAGTGCATCGCATAAGGGCGACGAACAGTGTCAGTGCTTATTAGTCGGTAGTTGAAACCCTTTGTTTATCTACAGGTACAGTGTAGCAGATGCCCGCGGAAATCTGCTTCGCATATGCGTCTGTCGGATGAATCGATCCTGACATTCTGACGTCGGTCTTCCGCTACGTCGACGTCCACTAGCGTCTTCTGTTGATAGTAAGATGTCGCTCCAACAGACAAATAGATCACACACATGTGGCACCCAAAATCGGAGTCAACGCCATCCGCTTTCCGACCAGCTTCTAACTGTCAATTAAAAGCCTCCGTGGTGTAGTGGTTATGCTACTCGCCTTGTAAACCAGGGATCGCAGGATCGATCCCGGACTTCTCTAGACTTTCGGATGTGTATTTAAACCGAGGTATCGTCTCCGTATGACCTTAGCTGTTTGTGGGACGTAAAACTCAAACACTCACTCACTCTAACTGTTCAGGGTTTAATGAAAAATGTTGCAATACGTTCTCACTTAATGCTTTTTGAGAACAAAATACAATTTCTTCTTTTCTAGGCGCGACCTTACATCACACATCAAAAGTTTGATCCTGAACATGTGGTTTCTATCAGTGCTGGTGTGAAGGTGGTACACAGGGTCGTTGGCCCCCGCCCATCGGGGCTTAAAGAAATAGATTGGCTGCATGATGCTTCCAAGCATAGCTGAAACCGACCCGCACACGAGTACTGGTAATATGCTTAGAGGTTCTAAGCCTGCCCAGGCAAAGAGGTGCGAGTCGGACCGTCCATGCATATAAACCCTATTGGTTTCATTGGGCGGCAGGGCTTGAGATGTCATTTCATCTCAGTGTCGGGTAAAAGTCCCACAAAATTGGAAGCAACGTCTCCAAAATGACCTATACAGTGTTGACGGGGACGTTAAACCTCAAATCAGACAAAACAAAACAAAGGATCGTGGCCGGACTGGTAACCATACGTCACGGTTGATTGATTTAACCTTTTAAGCTTAAGTACATGGCGCCTAAGCGTTTTGTTATCATGCAATTGTTTGTTTTCAAAATCAAAGCATCGAAAGTGTTGGTGGGATGTAGGTTGGGGTAAAAGTCCTGGGCTGAGATTAAACTGTTTAATTTAACTCTGAACTTCCAAACAAATAGTGAAGATTTTGATAAGAAGCGCGTTCTGCAGCGTCCGGACTTGGTCTACACTGTTTGCCAAGCTCACCCTATGATTCCAGGATGCTCTTCAGTCTTACCAAACAATCAACCCAAAACATAGCCGGGTCGTTTGTCAGTCTTGGGTACATGTAAGTGTTATCTGTAAAATCTGCACTTGAATAAAATGTTCGATATGGCAAACAATGTAGACTTAGATCAAACGCCACAGAACACGGTGCTGATCTTGTTCTACATTTTTCTGCACAAGCTACTAACATCCGTTTAAGTTTAAACGGATCAGTCCAAGTCCTCGTTCATGACCAGCCTGCATTTAGAGACAATCGGCATGAGTGTTGTCAGTGCTTTTATTCACTGCCTTGAGTTTCTGGAGTGTACTCTTCCATCACTAAAGTTGGGCTCGTCCATTCTGCTAAATATGGCACCTAGAATTGTATCACAGGACCTACACTGTTTGCATAGGTATCTGTACCATATTCAAGGGTTGAAAGGGAAAGCATTTCTCGCAAAGTCTGATATATACCTAGTTGTAACTGACCTAGACTTGACCTCGAATGTCGGAAAACCCATTAATATTCTGGTCTGCAGCTGACCGGCTGGTCTTTAAGGATTAAATATTGACAGCACTGTTAGAAAACAGTGTAGAACCTGAGCAGACGTCTGAGCAGGCGCCGCATTGATTTGGGTATACAGTTCCGCATGATGCAGCTGATTCATATGAAATGCTGATTCTATTCTCTGAAAGGTAAGATAAAATCGTCAAGTCGTCTGCTTCAAAAGTTTGTATTGCGATTATAGAATGTACAAGTTTGATAACTGCGCCAAACCGGACTACATTTTTGTGCGGAAGAAAGTCGTAAGAAAGCCGGAACTACTTTACAACACGCAGGATAGCTAGAAATGACAGAGTGAATCTGTCATTAAATATGTAATTAGATGAAGGCTAGATTCGATATTTAAAGTTAAATTAACAAACGCTTATCACCTGGATCAGCAATTAACAACAAAATCTGGAACTCAAAGGCCAGTCGACTTCTATAACCAGCACCTGCATCACGAAAACAAGCCTATATAATCCTGAACCAATCGAACCCCAGTTTTATATAGTAAAACTGGAGTTTACAGGGGGATACCTTATTTTCTTGTTTCTGCTCAAAAACCTCGATGAGGCGATTCTAACGAGTACCCACAATCTATATTTTGAGCAGAGATAAGACAAATATTACAATTTTTCATCTTAAAATTTCGATTTTTCGGCGGTAACGTTTACAATGCATTTGTATAGGCGTGTTTTCGTAATGCGGACCGGCACAGTGACTGGCAAATAAATGAGCAACTCTGTTGGTAACCAACATCTTGCTCATACCGGAATGGGCAACCGGTAATTGAATCAGCATCTCAGTTGGTGACTGACTATAAGAATCTTATATGGGTGTGAGGGGTGGATGGAAAAATCCGTCCCGAGTGTCACTGTCTGGCATCACGAGGCTATATAGGATTCTCACCCATATAGGATTCTTTTCTTGCATACCTTCCATTTCTTAGCGCGGATTTTTAATGCTACTGTCTTTCGGTTACCTACGTCCGCCATATTGTGTTGACATTGCAGGAATATTTAGTGGCGTCACGTAACTTACTGTGACGTCAATCTTAACGACGGCGCATTCGAAGTCGTAATAAGCCAGTGCATTTATCAAACAATTATATTCGATTTTGGGTAGGAACACCAGGGTCAGAACATACATTTCTATCCCAGGGTAAAATCACGGATTTCCTTGTATGGTGTGCAAGAATGGGCAATCGGTAATTGAATCAGCATCTCAGTTGTTGGCTGATATCTTGCTCATCACCTTTATCGGCAAAAGGTAATTAAAGTAACAAGTCGGTTGGTAACAAACACGTTGCTCAACACTTTAGACGGCAACTGACAAAATGAATCAGCGCTAAAACATGTAACTCAGGAGTCTGATATACATCTGCACATGTATACCTGACTCAACCTTTGTTTTCTATATCTTTGTGTCATAAGTCATATTTCGTGGTGTAAAAAAGAAAACAACACAAAATATTGACACAGCGCTTGAATGTTTATTTATTGACTTAACCATGCCCGAACTCTTTTTATACGAGGAATCCCAGAACGAGTTATAATTAAGCAAACAGTATTGTCCCAGATCAGAAGTCGTATAACGCATTTTTTGGCCCTTACTGTTTGAAAAAAAAAAAAAAAAAAAACTTACCCTTATTTAAAAATATCTCTTAATTATCTCAATGTGACACCCATAAATTTCGAAATGGAATCTTGAAATTATATAAGAAGAATACATTCAGTGTTGCATGGGTTAAACGACAAGATGTTAGTGCGCATACATAATTTATCTTAATGCCCTTATTAGCTACTGTAATCAAGTTATCACGCGATGGAATGTAAATGATTATTGGATTATCTGAATTTTTTAGATTAACAGGTAGCATTGTCTGAACTTGTTTCCTTTAACCAGAACATTTGTATTGACCAAACTGTCAGGAATGCCCTAGGAGCATTTACATAAGCACAAAACGCATGGATGATAAATATATACAATCGAAGTGACGGCAATGACCAGGAATCGACACAATTAACCCACAGCTCTCACCAGAGACACCAATGGGAAAGAAACACAAACATGAAACAACAGACCCTAATGGAAAAATCAATAGCGGAAAGCGAAAAGGACAGTTACTTTCCCACAACATGACCAATTGGCTATGCAAAACAAAATTATATAAGCGATACACACACTCAAAGACAACCATAAAAAACATAAACCGCGACTGAAGAACCGTCTTGGAACGGTCAGTGAAACGAAATCCACTGGGGGGCTTAAATCGATTTTACGCGGCCACCGCGGCCACAATCCTCGCTTCTTCTGTCGCGAATTTGCCTAATAATTTGTTCAGTCCGCATGAAGACCTCCTAACTCATCTGTGCAACACCTCTGTGAACACAAAAAAATCAAACAACCACAGAGATGAAACAACGGTGAGCACTCGACAGCCAGAAAACACTGAAATGCTGGAGCAAAAGAAAACCAAAATTAGACTCCGATGAGCCCGACCAGAGACAATACATCAGACACCAGCCAACATTACATAGAATTAGATCTGTCTAATTCTCCGTTAGCCTTTACGCAGGAACTTCATAGAATCTGAGGCCTGGCCTACCGGCGTGCAATTAAGGAGGGAAGCAAAGTTGTCAACCGTGATTGGGTTAACAACCATGCATGCAGTCTGTCGCATAACATTTATGTTGTGCCCAATCTTTTCATATCGAAGAATGATTTTACGAAATTGGTTGCTGAAGTCAATGCGGTTATATATTTTTCTGAATTTATATACTAAGTCACCATAAAATTCGGGTTCAACCACAATAGAAAGTATTCCCGTGAAATATGTTCTAGAAAGCACATACACAAAGCACAAAGGAAAAAAACATAAGTGAACAGACTTGAAGCACGATAACGCCTGGATTTAAATTTATTTAAAACTTCATTAGAATTTTTTATAGACCAAAACAGATTTCTACCTGATCATTCGAAGACTTTTTCGCAGTTTTTGGAAGCAAGGATTACACCACAGAACCGAAATATGGAGTCTACATGTTTTCTGGGCAAGACTAGCTAGTCAAAGTCCAAGTCAAAAGACTTTTGGACAGCTTTGAAATCTCATCTAATTCCTACCTCGAGGCACCGTACTTAAAATAAAATAACATCTTTCCAGCGTATATGATAACGGCACGTGAAACAAACTTCTCATGATAATAAATAAGCCATTACAAAAACAGTGGTGTTGAAATTTTTAATGTCTACAAAATAGAAGTGGAGGCAATGATCAGGAATCGATACGATTAACCCACAGCTCCCATCAGAGACACCAAAGGGAAAGAAACACAAACATGTACAACAGACCCTAATGGAAACACCAACAGCAGAAAACCAAAATCACAGTTACTTTCCCACAAAAAGGCCAATAGGCTATCCAAAAAAAATAATATAAGCGACACAAACACCCAAAGACAAACCATAACAAAAAAAAAAAAAAAAAAAAAAAAACGTGACAAAAAAACCGCATTGGAACGGTCAGCGGAAACGAATTCCAATGGGGGCTTAAATCGATTTTACGTGGCCATAATCCTCGCCCTTACTTCTGTCGCGATTAAGACAAATAATTTGTTCGGTCCGCATGAAGGCCTCCTTATTCATCAGTACAACATCTCCGTGAACACAAATAATCAAACAACCAGAAAGATGAAACAACGATGAGGACTCGACAGCAAGAAACCACTGAAATGCTGGAGAAAAAGAACACCAACTCCGACTCCGATTTGCCCAACCAGAGACCGAGCATCAGGCACCAACCTACATTACATTGAATAAGAGACCTGACCCACCGGCGTGCAATTAAAGAGGGAAGCAAAGTTGTCAACCGTTATTGGGTTAACTACCATGCATGCAGTCGGTCGTATAACATTTATGTTGTACCCTTTTTATAGAGTATATTTTTATATTGAAGAATGATTTTACGAAACTGAGTGCTGAAGTCATTGCGGTTTTATACTTTTTTTCTGAATTTATATACTAAGTATAAAATTCGGGTTCCGAATATTTAATAAATCATTCAAATATCCAGAAGTGGAGCTAAAAGCTCCAATGATTTCAGACTGGTTTTTAGCAGAAAGGGACATCATGAAGTCTCTCTCATACCAAACAAAAACAGATCTGCCACAAGTGGTGCGCAATTAGCACCCATTGGAATACCCACAACTTGTCTAAATAACTTAGAACCAAATCTTATGTAAATATTGTCAAGTAGAAAGGTGAGAGCTTCACACACTTTCTGACATGACCATAAAGTATAATTTGTATGCTCTTCGGAAGTGAAAAAAGCATTTCTTACGTTACATGCAAGATAGAGGGAGTCTTCCCTATGAAATGTCCATTCAATTAAATCATTAAGTTTTTCTTTTATAATATTATGAGAAAGTGTAGGGTAAAGGTAGGAAAAAAAACATAAGTGAACAGACTTGAAGCACGATAACGCCTGTATTTCAATTTATTTAAACTTTATTAGAATTTTTATAGACCAAAACAGATTTCTACCTGAGCATTCGAAGACTTTTTCGCAGTTTTTTGATGGCAGTAAAACATTGAGTTAATAATTTTGAGAGTTCAGTGGTGGAGCAAGAGCTTGCAATAAACCATGCTTTGTGTGGTCTCTTATGAAGTTTAGGTAACCAATATAACGTAGGAAGCTTGTCTTGGCCTTCTGTAACACAGACATCAAACTTAGTGGCTGAATGACAAGTATGGTCATCAACTAAAGCCCTTTCTACAGCAAAAGGCTAAAGTTCATGGGCCTTAGTACCACCAAGTTCAGGCTGAAGAGTGTTAACATAGTGAAGCCGTCAAAAAAAAACGACCACATTGTTAGCGGCCTTATCAGCAGGTACCAGGAGCCAAAACAAACTTCCTTTGAAATTCTTGAATACCTAGTTTAAGGTGAGTCAAGTCCGCGCCTAAATCATACTTGTACCTATCTCCGACCAACTCCTCAACTGCAGCCACGACTTCTTCGTAGGATCGGAAATGACGTCCACCGTCCTTTTTCAAGTTTGGGAATACGAACTAGTCACTGGGAGCTAAGTCCGGAGAATAGGCGGGTGCGGTAATAGTTCGTACCATTCCGCTCAACAGCATCCATAGCAATTTTGCAAGTGCAGACTCTAGCACTGACCTTTTGAGTCAGAATCCCTTTGGATAGTTACCATCGGCGTTTTTCACGGGTCGCATTTGCACAATACACACCTGTTATCGTACTTTTCTTTCCTAGAAAGTCATACATTATAACGCATTTTGCGTCCCAAAATACAGTCCATCACCTTGTCAGCAGAGGGTTGCGTTTTGAGCTTCTTTGGCCTCAGAGACCCCGTCCTTACCCACTGGCGAATATGAGTTTTATTCTCTGGCTTACAATAATGTACCCAGGTCTCATCTACAGCCACCAGACTGGAAAGAACACCACCTTCCTTTGACTTAAATCGCTTTAACAATGCACTGCATACTGATGCTCTGGTTGTCATGTGGTCATCGCTAAGGGATGTTTGGACCCAAGCGATCAAATGCTACCGTGTGTAATGCATTCGCTATTTCTTCCACCTTAATCAGCCTATTAGAGTAGACAAAATTCTGTAATTTGTCATACATTCTTCATCGGTGGCGTCTGATGGTCGTCCAGACCTGGTTTTGTCTTCTAAAAGACGTTCTACCGCGTTTGAATTCCCCAGCCCAGACTGTAACTTGTGCATACGATGGTGCAAAAGACACATAAACATTGGTCACTTCGCAATGTATTCCTGACCTATTTTCCCTTTCAAATACAAGAATTATAGCACGGTACTCAACTATTGACGAAAAGCTTGCTTTTGCACCGCTAGCCACGTGTGCTGTTCAATATCTAATGAGCGAATGGCAGGTAAGGGTGTAATTTTGCTTTCATGTCTAATACGTTATTGAAACCAGGCTTGAAAATCCTGGTTATCTCGGTCAATTGGAAATGGGTAGGTTGGTTACTTATTAACTTGCATTTGGTATTTGGTCGGACTTCGATTTCTGTGACGGCTGTTTTGTTTGTTTGTTTGTTTGATTTTGTGAGGTTAAACCTCCCCGTCAATATTGTATAGGTCATTTTGAAGACTTTACTTACAATTTTGTGAGACATTTACTCGACATTGAAGTGAAATGACATGTCACGCCCTGTCACCCAATTAAACAAATAGTGTTTATGAGCATGGGCGGTCCAACTCGCACCGCTTTGCCTTGGCGGGCTTAGATCCTCTTAGCGGTTTACCAGTACTCGTGTGCGGTCGGTTTCTGCTCAGCGTGGAAGCATCATGCAGCCCATCTATGACACGGCTGTAAGCTAAGTCTTTTAAGAGTCACGTTATTAGTTATTTTTATGCTTGACGGGGAGCACGGAATCACATTCCCCGCCTGGGAGATATTTGCCCGAGTCTAACGTCTTAAGAAAATATCGCTATCAGGCGAAGAATGTGAGCCCGTGTTCCTCGCGAAGAATAAAAATAGCGAATTTTTTATACTGCAACGCTTTTTCTCGACATTTTGTACATTGCTGCTATGTTTTCTAAAGCATTCTTTTGTAGCGGACGTGGCGAGCAGTGCATGTATACATGTGACGTCATAAACGCTCTCTTCTGCAAGCACTAGTCACTCTGACATCTTATCTAGCTACACATCCGTGTGATATGGTAAAAAGCTAAAAACAGGAAATTTTTCTGATGAAAATGTGTGATATTTTTCTTACATATACTCAGAACATAGGTTTTGGGTGCTCGTTAGAACCGCCTCCTCATTGAGGCGGTTCAAACGAGTACCCACAATCTATGTCTTGGAGCAAAAATAAGAAAAATACTGTTTACCCTCGTAAACCCCAGTTTCCTCTATATAAAATGGGTTTAAGTGGGGTCTTTACTTCACGGACTTGTTCACATGATGCTGATGCACAACTTAGTATGTTCCTAGTGTTTGGGGCGAGGGTACATTTATGATGTCTTGTCACGAGTTGGTAGATGGAAGATGGTGTTGGTGATCAGAAGTTCATGGTCTGTACTCTTCTGTAAAAGGAGTATGATCAGAAGATTATGCCCTGCACACTTCTTTAAAATGTGTATGTCATTGCTATTAAACTTTCCTACTCCTTCTTTCCCAATCTCTCATTCCCAGGTTTGGTGGTTTGTATCCACTCTGACATTGAAGCACCAGCCCACCCACCCAACGAGCAGGATCGGTTTGTCTGCCTGTGGTGCCGCAGAAATCAAAGAATCAAGATCAGCATTAAACATGTGGATTTGTCAGTATGGATGCATAGGAACAACATTGGTTGCATGCTTTCTATCAAACGAGGGAAGTCAGGCATTCATTTGTGCATTTCGGAGGTCCAGAGAGCTTGCTGACAAGATGTGACTTTATCTATACTGAATTCTGCATATACTACTACGTCCCGCCTCTCTTCTTTTATGGGTCTACTCCCGTGTGCTTTTAAACGCTTTTCACTACTAGGCGAGTCTCAACCCCGACATAATACTATCGCGTTATCTCCCTACTAGTGATGTTTTCGCTGAGATGTGTCTGGACAAACAATCTTCATAAGAAACCGCGATTTGTGAAGGTACACATGTATCACCATCTTCTTCGCCCGTTACATCACGAAAACATGTCTATATAATTTTGACCCCCTTGAACCCCACTTTTATAAAGTAAAACTGGGGTTTCCGGGGGTATACCTTATTTTCCTTATTTCTGCTCTTAAATATAGATTGTGGGTACTCGTTAGAACCACCTCGGAGGCGGTTCTAAAGAGTGCCAACAATCTATATTTTGAGCAGAAATAAGAAAAATATCACAATTTTTCTTCATAAAATTTTCAGTTTTTCGGCGATAAAGGAGGCAATGTATTTTTATAGGCGTGTTTGCGTAATGAAGTGAGATACTCACTGATTGCAGTTTTCCAGTCAGGGGTTTTGAAGTCGACAGTAGTTTAGGATGCTTTTTCTAACCCCTTCCCCATGCTAAGGGGGTGGGATTGTGCTCCGTAAAAGGTCTGCTCATTTACTCAGTTCGGCTGCCGAATTTCCCATACAGCCTCATTCTTAAGGAAAGCGACCAGAACCCAGCCGCCTGTGTGCAGGACTCTTTTGTTTCCTCACCTGTTGCTTTGCCACTCGCCGCATGGCGTTTTATGTGGCATTGCATACATGTATGTGTGCTCGCTATGACTGTGCAAGGAAGGTTAAGAGGTGGGCGAAAACAGGAGTACCCGAAGAAAAAGCATCTGACCTTCCGTTGCAGAATTTGTGTCTCACATGCGGCCAGAGCGAGTCTTGAACCACAGCGTTGAGAGGCCATTTGGTTATGCGTCAGCGCTCGTAACTATACCATTAGTTCAGGCCAAAGTTGAATAAATAAATAAATAAATAAATGAAAACCAGACAAAGTGCCCAGTGGGATACATATACCCCCGGCCATCGCCTTTAATTGGAAATTTAATACCTGTCTTTATTAATTGACTATCCTATATTACACAAGGTCAACCAATATTCAAAAATCATAAATCATGTTTTTAATTGCGTCAGTTAATAAAATTGTCATTAATCAAGTAATTTCATATTGGTCCAGTTACAGGTCCTCGGTCAGCTGTATTTGCCTCGGCCTTCGGCCTCGTGCCAATACAGCAGACCTCGGACCTGTACCTGGACCAATACGAAATTACTTGATTAATAACATTATAGTAACGTTGATACTTTCCATACAAAGTCTACTGAGAATAGCTATTGAATTTCAACAAATATAGCATTAATTTATATCATATCCAAACATGGAACTGCATAACGAGAAGACGCCTATACAGATGCATTGTAAATTTTATGGCCGTAAAAACGAAAATTTTGAGAGAAAAAAAAATGTGATCTTTTTTTTAATTTCTGCTCAAAATATAGATTGTGGATACACGTTAGAACCGCCTCATTGAGGCGGTTCTAACGAGTACCCACAAGCTATATTTTGGAGCAGAAATAAGGAAAATAAGGTCCACCCCTGTAAACGCCAGTTTTACTATATAAAAGTGGGGTTCAAGTGGTCAAAATTATATAAGGGTGTTTCCGTGATATTGTCTTTACTGGATCATGAAAATTAACGTCTGTGGCAATTTGACACAATTTTACCTGGGCACAACAAACATAAATAAGGCTGCCATAGTTGTCTGCATTTCAGAAGGAAATGTTGTGTAAAAATTAACAGTTCTACTTGTCACAGTAGTTTCAAAGGTCACAAGGGCCATTGTATAATCTGACAAATCTGGCAAGTCAATGAAGCTGAGGCAGTAAGTCAAGAAATATTATTAGGTAGAGGTAATTACAATAACACACCCGTGCGACATAGTGCATTTTTACATCTTCAAAATGGCTATAAATCCTCGAAACAGGTTTAGGGTGCTCGTTAAAATCGCCTCAGTGCCGCGGTTCTAACGAGTACCCAAAACCTATGTTTGTTTGTTTTGTTTGTATTGGAGGTTTACGGCCCAGTCAACACTATTTAGGTCATTTTTGAGCCGGTCAGTTTACCTATCAACACTTTCCTGGGCAGGCTTATACGTAAGCGGTTAACCAGTACAGTGCACATTCTTTCGCCAGAAACTGACAACTGCCCTTCTTGAATCAGCGGAAGGGAGAGAATGACCGTAGAAAAGATTTCATGATCAATCTCCACGATAGAATGTTGCCGACCCCGGCGGGAGTCGAACCCGGGTCCTCCTGATCACCAGTCAGACAAAACCTATGTTTCGAATCAGAAATAAGAAAAATAATGTTTACCTCCGTAAGCCCCAGTTTTCTCTATAAAAGGTGGGGTTTAGGGGGTCTTTCGTTTCACGGACTTGTTCACGTGATGTCAAGGAGACACAGTATGTGAAGTTTGAAAAGTTCTACCAAAAATAATTGCTGAGATCCAAAGTGTTAAGCTATAATCTGACAAAATCAATGACTAGTGGAATATAGGTCAATGTCCCCGGGTCAGGGTGTATGCTTAGGTAGTACGTCTAGAAGAAATATTAGGTAATAGGTAAAGTTTGAAGGTTCTACCAACCATTGTTAATGAGATCACAAGCCCAAAAAGTAGATCATTAAACCTAAAGGTATCTTGAAAGTCTGTAACCTATGCCTTAAGGCCATGTAAACTGACATGGATGGTCGTAAATAAACCCTTAGACCTATACTATTATGTAAAATATAAAAGAAACCGATTTAAGGGTATTTACATTATAAGATCTTATAAACTTAAAAACAAAAAACTTTGACCCTGAGATAAAGTTCTATGTCTTTGACCTTAACCAGACCTCGGGCTGTAACAAATATTGTCAGAAGTTGTAGCTCAACGTCCTTTTCATATGAGGCAATAAAATATGTTTAAACTAAACACAGTTGAGTTTATCGTCGTTTTTCTTACCGTTGACAAAATAATGTCTTTTTCGAATATTTGCTTCATTGTTGAACATAGTTAAACGTGTGTTAGGGCCGAGCCTCTTGGTGGGATGTCATAAATGTCTTATATTAGCGGAATTCAAAGAAACCAATAGCGTTGGAATATACGTGTATGGTTGTTCGTTTCTCTGAAAATGGCAATTTAGTGATAAAATAATTAAAGCAAGACGTCTGTGCCCAATGATACATACTTGCATCGATATAAGGCGTGAAATGCCCGTGAACACGTTCATGAAATAATACGGAGAACGGGTATGCATTGTTTTTCGTTTTTCCGCCAAAAAGATACACTAAGTGGGTACTTGTTACATGTAGTTAACAGCCCCCGCCCATCGGGGCTTGGAAAAATAGATTGGCCTGCACGATGCTTCCACGCAGAGCTGAAACCAATTGCACATTGGTACTGGTAATCAGCTTAGGAGGTCTAAGCCTGCCCAGGTAATGTGGTGCAAATTGGACCGTCCATGCATATAAACCCTATTGGTTTCATTTGGCGGCAGGGCTTGAGATGTCATTTCATCTCAATGCCGGGTAAAAGTCCCACGAAATTGGAAGCAACGTCTCCAAAATTACCTAATTAGTGTTGTCGGGGACCTTAAACCTCAAACAAACAAACAAAACACGCAGTTAAAACCACCTAAATGACCGGACCTAACACCACCTGCATGTACACTCCCTGTACTCAACTTAATAAGGAAAATACCACAGATTTTCTTCACGGAAACAAAAGGTCATTTGCAGAGCCCGGTTAGCTGTATCATCTCCCACGGCTGTCATATAGTTTGTTCTCAGTGACCGATGCAAACAAATCCAACCGTTTAGTACAAGTATGCAATTTACGCTCGTAGATAGGTTCAAAATTGATTACTGTCGACATTGGCTATTTTAATATGATAACACACCCGTGCGACACAGTGCATGTTTTCACATTTCCAAAATGTTTTTTTTTTCTGAGGAAAATCGATATGTTTGCCTAATTAACATGTATACTGCAAACATTGGTTTTGGGTGATTGTTAGAACCGCCTCATGGGGGCGGTTCTAACGAGTATTCACAACCTATGTCTTGGAACGAAAATAGGAAAAATGTTAACTTCTGTAAACCCCAGTTTTCTCTATACAAAGTGGGGTTTAGGGGGTTAAACGGAGTGTTCATTTCACGGACTTGTTCACGTGACCTTATTGGGAAAAAGGTACGTGTCTGTATGTCTAGCAAGGGTACAGCCGAATTTGCGCATAAGCATTGGCACGCTAGAGCTTTTGTTGCTGCAAGTCAGGTACATCATCAGGTTTATAATTCCGGTTAGAGAAAACTCATGTGAACCCCAATTTTTATATAGAAAACTTGGGTTTGCATGGGGTATTTTTTTATTTGTTTGTTTTTGTCCCAAGACATTGGTTGTGGGTGTTCGTTAGAACCGCCTCAATGAGGCGGTTCTAACGAACACCCACAACCTATGTTTGGAGTATGAGTAAGAAAGATATAACCTCAGAAAAAAAAGTTTTAGAGATGTTTAGGAATACACTATGCCATACGGATGTATCTGAATGCATAGCTACATCAACCGTTGTGGATCATTTTGTGTCAACCCAGGGAAAAGGAGAACAGAGATATAGAGGTAAAGACGGTGGAGGAGATGAACATGAGAGACAGTGAGTGAGTGAGTGAGTTTTAGTTTTACGTCCCACCAACAGCTAAGGTCATACGGAGACGGGACCTCGGTTTAAAGACTCATCCGAAAGTCTGAAGAAGCCCGGGATCGATCCTGCGATCCCTGGTTTACAAGGCGAGTAGCGTAACCACTGCACCACGAAGGCTTCTAACATGAGAGACAGAAGAGAAAGAGTAAAATGAATGGGAGTCATAACAACATGCCCCTCTACCATTACCTACTGCAAGGTAAGCAGGCCTAGCCCAATTGTAAGCCAATATCTTGGACGCCCAAGTAACGCAAAATACATGAAACCTTTGCCTCGCCCAACCACAACCCATTTGGTCGGTCTCGGTAGCTCAGTCTGATGCGCGACTGACTGGTGATAAGGAGGACGCGGATTCGGTACCTTCCGGGATCGGCAACATTCTTTCGTGGAGATTGATCATGAAATCTTTTCTTTTGTCATTCTCTCCCTTCCGCTGATTCAAGAAGGGCAGTTGTCAGTTGCTGGCGAAAGAATGTGCGCTACACTGGTTAACCGCTTTAGGTATAAGCCTGTCCAGGAAAATTGTGGATAAGTAAACAGACCGGCTCAAAAATGACCTAAATAGTGCTGACTGGACCGTTCAAGCCCATTACAAACAAAAACACAAAACCACAACCCAACACAATGTGTAGAAGAGACACTGTGAAGGAGTCGTACGTCTAGCCCAGTTAGCTTGTAGCCTACGTGTATGTGAAGAACCAACATCACGAAAACACGCCTATTGAATTTTGACCCCCTTTTGGCCCACTTTTATATAGGAAAACTGCGTTTTACAGGGGTAAACTTTATTTTTCTTAGTTCTGCTCCAAAATATAGATTGTGGGTACTCGTTAGAACCGCCTCGATGAGGCGGTTCTAACGTGTACCCTCGATCTATATTTTGAGCAGAAATAAGAAAAATATCACATTTTTATCGGAAAATTTTCCCTTTTTTTTCAGAGGTATTTGTATAGGCATGTTTTAGTAATAATATAGTGAAGTGCTAAGAACCTCTTTCTTATGCGTCACTCGCACAGCCAGGGACAGCCACCTGACATTAGTTAAATTAATAAAACAAAACAATTCCAATTTTTTCTGTCGCCCGATCACAAACCGCACCTATGGCACTGCGGTCACGAAAGGTAAACGACCCATCAGGTTAACTAAGTCCGTGAAATAAGCACCCAGCTAAACCCCACTTTATACAGAGAAAAGTGGGTCTAACATTCCCTCTAAAAACATTGTTGTCAGCCTCGATAGCGCAGTGGTTAACGCGTTCGACTCATGATCGAGAGGTTGTGCCTTCGAATCCGGCACCCGGTATCGAGATGTGTCCTTGGGCAATACGTAATGACACTGCCTCACTCCACCCAGGTGTAAATGGGTAGCTGTGGTGTAATATTCACTGCCTCTCTCTCGCGAGCGTGAAAACATCCGGAATGAGTGTTCAAGAGTGATTAAATAAGCTTGCAGCTTCCATCTCAATCGAACAAAAGTAAATTAGTATAAAATAAAACCAATGTTGTATAGAGAAAAGTGGGGTTACAGGTTTATTCTAATTTTCCATTTTTTGTTAATTTTTTCTCTGCTTGAAAACCTAAATTGAAGATACCAGTTAGAACCGCCTGAACGTGACGGACCCACAATTTATGTTTGTATTTGCAATTAGAAAAAAATGACAAATTTCCATCTGAAAAGTGCTAGTTCTGGACATATCACTGACGCCATTTTAGGAACGGAATGAAATTCTATTTATTACGATAATACATTCGTGTGACATAGTGCATCATTTATACATGGATATCCAAAATGTATATTCCAAACATACTCCAAACATGGTGGTTGCTTACGCATATCGATAACCGTGCGACAGAGTGCATTTTTATAACTCCAAAATGACTACTTTTCTTATGAAAATCCTTGACATTTTTCTTATAAATGATCTAAACATAGCTTGAGGGTGCTCGTTAGAACCGCCCTAGTGAGGCGGTTCTTACAAGTACCCACAACCTATGTCTTGGAGCAGAAATAAGAAAAATAACGTATACCCGAGTAAACCCCAGTTTTTAACTATATAAAATGGGGTTATGGGGGTCCTCATTTCACGGACTTGTTCACGTGATGGAGTACCAACACATGAACCTGCCTTAGAGCAAAAATGCATGTACGAAAAGTAATGTAATGTTAACCCTCGTTTTCGCTACATAAAGTGGAGTTTATGGGGGAGGGAGGGAGGGTCATCAGACGGACTTCATAAATGTAGTGGGCAAATCTCTGTCTCCCCACGAGGAATTTAATCAACATATCAGTATTCAACAGGGATATGCATGTACACAGGTCAGCTACCGCGACAGGCCCACTACGTTGTTCAGCTTGTATTTGGACATAACGGTAACACACCCGTACTCCTAACATAGGATATGGATGCTCGTTAGAACCACCTCATCGAATTGGTTCTAACCAGTACCCACAGCATATTATTTTTTTGGTTTTAGTTTTACGGCCCTTTCAAGATTATTGCACTTATATCGAGCCGTTCGTTGATCAGAGGTGGGCGAAAATCGGAGAAACCTGAGAAATAATACACCTGACCTTCCGTTGCAGAACTTGGAGTCTCACATGTGACCCGAGCCAGGCTCGAACACACAATGGTGAGAGACCTAATGATTAATAGTCAGCGCTCTTATCCACTAGGCAAGGGAGTCCCGTTACACACAGCATATATTTTGGAGACGAAATGAGAAAAGTAATGTATACCCCTGTAGACCCAAGTTGTCTCTATATAAAGTGGGGATTAGATGTTTTTATTACGTGGAATTTTTCACATGATGTATCTTTTATATATTACAAAAACGAAAGGTACCATGGGTTGTGTGCACTCATGAGGCGAATGCATGTTGTGGGTACTCATTAGATTCGCCTCATCGAGACGATTCTAATGTGTTTCCATGACGTACTTCTTGTGGTAAAACAAGATCTCCTAAATAAATGAATGTCAACAGGGCTTGAGACGTCATTTCATCTCAATGTCGAGTAAATGCCCCACAAAATCGGAAGCAACGTCTCCAAAGACATTAACAGTGCTGACGGAAACGTTAAACCTCAAACAAACAAACAAACAAACAAACGAACAGACACATTGGACATTTTTTCTACCCCAGGCGGCAAATTGCATTTTTCGCATCTCCAAATTGGCTACTTTTCTGATGAAAATTCGTAATATTTTTTTCTTATTTATACTGCAAACATAGGCTATGTGTGCTCGTTAGAACCGCCCCAAAGAGGCGGGAGGCGGTTCTAACAGGTACCAACAATATATGTCCTGGAGCAGAAATAGAAAAATAATGAACACCCCCGTAAACCCGAGTTTTCTTTATTTAAAGTCGGGTTTAGGGGGTATTTATTTCACGGACTTGTTCACGTGGTGAGCCATGGTAACCGAGGCACGGCTGACTGAGCCATTGAAGTTTTACTGTTAATAGACTTCAATGATAAACAGGAATTAGAAATTAATCCATCAATTTTCTGAACGAAATACGAATCGGGCTTTTAAAATGATTTGTGCGAGATTTAGCAAAACCTACACAATTTAATGTGCGACACGTCAGGACTACATACGCGACCAGTCTTCGCGCTGTCTGTCCGGAGTCCTAAATCCACGCTATCTAAAAAGTCCGAACCTTATAAATGCTGGTGCAAACATGGAAGAGTTTGATCCGACTGCACATGTGCAGTCTGATCAAAGTATTCATTGTTTGCACATGTCATGTTATACGGTTTGCGACTCGGCTTCACTGGTCTATTAGACAGCGTTTAATAGTGCTATCGCATGCCAAAATACAGTTTGTTGGCTAGAGATGTCGTGACGAAATCCTTTGAATTACCCATACATTAATAACGAGCTTCCACACAGAGCTGAAACCGACCGCACACGAGTACTGGCAAACCGCTTAGAGGATCTAAGCCTGCCCGGGCAAAGCGGTGCTACATGTAGTCGGACCGTCGATGTTTATAAACTCTATTGGTTTCACTGGGCCATAGGTCTGGAGAAGGCATTACATCTCAATGTCGGGTAAAAGTCCCACACACTTGGAAGCAACGTCTCTAAAATGACCTATACAGTGTTGACGGGGACGTTAAAATGAAACATTTTGATGGTGCTGCACAAGAAAAAGGATCTAATATGTGTGTTCTAAACGTTGGTTTCCAACACTCGGGACGACCAGGCTGAGCGGAATCTCGGCATAGCCTCGTGTCCGCTCAGTAAGGTCCTCTCTCTCGGGATGGAAACGCACATCTACAAGAGATGTCAGATTGTTTTTTATCTGCCTCTGCATGCACCGTGCAGAGTAAATTCAGTGACTCGAACACAGATTACTCCCATACCACGACTAAATTGAACTCATTCCAGGGCCCTTAAAGGGAATGGATACACCTGGCAGATTATTCCGCAATTTTTCAAAGGGAGGCAATTTTCGTGACTTCCTGTTCGCTTTTCTATAAACTCAGTTCCGCGGAAAAAGGGGTCTACTCTTGAAGGAAAGAATTTGCTCCTCAGGAGCAAATTTATCCTTTAAGAGTTGACCCTTATGGGAGACAAAATATTTTTGCAGGAGTTGCTTCCCACTAAGGTGTATCCATTCCCTTTAAGGGATTCTTTCCGTAGATCCAGGTAAGAAATAGTGATGAAAACATTTAGGGTCGGGTGATTGGGTGACCGGGCGAAGGTGCTGTGGATCTTGCGTCACCGGAGCGTCCAAAGGACTAGTCTCCATAAGGGGTTTTTCCTGGTACCTAAATTTCTCAATAATATTTTGGGAAAATATAGCCACACAGAGGGGACATTCATCCCTGGTAAGTTTGAATCAAACAGAACTCTAGTTTTGTGATAAGGGTTTATCAAAAGTGGGTGGGGTAATTCCATATCAGTTCTACCAAGGACAATTAATCAGCAATTGACTATATTAAAATAGCGCACTGAAAAAACTTTTTGCCATGTAATGCATAGACTGTGGGTACATATTAATGTGAAATAGGGTGATTGTATATTTTATTGAACTTTGCTAAAATATAATAATTTATTTGCACTTTGCGGATTTTCATTAATTTTTCATCTATCAACTTTGCCAAAAAGTTGAACAATTCTCTATTAAGCAACACATTCTTACCTCTTTTCTAGAAAATACTTATCAATGCTTGACCATTGCAGAATTGTAAGGATTTTTTTATAAATGGTCTTTGACATGAGTTATGTGCCCTTGAAAAGAGAAAATTGCAGTAAAATGCGATGAAATTATCAAAACTTTGTTTTACCTTTTTGCTATAAGTTTACTGGCGAGAAATGCTTAGAGGAGTTAAATTCTAATGTATTTATCGTGTAAAAGGGTTTAACTATTGTAGCAGAGACTGAATTGGTATCAGTAAGGGTCAAAATTACTTAGGTTTTAAGAGTTGGATATAACTGACACACATTTGCTCATCTCATTTGGTATCACTTTCTTGTGAGGAGTCGCTGTTGGTATCCCAAACTTCAGCTGCAGCATCTGTTAGAAAATCCATGTATTTATTATGTATCGTAGGCCCTTTTGTTTCTGGCTGGTGTCACTCAAATCCAAATACCATAAGACTGATGCAATATGGGCCCAGCAGCCCACTACTCTAGCCCCTGATTTGCATGTGCAAAACCAACCGACGATAGGTTATAAGCATGTGCTGTATTCAATCCATAAATTATAGGTCTTGCTACTGGTATGCCTTGAACGTATTAGGGACTTGAGGACACCTTCTTGCTCTTTGTTTATAAGGATTTCATATTTGGCGTCATCTGTTTGGTGTTCTTTCGTGTAGGATTTGGCCTGGCGAATCTGATAACCTCCCATTGTCAGGTCTCTTAATTCTGCTTCGTTCAGTTGGGGGAAATCGGGCATTTCAGATGCATCCATACTTTTCCAAATTGTGCATCGTTTGTCCCACTTATTGTCAGTCACCTTTTGTTGAAGTTTATTCGGTGACTTTGCTAAGGCCATCATTCGTTTGGCCATGACAACATCTGATTCCAAACTAGTCACCAAGGGTGGCCTGAAAGCGTTGCAAAGGGAGCACACAATTCGCACATAATTGCCAGCGAACGGGATTTGCGAGTTGGGAAGCACATTACTTAAAGCTTTCCATTGCTTTATACGCCCATATGCTGACTCAACAACCCATCTCACTTTGGTAACAAGTCTGGATTCATTTGCTTCCTCAGTGCTATGCTGTTTCTCTTTTTTCTTCAAGAAATGAGGCATTTCAGTATTGATCCCACAATCATTAATTAAGTCTGTTACATCCCCAAACCCCCTATCAACAATGAGAACAACCCCTTCATTGAACCGATTTCTTATATCCTCACTGTTGCTCTTCAGCATATGCTCTGTTATTTTGGCATCTGAGTTTTTATCATCAGCCAGGTAAGGTCCAAGCACTGTAAGTATGCAGCCATCAGTTGCTACAAGCATCATCGGTTTAAGCAATGGGCGACCTTTATGGACAGAATAAGAACGCCTTTGGAATGAAAAGTTTCCGCTTTTCTCTATGTACACATAGGTACCATCAGCAACAGCAATAGCAACATATTTCTGTGAATAAGCAAACACCACCCTTGCAAATTCTGTAGTGTGATTTTCAATTACTTTATTTCGTTCTATATATGGCAGGCCAAGATATTTTGGAACGAAATTGGACATTAGACCTGCTCTGGCTGAATGGATTGCCTTACTACAAGTAGTTTTCTTCACCCCAGACAATGTTGAAAGAACAGCCAAGGACAGACCAGTCTGTCAGTTTTACAAGCAACATGGCAAGGGCTTTACGAGTGCTCCTTGCTGACGTAGAACGCAACGAGGAGAGCGATTCATGTACATCATTGAACTGATCCTTTGTTATGCCTGTCAGTCCTAAGTTTTACAAGCAACATGGCAAGGGCTTTACGTGTGCTCCTTGTTGATGTAGAACGCAACGAGGAGAGCGATTCATGTACATCATTGAACTGATCCTTTGTTATGCCTGTCAGTCTGACATAGTCTTCACCTTTCATTTCATCAGCGTTGTCAAATTCAGTACATTAGATTTCCTGTTTGCCGTTTCGAAATAAAATAATTGAAGATCACACTACAGAATTTGCAAGGGTGCTGTTTGCTAATTCACAGAAAGATGTTGCTATTGCTGTTGCTGATGGTGAAGCGGTGACTTTTCATTCCAAGGGCGTTCTTATTCTGTCCATAAAGGTCGCCGATTGCTTAAACCGATGATGCTTGTAGCAAATGGCGGCTACATACTTACAGTGCTTGGACCTTACCTGGCTGATGATAAAAACTCAGATGCCAAGATAACAGAGCATATGCTGAAGAGCAACAGTGAGGATATAAGAAATTGGTCAAATGAAGGGGTTGTTTTCATTGTTGATAAGGGGTTTCGGGATGTAACAGACATAATGATTGTTTTTGTTTGTTTGTTTGATTTGAGGTTTAACGTCCCCGTCAACACTGTAAAGGTCATTTTGGAGACGTTGCTTCCAATTTTGTGGGACTTTTACCAGACATTGAGATGAAATGACATCTCAAGCCCTGTCGCCCAATGAAACCAATAGGGTTTATTAGCATGGACGGTCCGCCTCGCACCGCGGTTCCAGGACAGGCGTAGATTCTCTAAGCGGTTTACCAGTACTAGTGTGCGGGCCGGATTCCGCTCTGCATGGAAGTATCGTGCAGCCCATATATTTCTTCAAGCCCCTCTGGGCGGGGGCGGATTTAATGATTGTGGGATCAATACTGAAATGCCTCATTTCTTGAAGAAAAAAGAGAAACAGCATAGCACTGAGGAAGCAAATGAATCCAGACTTGTTACCAAAGTGAGATGGGTTGTTGAGTCAGCATATGGGCGTATAAAGCAATGGAAAGCTTTAAGTAATATGCTTCCCAACTCTCAAATCCCGTTTGCTGGCGATTATGTGCGAATTGTTTGCTCCCTTTGCAACGCTTGCAGGCCACCCTTGGTGACTAGTTTGGAATCAGATGGTGTCATGGCCAAACGAATGATGGCCTTAGCAAAGTCACCGAATAAACTTCAACAAAAGGTGACTGACAATAAGTGGGACAAACGGCGCACTTTTTGGAAAAGTATGGATGCATCTGAAATGCCAGATTTCTCCGAACTGAACGAAGCAGAATTAAGAGACCTGACAATGACAATGGGAGGTTATCAGATTCGCCAGGCCAAATCCTACACGAAAGAACACCAAACAGATGACGCCAAATATGAAATCCTTATAAACAAAGAGCAAGAAGGTGTCCTCAAGTCCCTATTACGTTCAAGGCATACCAGTAGTAAGACCTATAATTTATGGATTGAATACAGCACAGGCTTATCACCTATCGCCGGTTGGTTTTGCACATGCAAATCAGGGGCTAGAGTAGTGGGCTGCTGTGCCCATATTGCATCAGTCTTATGGTATTTGGAGTTTGAGCGACACCAGCCAGCAACAAAAGGGCCTGAGATACATAATAAATACATGGATTTTCTTACAGATACTGCAGCTGAAGTTTGGAATACCAACAGCGACTCCTCAGAAGAAAGTGATACTAAATGAGATGAGCAAATGTGTGTCAATTATACCAGTTCTTAAAAGCCCTTAAAGTAATTTTGACCCTAACTGATACCAATTTAGTCTCTGCTACAATAGTTAAACACTTTTACACGATAAATACATTAGAATTAAACTCCTGTACGCATTTCTCGCCAGTAAACTAATAGCAAAAAGGCAAAACAAATTTTTGAAAATTTCATCGCATTTTACTACAATTTTCTCTTTTCAAGGGCACATAACTCATGTCACAGACCATTTATAAAAAAATCCTTACAATTCTGCAATGGCCCAGCATTGATAAGTATTTTCTAGAAAAGAGGTAAGAATGTGTTGCTTAATAGAGAAATGTTCAACTTTTTGGCAAAGTTGGTAGATGAAAAATTAATGAAAATCCGCAAAGTGCAAATAAATTATTATATTTTAGCAAAGTTCAATAAAATATACAATCACCCTATTTCACATTAATGTGTACCCACAGTCTATGCATTGCATGGCAAAAAGTTTTGTCAGTGTGCTATTTTAATATAGTCAATTGCTGATTAATTGTCCTTGGTAGAACTGATATGGAATTACCCCACCCACTTTTGATAAACCCTTATCACAAAACTAGAGTTCTGTTTGATTCAAACTTACCAGGGATGAATGTCCCCTCTGTGTGGCTATATTTTCCCAAAATATTATTGAGAAATTTAGGTACCAGGAAAACCCCCTTATGGAGACTAGTCCTTTCATTTTTTTCCGAGATGAATAGTTCGAATATGATAAATGTTGTATAAATGCAAAAATCAAAAGCTTGCTCGCACTCGTTGTGTGTGCGTGCGTGCGTGCGTGCGTGTGTGCGTGTGTGTGTGTGTGTGTGTGTGTGCTAATGCATGACGCGTGCATGCTAATGCAACGCTATAGATAACATGCAACATTAAAAAAGGATATTTCCACAAAGAGAAATCACCTTCAATTTCAAAAATTTTAGTCAATCATGGCGGGGCCCAAAATTGGATGTTTCCGGCTTTCTAACTTTTTTCCCGGCTTTTTTTTTTCGGAGTCTAACTGTTGGTTTTGTTTTGCTCCAGCAATTCTGTTGTTGTATGCTGTCGGGTCCTCAACCTTGTTTCATCTCTGTAGTTTTCTGATTTGTATGTTCTCGGAGATGTTACACTGATGAGTTAGGAAGCCTTCATGCGGACTAAGCAAAATTAGTGTATACCGCGACATTGGTAAGGGCGAGGATTATGGCCATGTTAAATCAATTTAAGCTACCCACTGATCGTTCCAAGGCTGTTCTTCTGTTGCGGTTTATTTATGTTGTTGTTTGTTACTTACTGTGTGTGTCACTTGTGTCTTTTTATTTTGGATGGCCATTTGGCCATTTTGTAGGACAGTAACTATCCTTATGGCCTTCCTTTGTTTAGGTTTCCATTATGATCTGGTCGCTTCATGTTTGTGTTTCTTACCCTTTGGTGTCTTTGATGGGTGGAGTAAAATAATTGTATCGATTCCTGATCTTTGTTTTACTTCTACTTTTCAGTTATTCTCAAATAGAACGTTATATGTACATTTAATTTATCGTATATAAATATGTTTATGGGGTAAGCTCGGCAAGTTCGGTGTTTCGTAGCACTTTCATAAGGCCATTTGGTTTCTCTTGACATTAACGGTCTCTTTCTTAGTCAAAATCCCACTTCCGCCGTGGTCAAGAAATTTTTGGAGAAAAAAATCAGTTTTATGTCAAATATTAGCTTTTTCGACAATTCTACGACAACTCTATTGACACACAAGACTTAATTCTAATAGACGTACTATATTATAATAATACACCCGTACGAAATAAGGCATTTTTCACATCTCCAAAATGGCTTGTTTCTTATGAAAATCCTCCATATTTTTCTTATTTATACTGCAAACATAGGTTGTGGGTGCTCGTTAGAACCGCCTCATTGAGGCGGTTCTAACGAGTACCCACAACCTATGTCTTTGAGCAGAATTAAGAAAAAATATGTCTACCCCCGTAAACTCCAGTTTCTCTATATACAGTGGGGATTAGGGGGTGTTCATTTCACGGACTTGTTCACGTGATGAGATTAGTATTGTTGCGTGATTCATAACACAAATAGGGTTGAATTTTCTATCTGATTCCGCTTTTTGCACAACACTAGGGGAAAAAGACGATGTGCCCAGTCAGAGTTTTAATTGTTAGTCATTCCTTTATTGCCAACTTAAAATCTTACATTCGTAGAAATCTCAGTTCAAAAATAAATTTCTCCATGGGATTAGATCCGAAGGAGATAATGAAATGTGATTCGTCCATTCCTTATTCTGACCGTCGGGGTCGGTCATCGGATACTTTCCGGCAGAATCAAGTTGAGTCAGTTCAATCCCATATTGTACTGTGGTATTACAGTTGGGTTTAATGATTTGTGTAACAGCCAGACCTCTGTCGTAAATTTTACAAATGAGTACCAATTGATTATCAAAGATCTTTTAATCACTTACAAAAGCCCCCGCCCATAGGGCCTTGAAGAAATATATGGGCTGCATGATGCTTCCACGCAGAGCTGAATCCGGCCTGCACACTAGTACTGGTAAACCGCTTAGAGGATCTAAGCCTGTCCAGGAACCGCGGTGCGAGGCGGACCGTCCATGCTAATAAACCCTTTTGGTTTCATTGGGCGACAGGGCTTGAGATGTCATTTCATCTCAATGTTGGGTAAAAGTCCCACAAAATTGGAAGCAACGTCTCCAAAATGACCTTTACAGTGTTGACGGGGACGTTAAACCTCAAATCAAACAAAAAAAATAATCACTTACAAGGTGCAGCGAGTTGTCATTCTTCAGATACTTCACAGACTGGAACCATCCTGACCTGTTCGTTATTATGTCGACCCCGAATGCTTCAACCTGCGGGTCGACAATGCAAATATTACTCTTCGAGAATTACTAAAAGAAAATGATCATGCTATTTTATGGAATCATAAGGGCTTCTGGGACCATGATTTTTTAGCAAGTGCTTTTAAGGATGATGGGGACCACACTGCGGATGTGGCACAGTGGAAGTATGTACGTAATTTTAGAGCAGCTATTGTCTCGGCTTTTAAACACCTGCACGGCACCTAGTTTTTTCTTGCTTACTTTTGTTTTCCGACCATACCATTCACTTTCAGCGTATCGTTCGCAGCTAGAATTTATGTTCACTCTCTTTCATTTTAGGGCGTATTGTTCGTCCTTAGCGCAGTGTTCGCTTTCTTGGGTCTGTGTGCCCTTTGTCAGGTGTAAACGTAATGTTCGTTTACATTATAGTGTTCATTTATTATAATGATGCGTGGTTCACCTAAGCAGGGTTCATCTCAGCAGAACGTTGCTAATCAGCTTTTGGTTACCTGTGTAACACGCCGGTCTATATACTATGACCTGCTTTATGGGAGCTGTGGGTCAATTGTATCGATTCCTGATCATTGCCTCCACTTCTATTTATGCAGTCCGAGCTGTGATTTTTTTGACTGCCCAGTACTTGTATAATAATTGTTACTGTTACTTAAAGTGTCAATACAGTATCATTTATATAAAACATGTGATTCGTCCATTCCTTATTCCGTTTTTGTGTTCATACTTAATATAAAGCTTGGGCTGTTTTACGCTGCCTTCCCCGTTTACACATTATCCGGACAGGATTCTTGGTCTATCTATAGATAATTAAAAATACAATTAATAACCAAATAAAATTATTACACCCCCTCCCCTTTTATCTTAACATTCATTATCAAAGTTTCATATTTTATTCTATAATTATTTTAAATTTTCTGGCATGATGTATAATTACAGTGTTCCAACATGAGTCAGGGTAAACGGAAACGTGGCAAGGGGCCAAAATCTAAAAAGACCCGAGTAACACTACCACTGTATACCAAGATTTAAATAAAGATCCCGATGAATTTGAAATTATGCCGGTTATCCTGTCTAGCCCCAGCAACAGGCATAAGAAACAAGGGGATAAACATTCAAAAACGATAACCATATCAGGGCTACCTCTTACAGCTGATTATAGTAGCGAGGGAGACGATGATGATGGCATTGCGGGTGCTGTAAATGACGTAGTCGAGGAACCAGAGGATGAGGTCACTGATTCTCATAATAACATTTCGCGTAGGGAAAAACGTCCTACACATGAGCAGGTTAATAGAAACATTGGAGCAATACTACCAGTCTCATCATCAGAGTCAGATTTATCTGACGATGACCTACAGGATCTGGCTGCCAAACATTTGGGCAAATTTACAGGTGCGCTGCCCGATTTTGATACCTTTTCTTATGGGGAATCCATTACAACTCCAACTGACACACAAATTCCAATCAAATTCAAGTGGGAATTTGAGTGAACCAATATACTGATTCGGCCGTTTTGTTACAAAACACTTCTTAGTCAAACCTTAATGCTAATAGACGCTTCTCGTTTGAGATAGGTCATTACTCCAAAATGCGTCTAGTCCCCAACACTTACACAAAGAAAATCAACAGTATTGAACAATGGGCGACCGCTTTTCTCCGCTTCCCTGCTATTTATGGACTAAAATACCCTAAGCCAATGTCTAAGCTTATAAAATATGCCGAAATAGTCAGAGACCTGGCTAACAGAAGACCGGGTCTGTCATGGTGATGTATGACATCCAATCCCGTTGCTTTCGCCAATCAGGGATCAGCTCCACGCAGAATTTTGGGTTATGGCTGCCACGACCTTTACTTTTCGCCCTCAATGTAGACAAAAGCAATCCTTCCATGACTCACAGTCAGTTAGTCACGACCCCGGTTACTGCGAGATACCTGTTGGACGTACAACAGGTGCGGTCACTGTAGTAACCGAAACTGTCACTACGAGCAAAAATGTGGCTTCTGTCGGGGTAAACACTGTGCCATATCATGCCATTCAAGCAACCAACGAAGTGGACCTTCAAGAAATGGTCCCGACTCCCACTAGCCAGGCACTCAAACAGAAACCTCTAGACACAGTAGACCGGAATCAAAGACCCATGCCGAGTAAAAATATTCCCACCACACCTAGTGGCGTCACCCCTATTAAGGTGGATACTTTGGCTTCTTATCTGGGAAATTTCTGTCCAAGCTTAATTAATATCTTGTCGAAGTTGTTACTTCAGGTTTTCGTTTAGGTTTCTTAGTACAGAGAATATTCCGTATGTCTCCCAATATGCAATCCTGCCATAAACTTTCTGTCATATCACACAAAATCAAGGCTGAAGTATCTTCAGGTCGCCTGAAGGGACCTTTCCCAAATCCCCCATTCAAAAATTTTCAGATCAGCCCAATGGGTGGCATTCCTAAGAAATCCCCCGGGGATTTTCGTCGTATCCACCACTTAGGTTACCCCCCCACCCCCGCCCCGGCTCTAGTATTAATGATGTCATTACACTGGAAAGTAGAAGTAAAACAAAGATCAGGAATTGATACAATTAACTTACTCCATCCATAAAAGACACCAAAGGGAAAGAAATACAAACATTAAGCGACCAGACCATAATGGAAACCTAAACAAAGGAAGGCCATATGGACAGTTACTTTCCCACAAAATGGCCATATGGCCATCCAAAATTAAAAGACACAAGTGATACACACAGTAAGTAACAAACAACAACAAAAATAAATCGCCACGGAAGAGCCGCCTTGGAACGGTCACTGGAAGATTTCCACTGGGGGGCTTAAATCGATTTTACGTGGCCACAATCCTCGCCCTTACTTCCGTCGCGATTTAGACAAAAAATTTGTTCAGTCCGCATGAAGGCCTCCTAACTCATCAGTGCAACATCTCCGTGAACACAGAAATCAAAGAACCACAGAGGTGAGACAACGGTGAGGACTCGACAGCAAGAAACCACTGAAATGCTGGAGCAAAAGAAAACCAACAGTTAGACTCCGATGAGCCCGACCAGAGACAGAGCATCAGGCACCAACCAACATTATCTCTTTAATTTTCAATAAGCCTTTACGTTGGAGCCGTCATAGAATCTGAGGCCTGACCCACCGGCGTGCAATTAAAGAGGGAAGCAAAGTTGCCAACCGTGATTGGGTTAACTACCATGCATGCAGTCTGTCGTATAATATCCATGTTGTACCCAATCTTTTTATATCGAAGAATGATTTTACGAAATTGGGTGCTGAAGTCATTGCGGTTATATATTTTTCTGAATTTATATACTAAGTCACCATAAAATTCGGGTTCCGATAGACCTTGTTGCAGAAGAGATTTAAGTCCAATATTGAATTTTGAAATTAAATCAGAATGGCGTCTATAAAATTTTGAAAAGGCTTTGCGTAGTTTATGGTACCGATAACCCTGATTAAGGAGTTTAGCCGTTAATAATTTATTACGAGTGTTGAAGTCAGTTACATGACTACACACTCTAGCAAATCGAATTAATTACGAAATATAAACGCCATAGGATGGCGCACGAGGAACATCACCATCCAAAAAAGGAAAATTTACAATCTCAAAATCAAAGTCATCGCGTTTATCATAAATTTTGCACGAAACAAATCCATCTACAATAGATAGATGTAAATCCAAAAACGGGGCCTCGGTATCAGAAGAATTTGCTTTATTTAACTGAAGTTCTAGGGGGTAAATCTGACTGATCAAACCATCAAAATAGGTATTATCAATATTTAATAAATCATCTAAATATCTAGAAGTAGAGCTAAAAGCTTCAATAATTTCAGATTGGTTATCAATGGAAAGCGACAAAATGAAGTCTCTTTCATAACAATACAAGAACAGGTCGGCCACAAGAGGTGCGCAATTAGTACCCATCGGAATACCCACAATTTGTCTAAATAACTTAGTACCGAATCTAATATAAATATTGTCAAGTAGAAAGGTGAGGGCATCACACACTTTCTGACATGACCAAAGTGTATAATTCTTATGCTCTTTAGAAGTGAAAAATGCATTTCTGACATTACATGCAAGATAGAGAGAATCTTCTCTGTGAAAAGCCCATTCAATTAAATCATTAAGCTTTTCTTTTATAAGATTATGAGGAAGTGTAGTGTAAAGAGTGTAAAAATCGTAGGTAGACAGACTAGAAGCACGAAACTGTCTAGATTTCAATTTATTTAAAACCTCATTCGAATTTTTTATAGACCAAAACAGATTTCTTCCTGATCTTTCAAAGACTTTATCACAATATTTAATTACATGCGTTTTAATAGCAGTAAGACAGGAAGTTAATAATTTAGAAAGTTCAGTGGTAGTGCAAGAACTAGAATTTGCAATAAACCGTGCTTTGTAAGGTTTTTTTATGAAGTTTTGGTAACCAGTATAGCGTAGGAAGCTTGTCTTGGCCTTCGTTAACACACACAGCAAACTTGGTGGCTGAAAGACAAACATGTTTATCTACTAGCTTATGTTTCTTATTGCTCTTTCGACGATGCTGTCAATGCCCTGCATAAATTGGGCCAAGAAGCTCTCATGTATAAAACTGACATTGAATCCGCATTTAGACCCATCCCTGCGCATCCTTTGGATCATGAATTACTTAGTTATAAATGGTAATCACAATTCTATTATCACTGTTTATCTTCCATTTGGTTGCCGGAGTAGTCTGTCAATCTTCGAGCGGTTCAGTACAGCAGTTGAATGGATTGTGAAAAACCATTTAAACATCCCGGATATAATCCATATACTTGATGATTTTTTCATGGTAGCCCCCTACCCCTGCTTCAGCAAAGTCCTTGTATTACTTATCTTCCTTTCTGACCTTTTGTAAGAATGTTGGTATTCCCATAAAAGCAGAAAAAACATCTACCCAACAACATGTATCCCTTTTATTGGGCTCGAACTCGATTCTATTGCAATGGAGGCAAATATGTTCTATGAAAGGGTTATCCTTTGGAAGCAAGGAATACACCACAGAACTGAAAAATATGGAGTGTGCATGTTTTCTGGGCCAGACTAGCTAGTTTCGGCCAATTAGGCCTCATCAGTGACCCTCAGATATTTTCAAAATTCCACAATGGAATCAATGATCCCAAAGGACAAGAAAATATAATCTACACTATGATGTAGGGCAGGGAGACGTTTTACCGCCGCCACACATTCCCACACACCAGCTGTAGTCTGTCATGTGCTGTCAAGTAGAAGTAAAACAAAGATCAGGAATTGATACAATTAACTTTCTCTATCCATAAAAGACACCAAAGGGAAAGAAATACAAACATTAAGCGACAAGACCATAATGGAAACCTAAACAAAGGAAGGCCATAAGGACAGTTACTTTCCCACAAAATGGCCATATGGTCATCCAAAGTAAAAATACAAAAGTGATACACACAGTAAGTAACAAACAACAACATAAATAAATCGCCACAGAAGAGCCGCCTTGGAACGGTCAGTGGAAGATCTGGGGGGCTTAAATCGATTTTACGTGGCCACAATCCTCGCCCTTACTTCCGTCGCGATATAGACAAATAATTTGTTCAGTCCGCATGAAGGCCTCCTTACTCATATGTGAAACATCTCCGTGAACACAAAAATCAAAGAACCACAGAGGTGAGACAACGGTGAGGACTCGACAGCAAGAAACCACTGAAATGCTGGAGCAAAAGAAAACCAACAGTTAGACTCCGATGGGCCCGACCAGAGACAGAGCATCAGGCACCAACCAACATTACCTTGTATCAAGACTGCCACCCGATAAGTTTAGTAAAGCAAGGTTGATGTTAAACAAATACTGCAAAAAATCAGGCTAAGGGAATTGCAGTCTCTGACCGGTTACATCAGTTTCTGTTGCAGTGTAGTTCCCCCGGACCGCTGTATTTTTTTTTTTTTGCGGCGCCTCATAGATAAAACTAAGAATGTCAGACATCCGGCCCATAGGGTTACTTTGAACAGTGAAAGTCGTCGTGATTTACAAGCTTGGCAACTTTTCATCAATAATTTTAATGGCAAAAACCTGGTTTCAGTAACGCGTTGGAGGTCAATGGACTCGCTGCTTCTGCTTACAGATGCAGCAGGAGCTTTGGGCTTTGGGGCTATGTTTGGGAATACATGTAGCTGGTTTAATGGTTCTTGGCCTGAAGAAATATCTAATTTGCCAATCACTTTTGAAGAACTTCATCCCATTTTCTTGGCACTTGAAACATGGGTTCCTTCCTTTAAAAATCAATGTTTGATTGCACACTCTGACAACCTTGCGGTTGTTCATATCATCAACAAACAATCATGCAAGGAAAGCTACATAATGAGGCTTGTGCATCGCCTTGTTCTGACATGTATGAGGTATAAGATTCTTTTACGATGTGTACATATTGCGGGAAAATGCAACATTCTACCAGATTTATTATCCCGTTTATAGCTAGAAGAATTTCACCGCCTCGCACCAGATACGGACAAGGTTCCCACTCGAATACCTACCTGCCTTCTAGAAGGGGCATTTTGAACACTCGACAATATCTGTTGGATAACTCGTTGGCGTAGTCTGAACATAAATCATACCGACATTCGATTCACCTGTATGTCAATTTTCATAACACATTGTTCCCAGTAACAAGGCCCCAGTTCCAACCTCGGCTTCCAATCTTTCCAAATTCATTGCTTTTTTGTGGCTAAGCGCTACATGTCATCAAGCATACAATTCATATTATCAGGTCTGTCCTATATACATGTTCTAAACGACTGGCCCAACCCTGCAAGTCATTATTTGATCAAGAAAATATTGTTGGGATATAACGTGTCAGTCAGACATCTGACATCAGACTACCAATAACAAGGAATATCCTTCGTTCTATCATTAAAAATACGTCACGCATTTTCGTCTCATTTTTTGAACAGACCATATTTCGTGCTATGTACTCTTTGGCCTTTCACGCTCTCCTCCGCGTAGAAGAATACACAGTTACAGACACGTCAGCACATGTCATTCAATTCAAAGCGCTTACTTTTCAAGTGAAGGGAAAGGCAATTCTCAGTTGTGACATCACTCTATCTCATTATAAACATTCACTAAATATGTTTTAGAAAGGGTTATCCTTTGGAAGCAAGAACTACACCACAGAACTGGAAAATACGGAGTGTGCATGTTTTCTGGGCCAGGCTAGCTAGTTTCGGCCAATCAGGCCTAATCAGTGACCCTCAAATATTTTCAAAATTCAACAATGGAATTGATGACCTCAAAGGCCAAGAAAATATAAACTACACTATGCCGGCTACATTACATATTTCCAAGTCCTTGCATCCCAGCAATTTGGAAAATCTGGTTCGATATTGTCATCTTAGAAGCAAAAGAGACGGTCCTCTTTTCTTAACCGAAAATGGAACAGCTGTCACATCCTGGTAGTTCTCACAAGGCCTGAAAATCAGTATTCAAGATCTGAGTCTGGACCTGGGCCTCCCACCCCACTTATATACGCATAGTTAAAGAGTAGGCGGAGCTTCGTTTGCTCAGCAATACAACTATTTAGAATCCCGTATTCATTCGTTAGGTCTAAGGCATTTCCTAAGTATTTACGTACACCTATGCTTCCTCTTAATTGTCCATAATACTACAACCCCTTCAAATCTTTATCTGTCAGGGACCAGTTATGCTTTATTTGTAGTCTGCGCTCATGTCTTTGGTCATAATCGGGCAGCCACCTTAGGAGCCAAGCTCAGGACTGTCTGAAGCGGACCGGGTCAAGGGTGTCACACTAGGTTCCCAAATTATGCTGGGCTTTGAGCTAACTTTTGCGGGGCTGTTCAGTGTAGCGGTTTCACGTTCTATATGTGAGCAAATTGCCATTGTCAATTCCCAGACTGTCTGAAGCAGATGGGAAAGCGACAAATATGTATTTTCAAGTTTCATTTATCACTTGGGCTGTCTGAAGTGGACAGGTCGTTGGAAGATTCCATCAATGTCCATGCCTTTCTTCTTACATTTTGTTTTGTCTTTTATTAGGCCATGACTGTCTGAAGCAGCTGACATATTACATGAAACTTGATCATCTGAACAACAATAAAGAAGTCGCGCTTCGGCGAGATTGATGCGTCTATATTCAACATTGATTTCCTCTTGTACTTTTTTGAAGTCCATCTCTCGGATAAAAATGTTGAACTAAATAAACGGACACATTATTATCTTCGCAACAACAAACGTATATAAAATAAGATGTGGCGTTCTAATCTCCTGGGAGCAAGACAGGTCAACGATAAGACAGTCCACCGACACGCGAATGCAATTGAAACCACCATCATCTTTGACATATGTATCTTTGCAAACAGCATTAATGCAGAATCGATACAGGTGCGCAATAAAACAGATTCTCAGATCTATGTTTCACCATTTGTTACATACCCCATTTTGCATGCACCTAGGTAGCACTTTTTCACATTAACCAATATATGACAGTGGAATTTCCAGCTAGTATGTTTGGAGTGGTCTATTTCCAATTAAAGAGGCTTGTTTTTGTTTGTGGAAGATTTTTGCAAATTGTGCAGAATGAAACATGCCGTATTTAATGTTGTTCAAATTACCACAACCCAACATTGATTCAACATTCAACGATTCAACGTTGGTTCAACGTTAGAAGAATTACGAAAACCTTCACAGTAATCATTTAATTACAAAAGAGGTCTTTAACCTGCCTGGTGGATGACTCTGACTGCACAGGTGTGTGTGTGTGTGTGTGTGTGTGTGTGTGTGTGGTGGTTGTGGGGAGGGTTGGATTGGTGTCCAGTCAACGTTCCGATCCTAAGGACGGCGAATTTTATAGTGTAGTTTATATTTTCTTGTCCTTTGGGATCATTGATTCCATTGTGGAATTTTGAAAATATCTGAGGGTCACTGATAAGGCCTGATTGGCCGAAACTAGCCAGTCTGGCCCAGAAAACATGTACACTCAATATTTCTCAGTTCTGTGGTGTATTCCTTGCTTCCAAAGGATAACCGTTTCTAGAACATACTTATCGTCACTACAGCTGGTGTCTGGGAATGTGTGGCGGCCGTAAAAAGTCTCCCTGCCCTACATCATAGTGTAGTTTATATTTTCTTGTCTTTTGGGATCATTGATTCCATTGTGGAATTTTGAAAATATCTGAGGGTCACTGATGAGGCCTTATTGGCCGAAACTAGCCAGTCTGGCCCAGAAAACATGTACACTCCATATTTCTCAGTTCTGTGGTGTATTCCTTGCTTCCAAAGGATAACCCTTTCTAGAACATATTTAACGTCACTACAGCTGGTGTCTGGGAATGTGTGGCGGCCGTAAAAAGTCTCCCTGCCCTACATCATAGTGTAGTTTATATTTTCTTGTCCTTTGGGATCATTGATTCCATTGTGGAATTTTGAAAATATCTGAGGGTCACTGATGAGGCCTAATTGGCCGAAACTAGCCAGTCTGGCCCAGAAAACATGTACACTCCATATTTCTCAGTTCTGTGGTGTATTCCTTGCTTCCAAAGGATAACCCTTTCTTGAACATATTTATGTTCAGCCGCCGAAATTTTATCATCGCTGCCTTGGGCCTCTAACATCAGAGGCAAGAGCACCTACCACTGAACTTTCGCGATCGTCGCCAGTGAGATAGGGACAGTAAAATTCATGTATTAAGACCATCTTTGGACTGTTCTACATGTAAGTGGTCTTCCAGAACATTTTGAACAGTTCAAAAGTGATCTTTCCAACCACTTTTGAACACATCACGAAAACACGCCTACACAAATACATTGCAACCTTAACCGCTAAAAAACGAAAATTTTAAGATGAAAAACTGTGATATATTTCTTTTACCGAGCAGAAATAAGAAAAATAAGGTATACCCCTTTAAACCCAAGTTTTACTATATAAAAGTGGGGTTCAAGGGGGTCAGAATTATCATTACGAGAACACACCTATATAATTTTGACCCCCTCAAACCCCGCTTTTATATAGTAAAACTGGGGTTTAAGGGGTATACATTACTTTTCTTATTTCTGCTCAAAAACATAGGTTGTTGGTACTCGTTGAGGCGGTTCTATTGAGTCCCCCAATATATGTTTTGAGCAGAAATAAGAAAAATATCACAATTTTTCATCTTAAAATTTCTAATTTTTGGCCAAAACATTGGCAATGTATTTGTAAAGGCATGTTTTCGTAATGAAAGGCGTGTTTAGGTGATGAGTCCCGAAGGCGGTAGCTGACCAGAGGACGATGTATGCAACAAACACAAAGAAAAGGTAACTGCACCAACAATATATAGAGGATCTTACATGAGTGTTCATGTATTATTGAATTTATTAAACGAGTTGAGGAAAAGGGATAAAATGCGAGGCTGTGCCGAGCATTTTATCCCTTTTCCTCAACGAGTTTAATAAATTCAATAATACATGAGCACGAATGCAAGATTATATTTATCATATGACATTTAAAGCGCATTTTACTCGTATTCACGATTGTTTACAAAAATGTCAATATTCCGCCGTTAGTAAACGCGACGCCGTTAAGGACGTCGTACATGTAACGTTACGGGACGTATGCAGCTAATTTGCATATTTAATCCACTAGTGGATTATCGAAACTATAACATGGCGTTATTACACTCTCAGACGCGACGTCATATGAAAAAAGCTTTTATAAAGCAGAATTAGTTTTAATTTCTTGTGGTCTTAATAACGGAATTTTATTGTATCATGTTCTCATGAGCAGATATGTTAAACCTGTTCTCATTATGAAAATATATTGAAAATTTTACCACCCCAAAAAGTCACATTTGAGATATAAAAAAAAGATCCTGATATCTTTCATATTTCTGCTCAAAACATAGATTGTGGGCCCTCGTTAGAACCGCCTTGCTTTTGGGAAAAAAATATAGTCCCCTGTAAACCCCAGTTTTACTGTATATCATGAGGACCATTACGCAAACACGCCTATTCAAATACATTGCCACCTTTATCGCCGTAAAAATGAAAAAATATGATGAAAAATTGTGATGTTTTTATTATTTCTGCTCAAAATATAGATGGTGGGCACTCGTTAGAACCGCCTAGTCGAGGCGGTTCTAATGAGTACCCACAATCTATATTTTAGAGCAGAAATAAGAACAATTAGGTATACCCCCGGAAACCCCAGTTTTACTATATAAAAGTGGGGTTCAAGGGGGTCAAAATTATATAGGCGTGTTTTCGTGATGTTAAGGCGGTCAAGATTATATAGCCTTTTTCGTGATGTACACCTTGTGATGCCAGCAAAATCCAATATGATATTGAAAAGCAAATAAGTTGCACTTAAATAATGATTTATCTCTTTTCGCACGTTGTTGAATATTAATACTATAAGGCACGATTTATTAAATACCGTTAACAGACTGAATATTAGCATACTATATCGATTCAAAACACGTTTCTTAGTCACTGGAAAGACGGCATTCCAAATGAAATGGTCACGCGTAAATGTGCGTTTGCACTCGTGCGCGCAAATCATAAACTTATTTTATAATACAGCGTTGCTGTACTTTAGTGGACAGCATTATGTAATAAAACTGATATATAGAAAACACGCCCATTCCAATAGATTGAAAATGTTACCACCTCTCGTTCAAGACACGTGACCGTGTGTATAGCTCTTGTGGGCGGAGTGAAATGCTCCATGCCAGTGAATCATGGCCATTGACAAAGCCAAACCTCCAACGTCTACAGCTAACTGGCAGGGCAATGATCAGACAGATCTGCAATGCAAAGCCACGGGACACTGTCACCATCAGGTCCAGTGAGTTACTTGAGCGTCTTGGCACTGAGGACCTGGGCCTCTTCCTGAAAGAGAGAAGGCTTCGCTGGTATGGACATGTGGAGCGCTCCAACGGTGCAGTCAAGACTGCCTGTGACATACAGGTAGTTGGAAAGCGGTGGCCAGGAAGGCCCAAGATGACCTGGAAGCAGCTAACAGAAAGAGATTGCAGAGAATGGAAGTTCTCTGCTATCGATCCTCATGATAGACAAGCCTGGAGAGCTGGTGTAAGATCTGCCATGCGTGCAGCAAGCCAGCTACCTGGAAGGGGGCCCACTTATGATGACGTTGCCCCTGTACCTGCACGATAATAAAAATCCGTTGAAGATTTTGATGATGAAATCTGAAAGATTTTAAATAAAACTTCTGATATATCTTATACATGTATGTCTGCTATTAACATAGATTGTGGGTACGCTTTAGAACCGCCTCGCAGAGGCGGTTCTAACGAGTATACACCATCTATGTTTTGAGCAGAAATACGAAAAATAATATACACCCCTGTAAACCCCAGTTTTCTAATATAAAAGTGGGGTTTAAGGGCGTCAAAAGTATATATGCGTGTTTTCGTGATGTATAACAACATGTGTAATAACACATGGTTACTGGCGTCTGACGTCATACGTCGTTCGTGACGTTTTATTGTTTTCTTCTTCACGTTTTTGTTATTAAAATCCGGTCTAAAATAATTATCAGATAAAAATGAATCTTGCAATAGTGGTCATTTCATATGGAATTTATGAAACTCGCCGTAGACTCGTTTCATAAATTTTATCTGAAATGATTTGTTTGTTTGATTGGTTGATTGATTTGAGGTTTAACACCCCCTTCAATACTATTTAGGACATTTTGAAGACGTTGATTCCAACTTTGTGGGACTTTTACTCGACATTGAGATGAAACGACTTCTCACTCCCTGCCGGCCAATGACACCGATACGGTTTATATGCATGGTGGGCCGACTCGCACTACTTTGCCTGGGCAGGCTTAGACCTTCAAAGCGGTTTACCACTACTCGTGTGCTGTCGGTTTCAGCTCTGCCTGGAAGGCCATCACGAAACACGCCTTTATAATTTTGACCCCCTTGAACCCCACTTTTATACTGTACAACTGGGGTTAACAGGGGTAAACCTTATTTTTCTTATTGGTCCTCTCAAATATGGATTGTGGGTGGAGGCGGTCTTAACGAGTAACCGCAATCTATATTTTGAGCAGAAATAAGAAAAATATCACAATTTTTCTTCTAAAAATTTTCGTGTTTTTTTTTTTTTTTTTTTTTTTGGTTTTTTTTTTTCGGCGGTATAATGTAGAATTTACAATGCATTTGTATAGGTTTGTTTTCGTAATGGCATCATGCATGGCAATTCATGAACATGGAAGATCATGCTCATTGATATACATGTAAATGCAAATCCCCGACTACTTGCATTATGAAAACACGCCTATACAAATACATTGTAAAATTAAGTGCCGGTAAAAACGAAATTTTAATATAAAAATGTGAGATTTTTCTTATTTATGCCCCAAATATGGATTGTGGGTACTCGCTAGAACTGCCTCATCGAGGCGGTTCTAACGAGTACCAACAATCTATATTTAAGCGGAAATAATAAAAATATCAAAAATTTTCGTCTTAAAATATTCATCTTTTTTCGGCGATAAAGGTTACACTGTATTGGTATAGGCGTGACATACGCAGAAATAAGAAAACTAAGGTTTACCCTGTAAACCCCAGTTTTACTACAGTATACACGTATATGTAAAAGATGGGTTCAAGGGGGTTAAAATTATATAGATATGTATTCGTGATGATAAGGTATGGTATTAAATGCATAAATTTTATTTTCTTTTGACTTGAATATATACATCTCTGATATCTGATATAATACGTTTTGCACACAAAAACAACATGTGAATCATCAAAGAGCAATGTTACAATGTCATTGTTAATGGCAAATAACAGCATCATACTACATGTCATTTGAAATGATCATGATTTCAATCTACTGCGGGGTGTGGGGTGGGAAAAGTTATTCATCCGTTGTAGATATTAGCTTGGGGTTTTGTTTGGACATTAACGGGCCAGCCAACACTATTTAGGTCATATCGAGCCGGTCAGTTTACCTAACCACTTTTTCTGGGGAGACTCACACATAACCAGTACAATGCATATTCTTTCGCTAGACACTGAAACCTATCTTTCTTGAATCAGCGGTAGAGAGACAGATTTTATGAAGAACGACTTCATACATAACGATAACACAAAATAATGGCATGATCTTTCTTATCTCTAGAAATAGTACGGGCATGGACAAAGTTGCCAAAGGCAACGTTGGCGCCGGCGAAGCCGGCGTCAACGGCAGCAGGCAGCTTTGGCCTGCACACATATAGTCAACATGCGCGTGCAATTTCACCAGCCCATGTCTCTCAGCTGATCAATCCCAAAGTTACGAGATCTCGCGAATTGAAAACTGGCGAGAAAGGTTTTTTTTAGTTGAAAATGTGTGTATTTTTTCCGTTCGTATTGAGATTGTGTGTAACTGTTAGGACCGCCTCAATGATTTTCAAAGGTTTTTACCATATATGGGCATGAATGCCATCTTGGTCATATATAACGAATACACGCCTATACAAGCGCGTTGTAATCTTTACCACCGAAAAAAAAAATAAAATAATAAAAAAAATAATAATAAAAAAAAAAACTTTTTAAGATGAAAAATTGTGATATTTTCCATACTTCTGCTCAAAATACAGATTGTTGGTACTCGTTAGAACTGCCTCATCGAGGCGGTCTCAGGAGTACACACACTCTATATTTTAGAGCGATTCAGCCCTGAAAACCCAAGTTGTAAACCCAAGTTTTACATATAAAAGTGTGTGTGTGGTGGGGGGTCAAAATTATATAAGCGTGTTTTCGTGATGTAACTCTCACACGTAATTTGGTTTCTATTTGCATAGTAGTTTCAGAGATCTCGTTTGACAATGTTGACGAAGCAGGCTATGCAGGCAGCCGACGCAGCCAACGGGCGTCCATCCTATTAGCTGATCGGAGCCTTCGGCTCTTACAACTGAAAAATATTGGTTACATGTTATTTTTTTTTTGGTGGTGGTGGGGGGGGGGGTTAAAATAGAAGTGAAGGCAATGGTCAGGAATCGATACAATTAACCCACAGCTCCCATCAGAGACACCAAGGGAAAGAAATATAAATATGAAACAACTAGACACTAATGGAAACATCACTAGCGGAAAGCAAAAAGGACAGTTACTTTCCCACAAAATGGCCAATTGGCTATCTAAAGCAAAATAATATAAGCGATACACACACTCAAAGACAAGCCATACCAAAATAAACCACGTCAGAAGAACCGCATTGGACCATTCAGTGAAAAGAATTCGATTGTGTGGCTTAAATCGAGTTTACGTGGCCACAACCCTCGCCCTTACTTCCGTCGCGATTTAGAAAAATAATGTGCTCAGTCCGCATCTCATCAGTCTAACATCTCCGTGAAAAACACAGAGATTAAAACAACGGACTCGACAGCAAGAAACCACTGAAATGCTGGAGCAAAAGAAAAAACAAACAGTTAGACGCCGATGGGCCTAACCAGAGAGCTGTCCACTTGTTGTCTGCTTGTTGTCCACCTTGATATGTCTATAGAAGGATACATTTTAAAATCATTTTATAGCAAAACCTTGTGGCTTAAACACAGTACATGTACGTTCCTGAAATTATCGGATAATGAGTGAAATGAGTGGCTGCATCACAGAACAAGTCCGTGAAATGAGCATCCCACTAAGCCCCACTTTATACAGAGAAAACTGGGGTTTATGCGGGTACACATTATTTTTCTTATTTCTGCTCCAATACATAGGTTGTGGGTACTCGTTAGAACCGCCTCAATGAGGCGGTTCTAACGAGCACTCACAACCTATGTTTTAAGTATAAATAAGAAAAATATCACAAATTTTCATCAGAAAAGTAGCCATTTCTGAGATGTGAGAAAATTCACTATGTCGCACTGGTGTGTTATCGTAATGGTTCAGCCGAGATCATCACGTTTACAAGTCCGTGTAATGAACACCCATCTTAACCCCACTTTTATAAAGAGAAAAGTGCGGTTTACGGGGTATACGTTATTTTCTGTATTTCTGCTCCAAGACTTATTTTGTGGAAATTCGTTGGATTAGGTTCTAACGAACACCCCAACCAATGATTGGAGCAGAAATATGAAAAATATCAACATTTTTATGAGAACTGAATTTTCATTTTTGGCGGTAAAATTTTCCAAATTGATGTACATTTTGTATATTTGAATAGGCGTGCTTTCGTAATGTGGGGAGAAAAGCGAGTTCGAGTTAGCCATGGTAAACGAGACATCCATGTTCGAGTTATTGAAGTTTATACCGCCACCAGGCATTCTAGTAACCTAATATAGGGGGTCGAATAACTGCACGTTATAATCGGTAGTGACCTATAATATATTCTACTGACCTACAATACGTCTAGTGACCGTTTATAGACCGGACCTACTTTTCAGGTCACTAATTTGTAAACGTAATCAACAGCATGCAACCTTTTATACATGGGAAAATAACCAAACAGCAACTTATAATCTTTGCAATATTTATTTAAACAGATTTTCAGAAATTTAAGCTAAATTCATACCTTCTCGGGCTTTCCTGGTTTGACTGGCCCCTTGGAATAGTACTGCTACAGCGGTTGGATCTCAACCCCGAAAATAATTTCTAAAGCTAAAATAAATTATTTATTTGCAGATTTTCCTACAGAATGTAAAGCGCTGAGAAACTTTTATTCGAGCGTCTATGTTGTTTCCAACGTATCTGAGACGCGGTGACGTCAGAAACTTAGCACTATTTGACGTTACGTTATACAACGTGTGCGCGCCATGGCACTGAATGTCGTTTAACATGCCGCGCTGTCTGCTGTCGTATTTGCTTAAATTCGCTTAATTGTTGCGAAACTCATTGATTGTTTAGAGTTGCGGTATAACCTAAATACATGGTTAGTGTCTTTAATAACAAAATAGCTCGCCCCTATCAAATTGTCTAAGGCTCGCCGATTATATTTTATTATTAAAGACACTAACCATGTATTTACTATTTCTATGGTTATAAAATTATCCCTAACTTATTTTTTCACAAAAACAAAACTTGGGGGTACAAACACTTGTTCTTGCATAAATATCTATGCGATTGGCTGTTTGAAGTCATTGTCAAATGGACCAAAAGCCGTGCTCAAACAGTAAAAAACATGTTCAAATAATGAAATTCGCGTGCTGTTTGAACATGAATTTTGAGCTTTTGATATCACAAGACGGGCCTTGCTTTGTTACCTTACGTTGTGCGACGTTACGTTACCACCCTGAACGTAGCGTTTTAGGGTCCTATGATGACGTCAGATCGTTACTGCGTAACAACGTCATTGTAAGCAACATTCTAAACTGGCCGCAATGTTGGTTCGCTGGTCGCTTTTGAAGAGTTTATATGGAGTTTATATGGAACTTTTGGGCGTTTCGTCAAAATTTGCTGTCGGAATCGTAAGTTATGCAAGAACAACGATCATCCATGGTTATTTCATTACATTAATATTTGCCGGACCCCTCGGAAGATATTTGAACATTCAGCCTAGCGGCCTCATGTTCAAACAGCTTCCTCGGGACCCGGCAAATGTTAATGCATGAAAAACCATGGTTGATCCCTATATTAAAGCCGGAAAACTGACTAGGGCGGCTCTAACGAACGTCTACAATCTATATTTGGCCGGCCTCGGTAGCTCAGTCGGGTGCGCGTCTGACTGGTGATCGGGAGGACGCGTGTTCGATATCTGCCGGGGTCGACAACATTCTTTCGTGGAGATTGATTAGGAAATCTTTTCTACGGTCATTCTCTCCCTTCCGATGATTCATGAAGGGCAGTTGTCAATTTCTGGTCAAGAATGTGCACTGTACTCGTTAACCGCTTACGTATAATCCTGCCCGGGAAAAGTGTGGATATGTAAACTGACCGGCTGAATAATGACCTAAATAGTGTTGGCTGTGCCCGTTAAACGCAAATAGAAACAAAACAATCTATTTTTGGAGTACAAAATATCCAAGAAAGAAACATGTTTCCATTACGAAAACTCGCCTATACAAATACATTATATATTTTACCTCCGAAGAACGAAAATGTTAAGATGATCAATGGTGATTTTTTCCTGAAAAAAGGCGAGTTTTTATCTTTTGTGCCGCGTAGTTTGGCGATAACATATTTTTTTTTTATTTTTGATCAACACATCAAGCGCGAAAGTTGTACAGGACTCTCCAAAAGGTTTCATGTCCCTAGGTTATCCATTGCGAAAAAACGCCTATACAAATACATGTATATTGGAAAATTTTACCACCAAAAAATGAAAATTTTCTGATAAAAATTGTGATATTTTTCTTACTTTTGCTCCCCCCCCCCCCCCCCCAAAAAAAAAAAGATTGCAGGGACTCGATAGAACCGCCTCAACAAGGCGGTACTATCGAGTAGCCGCAATCTATGTTTTGTGCAGAAATAAGAAAAGTAAGGTTTACCCCTTGAAAACCCCAGTTTTACTATATAAAAGTGGGGTTAAAGGGGGCCAAAGTCATATAGGCATGTTTTCGTGATGCCAGAAAAGCTGCAGTCAGATGGAGAAACTTTGTCCAAAATTTTCTGTTTCAAATTCCGCTTTAATGGTGTGGTTTGTTGATTTTGTCGTCTGGATGGGAAATTATGAGGGTCATTCAAATATCCTGCAGGTTTACAATTTGAATATTCGACAGCGAAACAGAGAGTCGCAATTTCTGGCGTACGATTTTTCAATATTTGATCAATAAAGATCAAAGGTGTTTGATCTGTATTGTCTCTCCTACGGATTTACTGACTAAAACCACGTATTTCATGTTTTTGACTGCCTTCATTCCAATGCTTTGTACAACATTCCTTCAGTTGGACGGAGCGTTGGCTGCACGAGGTTTACCCATATGTAGATATGGTTTCAACAACTGTTGTCGGAGGATAAGTATAGACAGTGACGTAAAAGAGTATACCACCACAGGTAGGTTTGACAAGTTGCACCGTTATCATTATCATACCCACCATTGGCTCGCAAGACAGACTATCCCGGTGTAAATACATATTATTACTACAGTAACTTGATCTGACGCATTGTATCACGTCGAGTGGATGTTTCCAGATCAGCGTATCACACGAGACGCTCAGCGTCGAGTGTGATGCGTAAGATCTGGAAACATCCAAGAGACGTGATACTGTGCGACAGATCAAGTTATTTTAGTGATAATACGTTTATTATATACCTTTTTTCGCTTTTAATAAAGTCTTTTGTCAACGTAAATTGGCGGGAAACTTTGACGTTACATTCTGTGTGTAAGTGACGTCATCATTTCGAACGTTTGGTTCCGCGTTATCGATGGCTGTTTTCTAACGTCGCAACAAATGCCGGGACTCAGGGTTTGCAGGAGTGTGATACGGAATCGGAAAACGCGAGTGCGTGATACGGGATTCTGTATTTTTGTGTCGGAAAACTGATAGTAGACAGCAGTATTTCTTGTAGGTATATAATAATTATCATTATCACATATTCAGTACTATATTTAACACGATAACCCATGTTTTGCATGTGTGATAATGCTTGTTTCCATTTCCGGTTATCAGCCCGCCCGGTCTGATAACCGGAAACAGTGTATTTTGAACGGACAGCGGTTATCAGCCCACTCATGACGTTATTGTGACGTTGCCAATTACATGACGTAACGCGAATAGTTAGGCGTGACGTTACGCGCTTTTTTGCTTGAATCACGCTTTTTATCACATTTTTTTTCAATTTATGAACGTCAAACACAGTAAGAATAGGATCTGAATATATGATAAACAAATTATAACATGTGGTTTTGGTTATCGCCCTCTGTATCAACCCTCGACCATTATCTGCCCTCAGGCTAAAGCCTTCGGGCAGATAATGGGGTCTCGGGTTGATACATTGGGCGATAACCAAAATCCCATGTGATAATCTCTAATTACTGTATCGTCGTTACCTTTTGACAACAGTGGACAATGCTTAATAACAAAAACATTCACTGACGTCACTTCCAACTTATCTTCGGACAACAGTATAGTTTATCAACGGCCTTTGAGAGTTCAACGTTCAAGCGTGACAAGACCATTCCATGTTTTAGGGGAAGCAGGTTTCGTATTTCTTTTTTCACAGGATTTTAAAATTATAAATCAGTTTTTTGATAGTGCCATTATGTAGAAATCGTGGCCAAGTGGTTAGTATGGTGCAGTACGAATCTGAGTAAACTATATATCCCAATGTAAAATCCCAACTGAAGGCGACTTACCTAGAACACGGACTAGTCCAAAATTAAAAGTGCAGTCATGTCTCACTGCATTTTGAAAGACTATACCTTTTGACAACAGTGGACAATGCTTAATAACAAAATCATTCACTGACGTCACTTTCAGCTTATCTTCGGACAACAGAACTGTTGTCAGAGGATAAGTAGACAGTGACGTAAAAGAGTTTCTTGCACACCAGACAAGGAAATCCGTTATTTTACCCTGGGATAGAAATTTATGTTCTGACCCTGGTGTTCCGACCCCAAATCGAATATATTCGCGTGTTTCATAAATGCACTGGTTGATTACAACCTCATGCACGGCGTCGTCATGCGTGACGTCACTAAACATTCCTGTTATATCATCACAAAATGGCAGACGTCGGTAACCGAAGTGACAACAGCATTAAAAATTCGCAATAGAAATGGAAGGTATGCAAGAAAAAGAATCCAATATGGGTGTGAGGGGTGGATAGAAAAATCCGTGTTCCTCGGGATCACTGTCCGGCATCACTCGACAAGCCTCGTGATGCCGGACAGTGTCCCTCGGGACGGATTTTTCAATCCACCCCTCACACCCATATAATATTCTTATAATACCACCACAGGTAGGTTTGTCAGGTTGCACCGTTATCATAATCATACCCATCGTTGAGTGGCAAGACAGACTATACCGTTATAATTAACATTACCGTATCGTCGTTACCTTTTGACAACAGTGGACAATGCTTAGTAACAAAAACATTCACTGACGTCACTTTCAACGTATTCTCGGACAACAGTACTGTTGTCGGAGGATAAGTTGAAAGTGACGTCAGCGACTGTTTTTGTTGTTAAGCACTGTCCACTGTTGCCAGAAGGTAACGACGCTTCTGTTACGATAATTATAACGGTACAATTTCTCTTGCCGACCAATGAAGGGTGTGATAATGATAACGGTACAACCTGCCAAACCTGCCTGTGGTGGTATACTCTTTTACGTCACTGTCAACTTATTTTCCGACAACAGTAGGCTTGTCATTTATTTATATTTTGGTGGTGTGAGTTACAGAATTGGACTTAGTTTTTGTCGAAAAAAGGAAAAATGGTAAACGGTTCACCTGATTAGAGCCAAAAGTATACCATTCAGGAGGCAGCGTCATTAACGAGAAGTTGGCGGAGCTTGCCCTCCACTACTTTCTCGTTGGATGTATTGACCAAAATAAAAAATAAAAATGTTATCGCCGAAAAACGCGGCAAAAAAGACTAGTAAAAAATCATCTTCATTTCTGTTCAAAATATAGGTTGTGGGTATACAAGTACCCAAAATCTATATTTTAGAGCAGAAATAAGAAAAAAAGGCATGTGGGACAATTGTTTTACACTAAATTACCTGTGTCCGATATAAGTTACGCGACAAACTATATAGAGGTTAATAGGGAGCATGTTTCTATGGCATATTGTTTTGCATTTCTACGCTAGATAGCGAAAGTGTGGTTTAAGAATATAATAATTCAATATTTTACCGTTAATTTGAATATAATGTATATTTCATCAAATTAAGATTGGTCAATTTTAGAATAAAAATAGGACCCTATGTCCACTGTACATGTACTTTAGTAGTAAATTGGCAAAAATACGCGACAGTATCTGATTTTAAATTGCAGTAATTAAAACATCCATTATGCAATGAAAAATGTAAATGAAAATTTAAGTAGAAAAAATAATTTTTCTTTCCTCCTATGTCAAATTTAAGAAAATCAAATACAAACAAATTGGGTCATTTTGAGGTTCGGAATTTTCGGAGCTGGAAAAACGCTAGTACAGGTACTGTAGGTCCCTTGATTTGACATGAGGCGACGAATGAATCCATATCATTCTCCATTGGGGCTTGAAGAAATAGATCGGCTGCATGATGCTTCCACGCAGAGCTGAAACCGACCCTTGTACTGGTAAAACGCTTAGAGGATCTAAGCCTGCCCAGGCAATGCGGTGCGGGTCGGCCCGTCCATGCTTATAAACCCTTTTGGTTTCATTGGTCGGCAGGGCTTGATATGTCATTTCATCTCCATGTCGGGTAAAAGTCCCACAAAATTGGGAGCAACGTCACCAAATGACATTTACATTGTTGACGGGGACGTTAAACTTCAAATCAATCCGAAACCAAACCTTATCAGTCTCGATTAATTATCTTCAAGTTCTATACATATAGCATAGCGCGAAGACTAACCAGACTGCGCGTCCATTTATGGCAAAGGATGAGAACATGGCCTTAGTATGTTCGAGTTAGCTTCTACAAGTACTATACATATAGCGCAGGACGAAGACTCTGATCAGACTGAGAGTCCATTTATGGCAGTAGACGAGAACAAGGCCTTCGCATATTAAATAAGACACGGATCAGATTGCGCGTCCATTTCTGACAATGGACGAGAACAAAGCCTTTACATATTCAAGTATTAAATATACATGTATACAGTACATCGGTACATTAACAATGTATTATGCTACATGTAGCTGATCTGGGTCATAACTCGGTCGCTAGGCACGCGTTATTTGTCTTAACGTGGACGGTGTAATAAACGGCGTTAAACGGATTAAAGATGAGCCGTGACAAACGAAAAGAGGCATTCAAGCTCTATGAAGATTCAAATCAGCCGGAATTTTCCGTCTGATATAATGCTGCCTTCCGGTCTACATGACGAATATCTAGTTCACCAGGCATCTGTATAGTGCATAGCGAGGACTGTGACGAAACTGCACGCCTGCGCAGGATTAGGACTTCGCCAGATGTACATGTTCACATCTTTTCTCTTAGCGCGGCTCGAATATACTTTTACATAAAGTTCAATGATATAACGCCATGTTCATTACGTTATTAAATCCGTTAAGAAAAAAAAATCCCATGTAAAACAGATTTTACGAGCAAAATATTCAAAAGTGTGCATTAACATTCATCTCGTGAACAAGTCCGCGAAATGAACACTCACATAAGCCACACAAATATATAGAGAAACTTCGGTTGTACAGTGGTATACATTATTTTTCTTCATGATTTCTGCTCCAAGATATAGGTTGTTGGTACTCGTTAGAACAGCCCAAATGAGGCGATTCTAACGAGCACCAACAACCTATGTTTGCAGTATACATATGTTAAAGAAAAATATGACGGACTTTCATCAGAAAAGTAGCCATTGTAGAGATATAAAAACAGAAGTGAAGGCAATGATCAGGAATCGATACACAGCATCCATCAGAGACACCAAGGGAAAGAAACACAATCATGAAACAACTAGACCCTAATGGACCCTAATCACTAGCGGACAGCCAAGAGGACAGTTACTTTTCCACAAAATGGTCAATTTGCTATCCAAAGCAATACACACACTCAAAGACAAGCCATAACAAAAAAAAAAAAAAAAATCGTCAGACGAACCCCTTGTGGGGGGTGGGGGGCTTGAATCGATTTTACGTGGTCACAATCCTCGCCCTTACTTCCGTCGCGATTTAGACAGACAAATAATTTGTTCAGTCCGCATGAAGGCCTCCTAACTCATCAGTGCAACATCTTCGTGGACACAAAATCAATCAGCCACAAAGATGAAACAAAGTTTAGGACTCGACAGCAAGAAACCACTGAAATGCTGGAGCAAACGAAAAACAACAGTTAGACTCCGGTGGGCCCAACCAGAGACAGAGAACCAAAGTCGCACGGTGCACATTCGATGTGATAATTTTGTTTGTTTGTATTGGAATTTAACGGCCCAGTCAACAATATTGTAGGTCATTTTGAGCGGGACAGTTTACCTAACCTCACTTTTCCTAGGCCGGTTATATGTGAGCGGTTAACCAGCATACAGTGCACATTCTTTCGCCAGTATAGTAGTCGCAGATAAGATTGACTAGGCGGGGCTATTCAAGTGTTGTCAATATATGTCAAATTCGCTGAATCCACTAGAAGATTCGGTAGAGTGCCTTTCGCATGCTTTCTGCAAGCGGACCAAATGGCCATACACGCCACAGCTTTGTTTGTGTTATAGTTGAGTTCACACAATCGCGTGAATTGCTTTACCTTTTTGTTACTAGATTATTCCAAAGGCAGGTGCAAACGATAGCTCCGCCTAGTCATTTTTATCTGCGATTACTATAACTGCTGACTGCCCTTCTTAAATCAGCGGAAGGGAGAGAATGACCGTAAAAAAGATTTCATGATCAATCTCCACGAAAGAATGTTGCCGACCAAGGCAGGTATCGAGCCCGCGTCCTCCTGATCACCAGTCAGACGCACATCCGTCTGAGCTACCGAGGCCGGCCCGATGTGATAATAAACCTTCTTAAAACGAAGTTAACCCTTATCTTGCTGAATATTTATTTAAGCCACACCGATTTCGGTCTATCAACCAATCAAATTACTTGATGTATTTTATTGCTACAAATTCATAAATTGAATGTCAAACAGTGTAGAGCCTGATCAGATGGCTTCTTCAGAAGCCATCTGATCTGGATCTACACTGTTTGCAAAGAAAAGGGTTGTCGTGAACAGCAGGATAAGAGCTAAAACGATGTTAACAGGCCCGTGTAATAAACAGTCTATAAAACCCCATTATATAAAGAAAGCTGGGGTTAATAGGTTTATGCATAATTTCCTTATTTCTGCTCCCAGCAGCCATAGTATACGGTTTTCAACAGAAATATGTAACACAGAGTAGCCTCGGTAAACCCAACTGTTCTCTTATCTAAAGTCGGGATTACAAGTGTATACGTTAAATGGACATATTATTCTTCTTTTACGCTAAAACTTCATTAAATGATTGCATCGGGTCTAAGGGGTACCCACAATCTATATTTTAGAGCAGAAATAAGGTTAACCCCTGTAAACCCCAGTTTTAATATATAAAAGTGAGGTTCTAAGGGGTCAAAATTATATAGGCTTGTTTTCATGATGCGTAGAGTCGTGAAAGTAATATAATACTACATAGGCATGCTGACGTTTTTGACATAAAATAAATATAGAAAGTACGCAAACTTACTTATTTCTTGGCACGAGACTGAAAAGGTGTCTAATTAGTTATTACATATAATAAGAGAAAAATGGAGCCGAAATTATTCTCCGCGTGCGAGATATATACCCTGAAGGCGAAAATAATTACTGTAATGGCAATATTGGAGCTTAACCATACGTGCCTAGCCTCTCCTTTTTGGGACATTGGCAAAGAGTGCTGATCCAGATTCGTTCAAAGTTAATACATTTTTGTAAAACCTTACCACAAACAAAACAAACCTGACAGCCCTATAATTGGAAATGGTCCATTCCTAACGCATTAGGAGGAATACCTCATTGTCATACATGTACATGTATAGGTGAAATGAGAAAACTGGCATATTTTCCACCAGTGCGAGGGTCGTTCAATATTTAACTGGTAGAATTGCGTTGACGTCACTTCCGGTCAAATGAAGAGCTTAAGCCAGCGGCTGGAGAGCGGATTGACTCTAAAGACCCTAAATTCTACAAAAATGGACTTTCAGCCTGGGGATATCGATGTTGGAAGAACTTATTGCTGCGCGGTGACTATGTTAAAAAAAAAGAAGAAGTGACTTTAACTTGAGTAGGTAAGGCCATACACTTATTATTGAACGATCCTCGTGTATAAAAGTGTGGCGAGAACGCCGAGAAGCTACGCCTCAGCGGTGAGTTGTAGAACCACCTCTTTAGGCAGGGGGCGCTCATTCACCTGCTTGCCATGTGATCCAGTGTCGTATGGCACCGTCTCTATGGTGATTACGACTCATGGATAAAAACAACCAGTGATTGGCTGATGATTCTGAGGGTGACATGCGCAGTTAGAGCCCGGATACTGGCACTGGAAGAACATAGTCAAGCATCTGAGACCTCCTGACATCAAAACGATTTTCCAGTCCTGGATATTGACAGATTGAGCTTGTTTGATCTGAGGTTTAACGTCCTCGTCAACACTGTTTGGGTCATTTTCGAGACGCTGCTTCCAATGTTGTGGGACTTTTAGCTGACCTTGAGAAGGAATGATTGACAGATTGAGTAGCAGGTAAGTGTGGGTACCACAAAAGGGAGACTACTACTGTGGCCTCGGGTTTGTTTTCTCAATAGGATACAAGTAAATAACCGTGTGATATAATGAATGGTCTAATGAATGCTTTCATAACTCCAAAATATGCATTTTCCAGATGAGCTCCGCCAAGCGAATTTGTGTCTTCGAGCATTCTGTCATGTCAAATTTTAACTGCGCTGCCCAGCCATTCAGAGGGGCCAGGGATATGGCTTTCTGTCTGAAAGTTCCTCTTGAGTCATTGCTTGTATGAGCGAGCAGCGAAGGTTCTGGCGAGGCTGCGCGGATGCGCAGGCTCGTCTGAACCTTCGCTGCTCGCATAGGTGATAAGTACCAAAATCGCTTGACGGGGCCAAGATAATAATGTGCGCCGTTTCAGGGCGTCACTCGTAGATTCTTTCGACGGTGTAATAAGGACGCAAATTCACGTGCTACAGACTAAAGTGTTAGCGGGATATCCTCCAACAATGGCGAAAGGTTGGGAGAATTTGGAGACAAGAACAAAATTATTGTCAATTTTCAACACGTTATCAAACCCATATATATTGAATACCCCTATAAAACCCACTTTATAGAGAGAAAACTAGGGTTTACAGGGGTTTACATTATTTTTTCTTATTTCGACTCCAAGACATAGGGTGTGGGTACTCGTTAGAACCGCCTCAATGAGGCGGTTCTAACGACCATCCTCAACATATGTTTGAAGCTAATATAAGAAAAATATCACAAAATTTCATAAAAAGTGACCATTTTGGAGCGGTGAAAGAGTCCACAATGTCACACTGATGTGTTATCGTAATGCATTGGGTAATAATCGAAAAAGACCAGTTTTGAGTAATAAATCACAGTTTGCCGGACAGTTACAAAATGGGAAATCATTCTCGCTACGCGCTCGTGATTTGATGCACTTTGCACCTGACCTCAAAATGTCATTTACATGTATTACCCAAAGATTTACTCCTTGTGGTGATCTATGTCAAAAATAAGTTCCATTTGTTAATCGGCTTATGCTGTGAGGAAAGTTCGACGGCGCTAAATGTCGAATCTTAAAATTAGCGACACAAGTGCGTGTACCCTTATAGATTGTATTTTCTTGCTGACGACACTGAGTTGTGGGCTGTAATGCTTATTTGTGGGTTTTCATAGACACTTTGCAGTCATCCTTTGAATTAGATGTTCTCATCTGTAAACACTTTGGATATAATAATTTGTCTGTCATTACTGACAATGACCAATCTTAATCATATTTGAGAAATTTTACTATTTGTGTGTTCTAAGATGGCTGATGAGACCGATTCTAGCTCTGAACTGTCTGTTGCAAATAGAGCAACAAATGCTAGAGGAAGACAGCTCTGTTGGTGATGCCTTAGCTCTGGCTTTGCGCTGATCAGCTTCACTGATTCTTTTTGCCTCATATTCATTGACACCCCTTTTGATAAGACTTCGCCACTTTGCTCTGTCCTGTGCAATTTGTTCACCCGACTCTGTTGGAATGTTGAAGTCCCTGAGGGAGACTTTGAGGGTGTCATTGTAGCGCTTCTTCTGACCGCCTTGAGAGTATTTGCCCATTTCTAATTCTCCATTGAGAATGTTCTTTGGCAAACGCTCCCCAGGCATTCTGGCAACAAGGCTTGTCCATCTTAACTGTGCTAATTTCAGAAGAGTATGTGCACTTTGCATCCGTGTCCGGTTCAGGACTTCCGTGTCTGGAATCCTGTCTTGTCACTTAATCATTAAGAGTTTTCTAAGACAGCTAGTATGGAAGTGATTCAGTCTTTTGGAATGCCGTTGGTAAACGGTCCATGTTTCACATGCATACAATAGTGTTGGCAGCACTACAGCTCTGTAGACTTTCAGTTTTGTGTCAAGTCTGATTCCACCCAGTCGATCCCAGACACTACCACGCAGTCGGCCAAATGCGGCACTAGCTTTGGCAATCCTGACATTGACTTCACCATCAATATGTACGGCTTTTGACAGTGTGCTCCCAAGGTAGTCGAACTTGCCGACCACTTGCAAGCTTTGACTGTGATGGTGGGCTCTCTGTAAGGCTTACTTGGTGCTGATAGACTACTTCAGTCTATTTGATGCTGATTGTGAGATCATAGCTGTCACAGGAGTCCGATACTTGGTATATACCTTTTTGCATCTTCTCTTCTGTAGGGGCACCTTTTGACATGCATCAGCAAAGAGAAACTCATCTAGCACCTCTGTCTGCACCTTGGATTTGGCTTGCAACCTTTCGAGATTGAAAAGCTTCACATCAAAGCGATACCTAATAGGTATGCCATTGGCACCATCCTGGCATGGCAGAAAACATCATGCTGAACAGTGTTGGGGCTATCACGCAGCCGTGCTTGATTCCGTTTGTCACAGGGAATGGATCTGAAAATTCACCATCATTTTGGACCCGTGCAAGCATTCCATCGTGGAACTGTCCCACCATTGCTATGAACTTGGTTGGACATCCATACTTCACCATGATCTTCTAAAGGCCCTCACGACTGAGTGTGGCAAATGCTTTGGTGAGGTCATCAAAGGTCATGTATAGGGGCATGTTCTGTTCCTGGCATTTCTCTTGCAGCTGCCTTGCTGTAAAGATCATGTCAATCGTTCCTCTGTCCTTCCTAAACCCACAATGGCTTTCTGGTAGAAGCCCTGAATGTGCAAGATGTTCATTTAGTCGGTTAAGTAGGACTCTCGTAAGGACTTTCTTAGCGATTGACAATAAAGAGATGCCACGGATATTGTCACAGATCTGAGGGTTCCCTTTCCATTTGAATAGGTTGATAATTGACGCATACTTGAATTCTTAGGGGATGGTTTTATTTCTCCACATAATGTGAAATAACTCTCAGACTGTTAACTTCTTTGCAACTGGAGTACCTCCTGCTTTGTAAATCTCAGCAGGTATTGCGTCTGGTCAAGGAGCCTTGCCAGATGCCAGAAGTTTTATTGCTTTTACTGTTTCAGTAACGGTTGGGAACTTGTCAAGCAGCAGATTACATTCAACCTGTGGTAGTCTGTTGATTGCATCATCATTGATAGAGGATGGCCGATTAAGAACACTATCAAAGTGTTCGGCCCATCTTTTCAAGATAGCCTCTTTGTCAGTCAGAAGACTAGTTCCATCTGCATTGAGGAGAGGAGTGGTTCCTGAGCTCTGGGGACCATAAACAGTCTTTAGTGCATCAAAGAACATCTTCATATCCTTTCTGTCTGCAAAGGACTGGTTTTCATCAGCCTTGTTGTTGAGCCAGGAGTCTTGCATGTCTCTGAGTCTTGTTTGCACTGTGTTGCATATATCTGAATAAACGGCCTTGTTAGATATTGAGCTGGTATCACTGAGGCATGCCCTGTGTTTTTGGTGCTTCTCTTCAAGGACTCCCTGGATTTCTTCACCATTCTCGACAAACACGTCTAGGTGTTTTCGAGATACTGGACCTAGGGAGTACATTGCTGAAGAGTGAACAGTGTCTCTGAAGACTTTCCATTTCTCTTCAGGGTCATCTGTACTGAATTCCACTGCATTTAGTCTGCTGCAGATGTCATGGGTGAAGGCTTGCCGCTTGCTTTGGATATATGTGTGTAAAAATCACAGTTTGCCTACACAAATCACTCGCGCTAAACGCTCGTGATCTACTTTGCAATTGACCTCAAACATGCGATTAATTACCAAACAATTGACTGCTAGTGCTGATCCATGTCTAAAATAAGTTTCTTGTGTTAATCGGCTTTAGTTCTAAAGATTAGCGGTGCAAGTGCACATACCCTGTTGACCGTTTTGTCCTCCAAATGGCGACCTGACCCTGCAGTCATGTATCAGCTGTGGTCATTTATATCTGTCAACACCTTGGCTACATGGAGGATCTTACATGAGTATTTATATATTATTTAATTTATTGAACGAGTTAAGAAAACGGAGTAAAATGCAAGGCTTTGCCGAGCATTTTATCCATTTTCTTTATTTTTTATTTTTTTTTTGGTTTGGGTTTTACGGCCCTTTCAAGATTATTTCACTCATATCGAGCCGATCGTTAATCAGAGGTGGGCGAAAACCGGAGTACCCGGAGAAAAACCACCTGACCTTCCGTTGCAGAACTTGGCGTCTCACTCCATTTTCTTTAACCTTATAATATATGAACACGAATGCAAGGTTCTATTTTTTCTCATATGGCATTTAAAACATATTTTGTTCGCTATTTTTGACAAAAATACCAATATTCCGTCATTAGTAAACGCGACGTCGTTAAGGACGTCGTACATGTAACGTTACGGGACTAATCTAACTAAGTTGCATATTTAATCCACCCGCGGATTATTTGCGTTTACATCCTTTGATGCGACGTCATTTAAGAAATGAAATTTATTTTTCTGCAGTTCATGGAAGTATGAACGCAGTGGGTTGCGTGCAAAATAAATGAACCCCGAAGGGGTTCATGTAAACTTTGCTAGCCACCCACTGTCGTTCATACTTTCATGAAAAGCAGAAAAATTAAGTTTATTTTTTATATTTACATTATTTGCCCCTCATCACTGGGCGAAAAAAAAAATGCTTGTAGGGCAAACTTTTAAGCTGAAAAACATTTACACGCTGTTTTCTACAAAGAGCGGACAGCGTTGACGTCATCAACGCCCGTGGAGAACAATGGTTTAGAATGACGTCATTTAACGTCACTGAAAATCATGTGATTCGATGTGTTCATTGACGTATGAACGCAATTGTTTTCTATAGGTTTACATTAGACTTTACACTGGAAATGTAAATATAATAATATGATAAATTCGCTGGCTTCGGTAGCTCAGTCGGATATGCGTCTGACTAGTGATCAGGAGGACGCGGGTTCGACACCTGCCGGGGTTGGAAACATTCTTTTGTGGAGATTGATCATGAAATCTTTTCTATGGTCCTTCTCTCCCTTAAGCCGTGGATAGGTACAATGTAGACTGACCGGCTCAAAATTGACATGATGTAGTGTTGACTGGGCCGTTAAATTCATTTTTTTAACTGAAAGTAATAACGAGCCGGCCTCGGTAGCTCAGTCGGATGCGCGTCTGACTGGTGATCAGGAGGACGCGGGTTTGATACCTGCAACTACTCGCCTTGTAAACCAGGGGTCGCAGGATCGATCCGGGGTTTCTCCAGACTTTCGGATGAGTCTTAAGCTTTAAGCCGAGATCCCGTCTCCGTATGACATTAGCTGTTGGTGGGACGTAAAACTCAAAACACTCGCTCACTCACTCGATAACTGCAGGGGTCGGCAACATTCTTTCGTGGACATTGATCATGAAATCGTTTCTACGGTCATTCTCCCCACTCCGCTAATTCAAGAAGGGCAGTTGTCAGTTTATTGCTAAAGAATATGTGTACTGTACTGGTTAACTGCTCACGTATAAGCCTGCCCAGGAAAAGTTCGGATAGGTAAAATGACCTAAGTAATGTTGAGTGGGCCGTTAAACTTTAAATCAAATAAACAAAGAAAGTAATAACGAGCAACCCTTGCCAAGTGGATAAGAGGGCAGACTCTTAAAAAAATAGGTCTCTAACCGCTGTAGGTTCGAGCCTGGCTCGGTTCACATATGAGACGCTAAGATCTGGAACGGAAGGTCAGGTGATTTTTTCTCCGGGTACTCCGATTAACAATCGACGCGATGTAAGTGAACTAATCTTGAAAGAGCCGTAAAATAAAAAAAAAATATACTGACAGAACTGGTGGGTCGGTTGTCTCCAAGTTGGACAAATGGTCCTGAACGGAAAATCACGAAAACTCGCCTATATAATGTTTACCCCATTGAACCCCACTTTTATATAGTAAAACTGGGATTTACAGGGGTAAACCTTATTTTTCTTATTTCTTCACTAAAATATAGATTGTGGGTACACGTTAGAACCGCCTCGATGAGGCGGTTCTAAGGAGTACCCACAATCTATATTTGGAGCAGAAATAAGAAAAATCTAACATTTTTTCCTCTTAAAACGTCCATTTTTTGGCGGTAAAATTTACAATGCATTTGTATAGACGTGTTTTCAAAATGGTACAACCCTAAAATACCTGTATTATACGCAAACAGTTCTGGTTTGTCAATGTCCAAACACATCAGCCGGATCTATGTTTTACCCTAAGCTGTCTATAACACAACATTATGGCGTCACAATGACAAGAATTGCAGTTATAAACTATGGAAACACGCCTATACAAATACATTGTAAACTTTAACGCTGAAAATCGAAAATTTTAAGATGAAAAAATGTATGTTTTTTTCTTATTTCTGCTCAAAATATGCATTGTGGGTACACGTAAGAACCGCCTCATCGGGGCGGTTCTAACGAGTACCCACAATATATATTTTAGAGCAAAAATAAGACAAATAAAATTAACCCCTGTGAACCCCAGTTTTACAATATAAAATTGGGATTCAAGAGGGGCAGAATTACATAGGCGTGTGTTCGTGCTGCTTTTACACATCAGTATGGCGTCACAGTGATAAAAATAGCTCCGGCTCCCGCCCATGCATCCACGCAGAGCAGACGAGTACTGGTAAACCGCTTAGAGGATCAAAGCTTGCCCAGGCACAGCTGTGCGAGTCCATGCTTATAAACCCTATTGGTTTTACTGGGCGACAGAGCTTGAGATGTGATGTCATTTCACTCAATGTCGGGTAAAAATCCCGCGAAATGGGACGCAACGTCTCCAAAATGACCTGTACAGTGTTTATGGGGATGTTCAACCTAAAGTCAAACAAACGAAAGACAAAAATAACTGGATTTCGTTTATGTAATAATCACGTGGACATCAACAACGTAAAACTACTGTACTCGGTAACTTTGGGTCGATTGACAAACAATCAATCTACAAATAGAAGAGGCGGTTCTCACGAGTACGAGTACCCGCAATCTACATCTATGTGTTTGATCGGGAATACGGGAGAAAATGTTTACATGAACATTTAGAAAAATTCACATACGCTTCTGAGCAGACCCCCCCCCCCCCACCCCACCCCCCCCCCCCACACACACACACAACCTCTACCCCGTTAGGACTTTAAGCTAGAGTTTGCAATAATGAGTATGACATTTTTTTTTAATTTTAAAGAGAACCCGGCCCCCGCCCATCGGGGCTTGAAGAAATAGATGGGCTGCATAGAGACCTGAGATATAAGCCAGCCCAGGCAAAGCTGTGCGAGTCGGACCGTCCATGCTTATAAACCTTATTGGTTTCATTGGGCGACACGGTTTCATCTCAATATCGGGTAAAAGTCCCACAACATTTGGAATTGCATTTAAGGGGAATGGGAACACCTTCAGTGGAGGCAACTCCTGCAAAAGTGTTTTTGTCCTCCATGAAAATGGGGTCAACTCTTAAAGGAAAGAATTTGCTACTTAGGAGCCTTTGAAAAATGGCGTAAAAATCTGCCAGGTATTCCAATTCCACTTAAGAGTCTTTTTAATCGTTTTATCTAATGCCGGTATAAAGAGGGTTGACTATTTATTATTATTATTATTATTATTATTATTATTATTATTATTATTATATATACTATTGCTTTGCATTAGTTCAGTTAACATTTCTTATTTGAGCCCCGTCAAGCGATTTTGGTACTTATCACCTATGCGAGCAGCGAAGGTTCAGGCGAGCCTGCGCATCCGCGCAGTCTCGCCAGAACCTTCGCTGCTCGCTCATACAAGCAGTGGATCAAGAGGAACCTTCAGACAGAAAGCCATATCCCTGGTCCCTCTGAATGGCTGGGCATGCGCAGTTAAAATTTGTCATGACTGAATGCTCGAAGACACAAATTCGCTTGGCGGGGCTCATTTATTAATGTATTTATTTATTTATTTCGTATACATGTACCAAGACACGGTAGTTCTATATACTCCTTCAAACAAAATAATAAATGAACCGACACCCTCTTTTGGGAAGATTTAGAAGGCAACGTGTAGATTTTCCGAACAGGATTGACGCATGAACAGAATTAAGACAATTTTCTGAAAGAACCTAACATAAATAATAAATGTACTATTGCGCATGACAAAACCTACAATAAGACGTGTGCGCCCAACGAAGATTCAGATCAGCCTGCGCATCCACGCAGTCTGATCAGAGTCTTCGTTGTGCGCTCTAAGGATAGCTAAGGACCCAATGCTACTTCATGCAGCAAGAGAAGTCTCTGGTTAGACTATAGGGATGCGCAGGCTGATCTAAGTCTGCGATGGGCGCACATGTCTTATTGTAGGTGTTGTCGTGCGCTGGCTCAAATGTACCATTGCGGCGAAGCTGTCGATATGAAACGGGACACAGAGAATGATATACAATGGCAGGTTGAATTGGCGAAGACTCAGATCAGCCTGTGCGAATGCGCAGGGTGATCTGAGTCTTCTCCAGCGCAGGAAACTCAAATAATGCACGTGGAAACACTTGTCAGTCTGTGCGTGTACTTTAAAGTTGGCCTGATCCTTCACTGAGCACTAACATGCTAGTTTGTCTTTTCTGTTGCCCAGTTCCATTATATATGGGCCCCGTCAAGCGATTTTGGTACTTAGCGCCTATGCGAGCAGCGAAGGTTCAGGCGAGCCTGCGCATCCGCGCAGTCTCGCCAGAACCTTCGCTGCTCGCTCATACAAACAGTGAATCAAATGGAACCTTCAGACAGAAAGCCATATCCCTGGCCCCTCTGAATGGCTGGGCATGCGCAGTTAAAATTTGTCATGACGGAATGCTCGAAGACACAAATTCGCTTGGCGGGGCTCATATAGTCTTCACGTCGAGGACTTGTGAGTACAGAGATTTAGCCAATCTTAGTGAATGAGTTATCGATAGCTCATTGTTGCTTGCAAGCTGGGCTGGTAAACAATAATGACTTGACGATGCTCGTATCGGTGAGATCTGTTGTCAGTAGGCAGACTTTAATAGCAGGCTGAAAAGTGAGGAGGCGCTTTAATGAAAGTATTAAAAAAATAGGAGCGTTTTAATGACAGGATGAAACTCTGAACTTCTGTTTGAAAAACATTTTGAGGAAACGTGATATTAAACTTTATCTTGAATTTGAATTCAGAAGGATATAATTAAAGAAACGCACACCAGTTGTACGTTTCAGATTCTAATTAAATGACGCAAATATATACACATATTATAGTGAAATAGCGCACTTACAGTTTTTGTTTTGTTTTGTTTAATAAGCTGATGGTTGTGTCAACAGGTATATATTTGTCAATGCAATTCAACGTTGTGTATAACTTCTTGGGGTATCCGTCACGTTAAGAACACCCATAAACCCCACTTTATACATGGAAAAGTTGGTTTACGGAGTTATTCAATATTTTCCTTCTTTTTGCTCTAAGCGGTTCTAAGAAGCACCAAAATTTATATTTATGCTTGATATGAGAAAAATAGCAAACTAGTTGTGAAGATAAATGTAACTAGTGTCATTTTAGCGCGTTCTGACATATCAACAGATAAGGTAAGTATTTGTTATAACTGAAGGATAGTTTTTGTCAATTGTCCATAAAAACCTATGTTGTGGGTATTCATTAGAACCGCCTCACTGAGGCGGTTCTAATGAGTACCCACAACACAGGTTTAAATGTAGAAATACGTGGAACTATTTTGTGATAATTGAAGGATAGTTTTTGTCAATTTTCCATAAACATCTATGTTGTTGGTATTCATTAGAACCGCCTCACTGAGGCGGTTCTAATAAATACCCACAACATAGGTTTAAATGTAGAAATAAGGAGAAGTATTTTGTGATAATTGAAGGATAGCTTATGTCAATTCTCCATAAAAACCTGTGTTGTGGGTATTCCTTAGAACCGCCTCACTGAGGCGGTTCTAATGAGTACCCACAGCATAGGTTTAAATGGAGAAATCAGGAGAACTATTTTGTGATAACTGAAGGATAGCTTATGTCAATTCTCCATAAACACCTATGTTGTTGGTGTTCATTAGAAGAGGCGGTTCTTATAAGTACACACAACATAGGTTTAAATGGAGAAATAAGGAGAACTACGTGTAATTTGTGGTAAATGATGGATAGCCATAAAAACCTATGCTGTGGGTATTACTTAGAATAGCCTCACCAATGTGGTTCTAATGAGTACCCACAACATAGTTTTAAATGTAGAAATAAGGAGAACTATTTTGTGGTAATCGAATGATATTTTTGTCAATTCTCCATAAAATGTGGGTATTCATTAAAACCGCCTCACCGAGGCGGTTCTAAATCAATTCTGAATAAAAACCTATGTTGTGAGTATTCATTAGAACCGCCAAGCGGTTCTAATGAGTACCCACAACATAGGCTTAAATAGTACCCACAACATAGGTTTAAATGGAGATATGAGGAAAATTATCCTTCAGTTACATGTATCTGAAGATACTTTCCGGCCTCGGTAGCCCAGTCGGATGCGCGTCTGACTGGTGATCCGGAGGACACGTGTTCGATTCTTGCCGGGATCGGCAACATTCTTTCGTGGAGATTGATCAGGAAATCTTTTCTACGGTCATTCTCTCCCTTCCGCTGATTCAAGAAGGGCAGTTGGAAGTTTCTGGCGAAAGAACGTGCACTGTACCGGTACTGTACTGGTTAACGGCGTACGTATAAGCCTTCCCAGGAAAAGTGTGGATAGGTATATTGACCGGCTCAAAATGGCCTAACTACTGTTGACTGGGTCGTTAAACTCCAATACAATCAATCAGTCACAACGGGCCTCCGTGGCCTAGTGGATAAGAGCGCTGACTCTTAATCATTAGGTATCTCACCGAGTGGGTTCGAGCCTCGCCCGGGTCACATGTGAGACGCCAAGTTCTGCAACGGAAGGTCAGGTGGTTTTTCTCCGGCTACTCCGGTTTTCGCCCACCTCTGATCAACGATCGGCTCGATATAAGTGAAATAATCTTGAAAGGGCCGTAAAACCAAAATCAAACCTAACATACATGTACTTACCTTATCTTTTGATTTGCCTTTCCAGATATGATCATATGTGAGTGAAAGGAAACTAAGCTGTATTCGATACTGGTATTCAATGTTCATACATAGGCAAATATCGCGTGCCACGTCCTATAATAGTAGTCTTATTCAGGAATTGTGTGGTTGGAATAGTCGGACCTAAAATAAAAGTGTTTATATAAATAATTTAACGTTTATCCGAATATATACAGATGGATCTTGTGAAAAGCGTAATGCTGTAAAATGGATGCAGTTAAAGAAATGAAAGTATGGTTATTTAACAAATTACATTCAGGCACTGCCAATGAAGCCTCTAGGACTGCTCCCTACAGTTCGCTTGGGCCTCTAACACCCCAAAATATACCGGAGTTTGTTATTCCGGGGTCAAACGATTCTTCTAGGAGAACAAGTGAAACGTCAGCCAATGACGAAATATGTTCATCACAACGGAATAGCTTTAGTGGGAGAAGCTGTCGGTCTTCACCCCCGGGGAGTCCGGTGCGCATGTCGCCCTCTGAGTCTGCTCCCTGTATTAACGGTATTAAATCGAGCGTTCGAGTCATTAGCTCTGCCCCCGTCACACCAAAACATGAATGCAAGGACATTGTAAACACAAACAGAGAATGTAATTCAACCAACGCACTAGCAATTGACGTTACTAATGTGGACCCCTTATCTATGTCTGCTATGGGCTTATCACATTTTAGGGCTCAGACGTCGTATGGATTTTCCACATTGTCGGAGATGCCACACACACGGCGGAAAGAATCTTTGTTTCATGTTGGTAGCGAAAGCCTGTTGCAAAACAGGAAACATTTAAAAATCACGAGAGAAAACTCTTTCTCAAAGAGTTGTGAGATTTCGCATATAGAGAAACCATCGACGTTATCGAACGGCAACGTAAAGGCTTCACCGAGTGTTAGCATGCCGTCAGTGGTTGTGACGTCAGTCGCGTCGAATAAACAGACTTCTCCGGATGCACCGCCATCTTGCTCAATGTCAAGGAGGCGATTATCGCCTACTTATCAAGCTTTTCATGGTGTAAACAAATCGCCATTACCAACACGACATAATCCGTTATATAACAGACGCCGGTCCTCCTTGGGCGGACTGGAAACCAGCGAAAGTAATGGCTCCACGCAGGTTTCAGCATCTTCGAAAGAAAACATTTCAGAACCCAACAGAAGAAGTCTTGGCGACCTGACTGTTCCACAGAGCTGCAGTCCTAGCGTAAAAAGACATTCAGCGCCTTCTATTCCTTCAGACAAAGAAAATGCGTCGGACGACGAAAATAAACCAAGGTCAAGGTCGTTCCATGTGTTAACCAAAAATCAAAACGGTAATAGTAACCAGATCTTTGCGCCATTTGGCGAGCTCAAATTCAGTTTTCAATATTTGGCTGCTTCGCAACAGCTTAAAGTGACCTTAATAAAAGCAGAAAATCTTGGCGGTCAAAACAGGGACGGGCAGACAGTGAATTCTTACATAAAGGCGTATCTTATGCCAGGGAAGGTTCAAAAACAGACAAGTCATGTTATAAAGCGTACCAAATGTCCTCAATACAATCAAGATCTATATTTTCACAACATGTGTCTTGATGCGTTGCATAATATGGCGCTGCGGCTAAAGTTATTTTCAAAAGGATGCAATCTCAAGATGCAGGAATTCATTGGTGAGGTGACAATACCTTTAGATGGATATGACCTACTGGTAGACAATAGAATTTGGAAAGATCTAGAAGGCAGAAGAGAAAGAGAGGTATGTTGTCATAGCAATAGATAATGTTTGTATTTTGTGAAACATGTAGCTTAAGGATAGTTTTTGTCAGTTCTCCATACAAACCTTAGTGTGGGTATCCCTTAGAACCGCCCCGATGAGACGGTTCTAATGAGTTTGTTTGTTTGTATTGGAGTTTAACGGCCCAGTCAACACTATTTCAGGTCTATTTTGAGCCGGTCAGTTTACCTATCCACACTTTTCCTGGGCAGGCTTAAACGTAAGCGATTAACCAGTACAGGGCACTTTCTTTCGCCAGAAACTGACAACTGCCCTTCTTGAATCAGCGGAAGGGAGAGAATGACCGTAGAAAAGATTTCATGATCAATCTCCACGAAGAATGTTGCCGACCCCGGCAGGTATCGAACCCGCGGCCGCCTGATAAGCTTGGTATTTTGTGATAACTGAAGGATAGTTTTGGTCAATTTTCCATATAAACCTATGTTGTGGGTATTTATTAGAACCGCCTCGTCGAAAACCCATGCTGTGGGTAATCATTAGAACCTTCTCGACGAGGCGGTTCTAATGAATACCCACAACTAAGGCTGACACGATTAATCGTATAATCGATTGATCGATCGATAAATTCCAGAAAAATGATTATCATTTCTGATTCGCTTTTAATCGATTACTTGATAGGTACAATGTACTACCCAAGGTTATGCCCAAAATAACTGGATGAGTGGCAAACAGTGCAGACCCTGATGAGACGCCGCTTTCTGCAGCGTCTCATCTGGGTCTACACTGTTTGCTAAGGTCTGCCTGTTCAACTATACACATGGTAAAGTCAACATATGATAAGAGTCATGCTCAGACAGAAAGTCAGACAGGTAAAATTATGACAAGAACCTTAGCGATTACTGATCGATTATCGATCGCAATGACAGGACTGATAATAGATTATATTTTCAGCTCTGATTAGCCAGCCCTACCCACAACATAGGTTTATATGGAGAAATAAGAAAAAACTTTCCTTCATTTATCACAAAATACCCACCCTATCTGCATGAAGCTCTCGTATGTATAATGGAATCTCCTTTTGTGGAATGGATACACCATAAAGGTGGGGATGGGTGGGGTCTCTTTTAAAACATGCCACTGTCTGACATCACGGGGCATGACGAGTGATGCCGGACTGTTATTAGGAGAGAAGGATTTTTCTATCCACCCCTCACGCGTATTCTTGCATATGTGCTGTTTCTGAGCGTGGATTTTCTGGGCGTGGATTTTTATTCATACATGGACAATCATATCACCACGAAAACACGCCTATTTGAATATATTGAAATTATACCACCAAAAAAAAAATGAAAATATTCTGATAAAAAAATCTGATTTTTTAGCTCACCTGTCACATAGTGACGAGGTGAGCTTTTGGGGTCACCTTTTGTCCGTCGTCCGTCGTGCGTGCGTGCGTGCGTGCGTGCGTCCGTGCGTGCGTAAACTTTTTCTTCAAACGACATCTCCTCCTAAACCAGTGAATGGATTTTGATATAATTTCACAGGAATATTCCTTGGATGACCCTCTTTCAAAATTGCCTTAATCATTCCGCTCCGTTAAACAAAATAGCCGACAGAGCTAAAAGTAGAAAACCCTTTAAATGACATCTCCTCCTAGGCAAATGGCCTGATTTGAAAAACATTTCACAGGAATGTTCCTTAATGACCCTCTCTCAAAATGGCCTTAATCGTTCCGCTCCATTAAACAAAATGGCCGCCAGAGCTAAAAATAGAAAAACCTTTAAATGACATCTCCTCCTAGACAAATGGTCCGATTTGAAAATAATGTCACAGGAATGTTCCTTGAGTGACCCTCTTTCAAAATTGCCTAAATCGTTCTGCTCCGTTAAACAAAATGGCCACCAGAGCTAAAAATAGAAAAACCTTTTATTAACATCTCATCCTGGGCAAATGGTCCGATTTGAAAAGAATTTCACAGGAACGTTCCTTGAGTGACCCTCTTAGAAAATTGCCTAAATTGTTCTGCTCCGTTAAACAAAATGGCCGCCAGAGCTAAAAATAGAAAAAAAACCCCTTTAAATAACAACTCCTCCTAGGCAAATGGCCCGATTTGAAAATAATTTCACAGGAATGTTCCTTGAGTGGCCCTCTTTCAAAATTACCTAAATCGTTCTGCTCCGTTATACAAAATGGCCGCCAGAGCTAAAAAAGAAAAACCTTTCAATGGCATCTCCTCCTAGGCAAATGGCCCGATTTGATGATAATTATACAGGAATGCTCCTTGAGTGACCCTCTTTCAAAATTGCCTAAATTGTTCCGCTCCGTTATATAAAATTGTCGCCAGAGCTAAAATAGAAAAACCTTTAAATGACATCTCCTCCTAGGCAAATTGCCCTATTTGAAAATAATTGCACAGGAATGTTCCTTGAGTGACCCTCTTTCAAAATTGTTTAAATCGTTCCGCTCCGTTAAACAAACTGGCCGCCAGAGCTAAAAATAGAAAAAAAAACTTTAAATGACATCTCCTCCTAGGCAAATGGCCCGATTTGAAAATAATATAACAGGAATGTTCCTTGAGTGACCCACTTTCAAAATTGCCTAAATCGTTCCGCTCCATTAAACAAAATGGCCACCAGAGCTAAAAATAGAAAATCCTTTAAATGACAATATCTCATCTCAAGGCAAACGGCCCATTTTCAAAATAATGGCCTGTTTCAAAACAATTTCACAGAAATTTTCCTCTATTGCTGCTAAAATGATTCCACTACAATGAAAATTAGCCTCCAAAGATAAAATTCTTTGGTCCACATCTCCTTAAAGCAGCAGTGAATCCTACATTTACATACGCTTTGAAACCTCTTGGATTCAGGTGAGCGATTCAGGGCCATCATGGCCCTCTTGTTCATAGTTCTGATCAAAACGAGATTGTGGACACCCATTAGAACCACCTCTGTGATACGGTTCTCACGAGTACCCATAATCTATGTTTTGGGCAGAAATAAGAAAAAAAAAGACGTGTATCCCTGTAAACACCAGTTTTACTAATAATAGATATAAAGGTGGGGTTTTCCGGGGTCAAAATTATAAAGGCGCGTTTTCGTGATGTAATGGTGACATTACATGGGCCCCGTCAAGCGATTTTGGTACTTATCGTCTATGCGAACAGCGAAGGTTCAGGCGCGCCTGCGCATCCTCGCAGTCTCGCCAGAACCTTCGCTGCTCGCTCATACAAGCTGTGAATCAAGAGAAACCTTCAGACAGAAAGCCATATCCCTGGTCCCTCTGAATGGCTGGGCATGCGCAGTTAAAATTTGTCATGACGGAATGCTCGAAGACACAAATTCGCTTGGCGGGGCTCCTACAACCAGTGCTACTAATACCAATATGACTACAGACGATACAAAGAATATGTTTACAAATAAACATATATTATTAATTGACTATCCTGTATTGTTCGGAGTTCATCCGTATTAACACTGAGGTCAAAAATAAATAATCCTGTTTTTAATTGTGTCATTTAATAAAATTGCCATTAATCAAGTAATTTCGTATTGGCCCAGTCACAGGCCCTCGGTCAGCTGTATTGGCCTCGGCCTTCGGCCTCGGGCCAATACAGCAGACCTCGGACCTGTGACTGGGCCAATAGGAAATTACTTGATTAATAACATTATAAAAATGTTTAAACCCAAATCGCTCATTAGGCTGAATTTTTCTGTACCCGAATACTTTCGAAAACTCAAGTTGCCTTGAAACACTGATATGCAATATTAATCAACCATGGTTGACACATGGTCCCCGCCCATCGTGAGCTTGGAGCGATAGATTGGGCTGCATGATGCTTCCATTCAGAGCTGAAACCAGCCACTCACGAGTACTGGTAAACCGCTTCGAAGATCGAAGCCTACCCAGGCAAAGTGGTGTTTGTCGGACGGTCCATGCATTTAAACTATATTCGTTTCGTTGGGCCTTCGTTGGAAATGTCATTTCATCTCAATGCCGGGTAAGTCTCACAAAATTGGAAGCAACGTCTCCAAAATGACCTACATAGTCTTGACGGGACGTAAAACCTCAGATCAAACAAACACGATTGACAGTCTGATTGCACAATGATGTTATTGTACATTCTGTTTTTCCTAACTTCAGATCTGGATGTGGCAATTCAAACCTACCCCACGGGCACGCGGCGCTGATGCAGTGTTAACAATGTTTTCAGCTTTCATTTGGCGTTGATTTGGCGTTGAGTGCCTGCTGGATATTGTTGAACCAATTCACTATAAAGTCATGAACCATATAGTGAGCCTGCTTCCACGGTTTCCGCTGTCCCTCAGGGCTCTGTGATCAGGCTTTCTCCCCTCCCCCCGCTCCCCCCGAAAAAAAAACAACACAAATACCTTGAGGTGTGCCTGACTAACCCGACTGGACCGAATATACAGCTCATTTCGGCTTCCCCCCCCCCCCCCCCCCCCCCCCCTGAGAGTGCTATTGCAAAGGTTATTATCCAACAAGTATAGTTTTTACAAAAAGCTAGGTCTACGTTTACCACTTATTAACTGTGAATGTCTAGAAATATTCCCGAGAAATTTGTTTTATACAGTTAACTGTCTTTAAAAAAGTTCTAATTGCCAGTCTGACCCTTAGTGATACTGCTATACCATGTGCGTTTCCGTCCTTGTCTAGTACTTGTGTCAGTGCGACCACTTGATTGAAACCCCATAATCTAAGCGCGCATACAAGTTCAAACGTCATGACGAAACAGAAAATAATTTACATGCTTAACTTGTGACATATTGATATGGTTCTCAAAAAATTATTGCTAACTTTTAGCTCACCAGACTTGTAGACTCCTATGGAGCTTATAGGATAGATAGTGCCCCCTCGTGGTCAAAGTCTGTAGATGTATATTTTGTAGTAGCCTGTACGAGCAAATATTGACTTGTACAAATGTGATAGCAGTTCTGTGCCAGAGCTCTGCCCGTGGGCCTCTTTTTTGTGTGAAAGGTTATACTTTAAATAGGCCTCTTTGGCTTGTACAAATGTGCGAGGGCTCTTTTTTGTTTTTGTGAAAGCTTATACTTGAGAATGGGCCTTGTTTGCTTTTTATGAAAGCTTATACTTTTTGTTGCATTAAAGATATAATGGTCAGCCTGCACTGTGGGTAACTGATGGCTTACTTCCGTCTATAATGAGGCAGTTCGATCACCAACCGTGGTTAACCATAATTAACCTCTGGTTTACCAAACTTGATCGAACCGGCCCTCTGATTCCATAGTGGGAAAGTAGTGTCCAACAAGACTAAAGCGTTGGTTTCTCTGGTACACAGTGCACAAGATGGCGGCGAAAAGTAAGAAAATCTGTTGACATAGGGATTAAAACATATTTTTAGTGTCGTTAAAGCTTATTTATTTGTTAGAAGATGAAAAATGTACACAATATGAAAGATAAAATCGGTGCTGCTATTTCTGCAGTGTTCAAAATGGTGATCTTCCTCGTCGTCCTAAAAATACCAATCTTGTCATGGGGGCTGCCATGATTGTTTACCAAAGATCGACAAGAGGTTGTTCGATTACACTTGTGAAGGAGCATGTGCAGCTTGACTCCCGCTACCATAGTCCGAACTCGCTCAATGACAACATCCGTTGGCGTAGATAATATAGTCAAACTTTTTCCTCCAGTTTTTTCTGCATACAGCCTTAGTTATTGCTTCTTATATTCTCATGTTTCTCAAGCTAATATAGCTTCAAGTCTTTTTTAGTTACAATTACGTCTACATTAGTTTCCCTTTCGCTATGCGGTTAAATGAGGCTCTTCCATTACGATAACACACCCGTTCGACATACTGCATTTTTAACATCCCCAAAGTGGCTACTTTTCTGATGAAAAAATCCGTGATATTTTTCTTATAAATGCTCAAAACATAGGTTGTGGGTGCTCGTTAGAACCGAAAAAGAAGAAGAAGAAGAAGGAGACCTGCTCCATCACGTTAACCAGTCCGTGAATTGAACACTTCATTGAACCCAATTTTCACGGGGAATACTGGAATTTACAGGGGTATACATATATCATTAGTTGTGCTCAAAAACGTACACTGTTGGTACCATCATGAAAACACGCCTATATAATTTTATCCCCTTAGACCCCTTTTTATATCGTAAAACTGGGGTTTACAGATTTATACATTATTCTTTACTTATTTCTACTCAAAAACATAGAATGTGGGAAGTCGTTAGAACCGCCTCAGTTAGATTTTGGTCCTCGTTAGAACCGCATAATCAAGGTGGTTCTTGCGAGTTCCCACAATCTATGTTTGGAGCAAAAATATGAGAAATTTAATCTGAAAATTTTCAGTTTTTGGTGGTTATAATATTTAGTATATTTGAAACAGGAATGCAGATATAGACGGGCTGAATGATGCTTCCATGCAGAGCTGAAACCGACCGCACACGAGTACTGATGAACTACTTAGAGGACCCAAGTATGCCCAGGCAATTCGGTACGAGTCGGACCTGCCATGCTAATAAACCCTATTGGTTATAATGGGCGATAGGGCAAGAGATGTCATTTCAGCTCAATGAAGGGTAAAAGTCCCGCAAAATTGGAAGCAGCGTCTTCAAATTGACCTATACGGTGTTGACAGGGAGGTTAAACCATAATTAAACAAACTAGAACCGCCTCAACATTTCTCTATGTTAAAGATCAAAACTTTGAGAAATAAAGTTTATCTTTGTATGTATGAAGTGGAGTTTTCGAGGCTGTTCATTTCGTAGACTTGTTTTATCATATGGAGTCGCGTCTGAGAGTGTAATAACGCCACGTAATAAATTCGGCAATCCACTCGTGGATTAAATATACAAATTGGTCTCTCACCGCCGTAGGTTCGAGCCTCGCTCGGGCCACGTGTGAGACGCCAAGTTCTGCAACGGAAGGTCAGGTGGTTTTTCTCCGGGTACTCCGGTTTTCGCCCACCTCTGATTAACGATCGGCTCGATATGAGTGAAATAATCTTGAAAGGGCCGTAAAACCCAAACCAAACAAAAAAAAAATATATACAAATTAGTTAGATACGCCCCGTAACATTGCATGTACGACGTCCTTAACAACGCCGTGCTTATATTACTAACGGTGGAATATTGACATTTTTTTATGAAATAATCGTGAATAAAATGCGTCATGAATGTTATATGATAAATAGAATCTTGCATTTTTGCTCATGCATTATTGATTTTTTAACTCGTTCGGGAAAAGGGATAAAATGCCCGACAAAGCCTCGCATTTTATCCCTTTTCCTCAACTCATTTAATAAAGTCAATAATACATGAACCATCATGTAAGTTCCTCTATTTATTCTTTGATACCACTTAACCAAACTGCAAACTGACTAGGGCTGGCTAATCGGAGCTGAAAAGATAATCGATTATCAATCCCGTCATTGTGATCGATAATCGATTAGTATTCGCTATGGTCATAATTTTACCTGTCTGGCTTTCTTCTGAGCATGATTCTTACCATATGTTGCACTTTACCATATGTATATTTGAACAGACAGGCCTGAGCAAACAGTGTAGACCCAGATGAGACGCCGCAGAGCGCGGCGTCTCATCAGGGTCTGCACTGTTTGCCACTCATCCAGCTATTTTAGGCATAACTTTGGGTAGTAAATTGTACCTATCAAGTAATCGATTAAAAGCAAATCAGAAATGATTATCATTTTTGTTGAATTTACCGATCGATCGATTAATCGATTATACGATTAATCGTGTCACCCTTAAAACTGACGGAACAAAATTTCGCGACTTCCATGTTCACGCAGTTCCCTGGCCAGTTTTCATGGTGATAAATAAAAGTGCGGTTTATAGAGGATCTTAAATGAGTGTTCATGTAATATTGAATTTATTAAACGAGTTGAGGAAAAGGGATAAAATGCGAGGCTTTGCCGAGCATTTTATTCCTTTTCCTCAACGAGTTTAATAAATTCAATAATACATGAGCACGAATGCAAGATTCTATTTATCATATGACACTTTAAAACACATTTTATTCGCGATTGTTTACAAAAAAGTCAATATTCCGCCGTCAGTAAACGCGACGCGGTAAAGGACGTCGTACATGTAACGTTACGGGACGTATCTAGCTAATTTGCATATTTAATCCCCTAGTGATTATCGAAAATATTACATGGCGTTATTACACTCTCAGACGCGATGTCATATGATAAATGCTGATATGAAACGGTTTTGATGAGTTTCAAATGAGTACCCACAATCAATTGTAAACAATAATGTTTGCCGTTTTTGCTGTACATCATAAAACGCATGCCTACTGTATAAAATTTTGACCACGTTGAACCCCACATTTATAAAGTAAAACTAGGGAATCAGTTTGAAAATAAGAGTTCTGCTTTAGCTGGCGCTAGAGGGCTTGGCCGTTGTTGAACATTTCAGTACTGTCATGAACAGACTCAATAAAACTGAGTCTGCTATTTGGTGTATTCTTTGCTCCCAAAGGATTTGACTATTTAGAACTTATTTATCTTCACCGCAGCTGGTGTTGTGCCGTGTGGCGGCCGTAAAACGTCTCCCCGTACATCATCATAGTGCAGATTATATTGTTCATTTAGAATCATTTCGAAAATAGAGTTCTGCTTAAGCCGGCGCTAGAGGGCGTGACCGGTGTTGCACATTTCAGTACTGGTCATGAACAGACTCATTAGAACCGAGTCTACCATTTTCGTTTATTCGTTTATTTGTTTCATTCTTTACTTCCTAAGGATCTAACTTCAGAACTTATTTGCGTGGGTACATGTACATGTAAACCCCTTTCTTAATACTGCTCTAAAATATAGAATGTGGGTACTCGTTAGAATCGCCCCGATGAGGCGGTCGTATCGTGGACCACAATCTATATTTTGAGCAGAAATAAGAAAAATAGAACATTTTTTCACCTGAAAACTTTCAGTTTTCGACATTAAAGTTACACTGTATTTAAATAGGCGTGTTTTTTGGTACATCAGCATCGTTCATTCAATCCCTTGTCCAAATGATTCGACTTTAGGAACGTGATAAATGTAATTTTATACCAAAGATGACGCTCCCTCACCCCTCACTCCTCCCCCCACCACCCGTCAATCGGGGATTGGGGAAATAGATTGTGCTGCATGTTGCTCCTGCGCAGAGCAGAAACAGACCTAACATGAGTATCGCTAAATCGTTTAGAAGGTCTAAGCCTACCCAGGCAAAGTGGTGCGATTCAGACCGTCCTTGCATATTAACCTAACATAGGGCTTGAGATGTTTTATTATTGTTTTTTTTTTTTTTATCTCATTGTCGGGTAAGAGTCCCACAAACATCAAAAAACACATCTACACAATTTTAACTTCATTGAACCTCACTTTTATATAGTAACACTGATGTTTACAGGGATAAAACTTATTTTTCTTATTTCTGCTCTAAAATATAAATTGTTTGTACTCGTTAGAACCGCCTCATCGATTGCGGTTCAAACGAGTACCCACAATCTATATTTTGTACAGAAATATGAAAAATATCACACTATTTCATCTTGAAAGTTCTTTTTCGGCGGTAACGTTTACAATGTATTTATATCGGCGTGTTTTCATAATAAATATGAAACATGTCTCAGAAATGACTGACATAAATAGTGATACACCACAACCTCATTATAACACGGTTCGTTATAACGCGGTTGTGGATATAACACGGTTTCAGGATGGATCCCAAAAATGTATAGATTATATAGAAAAATGACCATAAATGGTCATTTTTCTATATAATCTATACATTTTTGTTTGGAAATATCACGGTTGTTTAACTAACACGGTTTCTGCTTTGGACCCATTAATAGTGTTATAAAGAGGTTGTGGTGTAACGGGGACGCTAAACCTCAGCATAAAGAAGATTCGTCGCATAAAACTGCTGACTTTTTGGTATCAGACAGAAAAATATTATCATTGTTTCCATCTCGATTTGATGGTTCATTCCTAATCTAGTCGTTTGAAACTTGAATCTTTATTGCCCAATACCTAATCAGCATGTCTCTGATGTAGTGGATATTGAAAGTTGCGTTTGTTTAAGGCACAATAAAGTGGAGAATAAGTATATACAAAAGACTGAACATGAAAGCATGTTCACCCAGACAGCACTAAAAATAAAGTGGAGAATAATTATATACAAAAGACTGAACATGAAAGCATGTTCACCTAAACAGCATTGTAAAAGCTCAGACAGCACTGAAAAAGTCGATTTTCCCTGAGTTTATGGGGATTGGAAACACCTTCAGGGGAGGCAACTCCTGCAAAAGAATTTGTCACCCATGTCAATAAGGGTCAACTCTTAAAGGAAAGAATTTGCTCGTTAAGGGCAAATCTTTTCCTTTAAGAGTAGACCCCTTTTTCAATGGGACAGGGCTTATATAATGGCGACTGTCTAAAAAGCACCCACATTCTATGCTTGGATCAGAAATAACAAAAACTTGTTGTTGTTTTTTTATCTGAAAAAAATATCGCTTTTAGAGATAGGATGGAATCCAGAATGGCACATTAGGTCTTTGCTGGCCTTTTTACATCATCAGCACGTTAAAAGTCCATGCAATGAACACCCAGGTGAACCCCATTTAACAGCGAGAAAAGTGCGGTTTACAAGGCGTTCATAATTTGCCGTATCCTAATTCTCGCTCAAAACAGTAGATTGTGAGACTTTTTGTTTGGTTTTGGTTTCACATTATATTATATGGAGCCAACAGTTAACCCTTCTCTTGCTGTTCACGACCACCCCTATCTTTGCAAACAGTGTAGATCCAGATCAGATGGCTTCTGAAGAAGCCATCTGATGAGGATCTAAACCGTTTGGCATTCAATTTATGAATTTGTAGCAATAAATTACATCAAGTATTTTGATTGGTTGATAGACAGAAATGGGTGTGGCTTAAATGAATATTCAGCAAGATAAGGGTTAATCAGGGTTCGGCGAAAACTGGAGTACACGGAGTAGAGTATGAGACTCCATCACTAAATCACATCCATATAATTCTAGCCCCCTTGAACCCTACTTGTATTTAGCAAACCTGGGGTTTTACTTTTTTTCTTATTTCTGCCCAGAAACATAGACTGTTGGTACATGTTAGAACCGCCTATTAGCTCAGTTGGTAGAGTGTCCGCTCCGGGGAACGGGAGGTCACGATCCCGGGCCGCGACAAACCAAAGTCGTTAAGAATGGTACTAGCTGCTCCTCGCTTGGCACTCAGATTTACGGGGTAGAGCTAGGACTGGTCGACCCAGTGTCAGGATAATGTGACTGGGTGTGGTATCATGTAATGTGTCTGGGACATAATACTTCAGTGAGGCAGCACTATAAAAGTGAGCATTGAGCTCCCTGTCGCAACCAGACACCATCGTGATATGACTGAAAAATTGTTGAAAACGACGTTAAACCCGAATACACACACACACACAGACACGCACGCACGCACGCACGCACACACACACAGAGAACCGCCTCGCTGAGGCGGTTCTAGCGTGTGCTCACAATTTATACTCTGCTCAGGAACATAGATTGTGGGTACACTCAGCACCGCCTCGCCTAGGCGGTTCTAACGTGTGCCCGCAATCTATATTTTGAGCAGAAATAAGAAAAAATATCACAATTTTTCGGCAGTTTTTTTTTTTTTTTTTTACTTTTTTATGGTACAATTTTCAATATATCTATATAGGCATGTTTTCCTCATGCGTTAGAACCGTCTCGCTGAATCTGATTGAAGGAGAAATAAATTATGTATCACACCAAAACAAAACGGTAATTTTGAAAAATTGGGAGAATACTATAGATCAAATGGATGTGGCAGCCTGGTGATGACTTTGTTCCATTCCATGCATTAGGATTGCACACCCACGCCATTGCTTTCATTCGAATCGCTAAATGTGACTATTTCTCAATATAATTGGTGATAGTTTCCATAACTTTCTGCTTCACATCACGTGAACAAATCCGTGAAATGAACACCCCCTTAAACCCAACTCTATATAGAGAAAATTGGGGTTTACGGGGGTATAAATTATTTTTAGCTCACTAGGTGAGCTTTTGGGATCGGTCTTTGTCCGTCGTCCGTCGTCCATGCGTCCGTCGTCAACTTTTGGTTTAAACAACTTCTTCTCCAAAACTGCTTGACAGATTTTGATCTAATTTCACAGGAGTGCTCCTTGAGTGATCCTCTACCAAAAATGCTCAAACTGTTCCGCTCGGGTGAACAAGATGGCCACCAGTCGAAAAAAATAGAAAAAAAAAACTTTAAACGACTTCTCCTGCTTAACCAGTGGATGGATTTTGAAATTATTGCACAGGAATGTTCCTTGGGTGCCCCTCTACCAAAATTGCTCAAACCGTGCTGCTCGGGTGAACAAAATGGCCGCCAGAGCTTAAAATAGAAAAACCTTCAAACGACTTATTCTCCTTAACCAGTGGATGGATTTTGAAATTACTTCAGAGGAATAATCCTTGGGTGACCGTCTACCAAAATTGCTCAAAACCGATCCGCTCGGGTGAACAAGATGGCCACCAGAGCTTAAAAAAGTAACCTTCAAACAACTTTTTCTCCTTAACCAGTGAATGGAGTTTGAAATTATTTCACAGGAATCTTCCTTGGGTGATCCTCTACCAAAGTTGCACATACCGTTCCACTCGGGCGAACAAAATGGCCACCAGAGCTAAAAATAGAATAACCTTTAAACGACATCTTCTCCTTAACCCGTGGATGGATTTTGAAATTACTTCACAGGGATGTGCCTTGGGTGACCCTCTACCAAATTGCTCAAACAGATCCGCTCGGGTGAACAAGATGGCCGCCAGATCGAAAAATAGAATAACCTTCAAACAACTTTTCTCCTTAACCAGTGAATGGAGTTTGAAATTATTTCCCAGGAATCTTCCTTGGGTGACCCTCTACCAAAGTTGCTCATACCGTTCCGCTCGGTTGAACAAAATGGCCGCCAGAGCGAAAAAATAGAAATACCTTTAAACGTCTTCTTCTCCTTAACCCGTGGATGGATTTTGATATCATTTCACAGGAAGGTTCCTTTGGTGACCCTCTACCAAAATTGCTCATACCATTCCGCTCGGGCGAACAAAATGGCCACCAGAGCTAAAAATAGAAAAAAAGCTTTAAACGACATCTTCTCCTTAACCAGTGGATGGATTTTGAAATTACTTCACACGAATGTTCCTTGGGTGGCCCTCTACCAAAATTGCTCAAACCGTTCAGCTCTGGTAAACAAAATGGCAACCAGAGCTAAAAATAGAATAATCTTTGAACGACCTTTTCTCTTTAACCAGTGGATGGATTTTGCAATCGTTTCACCAGAATGTTCCTTGGGTGACCCTCTCCCAAAATTGTTCAAACCGTTCCGCTCAGGTCAAAAATGGCCGCCAGAGCTAAAAATAGAATAAAACTTAAAACGACTTCTTCTCCTTAACCAGTAGATGGATTTTGAAATTATTTCACATGAATGTTTCTTGCGTGACCTTCTACCACAATTGCTAAAACAGTTACGCTTGGGTGAACAAAATGGCCGCCAGAGGTAAAAATAGGAAAATCTTTAAAGGACTTCTTCTCCTAAACCAGTGGATGGATTTTGAAATTGTTTCACAGGAATGTTCCTTGGGTGACAGATGTCTTTTGAAAGTTTTGACCCCACCCACCATGGTCTTAGCCTGTCCAGGCAAAGTGGTGCGAGTGGAACCACCTATGCATTTAAACCCCATTGGTTTCATTGGACGACAGGGCTTGAGATGTTATTTCATAAAAAAAATGACTTCTACTTATCAAAATGACTTCTACTCCTAAACAGGTGGACTGATTTTGAATTAATTTCACAGAAATGGTCTTTGGGTCCAACCAAAGTTGCTCAAACCCTCCATTCCACCATATATTACTCACAATTTCGTTTGTACAATATGGATCAGGTGAGCGATCCAGGGCCTATATGGCCCTCTTGTTTACCTTGTCATCACCATAAGTTTTGATCGGATCTTCATGAAACTTACAAACAAGTATGTCAGGCAGAAAAGCTCGGAGGAGTTTGAAAACTGGCGAGGTTTGCCTATTTATCATAGAGTTTCATCCCTTTGATTGCAGAAGTTAATTGCTTATTTTTGACCTTGTTTTTGACCTTGTCATCACCATAGCCCCTTCAGTTTATATCAGATCTTCTTGAAAGTTACATGTAAGCAAGTCTGGAATAAAAGCTTGAATGAGTTGGAAAACCAGTGAGGTCAGCTGATATATCATAGATTACATTCTACTTGATTGCAGACTTATCATGTTATCACCTTGTCTTCCAATAAATCCTTCAGTAAAGGTTGGCATCTCCTGAAACTTTGAATCTCTTAGCTCAGGCGAGCGATACAGGACCATCTTGGTCCTCTTGTTTTTATTTCTGCTCCAATGCATAGGTCGTGGGTACTCGTCTGAACCGCCTCTTTGAGGCGGTTCTAAAGCGCCCCCACAACCTATTTCTGCAGTATATATTAGAAAAATATCACGGATTTTCACCAGAAAGAGAGTCATTTTGGAGATAAGAAAAATGCGTGTGATATCGTAATGAAAACGAAAAGGAGTGTTCATTACACTTCCCTGAGGCATCGTGCGTTTCTTCTTACAGGTATGTTACAACGCATAATGTAGTAATGTAGTAATTTCTTCATTTTGAAATTTTTACTACATTATGCGTTGGCATAGTCGACGCGAAATGAAATAAAATGTCGTTTTTACTTCATTATGCGTTGTTACAACGCATAATGTAGTAATGTAGTAATTACTACATTTTGATTTTTTTTACTACATTATGCGTTGGCATAGTCGACGCGAAATGTAGTAAAAAAATTATTTCATTTCGCGTTGATATGCACCATATCGACGCATAATGAAGTAATGATGGTAGAACATAGCTGTCTTCGAAAAGACTTAGGAAGCAATACAGTTAAATTCCTACAATTTAGACCACATTTGAGACGGTTCAAAAGTGGTCTTTAAGACCACAGTTGAACAGTCCAAAAGACGGTCTTCCACAAAAGCACACTGGAGGTCAAAATCACAAAGAAAATGTAGCTTTAACCTTCCAAATATGCTTTAAAAACAAAATTTGTATTAATTTTAGGTGGTCTTAATAGTGGAATTTCATTGTATTTGATTAAGCCAGTAGAATTAAAATCGTACGCCTTGCGCTATTTTGGTCTCATGCCTGATGTCTTTCCCTCATTTGTGTTTTAACCTCAAATCAAACAAATCAAACAAAAGACAGACAGACAGACAGACAGACAGACAGACAGACAGACAGAATGGACAAAAACTATATACCCCCTTGCATACTTCGTATGCCGGGGGTATAAATAGATGGGCTGCACGATGCTTCCACGCAGAGCTGATACCGCCCGTACATGAGTCCTCGTAATCTGCTTAGAAGGTCTAAGCCTGTCCAGGAAAACTGCTGCGAGTCGACCCATCCATGCATATAAACCCTATTGCTTTTAATTGGACGGCAGCGATTGAGATGTTATTTCATCTCAATATCGGGTAAAAGTCCCATAAAATTTGAAGCAATGTCTCCAAAATGACCTAAATAGTCTTGACGGGAACGTTAAACCTCAAATCAAACAAACAAACTGTTGACGCATAATGAAGTAAAATTAAGTATGCCACCCATCGCCGCAAAATGTAATAATTCTTTCATTTTGCTCAAACCTCTTAGTATCGACGCATAATGTAGTAAAAACGACATTTTATTTCATTTCGCGTCGACTATGCCAACGCATAATGTAGTAAAAATTTCATAATGTAGTAATTATTACATTACTACATTATGCGTTGTAACAATGCGTCGATACTAAGAGGTTTGAGCAAAATGAAAGAATTATTTCATTTTGCGGCGATGGGTGGCATACTTAATTTTACTTCATTATGCGTCAACAGTTTGTTTGTTTGATTTGAGGTTTAACGTTCCCGTCAAGACTATTTAGGTCATTTTGGAGACATTGCTTCAAATTTTATGGGACTTTTACCCGATATTGAGATGAAATGACATCTCAATCGCTGCCGTCCAATTAAAAGCAATAGGGTTTATATGCATGGATGGGCCGACTCGCAGCAGTTTTCCTGGACAGGCTTAGACCTTCTAAGCAGATTACGAGGACTCATGTACGTGCGGTATCAGCTCTGCGTGGAAGCATCGTGCAGCCCATCTATTTATACCCCCGGCATACGAAGTATGCAAGGGGGTATATAGTTTTTGTCCATTCTGTCTGTCTGTCTGTCTGTCTGTCTGTCTGTATGTCTGCCTGTCTGTCTTTTGTTTGATTTGTTTGATTTGAGGTTTAACGTCCCCGTCAACACTATTTAGGTCATTTTGGAGACGTTGCTTCCAATTTCATGGGACTTTTACCCGACATTGAGATGCCGCCCAATAAAACCAATAGGGTTTATATACATGGACGGGCCGACTCGCAGCAGTTTTCCTGGGCAAGCTTAGACCTTCCAAGCAGATTACCAGTACTAATGTCCTAAGTCTTTTCGAAGACAGCTATGTTCTACCATCATTACTTCATTATGCGTCGATATGGTGCATATCAACGCGAAATGAAATAATTTTTTTACTTCATTTCGCGTCGACTATGCCAACGCATAATGTAGTAAAAAAAATCAAAATGAAGAAATTACTACATTACTACATTATGCGTTGTAACACAGGTATCTAAAAATGGTCATTCTTTTTCAGATGAAAAGTTGTGATATATTTCTTATTGTTACTCATAATATAGTTTGAAGGTGCTCGTTAGAAGCGCCTCAGTGAGGCGGTTCTAACGAGTACCCACAACCTATGTATTGGAGCAGAAATAAAGAAAATAAAAGAATATATTTCCCTGTTTGTTTGTTTGTTTGTTTGTATTGGAGTTTAACGGCCCAGTCTACACTATTTTAGGTCATTATCCACACTTTTCCAGACCTGGCTCATACGTTAGCGAAGTGCACATTCTTTCGTAGGAAACTGACAGCGGCCATCTTTAATCAGCGGAAGGGAAAGAGTGAGTGAGTGTTTAAAATTTACGTCCCACCAACAGCTAAGGTCATACGGAGACGAGACCTCGGTTTAAAGACTCATCCGAAAGTCTGGAGAAGTCCGGGATCGATCCTGCGATCCCTGGTTTACAAGGCGAGTAGCGTAACCACTACAACACGGAGGCTTCTAAAAGGGAAATAATGACCGTAGAAAACATTCCATGATCAATTTCCTCGAAAGAATAGTGCCGACCCTGGCAGGTATCGAATCCCCGTCCTCCTGATCACCAGCCAGACTCTCATCCGACTTAGCTACCTTGGCCGGCTGTATTTCCCTGTAAACCCCAATTTTCTCTAAATAAAGTTGGTTTTAGAGGGTCTTCATTTTACGGATTTGTTAATTTGACGTGGTGATGGTTAGAATCGCCTCACTGAGGCACTTCTAATGAGCTCTAGGACACATATTTTAGTGATCATTTAGGAATTATATATACGTGTGCCATTTTATCCCCACTTTTCTCTATAAAGTGGGTTTTACAAGGTACTTATTTCCAGCACTTGTTAACCTTTTGTTGAGACAATACCGTCGGGTGATACAGACATATTATTATACCATATTATTAATTGATTATCCTATATTACACAAGACAACCAATATTAAAAAATCATAAATCATGTTTTTAATTGCGTTAATTAATAAAATTGTCATTAATCAAGTAATTTCGTATTGGCCAAGTTACAGGTCCTCGGTCAGCTGTATTGGCCTCGGCCTTCGGCCTCGTGCCAATACAGCAGACCTCGGACTTGTAACTGGGCCAATACGAAATTATTTGATTAATAACATTATATTATTATCGCATCGAATATCAATAATATACCCTGTCAAAAAAATAAATATACCCACTTCTGGGTAAATTCCAGTAGCTATCCTGCAGCCATTCAGCTAAACGTGGCTGTAAACATGCGAATCGGACGTTTAGCTACAAAATGCATCAATTTGCATTTGCCCATACTATTCTGCTCAAGAGTTCTCTTGCAATATGTGCATAGAAAGGTTTTGCAAGGAATTTGACATTGCGAATGCGCAGATGATCATTTTTTGTCTGAGATGAAAGATCATGACCATTGATCATCGAAACTCACTTTACTTTTACATTATCTCATGATCTCGCACTGCAATCAAGGTTTTAATTTGTGAAAATCTCAGATTATCTCCCTTTCAATTAAAAATATAGCAATTTTCAAACCGTTGCTATTTCTATACCTGTCATTCAATTTTTGCAATTTCTTTGAAACGCGCTTTGTCGCCACCATTGCTGATACCCATGATGGAAAATAATGTAGAAAATTCATGTAGCATGCAGCAATACCAATTTCAATTTTCTATGGAGTTTCAATTGAAAGCATCATTTTGCACTCAACTTCAAAGAATCGGAGGCCTGTACGTAATCGTCTGTTTCTCTTAGCAAATGGAACTAAAGTTACAAACCTTTTGTCAATAGACACACGGGGTATCTAATAAAAGGTTACGTGTATCAAATTTTAGAAATCTTGTGCTGAGTGTTATTTTTAATGGTGTTAAATATTGGCCTTTGTATTGATTTATTCTGCGAAATTGTCACAGTTACCCCTTGGGTGTTTAAAACAATAGCCCAGGCTGGCGAGTTCACATAAACAAAAACAGTTTGAGGCTTTTACATGGTAAAATGAGTCTTCTAACTAAAACAAAACAAATTTTGGCTGTCTTTCATTTGTAGTAACTATGATAACAGAAGAAATTTTATGTAAAGGAACGTTTTTGACTCAGTATATATCAAAATACCATACGAGATGAGATACGTAATATCTGAAAACATTCACGAGACACGATACTGTCCAGCGGGCCAAGTTTATTACAGCAATGGTTTTGTTTGTTTGTATTGGAGTTTAACGGTCCCGTCAACACTATTTGGGTCAATTTTGACCGGTCAGTTTACCTATCAACACTTTTCCTTATACCTAAGCGGTTGACCAGTAAAGTGCACATTCTTTCGCCAGAACAGACGACTGTCCTTCTTGAATCAGTGGAAAGGAGAAAAGGACCGTAGAAAAGATTTCATGATCAATCTCAACGAAAGAATGTTACCGACACCGGCAGGTGTCGAACCTGCGTCCTCCTGATACCCAATCAGACACGCATCTGACTGAGCTACCGAGGCCGGCGCTTAACTACATTGGTAAAATGTTTGTTATATGCATGTGCTAAATAGAAGTGAAGGAATCGATCCCATCTGTCACCAAAGGGGAAAAACACACACATTGAATCCTAATGGAAAAATAAATAGCAGACAGCCAAAAGGACAGTTACTTTCACACGGAATTGCCAATTGGTTATCCAAAACAAAACGATATACGCGATACACACACTCAAAGACAAAGCATGACAAAAAAGAACCGCCTTGGAACGGTCAGATTAGCGAAACAAATGGCACTGTGGGGCTAAAATAGATTGAAGGCGGCCACATCCTCGCCCTTGAGTCCGTCGCGATTTAGACAAATTAGGAAGGCATATTTCAAACGTAAATACGTGTAAATAACGCCGTCTTTTTACAAAAATGGCGGAAATGACGGCAATGACCAGGGATCGATGTATTAGTTTGTTTGTTTGATTTGAAGTTTAACGTCCCCGTTAACACTGTAAAGGTCATTTTGGAGACGTTGCTTCCAATTTTGAGGGACTTTTACCCGGCATTTAAATGAAATGACATCTCAAGCCCTGCCGCCCAATGAAACCAATAGGATTTATAAGCATGGACGGACAGACACGCACCGGATTGCCTGGACAGGCTTAGATCCTCTAAGCGGTTTACCAGTACTTGTGTGCGGGTCGGTTTCAGCTCTGCGTGGAAGCATCTTGCAGCCCATCTATTTCTTCAAGCCCCGATGGGCGGGGGCTAGAGGGACGATGTAATTACCTAACATCACGTTAACATGTCCTTAAAATGAATACTCCTCTAAAACCCACTTTATATAGACGAAGCTGGGGTTAACAGGGGCCAATGCATAGGTTGTGGGTACTCATTGAGGCGGTCCTAACGAGCGCCACAACCTATCTCTTTAGAAGAAATAAGCCAAAGATATCAAAACTTTTTATCAGAAAATTAACTTTTTTGGAAATTTGAATCATCACACAAACACGCCTATATCATTTTGACCTCCCTAAACACCACTTTTATATAGTAAAACTGGTTTTTACATGGGTAAACCTTTTTTTATTGTTATTTTTGCTCTAAAATATAGATTGTGGGTATTCGTTAGAACCGATGAGGCGGTTCTAACGAGTACCCTCAATCTATATTTTTAGCAGAAATAAGAAAACTTTCACAATTTCATCCTAAAAGTTCCGTTTTTGGGGCGGTAAAGTTTACAATGTATTTGTATGGCGTGTTACGGAACATGAAAGGCAAAGAAACAGTATCACATGAAACATCACCATGACCGTCTGGTTCCTCGTTTCTTATACGAGGACTGTTCAAATATGACTGCAAGTAGAACGTTTTCTCATGCACTAATGCGAAAATCACCTGGAAATAAATATTACAGCATCGAAAAACATTTTACCTATACATTGATACCAAAATTGTTAAAATCCGTCCACTTTAGCCATGTATATCGTTCGATAAACACTGTCTACTCTTGTATACTAATACAAAACATGGTTGGAAGAAGGTCAGAGCACGCCGTTGAAATACGGTCCTATATTAAGAATCGTTGAATTCTTGGTATACGGTGCAAAGACATTTTTGATGAAATATGTTCGGTATATGGGCATAATAAAATGTCTTTTCCGACAATTTTTCGTTGGTGTAAGAAATTCAGCTGTGGGCTAGGCCCAACAGAAGATGCACCATATGATCGTCGGCCGAAAAGAGCAACGTCTGCCAAGATGGTTGCTAGAGTGAAAGAAATAGTTGCTACCGATGCACGATACACCACTAGGCAAATAGCTAGTATGGTTGGCATCTCATTAGGAGCAGCTCATACAATTCTGAAACGGGATTTGAAAATGAGAAAGATCTGTGCTAGATGGATTCCCCATCTGGTGACAGATGAGCAGAAAAAGACATGCGTTCAGTGCGCCAAGAAGATGGTCCGAGCGCAATTTCTCTGAACTGCGAAGGGTCATGGCAAAATGGTATGGTTCAATGGAATGCTTGGTCGTGACACACTTTCTGAAGATAATTAGAAGGCGATCAAAAAAGGCGTAAAAAATTTAAAGAACAAAAACTGATTTTGTACTACAACAGTGACTTTATCACACTTGGAATCATTTGTTTGTCTGTTTTGAGTGTAACAAATAACATTCAAATGTTATACTTTTCCTAAAAGCTGATTTTGTATGGCATACAAATGCGTGTATTTGGTGTTTCTAAATTCAATGGCGCTCCTGTCATTTGTGAAGATCTACCAGGCTCCACGGTCGGGGTAAGTTGGTCCATTCGCGACGGGGTAAGTTGGTCCGTCGGAAAAACATTTTATCAGAACCTGGTATTTTCTCAATGAAAAACAGCGGCAAATGATTGAACAAGTTACATAGTACCAAAGTGGTTCTGAGAAATAGATATTAGCCCCAGCTGTTGAAGACAAATCATGATCTTAGGACCAACTAGCACCTGTCTTCTCTACGGTAAGGCATTTAAATGGGGGGTTCCAATCAAATCGGTGGTTTTTGAGGAAAATAACTCACAAAATGCACAGTTGGCTTATCATATAAGTAATTTGTGTTAAGATTATCGCCCGGGAGTCTACTGCATTGTAGCTGAAACCACGTAATTTCTCAGATCTTTTGTCAAACGTGGATTTTATCGACCCCTCATTGCTTAGCCATTTTCTCGTTGAATTCCAGTCGGTCCAACTTACCCCGAGGCTCGGACCAACTTACCCCGATAGTGGGGTAAGTTGGTCCGTTTTTCCTCGTCTTGGAAAACGGCTATATTTGTCAGAATATGTTATTTTCTGGACTTGAAACTAGGAAATAAGGTGGAGAATGGATGATACTGGTTGCATAATGTAAAAGTATTACAAGCTAATGAATATTTATGCAAGCATTTGACACAAATGCAATTTTCTGACCAACTAGCACCGGTCTCCCCTACTTGTATGCATAGACTGGGCAGGCTTATACTGCCTTAGGGTTTAAGCCCCGAGATACTTTTCACTGACCGTGCCAATGCGGTTCTTATGTCGTGGTTTGTTTTTGTTATTGTGTATCGCTTTTATATTTTGTTTTATACGCAATCAGGCATTCTAGTAACCTAATAAAGGGGGTCGAATAACTGCACGCTATAATCGGTAGTGACCTATAATACCTTCTACTGACCAATAATACGTCTAGTGACCGTTTATAGACCGGACCTACTTTTCATGTTCCTATTTTACAAGTATAAACAATAAAATGCAAACTTTCATACATGGGAAAACAACGAAACTGCAAGTTAAAATCCTTGCAATATTTATTTAAACAGATTTTCAGAAATTTCAGCTAACTTCTTACCTTCTCGGCTTTTCCTGGTTTGAATGGCCCATTGGAATAACTGCGCACTGCTACTGCAGTTGCGTCTCAACCTCGAAAATAGTTTTTAAAGCTAAAATAAACTATTTATTTGCAGATTTTCATACAGAATGTAAAGCGCTGAGAAACATTTATTCGAGCGTCCGTGTTGTTTCCTCCGTCCTTGTGGCGCGGTGACGTCAGAAACTTTGCACTCGTTGACGTCACGTTATATTACGTGTGCGCGCCATGGCACTGAATGTGCTTAACATGCCACACTGTCTGCTGTCATTTTTGCTTAAATTTGCAAAACCCTTTGATTGTTTTGGATTGCGGTATAAACTAAATACATGGATAGTGTCTTTAATAATAAAATATAATCGGTTCGCCCCGACAATTTTATAGGATTGTCTAAGGCTCACCGATTATATTTTATTATTAAAGACACTAACCATGTATTTACTATTTTGATAGCCAGTTGGCCATTTTGGGGAAAGTAACTGATCTTTTGGCTTTCCGCTATTGATGGTTCTATTGGGGTCTGGTTGTTTCGTGTTTGTGTTTCTTTGCCTTTGGTGTCTCTGATCGGAGGTGCAGGTAACATGTAATTGTATCGATTCCTGATCATTACCTTCACTTTTATTTTTCATGTACGGTTGGTTTTAGCTCTGCGTCATGCAGCCCAATCTATTCCTCCGAGCCTCGTTCGGCGGGGGCTGAAAACGTATATGATATCCCAATGCGTTAATTACGACAACACACCTGTATTCTACGGCGTCTTTCAATGTTTAGAACTATTACTGTAAGATATCAAGAGCATATTAGACGTATGATGAGCTACTTGAAGATATATAGTATGATATTTTTTTTAATTAAGTCCAAAAACAGATGGTGCGTGCTCATAAGAACCGCCGCATTGAAGCGATTCTAATGTGTACTCGCATGTTCAGCAAAACAAAGGAAATATTACATACCCCTGTCAAACGCGCCTTTTCTAAAGAAAGTGGGATTTACAGGGGGTGTTCCTTATACGGTTTTGTTAAAACAGTCTTGTTTGTGCGCTTCTGTGAGGTTCTCTTTGTCATACGATCTTCTTCAGTCCACGTAATGCCAATAGTAATGCAAAACCTATATTGCTGTTGCCCACGTACTTTTCACTTGCCATTAAAGTTAAATAGCTGTCGGTTTTGAGTCATGTTTAATAAACAAAGCGCATCGAAAAGAAATGACCCGAAATTACCGGAAAGTGTTTAAAAGCCTAGGATCTCGCAAACGGACATTGGCAAACAGTGCAGATCCAGATCAGACGCGGCTAAACGTCTGCTCAGGGTACATGTATACACTGTTTGCTTAAGGAACATAGATGTAAGGTTAAACTAAAACGTCCAGGCACATAAATTGTAAACTCCACATAAAAAAAGTCAAATGTGATCGGCAAACCAACATGGCGGCTAATTCAGAATGTTGTTAACAATGGCACCGCGGTTACGCAATGCCCCTCTGACGCTATCTTAAAATTCTAAAATGCTATGTTCAGGGCGATAACGTTACGTTGCTCAACGTCATGTCAACAAAGCAATGCCCAAATTGTGATATCAAAAGTTCAAAATCCATGCTCAAACCGCAATTCTAACACAGCGCGCGCGCCTGTATAGGCAATGGAAAATAACTGTGTTTTATTCTACAACAAATCAAGGCAAGGAAGAGCGTGACGAGTGACGTCATTAAAAACTGCCAAGTTATGACGTCACTAGTCGATTTCCTTGACGTTAGACGGTGTAACGGCATATTCTCGCATCGAAACCGTTAGAAAAGCATATAAATGCACGTGTTTCAGTCGATAATTGTAGTGGGATTTCTTCTAACAATGGCGAAAAGTTGCGAGATTTCGAAGGAAGCAACATCATTATTGCCGTTTTTCAGCATGTAAGAATCGAAATAGATCAGCTCTAGTTTGTGATTTGTTGAGTAATAAATCACAGTTTGTCAGTCATTTGTAAGTAGACAAATCACGCGCTTCGAGCTCGTGATTTGATCTACTTTACAACTGACCTCCAAACTGTGATTTATTACTCAACAAATCACAGTTAGAGCTGATCTATTTCTGATGTGAATTTCACCATTTGAACATGGGTTTTGTTGCTTGAGCACGGCTTCTGGTCTATTCAATAACAGCTTCAAACAGCTACGTTCATAGGACTTTATGCAAAAAACAACTTTAGTTCCGCGTTGCGTTCTTACAGGGTATGTTTTGGGGCAAGAAAAAATCTGCTGTCGAGACTATCAAAACATCTTTCGGTATATACATTTTTTTTTGTTTTGAATTTGCTGCCCTTTCAAGATTATTTCACTCATATCGAGCCGATCGTTAACCAGATGTGGGCGAAAACCGGAATGCCCGGAGAAAAAACCACCTGAACTTTCGTTGCAGAACTTGGCTTCTCACATATGACCCGAGCGAGGCTCGAACCACAGCGGTGAGAGACTTTATGATCAAGTGGCCACACTGTATATACATCACGAAAACACGCCTATATAATTTTTACCCCTTCAACCCAACTTTTATATAGCAAAACTGGGGTTTACAGGGGTAAACCGAACTTTATTATTTCTGCTCTAAAGTATAGATTGTGGGTATTCGTTAGAACCGCCTCGAACGAGTTCCCACAATCTATATTTTGAGCAGAAATAAGAAAAATATCACATTTCATTTTTTCGGCGATAAAGGTTACCATGCATTTGTATAGGCGTGTTTTGTAATAATATCATCATGATAACGAGTCCGTGAAACGAAGAGCCTGCTAAACCCCAGATTCTATAAAGAAAAGTGGGGTTTACGGGGGCATGTGTTATCTGCCTTTTTGGGGTGTCAAAACATAGATTGTGGGTATTCGTTAGAACCGCTCGGCGGTTCGAACGAGTACCAACAATCTGCAGTGAAATTCCGCTATTAAGACCACCTAAAATTAAGACTAATTACACATGTCGAACTTTAACGGACATCCAGGTAACTGCAGTCGGTTAAAGTAAATACATAGATTTATATAGGAAATTGATAATTATTTCCCTATAAAATAAATAGTAATAGCAATATCTTTTCTGTGCCAGCGGTTCATAATTCTGCATTCTTTTACGAATGCACACATGTATTTTTCATGAAGTTTTATTAACAACTTTTTGGTCCTTTTTACATATAATTGGAGGCACCCTCTAAATGTTTAGAATATATAGTAAAACTACTGAATGAAGCGACAAAAACTGATGAATATATTGTCATAACTTTTTTGTGAGTTGTTATTTTTATTCTGTGCAAGCGGGAGTATGTAGGCAAATGTATTGCGAACACGTCCATATAAATTTTGTAAAATAGAAATTAGAATAATTTGGTCCTTTTTGGAAATGAAATACACTACCCTCCTTTTCTATTTCCAGTTTACCTTGGTAACCAGCAGTCAGCGGTTGTTACTAAGGTAAACAATAACAAAGAATATATTACGCATACGACGTGCTTCTTGAACTGTATGGTTCGGGATTTTTATTTATTTATTTATTTATTTATTTATTTAGATGTATTCTCAAATGTAAATGTTTGCGAAAACAAAGACTTTATTACGCCTACGATATGCTTAATTATCAGTTTGAAATGGAATAATGTGTTTGTTACCTTTGGTTTGACCATCATAAAACACGCTGCATAATTTTGACCCCCTTAAACCCCACTTTTATGTAGTAAAACAGGGTTTACAGTTGTACACATTTTTTCTGCTTAAAAACATAGATTGTGGGTACCCGTTTGCAACGCCGAGAGGGTTCTAACGAGTACCCACAAACTATGTTTTGTGCCCGTTTGACTGCCTAGTCGAGGCGGTTCTGGTGAGTATCCACAAACTTTGTTTTGAGCAGAAATTAGAAAATAACGTATTTTTCAACTGATGATTTTCATTTATAATGAATTTGTTTGTTTGTTTGACTCTTTGTTTGTGATGGATTTCACGGCCCAGTCAACACTATTTAGATCATTTTTAGTTAACCTATCTACACTAATCCTGGGCATGCTTTTACGCAGGCGGTTAACCAGTAGAGTGAACATTCTTCCTCCAGAAACTGTGAACTGCCTTTCTTGAATCATTTTAGTGATAAAATTTTCAATGTACATGACATGTGTATTTGAATAAGCCTGGTTTTGTAATTGTTTAGTTTCATTAAGTGACGTTCTGTTCTAAATGTGGCTCCAAATTGTATTAAATTATATTGAAGTAGATTTGCCGACAGGGGCCAGAAAAGACTGATAATTTTATTGTTCTGAAAACTGTGAAGATTATGCAATGTTTTACAGACCTGTCACTTACTGCTCAAAACATTATCTCGTTTACACCTCGACAAACTGAAATCTAGTCAGAATGCTTTACAGATCATGATATTAACATTAAAACCGCGCCAACCTAAAGACTACTAAAGGCTAGATTCTGGTAGGACTTTACATTTGGAGAAATGGACCTTAAAAACCTGTCCTGGAGTGGATAAATATTAAGAAAGGACAAAGATCTCTCTCATGCACGTAATTGTAAGACAAACAGCTTTTTCTTAAACTTTTCTTTTATATAGTAAAACTGGGATATATATTTTCTTATTTCTGCTCAAAAACCTTGACTGTGATTTCTCGCTAGAACCACCTCGCCGAGGTGGTTCTACTATGTAGCCCAAATCTATGCATTGAGCAGAAATATAAAAAATATCAGATTTTATCCGCAAATTTTCATGATTTGGTGGTAAAATGTTTATCGTATTTTTGCTCGTGTTACAAAAAACGTTAGAGTCCAGGATTATTCCCTGCAATCGTTTATTGTCCATTTATTGCCCTGTTGAGTAGAGCTGATAATTAATCATTTTCTTACACATCGACGCGCAGATTGGCGCGTGTCAAACGGGCGCCTGTTAAACTGGGTTTTACAGGGGTAAACATTATTTTTTTTTATTTCTGCTCAAAAACATAGATTGTGGGTACTCGTTAAAACCGCCGAAATATGAAGAATACCATTTTTTCTGTGGAAAATTTTAGTGGATTTTTTTTTTCAATATATTTGAATAGGCGTGTTTTCGAAATTTTTCTGATATTATTTCTAAAATATAGATTGTGGGTATTTGTGATAATAATATACTAATCAAAGTCAAAAAATGAAGGTAATGATAATGATACTAATAAAAATAATAATAGCAAGAATAATTATTCAGTCTGTTTTTTTTTTTTTTTTTTGTTGTTGTTGTTTTTTTTTGTAATCGCCTCCCTCTCTGTCTCACTTTAAGCTCGGACCCATCAGATTTACTTAAGACTTTGATTTGATTATAAAGAGATGATTATATTAATCCCTGTTAACCCTTTTTGTACCAAATGGAATGTTCCTCCTTATATATAGTACAAGTCCATTTCATGATTTAGGGGTGTCAGGTTGTGTTTTCTTCAAAATTCATTTGGAAAATGGCTGAACTTTTAGCAAACAGTGTAGGCCCTGATCAGGCGCCGCGTTCTGCGGCGTCTGATCTGGGCCTGCACTGTTTGCCAGAGTACCCATTTTAGGGGTTTCCGGTACTAAATGGGTTAAACACCGCGTAACATCGCGAAGTCACGGGTGAACATCATTGGAAAGGTAGACTGAGGACCGCCCGAGGCATTAAGTATATAAGAATATCACCTATTAAATGAATAGACAGCAATCGACTAGGCTGTTTTTCTAGCATTGATTTATATTATCCTGGTGCTCTTGCCAAACGCGAATCGGATAGAGGAATACGAACAGGTGCAGTCTGATCTGAGTCATTGGACTGTCAAAGCAAGCAAAAACCAAATCATGGGTTCCGGCTCAATATTGACCTTATTGTGTGCAATAAACAAAGACTGGGATCATTTTGCGAACACACACAGTCTGGTCCGAGTCGTTCTGCGGCGTCTGATCTGGGCCTGCACTGTTTGCCAGAGTACCCGTTTTTGGGGTTTTCGGTACTAAATGGGTTAAACACCGCGTCACATCGCGAAGTCACTGGTGAACATCATTGGAAAGGTAGACTGAGGACCGCCCGAGGCATTAAGTATATAAGAATATCACCTATTAAATGAATAGACAGCAATCAACTAGGCTGTTTTTCTAGCATTGATTTATATTACCCTGGTGCTCTTGCCAAACGCGAATCGGATAGAGGAATACGAACGGATGCAGTCTGATCTGAGTCATTGGACTGTCAAAGCAAGCAAAAACCAAATCATGGGTTCCGGCTCAATATTATGACCTTATTTTGTGCAATAAACAAAGACTAACAGAGCCTAATTCGCCTGAGGGGAGATGAGATTCTGCTACATACAGAGACCCGATGAATAATTTCACACATATTGCGTCTTCGATTGATCGGCTAAATATGATTTAATGTAATAGCAACATGAACAATAGATTCCAGGACAAAATCCCCCCAAACATAATCCCCCCGGACAAAATCCCCCTTTTTGTAAAGGCGGACAAATCCCCTCCCCCCCCCCCCCCCGACATTTGTTCAGGTGGACAAAATCCCCCTGGACAAAATCCCCCCCCCCCCCGGACATAGTCCCCCCTGCTAAAGGTGGACAGTATCCCGCACACCTCCACATGCACAATTACTGGTTTTTGAAAATCAGTCTGTCGTTTTAAAAACTGCAGATTCCATATCCGATTTGGTGCAGTACTATCAAAGCTATATTGGTGCTCATGGAGAAATTATTGCCCGTCAACACTGTATAGGTCATTTTGGAGACGTTGCTTGTAAGATCAAAGTAAAAAGGACATACTTGTATTAAGTTTTTGTAATTGTACAATTGTGCTTTGGGGTTTTATGGACCTCTCAACCCATTAGGATTATGTCTGGCATGATCCGTTAAATTGACATATTCCAATAACAGATTCCAATATTTTTCATATTTCTGCTCAAAAACATAGGTTTTGGGTAGTGGAAGGATAATTTACTAGAACAATTTAGAGCAAGGGTAATTTTTTTCCGGGGGGGGGGGGGGGGTGGTGTCCAACCTGACATACAGCGAGGGGGATTTGTCCGGGGGATTTTGTCCGAGGGGGATTTTGTCCGCCTTTATAAGGGGGATTTTGTCCGGGTGGGGGGATTATGTCCGGGGGGATTTTGTCCGGCTACCGAACAATACTATCTTCCAAGCTCTAAGAATCAGTAGCAGAAGACACTTTCAAATATTTTTTTCTTAATTTCCAACGCGAATAAGGCTTGGCATTTCACGTGAATCGTTTGCTGCAGACGATTCACAAGTGATATGAAACATCATTTGGGCTAAGAATTAACAACGAAAATATTTTGAAAAAAAAAAAAAAAAAAAAAAAACTTGATAATTAGATCATTTTCGTCGGACTAGTCATGTTGTGTTTAACAACTTTGCGTTTCTTGAGCATACGCTACGGATCGTTTTATTTTTTATTTTACTTTATTTTATCTTATTTTGTATAATATTTCATTTCAGCAATTCTTGCAAAAAAAATTTTGTTGCACATTATAAAATGTTCAAAACCTTGTTGCATTTTACACTGTTGGCTTGTACATTTATGTATTTCAGACTGATTTATGTTGCTAAATACAATTGATATATTTGACACTGGAAGATACTATTTGCAATCATATATAATACATCATCTATGCTTATTCTTTTTCATTCAATTGTTTGTTTTTTTTTTTTTTTTTTTTTGTTTTTTGTTTTTTCAAGATACACCATAACACAACCTCCACTTTCTAAAATTAAAACAGTCACCTATATAGTATATAAAAAGCGGTCCTAAAAATGTACGATTTACAATTTGCCTTAGGCAATTTGCACAGGAGGTAGTCGAGTCCTTGGGGAGATAACCATTTATTTTCTGTCTTGTTCGCGTTAATTCCCTTGATGTTCAGCACAGCTGAGAAAGGTGATGTCCGTATAAGTCCGGTATGACTTTAATGGGAATGGGAACACCTTCAGGGGAAGCAACTCCTGCAAAAGTATTTTGTCTCCCATGTCAATAGGGGTCAGCTCTTAAAGGAAAGAATTTGCTCCTGAGGAGCAAGTTCTTTCCTTTAAGAGTAGATCCCTTTTTTTCAGTGGGACAGGGCGTATAGAAAAGTGAACAGGAAGTCCGGATAGTTGTCTCCCTTTGAAAACTGGCGGAAAATGTGCCAGGTGTTGCCATTCCCCATAAAAAGCTTTTATATAAGTTGCAGTTATTCTTTCTTTGCATTTTCTGCTTACCGTTTTGTCTGGTCAGAGACCACCTTTGGGACTGTTCTGGTCGAAAGTGGTCTAAAAGACCACTTTAACAAAGTTCAAAAGGTGGTCTAAAAATAGGAAATTTTACTGTATTTTGAAACCATAAATAGGAAAGAGGTTATAATTTTACTAATATTTGTCATTTTGGTTGTTATGGCAACCATAAAGTCCCATAGACTTACTACGGGAAAATGCTTGTTGATGTTTTTTTTACCTTGTCATCACCGTAGCCCCTTCAGTTTTGATCGAATCTTTCTGAAACTTATATGTAAGGTGGCTGGGGATAAACCTAGGATGAGTTCGAAAACCGGCCAAATCGGCCCATTTATCATAGAGTAACGTCCCTTTGATTGCTGAAAATGTCGATTTTTGACATTGTGATCAAGGTAGCCCCTTCAGTTTTGATCGGATTTTTCTGAAACTCATTTATAAGTTGGCTGGGGATAAAAAATTCGGATGAGTTCGAAAACCGGCCAAGTCGGCCCATTGATCATAGAGTTACACCCCTTTGATTGCGGAAAATGTCGTTTTTTACCTTGTCATCACGGTAGCCCCCTCAGTTTTGATCGGATCTTTCTGAAACTTATATGTAAGGTGGCTGGGGATAAAACCTCGGATGAGTTCAATTACCGGCCATGTCGGGCTATTTATCATGGAGTAACGTCCCTTTGATTGCTGAAAATGTCGATTTTTGACATTGTGATCAAGGTAGCCCCTTCAGTTTTGATCGGATTTTTCTGAAACTCATTTATAAGTTGGCTGGGGATAAAAAATTCGGATGAGTTCGAAAACCGGCCAAGTCGGCCCATTGATCATAGAGTTACACCCCTTTGATTGCGGAAAATGTCGTTTTTTTACCTTGTCATCACGGTAGCCCCCTCAGTTTTGATCGGATCTTTCTGAAACTTATATGTAAGGTGGCTGGGGATAAAACCTCGGATGAGTTCAATTACCGGCCATGTCGGGCTATTTATCATGGAGTAACGTCCCTTTGATTGCAGAAAATGCCTATTTTTGACCTTGTCATCACCGTAGCTGCTTCAGTTTTGATCGGATCTTTCTGAAACTTATTGTGGCTGGGGAAAAAAAAACCTCGGGTGAGTTCGAATATCGGCCAAGTCGACGCATTTATCATAGAGTTACATCCCTTTGATTGCTGAAAATGTTTTTAGCTCACCTGGGCCGAAGGCTCCAGGGGAGCTTATAGTATAGTGGGTTTCCGTCACCCTTCCGTCGTCCGTCCGTCCGTCCATACTTTTGAGCAGCTATAACTCTGCAGCCTGCAGGCTGATCTCAATCATTTCTCATCTGTAGCATGCCTCTGGTGGGGCATTTATGACAAACTTTTTTTTGAAATCGCACGAAAACTTTGGTTGCAATGGCAACCACAAGGTCCCATAGACTTACAATGGGAAAATGCTTGTCATCACCGTACCGCCTTCAGTTTTGATCGGATCTTTCTGAAACTTATATGTAAGGTGGCTGGGGATGAAATCTCGGATGAGTTGGCCCATTTATCATAGAGTTACGTCCCTTTGATTGCTGAAAATGCCGATTTTTGACCTTGTCATCAACGTAGCCCCTTCTGTTTTGATCCGATTTTTCTGAAACTTATATGTCAGGTCGCTGGGGATAAAACCTCGGAGGGGTTCGAAAACCAGCCAAGTCGGCCCATTTATCATAGAGTAACGTCCCTTTGATGTCTGAAAATGTTGATTTTTGACCTTGTCATCACCGTAGCCCTTTCAGTTTTGATCGGATTTTTCTGAAACTTATATATGTAAGGTGGCTGGGGATAAAACGTCGGATGAGTTCGAATACCGGCCAAGTCGGCCCATGTATTGTAGAGGTACGTCCCTTTGATTCCTGAAAATGCTGATTCTTTATCTTGTCAACAATGTAGCCCCTACAGTTTTATTCGGATTTTTCTGAAACTTATGTGTAAGGTGGCTGGTGATAAAATCTCGGATGAGTTCAAAAAACGCACGTCGGCATATTTATCATAGTTACGTCCCTTTGATTGTTGAAAATGTCGATTTTTGGCCTTGTCGTCACCGTAGCCCTTCAGTTTTGATCGGAGCTTTCTGAAACTTATATATTAGGTGGCAGTGGATAAAACCTCAAATGAGTTCGAAAACCGGCCAAGTCGCCCCATTTATGATAGAGTTTTGTCCCTTTGATGGCTGAAAATGTCGATTTTTGACATTGTCGTCACCGTAGCCCCTTCAGTTTTGATTGGATCTTTCGGAAACTTATATGTAATGTGGCTGGGGATAAAACCTCGGACGAGTTTGAATACCGGCCAAGTGGGCCCAATTATCATAGAGTTACGTCCCTTTGATTGCTTAAAATGTCGACTTATGACCTTGTCATCACCGTAGCCCCTTCAGTTTTGATCGGATCTTTCTGAAACTTATGTGAAAGGTGGCTGGTGTTAAAATCTCGGATGAGTTCGAAAACCGGTCAAGTCAGCCCATTTATCATAAGAGTAATGTCCCTTTGATTGCTGAAAATGTTGATTTTTGACCTTGTAATCCCTGTAGCCCCTTCAATTTTGATCGGATTTTCCTGAAACTTAAATGTAAGGTAGCTGGGGATGGAGCCTAAGATGAGTTCAAAAACTGGCCAAGTTGGCCCATTTATCATAGAGAAACATCCCTTTGATTGCTGAAAATGCCAAATTTTGACCTTGACATCACCGTAGCCCCTTCAGTTTTGATCGGATCTTTCTGAAACGTATATGTAAGGTGGCTAGGAATAAAACGTCGGATGAGTTCGAATACCTGCCAAGTCGGCATATTTATCGTAGAGTTACGTGCCTTTGATTTCTTGAAAATGCCTATTTTCGACCTTGTCATCACTGCTGCCCCTTCAGGTTTGATCGGATCTTCATGAAACTTACAAACAAGGAAGTTAGGCAGAAAAGCTCGGAGGAGTTTGAAAACTCGTGAGGTTTGCCTATTTATCACAGAGTAACATCCTTTTGATTGCGGCAGTTAATTGCTTATTTTTGAACTTGTCATCACCATAGCCCCTTTAGTTTATATCGGATCATCTTAGCAAGTCAGGAATAAAAGCTTGAATGAGTTTGAAAACCGGTGAGGTTAGCCTATTTATCATAGAGTTACATTCTACTTGATTTGCAGAAAATGCTTATCCTGCCATCACCATGTCCTCCCATAAATCCTTCAGTAAAGGTTGGCACTTCCTGAAACTTTGAATCTGTTAGCTCAGGTGAACGATTCAGGACCAGCTTGGTCCTCTTGTTTTCAGCCCTACGCCCATCGGGGCCTTGAAGAAATAGATGGGATGCATGATGCTTCTACGCAGAGCTGAAACCGACCCGCACACGAGTACTGGTAAACCGCTTAGAGGATCTAAGCCTGCCCAGGCAATGCGGTGCGAGTCGGCCCGTCCATGCTTATAAACCCTACTGGTTTCATTGGGCGACAGGGCTTGAGATATCATTTCATCTCAATGTCGCGTAAAAGTCCCACAAAATTGGAAGCAACGTCTCCAAAATGACCTTTACAGTGTTGACGGGGACATTAAACCACAAATCAAACAAACTTTCTCCTTTTTTTTTTTTTTTTTTTTTTTTTTTTCAGATAAGTGCGGGGCGTTGTGTAATGCTCATCCTTTAATCAAATCGTGAACAAAACAAATCAAATATTCAAACCTGGGTAACTCAATAGATGTCTACGAAAGTAAATAAATTAGATTGCATGTGTCCGTAATTCGGGTAATTTAGGTAGAATATATTAGCCCATTGTATGCCAGTGGACTCTTTCATTGCTTTATGTTTCACAAGTCCATTTGACATTTAAGAGGGGTGGAAGGCCTATGTTTTAGCTCACCTGGGCCGAAGGCTCAAGGGGAGCTTATAGTATAGTGGGTCCTCCGTCGTCCGTCCGTCTTCGTCCGTCCGTCCGTTCGTCCACACTTTTGAGCAGCTATATCCCTGCAGCCTGCAGGCTGACCTCAATCATCTCATCTGTAGCATGCCTCTGGTGGGGCATTGGTGACATTATCTTTATTTCGAAAACGCACGAAAACTTGGGTTGCTATGGCAACCACAAGGTCCAATAGACTTACAATGGGGAAATGATTGTCATCACCGTAGCGCCTTCAGTTTTGATCGGATCATTCTGAAACTTATAATTAAGGTGGCTGGGGATAAAATCTCGGATGAGTTCGAAAACCGGCCAAGTTGGCCCATTATCATAGAGTTACGTCCCTTTGATAGCTAAAAATGCCGATTTTGCCATCACTGTAGCCCCTTCAGTTTTGATCGGATCTTTCTGAAACTTATATGTAAGGTGGGTGGGGATTAGACCTCAGATGAGTTCGAAAATTAGCAAAGTCGGCTCATTTATTATAGAGTAGCGTCCCTTTGATTGCTGAAAATGCCGATTTTTGACCTTGCCATCACCGTAGTTTTGAACGGATCTTTCTGAAACTTATATGTAAGGTGGCTGGGGATAAAACCTCAGATGGGTTCGAATAACGGGCTAGTCGGCCTATTTATCATAGAGTTATGTCCCTTTGATTGCTGAAAATGCTGATTTTTACCTTGTCATCAATGTAGCCCCTTCAGTTTTGATCGAATCTTTCTGAAACTTACATGTAAGGTGACTGGTGATAAAATCTCGGATGAGTTCGAAAACTGGCCAAGTCGCCCATTTATCATAAAGTTATGGTCCTCTGATTGCTGAAACTGTCGATTTTTGCATTGTCATCACCGTAGCCCCTTCAGTTTCGATCAGATCTTTCTGAAACTTATATGTAAGGTGGCTGGGGATACAACCTCGGACGAGTTCGAAAACCGTCCAAGTCGGTCCATTTATCATAAAGTAACATCCCTTTGATTGCTGAAAATGCCAAATTATGACATTGTAATCACCTTAGCCCCTTCAGGTTTGATCGGATATTTCTGAAACTTATATGTAAGATGGCTGGTAATAAATCCTCGCATGAGTTCGAATACCGGCCAAGTCGGCTCATTTGTCATAGAGTTACGTGCCTTTGATTGCTGAAAATGCCTATTTGTACCTTGTCATCACTGCCACCCCTTCAGTTTTGATCGGATCTTCATGAAACTTACAAACAAGTAAGCCAGGAGGAGTTTGAAAACTCGTGAGGTTTGTCTATTTATCATAGAGTAACACCCCTTTGAATGCAGCAGTTAATTGCTTATTTTTGACTTGGTCGTCACCATAGCACCTTCAGTTTATATCGGGTCTTCTTGAAAATTACTTATAAGCGAGTCAGGAATAAAAGCTTGAATGAGTTTGAAAACCGGTGAGGTCAGCTGATAGAGTTACATTATAGGACCGAAGTTTTGTTGAAAATTACTATTTTTCGAACTTAAGTTTATTTAAGAAGTTTTACTCTGTATTACCTCCCTTACTTCCCTTGCAAGTTGATAGAGTGCTTGACTCTGAACCAGAGGGCCCTGGGTTCAATTTCAGGTAGAGGAATGTTGTTTTCTTTTCTTTTTTTTTTCTTTTTCTTTGTTAATGTTATAATTACTTGCAAGTTTGTAAAATTTCTTCTTTTTTTTGTCAATTATATAAATTTCGTTTTGTACAATGCAAAAGCTTGAATTATTCTTAGGGGTATACTTGTTGGTTCTCTTTCTATTGCTGCAGTCTGTTTAACTCTTTTACATAAGAAAATGGCTTTTGAACGGGTTTTTGGATGGTATGCACTCATGCATACATGTATGCATGCACACATGCATGCGTGCTCACACTCAGGCATGCATGCACACACATGCATATACACACACTTGCCGGCACACATGCATGCACACATGCTTTCTTGCCTGCACACATGCATGCATGCTCTCATGCATGCACATACATGCTTGCACAGGCATACATGCATGCACTTACACAAGTGATGCTTGCACTCACGCGTACATGTATGCGCACACATGCATACATGCATGCATGCTCACACTCATGCATGCATGCATGCTCACACCCATGCATGCATGCAGGCACATACACACATGCATGCACGCACATGCATGCACACATGCATACATGCATGTACTCATGCATGCATGCATGCACTCAAACATGTATGCACACACATACATGTACTCATGCATACATGCACTCATGCACGCATGCCACACATACATGCATCATGCAGGTATGCACACACACACATGCATAAATGCACCCACTCATGCATGCTTGCAAGCACACATGCATACACATATGCACTCATGTATGCATCCACACACACATGCGTGCACGCACAGTCATGCAGTCATGCATGCTCACACACATGCATGCATGCACTCACACATGCGTGCATACACTCACACATGCATGCATAAATGCACACATGCATGTATGCACATGCATTCACACATGCATGCACTCAAACATGCATGAATGCATTCATGCATGCTTTCACACACCATTCACGCATGCTTTCATACACACACATGCATGCACACATGTATGCATGTCACACATGCATGCATACATGGACTCATGCATTCATACACACATGCATGCATACACTCACGCCTGCATGCACGCACACACTCACATAAATGTTGGGTATAACAAGCAATATCGACCTTAAGGGTCTACTTTAAGTGTTCTGAGCTCAAGGTCAGGGTCACTGTCTATTTTTAGAAAACCTTTTTCAGCACTGTAGTGCTTCATATAAAGGTTGTGTATGAATTGCTGCTGTCTGTTGAACTCTTTTACCAAACAAAATGTCATTTTTGGGGGAGAAACCTTGCATAATTGAAATTTAATTTAGTTAGGCCCCTATAGGCAAGTTATGTTACCTTCTGCTAACTCTTGCTACATATGCAGGTTGCAGCTTTGGTGACGTCAAAACTGTACTGAAAACCCCGTTCATATTGCCGTTTGGCATTTTTCTTGTTAGTTAGACAAGTACTGATTGGTCGATTGTCTCTGAGTGTAGGCTGGGAACATAGGCCTGGACTAAGACTAAACATTTCGTTCAAAGTTTTTAAGCTAACAGTGTAGACGCCGCAAACGCTGTAAGTTTAATCGTGCGTTGGCTCAGTTTTGTATAACAAACACACCATGCGCTAAAATGGCCTTCTAGAACTAGTGCATTTTGGATGAAAATATTCGATATATTTCTAGTCCAAATATAGACTGTTGGTGCTTGTCAGAACCGCCTCATTGAGGCGGTTCTAACGAGTACATGTACCCACATTTTGTCTTGGAGCAAAAATTAAGAACGTAATATGTATGGGACTAATTTATACACAAAACAGAAGTGAAGGCAATGATCAGAAATCGATACAATTAACCAACAGCTCCCATCAGAGACACCCATTACGTGAACAAGTCCGTGAAATGAACACCCCCTTAAACCCCACTTTATATAGAGAAAATTGGGGTTTTCGGGGGTATACATTATTTTTTCATATTTCTGCTCCAAGACATAGGTTGTGGGTACTCGTTAGAACCACCTTAATGAGACGGGTTCTAACGAGCACCCACAACCTATGTTTGCAGTATAAATAAGAAAAATATCACTGATTTTCTTCGGAAAAGCAGCCATTTTGGAGATGTGATAAATGCACCATGTCGCACGGATGTTTTATCGTAATGGAAGGGAAAGAAACACAAACATGAAACAACAGACCCTAATGGAAACCTCAATAGCGGAAAGCCAAACCCACAAAATGGTCAATTGGTTATCCAAAACAAAATTATACCAGCGATACAAACACTCAAAGACAAACCATAACAAAATTAAACCGCGACAGAAGAACCTCCTTGGAACGGTCAGTGAAATAAATTCCCCTTGGGGGCTTAAATCGATTTTACATGGTCACAATCCTCTCCCTTACTTCCGTCGCGATTTAGACAAATTATTTGTTCAGTCCGAATCATGGCCTCCTAACTCATCAGTGCAACATCTCCGTGAACACAAAAAATCAAACAACCACAGAGATGAAACAACGGCGAGGACTTGGCAGCAAGAAAACACTGAAATGCTGGAGCAAAAGAAAACCGATCACCTACCAATATTACATAGAATTAGATCTCTCTAATTCCCAAAAAGCCTTTACGCTGGAGCGAGCCGTCATAGAATCTGAGGCCTGACCAACCGGCGTGCAATTAAAGAGGGAAAGTACGTCTCAGTTGTCTTTATATAAAGTGGAGTTTACAGGGGTGTTCAGTAAGGCTGCCACGATTAATCGTATAATCGATTATTCGATCGATAAATTCCACAAAAAAAGATTATCATTTCGGATTTGCTTTTAATCGATTACTTGATAGGTACAACCCAAAGTTATGCCTAAAATAGCTGGATGAGTGGCAAACACTGCAGACCCTGATGAGACGACGCATTATGCGGCGTCTCATCTGGGTCTACACTGTTTGCTCAGGCCTGTCTGTTCAAATATACATATGGTAAAGTGCAAACTAAGGGTAAGAGTCATGCTCAGACAGAAAGCCAGACAGGTAAAATAATGCCAAAAATCTTAGCGATTACTAATCGATTATCGATCGCATTGACATGACTGATAATCGATTATCTTTTCAGCTCCGATTTGTGTTCAGTACACGGTCTTGTTAATCTGATGTTCTCATTTCTGACATAAATTATGGTTTTATTTGTTTGTTTGATTTCAGGTCTAACGACCCCGTCAACACTGTATAGGTCATTTTGAAGACGTTGCTTCCAATTTTGTGGGACTTTTACCCGACATTGAGATGAAATGACATCTCAAGCCCTGTCGCCAAATGAAACCAATAGGGTTTTTAAGCATGGACGGGCCGACTCTCACCGCTTTGCCTGGGCAGGCTTAGATCCTCTAAGCGGTTTACCAGTACTCGTGTCCGGGTCGGTTTCAGCTTTGCGTGGAAGCATCATGCAGCCCATATATTTCTTCAAGCCCCGATAGGCGGCGGCCGACATGAATTATGGTACGCTTTGGTTTGAAATATGTCCAAATATTTTAAAAGTTGTATTCTAACGGATAAATTATGATCAGTAATATTCTTAAATGCAAATATTGGTTTAACATCTGATGTAAGAGCCATATTTTTGTTTAAATTAACCCCTTCATATGTATCCTTCGCCTAGTATTTTAATGAACTTCAGATATCCCAATGACTTCACTTACCTGACAAAACATATTACGCATTACGAAAATACTTTGTAAATTGTGATATTTTTCATTCTGCTCAAAATATAGATTGTGGGTACACGATAGAACCGCCTCATCGGTTCTAACGAGTACCCACAATCGATATTCTATAGCAGAAATAAGAAAAGTAAGTATTACCCCTGTAAACCCCAGTTTTACTATATAAAAGTGGGGTTCGAGGGGGTCAAAATTATATAGTCGTGTTTCCGTGATGGTAAGAACCATATTTCTATTTAAATTACCCCCTTCCCTCATATGTGTCCCTCAGTTTGTGTTTCTGTTTCTACTTTAATCATCACAACAACACGCCTATATGATTCTGACCCATTTGAAACCCACTTTTATATAGTAAACTGGGGGTTTAAAGGGGTAAACTCTATTTTTCATATTGCTGCTCTTAAATATAGATCGTGGTTACTCGTTAGAACCGCCTCCAGGAGGCGGTTCTAACGTGTACCCACAATGTATATTTTGAGCAGAAATAAGAAAAATATCACACTTTTTCATCTGAAAATTTTCGTTTTTAGGCGGTAAAATTTATTATGTTTTTTTCGTAATGGAACTTCAGATATTCCAATGACTTCACTTACCTGACAAAACATATTACGTGTAAAATTATTGTCAAGTCGGAAATAACGAAGTCGCTTAAAAGCCAGCTTTCCTCATAAAATTAGCAGCCATAGTCAATAATTCGAAGATAAATTTTCATTATGATACATGTAACTCGCCCATGCGTCATAGTGCATTTTTCACATCTCCAACATTACTACTTTTTTATGAAAATCCGTGACATTGCACGACCCGCATAAAAAGCGACCGACTGAAGTCGGTTGATTTTCTAAGAGTGCCCTAAAATCACCGTGTCATTCTGTCCGTCCGTAACCCGTTTGTGAAAATAATTGGTGATAGTGACTTTACCGATTGGAATATTTAAATAATTTAGGTATACTGATAGATATCAATGAGATCTAACCAATGAACTTGCCAAATATTACATTCCATTTAGTATAGCCTCACCGAAGCGAAAAATGTGAAAATTTTCGAACTGCTTCTCCTCGGAAACCGTTGGGCCGATTGAAGTCAAATTTCATATGGAGCCTCTATGGGATGGGTAAAACCAAAATTTGCTCAAGGGGTCCAGGTCACATGACCAAAATGGCCGCCAAGCCATATTTGGTAAAAACCTGTCAAAAATAGTCTTCTCCAGAACCACTGGGCAGATTTCCACGAAACTGGATAAATAGCATCTGGGACGTAGGCCCATCATAAAGTGCTAAAATGGTGACCCTGGGTTGACCTGACATTCTTTGTGCCTAGGTCAAACTTTGACACATATGCTTTTGTATTGGAAAAGTAAGAATGCATTTTATCCTGCAAACGATTCAGAATACAGTACTAAAGTATAAGATATATTTTTGCTCCTTACGATAAGGCGCATTTATTGGGGAAACCGTTTTAGGTCCAGGTCACATGACCAAAATGGCCGCCATACCCATATATGGTAACACTCATAAAGCTAAAAGCATCAAGCGGGTCGTGCACTTCAGCTGAAGCACTGGTTAATCTTATAAATGCTCAAAACATATGTTGTATGTGCTCGTTAGAACCGCCCCATTGAGGCGGTTCTAACGCGTACCCATAACCTATGTCTTGGAGCAGAAATAAGAAAAAATGTATACCCCCGTAAACCCCAGTTTTCTGTATATGAAGTGGGGTTTAAGGGGTCTTTATTTCACAGATTTTTTCACGTGATGTGAAGGCTACGATCATGATGAGTAGAACTTTAAAACATTGTGAAATCCGAGGAAGTTACGATGTTGATTGTTCCTCGGATTTTATCGCATCATATATCAACACGATTGTTCCTCAGATATTTGTTTGTTTGTTTAGTATTATGTTTAACTCCCCGTCAACACTGTATAGGTCATTTTTGATACGTTGCTTCCAAATTTGTGGGACTTTTATCCGACATCGAGATGAAATGACATCTCAAGCCCTGTCGTCCAATGAAACCATTAGGTTTATAAGCATGGGCGGTCCGAATTGCACCGCTTTGCCTGGGCAGGCTTAGATCCTCTAAGCGGTTTCCAGAACTCGTGTGAGGTCGGTTTCAGCTCTGCATTAAAGCATCATGCAGCCCATTTATTTCTTCATTCCCCGATTGGCGAGGGCCGGCTTGTACTCTGAGGCTTTTGGATAACATTGCGTCCTTAGACGTCTTACGCCGGAGATTCCACGCGAAAAAGTTGCTACATGGGTGTTCACGTATCATTAAATGTATTAAACAAGTCGAGGAAAGGTGTAAAATGCGAGGCAGTGCCGAGCATTTTAGGCTTTTTCCTCCACGAGTTTAATAAATTCAATAATACATGAGCACGAATGCAAGATTCTATTTATCATATATATAGCATTAAAAACGCATTTTATTCACTATTGTTTTGCAAAAATGTCAGTCAACGCGACGTCGTTTAAGACCTTGTAGATGTAACGTTACTGGCGTATCTAAATAATTTGCATATTTAATCCGCTAGTGGATTATTGAATTTATTACATGGCGTTATTTTATTCTTAGATGCCCTCGCCTATCGGGGCTTGAAGAAATATATTGGCTGCATTATGCATCCACGCAGAGCTGAAACCGACCCGCACACAAGTGCTGGTAAACCGCTTAGAGGATCTAAGGCTGCCCAGGCAAAGCGGTGCGAGTCGGCCCGTCCATGCTTATAAACCCTATTGGTTTCATTGGACGACAGGGCTTGAGATGTCATTTCATCTCAATGTCGGGTAAAAGTCCCACAAAATTGGAAGCAACGTCTTCAACATTACCTTTACAGTGCTATTGGGGACATTAAACCTCAAAACAAACAAACAAACAATTCTTATCCGTGACGTCATAGGATAAATATACAAGTCATTTATTTATGATAAAATAGTTATTTTGAGGCTTTATACAAAGTATTTTTAGCTAAGCTCCTGTCCTTAGAAACAATTTATCCCTGCTGGGGATAATATTTACCAATCCTATTTTGTTGCATATCTATATAATGAATGACGGTCTCTAGCTGTTAATCAACGGCATTTATGAAATAATGAAGTTATTTACACAAGTTCTACGTCCTTTCAGAATATTGATTGACTGATACTCAACAATCAGGGTACATTGAAATGTGCCGCAATGAAGTCTGTAGCCCATACAACACGATCACGCACTGTAGCATCATGAAAACATGCTTATATAATTCTGACCCCTCTGAACCCCATTTTTATGTAGTAAAACTGGGTTTACAGGGGTAAACCTAATTTTTCTTATTTCTGCTCTAAAATATAGATTGTGGGTACATGTACGTATTATAACTGCCTCGAGAGGCGGTTCTAACGGGTACCCACAATTTATTAGCTCACCTGAGCCGAAGGCTCATTGGTGAGCTTATAGGGTGGTCATGCTGTCTGTATGTATGTATGTATGTATGTATGTATGTCAACATTTTCAAACATCTTCTCCTCTGGAACCGCTGGGCCGATTGAAGCCAAATTTCATGTGGGGCCTCAGTGGTATGGGGGAACGAAAGTTCCTTCGCGGGGTCAAGGTCACATGACCAAGATGGCCGCCATGCCCATATATGATAAAAACCCTTCAAAAATCTTCTTCTCAGGAACCAGTGGGCCGATTGGCCTGAAACTTGGTATGTAGCATTGGGGACTCGGGCCCATCATATTTTGTTCAAATGATGACCCTTGGATGACCTTGACCTATTTTAGGCCAAGGTCAAATTTGGTCGCATAGACTTTTGTATGGGAAAAAGTCAATCCGTGTTTTTTTTGGAAACTATTGCAGCCTGTGATCTGAAAATTAGTAGATGCAGTAAGCTAAATGGGTGGATGAAACCACATGAGTATTCAAGGTCAAGGTCATTATTTGACCTTTGTTCAAGGTCATTCAGATATGAGAATTAAAACTTATTTTTATCAGAAACCACAAAGCCATTTGTAACGAAATTTCATATGAAAGTTTTTTAGAAAAAGGTAATGACAATTAATCAATATGAATTTGGTCACGTGACCAATATGGCCACCATGCCCATATAAGGTAAAAACCCTTCAGAAATCTTCTTCTCCGGAACCATCAGGCCGATTGGTCTGAAACTTGGTATGTAGCATTAGGGACTCGGGTCCATCATATTTTGTTCAAATGATGACCCTTGGATGACCTTGACCAATTTTAGTCCAAGGTCAAATTTGGTCGCTTAAACTTTTGTATGGGAAAAAGTTAAAACCGTGTATTTTTGGAAACTATTGCAGCTTGTGATCTGAAAATTAATAGATGCAGTAAGCTAAATGGGTGGATGAAATTACATGAGTATTCAAGGTCAAGGTCATTATTTGACCTTTGTTCAAGGTAATTGAGATATGAGAATTAAAACTTATTTTTCTCAGAAACAACAAAGCCATTTGTAACGAAATTTCATATGAAAGTTTTTAAGAACATGGAATGACAATTAATCAATATGAATTTGGTCACATGAACAATATGGCCGCCATGCCTATATAAAGTAAAAACCCTTCAAAAATCTTCTTCTCCGGTGTAACGGTCAGTTTCTTCCCCCGGCCCGGTTCTTCCCCGGGGAAGAACTGGGCCGGCCCATTTCTTCCCCGGGGGAAGAACTGGGCCGGCCCGTTTCTTCCCCGGGGGAAGAAACTGACTAGTCAGTTTCTTCCCCATCCGGTCAGTTTCTTCCCCACCTGAATTTTTTTCAGAACCACAGTCAACAAATAATTTTCAGCCCACAATTTGTTATAAATGAGAAAATAGACCATTCTGAATAAGTTCGGAGTCCTTTAAGCTTGAATGACAAAATTTGCTCTATGCTACACCATTCATGGAGATACAATAAAATATGCATCCCAATTCAAGCATCTTTGATGAATTTTCTTTGCTTTTTAAGACATAAATTAGTATAAACTAAACAGATATAATAAGCCACAAATGTTTGACACTAAAATCTAAATAGAATTTGGAGACTGGGGGTGGGGAAGAACTGGGACGGCCCAGTTCTTCCCCACCCCAGAATTTTCTGTCTACTAGTAATTCTTGTGATAAATTTCCAATGCTTTTTAAGACAAAAAATGGTATAAACTAAAATGATATAATAAGCAACAAATGTTTGGAGCTAAAATCTAAATACAGTTTGGAGACTGGGGGTGGGGAAGAACTGGGCCGGCCCGTTTCTCCCCCACCCCAGATTTTTCTGTTTACAAAAAATTCTTGTGATAAATTTTCTTCGCTTTTTAAGACAAAAATTAATATAAACTAAAAAGATATAGTATGCAAAAAATGTTTGGAGCTCAAATCTAAATAGAATTTGGGGACTGGGGGTGGGGAAGAACCGGACCGGCCTGTTTCTTCCCCACCCCAGATTTTTCTGTTAACAAAAAATTCCTGTGATAAATTTTCTTCGCTTTTTAAGACATACATTGGTATAAACTAAAAATATATAATAAGCAACAAATGTTTGGAGCTCAAATTTAAATAGAATTTGGAGACTGGGGGTGGGGAAGAACTGGGCCGGCCCGTTTCTTCCCCACCCGCGATTTTTCTGTTAACCAAAAATTCCTGTGATAAATTTTCTTTGCTTTTTAAGACATACATTGGTATAAACTAAAAATATATAATAAGCAACAAATGTTTGGAGCTCAAATTTAAATAGAATTTGGAGACTGGGGGTGGGGAAGAACTGGGCCGGCCCGTTTCTTCCCCACCCCAGATTTTTCTGTTTGCAAAAAATTCTTGTGATAAATTTTCTGTGCTTTTTAAGACAAAAGATGGTATATGCTAAAAAGATATAGTATGCAACAAATGTTTGGAGCTCAAATCTAAACAGAATTTGGAGACTGGGGGTGGGGAAGAACTGGGCCGGCCTGTTTCTTCCCCACCCCAGAGTTTTCTGTTTACAAAAAATTCTTGTGATAAAATTTCTTTGCTTTTTAAGACAAAAGTTGGTATAAACTAAAAAGATATAGTATGCAACAAATGTTTGGAGCTCAAATCTAAACAGAATTTGGAGACTGGTGGTGGGGAAGAACTGGGCCGGCCCGTTTCTTCCAAACCCCAGAGTTTTCTGTTTACAAAAAATTCTTGTGATAAACTTTCTTTGCCATTTTAGACATAAATTGGTATAAACTAAAAAGATATAATAAGCATCAAATGTTTGGAGCTCAAATCTAAATAGAATTTGGAGACTGGGGGTGGGGAAGAACTGGGCCCCCCATTTCTTCCCCACCCCAGATTTTTTTGTTTACAAAAAAATCTTGTGATAAATTTTCTTTGCTTTTTAAGACATAAATTGGTATAAACTAAATAGATATAATAAGCAACAAATGTTTGGCGCTCAAATCTAAATAGAATTTGGAGACTGGAGGTGGGGAAGAACTGGACCGGCCCATTTCGACACCCCAAAGTTTTTTGTTTACAAAAAAATCTTGTGATAAATTTTCTTCACTTTTTAAGACATAAATTGGTATAAACTAAAAAGATATAATAAGCCACAAATGTTTGGCGCTCAAATCTAAATAGAATTTGGAGACTAGGGGTGGGGATGAACTTGGCCGGCCCATTTCTTCCCCACCACAGACAACTTAAACGTCATGATTTAATTGTACATCACTAGACAAGCGTGGGGAAGAAACGGGTCGACCCAGTTCTTCCCTGCCTCAGACATCCTCTGATATGACTGACATAACTGTACAACACTAGCCAAGGGTGGAGAAGAAACGGGCAGGCCCAGTTCTTCCCCACCAAAGACACCTTCAATGTCATAATTGACTTAACAGTACAACACTTGCCAAGGGTGGGGAAGAATCGGGCGACCCAGTCCTTCCCCACCCAAGACATCTTCAGCAATATAACTGAAATAACTGTACAACACTACCGAAGGGTGGGGGAAGAAATGGGCCACCCCAGTTCTTCCCCACCCCAGACATCTTCAGCGATATAACTGACATAACTGTACAACACTACCCAGGGGTGGGGAAGAAATGGGTCGGCCCAGTTCTTCCCCACCCAGACACCTTCAATGTCATGATTGACTTAACAGTACAATACTTACCAAGGGTGGGAAAGCAACTGCCCAGTTCTTCCCCACCCAAGACATCTTCAGCAATATAACTGACATAACTGTACAACACTACCCAAGGATGGGGAAGAAACAGGCCGGCCCAGTTCTTCCCCACCCCCAGTCTCCAAACTGTATTTAGATTTGAGCTCCAAACATTTGTTGCTTACTATATCTGTTTAGTTTATACTAATTTATGTCTTAAAAAGCAAAGGAAATTTATCACCAGAATTATTAGTAAGCAGAAACATCTGGGGTGGGGAAGAACTGGGCCGGCCCAGTTCTTCCCCACCCCAGCCTCCAAATTCTCTTGATAATAAAGCTCCAAACAATTTTTGCTTATTATATCTTTTTAGTTTATACTAATTTTTGTCCTAAAAGCAAAGGAAATTTATCACAAGAATTATTAGTAAACAGTAACATCTGGGGTGTGAAGAACTGGGCCGGCCCAGTTCTTCCCCAACCCCCAGTCTCCGAAATCTATTGAAATTTAAGGGCCAAACATTTATTGCTTATTATAGCTCTGTAGTCAATACCAATTTATGTCTTTAAAAGTGAAGAACATTTAACACAAGAATTTTTAGTAAACAGAAAAATCTGGGGTGGGGAAGAAATGGGCCGGCCCAGTTCTTCCCCACCCCCACTTTCCAAATTATATTTAGATTGGAGCACTAAAGGGTTGTTGCTTATTTATATTATATTGGTTTAGTTAATACCAATTAATATCATAAAAAGCTAAGAAAATTAATCATAAACACTGGAATTGGGATGAAAATTTCCTTGGATCTCCATATATTGTATGGCATAAGGGAAAATTTTGCCATTCAAGCTGTAAAGACTCAAAACTAATTCAGAATGGTTTCTTTTTGAATTTTTAACCATTTGTGAGGCATAAATTACTCGTTCTCTATGGTTCTAAAAAAAAATTTCAGGTGGGGAAGAAACTGACTGGGTGGGGAAGAAACTGACTAGTCAGTTTCTTCCCCGGGGAAGAAACGGGCCGGCCCATTTCTTCCCCGGGGAAGAAACTGACTGGGGGAAGAACCGGCCTGTTACACCGGAACCATCGGGCCGATTGGCCTGAAACTTGGTATGTAGCATTAGGAACTCAGGCCCATCATATTTTGTTCAAATGATGACCCTTGGATGACCTTGACCAATTTAAGTCCTAGGTCAAAATTTGGTGGCTTAGACTTTTGTATGGGAAAAAGTCAAAACCTTGTATTTTTTGGAAACTATTGCAGCCTTTGATCTGAAAATTAGTAGATGCAGTAAGCTAAATGGGTGAATGAATCTACATGAGTATTCAAGGTCAAGGTCATTATTTGACCGTTGTTCAAGGTCATTCATATATCAGAATTAAAACTTATTTTCTCAGAAACCCACAAAGCCATTTGTAACAAAATTTCATATTAAAGTTTTTAAGAACAAAGAAATGACAATTAATCAATATGAATTTGGTCACATGACCAATATGGCCGTAATGCCCATATAAGGTAAAGCCCTTCAGTAATCTTCTTCTCCGGAACCAGTGGGTCGATTATCATGCAACTTTGTATGTAGCATAAGGGACTTGGGTCCATCAAATTTTTCTCAAATTATGACCCTTGGATGACCTTGACCAATTTTAGGCCAAGGTCAAATTTGGTTGCATTGACTTTTGTATGGGAAGAAGTCCAAATCGTGTATTTTTTGGAAACTTATTGCAGCCTTTGATCTGAAAATTAGTAGATGCAGTAAGCTAAATGGGTGGATGAACCTACATGAGTAGTCAAGGTCATTCTTTGACCTTTGTTCAAGGTCATTCAGTTATTGAGAATTAAAACTTATTTTTCTCAGAAACCACATAGCCATTTGTAATGAAATTTCATATGAAAGTTTTCAAGAACAAGGAACTGACAATTTATCAATATGAATTTGGTCACATGACCAATATGGCCGTCATGTCCATATAAGGTAAAAACCCTTCAGAAATCTTCTTCTCTGGAACCAGTGGGCCGATAATCATATAACTTGGTATGTGGCATTGGGAACTTGAGCCCATGATGATGACTCCTGAATGACCCTGACCTATTTTAGGCCAAGGTCAAAGTTTTTCGCATAGACTTTTGGATGGGGAAAAAGTCAAAACTGTGTCTTTATTGAAAATATTGCACCTGGTGATCTGAAAATCGGTAGATACAGTAAGCTAAATTAATGGATGAAATGACATGAGTATTCAAGGTCAAAGTCATTCTTTGATCTTGATTCAAGGTCATCCAGATATGAGAATTAAAACATATTTTTCTCAGAAACCACTGAGCCATTTGTAACAAAAATTTCATATGCAGCATTGGGGGCTCGGGCTCATCACATATTATTCAAATGCTGACTTTCTGATACCTATTTTACGCCAAGGTCAAATTTGGTCACACAGATTTTGGGATGGGAAAAAGGTCAAAACCCTGTTTTTTTTTCGGAAACTATTGCAGTCTCTGATCTGAAAATTGATAAATGCAGTTAGCTAAATGAGTGGATGAAACAACATGCGTATTCAAGGTCAAGGTCATTCCTTGACCTTGGCCTAAGGCCTTTGAGATATGAAGATTAAAATTTATTTTTAACCAGAACCTCTGTGCCGTTTGTGACCAAATTTTATACTAAGCTCGTAGAAACAAGTAAATGAAGATTTAGATACATGCGTTTGCTCAAATGACCAAAATGACCTTCATGCCCATATAAGGTAAAAACACTTCAGAAATCGTTTACTCCAGAACCTGTGGGCCGATTTTCATTAAACTTGGTATGTAGCATTTGGGATTTGGGCCCACTATAGTTTCTTCAAATGATGACCCCTGGATGGCCATAACCTGTTTTACGCAAAGGTCAAATTTGGTTGCCTATACATTTGTATTGGAGAAAGTAAAAAAATGTGTATTTTTTGGAAACTATTGCAACCTGTGATCTGAAAATTGGTAGATGCAATAAGCTAAATGAGTGGATAGAACTAAGGTCAATATTATTCTCTGACGTTGTCCCAAGGTCATTCAGATGAAATTAAAATTTATTTTCCATAGAAACCACTACTCCATTTGTAGCCAAATTTCACTTGAAAACTTATAGGAACAAACAAATGAAAATTTATTAATATGAATTTGGTCACATTACTAAAATGGCTGCCATGTCAATATACATGTATACCCTTCGGGTTTTTTTCTTCGAACCGATGGGCCCATTATCAAGTCACAAGACCGAGATTAATACTTGGTAAAAACCCTATAAAATCGTCTTCTCAGAAATGAAATGGCTCCATAAGCTCTCAGCTTTCAGGTGAGCGGCTCAGGACCAATGGTCCTCTGGTATTTTGAGCAGAAATAAGAAAAATATCACAATTTTTCATCTTAAAATCTTCATTTTTTGGCGATAAAGGTTACAATGTATTTGTTTGTTTGTTTGTTTGTTTGAATAGAGGTTATACGTCCCCGTCACCGCCCCCGCCCATAGGGGCTTGAAGAAATATATGGGCTGCACGATGCTTCCACGCAGAGCTGAATCTGGCCCGCACACTAGTACTGGTAAACCGCTTAGAGGATCTAAGCCTGTCCAGGAACCGCCGTGTGAGGCGGACCGTCCATGCTAATAAACCCTATTGGTTTCATTGGGCAACAGGGATTGAGATGTCATTTCATCTCAATGTCGGGTAAAAGTCCCACAAAATTGGAAGCAACGTCTCCAAAATGACCTTTACAGTGTTGACGGGGACGTTAAACCTCAAATCAAACAATACGTCCCCGTCAACACTATGTACTTCGTCATTTTGGAGACGATGCTTCAAATTTTGTGGGACCTTTACCCGTCACTGAGATGAAATGACATCTCAAGCCCTGGCGCCCTAAGAAACCAAAAATGGTTTATATGTAGGGACGGCCCGACTCGTACCACTTTGTCTTGACAGGCTTACTCGTTAGAACCGCCTCATCCTAACTCATCAATGCAACGTCTCTGAGACCACAAGGAAATAAAAAAAAAAATCACAGAGATGAAACAACGGTGAGGACTCGACAGCAAGAAACAACTGAAATGCTAGATCAAAAGCAAATCAACAATGAGACTCTTTCATATAGACGAAACTGGGGTCTACAGGGGCATACATTACTTTTACTTATATGTGCCCCATGAGATGCGTTGTGGGTACTCAATAAGGCGGTACAGCTACGTCTACCGCAAGGGCGCTTTTCCGAGATCGAATAATTGCACAGACTAGGGCTGGCTAATCGGATCTAAAAAGATGATCGGTTATCATTCCTGTCATTGCGATCGATAATCGATTAGTGATCACTGAAAATTTGGTCATAGTTTTACCTGTCTGGCTTTCTGTCTGAGCATAACTCCTACCATATACTGTACTTTGCTATATGTATTTGAACAGACATGCCTGAGCAAACAGTGTAGACCCAGATGAGACGCCGCAGAACGCGGCGTCTCATCTTGGTCTGAACTGTTTGCTACTCATACAGCCATTTTAGGCGCAACTTTGGGTAGTAAATTGTACTTACCAAATAATCGATTGCAAGCAAATCAGTAATGATGATCATTTTTCAGGAATTTATCGATTGTATAATCGGTTATCCGATTAATCGTGCCAGCCTTAGCACAGGCAGTACGCAATAGATTACTCTCAGATAATCTTCGTCCGAGGTTCTGAGCTAAGGCGTAACAATCATGATAGAACCTTTCGCCGTGCACATCTCAGACGGAATAAACGTCAGTGGAATAACGAAATATTCTCCGACGAATCCTGTTTTAATAAACCGTTTGCTGATGGAAGAGCACGAGTTTACAGACGAACACGTAAAAGACACGCTTATTGTTGTGTCATAGAGAGAGGTGTGGGGTGGAACAAGACGCATATATTGATAATTTCTTGAACCTTAACGAAACCATGCCTATATTCAAATACATTGAAAATTTGACCAACCAAAATGAAAATTTTCAGATCAAATTCTGATAGTTTTCTTATTTCTGCTCTAAACCTCTGCTCGACGTGGCGGTTCCAACGAGAGTACCAGCAATCTATGTTTTTGAGCAGAAAGAAGAAAATAATATATACCCCTGTAAGCCCCAGTTGGTGGGATTAAAGGGGTCAAAATTATATAGGTGTGTTTTTGTGATGCCTAACCGTGAGACGTTACATTGATAATGTTCTGAACCCTGAGGTGTTGCCGTTTTTAGCCAGATCGGGTCGGGATACATTATCTCAACATGATAATGCAAGATCTCATTCAGTCAGGATTACATGTTCAGGGTCGCCGGCCTCGGTAGCTCAGTCGGATGCGCGTCTGACTGGTGATCAGGAGGACGCGGGTTCGACTCCCGCCGGGGTCAGCAACATTCTTTCGTGGAGATTGATCATGAAATCTTTTCTACGGTCATTCTCTCCCTTCCGCTGTTCTTAAGAAGGGCAGTTGTCAGTTTCTGGCGAAAGAATGTGCACTGTACTGGTTAACAGCTTACGTATAGGCCTGCCCAGGAAAGTGTGGATAGGTAAACTGACCGGCTCAAAAATGACCTAAATAGTGTTGACTGGGCCGTTAAACTCCAATACTAACAAACAAAACATGTTCAGGGTCAAGGAATTTCATGCAGACACTGTACAGAGTAAATGTTTTGCCGGGGACAAAGGTTCGCTAGACTTAAAATCTAGTTGAACAATTATGGGACATGCTCGGACGACGTGTCAGAACCCGTTTGCATACCTCAGAATGTTCGTCAGCTTTCATTGGCTTTAATTGTGGAACGGCGACGTTTTCCTTCTGCTCAAATCAGACGTTTAGCTCAATCCGTGCGACGTCGAATTCAGACTGAAATAAACACTAGAGGTGGATATGCACGATATTAGAGGGTATGTTTTTGCATTATCCCAAACCTGTATTCTCCTTATGGGAACTTACAGTTTCCAGATTGCGTGACCTTTTTAGAGCTGATCTTTGACCTTTCAACTTTAATGAGAAGACGTTCATTGCAAATTACAGAAATCATTTACTTAAAAACAAATCTAGCTTGGAATACACTCCCAATTTTCCCTTTTTTGCTCGGTATATAAAATTTAGAACAGAAATCTAACTATCGACCAATATTAACCCTTCTCTTGCTGAATATTCATTTAAGCCACACCCATTTCTGTCTATCAACCAATCAAATTACTTGATATAATTTATTGCTACAAATCTATAAACTGAATGCCAAACAGTGTAGATCCTGATCAGATGTCTTCACTGTTTGCAAAGATAGGGGTTGTTGTGAACAGCAAGATAAGGGTTAAATACCAACCGTTCTGAATTAAAAGTGCAGTCACTGCGTTTTGGGAGGCTATAATGGTGCTGGAATAGAATAGCATTGTTTTGCCATATGGGCTACATTTTTATGTGAGGTCTAACGTCCCCATCAACACTATTCATGTCATTTTTGAAACACTGCTTCCAATTTTATTGGTCTTTTATGTATTCAGCTACATGAATAATTGAATTATGTTTTAATTAAATTACTTTAAGTTTAAGAAGCATTCTGATTATCGATTTCATATTAAATGTTTCAAATTTCTGTAATCTTCAATTAGGAAACTTCCGCAAATGATTGAAATCTGACGTAATACGATTATCATACGACAAAAGCGGGCACGCGTTGTTTCATTTGTTTGTTTGATTTGAGGTTTAACGTCCCCGTCAGCACTGTATGGGTCATTTTGGAGACGTTGCTTCCAATTTTGTGGGACTTTTACCCGACATTGAGATGAAATGACATCTCAAGCCTTGTCGCCCAAGAAACCAATAGGGTTTATAAACATGGACGGTCCGACTCGCACCCCTTTTCCTTGGCAGGCTTAGATCCTCCAAGCGGTTTACCAGTACTCGTGTGCGGTCGGTTTCAGCTCTGCGTGGAAGCATCATGCAGCCCATCTATTTCTTCAAGCCCGATGGGCGGGGCCACGGGCACGCGTTGTAACGTCATTTGTAGCATGTGTTATATCACGCACCAACGACACGAAAAGTTATCATGCCATAATAGTAGTTTCTGTGTAGGCTGTTACAGGGGACGAGTGAAATAAATATGACCATGCGATAAAATATCATTCAATCGTGGTTATGTGATACGAAATTTATGTATTGGCATTCTTGTGTAGGCTGTGATCAGCCGTTACTGTTCAACATAGCTTATTTGACTGTTGACTTTTCACCGTCGCGTAATTTATATTTCAAAGCAATTGTTTCAATAAGTGCATGTACCTGTAGATTTTGTTTTGTTTGATTTGAGGTTAAGCGTGCCCGTCAACACTGTAAAGGTCATTTTGGAGACGTTGCTTCCAATTTTGTGGGACTTTTTCCCGACACTGAGATGAATGACATCTCAAGCCCTGCCGCCAAATGAAACCGATAGGGTTTATAAACATGGATGGTCCGACTCTCGCACCGCTTTGCCTGGGCAGGCTTAGATCCTCTGAGCGGTTTTCCAATACTCGTGTGCGGGTCGGTTGTAGCTCTGCGTGGAAGCATCATGCAGCTCATATATTTCTTCAAACCCCCATGGGCGGGGCCAGTTTCAAGATGTACCCGCAGATATTATCTTAATCTTAAAATAAATTGGACTTTTTCATAAGATTTATTTTTTTTTTTCAGATTTTTATACATTATCATTCTATTTTTTTTTCCTTTTTTTTTTTTACTTTTTAATACCTTCATTATTTCTCCATACATGTACCTTTTTGCCGCTTATGACCAACAAAGATGGCCCCCGCCCATAGGGGCTTGAAGAACTATATGGGCTGCATGATGCTTCCACGCAGAGCTGAATCCGGCATGCACACTAGTACTGGTAAACCGCTTAGAGGATCTAAGCCTGTCCAGGAACCGCGGTGCGAGGCGGACCGCCCATGCTTATAAACCCTATTAGTTTGACAGGGTTTGATTGGGCGACAGGGCTTGAGATGTCATTTCATCTTAATGTCGGGTAAAAGTCCCACAAAATTGGAAGCAACGTCTCCAAAATGACCTTTACAGTGTTGACGGGGACGTTAAACCTCATATCAAACAAAATCAAAATCGGTTTCAGCTCTGCGTGGAAGCATCATGCAGCCCATATATTTATCCCCCGACCGAATAGGTTCGGGGGATATAGCGATCAGCCTGGCGTCCGTCCGTCTGTCCGTCCGTAGACGCAACCTTGTGATGGCTCTAACTGCTATACCATTTGAGATTCATTGATGGTTCTTGGCACAATTGTTCACAAGGCTGAGACGGCGTGTCATGCGCAAGAACCAGAACTCTAGATTGCATACTTTTTGAGTTATCTCCCTTTTAATAAAATAGAATGACTACTTTGTGATGGCCATAACTCCAATACCCTTTGAGGTTTGTTGATAGTACCTGGCACAGTTTTTCACAAGGCTGAGACGGCGTGTCATGCACAAGAACCACAACTCTGCTTGTCATGGTTTTTGAGTTATCTCCCCTTCCAATAAAATTGAGTGACTACCTTGTGATGGCCATAACTCCAATACCCTTTAAGATATATTGATGATACCTGACACAGTTGTTCACAAGGCCGAGACCGTGTGTCATGCACAAGAAACATAACTCTGGGTGCCATGGTTTTTGAGTTATCTCCCCTGACAATATAACCTTGTGATGGCCATAACTCCAAAACCTTACAGATCCTCACCCCTAAACCATATATATTATTGTTCCTTATGATAAGACACATTCATTGACACCAACCTGGAGGCCCCCCGGATGCGCTGGGGCCTGGCCCCATCCCCTCCACTTCATAAAAGGCCCAATATCTTGGAAACCGTACAGATCCCCACCCCTAAACCATATATATTCTTGTTTCTTATGATAAGACACATTCAATTACACTAACCTGGGGGCCCTGGGATGCGCCGGTGCCATGCCCAACCCCCTCCACAACATAAAAGACCATATATCTCAGAAACAGTTTAGACCCCCACCCCTAAACCATATATATTTTTGTTCTTTATGATAAGATGCATTCATTGACACCAACCTATGGGCCCCCGGGAAGCGCCGGGGCCTTGCCCCACCCCCTCCACTTCATAAAAGGCCCAATATCTCGGAAACTTTACAGATCCCCACCCCTAAACCATATATATTATTGTTCCTCACGATAAGACACATTCAATGACACCAACCTGGAGGCCCCCTGGGATGGGTCAGGGCCCTGCCCCACCCCCTCCGCTTCATAAAAGGCCATATATCTGGGAAACATTCAGATCCCCAACTCAAAACCATATATATTCTTGTTTCTTATGATAAGACGCATTCAGTGATACCAACCTAGGGGTCCTCCGGGATGCGCCATTGCCCCACCCCTCCACTTCATAAAAGGCAATATATCTCGGCAACCTTTCAGATCCCCACCCGAAAACCATATATATTCTTGTTTCTTATGATAAGACGCATTCAGTTACACCAACCGGGGTGTCCTTTTGGGCCATGTCCTACCCCCTCCACTCCATAAAAGGCCCCAAATTCTCAGAAACCGTTCAGATCCCCACCCCTTATCCATATATATTCTTGTTCTTTATGATAAGACGCATTCAAGGAGTCCAACCTAGGGGTCTTCAGGGGTGTGCTGGGGCCATGCCCCACCCTGCCACTTCATAAAAGGCGATAAATCTCAGAAACCTATCAGATTCCCACCCCTAAACCATTATACATTATTGTTTTTTTATGATAAAACGCATTCAGAGACACCAACCTTGGGGTCTCTTGGGATGTACCCAGGCCATTCCCCATCCCCTCCACTTCATAAAAGGCCCAATATCTCAGAAACCGTTAAGATCCCCGCCCCCCACACATAAACCATATATTTTCTTGTTCCTTATGATAAGATGCATTCAATGATATCAAATTGGGCTCTTTTGGGTCATATCCCACCCCTCCACTTCATAAAAGGCCTAATATTTCAGATACAGAGTCCTCATGAAATGGGGGTTCATTTGGGAGACTTTATAATCAATAAATTAAAACCATACATGGCTGCCAGTGGGCAGTGCCTGCCCGAGCTCTGGTGAGCATCGTGGCCCATGGGCCTCTTGTTTCGTTATCTCCCCTGACACTATAATCTTGTGATGGCCATAACTACAATACTTTTTTGATATATTGCTGGTTTAATTCTGGTGCACTTTCTATTGGTGAACAATCTTCTGAAGGCCATATTGGCTTTTGGTCGGGGGATTTGCCATCTCTTCCGATGGCTATTTTTATTAAAGCCCCGATGGTCGGGGCCAGTTTCAAGATGTACCTGTAGATATCATCGTATTCTTTAAAGAAATTGGACTTTTTCATAAGATTTTTTTTTTTCAGATTCTTATACATTATCATTCTAGTTGTGTTTTTTTTTTTTTTTTTTTTTTTTTACTTTTAATACCTTCATAATTCTCCATACATGTACCTTTTTGCCGCTTATGACCAACACAGAGGGTTGACGCAATTTCACAACTAAAAAAAGCAGGGATTAAGTTAGACTAGCCGAACAACCCCTCTAATGGTCGCAGCGATATCCGAGCCACCGGTGTTCCATCATGAAAACCCACCTATATAATTCTGACCCCCTTGAACCCCACTTTTATATAGTAAAACTGGGGTTTACGGGGGTAAACCGTATCTTTCTTATTTCTGCTCTAAAATATAGATTGTGAGTACTCGTTAGAACCGCCTCGATGAGGCGGTTCTAACGAGTACCCGAGTACCCACAATCTATATTGTGCGCAGAAGTAAGAAAAATATAATAATTTTTCATCTTAAAATTTTCATTTTTTCGGTGGTAAAGTGTACAATGTTTTTGTATAGGCGTGTTTTCGTAATGTATTCTGTATTCTTAATGATTTGGTTGGTTGAGTTGAGGTTTGACGTCCCCGTCAACACTGTAAAGGTCATTTTGGAGACGTTGCTTCCAATTTTGTGGGACTTTTACCCGACATTGAGATGAAATGACATCTCAAGCCCTGTCGCCAAATGAAACCAATAGGGTTAATAAGCATGGATGGTTCGCCTCGCACCGCAGTTCCTGAACAGGCTTAGATCCTCTAAGCGGTTTACCAGTACTAGTGTTCGGGCCGGATTCAGCTCTGCGTGGAAGCATCATGCAGCCCATATATTTCTTCAAGCCCCTATGGGCGGGGGCCGCGAGACCACAGAAGAATTTTGGGGTTCATTACGGTACAGTGTAATACATGTGCAAACGGGCCTCCATGGCCTAGTGGGTAAGTGCGGTGACTCTTAATCATTAGGTCTCTCACCGCTGTGGGTGCGAGCCTCGCTCCGGTCACATGTGAGACGCCAAGTTCTGCAACGGAAGGTCAGGTGGTTTTTCTCCGGGTACTCCGGTTTTCGCCCACCTTTGATTAACGATCGGCTCGATATGAGTGAAATAATCTTGAAAAGACCGTAAAACCAAAACCAAAAGCATCCGTGTGCTTAAGTTGCGTCTACGCCATACGCGATACGTCAGAATAAACATTTTTCGTTTCAAAGCATGTTGTTTTCATCATTGTGGATTCAATATAGATTGTGGGTGCTAGTTAGAACCGTCTCATGTCTCAATAGGGCGGTTTTTACGAGTTCGAACAATCTATGTTTTTTTAGCAAAAAAATAAAGTGGGGTTTGGGGTGTATATTTCAATGACTTGTTCACCTGATGATTATTTAAAAAAAACGATAACAAACAAGCAAACAAACAAAATTCTTTAAATCATCTTAAAGTTGTCTAATTTTATGGCTGACTATTTTCGAGCCGCACATGCCAAAGACAGGATTTCCTTTTGCCGCGGCCTATTGAAATTAGCAGTTCCAATATTGGGAGTTGTAATTAATTTCCAAGTATCAATATTGTATCGGGTGATTAGAGCATAATAATTATCCGCTCTTTATTAGTGATGTTTAACCCTTTTTGTACCAAATGGAATCGTCCTCCTTATATATAGCAGGAGTTCGTTCCAAAATTTAGGGTGTCAGGTTGTGTATTCATCAAAATTTGTTTGGAAAATGACAAAACTTTTAGCAAACAGCGGAGGCCCCGATCAGACGCCGCGTGCAGTACGCGGCGTCTGATCTGGGCCTGCACTGTTTGCCAAGGTACAGGTTTTGGGGTTTCTGGTACTACATGGGTTAAACCACAATGATTACTGTCAATATAGAATTAGTCATTCCAATACATTTTGTTTGACGATCTAGCGTCTGGCAGGTTACAGTACAGATGTACATGTACATGTACGTCAGAAACAACATTCTAACATGACGTTAACGTTTTTCCCATTGAACCCAGTGGAAACGTCAGCGTTTGCAATATGCGATAATTCACGTCGTCAACGTGGTGCGTGCAATTTGGCGCCATCGTGACGTTGCATGTAAACATTTCCTTCTGTCGACATCCGCTGCAAAATAGTCCCCAAGATAACGCTTTGTTACTACTGTATTTCAGTTTAGCATCATGTTAGAATCGAAATAATTTCCACGCACCCGGTGTGTTATCGTGATTAACACACGGTGTTGTCGGGCAGATGCGAATATTAATTCACTCCGGCTTCGCCGTCGTGAATTAATATTTCGCAATCTGCCCTCCAACACCGTGTGTTAATCACGATAACACACGGTACGTGGAGATTATTTCTTAAATAACACACTGCCCTGTCCTTGTGATAATGGCCGTCATTATCAATGGTGAACGTAAATGTTTGTTTGTTTGATCTGAGGCTTACCGTCGCCGTCAAAAACGCACTATGTCCCACGGGAGAGTTACCGTGATGCATTATAAAAATTCTGCCGCTACATGTTTAAATGATACTAGTAAATATGTTCTATTAAACGGTTATCCTTTGGAAGCAAGGAATACACCACAGAACTGAATAATATGGAGTGTGCCTGTTTTCTGGGCCAGACTAGCTAGTTTCGCCCAATTAGGCCTCATCAGTGACCCTCAGATATTTTCAAAATTCCACAATGGAATCAATGATCCCAAATGACAAGAAAATATAATCTACACTATGATGTAGGGCAGGGAGACGTTTTACCGCCGCCACACATTCCTGTTCACATTACCCTTGCGGCTGCCGTACGACTGCTTGCGACAAAGTTTGCGGCAAAAATCGACAAAAATTGCTGAGTTTCGGACGACAGCCTCCAGAGAGTCCTACGAATTCGTAGCGTCGCACGACAGCCGCAACGGCGATTACTCGACATGCACATTATTTCCTTGAATTTCGAAGATTTTTGGACGCCGTACGGCAGCTGCTCGACAGCTGCAAGACATCTGGGCGACTCCCGCACGATGTACGATTGTGTAATAGTTTGGATGAGGCTTTTGTCAGTCAAATGTTGCGGTTGCTTTTCGGAGGTCGGACATCCGTACGATCGTCCTACGGTTGTCTTGCGTTCTATCGCAAGCTGTCACAAGAGGGACCGAGAAACGTACGGCAATCGCACGAAGTCGCACGACAGTCTTCCGTGCGATTACATGTACTGTATCACTTCAATAGTGTTTAAAGGCCTGGTCCTGTCATGGAAGTCGGCGGAGCTCTGGTCCGCATCCAGTTTTGCAACGTTAGAGCACCCTACATATTGCTGATGGTACTGGCAATGACGCATTGCGTTTTCATCAACAAGCATCGCCAACGATGTGACAGTGTGCCGAAGGCATTTTCCACGACACGTCTGGCTCGGAACTGCCGATAGTTGAACACTGTCTGTTCGTGTGTCATTCCGTAACGTCTAGTGTGCATGCACAAGTAATAAAGGCATTCGCCCTTAATTATTTGAAAAGAAAATAAATGCACATATATTGGAAATATTTGTAAACATCGTCTCGCAGAATGTTGTGGACATTTTGTAGAATCCCCTTTGAAAAAAGGAATGCTGTTTGTACTCGTAAGCATCCACGCATCCATCACGAAAACACGCCTATTTAATTCTGACTCCTTTGAGCCCCACTTTGTATAGTAACAAGAACTGAAGGCCAATGACCAGGAATAGATACAATTAACCCAGATCTCCAATCAGAGACACCAAAGGGAAAGAAACACAAACATGAAATAACTAGACCCTAATGGAAACACCAATAGCGGAAAGCCAAAAAGGCCAGTAACTTTCCCACAAAATGGTCAATTGACTATCAAAAACAATAATAAAAAAAGATCAAATAAAATTAAAAAAGAATGAAATAAATAAATAAGAAAATAAAAAATAAGCGGTACACACACTAAAAGACAAACCGATCTCCGAGAACACAAAAACCAAACAACCACATAGATGGAAACGGTGAGGACTCGACAGCAAGAAACAACTGAAATGCTGCAGCAACTTGAAAGAAAACCGACAGTTAGACTCCGATGGACCCCATATAGTAAAACTGGGGTTTATGGGGGCAAACAATATGTTTCTTATATCTACTCTATAATACAGATTGTGGGTACTCGATAGAACTGCCTCAGTTCTAACGTTTACCCACAGTCTATATTTTGAGCAGAAATAAGATAAATATCACAATTTTTAATATTAAAATTTTCGTGCTTTTTTTCGGCGATAAAATTACGATGTATTTGTATAGACGTGTTTTCATAATGCACTTGTACAATTGTATCAAATACCATTAATATATCTTAAAGAGTGTTGGAGTTATGGCGATCACAAAGTTTTGTCTACAGACGTTTGGGTTTGGATGGACTGACAGATGGACGGATGGGCGCCAGGCTGATTTCATTATCCCCAGAACCTGTTCGGTCGAGAGATAATGTTTACCAGCTGCAATGTATTTCTGGTGTACCTCAAAAAGGTCATGACAGGAAGAAAGCGATGTAGCATCAAATAGTTAAAGCATTTACTATGAATATGTGGAATGACTATTTTTATGCTGATTGAAGTACATACAACATTAGAGCACTGATAAGACGTATATTTCTTGCACACCAGACAAGGAAATCCGTGATTTTACCCTGGGATAGAAATTTATGTTCTGACCCTGGTGTTCCGACCCCAAATCGAATATAATCGCGCGTTTGATAAATGCACTGGTTGATTACAACCTCATGCGCGGCGTCGTCATGCGTGACGTCACTAAACATTCCTGTTGTGTCATCACAAAATGGCGGACGTCGGTAACCGAAGTGACAGCAGCATTAAAAATTCGCAATAGAAATGGAAGGTATGCAAGAAAAAGAATCCAATATGGGTGTGAGGGGTGGATAGAAAAATCCGTCCCTCGGGATCACTGTCCGGCATCACTCGGCAAGCCTCGTGATGCCGGACAGTGTCCCTCTGGACGGATTTTGCAATCCACCCCTCACACCCATATAAGGTTCTTATATTATTGAAGTACAAACAACATTAGAGCACTGATAAGACGTATATTGAAATCCCCTATTCACTCTGCACGTAGCAAAGTGTAGTAAATACTGCGATTTAGATTTCTATCTAAGCATGAAATCCATTCCTTAATGATATCTCTAAACGTTACCATAATGGCGTGTTTCATGACAACGATATAATCACTTGTCATTTTTGTCGGAAATACAAACAGTGATAAGGTATAGCGTGTGTTACAACCACAGTTTTTTGTTTGTTTGTATTGGAGTTTAACGGCCCAGTCTACACTATTAAGGTCATTTTTGAGCCGGTCAGTTTACCTATCCACAGTTTTCCTTGACAGGCTAATTCGTAAGCGGTTAATTAGTACAGTGCACATTTTTTCGCCAAAAACTGACAACTGTCCTTCTTGAATCAGCGGAAGGGAGAGAATGACCGTAGAAAGGATTTCATGATCAACCTCCAAGAAAGAATGTATCGAACCCGCGCCCTCCTGATCACCAGTCAGACGTGCAACCGACTGAGCTACCGATGCCGGCGTACAACAACGGTCTAACAGTACATTACGCGAACACGCCAATACAGATACATTGTAAACTGTACCGCCGAAAAAAAAATTAAGATGAAAAAAATGTGATATTTTTCTTATTTCTGCTCAAAATATAGATGGTTGGCACTCGTTAGAACCGCCTTCTAACAAGTACCCACAATCTATATTTGAGCCCCGCCAAGCGAATTTGTGTCTTCGAGCATTCCGTCATGACAAATTTTAACTGCGCATGCCCAGCCATTCAGAGGGGCCAGGGATATGGCTTTCTGTCTGAAGTTTCCTCTATATTCACTGCTAGTATGAGCGAGCAGCGAAGGTTCTGGCGAGACTGCGCGGATGCGCAGGCTCGCCTGAACCTTCGCTGCTCGCATAGGCGATAAGTACCAAAATCGCTTGACGGGGCCCATTTTATAGCAGAAATAAGAAAAATAAGGTTTACCCCTGTAAATCTCAGTTTTGCTATATAAATGTGGGGTTCAAAGGGGTCAAAATTATAGGCGTGTTTTCTTGATGAGCTGTCATTTCAGTGCAAAATCGTTTAACCCTTCGGGACTGAAGGACGGCTCTATTTGGCTGACTGAGACCAATACGAAAAAATGCCTATACAAATACATTGTAAACTTTACAGCCAAAAAAGCGAACATTTTGAGTTACCACAATCTATATTTTGGAGCAGAAGTCGAAAAAATAAGGCTGTCCCCTCTAAACCCCAGTTTTACTATATAAAAGTGGGGTTCAAGGGGGTCAAAATTATAAAGGCGTGTTTTCCTCAGATCATCGCTGATGATCATCGTTCGATACTCGCTCGGACCACAGTTCCTAATAAGTGAAAAGTTATTGTAGGGTAGTAAACCAAGGACAAAAAAGTATGTTACATGTATTGCTTGCGTAAATCTTTCACAGCCGAGTTTCCAAAGTGAACCATTCCGCCTATGAAATTAGGAGTGGGGCCTCCATCGCCTAAGTGAGCGCTAACGTACAAATCAAAGCGAAGATGCTATACTTTAGAATTTCTATACTGAGTTTCAGACACATATAATTGCCCAATTAAAGCAATGTTTATGGCTGCCAATAATTACGCGCACTTAAGTAAGGTGAGATATAAAGTTTGCGAAATCAATACGCGGACGATCTCATTTAACACTGCAGGTGCCAAACAAGCTAGATTTACTTGTTATTGCACTAGTTTTCCCCTTTGCCAAAGTCTCCCGGGGTGCTTATAGTAAAATAGGCGCGGACGGCCGTCGTCGTCGTCCATCGTCGTCCATCGATCGTTGTCGACAATATTTTCATAGTTATGCACCTCTGAAGATGAAGGGTATAGCTGGTGGAATTCATATGCAGTCGTCAGGCAAAATAAAGAAAAGGTAAAGTTGCATACACCACAACCTCTTTATAACACTTTTGTGGGGGTCCAAAGCAGAAATCGTGTTACTTAAACAGCCGTGTTATATCCAAACAAAAATGTATAGATTATACAGAAAAAATACCATAAATGGTCATTTTTCTATATAATCTATACATTTTTGGGACTCATCTTGAAACCGTGTTAAATCCCTAACCGTGTTATAATGAACCGTGTTATAATGAAGTTGTGATGTATTGGTTTTATTCGGTCCATCCATCTTGCAACTTGCATGTATTTGACTGACAAGTGCATGTGATGCGTCGCTCATCCGCCCGAAGACCTCATGTTACATGTAAATATATTAAAGTGGCGTTTACATTTGAATACATTATTGTTTTTTTTTTTGTTTGTTTGTTTTTGTTTTTGTTTTGCTCAAAATATATTGTGTGTACATGTACTTTTTGACCCGCCTCGCTGTGGCGGTTATAACGAGCCCCGAAAATCTATTTTTGGATTATAAATAAGTAAGAATATAAATATTCTTCCGAAATATCATTACGAAAACACGCCTTTAAAATGCATTGTAAACTTTACCGCCGAAAATAACAAGAACATTTGAGGATGAAAATTTGTGATAATTTTCTTATCGAGGCGGTTATAACAGGTATCCTCGATCTCTATTTTAGAGCACAAATAAGGAAAATAAGTTTTATCTCCGAAAAGCCCAGTTTTACTATATGAAAGTGGGGGTTCATGAGGGTCAATGATTGTCGCTTGTTCAAACCATATAAACGTTTGACCAATATCACCCATTTCGGACTTATAGAACATATTTAATGTCACTACAGCTGGTGCCTGGGAATGTATGGTAGCCGTAGAAAGTCTCCCTGCCCTACATCATAGTGTAGTTTATATTTTCTTGTCCTTTGGGATCATTGATTCCATTGTGGCATTTTGAAAGTGTTTGAGGGTCACTGATGAGGCCTAATTGGCCGAAACTGGCTGGTCTGGCCCAGAAAACATGTACACTTCATGGCCTTGGAATGATAAGCAAAATGTTCTACTGGGAACGGGTCTTAAACTGAGTTTAGATGGCCACATAAGACCAAACCTTGTGACCAAATAGCACAGGAACAGTTATATCTAGGCTCGTCTTAGCAGTTTTGTGACGACGCCCCTATTTACCTTGGGTTTTGGTTTAAAATTTTATCTACTGGTCTTTTGTCTACAAGAGTATTCATATTATAGCCCGATGGTCAAGAATGTCTCCTCCCTGGAGTGTCACTGACCCATACAGTAAAGAAATTAAAGTCTCTTCTTGTCTGAAACTGGAAATCCTAGAGCTGTGACATTTGGTGTCTAGTTCCTATCAAGATTGGTTAAATTATAGCCTTGCTGTCATAAATGGCCGTATCTCAGGAATTCATATTTTGTTCTAAAACAACATGACTCGGACTTATGATACTCTATATGTTGTAGAGTTCTACCAAAGACGATACAATTATGACGCTGTGGTCTAGAAAACTCGGATCAAACAAATACTTGTTTGAACCACAGTGAAAGTGAGGGTGATGGTTGTGGTTCCGTAAGTTAACCTTAAAAAGTTAAACTCACCAGTAATTTTTACTGACCGTTCAAAGTGGTTTAACAGTACTCATGGGCGGTCGGTATCAGCTCTTCGTGGAAGTACCATGCAGCCCAATATCTTAACATTTACATATCAATGTCACATCTCAACAAATCCCTTTGAATATGGAATGGTAGTGCATACATGAACAAGGCTGTGTTACTGGAGATACACAATTACTAGATTGTGGATGCTCATTAAAACTGACTGAATGGGACGACGAATACCAACATTCTGTATATGGGGAAAAGTATTGATACATATTGCAGCGTAGAGATGGTATCGAATTATAGACTGTCGAGTTAAACTCGGTGTCTGAATGTATAAAACTCTCTAATTCAATATTAAGCTTTCAAAAATCTTCTTTTATCTACAGTCGAACTTTAATGGCTCGAACACCTTTGGGACCATGGAAATCTGTTCGAGACAGGGGAAGTTCGAGCCACTGAGGGTTACTGCCAGGAGGCATAATGGGGCTAATTTTGGGACATCTTTTCTGTGTTCTATAATAAAAATGTATACTGTGTGTACTCATTAGAATCGCCTCATAGAGGCGATTCTAATGAGTGCACACAGCATACATTTACAAGAGAATAGGAGAAGATTTCCTTAATTACCCTCACTTTTTCTTATGTGGAGAAATTCCCTCGGGACACAAGAACGGGTTCGACACAGCCATGGTAAACGAGCCATCGGTGTTCGAGCCATCGAAGTTCTACTGTAATAGTGTATCGGATTAAAACAAACAACTATCGAATCCACACAATCAGCCTTTCGAATTCCACTTTTGACTGAAGTTTTGAAAACAAAAGCGTTGAAAAGAAGTCAAATCTCGTATTTATTTTCAAACTGGTTCCACACGACCAATATTGTAGCTTGGACAGTAATCCAACCGGTTCCAAACGTCAGGTCTTGTCGAATTCGACAGTAATCAGCGGATTGCACACGGCTTCTTTTGTCAAATTTGACAGGAAGCAAACTGATTCCACACGACCAATCTTGGCAAACTTGACAGCAAGCTAACTGATTCTACACGATCAATATTGTCGAATCGGGCAGTAAATAAACTGATTCCGAACGACCACCAATTTTGTCGAATTCGACAGTAATCAAACTGATTCCAAATGACCAGTACAGTCGAATTCGAAGAGATTGGTTCGATTACTAATAAAATCAGTTTGATAACTGACAAATGGCAAGAATTTTCGTAAGTATTCTGTTGATTACTGACAAATTTGTCGCTTGTTACCGGTTTGAATGCTGTCAAATATGATTGACAAGAATGGTTATGTTGTATACAATTGATTACTATCAAATTTGACTGAATTTGTCGCGAGGAATATATTGGATTCCTATCAGTTTTGACAATAGAGATTGTATGGAATCAGTTTGATTACTAACGAGATTTGAAATTTTGAATCAGTTCGATTGCTGTCACATTTGACAAGATTTATCGCATCACGAAAACAGGCCTATACAATTTTGACCCCTACCCCCTCGAACCACACTTTTAGTCTGTAAAAATGGGGTTTACAGGGGTATACCTTATTTTTCTTATTGCGGCTCTAAAATACACATTAGAACCGCCACGATGGGGTGGTTCTAACGAGTATCCACAATCTATATTTTGAGGAGAAATAAAAAAAAAAGTTCACAATGTTTATCTACAATTTTCGTTTTTAGCCAGTAAAATTCACAATGTATTTGTATAGGCTTGTTTTCGTAATGTCGAATTCGACAGTAATCAAACTGATTTCACATGACCAGTACAGTCGAATTCGAAGAGCTTGGTCGTGCGTAATAAGTTCGGTTACCAATGAAATAAGTTTGATAACTGTCAAATGGCAAGAATTTTCGTATGTATTCTGTTGAATACTGACAAATTGGTCGCGTGTTTTCAGTTTGAATACTGTCAAATTTGATTGACAGGAGTTGTAATGCTGTATCAAATAGATTACTATCAAAGACTTGATTTAATTTGTCGCAAGGAATGCATTGGATTACTTTCAGTTTTGAAAATAGAGACTGTGTGGAGTCGGTTTGATTACCATCGAGATTTGACATTTTGAATCAGTTCTGTTGCTGTCAAATTCGACCAGATTGATCGCATCACGAAAACAGGCCTATTTAAGTTTGATCCCCTCGAACCTCACGTTTATATAGTAAAATGGGGTTTACAGGGGGTAAACCTTATTTTTTTCTTATTACTGCTCTAAAAATAGAGTGTGGGAACTCGATGAGCCGTATCTAACGAGTATTCACAATCTATATTTTGAGCAGAAATAAGAAAAATAACAAAGTTTTTCATCTATTTTTTTTTCGGCGATTAAGGTTACCATCACGAAAACACGCCGATATAATTTTGACCCCCTTGAACCCCACTTTTATATAGAAAAACTGGGGTTTATTGGGGTAAACATTATTTTTTCTGATTTCTGCTCTAAAATATAGATTGTGGGTACTCGTTAGAACCGCCTCGATGAGGCGGTTCTAACGAGTACCCACTATCTATATTTTGAGCAGAAATAAGAAAAATAGCACAATTGATCATCAAAAAATTTAGTTTTTCGGCGGTAAAATTTACAATGTATTTGTAAGGCGTCTTTTCGTAATGCATGTATTTGTTTAGGTGTGTTTTAGTATGAAATCCCTTTTTAAGTACTACAAGATTTTACTGGTCATCAACACTTTCCATGATATCAATCGATAGCTGCCCACAGCAATGTACTTTATAACGAAAAATATTATTCTTTGTGAAGATTTGATTTGAGTTCAGAGGCTTTTAATTCTACCAGTAACCTCGGGGACTGATCTCGAGAGATCCATAAACATATTCCCGCAATTAGTAGCATTGTCTGTAGAAAAACATGCCTGTGCGGTATAATTTTATCTTACACAGCTATAGAAACGTGTTAAATTTTTCAGTTGCTATTGCTGATACAAGCATAGGTTTGGGTTTTCATTTGTTTCGGTGGTTGTAACGAGTACTTGTTTACAACGTTTAGAGGTTTGCGATCAGTAAGACACCGACCCGTCTTTCCATTAATACATTTAGCAAAACCCTTGGATTAAGCCATATGGATTCTTCACCTCAACAGCAAGCATAAAGTAGAAGTAAAACAAAGATCAGGAATCGATACAATTAACTTACTCCACCCATCAAAGACACCAAAGGGGAAGAAACACAAACATGAAGCGACCAGACCATAATGAAAACCTAAACAAAGGAAGGCCATAAGGACAGTAACTTTCCCACAAAAAATGGCCAAATGGACCTCAAACATAAATAATACCTATAATGTTCACAAATGACACTAACATGGTGTGAAGCCTTGGTTCATTGTACAGTTATTTATCATATGACGTCGCATCTGAGAGTGTAATGATACCATACAATACATTCCGTAATCCAGTAAGGTTGGTTTTAAACGCCGCTAAACTTTACATTCGCAACGTCATTAACATTAACAATTTCGCCTTTTTCTAATGACGGAATATTGAAATTTATGCCAACAAGTCGTGAATAAAATGCGTTTTAATGTCATATAATAAATAGAATCTTGCATTCGTGCTCATGTATAATTGAATTTATTAAACTTTTTGAGGAAAAGGCATAAAATGCTCGGCGGAACTTATTAAACTCGTGGAGGAAAAGGCATAAGCCTAGCATTTTATCACTTTTCCTCACCTCGTTTAATAAATTCAATACTACGTGCAGCATCCCCGAAGCGTAAGGGACGACCCCTTGCATTATGGCCGGAAGTCGTAGGCCCGTGCAATTATGCATGGGGCCGTCGGAGTCAGACAGAGGCAATCGGTTCGATAATATCCCAAACAGTCATGAAATAACTGTTTACTTACCTTTCTGGTGTACAAATAGCATTCATTGATGACAAATTTGACTAAATAACAATATGAAGTTTGAAGTTTAACAATGTAGACAAAAATTGGGATTTTATCAAAAAGTGTAGACAAAGACCAGACCGCTCTTTCTGATCATGGTCTGCCATGTTTGATTACAGGGATGCATCGTCTGACATGTCAGACACCATATTTTGTATTCAGTTGTTGCTGTTTGGCAGCAAGTACTCGTTCCCAGACAATCTGGGAAAAATCCCTATGCATTGCTCTAGCACGGGGGAGTAATATACATTCGCAGATGGAAAGCAAAATCATGGCATTATCATCGGTCAATATATATAGCCTTTCAAGACGCAATGAGACATGACTGCACTTTTAATTACGAAATCGACCGTGTTTTAGGTCAAGCATTTATCTGGTATTTTACATAGGTCGATAGCTGCGAAGGTGTTACCAGGCAGACATAAAGTCATAATAGTCTGGAATTCGTACACGCACCATTTTTGTTTCAACATCACGTGAACAACTCCGTGAAATAAAGACCCCCTAAACCCCACTTTATATAGAGAAAACTGGGGTTTACGGGGGTAAACAGTATTTTCCTTATTTCTGTTCCAAGACATAGGTTGTGGGTACTCGTTAGAACCGCCTCAATGAGGCGGTTCTAACGAGCACCCAAAACCTATGTTTGGAGTATAAATAAGAAAAATATCACACATTTTCATCAGAAAAGTAGCCATTTTGGAGATGAGAAATATGCACAATGTCACACGGGTGTGTTATCGTAATGAATTCCTTGACAAAAGTTACCCGAAACTTGCCTTCCCTAAAATGGAATAGTCTCGTCACGCTGGAATCTTAAAATCTCAAAGGTCTTTGATTTACTATAGAACTATTGCCTGGTGAGTATCACTTAAAATTCCCAAATTCTTGCAGTAGACAGTAATAGCTCATTACCTTTTGGGGCGATTGTTATCAACATTTGCCCTAAGTTGCAGTGTATTGAAATTTGGCCTTAATGCAACCAGCCTAATCACTGCCAAGAAAATTCGTAAGAATATACTCATGCATATCCATAACAGTTTATGAAGTGCACAAAAAAACTGTCGATGAAACAAAATATTACAGTGCGTACGCTTTATCAATTTATTTCATAATTGCACATGTCCTGTTTATTTTTATTAAATATAAATTTACACAGGCTTTCTTCCTTTACCATATTATCTATAAAAGGGTTATTTAAAAGATTTATGAATGAAGTCGCGGACAAATATATCTAACCAAAGTGTAAAACCCTTGCTTGTTGTAATGGAACAACTCACCGACAAGTAGTTCACCGATACACTTACCGACACATTTGAACACAGTTTACCGACACATTTGAAGAAGGTTCACCGAAAAACGTTTAACTAGTACATCATTCATGATAGAGAAAAATGCTTGATATGTAAATTGAATATACATTTCTAATCGAAAACCAATACCTTAAGTCAAATGACTAATTATCATGCTAGTTATATGGAATTGGTGTTTACCGATGCTTTAAAAAAGGGCGTCTCCTTTAGAGGCAATAAATAAGTCAAACAGATGAAAACTGATACTTTACCGAATTACCAAACCTTATTTTGACATTAATCATCAGCGACCCTCATTGTTTCATAGTTCCACAATTGAATCGATAATTCCAAAGGACTTGAAATATGATGAATGGTGTGAAAATATTTTTACGATGTCCAAACTGACCCTGAACACCTGCTGTTGTTAGCTCACCTGTCAGGTAGTGACAAGGTGAGCTTTAATGATCACTTTTTGTCCGTCGTCCGTCGTGCGTGCGTGCGTCCGTGCGTGCGTGCGTGCGTCCGTAAACAATTTCAAATAAGTATATCTCTAATACCCCATGGTCAATCTTGATCAAATGTCATAAGAAGCATCATCAGGTAGGGGGAAAGGCTGCATAAAGTTTTTGGGCTGATCAGATTGGAATTCCGGTTGCCATGGCAACATATAGCTCCCATAGACTTACAATGGGAAAAAAATTAAAATATCTTCTCCTCTGAAACCACAGGGCCCAGAGCTTAGATATTTCGCATGTATTAACGGCCAGTGATCACCTACATAATTCCTGCCAATCATGCCCCTGGGGTCCTAATTGGCCACGCCCCGGGGCCCCTTCGCTCCCATAGACTCATAATGAAACAAAAAGCTTCTTCTCGGAAACCACAGGACCAAAAGCTTAGATATTTGGCATGTAGCATCGGCAAGTGGTCATCTACATAATTCCTACCAATCATGCCCCTGGGGTCCAAACGGGCCACGCCCCGGGGCCCTTTAGCTCCTACAGACACATAATGAAAAAAAAGGCTTCAACAATCTTCTTCTCTGAAACCATAGGGCCCAGAGCTGAGATATTTGGCATGTAGCAACGGCAAGTTGTCACCTACATTATTCCTGCCAATCATGCCCCTGGGGTCCAAACGGGCCATGCCCCGGGGCCCTTTAGCTCCTATAGACTCATAATGGAAAAAAGCTTCAAAAATCTTCTTCTCTGAAACCACAGGGCCCAACGCTTAGATATTTAGCTTGTAGCAACGGCAATTTGTCACCTACATAATTCCTGCCAAACATGCCCCTGGGTTCCAAATGGGCCACGCGCCGGGGCCCCTTTGCTCCCATAGACTCATTATGGAAAAAAAGCTTAAAAATCTTCTTGTCTGAAACTGCAGGGCCCAGAGCTTAGATAGTTACCACGTAGCAACGGCAAGTGGTCACCTACATAATTCCTGCCAATCATGCCCCTTGGGTCAAAACGGGCCACGCCCCGGGGCCCTTTAGCTCCCATAGACTCATAATGGAAAAAAGCTTCAAAAATCTTCTTCTCTGAAACCACAGGGCCCAGAGCTTAGATATTTAGCATGTAGCAAAGGCCAGTGGTCACCTACATAATTCCTGCCAATCATGCCCCTGGGTTCCAAATGGGGGATGCCCCGGGGCCCCTTAGCTCCCATAGACTCATAATGGAACAAAAAGCTTCAAAAATCTTCTTCTCGGAAACCACAGGGCCAAGAGCTTAGATATTTAGCATGTAGCAACGGCAAGTGGTCACCTACAAAATTCCTGCCAATCATGCCCCTGGGGTCCAAACGGGCCATGCCCCGGGGCCCTTTAGCTCCTATAGACTGATAATGGAAAAAAGCTTAAAAAATCTTCTTCTCTGAAACCACAGGACCCAGAGCTTAGATATTTAGCTTGTAGCAACGGCAATTTGTCACCTACATAATTCCTGCCAAACATGCCCCTGGGTTCCAAATGGGCCACGCGCCGGGGCCCCTTTGCTCCCATAGACTCATTATGGAAATAGCTTAAAAAATCTTCTTCTCTGAAACTGCAGGGCCCAGAGCTTAGATATTTAGCACGTAGCAACGGCAAGTGGTCACCTACATAATTCCTGCCAATCATGCCCCTGGGGTCCAAATGGACCACGCCCCGGGCCCCTTAGCTCCTATAGACTCCTAGTGGAAAAAAAGATTCAAACATCTTCTTCTCTGAAACCACAGGGCCCAGAGCTTAGATATTTAGCATGTAGCAATGGCAAGTGGTCACCTACATAAATCCTGCCAATCTTGCCCATGGGGTCTAAATGGGCCACGCCCCGGGGTCCCTAAGCTCCCATAGACTCATGTTGGAAAAAAGCTTCAAAAATCTTCTTCTCTGAAACCACAGCGCCAAGAGCTTAGATATTTTGCATGTAGCAACGGCAAGTGGTCACCTTCATATTTCCTGCCAATCATGCCCCTGAGGTCCAAATGGGCCACGCCCCGGTACCCCTTAGCTCCCATGGAATCATAATGGAAAAAAGCTTCAAAAAATCTTCTACTCAGAAACTGTGAAACACAGAACTTAGATATTTAGTATCTAGCAACATTAAATAGCCAGCTACATAAATCCTGCTAACCCTTCCCCTGGGGTCAAAATTGGCCTCGCCCGAGCTCCAATAGACTTATAATGGAAAAAAACTCTAAAAATCTTCTTCTATGAAATCATAAGGCCCAGAGCGTAGATTTTTAGTATGTAGCAACGTCAAGTGGCCACCTACATAAATCCTGCCAGTTATGCCCCTGGGATCCAATTGGCCCCACCCCAGGGCTCTTTAGCTTACATAGACTTACAATTGGAGAAACTTCAAAAATGTTCTTCTCTGAAACCACAGGGCCCTTATAATGAAAAAAAAAAAAAAAAAAGCAACTTAAAATGGGGAAAAAAATCTTCAAAAATCTTCTTCTCTGAAACCATAAGTCCCAGAGCTTAGGTATTTAGCATGTAGCAATGTCAAGTGGTCGCCTACATGAATCCTGCCAATCATGCCCCTGGGGTCCAAATCCTGTGGCCCCTAAACTCTAACAAACTTATAATGGAAAAAGCTTCAAACATCTTCTTTGAAACCATGAAGTACAGACCTTAGATATTTAGTATATAGCAACACAAAATGGTCGCCTACATAAATCCTGCCAACCGTGCCCTTTGGGTCAAAATTGGCCAAGCCCCAGGGCTCATTAGCTCCTTTAGACTAATACTGGAAAAACTTAAAAAAATCTTTTCCTCCAAAACCATAAGGCACAGATTTTTTTTGATTTGAGGTTTGACATCCCCGTAAAAACTGTATAGGTCATTTTGGAGATGTCTCTTCCAATTTTGTGGGACTTTTACCAGACAGTGAGATGAAATTACATCTCAAGCCCTGTCGCCCAATGAAACCAGTGGGTTTATAAGTATGGACACCGCTTTGCCTGAGCTTAGATATTTAGTATGTAGCAATGTCAAGTGGTCTCCTACACTAATGATTTTCTGGTACACAGGTGAGCGATATAGGGCCATTGGGCCCTCTTGTTTATACATGTATGTGCTATAAAGATATATCCGTTGGATGCAAGAATACACAACAGAAAAATATATTCAAGCCTGATTTAATCTATATTCTTTAAGCGCGAACAAAGTTCCTAAATAATCGCCTCACCAGCACTTTGATAGTAAATCTGGAAAAAATAGTTTAAGATACCCATTTTACCAGTACATGCGCACTTAAATGATTCTAACATCATTTTGTAATTGAACAGTTTAGTACGTGAACAACACGTCCGTGAAATGAACATCCCCAAACCCTACTTTGCATAAAGATAACCGTGGTTTATGAGTGATATATTATTTTTCTTATTTCTGAGTCAATATAAAGATTGTGGCACCTAGTTAGATCCATCTCACTAGGGCGGATCTAACGAACACACACAACATGTCTTTGCAGTATAAACAAGTAACACATCACGGATTTCGTCAGAAAAGTAGCCATTTTTGGAAGTGAAAAATACACTGCCGCTCAGATGTGTTATCATAATGCATTAGAAATAGGATATTTTTTAGTCACAATGGGTTATCTAAAGCGCCAGATCGGGAGACATAATGGTGATAGTATTTCTAAAATATGCTAAGATACATGTGCAATAAACATTATGCTGTATGTACCTCATTTAGGCAATTCCAATTAATGCAGACTTTACAAGATAAATTAATAAAAAAAAAACACACCTAAAGTATCACATATACATGTACATGTATATCATCACGCTAACAAGTCTGCGAAATGTGGACCCCCCTTAAACTCCACTTTATATAGAGTAAACTGGGATTTACGGGGTAATACATTGTTTTCCTTATTTCTGCTCCAAGACATGAGTTGTGGGTACTCGTTAGAACCGCCTCAATAGGCGGTTCTAATGAGCACCCACAACCTATGTTTTTAGTATAAAAAAGAAACATATCACTGGTTTTCATCAGAAAAGTGGCCTTTTTTGGAGATGTGAAAAATGCACTATGTCGCACGAGTGTGTTAGCGTAATGATAAACGGATATATGGAGCTTCTTATTTACGAAGGCAGCTTACCTATTCGAGATGAAACAAGAGAAAAAACAACAACATAAAAAGCCGTAACGTGGCCTATATATATCGGGTCAAAACGTTCCTGTACATAAAATTTGTTTCGGTTACCATAGTTACTACAAATGATAACTACACAAAGTTTGCTTTGCGAATGCAAAAGCCCAGATCGTTTACATAAACCTATCATAGTATGTTATTTAAACACCCATGGGGGTCGCTGCGTCACGTTTGTTGAGAAAATCATTTAAACATCATTAAATACATAATCAAAAGAGTTCTAAAATGCGTCGCATCACGGTGAGGCGGTTCTAACGCGTTCCCACAATCTATATTCTGAGCAGAAATAATAAAAATATCACAATTTTTCATCTCAAAATTTTCATTTTTTCGGCGATATAGCTGGCAATGTATTTGTATAGGCGTGTTTGCGTAATGACATGTAACATTTCATTAGCTACACTGTGCGCCGGTTTAACCGCAGTTCCATTTGCGATCACATATAGTCATTCGAAACAAATCATGGTCGATTATAACCATAGACCCCTCACTCATGACCCAGATACACAGGATGGACTCCTTTAGTCTAAAGTGCATAAAAAGGAAGACCATACTTGGATCAACGGCGAACTCCCCAATATATTAAGTAAACGTGACCTACTCTACCGGAAATATTGGAAGTTGGACAATCCAAAAATAGAAGATTTTTAAAACTCTTACATGTTATACGTAGAAAATCCAAGGAGGTTCCTTTCCCTTTGGTGTCTCTGATGGGAGGTGTGAGGTGTGTGTGTGAATTCGGGTTAAACGTCGCTTTCAACAATATTTCAGTCATATCACGAGGGGTAGGAGGTGTGAGGTAATTGTATCGATTCTTGATCATTGCCTTCACTTTTATTTTTATAAAAATACCTACACGTACTTGATGTCTTAGGGTTTTATGTTATTTTAGAGCCTAGCAGTAATGTTCCCACCAAAAAGCTTCACTCTAAAAAGATGAAGCACTCCAAACAATATTCTGCAAGAGAGTCCCGTAGGTTCTCGGCTTTAAAAAAAGGAGTCACCAAAACTTAGAGTAGAATTTAAACGAGTAAGTGCACTCGTTCACAAACCTCAAAATACCCCCTTTTTCAAGGTGCACTCTGCAAAATTAAACCTTGATCATTATTTGATGTACACTGACAACCCTAATTCGGCAATGCAGGATATAAAGATCTCAAAGAAAGGAATTGAAAACCGAAATCTTACCGGAATTCAGTCCATATAAATACCTCGGGTCCAGATCAGACCAAACCTATAAGTCTGAAAGTCCTGCATGCTGGACCATAATCTTTAAGACATCTCTCCGCGATCTTTTGAGACAGATAAACGTTTGAAGCCATTAGAAGGCAAACCAATGTAATCCCACTATCCATTACGATAACACATCCGCGAGATATATAGAGGATCTTATGAGTGTCCATGTATTATTGAATTGATTAAACGAGTTGAGGAAAAGGGATAAAATGCGAGGCTTCCCGAGCATTTTATTCCTTTTCCTCAACGAGTTTAATTAATTCAATAATACATGAGCACGAATGCTAGATTCTATTTATCATATGACATTTTATTTAAGATTGTTTACAAAAATATCAATATTCCCCCATTAGTAAACGCGACGTCGTTTCGTTAAGGACGTCGTACATGTAACGTCACGGAACGTATCTAGCTAATTTGCATATTTAATCCACTAGTGGACGATCGAAAATATTTCATGGCGTTATTACACTCTCAGACGCGACGTCATATGATAAAGTGTTGTTTTTTTTTTTCATTCCTCAAAAAAAGGTATTTTTTTCTGATAAAAATGTGTGATACTTTTTTTATTTATACGGAGAACATAGGTTTTAGGTGCTTGTGAGAACAGCTTCATGGATCTAACGAGTACCCACAACCTATGTCTTTGAGCAGAAATAAGTAAAATAATGTATACCCCTTAAATAGAAGTAGAGGCAATGATCAGGAATCGATACAATTAATCCACAGCTCCCATCAGAGACACCAAAGAGAAAGAAACACAACTGAACACGAAGCAACAGACCCCAACGGTAACACTAACAGTGGAGAGCCAAAAGGACAGTTACTTTTCCACAAAAAGGCCAAAAGGCTATCCTAAATAAAATAACATAAGCGACACAAACACCCAAAGACAATGCATAACAAAAATAAACCGCGACAGAGGAACCGCCTTGGAACGGTCATCAGAAAGAAACCCAACTGGGGGCCCAAACCTCAGTTTTCTCTATATAAAGTGAGGTGTAGGGGGTGTTCTTTTCACGGACTTGTTCACGTGATGCGAAGAAGGTTGAGAAGCTAAAATCTTCAACCTATAGCCAACTATCCATCATATGTATCTCATGCAAAACCTGAGAACATAGTTGCCTCATCCATAATCAAACACCTTGATCAACAGCACATTTTTCTTTGAATTGCTTTGTGGAATCCGAGAGTAAAGGTCCCGTGAGACACAACTGATAATGTTGGTAATGAACTTCTCAAGGGGATGCAATCGGGCAAAGAGACTAACTTGATTATTCAGACTTCAGTAAAGCATTTGATAAGCTGGCTCGTTAGAAAACGGTTTTCTATATTGAATAACATACCAACCGTCCGACGCATCAACTTAAAACTTTAAACATAGTGTCACAACAACAATACATAATTACATGGAAGATCTGTAACTCTAGCTACGATAATATTAGAGTTATCTCTTACCATATGAAATGTATGGAACAAGACTTTTGTGAAGGCTCTTCAAAAAACATTTCAAACGAATCGACTTCGAGTGGGATATTCGTTATGAAAAGATGGGAAAATCCAATTCACGGGTGGTGTAGCAATATATATTCATTTACTTGAGAACACATTAAGAATTCCAGAATGAGGGAGCAAAAGTGGAAATTGCAACGTACCTCTCTCAACTTTAGCTTGTGAAACCGATGAATCATGTCGTTACAGCTGCAAGTGTTAACTTATATTTCAGGATCTCGGATTTTTATCTGTGGGTGTGAGATTCGAGCCTAGAGAGGGGATGCTGCACGTGATGGTCGACCAAGCAAAGGCACTACCGCAACATCAATTGACGGGACCGCCTGGTGAGTTGAAGTGCCTCTCTCTCTCTCTCTCTCTCTCTCTCTCTCTCTCTCTCTCTCTCTCTCTCTCTCTCTCTCTCTCTCTCTCTCTCTCTCTCTCTCTCAAAACACATACTTGTGAAAACACACGAAACTGATTCCATGTCTGTGCATCAAGTTTCGATTGCAAAGCCGCAATGCGTTGGCTCGAGCGAGCGAAGATATTATGATTGAAGCGTAAATAAGAATTATAGCAAATATTCTGTTGTTCTAGTCACGAAAAAGCAACAATAGCTTCCATTCCGATAACAAATCCGTGTGATATAGTGTAGTTTTCAAACCTAAAAAAAGATTGGGTACAACATAAATGTAAAACGACAGACTGCATACATGTTAGTTAACCCATTCACGGCTGATAACTTTGCTTACCTCTTTAGTTGCACGCCGGTGGGTCAGGCCTCAGATTCTATAACGGTTCCAGTGTAAAGGCTTATATTATTTTGTTTTGGTTAGCCAACTGGCCTCTTTGCGGGAATGTTACAGTCCTTTAGGGTTTCCGCTATTGACGTTTCCGTTAGGGTTCAGTTGTCTCATGTTTGTGTTTCTTTCCATTTGGCGTCTTTGATGGGAGCTGTGGGTTAATTGTATCGTTGGTTGGTACCTGATGCTCTGTCTCTGGTCGAGCCCATCGGAGTCTAATTGTTGGTTTTCTTTTGGTCCAGCATTTCATTGGTTTCTTGCTGTCGAGTACTCACCGTTGTTTCATCTCTGTGGTTGTTTATTTTTTGTATTCACTGAGATGTTGCACTGATGATATAGGAGGACTTCATGCGGACTGAACAAATTATTTGTCTTAATTGCGACAGAAGTAGGGGCAAGGATCGTGGCCACGTAAAATCGATTTAAGCCACCCAGTGAAAATTGTTTCCACTGACCGTTCCAAGGCGGTCCTTCTGTCGCGATTTATTTTTGTTATGGTTTTTCTTTGTATGTTTGTGTCGCTTATATTTTTTATTTTGGATAGCCTATTGGCCATTTTGTGGGAAAGTAACTGTCATTTTTGCTTCTCGCTATTGATGTTTCCATAAGGGTCTGTTGTTTCATGTTTGTGTTTATTTCCATTTGGTGTCTCTGTTGGGAGCTCTGGGTTGATTGTATCGATTCCTGATCATTGCCTCCACTTCTATTTTCGTTGATGACCACATTTGTCATTCAGCCACCAGCTTTGTTGTATGTGTTACAGAAGGTCAAGACAAGTTTCCTAAGTTGTATTGGTTACCTAAACTTCAAAGCACGGTTTATTGCGAATTCAAGCTCTTGTACCACCACTGAACTTTCCAAATCAAATTATTAACTTATTGCGACAAGGTCTTTGAAAGATCGGGGAGGAGGCTTCATGATGTCCCTTTCCGTTGAAAACCAATCTGAATGCATTGAAAAATAGAAGTAGAGGCAATGAATCGATACAATCAACCAATGGCTCCCATCAGAGACACCAAAGGGAAAGAAACACAAACATGCATCAACATACCTAATGGAAACACCAACAGCGGAAAGCCAAAAGGACAGTTACTTTCTCACAAAATGGCCAATAGGCTATCCAAAATAAAATAATACAAGCGACACAAACACCTAAAAACAACACAATAACAAAAATAAATCGCGACAGAAGAACCGCCTTGGAACGGTCAGCGGAAACGAATTCCACTGGGAGGCTTAAATCGATTTTACGCGGCCAAAATCCTCGCCCTTATTTCCATCGCGATTTAGACAAATAATTTGTTCAGCCCGCATGAAGGCCTCCAAACTCATCAGTGCAACATCTCCGTGAACACAAATAATCAAACGACCACAGAGATGAAACAAAGTTGAGGAGTCGACAGCAAGAAAATTATTTTAATTTTTCTCCAGCCAAAAAAAAAAAAAAAAAAAAAAAAACATGGTAGGGCCTGTATTTTCATGTGTTCTTTTTTTTTTTTTTTTTTGTACATGTTTTGTTAATAAAATTGCCATGTTGAGACTTGCACTGTATATCATAATTCAGTGTAGATACTCAAAAAGTCAGCTCTGTAATCTGGAATGTACTAAATGCCAAAAAACTACAAAATTGTGCTTAAAACACGAAATTACTATAGGCAAATGCAAAGACGACACTAGGTAGGGTCGGAAATTGAAAATGGATCAGAAGACAGTTCGTGATAATTTCATACGTTTGGTCGAAACACGTGTTTCTGAAACAGTCACGCATGTCTTGGAGGTATAAATACAGCTACAGAAAAGCAATTTCAAAACCTCACTTTTCCCTTGTTTATGTTGATCATCACATGAACTTTTTAAGCAATATTGTACAGTAAAGTTCCGATATTAAGACCACTTTTGGGACTGTTCAAAAGTGGTCTTTAAGACCCCTTTTGAAGAGTTCAAAAGGTGGTCTCTTATTAGGAGACACTGGTTGTAGAAAACACAAAGAAAGAATTACTGAAACCTCAATAAGCTTTTAAAAGCAAATGTAGTCTTAATTTTAGGTGGTCTTATTAGCGGAATTTTACTGTATATAAAAAACATTGCAGATCCCTACGTACGTGTAGAAGTGTCACAGTCCGCTCACATCGTGTCCAAAAAGCAGACGGCAACGAAGAAGAAGACATCACATCCGGTGTTTGACGAGACATTCACCTTTAACATATCACCTAAGATTGACGACCTGTCATTCACTTCAATCAATATCTTAATCTTTGATCACGATAGAATTCGTAGCGATGACGTCATTGGTAGAGTACAGCTGGGAAATGGTTCCACGGAAGCCAGCGAATTCGAACACTGGACCGAGATTATTTCTAATCCTGGTCACCTGATCACCAAATGGCATTATCTTGTAGACCTTGATGATTGATGTTAAAATGACATTTTACAATTATTATTAACCCTTTTAGGCTGCATGAGCTATTCGTGAGCTTACATCACGAAAACACGCCTATATAATTTTGACCCCCTTGAACCCCACTTCTATATAGTAAAACTGGGGTTTACAGGGATAATCCTTATTTTTCTTATTTCTGCTCTAAAATATAGATTGTGGGTATTCGTTAGAACCGCCTCGATGAGGCGGTTCTTACGAGTGCCCAAAATCTATATTTTGAGCAGAAATAAGAAAAAAAAACACACTTTTTCATCATAAAATTTTCATTTTTTCGGCGATAAAGGTGGCAATGTATATGTATAGGCGTGTTTGCGTAATGACACACCAATCTTTCAGAGTTCAGGGCTCAGAATACCCAAGCATTGTTAGCTTAACGATCTGATTTTACCTGTTCTGGTATGTACAACGTCTGATGCATTGGAATTGTTCGCTGAAAAAAGTCAGTAGCTATTTTATTTGCATAGCTACTCACATTTTTTATCAAAATATTAATATATTTGCAATATTTTATACCCAAAGCTTTAACAATAGGTTGGTTCAAACAGTATTTACATAAGGAAAACATGTCTATGTGACTTATTGGCAGCCAGCGTGGTGTCAGAAATGACAAATATTAGGTAAAAGCTGTAATATGATTCTGATATCTGCTTTAAATATAGATTTTGGGTTCTCGTTACAACTGCCTCAATGAAGCTGTTCTATCGAGTACCCACAGTCTAGTTTTTTTGCGGAAACATGAGGCAGAAAATGTGTACCCCCGTATACCCCACTTTTCTCCATATAATGTGGAGTTTAGTGAGTTGTGGGGGGGGGGGGGGCTCTTCATTTCACAGACTTGATATCGTGTTTTCAATATAAATGGGTCCATCGGGGCTTGAAGAAATACATGCGCTTCATGATGCTTCCACGCAGAGCTGAATCCGAACGCACACGAGTACTGGTAAACAGCTTAGAGAATCTAAGCTTGCCCAGGCAAAGCGTTGCCAGTCGGACCGGCCATGCTTATAAAACATATTGGTTCGTTAGGCGACGGGGCTTGAGATGTCATTTCATCTCAATGTCGGGTAAAAGTCCCACAAAATTGGAAGCAACGTCTCCAAAATTACCTATATAGTGCTGACGGGGACGTTAAACACCAAATCAAACAAACCAAACAAATCAAGATACGAGGACTGTTTAAATATGAATGCAAGTAGAACGTTTTCTCGTGCACTAATGCGAAAATCACCTGGAAATAAATATCACAGCGTAGAAAAACATTTTCTTATACATTGATACCAAACCTGTTAAAATCCGTGCACTTTAGCCATGTATATCGTTCGATAAACACTGTCTACTCTTGTATACTAATGCAAAACATGGTTGGAAGAAGGTCAGAGTACGCCGTTGAAATACGGTCCTATATTAAGACTCGTTATATTCTTGGTATACGGTGCAAAGACATTTTTGATGAAATATGTTCGGTTTATGGGCATAATGAAATGTCTTTTCCGACAGTTTTTCGTTGGTGTAAGAAATTTAGCTGAGGGCTAGGCTCAACAGAAGATGCACCACATGATCGGTGGCCGAAAAGAGCAACATCTGCCAAGATGGTTGCTGGAGTGAAAGAAATAGTTGCTACCGATGCACGATACACCACTAGGCAAATAGCTAGTATGGTTGTCATCTCATTAGGAGCAGCTCATACAATTCTGAAACGGTATTTGAAAATGAGAACGATCTGTGCTAGATGGATTCCCCATCTGTTGACAGATGAGCAGAAAAAGACACGCGTTCAGTGCGCCAAGAAGTTGCTTAAAAAGTTTCCAAATTACAATGCGAAGTTTTACAAAAATAAAGTTCTTCGAAAATTGAAGAAATATTTCAAAGAACGAAGACCCGAAACTGGTTTGGCCAATTTCAGATTGCTACATGACAATGCGTCATCGCACAATGCGTTCATTGCGCAAGACTATCTGAAGCAGGAAAAGGTTGTTGAACTCCCTCACCCCCCCGTATTCCCCTGACCTTGCCCCGTGTGACTTTTTTGTCCCGCGGCTGAAAAAATGCCTTTCTGGTCGAAAATTTGTACAGCGCAAACACCTCGGTTCTGCAATATTCCAGTGCCTTCATAGTATACCTCGAAAAGACTACCAAAATGCATTCAATGATTGGATCAGAAGACTGAAAGTTTGTATATCTGTTAAAGTGGAATACTTTGAGGGGACATAATAAATTTTTCATCAAAATCTATCACGGAATCATTTTTATGTGCTTAGTTGCATTCATATTAGAACGGTCCTCGTAAATGGTACAAGATCTGACTGTAAGAAGAATGCTTATGTGAGAATCATCTCCTGTGACAATGTGGAAATGACAATATGTTAATTAACGACATCGCTAGTTTTTTTTCACTTCTGGGCCCAGTTGCTCAAAACAAATGATTTCTTCAGCTGACATTTAAGGGGAATGGATACACCTTCAGGGGAGGCAACTCCTGCAAAAGTGTTTTTGTCTCCCATGCCAATAGGGGCCAACTCATAATTGAAAGAATTTGCTCCTGAGGAGCAAATTCTTTCCTTTAGGAGTAGATCCCTGTTTCGTAGAGACTGACTCTATAGAAAAACTAACAGGAAGTCCCGAAAGTTGTCTCCCTTTGAAAAATGGCGGAACAATTTCCTAGCTTTCCTGTTCCCCTTAATTAAAATTTTGATTATTAAATATTGCAAATATGCTAGTACGAGTATTTATGAGAAGCCTCCGTGGTGTAGTGGTTAGGCTACTCGCCTTGTAAACCAGGGATCGCAGGATCGATCCCGGGCTTCTCCAGACTTTCGGATGAGTCTTTAAACCGAGGTCCCGTCTCCGTATGGCCTTAGCTGTTGGTGGGACGTAAAACTCTAACACACACTCACGAGTATTTATGACAAAAATATAAGCAGTGTATGCAATCTGCAAATTAAAATCTACTCACAGTTGTCAGCACAAATACTGGGGCGTTACATATACATGTATATACCGTACCTGCTAAAACCGTTAACATTTTTGCCTTTATTGAGCCCATTAAGCTAACAATGCTTTGAACAACCGGCCCAGGTCACTAAAAAGGCATTTCTTCTAGTGAAAAATTGTGATATTTTCCAATTTCCGCTATTTTTAATACATTTTAATTGCAAACTCAAGGCATGCCCGTGCTGAGCAGAACAGATGCAACGGGTTAGCTTGTAGATGGGCGTTTCCAACCGGGCCGAGTGATGACCGTGCTGAGATTGAACCTTGGCATAGCCTCGGTCCCGCTCAGCCCGGTCATCCATTGGGATGGCAAAAGAACCCCATATTAGAATAAGCCTTTCTTTTTAGAGTTACAAAAATATTAAATGCCAGTGTAATCTCCGCTTTTCAGTATTTCGAGTGGTTTTACACGATTGTCCATTACACATACTTGGTCACGAAAATACATAGGAAAACAATATCCTATCGATCGTGCGACCTTTCAGATGCAACATTTAAAGGTCCGGGGCCAGTTGTTCAAAGCATCGTTAGCTTGACGAGCTCGTTAGTGATCAAATTGTTAACTGTTCTAGCAAGTACAATATCCAAAATTGTGTTATTTTTGCTGAAAAAATGTGAGCAGCTTTTGCATCCGCAAAAGCTGCTCACCTTTTTTCAGCAAAAATATTAATTTTCGCAAAAGCTGCTCACCTTTTTTAGCAAAAATATTAGAATATTTGCCATATTTACTTATCCAATTTTTACAGATTTGGTAACTAACGACATCGTTAGTTTTGAACAACTGGCCCCAGATCTACGTAGCTCTATATTTCTTGTATTTTTCAAAACAATGCCTGTTTTAAATGTTAAGCCTGTAAAATCTGATCTGAACAGGGCTTATACTGTTTGCAATTGTCAGTTTAGTTGGGCGCCAGGCATAAATGGGTTACTTTTATATTTGTAACTACAAGTTTTATATTGAATTTGCTAAAACAATCACCATATTTTATAGCACCTACACACGATATGGCTTTGATCACATCTATATGCATGAGATGATGAAGACAATAAATTACACATTAATTGGAGATGTGCGTTGATTTTCATGTTGCTGTTTTTGTTAAACATTAAAATATGCCTTTTTATGGTAAAATGTCCCTAATAATTTCATCCAAATATGAAGCTGTCGCTTACGATAACTGCTTTCGACTCCCGCCTATCGGAGCTTGAAGAAATACATGTAGATGGGGTTGTATGATGCTTCCACGCAGATCAGCAGCCGACCGCACACGAGTACTAGTAAACCGCTTAGAGTATCCAAGCCTGCCCAGACAAAGCGGTGCGAGTCGGACCGTTCATGCTTGTACGTCCTATTAGTTTCATTGGACGACAGGGTTTGAGATGTCATTTCATCTCAATATCGGGTAAAAATCCCACAACATTGGAAGCAACGTCGCTAAAATGACCTATGCAATGTTGACGTGGACGTTTGACCTCAAACAAATCAAACAAACGATAACTGCTTTCACAAATTTGATACACACTCGAACATAAACAGTTCGAGACCTTTAGTTCTATGGAAACTTAAATTTTGCTACAGATATGGTTAGTGTGAGCCATAGGGAGTCACTTCTGGGACGTTGCTTCCAATTTTGTGAGATTTTTACCCGTCTTTGAGGTGAAATTACATCTCAAGCCCTATCGCCCAAAGTAAGGGACAGTCCGAATCCCGACTCGCACCACTTGTTTCTCTGCAGGCTTAAACCTTCTAAGCGGTTTGCCAGTATTCTAAAGTCCGGTCGGTTTAAGCTCTGCGCATAAGCACAAATCTATATATTTATCGAAGCCCCGATTGGCGGATTGAATGAAGTTAGCAAATTAAAGTTCTCCTAACAACCTAGGGCGAGGATTGTGACCACGTAAAATCGATTTAAGACTTTACCCCCACCCTCCAGCAACTGTTCCAAGGCGGTTCTTCTGTTGTGGTTTATTATTGTTATAGTTCGTCTTTGCATGTATGTATTGCTAACCCTTATCTTGCTGAATATTCATTTAAGCCACACCCATTTCTGTCTATCAACCAATCAAATTACTTGGTGTAATTTATTGCTACAAATTCATAAACTGAATGCCAAACAGTGTAGATCCTGATCAGATGGCTTCTTCAGAAGCCATCTGATCTGGATCTACACTGTTTCCAAAGATAGGGGTTGTCGTGAACAGCATGATAAGAGCTAAAATATTATTATTATTTTTGATGAAAGTTTGGCTATTTTGTAGGAAAGTAACTAACAGTCTGTCAATTTCATCAGTTGATTGTGTTTCTTTCCCTATGATGTCTTCGATTGGAGGTGTGAGGTAATTGAGTTCCTGATCACTGTCTCCAATTCTATTCTGAGTGACACTTTAGTGATTGTCCCTTTGCAGATCTTAGCGAATACAGTTTCCTCCGAGGTTTCACCATAAACCATTAGGTGGAATGTATAGTTTAACAATAGGGAAACAATGTAATAATCAAAGCACTGAGAGTACTGCTGGGTCGATTGTCTCTGGGTGTAGTTAGGAAAAATGGGCCTGAGCGTGGACTGTTTCGTTTTACCCTTAACACTCCTTTACTGAAAGCAAACCGTGTAGACCCTGATCAGACGCTGCGTTTTTCGGCGCCTGACCTTTAAATTCCTATACTCTAAGCAAGCAGTGAAGACCCCGATCAGACGCCGTGTTCTGTGGTGTCTGATCTTGGCCTACACTGTTTGCCTAGCCCTACCCATGATTCCAGCCCAGATTTTACAGTTAACCTTTTCACGTAAACACGCTGACCTCACTTCGATAAAATTCTATAAATAATCTGCGTGGATTCCTACAAATCAGTGATAGTCACGTGTACTCCAGCACTAATAGAGGTTTTGTCCTTTATACCTTTGGGTCGATTGATAAACAACTAATAGAAGTGAAGGTTATGATCAGGAATGATACAATTACCTCATATCCAGTCAGAGGGAATGGAACACAAACACGAAAAACCTCTCTATAATGAAACCGTAGCTAGCGGAAAGCCAAAATGACAGTTACTTTCCAACACAAATCCAAAATGAAAATATATATTAGCACTAGAAAAAACGGACTTCAACAAAAATAAACCGGAACGATCAGTAAAAAGTTTTTAGTGGGGTCTTAAATCGAATTTACGTGGCCACAACCCTCGCCCCTGGCTCTGTTGTGGTTCAGACAAATAACTTGTTCAGTCCGCATGGAGGATTTCCATCTCATTACGAAAACACGCCTATACAAGGACATTGTTCACTTTACCGCAGAAAAAAAACAAACTTTTAGGCTGTCCATTTGTGATATTTTTCTTATTTCTGCTCAAAATATAGGTGGGGGTACTCGTTAGAACCGCCTCGATGAGGCGGTTCTAACGAGTACCCACACTCTATATTTTAGAGCAGAAATAAGAGAAATAAGGTTTACCCCTGTAACTCCTAGTTATACTATATAAAATAGGGTTCAAGGGGGATCAAAATTATTTAAGCGTGTTTTCGTGATGTCAACAGAGTAACATCTCCGATAACATAAAAATCAAACGAAGAAAGAGATGAAACAACGATGAGGACTCAAATGCACGTAATAACTTAAAAGCTGGAGTAAATGAAACACCATTTGGACTCCGGTGGGCCCGACCAGAGATAGAGCATCAGGCACTAACCGACGTACATCAGGAAAACTCGCCTATATAAATTTGACCCCCTTGAACCCCACTTTCATATAGTAAAAGTGGGGTATACAGGGGTAAACCTTATTTTTCTTATTTCTGCTCTAAAATATAGATTGTGGGTACTCGTTAGAACCGCCTCGACGAGGCGGTTCTAACGAGTACCCACAATTTATATTTAAGAGTCGAGGCGGTTCTAACGAGTACCCACAATCTATATTTTATAGCAGAAATAAGAAAAAAATCACAATTTTTCACCTTAAAATTTTCGTGTTTTTTTTTTTTTTGGCGGTAAAGTTTACAATGTATTTGTATAGGCTTGTTTTCGTGATGAACTAAAAAGTAAGTCTTTAGGATGGACCCGTCATAGAGGCTGAGACCCGACCCGCCTGCATGAAAAGAAAAGCTAAGTTTGCCAGGAGAGTGAATATCTACAGACTTCGAAATAAGAACTGAGTGTTCTTAAAACAAGTGAGGAAATTAACAATTTGTATAGTAGTCGTAGATAAGATTAACAAGGCGGAGCTATCGTTTGCCCCTGCTTTTGGAATGTTCTATTAACAAAACGGTAAGCCCGGTTGTGTTAATTCAACTGTAACACAAACAAAGCTGTGGCGTATATGGTCATTTGGTCCGCCTGCCGAAAGCATGCGAAAGGCCCTCTACCGAATCTTCTGGTGTACTCAGCGAATTTGAAATAGATTGCCAACACCTGAATAGCTCCGCCTAGTTTATCTAATCTGCGACTACTATGCACTGCCATGATCATTCACTACGGATAATATCAAATAATAGTTCTTCGGGCTGACTCTATATTTTACCTGATATGTTTGTATTCGAATTTATCGGCCCAGTCAACACTAAGTCATTTTTGAGCCTGTCAGTTTACCTGGGCAGGCTTACACGCAAGAGGTTAACTAGTACAGTGCACATTCTTTCGCCAGAAACTGCTAACTGCCCTTCTTGAATCAGCGGAAGGGAGAGAATGACCGTAGAAAAGATTTCATGATCAATCTCCACGAAAGAATGTTGCCGACCCCGGCAGGTATCGAACACAGGTCCTCCTGATCACCAGTCAGACGCGAAATCCGACTGAGCTACCGAGGCTGGTTACATTTTATCTGATTGACAGGCGTAAAATTTAATGCTTCTTCGGGCATGCGCGTTCAATAGGCTCAAATCCGACTGGGTGCTCGATAGCTCTGAACAAAACCAGGTAGCTTCAGGCATTCGTATCCATGTAGTTACAGCAAAAACTCTGATCAGACGTCGTGGTTGCGCAGTCAGATCTGATTCTTTGCTGGTAGCACATATTCAAAGTCCCTTGTTTACGGCTCAACTGCCATCCGTAAGCGCCAAACGCTGAGCGATGGTTGATCGCAGTGTCTTCTAAAGACAATTAAATCCGGCGTCGACTGCTCAGTTGGATTCGCGTTCGACAGGTTATCAGGAGGACGTAGGTTCGAACCCCGCCGGATCGGTTACATTTTCGTGGCGAGTAAACAATTCTGCTTCCGCTGGTTGAATAATTCTGGAGCAACAATTTGCACTTTACTGGTTAACCGCTAATGTATTAGCTTGTCCAGAAAATGTGCCTAGAAAAACTGGCAGTGTTGACATGACCTGGTTGGTTTTGACTGGGTCGTTAAACCCAGGCTACAAGATACAACTTTGATATCATCACGAAAACACGCCTTTATAATTATTTTGACCTACTTAAACCACACTTTTATATAGTAAAACTGGGGTTTGCAGGGATATACATTGAAAATTATTTTTCTTATATCTGCTCAAGAACACACGGTCAATGTTTTGAGCAAAAATAACAAATAGAAGAAATTTTTATTTGAAAATTTACATTTTTTGGTGGAAAAAATTTCAATATATTTGAATAGGCGTGTTTTCGTAATGATAAAGCTTGAAAGATCGTGTTGCCAGCACTAAAACTTATATATCAAATTATCATATATATATATGAGATGGATACAAACGGCCCCCGCCTATAGGGGCTTGAAGAAATATATGGGCTGCATGATGCTTCCACGCAGAGCTGAATCCGGCTCGCACACTAGTACTGGTAAACCGCTTAGAGAACCTAAGCCTGTCCAGGAACCGCGGTGCGAGGTGGACCGTCCATGCTAATAAACACTATTGGTTTCATTGGACGACAGGGCTTGAGATGTCTTTTCATCTCAATGTCGAGTAAAAGTCCCACAAAATTGGTAGCAACGTCTCCAAAATGACCTTTACAGTGTTGACGGAGACGTTAAACCTCAAACAAACAAACAAACAAACAAACAAATATGAGATGGATACAACACATTTTGTCAAAGAACATGTTCTGTTTTATACAGTTTGATAGAACAACGATTTCCAAGGCAAGTATCTTCGCAAATGAATATCAAGGTCATGGGGTCATGACGCAGGTCGAAAATGTAATTATTGGATATCAGTCATTCTGACTTTTCAAGATGTAGAGCTTAAATTACAACAATACACTGACCCTAGTTACTTTTATCCTATTAAACACGACTATGCCTACCTTTGCAAAAAGAGAAGTCATCTGATCAGAATCTACAGTGTTTTCCATTTAGCTTGTGAATTGAATGAATACATTATATCGAATACCTTGGTTGCTAGATGTTCAGAATCTTTTATGGCAATATTCATTTATTCAACAGGACAACTGTTAATAGTTATTTCATCTACATCAGTGGTCTGCAATTTTTGGCAGTTTTGCAGGCATTAGGAAAACATGTCCGTAAGAAATAATGGCGTCCAACATGGTGTCAGAAAATGATAAATATTAGGTTAAAATGAAAACATCTTTATTATTTCTGCTTTCAACATGGATTGTGGGTGCTCGTTAGAACCGCCTCAATGAGGCGGTTCTAACGAGTACCCACAATCTATGATTATTGAGCAAAAATAAGGCAGATAATGTTTACCCCGTAAACCCCACTTTTCTCTATAGAAAGTGGGGTTTAGTGGGGTCTTCGTTTCACGGACTTGTTATCATGATCATTATAATTGGGATTTATGTTAAGGATACTCATGGTGTATCTATCAAGCTGAACCGTGTAGCCCTGAGACTTTTATGAAACAAAAGTTGTCTACAGCATACACAGTAAAATTCTTCTTTTAAGATCACCTTTCGGACTGTTCAAAAGTGGTCTTTAAGACCACTTTTGAACAGTCACAAGGGTGATATCTGACCAGAGGACACTGTGGCCAGGAAACCGGCAGAAAGATTAAGTGCAGCCTTCAAAATAAGCTTTTGAGGGGAATGGAAACGCCTTCGGGGGAGGCAACTCCTGGAAAAGTATTTTTGTCTCCCATGTCAATAGCGGTCAACTCTTAAAGGAAAGAGTGGTCTTAATAGCGGTCAGGTGGTCTTAATAGCGGAATTTCACTGTATATACATCTTGTTTTATCGTGTAGCCTGTGCTTTCAGCCCCATGCCGCATAATGAAAAATGATTATCATGTCGGTGCGTTTTCCCGATGTTAGTATTCCATTTTTGCTGAATTTGACACTATGGCGGTTCATATGTTTGCCTTATGTTCAATAATTAGACCTTACTAGCGCATAAACCTGTCAAAAGCTTCAATATTGCAAGATTTAATTGATTAACCGATCTTCAGTTTTGCATAATAACTTCCTGATTTATATCTAACTCCCTTGTGCGTAGCACTATAGGTAACGTACATCACATTGGAATTGGATATCTATAAATTACCGTAAAAAGTCTAAAACAGTCGGATACCTTGAAGACTTGCTGTCATTCCATCACGAAAACACTCCTATATAATTTTGATCCCTTTGAACCCCACCTTTATATGGTAAAACTGGGGTTTACAGGGTAAACCTTATTTTTCTTATTTCTGCTCTAAAATATAGATTATGGGTACTCGTTAGAACCGCCTCGGTGAGGCGGTTCTAACGGGTACAACAATCTATATTGTGGGTACTCGTTAGAACCGCCTCGGTGAGGCGGTTCTAACGGGTACCACAATCTATATTTTGAGCAGAAATAAGAAAAATATTACAAGTTTTCATCTCAAAACTATCAGTTTTTCGGCGGTAAAATTTACAATGTATTTGTATAGGCATGTTTTCGTAATGTCTCTAAATCCCTATTGGTTTCATATGGCGGCAGGTCTAGAGATGTCATTTCATCTCAGTATCGGGTAAAACTTCCACAAAATTGGAAGCAACGTCTCCAAAATGACCTTTACAGTGTTGGCGGGGACGTTAAACCTCAAATCAAACAAACAAAAACATTCTCCTAAAAGTTTTTATCAAATTTGTTTGTCAACCCGGCAAAGAGTCCAAACGGTGCAAACGGAATAGCAAACAGTGTCGACCCTGATCAGATTGCTCCAGTAGTCTGATCAGGGTCTGAAGTAGTCGGATCAGGGTCTGCACTGTTTGCGTAGGCCTATTTAACGCAATACTTAGCATCATTACGGGTACAGCAGTTCTTTTCAGCAAACATGGGCTGCTTTGCAATCAAGGTCCTGTACATATAGGTTATAATTTATTGTGTCTGTCACAAGCGGCTTTGTTTTGTTTGTTTGAATGTTTGAGCCAACACTATTTAGGTCATATCGAGCCGTTAATTTACATAACCACTCTTTCTATTGTGGAATTTTGAAAAATCTTCGAGGGTCACTTTGAAACCAGGCCCCGAGGTTATAGATTTTTGTTCATGCTCAACTCACTTGAGTATGAAATTTATCCAGCTCACAAATTTTAAAATGCCAACAAAAGTTGGCATTTTAAAATTTATGAGCAGGATAAATGACTTTCTGCGCTGATTTGAGCTGGAAAATTGCCTGATTTGTTTATATTTTAATAGTTATAAGCTGAGTTGAGCATGAAAAATGTTTTATAACCTCGGGGCCTGGTTGGCAGAAGCTAGCTAGTCTGTCCCAGAAAAAAACTTGTACACTCCATACTTTTCTGCTTTTTGAAAGTGGAAACTTGTATCAAGTTTCTAAGTCAACGCAATTCTATTTCCGTTACTGGATCCAACTACAGCACTTCCACTTCTTCGAACATACTCTTAATAAAAAAGTCCTTAAAACCAAACATGACAGTACTGGGATGAATATGAAACTTCAGAAAAGTTCTAAATATTTAAAAGAACTAATTACCTTTTACAAATAAAATGACACAGAAAAAGACGGGTTCTGAGAAGAGAACATCCTGGACTATTTTCCTATACGCGATTTCTGATGATATTGACGTTTTTATCTTTCATCCCTGAGTTTTTGAACAGGACTCTTCTAGCTTGAAATATATTCTTATAGAAAGAGATTTCTGATTAGTTCATGGACATGTTACATAATTTCCAGGCTTTTCCTTGTGTTGGTCTTTAAATCTACAGACTTAAAATTCTTTATATTTACAGACAGTCTTTAAATTTAAAGACAGTCTTTAAATAAAACAACTTTCTTAGACCTGATAATCTGTCCCTTCGTAAATCGTGTTGGTACGAGTTTCAATATTACGCAGAAAAGAATCTCTGACATTTGTTTGTTTGTTTGATTTGAGGTTTAACGTCCCCGTCAACACTGTAAAGGTCATTTTGGAGACGTTGCTTCCAATTTTGTGGGACTTTTACCCGTCATTGAGATGAAATGACATCTCAAGCCCTGTCGCCCAATGAAACCAATAGGGTTTATTAGCATGGACGGTCCGCCTCGCACCGCGGTTCCTGGACAGGCTTAGATCCTCTAAGCGGTTTACCAGTACTAGTGTGTGGGCCGGATTTAGCTCTGCGTGGAAGCATCATGCAGCCCATATATTTCTTCAAGCCCCTATGGGCGGGGGCTTCTCTGACATTTACATGTACCTGTCTTGCATTCGTATTTCTACAGATTATTTCGCTGGCAAGGCAACCACTTTTACTACAGCTTTCTGGACAAATATGCTTCTTAACCATGTTAACTATCACGTCGCAGAATCATAACTTTTACGAGTTACAGCGCTTATGGAAAATTAGATCGAACCGAGTAATGTCCTAGAAAAAACTCAGCTGCTAATTACATGTTATATGTTTTCCTTTTTTATCGCCACGCTTTAAAAACAACACGCTCGAGGATATTGTGAACGCCTCCGTCCTTCCGTCGGTACGTCCGTCCGTCACGCTATCTCGCTTAACCGCTGGCCGGAATGTAACAAAATTTGGTACATAACTTCCTTACATGATGAGGGCGTGCGAGAACAGCGCTAAATTTGGGAGCGCCCTGGACATGCCCCACCCCTCCACTTTAGAAAATGCCTAATATTTAAGAAACTGTTCGGACCTCCACTCCTAAACCATACATATTCTTGTTTGTTATGATAACACCTATTTACAGACGCCAAATAGGGTGGCCCCTGGGTTGCGCTGGGGCCATGCCCCACCCCGCCACTTCATAAAAGGACATATATATCAGAAACGATTCGCATATATATCAGAAACGATTCAGATCCCCATCCCTATGGTGTTGTTACATTCTCAGACGCGACGTCATATGATGAAATTATTTATTATCAATTACTTAATTATAAAGGTAAAAACGGCATGGTTTCATTCTCAGAACTTAATGAAGCACCCTTGTAACATCAAACTACAGACAAAAGCAACAGATAGTCATTGAAACATTGTTTTGCGGTCAACCTTCGGCACCCGCCCATCGGGGCTTGAAGAAATATATGGGCTACATGGTGCTTCCACGCAGAGCTGAATCCGACCCACACAAGTACTGGTAAACCGCTTAGAGGATCTAAGCTAGCCCAGGTCAAGCGGTGTGAATGTCGGACCGTCCATGCTTATAAACCCTATTGGTTTCATTGGGCCACATGGCTTGAGATGTCATGTCATGACGCCTGAGAAGAAAGAAGCCACCTGATAGATCAGGTCGAAGGGTCGAACCCGGGCATGCGACAATCTTCAGTGACGTTTAGTTTGGTTAAGAGTACGCTTGGATAAGATGAATTTGCCTATTCGTAACCTTTTGCGTTTCTTTCAAGAGGAATGGGAACACCTGACACATGTTCCGCCATTTATCAAACGGAGACAACTTTCGAAACTTCCTGTTCGCTTTTCTACATGCTCAGTCTTGCTGAAAAAAGGGGTCTACTCTTAAATGAAAGAATTTGCTCCTCAGGAGCAAATTCTTTCATTTAAGAGTAGACCCGTATTGACAAGGGAGACAAATACTTTAGAAGGAGTTGTCTCCCTTGAAGGTGTAACCATTCCCCTTAATTTCGGAACACGTTTGAAAGGCACCTGATTATTGTGGGTGTGTTCTATATGCATGCACCGAGCCGAAGAACACCAGCATATGTTCGTAGATCGTACCAGTGCCTCGGCTTCCAGAGTCAAAATTCGCTAACGCAGAAAAAAACGTGATTGCACAATTATTAACTTACTCGTTTTGGAAGACAGAAATCCTTTGGCGCAGTTGTTTGAGGTTCTTTAATAAATCAAAGCTCTGACAGGACTGATGGGGGTCGATTATTTTTGTGTGGCCAGGCTGGGAAAAGGGTCCTGATCACAAATCCCTGATCCCCGGTAATGATTACTTGTCGTGGCACTTTTGTTGCAGTTCATTTGTTGTGTATTCGGTACTGTTCAATTTTTAAATAGCCCCCGCCCAACGGCTTGAAGAAATACGTAGATGGGCTGCATGATGCTTCGATGCAGAGCTGAAACCGGCCGCACACGAGTACTAGTAAACCGCTTAGAGGATCTAAGCTTGCCTAGGCATCTAAGCGGATCTAAGCTTGTAAACCCCATTGGTTTCATTGGGCGACAGGGCTTGAGGTGTCATTTCATCTCAATGTCGAGTAAGAGTCCCACAAAATTGGAAGCAGCGTCTCCAAAATGACCTATACAGTGTTGCCGGGGACGCTAAACCTCAAATCAAACAAACAAAAAAATCAATTTTTAAAATGTGAAAGCCAAGTTCTGCAACGGAAGGTCAGGTGGTTTTTCTCCGGGTACACCGGTTTTCGCCCACCTATGATTAACGATCGGCTCGATATGAGTGAAATAATCTTGAAAGGGCCGTAAAACCCAAACCAAAAAAAAAAAAAAAAAAAAAAAAAAAATGTGAAAATGAGGGTGAGGGTTAGGATCCCCTAAAGTATACTAAAACCGGTCAGTAATGTTTACTGACTCAGTAATGTTTACTGACCGATCTGTGGAAATATCAAAACACATGAGCCGAGACCCGGTGTTAAGGATAACCCTTCTCACAGCTCTAACTTTACAGGGATAAGACAAGCGCGGTAGAAATAACCTTTACCTGTATTTCGTACAAACCAAAGATGCGTGCGGATTTACTTTTTAATCACATGGACAAATTGTAAGGACGCCTTGAGATCACTAAGTAACTTTGGGTCGATTGATGACCCCCACCCCCACAAGTCCCCCCACCCCATACCACCCCCTCCAAAAAGTTACTCAGGGGCCACGATAATTGAGACAATCGATTTCAATCCTTCGAAAAAAAAGTTAAAGTTTGTTTGTTTGAATTGAGTTTTTACGTCTCCATCAACACTCTTAGGTCATTTTGAAAGCGTTTCTTCCACTTTTGAGGGATGTTTCCCCGACATTGAGATGAAATGACCCCCAAGCTCTGGCGCCCGAACAAATCAATTTATATAAATGGGCGGTCCGATTCGAACCACTTTGCATGGGCAGGTTTAGCAGTATTCATGTTCGGTCGCTTTCAGCTCTGCGTGGAAGCACCATGCAACACAATCTATTTCTCAAAGCCTCGATGGGCGGGGCGCGAATGAAGTGACTGAAATAATTAATGAAATAAAGGCACACATAAAGCAACTGAGCAATATGTGCAGACATTGCTTCCCCTTTCGTGGGACGTTTACCCGACATTGAGATGAAATGACATCTCAAGCCCTGCCGCCCAATGAAACCAATAGGGTTTATATGCATGGACGGTCAAACTCGCACCAAACTACCTCGGCAGGCTTAGAATTCCTAAGCGGTTTACATGTACCAGTAATCATGTGCTCTGCGTGGAAGCGGCATCATGCAGCCCACTCTTTTTCTCCAAGCCCCAACGGGCGGGGGTCTGCACCTCTGGAAATTACCTTACGATAACATGCTCGTGAGACATATTGCATTTTTTTCACGTCTCCAGAATGTATGTATGTCTATGAAAATTCGTGATATTTTTCTTATTTATACAGCAAACACAGGTTGTGGGTTCTTGTTAGAACCGCCTCATTGAGGCGGTCCTAACGAATACCCATACCTATGCCTTATTGGTGCTTGTTAGAACCGTTCTAACGAATACTCACACCCTATGTCTTGGAGAAGATATAAGAAAATAATGTATACTCTCGTTAACCCCAGTTTTCTCTGTATAAAGTGGGGTTTAGGGGTATTCATTTCGCGGACTCGTTCACGTGATGACGAATGTTAAACATCGCTTTCAACATTTCAATGTAATTTTCAATGTAAAATACATCCATGGCCTGACATGACGTCATTCACATACCTGTCAATACTAGCATTTTTCTGATGAAAATGTTTGTTTTTTTTTTTTTTTTCTTTTTTTTCTAGACCAAATATAGATTGTGGGGGCTCGTTTGCATCACGATAACAAGTCCGTGAAACGAGGACCCCCTAAAGCCCACTTTATATAGAGAAAAGTGGGGTTTGCGGGGGAAAACATCATCTGCCTTATTTTTGTTCAGAAATAGAGATTGTGGGTACTCGTTAGAACCGCCTCATTGAGGCGGTTCTAACGAACACCCACAATCTATGTTGAAAGCAGTATTAATAAAGATGTTATAAGTTTTACCTTATATTTATCATTTACTGACACCATGTTGGACGCCATTATATCTAACGGACATGTTTTCCTGATGTGAACCGCCTCGTTGAGGTGGTTCTAATTAGTACCAACAATCTATGAACCCACAATCTATGTTTTAAGCAAAATAAAAAAAAAATACAAACCCCAGTTTTTGCTATATTTGTTAACATGATGACTATTTCAATGTGAGTGAGTGTCTTAGTTTTACGTCCCACAAACAGCTAAGGTCATACGGAGACGGGACCTCGGTTAAAATACGCATCCGAAAGTCTGGAGAAGCTCGGGATCGATCCCGCGATCCCTGCTTTACCAGGCGAGTAGCGTAACCACTACACCACAGAGGCTTCTAACTATTTCAATGTAGATAACGATGGGACAAAGGGGAATCCTATAGAAAAATGTGAAATTGACATACGAATACAGGATAAGCAAATTTGTATGAAATGTGACAATCAAGACAATCGAAGTACATGTATTAAAACTTCAATCAACCATGATTTAGAGACAGACTAATAAATTATATTACAGATATTTGGCGATGCATGTTCTCAACAAACATTTCACTACATCAATGCAAACCTTTTTATCAATAACAGTAACTATTACCTAACAATAATTAAATACAGAATATAGTGCAATTTTTAACTAGTTCGTTAAGATAGAAGGCCAATTTGATCGAGGGCCAATTTTATTCAAAACGAACTGTGTCGTTAGCTCAACTGTTATACATGTATGTTAAAACTCCGATCATCTAATGTATGGGGAGCCGTTTTACTATTTAATCCGTATTTATAGATATCCATAATTATTTATGGATATCCATAATTCGAATTATGGATATCCATAATTCGAATTATAGATATTCATTATTATTTATGGATATCCATAAATCGAATTATGGATATCCATAAATCGAACTGAATTAAGGATATCCATAAATCGAATAATGGATATCCATTATTCGATTTATTGGTATCCATAAATCGAATTATGGATATCCATTATTCGGCTGATATATGGATATCCATAAATCAAATTATGGATATCCATAAATCGATTTATAGGTATCATTAATTTAGATCGAAATATGGATATCCATAAATCGAATTATGGATATCCTTAATTCAAATTATGGATATCCATTATTCGGCTGATTTATGGATATCCATAAATCGAATTATGGATATCCATAATTCTCCTCTGCAAATAAACCTAATGAATAATGACTGCTCTCTTTGCGAAAATACATAACAAACTCGACTATTCCCGTCAGGTTTCCGATATAGGTGTGTAATAAAAGCCGAGATATATAGGGTAGGCTTAGTGGTGGCCTATGGTGTGGGTGAGATATGTTTTGTTTGATTTGAGGTTTAACGGCCCCTTCAATACTATTTAGGTCATTTTGGAGACGTTGCTTCCCATTATGTTGGGCCTTAAGCCTTCATTGTGATGAATTGTCATCTCAGTACTACCGGCCTCGTAGCTCAGTCGGAAGCGCGCCTGACTGAGGATCAGGAGGACACGGGTTCAATACCAGGGTCGACAGCATTTTTTCGTGGAGATTGATCATGCAATCTTTTCTACAGTCATTCTCTCCCTTCCGCTGGTTTTGTTTTGGAGTCATTAAAAAATTTACACATCACTTTCGCAAGTCCGTGAAATGATTACCCACTTACATGCAATCAAATGTATAATATGAAATTAAAATCATCTTTTGCATTAAAATGAATGCATGTAGTGTATAAACGTCTCGCAGGCTTAATTTTGAGATTACAAAGTTTGGAGAGTCTACCAAATAGACTTGCCATTACCAACAAGGTGATAAATTTTAATATAATAAAAAATACTAAAATTGATCAGACTTTAATTATCAGACTAGTAGATATTGATCATGAAATCTTTTCAACGGTCATTCTCTCCCTTCCGCTGATTCAAGAAGGGCAGTTGTCAGTTTCTGGCGAAAGAATTTGCACTGTACTGGTAAACTGCTTACGTATAAGCCTGCCCAAGAAAAGTGTGGATAGGTAAACTGACCGGCTCAAAGATTACCTAAATTTGTGTTGACTGGCCCGTTAAACTCTAATACAAACAAACAAATAAACAAACATCTCAATCCCTGTCGCCCATTGACTCGCACGACGTTGTTTGGACAGGCTTAGACCTTCTAAACGGTTTACCAGTACTCACTGCTCATGCAGCCAAATCTATTTCTCTAAGCCCCAATGGGCGGGGGCCAGAAGGTATATCTGAATTTGCCTGGTACTCCATACATCTCAAGTAGAGTATTATATTGATACATGTTAAGACTATATATAACTCCAGAAAGCATGCACGGATTGCCTCTTTGGATCATTATAATCTTACTCCGACTTTCAGTGTCCCCTAGGTGCGCAGTCCTCATAGAGGTGATTCCAGAGGGACCTGATGCGTTGGCCGGAATTTCCAGATCTCATGACTGGTTCAGATATTTAACTGCACACATGGCGGGCGCTCAGCGTATGGCGTCCGTTGCTTTGGAAGCCATACGGACTGAAAAGGCTGCACTGCAGAGAGGCCCCTTTGACAGGCCACCATCTTCCAGCAATAATGAAGACCTTGAAGATTTTGAAGATTTTTACAATAAACAATCACGTGTCTTAGGGAGAAATCATTAAACCAAAAGCTTTGGCGGTGATTTATGGATATCCATAATTCGAATTATGGATATCCATAAATCGATCTGAATTATGGATACCCATAATTCGAATTATGGATATCCATAATTCGAATTATGGATATCCATAAATCAGAGGAATAATGGATATCAATAAATCGAATTATGGATATCCATAATTCGAATTATGGATATCCATTATTCGGCTGATTTATGGATATCCATAAATCGAATTATGGATATCCATAATTCGATTTATGGATATCTATAAATACGGATTAAATAGTAAAACGGCGCCCCATACTAATGTGGTATCTGCCACAAACGAAATCGATAAACAAACGATGTTCTGAATCGGTACATACCATTGGAAAATAGATGTTTGTTTGTTTGATTTTAGGTTTAACGTCCCCGTCAACACTGTAAAGGTCATTTTGGAGACGTTGCTTCTAATATTGTGGGACTTTTACCCGTCATCGAGATGAAATGACATCTCAAGCCCTGTCGCCCAATGAAACCAATAATGTTTATATGCATGGACGGTCCGACTCGCACCGCTTTGCCTGGGCATGCTTAGATCCTCTAAGTGGTTATCCAGTACTCGTGTGCGGGTCGGTTTCAACTCTGCGTGGAAGCATCATGCAGCCCATCTATTTCTTCAAGCCCCCCCCCCCCCCTCTACCATATGTTGTACTTTACCATATGTATTTGAACAGACAGTAAAAATCCCACAAAATTGGAAGCAACGTCTCCAAAATGACCTTTACAGTGTTGACGGGGACGTTAAACCGCATTTCAAAAAAAAAAAAAAAAAAAAAGAAAATTGGAAAAAAGATGTGAAGGCAAAGAGCAGGATTCAATACTGTTACTTCATACCAATACACCAAAGTAAAAAAAAAAAAAAAAAAACGATCATTAAACAACTTCGTCAGCCATAATCCCACGAAATGGCCAAACGGCTGTCCATGTAAAGACGAACTATAACAATGAGAAACCACAACAGAAGAGCCGCCTTGGAAAGGTCAGTAAAAAGTTGTTGTTTTTTTTTACTGGGGACTACGGAACCCGGGAAGGGACATGATTTTGTTTATGTTATAACTTGTGCGCACAAGATACGAGGACTGTTCAAATATGAATGCAAGTAGAACGTTTTCTCATGCACTGATGCGAAAATCACCTGGAAATAAATATCACAGCGTAGAAAAACATTTTACCTACACATTGATACCAACCCTGTTAAAATCCGTCCACTTTAGCCATGTATATCGTTCGATAAACACTGTCTACTCTTGTATACTAATACAAAACATGGTTGGAAGAAGGTCAGAGTACGCCGTTGAAATACGGTCCTATAGTAAGAATCGTTGTATTCTTGGTATACGGTGCAAAGACATTTTTGATGAAATATGTTCGGTTTATGGGCATAATGAAATGTCTTTTCCGACAGTTTTTCGTTGGTGTAAGAAATTCAGCTGTGGGCTAGGCTCAACAGAAGATGCACCACATGATCGTCGGCCGAAAAGAGCAACATCTGCCAAGATGGTTGCTAGAGTGAAAGAAATAGTTGCTACCGATGCACGATACACCACTAGGCAAATAGCTAGTATGGTTTGCATCTCATTAGGAGCAGCTTATACAATTCTGAAACGGGATTTGAAAATGAGAAAGATCTGTGCTAGATGGATTCCCCATCTGATGACAGATGAGCAGAAAAAGACACGCGTTCAGTGCGCCAAGAAGTTGCTTAAAAAGTTTCCAAATTACAATGCACGGTCTTTCGCTAATGTCGTCACAGGTGACGAGACATGGGTTCACTTTTTTGAGCCAAAACGAAAGATTCAGAACAAAATATGGGCAACAAAGTATTGCAAAAGACCATGCATTGCAAAGCGGACCATGAGCGTCAAGAAGGTAATGTATGCCATATTCTTTTCAAATCAGGACCCTGCTATTCAGGCTGCTGTGCCCAAAGGCAAATCTGTAAATGTGATTGCTACATGACAATGCGTCATCGCACAAGGCGCTCATTGTGCAAGACTATCTGAAGCAGGAAAAAGTTGTTGAACTCCCTCACCCCCCGTACTCCCCTGACCTTGCCGCGTGTGAAAAAATACCTTTGTGGTCGAAATTTTGTACAGCGCAAACACCTCGGTTCTGCAATATTCCAGTGCCTTCATAGTATACCTCGAAAAGACTACCAAAATGCATTCAATGATTGGAGCAGAAGAGTGAAAGTTTGTATATCTGTTTCAGGGGAAAACTTTGAGGGGACAAAATAAATTTTTCATCGAAACCTATCACGGAATCATTTTTATGTGCTTAGTTGCAATCATATTTGAACAGTCCTCGTAATATCTTGTTCGCACAACATATTAAAAAAATCATGTCCCTTCCCGGGTTCCGCAGGAAGGTTAAAGATGTACTGGCCAAGTCATCATCACGAAGACACGCCTACATAATTTTGTTCCCCTTGAGCCCTACTTTCATATAGCAAAACTGGGGTTTACAGGGGGAACTTATTATTCTTATTTCTGCGCTAAAATATAGATTGTGGGCACTCGTTAGAACTGCCTCGATGAGGCGGTTCTAACGAGTACCGTTCTAACGAGTACCGACAACCTATATTTTTTATTTTATTTATTTAAACAATGTTTATAGAGGGTAACGCAATTAGCTGATTCAGCTATTCTACCTTGCGGTCCTCTGCAGCAGCAATAAGAAAAATATCACAATGTTTCATCTTAAAATTTTCATTTTTTCGGCGATAAAGGTTAAAATATATTTGTATAGGAGTGTTATTTGTTTGTTAGTTTGATTTGAAGTTTAACGTCCCCGTCAACACTGTAAGGGTCATTTTGGAGAGGGACGTTTACCCGGCATTGAGATGAAATGACATCTCAGTTCCAAACCAATAGGGTTTATTAGCATGGAGGGGCCGACTCGCACCCCACTGCCTGGGCAGGCTTAGATCCTCTAAGCGGTTTACCAGTACTCGTGTGCGGGTCGGTTTCAGCTCTGCGTGGAAGCATCGTGCAGCCATTCTATTTCTTCAAGCCCCGATGGGCAGGGGCTATTATATAGGAGTGTTACTGTAATGCTTTCGTGGAGATATGATGTTTTCGTGCGGTACAGATAGGTCGGTACAGGCAGTTATTTCCTTACTGTGACCTGGAGAAAAACTCTGTGTGACACATTTTGTCTTTTTCTCTCTTCACTTGCAGATTTTTGCGTTATTAGTCTAGACTGGAGAATCCAGCGGTCACTGATAATGCTCTGATCGTAACAAACTGTCACCCAGAAGATAATTCCTTTTGAAATCTACTACGAAACAGCATTATGCTTGTAGACGTTTGAGCCAATTTTTTCCACATATTGTCGGCTAGATGGCACGTCAATCAAAATCAGAGCCATCAGCAATATTTTTCATTAAGAAAATCGTTCACGCACTCTTAGAGACTTCCTGTAAAGCTTTCCCTTTGCCATCACGTGAACAAGTCCGTGAAATAAACACCCACTAAACCCCACTTTATATAGAGAAAACTGGGGTTTACGGGTTGCGGCCTCTGATCAGGGCCTACACTATTTGCAAAAACGCTCAGCTATTTTTTTCAAATAAATTTTAAAGATAACACAACCTGTCACCCCCAAATTTTTAAATGGACTCAATAAGGAGGAAGATTCCATTTGGTACAAAAGTAGTTAATTAAAACGCCTCAGTGAGCACATATTGTGGTTGATTTAAGGTTTAGCGTCCCCACCAACACTGTAAAGGTTATTTTGGAGACGTTGCTTCCAATTTTGTGGGACTTTTACCGGACATTGAGATGAAATGACATCTGAGACCCTGTCGCCCAATGAAACCAATATAGGGTTTATAAGCATGGACGGGCCGACTCGCACCGCTTTGCCTGGATAGGCTTACATTACGCAAACACGCCTATATAAATACATTGTAACCTTTATAGCCGAAAAAATGAAAATTTTAATATGAAAAATTTTAATATTTTTCTTAATTCTGCCCAAAATATATATTGTGGGTACTCGTTAGAACCGCCTCATCGAGGCGGTTCTAGCGAATACCCACAACCTATATTTTAGAGATTGTGGGTACTCGATGAGTCGGTTCTAACGAGTACCCACAACCTATATTTTAGAGCAGAAATAAGAAAAATAAGGCTTACCCCTGTAAACCCCAGTTTTATTATATAAAAGTGGGGTTCAAGGGGGTCAAACTAATATAGGCGTATTTTCGTGATGTAGATCCTCTAAGCGATTTACCAGTACTCGTGTGCGGGTCGGTTTCAGCTCAGCGTGGAAGCATCATGCAGCCCATATATTTCGTCAAGCCCCGTTGGACGGGGGCCGCAATGAGCACATATAAAAACGCACAAGTATCTGCTTGTTGAGACATTAAACGTTTCAGTTATATGGTAGGGGAGAGAACAAGACATTCTCAACAAAGTAAGCATTGGTAGGGTTTCGTGCGCACAGGTCGTAAATTCTAGAACCAGTTTTCAAATAATTCAGGAGAGCGTTCCAGACACGAACGAAGGTGAACAAAGGAATGTATAAAGTAAAACTTCGATGGCTCGAATCCCGATGGCTCTTTTACTGTGGATGTGTCGATCCCATTCTTGAGCCCCTAGCGAAATCCTCTACATAAGAAATAGTGGGGTATAGTTAAGGAGATTTTAGTCTTTTATCTTGCAAATGTATGCTGTGTGTACTCATTAGAATCGCCTCGATGAGGCGATTCTAATGTATCCTGTGTGTACTCATTAGAATCGCCTCGATGAGGCGATTCTAATGAGTACACACAGCATACATTTTCATTATAGAACACCGAAAAGATTACTAAAAGTATCTCGTTATGCCTCCTGGCAGTAACCCTCAGTGGCTCGAACTACCCCTGTCTCGAACAGATTTTCGAGGTCCCAAAGGTGTTCGAGCCATTGAAGTTCGACTGTACTTGTTATTAAACACCCACCGGATTGCGCAAGCAACCTGACAATGCTTTTCCGTAAAAATATGTTTTTTTTTTCAGCATTGCATCTGAAGCCCACATACAGTCGACCTTCAATGGCTCGAACACCGTTGGGACCTCGAAAATCTGTTTGAGACAGGGGTAGTTCGAGCCACTGAGGTTACTGTCAGGAGGCATAACGAGATACTTTTAGACATCTTTTCGGTGTTCTATAATGAATATGTATGCTGTGTGTACTTATTAGAATCGCCTCATCGAGGCGATTCTATTGAGTACACACAGCATACATTTGCAAGATAAAAGACTAAAATCTCCTTAATTATCTCCCACTATTTCTTATGTAGAGGATTTCGCTATGGGCTCAATATTGGGTTCGACTCATCCATGGCAAACGAGCCATCGTTGTTCGAGCCATCGAAGTTCTACTGTAATTTAAGGGGGCAAGTCCTGCCAAACGTTTTTATCTTCGCAGTTGTCACAGTTTTGTGTAAAAGTCAAGCCGTTTACATGTTCCTATAACGTAATGCAATACGTTCTATAGGCAAAAATGCTCCAGGTTAAGAATGTCCAGAGAACTAAAAACGTTTTCAGAGGAAAATAATGTCCCTCCACGATAACCATAAATTAAACACCAATTTGGCCTTGAGAACAAGGTTTAGGTCACCAAAATTTAAGGTGCATACAAGTCATTTTACAAGTACTAAGTTTGGTTTAAACAATATTTTATTTCTAGCAAATATCGTGTACAATTAAATACATTGGAACTGACAAATAGGATTTGACAGTAAGCCTGAGGCTTATAAATATCATCTCCTAAAACAAACTAATTTTCATTACATTAGAGTGGTATGAAAAGTACTAAGTTTGACCAACATTCTTCGGTTATTAATAACGTCAAGGTCACCAAAATTTGAACAACTCTTTGATAGATTGCTATAATATATTGTACCAAGTTTAATCAAATTTCGTCGTTTTCTACATGAGATAGTGTGCAGAAAAGCCCAGTTTGACAGATTTTGGTGACCTCTGCCCTTGAAAAATTAGGTCAAGGTCACCAAAATCTAATCAAGTATTTGGTAGGTTGCGGTGTTATAGTGTTGCAAGTTTGACCGACTTTCATAAATTTGTTAATGTGATAGGGTGCAGGCAAGTCACAATTGACAGTTTTCGGGGGCCCGTGCCCTTGAAAATAAGGTCAAGGTCAAAAAACAAATACCTTACTTCATTAAGAGGACGCACTTAAAGCGACGGTATCGTAATCACATTACGAAAAAACGCCTATACAAATGCATTGTAAACTTTACCGCCGATAAAACGAACATTTTAAGATGAAAGATATGATATTTGTTTCTTATTTCTGCTTAAAATATAGATTGTGGGCACTCGTTAGAACCGCCCCATCGAGGCGGTTCTAACGAATACCCACAATCTATATTTTAGAGCAGAAATAAGAAATAACCCCTGTAAACCCCAGTTTTACCATATAAACGTGAGGTTCAAGGGGTTAAAATTATATAGGCGTGTTCTCGTTGAAACAATAAAATAAACAACAGAAAGCCAGAAGCACAGTTTCTTTCCCCAAAGTGACCCACAAGAGTTGACGTGTCGTTCAAACCAAAACAATCAATCAGTCTTTTCCCAATAAATAGTCAAAAGGTTGTCAAAAATAATACATACACTGTATTATTAGCTAACAACATATATTCCAAGATTTCAATAACAATGGTTTTTGTTTGATTTGGGGTTTATCGCCCCCGTCAACACTGTATAGGTCATTTTGGAGACGTTGCTTCCAATTTTGTGGGTCTTTTACCCGACATTGAGATGAATGACATCTCAAGACCTATCGCGTATAACCTCTAAACGGTATACCAGTACTCGTGTGCGGTCTGTTTCAGCTCTGCGTGGAAGTATCATGTAGCCCATCTATTTCTGCAAGCTCCGATGGACGGGGCGGGGGTGGGGGGGTTCAATGACAATGATAAACCATAACAGAAGTGCCGCCTTGGAACGGCCAGTAAAACACATGACCTTGAGATAGTGGGAGAGGGGGGTGGGGGTCGTAAACGTTTCTCTCTGCATTCCGTAAACATTGTTTTTCGCATACTTTTTTAACGGTTACCATCGTATCGGAACTTGGTAATTGACAGGGCCATGACACCGAGCATCGCATATTGTTTTCAGGTTACAGTCCTGCAAATCTTAGCAGAGCTATGTCGCTTTGAAACTTTCCGTTAACGATTTGTTATTGGTCTGGAAACATAGCTCACACGTTCACTAGAAGACCTCACAATTTAGCGATGTTGAGTCAAGGTTATTATTGGAGACCTTGTGTCCACTACTAATCTCTCAAAAGCCTGAAAGGACTTTTTGGAACATGGGACAAATATTCAGTATATTTAGATTTAGTTTTTTGTCTTGAGTCAAATGTTAATTTTATCAATACCGTAAAATCTGTCATAGTGGCCACCTGTATTAGGCAATCAACCTGTCTTAAGCAAACAGGCATTTGGTTCCCAAATTTGGCAAATGCATTAAATTCACCTGTATTAGGCAAGCACCTATATGAAAAAAAGCATTTTTTGGTTATCCCTTAGGTGCTTGCTTAATACAGGTTGGACTGTATGATATGCAGAACAAACATTCCAATAATGCCAAGGCCAATGTCAGACTTACAAGCCGAGAAAGGGAGAATGAGTGAGTGAGTGTTCGAGTTTTACGTCCCACCAATAGCTAAGGTCATACGGAGACGGGACCTCGGTTTAAAGACTCATCCGAAAGTCTGGAGAAGCCCGGGATCGATCCTGCGATCCCTGGTTTACAAGGCGAGTAGCGTAACCACTACATCACGGAGGCTTCTCGAGAAAGGGAAAAAAGAGATAGAAGGTATATACAATAGAACTTCGATTGCTCGAACACCGATGGCTCGTTTACCATGGATGTGTCGAACCCATTCTTGAGCCCCTAGCGAAATCCTCTACATAAGAAATACTGGGGGTTATTTTAGTCTTTTATCTTGCAAATGTTTGCTGTGTGTACTCATTAGAATCGCCTCGATGAGGCGATTCTGAAGAGTACACACAGCATACATTTTCATTATAGAATACCGAAAAGATGTCTAAAAGTATCTCGTTATGCCTCCTGACAGTAACCTCAGTGGCTCAAACTACCCCTGTCTCGAAAAGATTTTCGAGGTCCCAAAGGTGTTCGAGCCATTGAAGTTCGACTGTAGTAGAGGAGAAGGGCGGGGCAGGGAAGAACGAGGAAAATGAATGGGAGTGTAGAACCAGGAAAGAATACCAACGCCGTCCTGTATCGTTATCTGCTGAAAGGAGAGCTGGTCTTGCCCACCTGCAAGCCAGTATTAGTTGGACGCCCCAGTAAGTCAAGATACACGTCAAATTTGCCTCTCCCAACCACCCCAGTTTTTATTGAGAGAGACCCGTCGTACTGTTTGAGATAGCGCACGTCAAAACATACAATAAGGCATGTGCGCCCAACGAAGACTCAGATCAGCCTGCGCATCCGCGCAGTCTGATCAGCGCCTTCGTTGTGCGCTCTAATGATAGCCAAGGGCACAATGTTCCTTTATGAAGCAAGAGAAGTCTCTGGTTAGACTATATGGATGCGCAGGCTGATCTGATCCTTCACTGGGCGCACAGTGTAAGTTGTAGGAAATGCTGTGCCCCGGCTCATTTATCTTACTGACAAGCGCACTGACAGTTTAATGCTCTGCTCATTTATCATTTCATTTCATAATATTTACATTTCCATTGTAAAATCTAATGTAAACCTATAGAAAACAATTGCGTTCATACTTCCATGAACGCATCGAATCACATGATTTTCAGTGGAGTTAATCGACGTCATTCTAAACCTTTGTTCTCTACGGGCGTTGATGACGTCAACGCTGCTCCGTTCTTTGTAGAAAAACATCGTGTAAATGTTTTTCAGCTTTAAACGTCAGCCCTACAAGCATTTTTCGCCCAGTGATGAGGGGCAAATAATGTAAATATAAAAAATAAACTTAATTTTTCTGCTTTTCATGAAAGTATGAACGACAGTGGGTCGATAGCAAAGTACATGAACCCCTTCGGGGTTCATCTACTTTGCACGCGACCCACTACGTTCATACTTCCTGAACGACAGTGGGTCGCTAGCAAAGTACATGAACCCCTTCGGGGTTCATTTACTTTGCACGCGACACCCTGCGTTCATACTTCCATGAACTGCAGAAAAATAAATTTCATTTCTTAAATGAAGTCATCCCGCTGGCGTATATTTTGTGCCGCTTATTGAGACGCAACCTCTGTTTTTGTACTTATCAAAAATTGGAACCATTACCATCACGTGAATTAGTCCGTGAAATTAAGACCCACGGGCACCCGTGGCCTAGTGGTTAAGAGCGCTGACTCTTGATCATTAGGTCTCTCAACGCTGTGGTTCAAGCCTCGCTCGGGTCATATGTAAGACACCAAGTTCTGCAACGGAAGGTCAGGTGGTTTTTCTCCGGGGTCTCCGGTTTCTGCCCATCTCTGATTAATGATCGGCTCTATATGAGTGAAATAATCTTGAAAGGGCCGTTAAACCAAACACAAATGAAGATCCACCTATACCCCAATTTATATAGAGAAAACTAGGTTTTACGGGGGTATACATTATTTTTCTTATTTCTGTTATAAGACATAGGTTGTGGGTACACGTTAGGACCGCTTCAATGAGGCGGTTCTAACGAGCACCCACAACCTATGTTTGCAATATAAATAAGAAAAATATCAAATATTTTCACCAGAAAAAGTAGCAATTTCGGAGATGTGAAAAAATGCACTGTGTTGCACGGGTGTGTTTTCGTAATGCTTATTTCTAGCCCAAACATGAATTGTGGACGCTCGTTGGAAACCTCATCGAGGCGGTTCTCACGAGTGTTTTTGAATAGAAATAATTTTTACCCCTGAACACCCACTTTTCTCTACATAGAGTAGGGTTTACAAGGCTGTTCTTTTCAAGGACTTGATAACCTGGCGATACTGTATGCCGCGGTTTGCTTTCCCACAAGTCCAAGAGACACAGCAATGTACCGTTGCTTCCTAGTAAGCATTGAAACAAATTTGGAATCACCAGTATCTCAATGTAGCCCCCGCCCATCGGGGCTTGAAGAAATAGATGGGTTGCATGATGCTTCCATGCAGAGCGGAAACCGACCCGTACACGAGTACTGGTAAACCGCTTAGAGGATCTAAGCCTGCCCAGACAAACCGGTGCGAGTCGGTCCGTTCCGTCCATGCTTATAAACCCTATTGGTTTCATTGGGCAGCAGGGCTTGAGATGTCATTTCATCTCAATGTCGGGTAAAAGTCCCACAAAATTGGAAACAACGTCTCCAAAATGACCTTTACAGTGTTGATGGGGACGTTAAACCTCAAAACAAACAAACAAAACCCCGTTTACAGTGTTGACGGGGACGTTAACCCTCAAATCAAACAAAACCAGTATCTCAATATTTCTTTTAATACACTCAAGCTGAAACTGTTCTCAATTCTATCACGTCATTTCCTGAATCCTGTCAGTGTTGAACACAGAACTATAAAGATGCACATAGAGGATCTTACATGAGTGTTCATGTATTATTGAATCTACTAAACGAGTTGAGGAAAAGGGATAAAATGCGAGGCTTTGCCGAGTATTTTATCATTTTTCTTCAATGAGTTTAACAAATTCAATAATACATGAGCACGAATGCAAGATTCTATTTGTCATATGACATTTAAAACGCATTTTATTCCCGATTGTTTTATAAAAATGTCACTATTCCGCCATTAGTAAACGCGACGTCGTAAAGGACGTCGTACATGTAACGTTACGTAGCGTATCTAATTAATTTGCATATATAACCAACTAGTGGATTATCGAATTTATTACATGGCGTTATTACACACTCAGACGCGACGTCATATGATAAAAACGGACAAACGAATGCATTTTCGTCAAGTAAGTAAAGCACAAAAAACTTATTTCTACACTGAACCCTACTTATCACATTATATTTTCTGGGTCTGTAAGTTTAACACTGATATTATATAGGGGATCTTACACGAGTGTTCATTTCATATGGAATTAATGAAAATCGCCCCTTCGGCGAGTTTCATAAATTCCATATGAAATGACCACGAGTGTAATATTTTGTTTATCATATGACCACTTTAATTTAGATTTTATCGCCTTGAATTTTGACATTTTGTTCCACAAAAGTGCATGGTTGACATGGACGTCGTCATGACGTTACTTGATCCCGCCAAAGTGTTATTACACGTGTGATCATACGATTTTTATTACACGACGTTATCCACTGCTTATCAACGACGTCATGGGATAAATCTAATTACAAATGAAGAGTACAGAAAAAAAAATATCGCAATGATTATGGTCATATTTTTTATATAATCTTGACATTTTGGGTTCCATATTTTCCACCAACCAGTGTTATAAGAGAGGTTTAGGTGTCATTATATCTAAAATATTTTAGGAGTGCTTTTCTCCAAGAACTTTTGTTTTTGCTAATATTGGCTAATATGCATGAAATAATCGGCAGTCATTTCCTTAAACTGGTAAAAACAGCCTGTCCATATCATTGGGTGGAGTATTCTCTGTGTCGTACATAGTTAAGGTGTGCTAGAATACAGCCACTGTATTGTATGGGGTCTGCTGCCAGGTTTCGCATCAATAGCCTTGACACCTCTTTGAGTAGCGGTATTACTGTCCGCACATATCCTGTCAGCGCAATTTGATTTGGCGTCTTCATTCCGTTCATTTGCTGCGGTTACTTCTTTACTTAAGACTTCGTGGTCTCCGTCTTGCAGTTTTCTCTTTTTACTGACAGCGTAGATACAATCTGTATTAAGTTTCTCGTACGGTTGTCCTGATTCCGGATAATGGGCCAGTTCCTCATAGAATAAATTTGCATCGTCCCTTGGTGGAATGGGTGGTGGCACGCTAATACTTGTAAGGCTTGTTTCAGAACAATTTTGTCCCTCCACTGCAAGAGATCTAGCCGTGACTGTTGTGACTGGTTGACCTGCACCACTTGTAGTTTGATTATCGTTACTAACAACACCTTCTTTACTTAACACTTCGTGGTCTCCGTCTTGCAGTTTTCTCTTTTTACTGACAGCGTAGATACAATCTGTATTAAGTTTCTCATACGGTTGTCCTGATTCCGGATATTGGGCCAGTTCCTCATAGAATAAATTTGCATCGTCCCTTGGTGGAATGGGTGGTGGCACGCTAATACTTGTAAGGCTTGTTTCAGAACAAGTTTGTCTCTCCACTGCAATAGATCCAGCCGTGACTGTTGTTACTGGTTGACCTGCACCACTTGTAGTTTGATTATCGTTACTAACAACACCTGGGTGCATACGTATTCGGTATCTATTCAAAACGCTGTCACGGATAATGCTATAAATACCCGTGGTTCGGTAATCAGACACAACGGCATAACTTTCATGCATATTCACTTCAGACGACTCCGCCACCTCATATGTATTAGTTGATTTAAATTTGCCTGAACAAACCTTCTTTACCGAGTATATAACAGAAGCGAATACAAAAATTAAAACTATAAAACCGCCAACAATGCACGCCGCAACATATACAACAATAGAAATATTCGATGATTGCATCGACATTGGTTTTGTTTCTCCTTTAATGGTAAATGTCGCTGTAAAATCTGATATAGGATATACCGTGCTTTCAGAATTCTGAGATATGTTGCACCATTTACCTTTATATCCTTCATTGCATCCTCTGACACACGTTCCATTAATTCTGTTACACATTAGGTGGAATTCGTGGTCTGGTATGTTACAGCTGCTGTTCGGGCAAGTTTCGTTTACATAGAGGATCTTATATGAGTGTTCATGTATTATTGAATTTATTAAACGAGTTGAGGAAAAGGGATAAAATGCGAGGCTTGCCGAGCATTTTATTCCTTTTTCTCAACGAGTTTAATAAATTCAATAATACATGAGCACGAATGCAAGATTCTATTTATCATATGACATTTTATTCACGATTGTTTACAAAAATATCAATATTCCGCCGTTAGTAAACGCGACGTCGTTAAGGACGTCGTACATGTAACGTTACGGGACGTATCTAGCTAATTTGCATATTTAATCCACTAGTGGATTATCGAAAATAATCCATGGCGTTATTACACTCTCGGACGCGACGTCATATGATAAAATATAATTTGCTCCGATGCATTCAACTGGACACGACTTGTCGCAGAACTTCCCGTAATAGCCAGATCTACATGTTGTACACCTTCCAGTACTTTTATCACATTCTGCTTGACAGTTCTCGTGACATTTCAAACCACAATGATCCCCGTGCAACCCAACCTTGCATGATATACACATACCATTCTTTTGTTTACTGTTACAGTTTTCATTTTCATGTACCTGTAGGCATCCATTTCCTGTCACTTTTCCGTACGCGTTTTCAACCAGGCACTGCACACACATACTATCTTGCAACGTAACGTTGTGGAGCGTCATCATGGTTCTATCACCACTAATTGTAAAACGTCCATATGTTTCCGGCAAAGTATGTTGACACGTTTGTTCATCGGAGTGGTCGATGCAGTCAGATATTCCGTCGCATACTTTGTGTTTTGGGATACAGGCAGATACATTAGCACATGTGAATTTAGGATAAGGGCACAATGGCATTACACAAGGTAGGGCAGTAGGGATGCATGCCTGGTTACAAAGCACATGTCCAGTTTTACATGGGACATTGATTGGCTCACCGTTTTTCATCCAAATGATCGGTCTAGTCCATGTACCATATGAACGCGTTTCACAAGTAAAAACAGCATTTGAGCCAACCTTAACAAATTCGTCTTTTAACCTTCCAAAAGGTGTAAACTCCGGAGGAGCTTCCATCGTTAGGTTAATTTTGGCTTCAACAGGTGTATATCCATAAAGTATTCCTTTGCATGTATATTGTTGCTCAATGTCTTTGTCTTTTTTGACACCATCGGTAGCTTTTACAATAAGTACTCTTCCGAACGTGGCTCCCGCAGGCTGTTCATATCTGAAACCTGTTTTTATTTCTTTGCCTCCCTTACTCCATGTTATTTTTATCTTTTTACCATTCTTTGGCACGTAGCTGAATATGCAGACAAGACGCGCATTTGTATAGGGTTTAGCAACAACGTTTCTGTTATAGACTACAGTTGGCGGTCTGTCGCTATAGCTAACGGCATTAACTTTCAGTTGGAAACTAACTGTATTCCTGCACTCTATCAACAGTATTTCATTGCTTCCTGAACACCTGTATATATTGTTATTGTCTGACCTTATGATCCATAAAAATAATATATTTCCGTCAGGATCTATGGCAATTCTCTCACTCTCCTTAACCAGAAATTCGGCATTAGAAAAAGGGATTTGTTTGTACCATTTGATTTTGAATGGGGGCATACTATAAGGCACATTGCCAGTAGTGTCTTGACAAGGAAGAACAAGAAACTGATTCGTGTATGTCATAACAATTTCTGGATGACTGTTTCCTTTACCTGCAAATGATGATGCAACTACTCCATATAATGAGATGAAAGGAGTAAATACGGTACCATATATGTTGGTCGCTATACACTGGTAGTGGCCGTTGCAGGGCGGAACAAAGTTGCGTATAAGAAGTGTTCCATTTTTGGTCACTTCAATAAACTGTTTGCATACGGCTTGAGCTCCTGACAGACTTTGTATGCTTGTACCATTGACTGTCCATTTGTACTCAGGCATCGGGTACCCATCTGCCTGACACAGAATGTGTCGAATACTGTGTGGTCGAATGTAGATTACAGGAACAGTCCAAGTGTTTCCGCGTGGTTGTTTAATATGAGGCGGCGTTCCTAAGGACTCTGAAGGGAAGTTGCGCTCATCTCCATATAGCGCATTTGTAAAGAAGCAAAGGAAAGTCACAAACCTTACAGCAGTGCACGCACAAGCCATGTAGCTGGCTATAGAAGAGCCCGACATCCTGAAAGCATAATCAAGCACTAACAGTACTGCTTGGTCTTTTCCCCCTGAATATAGTCTGCGAAAATGGTCATGAACGCATATACATACTTTATGCAAACAGCGTACACCCCGTCAGAGCCGCTGTCTGGTCTGCATCGTTTGCCTTAACCAAGAGGAGTCCTGCTAACCCTCATTACAAAACACAATGAAAGCACAACAATAAGAAAAGATCGGCTATAAATAACCTTTCCCTGCTATTGCTCAGACAGAGTTAGTAACGCAGACATTGAGTAACGCTGGGTCGATTGATAAACAACTTGCTTAACCCTTGACCTGCCACACCCACCACTGTTTATCAACCAATCAGATTTCTTGATGCAAATCCTTGCAACAAATTTATAAACTGAATGACAAACAATGAAGATCCTGATTAGAAGCCATCTGATCTGGATCGACATTGTTTGAAAGATAAGATATATCCGGGCTCAGCACGGCCCCCGCACATCGGGGCTTAAAGAAGTAGATGGGCTGCATGATGCTCTCACGCAATGCTGAAACCGAGCGCACACGAGTACTGGTAAACCGCTTGGAGGATCTAAGCCTGCCGAGGCAAAATGACATATGCAGTGTTGACGGGGACGTTAAACCTCAAATCAAACAAACAAACAATAATCCAGGCTCAGCAGGACAAGGGTTAAAACATCCCGTTACAATCATAATGGTACTGGGCAAATTACATAAAAGGCAACACAAACGAGGGACTGTCATTACGAAATCACGCTTATGCATGTAGATTGTAAATTTTACCGCCGAAACACGAAATTTTTCCGATGAGATATTGCGATATATTTAGCTCATCTGAACCGAAGGCTCCGTTTTTGGGCTTTTAGGGTGGCAGCCTCAGTCGTCTGTCATACGTCTTCGTCCGTCATTTGTCGTCCGTCGTTCACAATTTCAACCGATGTCCGCCAAATTTAATCACGCCTTTGGTGGTGGATTGCTTGCATGTGCGTTTCAGGAAAATTTCTCTAGAACTTTGGTGGCTGCTAAGTCCCCTTGGCTTACTGCAGGAAAATGCTTATGTACAGCGTAGCTTTTTTTCTTCTTTCTGGATCTTCATGACCCTTTTAGATAACAATGACATGCATAAAATCTCGGACGAATTTTAAAATGGGTTATATTGGCCGAACAATAGCAGAGTTACGTCCCCTTGATTCTCAAAATGGCCATTTTTGACATTATAAACAGCGTAGCTTCTTATTTTTTGTTTGTTTTGTTTTGGGGTTTGTATGGAACTTGCAGATAACAATGACATGCATAACTTCTCGGACGAGTTCGAGAATGGGATCAGATGGGACCGAAAATAGCAGAGATTTTCAAATGAAAATGTTTGACCTTGTGAACAGAGTAGTTTCTTAATTTTCTATGGATTTTCATGAATCTTGTTCGATTTTCATTACGGTCACCCGCCTATACAAATACATTGTAATTTTTACCACCCAAAAATGAATATTTTGAGATGAAAAATTTTGATATTTTTTCTTATTTCTGCTCAAAACATAGATTGTGGATACTCGTTAGAACCGCCTCGACGAAGTGGTTATAACGAGTACCAACAATCTCTGGTTTTGAGTAGAATTAAGAAAAAAAATGTATACCCTTCAAACCCCAGTTTTACTATATAAAAGCGGGGTTTACGGGGGTCAAATTTATATAGGCGTGTTTTCGTGATGAAAACCTTTTGAACAGTGTAGCGTCTTCATTTTGGTTTGATTTTCATGAACATTTAAAAATGGGTTTGGTCAGCTTAGAAGTAGCAGAGTTACATCCCCTTGATTGTCAAAATGGTCATTATCGACCTTGTGAACAGCGTAGCTTCTTCATTTTTGTAGAAACCCCCGTGGTGTAGTGGTTATGTTATTCGCCTTGAAAACCAGAAGTCGCAGGATCTACACATTACGATAACTCATCCGTGCGACATAGTGCATTTTTCACATCTCCAAAATGGCAACTTTTCCTATGAAAATCCTTGATATTTTTGTTATAAATGTTCAAAACATAGGTTAAAAGTGCTCGCTAGAACCGCCTCAATGAGGCGGTTCTAACGAGTACCCACAACCTATGTCTTGGAGCAGAAATAAGAAAAATAATGTTTACCCCCGTAAACCCGTTTTCTCTATATAAAGTGGGGTTTAGGGGGGTCTTCATTTCACGGACCTCATCACGTGATGAGACTTTTGGATGACTCTTAAACCGAGGTCTCGACTCCGTATGACCATAGCTGTTGGTGAGACGTAAAACTCAAACACTCACTCCCTCTTCATCTTTGATGGATGTTCATGATACTAGCAGATAATAATGACATGGATAAAATCTCGGACGAGTTTGAAAATGTGACAGATTAGGCCAGCGATGGCAGAGCCATGTCCCTTGATTATCAAGATTACCTATGAACACTCTATCGGTCACATTCGGCCCCCGCCCATAGAGGCTTGAAGAAAAATACGGGCTGCATGATGCTTCCACGCAGAGCTGAATCCGGCCTGTACACTGGTACTGGTAAACCGCTTAGAGGATCTAAGCTTGTCCAGGAACCACGGTGCGAGGTGGACCGTCCATGGTAATAAACCCTAATGGTTTCATTGGGCGACAGGGCTTGAGATGTCATTTCATCTCAATGTCGGGTAAAAGCCCCACAAAATTTGAAGCAACGTCTCCAAAATGACCTTTACAGTGTTGACGGGGTCGTTAAACCTCAAATCAAACAAAAAATCTATCGGTCACTTTTTTCAGCCTTAGCAACTTCAAACTTTTTCGGAGTGAAGTCCCTGACAAAATTCGTCAAGTTCGAAACTAGGTCATATGGGGTTAAGAAATAGATCACAAGGTTTTTTGTATGACTTGAGGTTTAACGTCCCCGTCAACACTGTAAAGGTCATTTTTGAGACGTTGCTTCCAATTTTGTTGGACTTTTACCCGACATTAGATTGCCCCCGCCCATAGGGGCTTGAAGAAATATATGGGCTGCATGATGCTTCCGCGCAGAGCTGAATCCGGCCCGCACACTAGTACTGGTAAACCGCTTAGAGGATCTAAGCCTGTCCAGGAACCGCGGTGCGAGGCGGACCGTCCATGCTAATAAACCCTATTGGTTTCATTGGGCGACAGGGCTTGAAATGTCATTCCATCTCAATGTTGGGTAAAAGTCCCACAAAATTGGAAGCAACGTCTCCAAAATGACCTTTACAGTGTTGAAGGGGACGTTAAACCTCAAAGCAAACAAAAACCCGACATTAGAACACTAAGTTGAATAATGGAAAAATAACTTGTTAATGCTCTTGTGGTAATAGTTTCAGCCTAGACTTGCCCAAGTCTGTCAATTAGGTGTCCATTGTAAAAATTATTGTTTTTACAAAAATAAAAAATAAATACATTGTAAATGAAATAGCAATACCGTCTTTTATGAAAATTGTGAAATTACATTCACAGATGAAGACTAAAGAGACGTTTACATATTTTTTGTTTAAAGGGGCTTTCATTTAAAAAGAAAAAAATGTAAATGTAGGGACTTGGGCAAGTCTAGTTTCAGCCTAATCAGCTTCAGACTTGTTTAGAATGACGAAGACACGCCTATATAATTTTGACCCCCTGGAACCCCACCTTTATGTGGTAAAACTGGGGTTTGCAGGGGTAAAACTTATTGTTCTTATTTCTGCTCTAAAATATAGATTGTGGGTACTCGTTAGAACCGCCTCGATGAGGCGGTTCTAACGAGTGCCCACAATCTATATTTTGAGCAGAAATAAGAAAAAATATCACAATTTTTCATCTTAAAATGTTCGTTTTTCGGCGATAAAGGTGGCAATGTATTTGTATAGGTGTGTTTGCGTAATGGAATGATGTCCTCGTCACAGTACGAGTCTCGTAAAAGACTGGATGTGGGGTAAAAAAAGTAGGTCACAAGCTCAAATCATAAACAAACCTTGGAACACACAAGAGGTCATATTTCTGAAATATCTCCTATTTATGAGTTATTTCCCTTTCAATGAAATAGCATTGAAATCACTTTAGCAAGATGTCTGAATAGTTATTTCAACTGGAGCCTGGATACATGTTTTGTTTGTTTGTTTGGTGTGATGTTTAACGTCCCCGTTAACACTGTAAAGGTCATTTTGGAGACGTTGCTTCCAATTTTGTGGGACTTTTACCCGACATTGAGATGAAATGGCATCTCAAGCCCTGTCACCCAATGAAACCAATAGGGTTTATTAGCATGGACGGTCCGCCTCGCACCGCGGTTCCTGGACGGCTAAGATCCTCTAAGCGGTTTACCAGTACTAGTGTGCGGGCCGGATTCAGCTCTGCGTGGAAGCATCATGCAGCCCATATATTTCTTCAAGCCCCTATGGGCGGGGGCTGACCTGGATACATGTACATGTATTTGGTATAATCATTAGGCCTGAAGATGAGATAAACTGATTAAATTTTCAACCAATTTAATGAAATTTTGTTGGAGTTATGGCCTTTTGCAATTTCTGGTCATTTAATTGTTTTCTTTTTTGTAGCAAGATAGTAAAAAAACACTATTTAAATTGTTGCATAGAAACTTGACAGGATGAAGGGCAATGACTAGTACATGACCTGATTAACATTTGAAAAATATCTGAAGAAAAATCTTCGGTTATGGCCTTTTGAAAATTTACGGCATTTAAGGGCAAGCATATAGTTGGGGCATAGTGTTTTACATTTTCTATAGGTTTTCATTAGACTTTACACTGGAGATTTAAATATATTTCTGTGTGTGCGTGCGTGAGTGCGTGCGTACACGCATGTGTGTATTTGTATGTGTGTGGTGTGCTCTCGAGTGAGTTCATAATACGGAACTTTAAAAATTAAAACAATAGCAATGACAAACAATTGATCTTGATGACGAGGAAATATATATATATATATTTGCGGTTTTCCTGATGACTAAACTGAAATCCAAAAAATCAACACTGTCATGATGGAAAGGGAAGCAATGGGACAAAGTACCACGTTTTGCATTATGATACATGTACATGTAACATACCAGTGCGACATTTTGCACTTTTCTTATCACCATAATGGCTACTTTTCTGATGAAAAAAAATGTTATCGTTTTCTTATTTTTATTGCAAACATACGTTGCGGAGGGACCGGCCACAATAGCGCAGTTGGTAGAGTGTCCGTTCCGGGGAACGGGAGGTCCCGGGTTCGATCCCGGGCCGCGACATACAAAGTCGTTAAAAATGCTACTAGCTGCTCTTCGCTTGGCACTCAGACTTACGGGGTAGAGCTAGGACTGGTCGACCCAGTGTCAGGATAATGTAACTGGGTGTGGTATCATGCACTGTGTCTGGGACATGATACTTCAGTGAGGCAGCACTATAAAAGTGAGCATTGAGCTCCCTGTCGCAACCAGACACCGTCGTGATATGACTGAAAAATTGTTGAAAGCGACGTTAAACCCGAATTCACACACACACACACACACACACACACACACACACACACACACACACACGTTGCAGAGGAGGTCGTTAGAACCGCCTCATTGAGGCGGTTCTAACGAGTACCCGCAACCTATGTCTTGGGATAGAAATGAGAAAAATAATGTGTTCCCAATAAACCCCATGTTTTTCTATATAAAGTGGGGTTTGGGGGACTTCATTTCACGGACTTGTTCACTTGATTCACAATGATTTAGGCGGTAGACATAGGTGAATAACTGACTAACTAACTAAATAAATAAATAAAACATTTTATGGGTACATGTGACACTTTTCTCAAAGGATTGCATTTCGGAATCACACATGGTGTATTTTTCACATCTCCAAACTGTCTACTTTTCTGATGAAAATCCGTGATATGTTTCTTATTGATACTGGAAACATAGGTTGTGGGTACTCGTTAGAACCGCCTCATTGAGGCGGTTCTAATGAGTACCCACAACCTATATTTTGGAGTACAAATAAGTAAAATAATGTATACCCCCGTACACCCCAGTTTTCAATATAAAAAGTGGGGTGTACGGGGGTGTTGATTTCACGTGATGGGTCTTTGCAACACATCAGAGTGCTACATGTAAAATGGCCTCTTTGAAACATGCACATGTGCCCACAACCATTACACTGGTAAACCGTTTAGGTCTAAGCCTGCCCAGGAAAAGTGATGCGAGTCGGACCGCTCCTTAAACCCTAGCGGTTGCTATGCTTATAAAATGTGTTTGCATGATTAATATTTTAAATCAGTTTGCATGCTAAAAACTTAAATATGTCTGCATTCTTGAAATCGTAAATATGTTTGCATGCTTAATATCTTAAATATGTTTGCATGGTTATTAATTCAAATATGTCTGCATGCTTAATGACTTAAATATATTTGCACGCTCAATAACTTAAATATGTCTGCTTGCTCAAAAACGCAATAATGTTTGCATACTTAATAACTTGAATATGTATGTTTGCTTGATATCTAAAATATGTTTGCATGCTAAATAATTTAAATATCTCTGTATGCTTAATAACTTAAATATGTCTGCATGTTCAATAACTTAAATATGTCTGCATGCTAAATAACTTAAATATACCTACATGCTAAATAATTTAAATATGTCTGCACGCTGAATAATTTAAATATGTCTGCATGCTTAATAACTTAAATATGTCTGCATGCTCCATAACTTAAATATGTTTGCATGCTCAATAACTTAAATGTGGTTGCACGCTTAATAACTTAAATATGTCTGCATGTTCAATAACATAATATATCTACATGCTTAATAACTTAAATATTAACTTAAACATTTCGGCATGCTCAATAACTTAAATATGCCTGCATGCTTAGAACCATAAATAATATCTTACCAGACAATCGTCGCTTATGTATGCGAGAGTAATAAATCTGTGTGTGCTTAGACACCGCAGCGAAATAATGTACATGCAATATTGAATAAACTTCCCTTGAGTATGATGCATTTTATTCGGTAGTCTAGAACAATTGTTCAAAGCGAAATATATGACTGATCTATAAAGTGATAACAATAGTTTTTGATATTTCAATTTCCTTAACTCATTGTATACTGGTGGACTCTTCCTTTGTTATATGCCGGACAATTCAACTTGTTATAAGTGTATAAGCGGTATACCATTTTTTTAAGTTTTAAGACCCAGTCAACACTTTATGGGTCATATCGAGTGAGACAACTATTCGTCTTGAATCAGCGGAAGGGAAAGAATGGTCCTAGAAAACAGATTTCGTGATCAATCTCCACGACAGAACATTGCGTACCCGCAGGCATCAAACCCGCGACTTCCTGATTTTTCCTGAAAAATGAAGACCCCCTAAACCCCACTTTATATAGAGAAAACTCGGGTTTACGGGGGTATCCATTATTTTTATTATTTCTGCTCCAAAACATAGGTTGTTGGTACTCGTTAGAACCGCCTAAATGAGGCGGTTCTAACGAGCACACACAGCCTATTTTTTGAGCATTTATAAGACAAATATCAAGGATTTTAATCAGAAAAGTAGCCATTTTGGAGATGTGAAAAATGCACTCCAGCCATTTTGGAGATGTGAAAAATGCACTATGTCGTACAGGTGAGTTATCGTAATTCTTTGCGTTTGCGATAATGGCCGACCCATCTATGTTCCTACAAACCATGCAGACGCTCAGGTGGTAATCTCCTCGCTTCATAAACCAGTGGTCGTAGGCTCGACGCCGGGCCTCTCCAAACTTCCGGATGAGCACACACGCTTTTTAACAAACTATAAGATATGGAAAACTTAAAAAAGCAGATCAGTGGCAAACACCGCAGGCCTATATCAGACGCCGCAGATCAGGGCCTACACTGTTTGCAGAAAGTTTTATAATATTCTAAATTAATTTCATAAATCAGTTGAGCGGTTGACACATGAACTCATGACGGCCTCATGTTTAGGTCGGATGCGCGTCTGACTGGTGATCAGGAGGACCCGGGCTCGACACCTGCAGGGGTCGACAACATTCTTTCGTGGAGATTGATAATGAAATCTTTTATACGGTCATTCTCTCCCTTCTGCTGAGCCAAGAAGGACAGTTGCGAGCTTCTGTCTAAAGAATGTGCACTGTACTGGTTAACCGCTTACATATAGGCCTGTCCGCAGACAAGATTGACTAGGCGGAGCTATTCAGGTGTTGTCAATATACATGTGTGTCGAATTCGCTGAGTCCACCTGAAAATTGGACTGATAGAGTGCCTTCCGCTTGCTTTTTGCAAGCGAACCAAATCACCATATACGCCACAGCTCTGTGTTACAGTTGAATTCACACATCGGGTGACTTGATTTACCTTATTTGTTAATGGAACATCTAAAAATGCAGGTGCAAACGATAGCTCCGCCATAGTCAATCTCCAATTCTTACACATATAAAAGGGGAGAAAGTGATTTAATAACAACGGGCATTTAATTCCAGCAGTTACCTCCCCTATCTCGCTCTGCGGACGTAAGCGATCAAACTGTCGGATGCACAGTCGTATTTTATGCAAAAAGTTCAATGAAACAGATCAGGGTTTTTTTTTCTAATTTAACGTGTGTAAATAAATCGGGTTTGGTTTGTATTGGAGTTTAACGGCTCAGTCAACACTATTTTAGGTCATTTTTAGAGCCGACCAGTTTACGTGTCCACACTTTTCCTCGGCAGGCTTATACGTAAGCAGTTAACCAATACAATGCACATTCTTTCGCCAAAACTGACAACTGCCCTTCTTAAATCAGCGGAGGGGAAAGAATGACCGTATAAAAGATTTCATGATCAATCTCCACGAAAGAATGTTGCCGACCCCGGCAGGTATCGAACCAGCGTCCTCCTGCTTACCAGTCAGACGCGCATCCGACTGAGCTACCGAGGCCGGCCATAAATAATTCTGTATGAACATAATGAAACCAAATACTACTAGCGAAGGGTTACATATTTGAAAACATTTTTACACGTACCCTTTAAAGATGTGGGTTTTTCTTCCGGCCAGTTATTTTTCTGATGAAAATCTGTGATATTTATCTTATTTATACTCTAATCATAAGTTACCGGTGCTCCGGCTCATTGAGGTTGCCATAACGAGTACCCACCACCAATATCTTGGTATTGTGCATTCCTGTAAACCCCAGTTTTCTGTTTATAAAGAGGGGTTTTACAGGAGTGTTCATTATATGGAATTTTGAAAGTGACAAAGTACATGTATCCCCATCACGTGGACAAGTCCGTGAAATGAATACCCACTAAACCCTACTTTATATTGAGAAAATCGGGGTTAAAGGGGTATAAAATATTTTCCTTATTTCTGCTCCTAGACATAGGGTGTGGGTACTCGTTAGAACCGCCTCAATGAGGCGCTTCTAACGAGTACCTACGACTTATGTTTGCAGTATCTATAAGAAAAATATCACCGATTTTCATCAGAAAAGCAGCCATTTAGGAGATATAGTAAGTAAAGACTTTATTTATTTAGTGAGGGTTACAACATTTAGCACATATATATATATGAAAAATGCCATCTCAAAACGACTGAATTGCTGTTGAGTATGGGTCGCCGTTTTACTATTTAATCCGTATTTATAAAAATCCATAATTATTTATGGATAGCCATTATTCGAATTATGGATATCCAATATTCGAATTATGGATATCCATTTTTATTTATGGCTATCCATAATTATTTATGGATATCCATAAATCGAATTATGGATATCCATTATTCGAATTATGGATATCCATAAATCGAACTGAATTAATGATATCCATAAATCGAATAATGGATATCCATTATTCGATTTATTGATATCCATAAATCGAATTATGGATATCCATTATTCGGCTGATTTATGGATATCCATAAATGAAACTATGGATATCCATAAATCTAATTATGGATATCCATAAATCGATTTATGGATATCATTAATTTAGATCGGAATATGGATATCCATAAATCGAATTATGGATATCCTTAATTCGAATTATGGATATCCATAAATCGATTTATGGATATCCATAATTTGATTTATGGATATCCATAATTCAACTCTGCAAATAAACCTTATGAACAATGACTGCTCCCTTTGCTAAAAAATAAAAACGACTATTCACGTCAGGTTTCCGACTTAGATGTGTAATTAAAGCCAGGTTGGGGGGAGGGGGTGGAGGTAATGTAGGGTAGGCTTAGTGGTGGCCTATGGTGTAGGAGAGATTTGGTTTGTTTGATTTAAGGTTTAACGTCCCCTTCAATACTCTTAGGTCATTTTGAAGACGTTGCTTCCAGTTATGTTGGGCATTAAGCCTTCATTGAGATGAAATGCCGGTCTCGGTAGCTTAGTCGGATGCCCGTCTGACTGGTGATCAGGAGGACGCGGGTTCGATACCTGCCGGGGTCGGCAGCATTCCTTCGTGGAGATTGATCATGAAATGTTTTCTACGGTCATTCTCTCCCTTTCGATAATTCAAGAAGGGCAGTTGTCAGTTTCTGGCGAAAGAATGTGCACTGTACTGATCAACTGCTTACGTATAAGCCTACCCAGAAAAAGTGTGGATAGGTAAACTGACCGGCCCAAAATTGACCTAGATAAGTGTTGACTGGGCCGTTAAACTCAAATACAAACACACATCTCAAACCCTGTCGCCCATTGACTCGCACGACTTTGTTCGGACAGGCTTAGACCTTCTAAACGGTTTACCAGTACTCTCAGCTCATGCAGCCAAATCTATTTCTCCAAGCCTCAATAGGCGGGGGCAAGGAGGTATATCTGAATTTGCCTGGTACTCCATACATCTCAAGTAGAGTATTATATTTGTTTGTTTGTTTGTTTGATTTGAGGTTTAACGTCCCCATCAACACTGTAAAGATCATTTTAGAGACGCTGCTTCCAATTTTGTGGGACTGTTACCCGACCTTGAGATGAAATGACTTCTCAAGCCCTGCCGCCCAATGAAACCAATAGGGTTTATTAGCATGGACGGGCCGACTCGCACCGCTATGGGCAGGCTTAGATCCTCTAAGCGGTTTACCAGTACTCGTGTGTGTGTGTGTGTGAATTCGGGTTTAACGTCGCTTTCAACAATTTTTCAGTCATATCACGACGGTGTCTGGTTGCGACAGGGAGCTCAATGCTCACGTTTATAGTGCTGCCTCACTGAAGTATCATGTCCCAGACACATTACATGATACCACACCCAGTCACATTATCCTGACACTGGATCGACCGGTCCTAGCTCTACCCCGTAAATCTGAGTGCCAAACGAGGAGCAGCTAGTACCATTTTTAACGACTTTGGTATGTCGCGGCCCGGGATCGAACCCGAGACCTCCCGTTCCCCGGAGCGGACACTCTACCAACTGAGCTATCGGGGCCGGTTCAGTACTCGTGTGCAGGTCGGTTTCAGCTCTGCGTGGAAGCATCGTGCAGCCCGTCTATTTCTTCAAGCCCCAATGGGTGGTGGAGAGTATTATATGGATATATGTTAATACTGTATACAGTGAAATTCTGCTATTAAGACCATCTACATTTAAGACTAATTCTGTCTCGAAAAGCTTATTTAGAAAGGTGCAGTTATTCTTTCTTCGTGAATTCTGCACACAATGTCCTCCTGGTCAGGGACCACCTTTAGAACTGTTCAAAAGTGGTCTTAATATAGGAATTTTACTGTAAAACGACCATGTGCATCTTTTCTTCAGAAAGCATGCACTGATGATTGCCTGTTTGGATCATTATAATCTTACGTCCGACTTTCAGTGTCATTAGGTGCGCAGTCCTCGTAGAGGTGATTCCGAGGGACAGGATGCGTTGGCCGGAATTTCCAGATCTTACTGCTGGTTCCGATATTTAACTGCACACGTGGCGGGCGTTCAGCGTATGGCGTCCGTTGCTTTGGAAGCCTTTCGGGCTGAAAAGGCTGTACGGCAGAGAGTGACTGGCCATCATGAGTGACTGGCCTGTTTGACTGGCCATCAGCTTCCAGCGATGATGAAGACCTTGAAGATTTTAACATTAAACAATCACGTGTCTTAGGAAAAAAATCATTAAACTAAAAGCATTGGCGGTGATTTATGGATATCCATAAATCGATCTGAATTATGGATATCCATAAATCGAATTATGGATATCCATTATTCGGCTGATTAATGGATATCCATAAATAGAATTATGGATATCCATAATCCAATTTATGGATATCTATAAATACGAATTAAATAATACAACGGCGCCCCTGTCACAATCATTACTTATAAGTGCGTGGGGGAGGTGAGGGGAGAGGGTACATGCGTTGGTTGGTTGGTTGGTTGGATGATTTGAGGTTTAACGTCCCCGTCAACACTGTAAAGGTCATTTTGGAGACGTTGCTTCCAATTTTGTGGGACTTTTACCCGACATTGAGATGAAATGACATCTCAAGCCCTGCCGCCCAATGAAACCAATAGGGTTTATAAGCATGGACGGGCCGACTCGCACCGATTTGCCTGGGCAGGCCTAGATCCTCTTAGCGGTTTACCAGTACTCGTGTGCAAGTCGGTTTCAGCTATGCGTGGAAGCATCATGCATCATGTATTTCTTCAAGCCCCGATTGGCGGGGCCGAGGGTACATGCGTGTGTGTCTGCTAATGTGCCTCTGGGCACGCGTGTCCATATGTCTGGATCTATGTGTGTTTAATGAAGGTGCTCTTGTTGAAGTGGTGTTGTTAGTTCGGGTCTTCTCGTCGGTACTCTGAGTTTCCTTTAGCACTGGTGTGAGTGAGTGTGCTAGGTCGGGTATCCAGTAGCTTAAACTTTGTTGCTGAAGATTACTAATTTATCTCGTTATCACGAGATAGCTATCGCGTTAATACGTGATAGTATCTCGTTAATACGACTTATTTTTCTCGTAATAACGACATAGTTAGCTTGTGATAACGAGAAAAAAATTTTCTCGTTATAACGACTTAGTTTTCTCGTAATTACAACAATAAATCTCGTAATAACTACATAACTATCTCGTAATAACGACATAGTTATCTCGTAATAACGAGAAAAGTTTTTTTTTTCTTTTTAAAAGTGGTCCTTCTAGGCTTTCGTATAATACCCAACACTCTGTTAAGAATATCGGGTCTTTTTTCTATATTTGCTATACAAATCAGTGATAGTCACGTGGACATCAACTGCAAAAAGCTGTTGTGCTTAGTAATTAATTGTGGGTCGATGGACAAACAATCCACCCCCAAATTAATACGGAAATCTAAAATAAATAAATAAATAAATAAATAAATAAATAAATAAATAAATAAATAAATAAAAGTAAGTCTAACTATATATGGGGTCTAATATTGAGTCTTAAAAACACATCACAAAACACGCCTATATAATTCTGATCCCCATGAACCTCACTTTTATATACCCAAACTGGGGTTTACAGGGGTAAACCTTATTTTTCTTATTTCTGCTCTACATATAGATTGTGGGTACTCGTTAGAACCGCCTAGATGAGGCGGTTCTAACGTGTACCCACAATCTATATTTTGAGCAGAATTTAGAAAAAAATATCACAATTTTTCATCCGAAAATTGTTGTTTACGGCGGTAAAATTTGCAATGTATTTGAATAGGCGTGTTTTCGTAATGAACTGAGATTACAGATACGAGTACCTGGTTTCATTTTAACATGCAAAAAATCAAATATCGATGAAAAATTATATGCTAAATCCGCAAATAAATAAACAAATAAATAAATAAATAACTTTCTAGATCCCACTTTAAATGGGAAAAAGCGATGTTTACAAGGGTTTACAATATTTCCCTATTTCAAATACATGTAGATAGAAGACAGATAAAAAATTACCAGAAGCAAAAGTATCATCTTGCGAATTTCAGAATATTCTCAGAGCAAGTAACACAGTCTTTTCTCTTTGTCTTCTTTTGCGCTTCTTGATCGTGAGTAGGGACTGCAGTAGTAGATTTTAGAAAGGCGTACGATCTCGTTGATCATAATTTGCTTTTAACGAAATTAGCCTGTTATAAGTGTAATAGCACAATCATGAAATTAATGGAATCCTATTTAAAAAATCACACACAAGTAACATTCTGTAAATGGCAAAGTAACGGAATCTGGGTTTGTTATATATGGGGTACCTCAAGGATCTATATTAGGGCCTCTGTTGTTTTTATTTTTTTATTAACGACTTGCCACTGGCTTTATCTGGTAGTATCTCTTCTATAGATCTTTTCGTTGACGATACGATATACGATACACAAACTGACTTGCACATATTAAAATTAAATCTTTCGGATGCTCTTCTGTCTTTTCCTTATTGGTGTAAACAGAACGAGATGAAGCTCAACACTGACAAAACTAAAGTCATGATAATAACGATACAAAAAGAATGCATATAGACGAGAATATTTTATCATTAACATACAATGATATTGATTTAAACATGACTACCTGCGACAAAATACTTGGTGTTCATATCGATTCAAAGGACGGGTCACCCTAAGGTTTTTTTTTGGCCTCCTAACGATTTTGTTTATTTCCGGCTTATTGTTAGCATACATACATGTATGCCTAATTATTTGGAACATATGTGGTTTTGGTATTTAAGCAATATTCAGAGCTTAATGTCAATGGAGAATTTGTTGCAAACCATGATAAGCTAGCCAAACATTTTAACAAATATTTCATTAACGTAGCAGCCAAATAAAAGAGACTTTGGAACATAGTGACTTTAGTAAAAGTCAAGATTATATTAATTCCAAAATTCCTGAAAACGTCCATTTTGAGCTTCCAGAAATTGATGAAACTTTCGTGTTCAATTTCCTTTCTTACTCGACACAACAAAGGCAACAGGTTTAGATGGAGTTGGGCCAAGATTACTAAAATTGTCAGCAGGAGTAATAACAAAAAGTATTACTACTATTGCTAATGAATGCATACGTTTGGGGAAATTTCCAACATCCTGGAAACAGGCTATCGTAACGCCTCTGTATAAAGGAGATGCAAAAGATGAAATTAACAATTATAGGCCAATATCAATCCCACCCACCTTGTGTAAACTAATAGAAAAATTTATTCACAAACATGTAATGAAATATTTGAATATTTTTGAGCTGATACATCATTCACAGAGTGGGGTCCGACCTGGTCACTCCACAGAAACTGCATTATTATTCATGACGGAACAATGGTTAAAAGCTTTGAATAAAGGTCAAATTGTTGGGACTGTAGTAGTAGATTTTAGAAAGGCGTTCGACCTCGTTGATCATAATTTGCTTTTAAAGAAATTAGCCTGTTATAAGTGTAATAGCACATTCATGAAATTAATGGAATCCTATTTAAAAAATCACACACAAGTAACATTCTGTAAATGGCAAAGTAACGGAATCTGGTTTTGTTATATATGGGGAACCTCAAGATCTATATTAGGGCCTCTGTTGTTTTTATTTTTTTATTAACGACTTGCCACTAGCTTTATCTGGTAGTATCTCTTCTATAGATCTTTTCGTTGACGATACGATATACGATACACAAACTGACTTGCACATATTAAAATTAAATCTTTCGGATGCTCTTCTGTCTTTTCCTTATTGGTGTAAACAGAACGAGATGAAGCTCAACACTGACAAAACTAAAGTCATGATAATAACAACGATACAAAAAGAATGCATATAGACGAGAATATTTTATCATTAACATACAATGATATTGATTTAAACATGACTACCTGCGACAAAATACTTGGTGTTCATATCGATTCAAAGGACGGGTCTCCCTAAGGGGTTTTTTGGCCTCCTAACGATGTTGTTTATTTCTGGCTTATTGTTAGCATACATACATGTATGCCTAATTATTTGGAACATATGTGGTTTTGGTATTTAAGCAGTTTTCTTCTCTGAGTTACAGGCTCTTTAAAGTGGGTGGGGTAACTCCACACACTTTTGAAATGTATTTTGTGTCTCATTTAAAGGTAGAAAAATAGTACCATACATGACATGTTATTATATAAAATTACAGGGGAAGGTCTAACTCTATGTTTTGTCACAAGTTTATTCACCAAAATTCCCTTTTTGGGGGAAAAATATGGATTAAGGAACCTTGGGTCATTTTTGAGATTTTTTAACAGTATAGTTCTTTTTTTTTTTCTTATATCTTTTGTATACATTAGCCTATTGTGGTGAAACTCCTACCATGCAAGCATACTGATGAAGCAATATAACTCAAATGATCATTTGAGATGTTGACTAATATTTCACGGTTGAATGAACATTCTTATTTCATGTTTATAGGTTAGACAAAGTATACAGATGCCCCCGCCTGTTTGACTTTGCCAATATAGCTGCATGACCCCTGGGAGACTCACTAGCATCAGATATATATGTTCAGGATGGGTATCTCAATATTTTCTAAGATATTTGGATTTTGATGATGTGCAATGGGCATGGCAATGGCAGGGGGCTGGGGCATTATTGTGTGTGTCATTGAATGCATCTGACCATAAACAACATCAAATAAAAAAGGTTGGAATCTGAACAGTTTCTGAGATACATATTTTTTTTAACAATTTCTTTGGTCGAATCAAATAGCCCCACCCCAGACAGAATCAGTGACCATAAACATACTAAACAGTTATGAGCTGCAGGAGAAATACAGACATAAATGTGCACCTAAACGTGAACCTGGTTATGAACGTAATAATGTGTGACAAAGTACGCACATACGTACATAACATCACATCGAAAAAATATATATGCCTCACTCACTCCTTCCTTTGGCATGCAGAGATATAAGAAAGGTCTGTTTGAATATCTTTAATAACCCCACTTCAAGAGCACATCTAAAAAGAATGCGGTACACCTACGTGAAGACACAGGCATATACATTTGAAAATGGTTGTTCACAACTGTATTCCGACATGCTTTGCGCATATTGAATCAAATTAATCTACAGAAGAATAGCTTTTATTTTCACCTGAACTGAGCTGTTGCCTCTTTTTGAACAGCATCTGTTACACTGTTCATTTACTGTGACTTCAACAATTTTTTTACTGACTTTGGCTGATGGCCTTAAAACCGAGGTTCTTTAACACAGAAGCGATATGGACACAACAATCAAATACCTCGTCACCATTTTTTTCATTTAAACTGCCACCCTATCATGGACTCTAGTCCAGGACCTTCCTTAATCCTTTGATTGTATTCCCTGTCATCCTCTCTATCTCTGTATTTCAGGTATTAGACAAGGAGACCCTTTATCTGCTTATATGTTTCCACTATTCATTAAAGATGTTACGTTACTTTGAAGATACATCTAATGATAAAGCTGCTGTTGTACTTAACATGATACAATGAATGATGATGCAATATAGGAAAACATTCTGGGCAATTGCATTGTTAGCTTGACTAACAAACTGACTGATCTCTTTCTCTTTAGAATAATAATAATAATAATAATAATAATAATAATAATAATAATAAAAAGAAGACAATAAGTAGAAGAAGAACATTTTTTCGAAGTTATAGTGTACTCCAGGTGTTCTAGGACCATACTTAGCCGATGGTCGCAACAATGATGCTAAGATCACAGAGCATATGCTAAAATCAAATTCAGAGGACATGCTTGAATGGTTTCATGAAGGTGATGCCCTTGTTGTAGACAGAGGTTTCAGGGATGTTGCAGATTTACTGGAAGAGGTTGGTATAAAGAGCCACATGTCTCATTTTCTTGCTAAGTCGCAAAAGCAATTATCTACACAGGAGGCAAACGAAACTCGATTAGTCACCAAGGTAAGGTGGATGGTTGAGTCTGCCAATGGCCGAATAAAAAAATGGAAGGCACTTTCAAATGTAATGCCAAACTCCCACATACCTTGCATTGGTGACTACGTCAGAATCGTATGTTCTTTGTTAAATGCATTTAGGCGTGTTATTGTTAAGAATTCTGAATCTGATGAGGTTCTTGCAAAACGTATGCTACAACTTGCCAAGTTACCAAACAAACTTAAAGACAAGGTAAAGAAAATTGGTTGGGACAGTCGTGCAAAGGCTCCATGGAAAGCTATTGATGATGCCAACCTCGAAGACTTTCCATAATTAACGGAAGCAGAGCTGAGAGATATGACCATGGGCATATACCAATTAAAACAGGCCGATTCGTATACAGACGAACACACTACTGAAGCCGGTCAGTACGAGATAATGATTCACAAGGAGGAGGATGGAATTTTGAAAGCCCAAATAAAATCAAGACACACTTCGTCTGGATCATACTATCTATGGATTGAGTATGGACCTGGTCTCGAACCCATAAAAGGATGGTACTGCAAGTGCAAGAATGGTGCCAGGGTAGTTGGCGGATGTGCCCATATCGCTTCCGTGTTGTGGTAGCTAGGTTTTTACCGCCAACAGCCGAAGTCAGAGCGAGAACAGTCATTCAAGTCACAGTATATGAACAGTCTTACAGATGCTGCACAAAAAGACTGGGACAGCTCAAGTTCAGGTGACGATGAAAGCGATTCTTCAATAGATTAACTTGATTCAATAATTAAATATGTTGATTTTTTAGATTCCAACCTTTTTTATTTGCTGTTGTTTATGGTTAGACACATTCAATGACATATATCTTGGGACCAACACAATCATGCCCCAGCCCCCTGCCCTGCCAAGTTCATATCATCAACATCCAAAATATTGAGATACCCACCCACGAACATATATATCTGATGCTAATACATATTCAATGACACATACATGTACAATGTGTCCCAAGGGGTCATGCAGGCATATAAGCTAAGCTAAAAAGGCGGGGGCATCTGGGTACTTTTTACACATTTCTATTATTTTTTCGTTTTATTTAAATATGTTTAAACCAATCGCCTGTTTATCTTAATGCCAGAATCATCTAAACTCTTAAACTGATGGAAACAAAAATCTAACCCATTACGTAACATGAAATAAGAATGTTCATTCAACCGTGAAATATAGGTCAACATCTCAAATGATCATTTGAGTTATATTACCTAATCACTATGCTTGCATGGTAGGAGTTTCACCACTATAGGTAAAATGTATACCGAAGATATAAGAAAAAAAAATAACTTTACTGTTAAAAAATCTCAAAAATGACCCAAGGTTCCTTAAATCATATTTTTCCCCCAAAAAGGGAATTTTGGTGAATAAACTTGTGACAAAACATAGAGTTAGACCTTCCCCTGTAATTTTATATAATAACGTGTCATGTATGGTACTATTTTTTTACCTTTAAATGAGACACAAAATAGATTTCAAAGGTGTGTGGAGTTACCCCATCCACTTTAAAGAGCCTATAGCTCAGAAAAAACTGCTTAAATACCAAAACCACATATGTTCCAAATAATTAGGCATATGTATGCTAACAATAAGCCAGAAATAAACAAAATCGTTAGGAGGCCAAAAAAAAAAACCCTCAGGGAGACCCGTCCTTTAACGTGGAATGACCATTTCAACTTTATTTGTAAAACGATATCTTCTTATATGTGGCTGCTGTCTAGAATACGACATTATATCAAATATGAACACAAAGTTATGTTCTACAATACATACACCCAGCCGCATTTCAATTACTGCAATGTCATTTGGGGTAATTCATCAAACAATAATTTGTCAAAACTAGTCAAACTTCAAAAACGCGTTTGTAAACTTATTTTGGAGAATGAATATATAGATTTCGAAACTGCAAAGACAAGGTTAAATATACTAGCCTTGGAGCAAAGTGCTTTTGTCAATAAAGCAACAATAATGTTCAAAGTCACTAATAATCTGATACCGCAATATGTATGTGACCTTTTTGAAAGAAGATTGGATGGATCAGTTCATACATCACTGAGATAAAATTCAATTTCTTGTCACAATTTCAAAATTCCTAAACCGAAACTTAATATTTTTAAAAATAGTATATCATATTCTGGTCCCATCATTTGGAATAGCATACCAAATGAAATGAAGAATTCTTCAACGTGCAAAGCTTTTGTGCATAACTGTAAAAACTGGTTAACCAACTCCTCACAGTGCATAATTGTAAAAACTGGTTAACCAACTGCCTCCACCACCTTGTATGTTAAAATATAAGTATCTTTTTTCAAACATTATTTACTTATATCTACATTTCTTGCACACCGGATAAGGAAATCCGTGATTTTACCCTGGGATAGAAATTTATGTTCTGACCCTGGTGTTCCGACCCCAAATGGAATATAATCGCGTGTTTGATAAATGCACTGGTTGATTACAACCTCATGCGCGGCGTCGTCATGCGTGACGTCACTAAACATTCCTGTTGTGTCATCACAAAATGGCGGATGTCGGTAACCGAAGTGACAGCAGCATAAAAAATTCGCAATAGAAATGGAAGGTATGCAAGAAAAAGAATCCAATATGGGTGTGAGGGGTGGATAGAAAAATCCGTCCCTCGTTATCACTGTCCGGCATCACTCGGCAAGCCTCGTGATGCCGGACAGTGTCCCTCGGGACGGATTTTTCCAGCCACCCCTACCACCCATATAAGATTCTTATATTCCATACCAACGTCATTTTAGTATTTATTATGATTCTTTTTCATTGTGTGTTGTGTAATCTGTGTATTTACATGTTTTAGAGGGCTCCATGGAAGACTGGCTATGCCAAATGGGTCACCCTCTGTAAAAAAAGAACTTACTTACTTACTTACTTACTTACTTACTATCACAGTTTCGTGTTCGCTCCATAACTCCGATACCATTTCAGATATTTTCATGAAACATCACAGATATCTAGATCACCATAAACCGACGTGTAGAACATATGAACTGTAACTCTGATTTTCTTACTTTTGAAGATATCGCCTTTTGAACATTGAGCATAGCAGTTTCTATCAATTTCGTGTCCATTCCATAACTTTGATGTCATTTGAGATATTTTCACGAAACTTCACAGATGAGACGTTGTGCAGAGCATTTGGCCAATAACTCTGATTTTCCTGGTTTTGGAGTTATTGCCCTTTGAACATTTAACATAGCTATTTCTCCCATGTACTTGTATCCGCTGTGTAACTCTGACACTGTTAGACATGTGAAATTTGATAGAAATGCAACACACTATGAGACGACATGCAAAACGTATGAACTTATAAAAAGTAGAAGCAAAACACAGATCAGGAATCGATACAATTAACTTACTCCATCCCATCAAAGACACCAAAGGGAAAGAAACACAAACATTAAGCGACCAGACCATAATGGAAACCTAAACAAAGGAAGGCCATAAGGACAGTTACTTTCCCACAAAATGCCATCCAAAATAAAAAGACACAAGTGATACACACAGTAAGTAACAAACAACAACATAAATAAATCGCCACAGAAGAACCGCCTTGAAACGGTCAGTGGAAAGATTTCCACTGGGGGCTTAAATCGATTTTACGTGGGCACAATCCTCGCCCTTACTTCCGTCGCAATTTAGAACTCTGGTTTGCCTACTTTTGATGTCATTGCCATGTGAACATTGAACTTGTCTATTCCACCATGTACTAGTTTTGTTTTGTTTCGTTTGATTTGAGGTGTAACGTCCCCGTCAACACTGTATAGGTCATTTTGGAAGCGTTGCTTCCAATTTTGTGGGACTTTTACCCGTCATTGATATGAAATGACATCTCCAGCCCTGCCACCCAATGAAACAAATAGGGTTTATGTAAACGGGCGGTCCGACTCGCACCACTTTTCCTGGAGAGGCTTAGAACCACAAAGCGATTTATCAGTACTCGCGTGCAATCGGTGTCAGCTCTGCGTGGAAGCATCATGCAGTCCAATCAATTTCTTCAAGCCCCGATGGGCGCGGCAGCCCATGAACAAGTTTTCACTCTGTAAGTTGAAAAGATATTTTCATGAAATTTCTCACAAACGTACAGCACCACGACACAACAAGCAGAACTCAAGAACTGTTACTCTTGGTAACCTACTCTTGGAATGATAGCCCTTTGAACATAAGTAAATATTCAAAATAGCCATTTCTACCAATTGTTCTCATGCTTGGAAACTGTATCGCTCCGATGAGGCGGTTCTAACGAGTACCCCAGATCTATATTTTGAGCAGAAATAAGATTTTTAGCAGAAATAAGAAAACTATCACACTTTTTCATCTTAAAATTTTCATTTTTTTTTTTTTTTTGAATAAAGGTTACAATGTATTTGTATAGGGGTATTTTCGTAATTTTGTAAGACGAGATAACTCAAATACTGCGGCGTCCAGAGTTGTGGTTCTAGCACGTGACCTGCCTTCCTCTAGTGTACAGTACAATATATCCTGTGCGTATGCAATTATGGCGATCACAAGGTTATTTCACGAGGGAAGTTAACTAAATCACCATTGGCACCTAGAGTTGCGGTTCGATCTTGCTCATGGCATGCCTTCTTAACCCACCATGCAATTTAACAAAGAACCATCAATCGATTTCAAAGCATGTTGTAGTTATGGTGATTATAAGGCTACATATAATGTCAAGAAAAATAACTTTAATACGATGACACCCAAAGTTGTGGTCTTGGTCATGAGACGCATTCTCAACCTAGTATATAATTGTACCAAGTACCATCAATACAATTCACAGGGTGCTGGAGTTACGTCGATCACAACATATTATCAGGGGTGATAACTCCAATACTATGACACCTAGAGTTGTGTTTCTTACTCATGACACGCCGTTTCAACCTCATCTGCAGTTGTACTAAGAACACCAATAAAAAGTTATTTGAGTTAAGGTGATCACGAGTTAGTATTGTCAGTGAGGATATTTCAAATACCATGACATCCAGAGTTGTGTTTTTGTTTATGACACGCCTGCTTTACCACATGTGCAACTGCACCAAAACAATATCAATATATCTCAATCTCAAGTTATTGCGATCACAAGATTGTATTATCAAGGTAGATAACTCTAATACCATGCCACCCAGAGTTATGTTTCTTGCGCATGCCACGCCTTCTCAGGCTCATGTACTAAGCTGATCTATTTCGATTCTAACACGCTGAAAATCGGCAATAATTTTGTTGTTTCCTTCAAAATCTCCAACTTTTCGCCATTGTTAGAAGAAACCACGCTAAAACTATTGACTAAAACACATGCATTTATATCCTTTTCTACCGTTTCCGATGCAAGAAAATGACGTTACACCGTCTAACGTCAAGAAAATCTACTAGTGACGTCATAAAATGGCAGTTTTTAATATTATTTTCCGTTGCCTATATAGGCGCGCTGTGTTAGAATAATGTATAAAATCTGAAACAAAATTAAATCGTATGAAACGCCCAGAATAGATCTGCCTCATTGAAGCGCCTCTAATAAATGCCTTGTGACGACTCGTTATAGCCGCCTATTTGAGGCCATTCAATCATGTATCAACACTCTATACTATATTATGGGCTCGTTATAACCCCCGAATTGAACATTTATATATATAAAATGCAAGTCCTAGTACTCATTAGAAAAAGATCAAGTGCCACACTCTATAGATTATTGTGGGGGATCATACAAATGTACACCCTCACTCGATAGTATATTGTGGGTGCTCGTTAGAACTGCCTCATTGAGACAATTCTAACGAACATCCCAAATCTATATTTTATGGAAAGAAAAAATAACTGAGATTAGAATACGATAAGCCTGGACATCTGATTTATTCTTTCAGTCACTCCATCATTTGTTTTCATTCCATCATTTGTTTAGCTGAGCTAATTTTATTTTATTTATTTTACTAAGACTGCCTGTGTATAATTCATTTTACTTTTTATTCTTTTTTCTATAAGAAGAAGAAAAACAAGAAGATAAATGGGAAAAGCTTTCTATTATATCAAAATAAAAAGCAATTATTTCATTTAAACATTTTGTTTCTTATCTTTTTATTTATTTATTTATTTATTTATTTATTTATTTATTTATTTAATTTTTCTAAAGTGTCAACTGATAATTTTTCTTCAGATTTGAAGCTTTAATTTGTTTGCTTATTATATTATAACAAAATTTGCTATTTAACAGACCTTTAAGAAATGTGGTTGTATTTTGTTTCTTTGTAATTTAAAAATAAAAATAAATAAATACATTGATTATGACTAAATTGTTATATCACAGGTATGTTTGTCTATTCAAACCAATAATGGAGTGTATCTGCTGTTATATAATTGAGATAACAAGGTTAGCTTCAAATAGAGCAGAGCTGTCAATTACTTATGACAATCATTGTGATGTCAGATAAACAGAATTGATGTTAACCCTTCAGAGGTCAGACAAAGAATGACCCAGGTTTTCATGTGCTCCCTTATACAGTCCAGTCCTGTCTTTAAGAATAAGATAATATTATCAACAGGGACATCTTGAAACAATTGTTGCAAAGTGTCAGCTTTGAAGTATAAGTTACGGGACTGTGAAAACACTACACATTCGATTTAGATATAGTCAACTTTGAATGAAACAAAATTAAATCGTAAGAAGGCTGATCATCACCATTAAAAATATAAGAATGGCCAATGCGCAGTCGCGTTAATACTACATCCTCTTTTCTGGAAAACTGTGGAGGAGAGCATTTTGTTGCAACGACAGGTTTAATGGCTTGCAGTTTGTTATTTATTGCACGGTCCCATTCGCCTTTGCCATTCCGACAAGATGTATCTGTTGATAAATGGTTTAAATTATTAAAAGGAATTTTAAAAACAGACGGATCAAGATTGAGCGATTCCTTTGCTTTATTGCCAGCATATTCATTGCCGACAATGCCGATATGGCTCGGAAGCCAACAAAACAAGATTTGGTGTGTTTTAGAAATTTCATGATGTTTTTCGATCAATGTTTGTATTTGAGGATTTTTAGATGATGAATGATCCAAAGCCTTAAGCACAGAAAGTGAATAAGAAAATATAATTGCTTTTTGAATTGTTTAAGAACTGATAACATCTAAGGCTAGGTCTATTGCTTTGGCTTCCGCTGTAAAAATAGATGAACCATCTGGAAGGCGCAAGGTTTGTGCGTATCTTTAGAAACATACGCACGAACACTTTATCTCCTTCTTTCGAACCATCAGTATAGACTTGCTGGTAATCATCATAACGGAACTGCAGTACCTGAAAGTTTTGTTTGAGTAGTATTGGATTTGATACGTATTTTTTTTTGCCATCCTGTAAGTCAAACAGAATAGAAGTTTTTTTTTTAAATACACCAAGATGGAACTTCAGCGGTTTCATGTTTTTGAATATTTTTAAGCTCGATACCTGAATTTTCTAGCATTGGCAATATACGTAATCCAAAAGGTTTGATTGCCTTGGGTTTAATTTCATACTTACCTACAAATTCAGGTGGAGGTGAAATTTTGAAAACCGGGTAAGATGGATTAGCAGCAAGTCTGATAGCATACAGAAGAGAAAGTTTTACTCAGCGCGAGGTTAAAGCTGGTTCACCTGCTTCCACATAAAGGCTTAATACGGGAGAAGTACGAAAGGCTCCCATGGCCAGTCGAGGGCCTTGGTGATGGATAGTATCCAAAGATTTTAAATAGGACTTTCTGGCAGAACCATAAACAACAGACCCATAATCTATATTAGACATTATTAAAGACCGGTAAAGATGTAATAAGGTTTACCGCTTTGCTCCCGAACTTGTATGAGCTAAAACCTTCAGAAGATTCAACGCTTTTATCATTTCGATTTAAGATTTTTAAGATTATTTTTGAACAAATATGACCCCTAGAAATATGGCTTCTTCAACAACAGGAATTTATGATCCGTAATAAAAACAGGGAAGGATGTTCGTGTTTCTTCTCTAGCTTACAAAAATGAACACACTGCGTTTTCGACTTGGAGAACTTGAAAACATTTTTATCATTCCATTCTTCTATTCTTTTTAAATTTTGTTGTAACTTTCGTTCAATTGTTTTCATATTTTTGAACGATAAAATATACAAAAGTCATCAACATACAATGAACAATCTGTTTTGTCGTCAGAACATTGTACGATATTATTCATTTTGATGTTAAATAGCGTAGTTGAGAGAATACTTCCTTGTGGGACACCCTGTTCTTATTAATAGAGATCTGACAGGGTAGATCCCACACGCACCTGAAATGCGCGCTCACCTAAAAAGCTTTGAATAAAACAGGTAAGTTTCCCCTTAAGCCGAAGTTATGGATATCAATCTATATTCCATGACGCCATGTTGTATCATATGCTTTCTCCAAATCGAAAAAGATAGCTACAACGTGTTCTTTGTTAATAAAAGCATTACGTCTAAATGTTTCTAGTCTTTATTAAATTGTCGTTGGTACTACGTTCCGAACGAAAACCTGACTTATATTCTGAAATGAGGCTGTTGGACTCTAAATATCAAACTAATCTCTTGTTTATCATTCTCTCCATTGTTTTACACAAACAACTTGTAAAAGCTATCGGTCGATAATTCGTAGGTTCTGCATGATCTTTCCCTGTTTTTGGAATTGGTACAAATGTAGCTAAACGCCAGCTCTCAGGACAGACCCCTGTTTCCAAAATATTATTAAAGGTATCTAAAAGTGTTGAAAGAGACCTTTGGGGTAGATGCTTAAGATAATGGATTTCATCGGGGCCGGTTGCCGTATCATGTGATTTTCAATGGCTTCAACTAGTTGCGATAAGTTGAAAGGTTTGTTTTATTCTTCGTGATTGAGGGATTTTAAGTTTAGATTTCATTCTCTTGGTCCTTTTTGAAATTTCTAAAAGTGTCGGAGGAATAATTTCGCGATGATGAATTTCTCAAGAATGTGCTACCAAGTGTATCTGAAATATCTTCTTTAGTTGACAGTTTTCTGTCAAAACCAGCATTTAAATGTGTAAAACTAGGGGACTTTGTTTTCCTGAAATTTTTCGTACCATATCCCAAACTTTTTAATGGGGGTTTTGTAGTTCAATTTTGAAACATATTTCCTTCATGACTTTCGTTTTGAAGCTCGGATTGTTCGCCGAGCTTTAGCTCTAAAAACGTTTACCTCGTTTAGCTTTTCTGAAGTTGGAGTTTTGCAGAATTTATTTAGAGCCCGTTTGCGCTTTTGGATAGCTTCTTTTCAGTCATTATTAAACCAAGGCTTGTCAGATAATTCCCAGACGGCCCTATTCATTTTCCATTTCTGGCTGCAATCCTCATCTGGTTCATTTACGCTCTCAATTATAACAGGGAAGTGAGCAAGCAGTTCCGCACTGATCATCATGGGCATACCAATCATGGTCTTAGAAGAGAGATGGGTGACATAAGAGAGATCTAAAGAAGACAAATGACCTGTCGCAGGGTAAAGGTAAGTAAAAGATTTATCATTCATCAAGCAAGGATCGTTCTTTGCAATAAAATCTTCAAAAAGTGTTCCTCTGTTGTTGTTGTCTTTGCAACCCCATAGAATGTTGTGACCATTGAAGTCGCCAACTAAAAGATATGGTGATGGAAGTTGATCCAGCAATGCTTCAAGATGTTCGGGCTCCAAAGAAAATGAAGGAGGTATATAGAGAGAGCAAATTGTAGTTTCTTTATCCAGAGAAACCGATACTGCGACAGCTTGTAGTTCTGTTTTTAATTTAATCTATCTTTGTCGTAAACGAGATATAACAAAAATTGAACTGCCACCAGATTGTCTGCTACAATCAGAATAGATATAACTATATGTATTGAAACTCCTGATATCGATGTTGTCATCCGTTTTTAAAAAAGTTTATTGAAAACAAAAACCCGATTTGTTCAATAAAGAAAGAAGTAGTAATAGTTAATCATAATTTGATTTAAGACCTCGACAATTTCATTGTATTATTTTGTGTTTTAGATCCATTTTTATGGAGAGGTATTTACATGACTAGAAACAAATGCGTCGTTATCGACGAAATTACCTACTTTGAAGTAGGCATTCTGATTATCTTGCTACTCCTGCGAGGACTGGTAGGAGCATCATCGTCATCCATAGATTCTTCATCATCCTCGTGAGGCGGTAGCGCTACTTGCGAATAATGTATTCTGGTCGGATCTTCCGATTCCTTACTGGTTCGACCTGAGTTTATTTTTGTCTTTTACATGCGGCGCTGGCTTCGGTACGGTCGCTGTCGACCGATCCGGAGCAAACTGGATTGTGCCATTTGACAAACTGGTTGAACTTTGTGGTGCTAGAGTAGATTTACTCCATGCACCATATTTTTTTTTCAGTTCGGCTATGTACGATACAGCAGTCTGCGTTGCACTGTGTTCGACTTTTACACCAACACCCTTTGTATCGAACTTCAACAATTTTCCGCGCTTCTGGGATTTGACAGTGAGTATTTTTTTCTTATTCCATGCCGGACAATCTCGAGAGAAAACAGCACGTTTGCCACCACAGTTGACGCATTTGGCCTCATCCTTACAGTTTTGATGTATATCGACATGTTTGTCTGCAATACAGTTTGGACAGAGTTGTTTCTTCTGACATCTGCTTTCGTGGTGGCCAAAAACCTGACAATGGTAACATCTGAGAGGGTTTGGTATATAAACATCTACATTAACAGACAGATATGCTTCTTTGATTTTCTTGGGCAGAACTGGTGTATTAAAAGTCAATACGTAGGTACTTGTTGGCTTTAATACACAACTCCTACGAATTCGGATGTTACGTACACCAATGACGCCTTCAGATCTCAAGTTGTCAATTATCTCTGCATCGCTGCAAGGACGTAGCTCTGGGCTGCGGTTGACACCTTTACACGAATTAAGTGTATTGTACAGAGACACCTTGATTTTTAGATCGAAGAGCTTTGTGGTACCAAGCAGGCTTTCTCTCGACTTCCAAAAGGAGATCACCTGACTGAAGCTTTTTGATGCTTTTTGGATGTCCGGCAATGAACACTATACTCTCTTCGATAACGAAAGGAGATAAACTGAACACAGTTCGTGTATCCTCAGCTGACGTCATTACCAAGAAGCGTGCAAAAATTCAAGAGCTTTGGTGCTGCAGACTGCTGAGTAGACTGCTGACTGGATTGCTGACTGGGTTCATCCGATTCAGATGACCCATCTTTTTTACGTTTGATAGCGTTGCGGTTAGTTTTTTTTTTCATTCCCCGTGATGAATATATCAGAGGTTCGTCCAGAGTGCTCTCCGCCCTCCTGGGAGCCCTACAAGGGAACACCATAATGGAGTGGTGTCCGACTCGCAGGTGTTAGAGATACACGTGAGATATACTCGCATAAACAAAAAGCCTACACGATTGGTCCGTTTGGCCGCCGCCTTCTAGAGATAAAAAGACAGAAAATGGTAAGGTAAATGGGCAAATTGTTGGCATCAGGATAGAAACAAAAAAAAATAGAAAAGAAAGCAAAGCGGTATCTCTAGGGCTTGGCGCGACCAGCCTATTGACCGTGCCGGACCGCACGGCCACCCGTCTACACCGAAAAGCCAGGCCAAAGAGGCGTGTTGGGAACCCGAAGCACCACGACCTCAGGTAACCCTCAACCTCCAGGATCCCTTCTTCCGACTTACAGGACGCCACCCACGGCAAACGGGTGGTACTTCCTTTAGCTCTTCCCAGTGGTCACAAAGACTTCAGCGGCTATGTGCCCAGTGGGAATTGAGCCCCCAGGGCCACGGCAAGGCAGGAAGTTTAATTCCTGGGGGACCAATGTATATGATCCCTATTGATTTCATTGGGCAGCAGTGTTGACACCTTTACACGAATTAAGTGTATTGTTCAGAGACACCTTGACTTTGAGATCGAAGAGCTTTGTGGTACCAAGCAGGCTTGCTCTCGACTTCCAAAAGGAGATCACCTGACTGAAGCTTTTTGATGCTTTTTGGATGTCCGGCAATGAACACTATACTCTCTTCGATAACGAAAGGAGATAAACTGAACACAGTTCGTGTATCCTCAGCTGACGTCATTACCAAGAAGTGTGCAAAAAATTCAAGAGCTTTGGTGCTGCAGACTGCCGGACCGCACGACCACCCGTCTACACCGAAAAGCCAGGCCAAAGAGGCGTGTTGGGAACCCGAAGCATTGATTGTGGCCACGTAAAATCGCTTTAAGTCCCCTAGTGGAAATCTTTCCACTGATCGTTCCAAGGCGGTTCTTCTGTGGCGGTTTATTTATGTTGTTGTTTGTTACATCCTGTGTGTATCACTTGTGTCTTTTTATTTTGGATGGCCATATGGCCATTTTGAGGGAAAGTAACTGTCCTTATGGCCTTCCTTTGTTTAGGTTTCCATTATGGTCTGGTCGCTTAATGTTTGTGTTTCTTTGATGGGTGGAGTAAGTTAATTGTATCGATTCCTGATCTTTGTTTTACTTCTACTTTGAGATGTTATTTTATCTCAATGCCGGGTAAAAGTCCCACAAAATTGGAAGCAACGTCTCCAACATGACATAAATAGTGTTGAAGGGGATGTTAAACCTAAGTTAAAACAAACAAAAACTTGAAACGTTTACGTATTGATTTCAATATGTGTATTAAACAGAAATAAAACACAGAGCAGAATGTTTTGTCTGTTTGTTTGATTGTTTGATTTGCGGTTTAACGTCCCCGTCAACACTGTGTAGGTCATACACATACTGAAATGACAATCTTTTAATCTGTTTTCAGGAAATGGAAAAAATGTTGTTCGTACAGAACAACAAAACATATTTAAGTTGTTTGATTTTGCTCGCCAATTCTAGTCGAAGTTCGTTCGCTACAACATAAGGATTTGGTGTGGACAAGGGTAGTTCGGGCCACGGAGATTTATTCGAGACATGGTTAGTTAGGGCCACGGAGATTTGTTCGAGACATTGGTAGTTCGGGCCACGGAGATTTGTTCGAGACATGGGTAGTTCGGGCCACGGAGATTTGTTCTAGACATGGGTAGTTCGGGCCACGGATATTTGTTCGAGACAAGGGTAGTTAGGGCGACGGACATTTGTTCGAGACATTGGTAGTTCGGGCCATGGAGATTTGTTCGAGACATTGGTACGTCCGGGCCAGAATATTGTTCGAGACCATGTTAGTTCGGGCCACGTAGATTTTTTCGAGACATGAGTAGTTCGGGCGACGGAGATGTGTTAGAGACATGGGTAGTTCGAACAACGGAGATTTGTTCGAAACGAGTTATGGGTAGTTCGGGTCACGGAGATTTATTAGAGACATGGGTAGTTCGGGCCACGGAGATTTGTTCGAGACATGGGTAGTTAGGGCCACGGAGATTTGTTAGAGACATGGGTTGTTCGGGCCACGGAGATACGTTCGAAATATTGGTAGTTCGGGCCACAGAGTATTGTTCGAGACCATAGTAGTTCGGGCAACGGAGATTTGATAGAGACATGGTTAGTTAGGGCCACGGAGATTTTTTCGAGACATGGGTAGTTTGGGCCACGGAGTTTTGTTCGAGACATGGTTAGTTAGGGCCACGGAGATTTGTTCGAGACATGGTTAGTTAGGGCCACGGAGATTTTTTCGAGACATGGGTAGTTCGGGCCACGAAGTTTTGTTCGAGACTTGGTTAGTTAGGGCCACGGAGATTTGTTCGAGACATGGTTAGTTAGGGCCACGGAGATTTTTTCGAGACATGGGTAGTTCGGGCCACGGAGTTTTGTTCGAGACATGGGAACATGAAGTTAGGGCCACGGAGATTTGATCGGGACATAGGTAGTTAGGGCCACGGAGATTTGTTCCAGACATGGATAGTTCGGGCCACGGAGTTTTGTTCGAGACATGGGTAGTTAGGGCCGCGGAGATTTGTTCGAGATATTGGTAGTTAGGGCCACGGAGATTTGTTCGAGACATTAGTAGTTCGGGCCACGGTATTGTTCGAGGCCATGTTAGTTCGGGCCACGGAGATTTGTTCGAGACATTGGTAGTTCGGGCCACGAAGTTTTGTTCGAGTCATGGGTAGTTAGGGCCACGGAGATTTATTCGAGACATTGGTAGTTAGGGCCATGGAGATTTAGTCGAGACATTGGTAGTTCGGGCCACGGAAATTTGCCCGAGACTTGAGTAGTTCGGGCCACGGAGATTTGTTCGAGACATATGTAGTTCGGGCCACGGAGATTTGTTAGAGACATGGAATGTTCGGGCCACGGAGATATGTTCGAGACATTGGTAGTTCGGGCCACAGAGTATTGTTCGAGACCATAGTAGTTCGGGCCACGAAGATTTGTTCGAGACATGGGTAGTTAGGGCCATGGAGATTTGTTCGAGACATGGGTAGTTCGGGCCACGGATTTTGGTCGAGACATGGGTACATGTAGTTAGGGCCACGGAGATTTTTTCGGGACATGGGTAGTTAGGGCCACGGAGATTTGTTCCAGACATGGGTAGTTCGGGCCACGAAGTTTTGTTCGAGACATGGGTAGTTCGGGCCACGGAGTTTTGTTCGAGACATGGGTAGTTAGGGCCACGGAGATTTGTTCTAGACATGGATAGTTCAGGCCACGGAGTTTTGTTCCTGACATGGGTAGTTCGGTCCACGGAGTTTTGTTCGAGACATGGGTAGTTAGGGCCACGGAGATTTGTTCGAGACATTAGTAGTTCGGACCACGGAGATTTGTTCGAGACCAGTGTAGTTCGGACCACGGAGATTTGTTCGAGACATGGGTAGTTCGGGCCACGGAGATTTGTTCGAGACATTGGTAGTTAGGGCCACGGATATTTGTTCGCGACATTAGTAGTTCGGGCCACGGAGATTTGTTCGATACCAGTGTAGTTCGGGCCACGGAGACTTGTTCAAGACCTTGGTATTTCGGGCCAATGATATTTGTTCGAGGCATGGGAAGGTCGGGTCACGGAGATTTGTTCGAATCCAGGGTAGTTCCCACCACGGAGATTTTTCGAGAAATGGATAGTTCGGGTCACGGAGATTTGTTCGAGACAAGCGGAGTTCGGGCCACTATTGTTATTCCTAACACCACTTCAAGAGGCATAATGGGATCATTTATGGAGTTCTCTTCAATCTTCCGAAAATGTGTTTGCTTTGTGGTTTAACGTCCCCGTCAACACTGTAAAGGCCATTTTGGAGACGTTCCGAAAGGTATAAGTATGTTGTGTGTACTCATTAGCATCGCCTCATTAATGAGAACACACAATATGCATTTTTCAAGATAAAATATGATTAAAGCACTGAGAGTACTAGTGGGTCGATCTAGGCTGGGAGCAAAGCCCTCCACATATATTGTTTGCCAAACCCAACACATAATTCCAGTCCAGTTCAACAGATAACACTCTGCTCTGGCCTCACATAGATAAGAATAGCGAAGCTATTTTCTATAAATAATTGTTTCCTAGATTTCTTACAAAACAGAGATAGTCACGTGAACATCAGCAATGTAAAGCTACCGTGTTTTGTACTTATGGGTCGACAGACAAGAATCGACCTAAAATCGCCCTTAATCACCCATTATTACATATGTTTCTTATTTGAAACTATGGAATGGAAAGAATTCGCTATGCTTAAATCAGCCTCGCTGAAGTTCACTGTTAAATGTGTACTGTACTTTTGTTATCAAATGTATGGCGTGCAAATGTCAACTTCACGTTCACGATTGTTGACTAGTGTTACCAAAGTGGATGAAAATTGCGTGTTTTATATTTCAGCAGAATGAGTCATATAATAGTAGAAATCATGGTCATTCTGTACTTTGATATATTTTGCAGTGTAAGCATAGGGCCTACTTGTTTATGAACTTGTAGGTTCATAATGCACTTTAAATGGAAAAGTTACATGTAATGGAACTAACGACGTCGTTTGTTTGTTTGTATTGGCGTTTAACGGCCCAGTCAACAGTATTTAGGTCATTTTTGAGCCGGTCAATTTACCTATCCACACTTTTCATGGCCAGGCTTATACTTAAGCGGTTAACCAGTACAGTGCAATTCTTTCGCCAGAAACTGACAGCTGCCCTTCTTGAATCAGCGGAAGGGGGAGAATGACCGTAGAGAAGATTACATGATCAATCGCCCGAAAGAATGTTGCCGACACCGGCAGGTGTCGAACTAAAAACGTTATTTTTTTAATATAGCAAATATACTCATATTTTTGCTGAAAAAAATGTGAGTAGCAAAAGCTACTCACATTTTTTTTCAGCAAAAAAATCATAATTTTAGATATTGTATTTGCTAGAACAGTTAACAATATGAACACTAACGAGCTCGTTAAGCTAACGAGGCTTTGAACAACTGGGGCCAGTTGTTCAAAACTAACGATGTCGTTAGTTAACATATCGTTAAAACTTTGATCATTAAATATGGCAAATATTCTAAAATTTTTGCTGAAAAAATGTAAGCAGCTTTTGCAGATGCAAAAGCTGCTCACATTTTTGCAGCAAAAATACCAAAATTTTCAATTTTGTACTTCCTAGAACAGTTAACAATTTGACCACTAACAAGCTTGTTAAGCTAACGATGCTTTGAACAACTGGCCCCAGGTCTCTGGTCTACATTTACCTTTGCAGCCAACCGACTGTCGATTTGTTTTGTAACATCCCCGTCAACACTTTTAAGGTCATTTTGGATACGCTGCTCCACGATGGGACTTTTACCCGACACTGAGATTAAATGACATCTCAAGCCCTGCCGCCCAATGAAACCAAAAGGCTAATATGCATTGGACGATCTGACACACCACTTTGCCTGGGCAGGCTAAGCCCTTCTTAGCGGTTTACCAGTACTCATGTGTGGTCAGTTTCAGCTCTGCGTGGAAGCAACGGTGAAAACATATTTTCAAGAGTACTGAATTTAGTACTCAAAGAAACAAATGTTATGGGTATTTGTAAGAATCGCCTCAACGAGGCGAGCCCAACAAATGTCCATAGCATTTGTTTCTTAAGAGAAATAATGGGGAAATGTCATTATTTACATATTATATTACACCTTATTGAAATATACAAGTATATGTAGCCGATTTTGTTTGTTTGTGTTGAGCTTTTACGTCCCAGTCAACGGTTTTAGGTCATTTGTAGACGTTTCTAATTTTGTGGGACGGGATGAAATGACGTCTTAAGCCCTTCCACCCCAAAAAAAGACTCCTAGGGTTTAGGGGCGGTCCGATTCGCACCACTTTGCCTGAGCATGCTTAGAACTTCAAAGCGATTTTCCAGCACTAAAATATTCGGCCGGTTTCATCTCCACTTGGAAGCACCATGCAGCTCAGTTTGTTTCACCATTACCATAACAAACCCGTGCTACATAATGCATTTTTTCACATCTCCAAAATGGCTTCTTTTCTGACGAAAATCGATGATACTTTCCTTATTTATATAGCAAGCATAGGTTGTCGGTGCTCGTTAGAACCGCCTCATTGAGGCGGTTCTAACGAGTACCAACAACCTATGTCTAGGAGCAGAAATAAGGAAAATAATGTAGACCCCCGTAAACCCCTGTTTTCTCTATATAAAGTGGGGTGTAAGGGGGTGTTCATTTCACGGACTTGTTAGCGTGATGCTAAGCCCCGATTGTTACTAGCTTATAAATTCTGTACAGTGATACAATGATAGCTAAACAGAATTGCTTTCTCTCTTCATGTTAACTGAAATACATTTCTAAGCCCAAATTCATTTATTAGCCCTCATCCTGTTGAATAAATTAATTTATATACGACCATTTCCACCCTTGAGGTGGTTCCAACGAGTACCCACAGCATGTGGGGGTGAATTCGGGTTTAACTTCGCTTTCAACAATTTTTCAGTCATATCACGACAGTGTCTGGTTGCGACAGGGAGCTCAATGCTCACTTTTATAGTGCTGCCTCACTCAAGTATCATGTCCCAGACACACACATGATACCACACCCAGTCACATTATCCTGACACTGGGTCGACCAGTCCTAGCTCTACCCCGTAAATCTGAGTGCCAAACGAGGAGCAGCTAGTACCATTTTTAACGACTTAGGTATGTCGCGGCCCGGGATCGACCCGTGACCTCCTGCCGGCGGACACTCTACCAACAGAGCTATCGGGACCGGTTGTAAATCTCTGTATATGGCTGTTCATTACACGGACTTGTTAACATGATAGGAAGTCAGTTAAGTTGCTGGTTTGTTAGGACAAATACAGTGAGTGTTTGAGTTTTACGTCCCACCAACAGTTTAGGTCATACGGAGACGGGACCTCGGTTTAAAGACTCATCCGATAATCTGGAGAAGCCTGGGATCGATCCTGCGACCCCTGGTCTACAAGGCGAGTAGCGTAACCACTACACCAGGGAGGCTTCTGCCAAATACAGTGAAATTCGCTGTTAAGACCGCCTAAAATTAAGACTAATTTAGCTTTAAAAAGTTATTATGAAGGCTGCACTTAATCTTTCTTTGAGTTTTCTACCCACAATGTCCTCTGGTCAGGGACCACCTTTGGGACTGTTCAAAAGTGGTCTTTAAGACCACTTTTGAACAGTCCCAAAGGTGGTCTTAATATAGGAATTTACTGTAATAAACATTGTACGTTTAGGGTAGCATATCAGAACAATTAAGCAATTACATGTAGGGCAGGTTGTAGTTTTTATCATTATTATTTTTTGTTTAATACATAGCAGTGAAATCAGTGCATATCTGAAACAAATAAAAGTGATATTTTCGCACTGTGAAAATATAAATGATATTTTCACAGTTTGAAAAATAATATGTCCATGTTATTTTCACAGTAGCAGCCCGGACTATTTTCTCGCCAAAATTCATATGTTATCTATAAAATAATTCTGTAAAATACCTTGAAAAAGCATTCTCTGAACTGTAAAATGCTATATTAAAAATGGCGACTGTTTATGGTTTGCAACTGACAGTTGTGACGTCATAGCCAAGTCAAAATTGTGACGTAAGAACGGATTGATCAATTACAGTAAGTGTCCTAAAATATTATGAAATAGAAAGAAAATTTACTTCTTTTTTTTTCGATAAAGTTCAAAAATATTTCATCTCGTGTAGTGAAAACATCAGAATTTTCACTCGTGCTTCGCACTCGTGAAAATTCTGATATTTTCAACATACTGGATGAAATATTTTTGATTGCACGAGTGAAAATTCTGATGTTTTCAACACACGAGATGAAATATTTTTGATATTCATCTCAAAAAAGTAAATATCCTTTATATCTTTCTATCTATCTTTATTGTTTGATAAATATTTTACTACAGACATTAAAACTCAATAATTCCAATTCACCGTCTTTTCGAGCGATTTGATTGGTTGAAATAAAAGTTGTATACTTCTATAAATTCCATGAGTAAGAATCTCAGATCTGTTACATCGAGAGACCCCGTCAAGCGATTTTGGTACTTATCGCCTATGCGAGCAGCGAAGGTTCAGGCGAGCCTGCGCATCCGCGCAGTCTCGCCAGAACCTTCGCTGCTCGCTCATACAAGCAGTGAATCAAGAGGAACCTTCAATCAGAAAGCGATATCCCTGGTCCCTCTGAATGGCTGGGCATGCGCAGTTAAAATTTGTCATGACGGAATGCTCGACGACACAAATTCGCTTGGCGGGGCTCAATTGAAAACGTAAGTGTTAGAAGACAAATAAACTGAGTTTATAGACTTGACGTTTTTTTTTTTTCTATCGGGTTTCTTTCAAAGATGGCAACTTCTAATTGAATAATCAATCCGCCGTGGCCGTTCACGCTTTCGAAATAATTCCTAAAAAAATGTCATTTTGGTGGCATTTTTGATATATTGATGACATAGCTGGAACTATAAGGAATTGGTTATCATGTTTGTTGGGCTTCGTGCCAGGTTTGTGAGAGATTCGCCGGTCAAGCTAAGTTAATGAGTGATTCGCCGGAGTTTACACATCGATAAAATCCACAAAAATCCATTATCATATGACGTCGCGTCTGATAGTGTAATAACGCCATGTATTATTTTCGATAATCAACTAGTGGATTAAATTAAATATGCAAATAAAGCCCCGGTCCCACAGACCTTGTGACTGCGATGCGACCTATCTGCAACTGATTTTGTTGCAACTGGCCCGCGACCTTTGCAACTGTTGCAACTAAATTTGCTCCGTAAATGTGATCGCCGACCCGTCGCCGACAACGTCGTCGGCGATTGATGTTGCCCAAAGTCGGCGATTGATCATCGACTTGTCGCCGAAGAATCGCCGTATGATCGGCGACTGACTTGCAACATGTGAAACATGACCGGTGACTAGTCGGCGATCAATCGGCGACTCTTCAGAGACTGGATAAAACCGATCGGCGACTTGTCGGAGACTGTTTTGGGTTTTTTTTTGACATAGACAAAAATAAACTAAATTTTCGACTGCTGAGAGTCTTCTCTGGGCTGCTGCAAGTCCTCGTCATCCGAAATTGGTGTCCGCGCCTTTCTTCCCGTTTTTTTCGGCTGCGCCGCCGTTTTCTTTTGCCCGCCTCTCCGAACCATGTTGCCTCTTTGAAAACTGTCGTCGAAATGATGCTAGGATGTTAACAGTTTTTTATTGTAGTTGGCGCTATAATTGTTCGGTGGTTTTAACACCTTTTAACAGCTTGTCGGCGACCAGTTGCAGATCAATCGCCGAATTATCAGTGATCAATCTCCGATCGATCGCCGAACAGTTGCCGACCGATCGCCGATAGGTCGTGAATCGATCGCGGATCAGTCGGCGTTTAAGCGGCGATCGGTCTGCGACCAGTCTCCGATAAGTTGCAATAAGGTTGCTAGAATTTACAGCCAAATTTGCATAAATTCGGTCGGGGATCGATCGGTGACTGTTCGGCGATCGAACGGAGATTGGTCTGCGACGTCTAGAAAACCATTGCAACTAGTCTGCGATCAAAATCAGTCGCAGCCAGTCTGCACAAAAGACGATCGGCGACTAAATTTGATCGGCGACCTACCCGCGACCTTGCTGCAAACTTTATAAAACCTCCGGGCTCTGCGACTTCTGCAACCGCTCCGCGATTGCCATTTGTTTAGTCGTGGAGAGGTCGCATCGCGGTCGCAAGCTCTGTGGGACCGGGCCTTTAGCAAGATACGTTCCGTGTACGTTACATGAACGACGTCCGTAACGACGTCGCGTTTACTAATGGCGGAAAACTAACATTTTCTTTTGTAAAGAATCGTGACTAAAATGCGTTTTAAATGTCATATGATAAATAGAATATTGCATTCGTGCTCAAGTATTATTGAATTTATTAAACTCGTTGATGAAAAGGGATAAAATGCTTGGCAAAGCCTCGCATTTTATCCCTTTTCCTCAACTCATTTAATAATTTCAATAATACATGAGCACTCATGTAAGATCCTCTATTTATCAAATAACATCGCTGTTGTTCAGTGGATAACGTCATATCATTAAAAACTATATGCCCACACGTGTTATAACACATGGTTAAATAGGAGCCTCCGTGGTGTAGTGGTTATGCTACTCGCCTTATAAACCAGGGTCGCAGGATCGATTCCGGGCTTCTCCAGTCTTTAAACCGAGGTCCAGTATCCATATGACCTTAGCTGTTGGTGAGACGTAAAACTGAAACACTCACTCACACATTGTTACTGGCGCATAACGTCATGACACCGTGATAACACTATGTTTCTTTTATTATTAAATTATTAAAAATGGGACAGATTCGGAGGGCACTGTCAGCCCGAAAATGACTGTCCGTGAATGATACCTCGAGTTTGTATGTATGTTAACCTCCATGCCATGTATCATTGTTATTTACATGCATCACGAGAACAAGTCCGTGAAATGAACACCCCCCTAAACCCCACTTTATATAGGGAAAACTGGGGTTTAAGGGGGTAAACATTATTTTTCTTATTTTTACTCAAAGACATAGGTTGTGGGTACTCGTTAGAACCGCCTCCATGAGGCGGTTCTAACAAGCACCCACAACCTATGTTTGTAGTCTTTATAAGAAAAATATCACAGATTTTCATCAGAAAAGTAGCCATTTTGGAGATGTGAAAAAATGCACTATGCCATACGGGCGTGTTATCGTTGTTTTGTGCCTTCTCGTGCTGTTTACTGTATGTAAAACCTGAGATATCAATAAACGTTTGAAGTTTTTTTTAACTTCGGCGATAAAATCTGATTTAAATCGAAATGTTATAAACAGAATCTTACACTCCTGGTCATTTCATAGGAAATGTATGAAACTCACCGAAGACTCTATCTATCTATCTACTGATACTGCGTCGGTCACATTTGACCATTACCGCAGGTGTACATTACATACACTCTAGGTTTGCAGGATGAAACGCTACTCAGTAATCATGTAATTACGGTAGGGATATTTAACCTGCACAGGACATGGTTCTCCCTGCACAGGGGGCCTCCAGTTAACGTCCCGATCCGAAGGACGGTGCACTTGATGACATTCATCCCTGCAAATGATGCCAATGGAGTGTGTTCGGACACCGAAATTTTATCGCCGCTGCCGGGGATCAACCCGGGACCTCTAGCATCAGAGGCAAGTGCACTAACCACTGAGCTATCACGCTCCACTCCACTCGTTTTATAAATTTAATATGGAATGGCCAATCATGTAAGATCCTCTATTTCTGCCCTTGTTGTAAAGACTAATTTTCTGGTGAAATCATTTGCTATATTTTTAGGTCACCTGGGTCGATGGTTCCAGGAGAGCTTATAAGATGGTAGTTCCATTACGATAACATGATTATCCGTGTGATATAGCGCGTTTTTCAAACCTCAAAAAAGGTATTTTTTCTGATGAAAATTCGTGATATTTTCCTTATTTCTGCTCCAAACATAGGTTTTAGATGCTCGTTAGAACCGTCTCATTGACAACCTATGTCTTGAAGCAGAAAAAAGGAAAATATATTTAACCCCGTAAACCCCAGTTTTCTCTATATAAAGTGGGGTTTAGGGGGATCTTTATTTCACGGACTTGTTTACGTGATGCTCCGTCGTCCGTCCGTCCGTCCACACCTTTGACCAGTTATATATCAGCAGCCTTCAGACTGAGCTCAATCATTTCTTATCTGTAGCATGCCTCTGGCGGGGCATTGATGGCATTAGTTTTTTATCGAAACTAAATGAAAACTTTGGATGCTTTAGCGATAGACTTACAATGGGAAATACTTGTCCTCACCGTAGCACCTTTAGTTTTGATCGGATCTTTCTGAAACGTAGACTGGGGATGAAAGCCCGGATGAGTTCGAAAACTGGCAAGGTCGGACCTCGTCTACTCAAAATGGCAGCTCCTTTAAATGCTGATTCTATTGCATATATATGCATTCAAAATATAAAAAAATCACAATTTCCAGATACATGGAAGGAAGCAAAAGTGACACCTTTACACAAAAGTGGTCCAAAAGATGATATAAACAACTACAGGCCCATTTCAATTCTTCTTGTAGTTTCAAAAGTTCTAGAAAAACATATCCATGACTCACTGATGAATTTCCTAACAGAGTATCAATTACTTCAAAAAACCCAGTCCGGTTTTAGACCAAACCATTCATGCGAAACTGCCTTAGTAGGCATGGTTTGTCGTTGGCTGGAAGCCATTAATCAAAGATTCTTAACTGGAGCAATAATGGTTGATTTTAAAAAAGCGTTTGACCTTGTAGATCATGCAGTGCTACTCAAAAATCTGAAGCATTATAGATTATCATCTACTGCAGTATCATGGTTTTCTTCATACTTAAACAACAGACGGCAAAAAGTATCCTTAAATAATACTCTGTCAAATGATAAAATTATGACTGACGGAGTCCCACAGGGATCAATTTTAGGCCCATTCTCTTTCGTTTATTTATTAATGACCTACCGCTATTTACTAAATCATCTAACACAGACATGTACGCAGACGATACAACATTATATGTATCTGCTAAATCTCCTGAAGAAATTCAAAGATCTTTACAAATGGCCCTAGATAGTTTAACAAAATGGTGCAAGTGCAATGGCATGATCATCAACACAAACAAAACAAAATCAATGCTAATAACCACACACCAGAAAAGTGCCACCTTAACAACTGAAGAACTGTCTTTAACCCTTAACAGCGTTGATTTGAATATGATTTCAAATAACAAAATTCTTGGAGTAGTGATAGACAATAATCTGACATGGACGCATCATATTGACAAAATTCGCAAAGAAAATAGCTTCAAATTTATGGCTCTTGTCTAGAATTAAAACCTTTTTGTCAAGAGATCACAGAATTCAATTTTATAAAACATATATACAGCCACACATTGATTATTGTAATATCGTATGGGGTGGCACTTCTCAAATGAATTTGAACAGAGTTTTTGGCCTTCAAAAAAGAGCTTGCAAAATAATTTTAGATTATAATTTTGAAAACATACTGGAAAGCATGCAGGATCTCAAAATATTATCTGTTTTTGATAGGTTATACCTCAGAAAAGCAAAATTTATGTACAAGATCTCAATGGGGGGAATTCCACAATATGTTAGGGAAATGTTTCAGAAAAAAAACGTTAATGAAAATGAGCCACAACTACGTTTAGCTACAGGACAGACATTCATCACTCCAAAACCTAATAAAGAAACTTTCAAACAAAGTATTACCTATTCTGGACCCATCATTTGGAACTGCTTACCATCGAACTTAAGATCAGTTGATAATATAAATATATTTCATTCCCAATTTATAAAATTGATTCTAGGACCAATAACTTAGTCTTTTGCTATTTGTTTCAATTTATAATATCATACTGTTAATCTTCTAAGAAAAACTACTAAAGATTGCTGGATGTGTATGTATGTGTGTCTGCATACTTGTACATAAGTGCCTCTGGTTGAATATTTTATAAATTGTGTATGTATGTCATAAAGGGACACACATAGATAGAGACCTCCTGATGCGCACCTGCCATGATCAAGTGCAGTGCAGTGCAGTCTGTTTATAACATTATCCACACAGGGTGCAATGTTGTAAGGAGACCATGCTAAACTCAGATCTATCTGTGTTTATCAGCCCTTTTTCTTAAATCACTGTAATATATGTATATAATAGAGGGCCTCATGGAAGATTAGTTTTGTAACTAAATGGGTTACCCTCTCAAAATAAAGTCGATTATTATTATTACTATTATTATTATTATTATTATTATTAATCATAGCAGTACGTCCCCTTGATTGCTGAAAATGCCTATTTTTGCCCTTGTCATCACTGTAGCCCCTTCAGTTTTGATGAAAACTTCCTGAAACTTATAAACAAGTAAGTCAGGGTAAACGGCTTGGATGAGTTCGAAAACTAGCGATGTCGGTCGATTACTCACGGAGTTATGTCCCTTACTTTGCTGAAAATGCTTATTTTTGACCTTGTCATCACCGTAGTCCCTTCAGTTTTGATCGGCGCTTTTTGAAACTTACAAACAAGTAAGTCGGGGATAAAAGCTTGGATGAGTTCGAAAATTGACGAGGTCGGCCTAGCTATCTTAGAGTTACCTCCCTTTGATTGCTGAAAATGCCTATTTTGACCTTGTCATCACCTTAGCCAATTCAGTTTTCATCGGATCTTTTTGAAGCTTACATGTAAGTAATTAAGGGATAAAACCTTGGCTGAGGTCAAAAATTGGTGATGTCGACCTATATTTCAGAGAGTTATGTCCCCTTTGATTACAGAAAATGCCTTTTTTGACCTTGTCATCACCGTAGCTCCTTTACTTTCAATCGGATCTTCTTGAAACTTACAATCACAATCTATGTTTGAAGTTAAAGCAAATATTTATCAGAAAAATGTCATTTTAAAGATATGAAAAAAAATACACTATGCCTCACAGATTGCCTCTCGTAATGAATTGGAGGTAACAATGGCATGCCGTTGCACAGGCTTGTTTTAGCATGACGGGATGACATCCGTAAAACCCATTTTACTTGTCTCTGGTGCATGGGTAGAATAAAATAGCGGACATAAGACAAATAAGAAAACGAAAGCAACCATTCTTTTATTTGAGAATGTGTCGACATCTAACAAGTTCCTAAGTGTTCGACAGCCCGGCATGTTCAAAACACATCATAAATTCTCACAAACAATTTTGTTTGGTTCGGTTTGGGGTTTCTTAAAAATAGATTTTACGAGGGCAAGAACCTATCCTATTTCCAACTGACTGAGACAACCAAGATTTTCATGCCTTGTTTTAATACATGTTTTTGGCATGAAGGCTAAATTGCACCCTTATGGTGTCACAAAAGCAAGCTTTACGTCAAAAGCTGAGTACCCTGCTGTTATTCGGTACTTGGATTTCAAAGGGACAACAGGCCAGGAAACACATTGCGAGTTGACCAATGTTTATGGGTCTTCTTACTATCGTATGCACAACTTAAGTTTCAAACGCGGTATAACGTCTGGGAATGTGTGGCGGCCGTAAAGTCTCCCTGCCCTACATCATAGTGTAGTTTATATTTTCTTGTCCTTTGGGATCATTGATTCCATTGTTGAATTTTGAAAATATTTGAGAGCAGTGATGAGGCCTTATTGGCCGAAACTAGCTAGTCAGGCCCAGAAAGCATGTACACTCCATATTTTCCAGTTCTGTGGTGTATTCCTTGCTTCCAAAGGATAGCCCTTTCTATAACTTATTTAAAAGATGAAACAAGGTCTGGATGCCAATCAGATGCCATCGATGAAGAAATGTGATCTGGTGTACTCTGATAGGCGAATTAAGGTGGAAGAAACAGCGAATGCATTACATATTTCACATGACAACGTTTCAAAACTTTTACATGATTGCACGCTACACAAAATCCCATAGCGACGAGCAAATAATCAACCAGAGCATCAGTGTGCAGCGCATTGTTGAAGCGGTTTAGATCAAAGGAAGGTGCTTATCTTTGTAGATGAGACCTGGAGAATAAAACTCAAAATCGCTAGTGGGTAGGGCCGGGGTCAACGAGACCAAAGAAGTTCAAAACGCAAACCTCTGCTGGCAAGGTGATGGCACCTGTATTTTGGGACGCACGTGTCGGACTTTCTAGCAAAGAAAAGTACAATAACAGGTGCGTATTATGCAAATTTGCTCGATTAACTTAGAACTGCAATCCGTGAAACACCTCTCAAAAATGGTTATGCTCCAACAGGACAATGCAAGAGTCCACACTTGCATAATTGCAATGGATGTTGTTCAGCGAAATGGGTACGAGCTAATACCGCAGCCCGCATTCTCCGGACTCAGCACCTAGTGACTCTTTCCTATTCACAACGAAGAAGTCGTGGCGGCAGTTGAGGAGTGATTGGGAGACAAGGACTCTGGCTCCTTCAGTTTTGGGCTGATGACACTGGAACAGGTTTGGTACAAGTGCATTATTCTAGAGGGCAATTACATGTACATCGAAAAAGAAGAGATCGATCTCACTCAGAAATAGACACATCCAAGCACTACGTCATCACCAAGTCATATTATTTGCCGGGACATACCGGTGGTTGGCAAAAAACGTCTTTCGCCATTTAACGTCATTGTAAACACGATTTAATTTTCTGTAAACTTGTCTTTTATTTGGATTTGAAACGATAATCTAGACCTTTAAACAATTAAAATAAACATGTCTAAGCTTTTAATTAATCATTTCTAGAAGAATCGGGACTGCTTTGATCATACTTACTGGCCATATTTACGGAGGTAAAAAGGCGAGAAGGTCTTAGTTCTGTTTTCATAAAAATGCGTATAACCAATGATATAAAGCAGAAAATGCATGAATTAGTATTTGAATATATCTAAGAACCCATTTATAGTCCAATTAAATAGATTAATATCTTGTGCGCACAAGATAATATGTTGTCCGAACAAGATAATATCCTGTCCGCACAAGATATTATCTTGTGCGCACAACTTATAAAATAAAAAAAAATCATGTCCCTTCCCGGGTTCCGTATAATGATGTTACCTCACACGTCCCATCCAAGACATCAAAGACAAAAAGAAAAACTAACATAAATAACTTCATTATACTTAACACACAACAAGCGGAAAGCCAAATGTACAGTTTCTTTCAAACAAAATGGCCAAACAGTTATAAAAAATCCAAAAAAAAAAGATAATAACAATATACAGTAGAATTCCTATATTAAGACTACAATTGGGACTGTTCAAAAGTGGTCTTTAAGACCACTTTTGAACAGTCCCAAAGGTGGTCCCTGACCAGAGGACATTCCATCCAGTTAACACGAAGAAAGAATAGTCGCAGCCTTCATAATATGCTTTTTTAAACCAGAATTAGTCTTAATTTTACGTGGTCTTAACAGCAGAATTACACTGTATAAACGCATGTGAAGACGACCTTTAACAATAATAAACCACAACAGCATTCCGCCGCCGCCCATCAGGGCTTGGAGAATAGATTGGGCTGCATGGTGCTTCCACTCAGAGCTGAAACTGACCTCACATGTGTACTGATAAACAGCTTAGAAAGACTCCCCACTGTTGAAAGCGTCATGTCATGAGAAAAACCTGCGATTCCACAAAATCGGAAGCAAAGTCTCCAAAATGGCCTAAATAGTGTTGACGGGGACGTAAAACCTCAAATCAAACAAAACATGTACATCTACCGGGTTGCAAAACCCGAAGACCCGTTTCTCGTAAAACGGTTCAAATAATTGCAGTTGGCGAAATTGTGAATAGGCTAGTTAATTGAGTGGTTTGTTTATTTGATTTGAGGTTTAACGTCCCCGTCAATACTCTAAAGGTCATTTTGGAGACGTTGCTTCCAATTTTGTGGGACTTTTACCCGACACTGAGATTAAATGACATCTCAAGCCCTGCCGCCAAATGAAACCAATAGGATTTATTAGCCTGGACGCTCCGACTCTCGCACTTCTTTGTCTGGGTAGGCTTAGATCCTCTTAGCGGTTTACCGGTACTCGTGTGCGGGTCGATTTTAGCTCTGCGTGGAAGCATCATGCAGCCTATCTATTTTTTCAAGCCCCGATGGGCGGGGCCGGAGTTAATTGAGTGAGTGTATTTCAGTTTTACGTCCCTCCAACAGCTAAGGTCATACGGTGACGGGACCTCGGTTTAAAGACTCATCCGAAAATCTGGCGAAGCTCGGGATCGATCCTGCAAGCCCTGGTTCATCAGGCGAGTAGCATAACCACTACACCACAGAGGCTTCTAGGCTAGTTAATTAGTACGAGAACACGTTTCATTATTATTAACCGCGATCAGTTTCTTTCTGAACACCCTTTCAAAAGTTGTCAAAACATGTATAAAAAACATGCATCATTCATAATCAGTAATTGTCTCGTACATGTACAGTCGGACCACCTTTACATCACAAAAAGACACCTAAACAAATGCATTGTAAACTTTTCCGCCGAAGAAAGCGAAAACTTAAGATCAACTTTGTGACATTATTCTTATTTCTGCTCAAAATATAGTTTGTGGGTACTCGTTAGAGCCGCCTCATCGAGGCGGTTCAAACGAGTACCCACAATCTATATTTTAGAGCAGCATTAAGAAAGATAATGTTTAGCTCTGTAAACCCCAGTCTAACTGAAAAAGTGGGGTTCATTGGAGTCAAAATTATATAGGCGTGTATTAGTGATGGGACTATAGAACATTGTTCTTACAGGGTTCGTTCTCGCTGGTTTATTCATGGCACCAAGTTAAAAACATAATCCGATCTTCCACGAATGTCGAGTACAGAAGATTTTCTCTATTGTCAGTTCCGTAAATATTGACCATTATAAGTAATTTGCCATAATAAAGAATTAAATAAGGTGTAGCATCAGAGTAGATATAAAATGCTCTTTCCCTAATAACTCCAAGAAACAAACGTTGTGGACATTTGTTAGAAACACCGGGCCCAATGTTGTGGACATTTGTTAGAATCGCATCGACGAGGCGATTCAATAAATATCCGCAACATTTGTTTAATGGATTATTAAATATAATATTCTTATATATGTATCTCCATTAATCCGTCTACTCTTGACTTTAGGATTCGGTGAAATCATCACGTGAACAAGTCCGTGAAATAAAGACCCCCCACTTAACCCCACTTTATATAGAGAAAACTTGGGTTTACGGGGGTAATCATTATTTTCCTTATTTCTGCTCCAAGACATAGGTTATGGCCCCCAAAACCTGTTTGGAGCAGAAATAAGGAAAATATCACACATTTTCATCAGAAAAAATACCTTTTGGGGGTTTGAAAAATGCACTATATCACACGGATGTGTTATCGTAATGATTATTGTCGATTGTCGAATGCCGGCGTAAAGAGGGTTGACTGTTAACATGCATTTTCCTGAAGAAAAAACAAACAACAATGAAATATCCCTAGATTTGCTTTTCGGAGTTATCGAAAGAATTGTTTGGAACTCAAGTTCGTGAGGTGTTGTCACCGTTGTTCGAATCTTCAAAAATGTACTGCATTCGTTTTATAGATAATCACTAAAAGAAGCACCAAGTTAAAAACCTAGACCTTCCAGCAGCTTCATAGCAGCTACTAAAGCAAACCCTATCACAGCGCATGCTACCTTCAACAAATCAGGTATAACTCCGATGAATTGTCACCGCTGTTCGAATCTTTAAAATGTACTGCATTCGTTTTATAGATAATCACTGAAAGAAGCACCAAGTTAAAAATCTAGACCTTCCAGCAGCTTCACAGCAGCTACTAAAGCAAACCCTATCACAGTGCATGCTACCTTCAACAAATCAGGTATAATTCCGATGAATTCGCGCTGTAAAATTTCAAAGAATGTTACATAAATAAATGTTCCAGTTGCTAAACTTTGCAAGAATCCCGCAGCAGCAGTCTGAGACAGTGTGTCTTCGCTAGATGTCACTGTAACACCGATAACTATTCCTACGGGAGAGATTATTGAAAAGAACAAAAGCAAACAGATGGATTTGCGTAACGATTTTAAAAGTTCAAATATCTCTAAACCGATACTTAGAAACACGAGAATTTTGTGAACACAGAGGGCAAGGAGAAGCGTCCAGACGGCATTATCTTCGTCTAGCAACCCCAAAGCTAATCCGTCGAATACCATATGAAACGACAGCGCAACCAGAAAAATTACTCCTCTTATTTTGGACCTTTGTGTGGTTTCATCTGAAGTATCTGCTTCTGTATCACCCTTTTTCGTTCCCCCTGATCGGTCACCATTCGGCTTACTCAGTGTATTATGTTCGTGGATTTCTCGCGTTTGGGAGCAGGACTTAGGCTTCCATGCAGCGTCAGACGCTTTTGCGTTATATGCCTGTTCTTCACGTTGATATGTAACATTTCCAGTAATTATTTCATCCTCAGTGGCATTGATATGTACATCGTCTTCCTCTGCACTAGTATCACACTCGCCACTGGGCTCCTTTGTATAAATAATTTTAGATGTAGATCTGTAGCGTTCTTTATTATAGCAAAAACTATTTGTTGTTTCTACACCGTTTTGAAAATTTGCACCTGAATAGAAGTACTGCGATATATTCTCAAAACACAAGATAAACAGGAATCCCACACCTGTCATTACCTCTGTTAGTGGGTATTCGGTTTTAATACCCCAGAGTTCGAAAGTTTCCTCCATTTTCTCTCTGGCTTCCGGCAGCAAATGCAGGATTGAAGTGGCGAAGAAAACGCCTCCAACGAAGCAGTTCAAAAGGCTAATGACACGGAATAAACGACTAGATATCCCATACTTCCGGCGGAGATAATGGACTATCAGACAGGAAGTTATTCCACTGAGAAAAGAGAGACAAAGTATGACCAACAAGGACACAATTTTTGCAGTCGTCCACATGTTAAAATCCGTTCAGTTGAAAACAATATCAGTCCACGCAATATTTTCGCAGTGGCATATATATATCAATTATCTGAAAATATGCACCAATGTTTCTTTATTTTATTTGATAAAACGCACAGTTACAGTGGTAAAGCTAGTTTTCATTGGCCAGTCCGCCTATACTGATTTTAAAGAACCCAACTCTTAAACTGCCACAGAAGTTTTGGAGCAGACGTCAATTAGATGTTCTACATTATTTTAAAGAGAAACTAAGGCCCGAATTTACATGCGAAATGGTCTTCTCACACGTATTTCAAGCATTTTATTTTCTGAAAAATAGAGAGAAAAAATGTGTCTGCAAATGTCATGATTGGCCATTTAAGGGTTAACATGCCCACACAATACACTTGTAAACGCTGTGTATTTTGGAGACAGTTCGAGTTTCCATAGGCCGGCCACCCTTTCGTTTCGAGCAGATTTCTTATTTCTTTCGATTTTGTTTTTCAGTTAAAATCTACACCTATGGCGGGTATCTGAAGAGCCTGAAGAGAAAAATCGGGATACCTCGGATGACACCGTCACGTATACCGACGTTAGGTTACCAAGGGTACCCGAATATGAGCAGGGGCACGGTAAACCCTCAAAGAACACCTGCTAAACAAGAAAGAATTCAAATTACTTTGACACATCCATGTGATAGTGCTCTTCTCTACAAAACGGTATTTCTTTTCTGATGGATCCCTGTGATAATCTTTCTTATACTCCAAACATATGTTGTGGATGCTCGTTAGAACTGCATCGTTGATGCGGTTCTAACGAGCACCCACAACCTATACTGTATTGGAGCACAAATAAGAAATAAATGCAATGTCCTATATTATATGATTTTCTGTTCAAAACATAGATTGTGGGTACTTGTTAGAGCAGTCTCAGTGAGACAGTTCTAACATGCAACCGCATTCGATTTTCTGTGGCACAAGCAAGAAAAAATATATACATTATTGTGTCTGAAAAAAGCTTATTCCGGAGCTTCGAGAAACACTACATGTATTTCCACTACATTGGATTCATCGTTAATGACTCTACGTATTTAATGATCACCATTGTCAATGAAACCAATTGATTCCATTGTGACTAACACAACCATGCAGTGTATCTTTTCATAACTATACACAATTAGTTGACTGTCCACATGTTGTCATTTGTTTAGATATAATAAAAAGCATTTCAACATATTTCAACAAAAACATCGCTTTATTCCATTTACAACTAGCTGTACGTAACGAGGTTTTTGTTTCAACATGATCCACTTTAAGTGTGCAAGTCACGTACACGAAGGCAGATACAACATAACGAAGTTATATTACGATGTAGAATTTTAGCAAACAAACGGTGTGTGTATGTTTGATGATCTAAAAATATTATAAATTCAACCTCACCTTGTCGAAAATGCGTAGTATAAAACTTGCTTTTGTTGCAATACATTTTTTTTTTACTTTTACAACAAGAAAAAATACAATAAAATCCCTGTAACTCCGGGCGCGTTCATGCACATGTATTTGACTAATAGAAAATTCGATATAGGTTTGAACAGGATCTGTTTTGGCTACTGAAAAACATTCAGAATATGCTGGACTGTTGAACGTTATTTTGTAAGCTGATAGATTTTTTGATTATTTCAAGTGAAATGCTTAGTATACATACGTGGGGTGATCAATAAATTCGAGAACTTTTGCTATAACTTTTTAATATACAACCAATCGCAATAAAATTTATATGTTCGATAGAATAGCACGTTACGGACAACGTCATCAAAATATTACGTTCGTGACGTCACTAGTTTTTCAATTACGTCATATTTTAGACGTCATATTTCACGTTCACAGTTCAGAAATGGTTGACGACGTTGTTTCAGAACAGAAGACTATCATTAAATTCTACATAAAATTAGGGAATATGTTCTATAAAAGGGTTATCCTTTGGAAGCCAGGAATACACCACAGAAGTTAAAAATATGGAATGTACATGTTTTCTGGGCCAGACTAGCTAGTTTCGGCCAATTAGGCCTCATCAGTGACCCTCAGATATCTTCAAAATTCGACAATGGAATCAATGATCCCAAAGGACAAGAAAATATCATCTACACTATGATGTAGGGCAGGGAGACGTTTTTACCGCCGCCACATATTCCCACACACCAGCTGTAGTGAAGTTATATATGTTCTATAAAAGGGTTATCCTTTGGAAGCAAGGAATACACCACGGAAGTGACAAATATGGAGTGTACATGTTTTCTGGGCCAGACTAGCTAGTTTCGGCCAATTAGGCCTCATCAGTGACCCTAAGATATTTTCAAAATTCCACAATGGAATCAATGATCCCAAAGGTCAAGAAAATATAATCTACACTATGGTGTAGGGCAGGGAGACGTTTTACCGCCGCAACAAATTCCCACACACCAGCTGTAGTGAAGTTTAATATGTTCTATGAAAGGGTTATCCTTTGGAAGCAAGGAATACACCACAGAAGTGAAAAATATGGAGTGTACATGTTTTCTGGGCCAGATTAGTTAGTTTCGGCCAATTAGGCCTCATCAGTGACCCTCAGATATAAGCCTATGAGCGAAATCAAAGAGGATCTCCAAAAAGTATACGGAGAAGCAGCATTTTCGAAATCTTGTATTCATAAATGGTGGCATCGCTTCAGTGACGGAAGATCATCGACCAAAGATGACGCCCGATCTGGCCGCATTGTGAAGTATACTACAGAGGAAAACTGTGCTGCCATTGAACAATACGTAATGGGAGACAGGCGAGTGACTGTTAAAATGTAGCGGAGGACTTTAACTTAAGTTATGGTAAAGCCCAAGAGATTCTGACGGAAAAGCTTGAATTAAGCCGCGTCTGTGCAAGGTGGGTACCCCGTCTACTTCAGCCTGACCAGAAGAGAGTAAGGAGACAGATCTGTCGAAATATTCTCAACCGATTTGCAAAGGAAGGTGATGGGTTCCTGAATAAAATAATAACATGTGATGAAACATGGTTCCACTTCTTTGAGCCGGAAAGCAAGCAACAGAGTTCCGTGTGGAAGCATGCATCGTTACCGTCGCCTGTAAAAGCCCGACTTTCCAAGTCAGTGGGTAAAGTTATGTCCATCATATTCTGTGTCACAAAAGGAATTGTGTTGAATCACATGGCGCGAGCTTAAACTACAGTCAATAGTGAATACTACGCACATCCAATTAAATTCCAGTTGCAGAGAGCTATTCGAGATAAACTTCTTGAACTTGTACGGTCGGGGTTCATTTTGCACAAAGACAACGCTCCAGTGCACGTGAGTCAACTTGTGACGTCCGTCCTCAAGGAACGCGGTATCGAAACTCTACCGCATCCACCGTATAGCCCAGACTTGGCTATCTGTGATTTTTTCTTGTTTCCAAATGTGAAGGATCAGCTGCGTGGAGTAAAATATGAGACGCGAGATGAACCTGGGACTGTTATAACGGTGGTGCTTAGGGAGGTGTCACGTGACGGCTTACGTCACGCGTTCGGCACGTGGATGAACAGATGTCAAAAGTGTATCAAGGTCAAGGGAGCATATGTCGAGAAATAATAAACAGTATTCATGAGTATCGTTTTTCATTATAGTTATAGCAAAAGTTCTCGGATTTATTGATCACCCCTCGTATATGTATTGGGTTTCGTTCGTGCGTCTTTGTGTTTGTGTAAATCCCCATTTACCATATGCCATCGCGTCTGAGAATGTAATAACACCATGAAATAAATTCGGTAATTCTGCAAATTAGTTTAAATACGCCCCGTAACGTTACACGCACGACGTCCTTAACGTCGTCGCATTTACTTATGGTGGAATCTTGACATTTTGTGAAAAATCGTGAATAATATGCGTTTTAAATGTCATATGATAACTAGAATCTTACATTCTTTTTCATTTATTATTAAATTTATTAAGCTCATCATTCACATGAAATGACAATGCGTGTTAGAATCTATTTATCATATAACTATTTTAAATCGGATTTCATCGTTCAGAAGAAAACATACAGTTGTCTCAGTGCTGTCATGACGATACACGCAAGTTATTATGTTTTACTTTGCGTATCACACTTTTCCACTAAATAAGGACCTAGTCACCCTCTCACGTATTGACGGCTATGCTTTACTACGTTTTTATTTGTTTTAACGTAACAAAACGGCAATACGCGTAATAAAACGTAGTGAAAACGCATTGCATAGAGGATAATACATCAGTGTCCATGCATTATTGAATTTATTAAACGAGTTGCAGAAAAGGTATAAAATGCGAGACATTGTCGAGCAATTGATGCTTTTTCTTCAACGAGTTTAATAAAACTCATTAGCACATGAGCACGAATGTATGGTTCTATTTATCATATGACTTTAAAACGCATTTTTTCACGGTTTGTCTATAAAAATGTCAATACTCCGTCGTTAGTAAACGCGACGTCGTTAATGACGTCGTACATGCAACGTGAAGTGGCGTTTCTAATTAACTTGCATATGAGCCAGCGCATGACAAAACCTACAATCAGACAGGTACGCCCAACAAAGACTCAGATTAACCTGCGCATCTGATCATAGTCTTCGTTGTGCGCACTAAGGATAGCTGAGGGCCCAGTGCTCCTTAATGCAGCAAGAAAACTCCCTGGTTAGACCATATGGATGCGCAGACTGATCTGAGTCTTCGATGGGCGCACATGTCTTACTGTAGGTTTTGTCGTGCGCTGGCTCAATTTAATACGTGGCCATACGAGACGCATATGATAAAAAAAAGACTATACTTTGTATATGGCTACATAATCCAGTCTCACTATCATGTATTGAGATCCTTGTTCCAATACATTTTTAAACGTAGCAGAATGGCATTCAACGTAGTAAAACGCTGAGAACGGCTATAAATGGCTACGCATGTATTCTAACTGCGTCTGTTTAAAATTTTCAAAACATGCGTGGCATTTCTATATACGTGGCTTATTACCTAGCAAATACTTGAAGCAAAACGTACTGAAAAGTAGACGAAAGAAGTGAAACGTAGATAAAGCGCATTCGATACGTCAAAAAAAGTAATAAGCAATATTCTGTATGTCCTCTGCATATGACTAAGCATTTCCTACGATTTCATCAGACGAATGTTTGCTACGTTTTATTCGTATCATTTTTCGTAGGTTTCATTACGTTTCAGTAGTTTTTGGTAGGTATTTATAGGTATCGCTTCCCTAAAACGGTAGTAAAATCTAGCCAGCAATACGTGACAGTGTGACTGGGAATTAACAGCGACGTTATATGATACAGTTTTAATTGCATTCGGGGTTATCGAGCCTATTCAGGGTCATACGGTGAGTACCGACGAGACTTAATTGGCCGAAAGTAGACAGTCGGGCTCTGAAAGCTTGGTTCTGTGTGGTGTGTGTATGTGTTTTCCCGAAAGCAACCTCTCTGATCTCAGTTGTGATCAGGAGGTCGCGGCTTCGCTATTTCGAGGAGGATTAACAGTTAATTTAAGTCCCGCCTACTCAATTAGACACTTGCAGTATATGTATATATCGATTATGATGATATGCATTAACCCAGTAGTGTAGACTCAAACCGGCCTTGTGTTTTACTTAACCACTCGACACTACATCTGGCGACGAGGATAAAACAGCTTTAAATCAAGTGCCTAGATAACGATCTTTGAATAATTTAGTATTATCATGGAAATATTTGTTTTAACAAACCTGGTCAGTGCAGTATTCTGAAAACAAAGCCCAAAATGGCGACATCGTTACCAGCGTTTCCCAAATTTGAAATATGTGAGAACACTTCTTCACTTGAACACCGGTTGGAGAAATCTCTTCAAAAGCTTGAACACGTTGAAAGCCTATTTGTCGGTATGAACATTGACAGTAAGAAAAGATGCAAGGCTGTGCTATTACACTACTTAGGAGACGATGTGTTTGATATCTGCCTAACATTACCAAATATGGATACGACGAAACAAAACTGCCCTTCCAACGTACTTCAAGCCACAAGTCAATGGACACTCTAAACTCTTTCAATTCCGTCAAATGAAACAGTTGCGGACGAGTTCGTGACGCGCCTTAGGATAACAGCGGAGTGTTGTGGGTTCACGGATAAACCAAGGAAACTTAAATCCCAGATTATTCAAACATGTAAATCCGCTAAATTACGACGCAGGGTTCACCAGGTAAATATTACCTTGTTTTGATTTGTTTGATTTGAGGTTTAACGTCCCCGTCGACACTGTAAAGGTCATTTTGGAGACGTTGCTTCCAATTTCGTGGGACTTTTACCCGATATTGAGATGAAATGACGTCTCAAGTCCTGCTGCCAAATGAAACCAATAGGTTTATTAGCATGGACGGTCCGCCTCGCACCGCGGTTCCTGGACAGGCTTAGATCCTCTAATCGGTTTACCTGTACTAGTGTGCGGGCTGGATTCAGCTCTGCGTGGAAGCATCATGCAACCCATATATTTCTTCAAGCCCCTATGGGCGGGGGCCGCCAATATTACATCTGTACTAGTGTGCGGGCTGGATTCAGCTCTGCGTGGAAGCATCATGCAACCCATATATTTCTTCAAGCCCCTATGGGCGGGGGCCGCCAATATTACATTGGAAAATGTGTTGTTAGTTGCTAGCACAATGTGAACTCGTGAATAATCAGGCAAAATAAATAGAAAATGGGCACTACAATGACCCTGGTTTTGAACAGACAAAGTAAAGTCCCTGCCGAACAAAGGAAGGCTAGAGCGTCAAACCAAACATAATCAGAATGTAAGTATAGGCCACAAAAGTGTTAAATGCCGTAACTGCAGGCCCTGTCCTGCAAACGGGAACTTTTGTGCATACTGTAGGGAACAGAATCACTTGGTTTCTCTTTACCTTAAACAGAACAGGAAAGACTTTCGTAAACATGCATAGTATGGAGTATAACAAGTCGATTTGGACTCAGTTACGTACAAAGACTCGGGATAGTGAAGCCCACAAAACGGAATATTCAGATTTAGACATTTCACTTGGAATCAAAATAGAATTAAAATGATCAGGAATCAATACAATTAACCCACACCTCTAATCAGAGACACCAAAGGGAAGGAAACACAGACATGAAATAAATAGACCCTAATGGAAACACCAAAGGAGGAAAGCCAAAAGGTCAGTTACTTTCCTACCAAATGGCCAATTGGCTATCCAAAGCAAAACGATATAAGCGATGCACATATTCAAAGACGAATTCTAACACAGTGCGCCTATATCGGCAATGCAAAATAACTGTGTTTTATTCTGCAACAAATCACAGCTCGGAAGAGCGTGACGTGTGACGTCATAAAAAACTGCAAATTTATGACGTCACTAGTCGATTTACTTGACGTTAGACGGTGTAACGTCATTTTCTCGCATCGAAAACGTTAGAAAAGGGTATAAATGCATGTGTTTCAGTCGATAATTTTAGCGGGATTTCTTTTAACAATGGCGAAAAGTTGTGAGATTTTGAAGGAAACAACAACATTATTGCCGATTTTCAGCGTGTTAGAATCGAAATAGATCAGCTCTAGCCAGTGATTTGTTGTCTACTTTACAACTGACCTCAAAACTGTGCTTTATTACACAACAAATCACAGTTAGAGCTGATCTATTTCTTAAATATAACAAAAATAAACCAGTCAAAGTCAGTCAGGTGAACAGAAAACAGCCGAAAACAGACATTATTTTTTTCAATGGGGTTAGTTGATTCAGGTAGTTAGATCAGTCATTTCTTAATAGAATGCAAACACGACTTGTAATCTCGAATATAGATTTTGTTTGTTTGAATTGGAGTTTAACGGCCCAGTCAACACTATTTAAGTCATTTTTGAGCCGGTCGGTTTACCTATCCAGCGGTTAACCAGTACAGTGCACATTCTTTCGCCAGAAACTGACAACTTCCCTTCTTGAATCAGCGGAATGGAGAGAATGACCGAAGAAAAGATTTCATGATCACTCTCCACGAAAGAATGTTGCCGACCCCGGCGGGAGCGAACCCCGCGTCCTCCTGATCACCAGTCAGACGCGCATCCGACTGAGCCAACAAGGCCGGCTCTCGAAAATAGATACGAAAGCTTATGGACAGAAATAAAAGTAATCATATAAAACTTTACATCAACTGTTGAAACGTTTAAGAAATTATCGACAGCAGCGTTTTACATAATAGGTGGAAATAATGACTCGTTGTTATCATATGACAAATTATATATTATTGTATATCATATTAGGTATAGTTACGCCTGAATGACACCTCTGTTCCAATGGATAATATTCCAGAAATAAATTCAGTCCAGGAAAGAAAAAAAGAGAGCTGGAAATTTGAACAATTTGCTCAGACACTTTTCGGGACTTTAAAAGGACATCGGAACGTTGAAGGACACGAAAATTAATTTACACATTGATCAAAACGTTCAACGCTTGGCGCAACTACACCACAGAATTCCGTTTCACATGCGTGAAATAGTGGAAAAATACTTAAAAGGCTTGAATGTTTTGACATTATCGAAAAGGTTGACGGCCCAAACGACTGGGTGCATACTTTAGTTATCGTACCGCGGAACATTGGGCACATTCACATATGTGTAGATATGAGAAAGGCAAATGAGGCTATCAAACCTACATCACACCTACTATATATAACAGCACCGCAAACTTCAAGTGAGCAAATATCTTTGCGGAACTAGATATGAATAATAGCTTCCACCAATGCGAATTAAACCCAAAGAGTAGGTCTCAAAACACGCATGACTAAGACGCTATAAACGGCTGAAAAATGTTATTTCTGCCTCGCCGGAAATATTTAATAACTCAATAAGAAAAGTCCTAGACGGACTGAAAGTTTGTATCAATATATGGGATGGCATAATTGTTTATGGGAAAAACAAACATGAGGGTGATAGGAATTTAAAAGCAGTGTTTTAACGCTTGAAATACGCAAAAATTGACACTTAACAAAAGCATCAGTTTGATTAGCCAGAAACAAGTGAAATTCTTAGGCTAAATTTTCTCTGAAAGTGGCACTTCATGCCACCCAGATATTTTGGAATCCATCAAAATGCGAAGAAGCCTGTTACGCCGTCGGAAGTCAATAGGTTTCTTGGAATGACAGGGTAAGTTTCAGCTTTATTCCCCAGTATTACCTCTGCGGAGACTAACAAGAGAAAATATAACATGGTTATGGCATGATGAACAAGAAGGCGCATTTCAGACATTAAAAGGCAAATAAGAAGTAACACATTCATGGCCTACTTTGACCCGTCAAAAGAAACAGAACTATGGGAAGACTCATCGCCAGTAGGTTTAGGAGCAATATTATCCCAGGACAACAATATTGTTGCTTACGCCGACCAACGTTACTCTCAGACAGGAGGAGAATGGCTAGCGATAGTTCATTCTAATATGTGATCATTGACAGTTTACTGCCACATTTGACACTGGCAAGTCAAAAGACAAACAACTGTCTCTAAGACTCGAAAGTTGAAGATTACGTCTTGCAGTATACGATTTAAAGTGGCATACAAAAAGGTAATCTTATGATGTCGGATTATATGAGCCGCCATCCGTTCAATGACTATTCTGATTACAACTCTACCGAGGATTACGTACGACTCATAGCTTCAAAGTCGGTACCCAAGGCACTGAAAGTGTGTGACGTAACTTCTGTAACACAACAAAACGAAGCATTACAAGGTGTTATCTTATCAGTCAAAAAAAAATCGAAGGAGTAGCAAACTGTGTCGGATTAACAGATCATACGGGGTGTTTTAGAGAGAGAGAGAGAGAGAGAGAGAGAGAGAGAGAGAGAGAGAGAGAGAGAGAGAGAGAGAGAGAGAGAGAGGGAGGAACTTACTGCAGTGGAAATCGATGGACAGGTAATACTACTTAGCTTACAAAATTATGTTGTCAATCTCGCACATACAGGGCACTAGGGGATTGTAAAAACAAAAACTTTATTAAGGGAAAAAAAATGGTTCTCATATATTGACTCACTTGTAAAAGAAAAGTGCAAAACAAATCTATATACCGTGCCTACCTGTATCAGCACATAACCAGTCAGTGCATTACCTAATTAAGTGTGGGATGAAGTGTCAGTAGACTTTCTCGGACCTAAAAATAATACAAACTAGTATGTTCTTAGTCTCATTGATGATTACAGCCGATTCCCAATCACGGAGACATTAACATTTCTTACAGCAAAACTAGTAATCCCGAGATTAGATCGAATAGTGTCCTCATTTGGAATTCCCTCTGTATGTAGTAGAAGTAAAACAAAGCTCAGGAATCGATACAATTAACTTACTCCACCCATCAAAGACACCGAAGGGAAAGAAACACAAACATCAAGCGACCAGACCATAATTGAAACCTAAACAAAGGAAGGCCATAAGGACAGTTACTTTCCCACAAAATGGCCATATGGCCATCCAAAATATAAAGGCAAGTGGTACACACAGTAAGTAACAAACAACATAAAAAATCGCCACAGAAGAACCGCCTTGGAACGGCCAGTGGAAAGATTCCCACAGGGGGGCTTAAATCGATTTTACGTGGCCACAATCGTCGGCCTAACTTCCGTCGCGATTTAGACAAATAATTTGTTCAGTCCGCATGAAGGCCTCCTAACTCATCAGTGCAACATCTCCGTGAACACAAATAATAAAAAAAAACAGAGAGGTGAGACAACGGTGAGGACTCGACAGCAAGAAACCACTGAAATGCTGGAGCAAAAGAAAACCAACAGTTAGACTCCGATGGGCCCGACCAGAGACAGAGCATCAGGCACCAACCAACATTACCTTGAATTAGATCTCTCTAATTCTCAATAAGCTTTTACGTTGGAACCGTCATAGAATCTGAGGCCTGACCCACCGGTGTGCAATTAAAGAGGGAAGCAAAGTTACCAACCGTGATTGGGTTAACTACCATGCATGCAGTCTGTCGTATAATATCCATGTTGTACCCAATCTTTTTATATCTAAGAATGATTTTACGAAATTGGGTGCTAAAGTCATTGCGGTTATATATTTTTCTGAATTAATATACTAAGTCACCATAAAATTGTAGGTCAGATTCTGAACCACCCTTCCAAAGTTATGAATTCCGTCAATTTGCTAAAAGCATGGGTTTCAAACACCGTAGACTGACACCGCTAAATCCAAAAGTTCATGTCACCATTGCCAAAAGCAATTAAACAGCTTTCATCGAAGGTCAAGACTACTAACAGGTAATGAGCGAATTTCTAATGTACTTCCGCGCCTGCCAACACCCCAGTACATGCATCCCACCCCTCCCCCCGGGACTTTCATGTTCAACAGATCTGTAAAACACTTTTGTCACAGTATTATGTGAAACGTGATGACAAACATATCCGCAATCGGTACAAGCATGTATAAGTTAAGTTCGAACGCAAGGAAAACTGGCGCAAAATAGTCAATAACAAAGCCAGGAGACGTTGTGCTCGTAAAACAGCCGAAAAAGAACAAAATAACCAACCCTTTAATCCAAATTCAGAATTCAATGTTAACAGCTCATCATGGCGATAAAACCATTACTCGTTATGGATCGCATTTCAAACGGTTATCTTGTACGCTTGCTGGTCTAAGTCTGCGTGAATCTCGTGAGTGTGAGTATACAACAAATATGTTTTATTAAACGGTTATCATTTGGAAGCAGGGAATACGTCGTAGAACTGAAAAGTATGGTGTGCAAGTTTTCCTCGGTCCGTTGAACTAGCTTTGGATAATTAGGCATCATCAGTGACCCTTAATTATTTACGAAAGTCCACTATGGAACCAATGATCCCAAAGTACAAGAAAATATTATTACACTATATAAAGGGCAGGGGGCCTGTTTGCGGCCGCAACACATTCCCTTAACATCAGCTGTAGTGACGTTGAATATGTTCTACAAAAGAGTTATCCTTTAAAAGCAAGAAATAGATCGTATAACAGAAAAATATGGAGTGTACAAGTTTTTTTTCTTGCCAGACTAGCTAGTGGATTTACCGCAACGGGAGAGGGAAAAGCCAGCAAGGTTCACAGAATGTGTGAAATGCGTTCAAAGGCCCATAATAATGTCCATGATGAATTAGAAGTTGTTTTAAATATAATGTTTTAAAGTCGTTTTGTATACAGATATTGCCTCTCTAATACGAAAACTGATGTTAAGCTTTTAAGCTCAACAGTCCATTATCTTGTCCCATATGATGTACGGAAAGCCATCTATATGTAACGACAGTATAAAATTTTGTTCCCTGACATGATTTTGTCGCTGTAAGGTATCCCAAAATAACAAGTTGTGTAATAGCTAGTAACGGACCCTAAATAAACGGAAATCTCGCCAAAAAATATCTGGACATTTGTTAGAATCGCCTCAACGAGGCGGTGCAACAAATATTCACATGTCGGGAGTATTAGACGCATTCAAATATATTGAAAATATTAAACCACCCAAAATGAAATTTTTCAGATATAGATTCTGAAATGTTTCATATTTCCGCTCATAACATAGATTGTGGTACTCGTTTGTAACCTTAATCTATATTCTAATCAGAAATAAGAAAGATAATAAACACCACTGTAAAGCCCCAATTTTACTATATACTCGGTCCTGTACATAAAATTTATTCTTTGTGTCATTGATTGTTTGTCCCTTTTGGAGGTAAAACTATCCATCTGCATCCCAGAAAACCGAAGCCATAACCTTCCCAGCTGATGGAACAGTCTTTTCCTTCTATGGCGGGGATGAGCCAGGGTTCTTCCATTGTTTCAGTTGTTGTTTGGGCTCTGGGGAAAAATGATGGACCCATGTTTCATCACTGGTGAAAAATCTCTGAAGAAAGTTGGAAAAAACTGTTAGGTTAAGATTAGTCCGCGATAAGTGCGCCTGGTATGCTTCTGATCAACTGTCAGAAGTCTTGGTACCTATTCTCGTTGCAAGATCTTCTGTCAGAATGGAATGAACTCTTTCCTGTGAAATTCCAACTCTACTGGCCATATATCTTTCTGTGACAGTTTTGACGCCAGTAACCTGTAACCTGCATATGTAGCAAGAGTTGGCAGAAGGCAACATAGCTCGCCTAAGTTGGACAAGTTATCCAAATAAAATTTCAATTATGCAGGGTTTTTTTTTCTCCAAAAATGACATTTTTTTTGTAAAAGAGCTAAACAGACTGCAGCAGTTCATACCAAACATTGTGTGAAGCACTACAGCGCTGACAAAGTCTTTCTAACAATACACAACATGCACGTGTGCATTCATGCATGAGTGTGCATGTGCATGCATGCATGTGTGTATGTATGCATTCATGTGTGAGTGCATGCATGCATGGGTGAGTGCATGCATGCATGAGTGTGTGCATGTATGCCTGAAGGACTTTGTGTGTGTGCATGCATGCGTGTATGTGTGTGTGTGTGTGCATGCATGTATGAATATATGTGTGCATGGATGTGTGCTTGCTTGCATGCGTGAGTTTGTGTATTTATGCATGTGTGCAGGCAAGTGTGTGTGTGCATGAATGTGTATGTGCATTGTGAGCAAGCATGCATGTATACATAAAAAAGAAATTACAAACTTGTAAGTAATAATACCGTTTATGTGTTTTAAGAAAGAAAAAGAAAACAAAAAAAGAAGAAAAAAACAGTTTCCTCCACCTGGATTTGAACTCAGGACCCAGGACCCTCATTGAAGCGGTTCTTACGAGCACCTACAACCTATGTTTGAGTTAAACATAAGGAAAAAAAATATCACAAATCTTCATCTGCAAAATAACCGTTTTGAACATATGGGCCCCGTCAAGCGATTTTATTACTTATCGCCTAAGCGAGCAGCGAAGGTTCAGGCGAGCCTGCGCATCCGCGCAGTCTCGCCAGAACCTTCGCTGCTCGCTCATACAAGCAGTGAATCAAGAGGAACCTTCAGACAGAAAGCCATATCCCTGGCCCCTCTGAATGGCTGGACATGCGCAGTTAAAATTTGTCATGACGGAATGCTCGAAGACACAAATTCGCTTGGCGGGGCTCATATGAAAGAATGCAACATGTCGCACGAACATCGTAATGTTGTTTATTGTCCCTGCCTTTTCGAAGAAAAGCGAGGGGATACAGTATTCGGCTTTCCGTGGGGCGTGGTACGTGATGCGTGGTAAGTGGTAAGTGGTTCCGAGCTTGTAGTAGGTACCTTGTGAGCGCAACTCCTCCTATAATTTTTAACCGATCCTTCTGAAATTTTACAGGTGTCTTTATCATGGGTTGAAGTTGTTCATGTGCTTTTTTCAGAATTCTTTAATTATTTGTTTTTCACTTTTTTCACCTTTTTAACTTAGACTTTTTTGACATGGTTCCGAATTCATAGTAGGTACCTTGTGAGCGAAACTCCTCCTACAGTTTTATACCGATCTTTCTGTAATTTTACAGGTGTCTTTATCATGGTTTGAAGTTGTGCGTATGCTTTTTTTCAGAATTCTCTAATTATTTATTTTTCACTTTTTTCACATTTTAACTTAAACTTTTTTCATGCATCAATTCTATGTAAGAGTATAATGTAGTAGGTATCTTGTTCGCGCAACTCCTCCTACAGTGTTATACTGATCGTTCTGAAATTTTGCAAGTGTCTTTATCATGGTTTGGAGTTGTACATATGCTTTTTCAGAATTCTCTAATTATTTTTTTTTCACTTTTTTCACATTTTTAACTTAGACTTTTTTCATGCACCAATTCTATGAAAGAGTATAATGTAGTAGGTACCTTGTGAGCGCAACACCTCCTACAGTTTTATACTGATCCTTCTGAAATTTTACAGGTGTCTTTATCATGGTTTGAAGTTGTGCATATGCTTTTTTCAGAATTCTTTAATTAATTTTTACACATTTTAACTTAGACTTTTTTCATGTATCAATTCTATGAAAGAGTATAATGTAGTTGGTACCTTGTGTATCGAGCCGTTCGTTAATCAGAGCCGGGCGAAAACCGGAGTTCCCCTCACAAGGAAAATGTTGATGAAAACAACACCAATAACTAACTTTTCTTTGAATAGTAACAGTGAATGTTTCATGTTATTTCATATAAATGACATAAACGCTGTAAAATAAAACTTGTACTTAGAGGCAAATGATACGCACGCACACGCCACGTGTAATACGACTAAGAATACCTGCAAGGTCTGCCTCAGATTCTCTCTCTCTCTCTCTCTCTCTCTCTCTCTACTGACCACATGTGGTGAGGCCGCGAGCATCATTGATATCCGGAAGGAACACTAGGTGTATTACTGCAAAGGACAGTGCATTGTCGTATATTGACATGACTGTGTATATATATACAGTTGATATGCGAAATTAAATACAATTGATTCAAAGTTTTAACCCTACCGACCATAACAGACGATATTTCAAACGATTTTGCTTATATTTCTACTCGACAGACGATTCCTATCTCGAAAACACGCCTATATAATGTTGACCCCCTTGAACCCCACTATTATATAGTAAAACTGTGGTTTCAGGGGGTATACCTCATTTTACTTATTTCTGCTCTTAAATATAGATTGTGGGTACTCGTTAGAACCGCCTCGATGAGGCGGTTCTAACGAGTGCCCACAATCTATACTTTGAGCAGAAATGAGTAAAATATTACAATTTTTCATCATAAAATTTTCATTTTTTCGGCGATAAAGGTGGCAATGTATTTGTATAGGCGTGTTTGCGTAATGCCCATGCAGTATCAATCCTTATTTTCTCTGTAAAATATCTTTATATCATATTATTGTTTGCTCTACATTTTTTTTTGTAAATTAAAGGTTAAGCTATTCAATAATTTTAGGAATATCCCCATTTATTTTCAGAGACCAAGGGAATGGCAAATATTTGATGGGCCATGGAAACAAACCAAAGTTTGAAGAATAGAAGAATTTGAAGTTAGAGTGGCCATCCCTGGAGACCCGTCGTTAGCAGTCCTCCTTAACCTTCTTCTACAAGATACATTCTGGTACAGTATCAATTAACAAGGATAGGTATTTGACCCCTGCAACAGTGTCAACCCGGACAAGGGCATCAAGAGCAAATAACTCACACTATCGTAGGCACCAGTCCTATAGTGATGCCCTGAAAAACTCTTTCTTCCCTAGAACTATTCCTCAGTGGAATAGTCTTCCATCTTCTGTGGTGAATGCCAAGACTGCAGAGGAGTTCAAAGCCCGCACAGTATAAGATTGAGACTCAGAGGTGTGCGTTTTAGAATACCTCTGTGTTTGGATTGTAAATAGTTTTAAGGGCTCATCTAGAGATGATTTTTTTTGTGTGTTAAATTCTAAATTTAGCCACCCACCCAACTGAGGTAATGGCCAAATATGACCGACTCAGTATGAGAGGATAGATAGATAGAATATGGTAAATGGAAAGTTTTGAATTCACATTAAGGAACAAATGATCATGGCCACGTATTTTCAAGGAACATGGGGGAATATGGTAGTTCCTGGGAGGCGTTGTTTATACACCCAGGTACTTGTCGTGATTTTGGCTGTTTAAACGCGGATGACTAGATGGATCCAAAGTATTGACACGTGACTTTGTTTACATTCCATTGCGCATGTGCGAATCACTCCCCCTTGAGGTCTGACATTGATTATCGTTCGTCGTGGTTGGCGAAAAGTACTACGTCAGTATTCAAGATCAAGGCCATTATTTGACCTTGGCACAAGGCCATATGAAAATTAAAGCTCATTTTCATCAGAAATACAAAGACATTTGAAACCAAATTTCATGTAAATGTCTTAAGTAACAAGGAAATGAAAGTAAATTGAAATGAGCTTGGTCACGTGACCAAGATGGCAGGCATGCCCATATAAGGTGAAAACCTTCGAAAATCTTCTCTTGAACCAGTGGCCTGATTGCCATGAAACTTGGTATGTAGCATTGGGGACTTGGGCCCATCATTATTGTTCAAATGGTGACCCTCGTTATTGAAACAGAACTAAGATCATTCCGACTTGTAACATCCGTAAATATGACTAGTAAATATAATCAAAACAGTCCTGATTCTTCTAGAAATCATTAATTACAAGCTTAGACATGTCCATTTTAATTGTTTAAAGGTCAAGATCATCGTTTCAAATCCAAATAAAAGGCACGCTTACAGAAAAAAAAATCGTGTTCACAATGGCGATGAATGGCGAAAGACGTTTTTTGCCAACCACCGGTAGGTCCCGGCAAATAGTATGACTGGGTGATGATGTAGTGCTTGGATGAGTCTTTACTGAATACACTTACATGTATTGAAGAAATAAAGGTTTGTTTTAACGTAAATCTGCGTGACCCGAAATTGGGTTCACTTAAACTTTGCTCACGTCCCGTTTAGTGAATGTTTAATTAATAGAGGAGCTTACATGAGTGTTGTTGTGTTGACGGGAACGTTAAACCTCAAATCAATCAAACAAACAAATACATGAGTATTGATGTATTACTTAATAAATTAAACGAGTTGAGTGAGTGAGTGATTTTAGTTTTACGTCCCACCAACAGCTAAGGTCATACGGAGACGGGACCTCGGTTTAAAGACTCATCCGAAAGTCTGGAGAAGCCCGGGATCGATCCTGCGATCCCTGGTTTAGAAGGCGAGTAGCTTAACCACTGCGCCACAGGGGCTTCTTTAAACGAGTTGAGGAAAGGGATAATATGGGAGGCCTGCCGAGCATTTTATCCATTTTCCACAACTCGTTTAATAAATTCAATAATACATGAGCATAAATGAAAAGATCCTTTTTATCATATGACATTTAAAACACATTTTATTCACGATTGTTTTACAAAAATGTCAATATTCCGCGATCCGTAAACGCGGCGTCGTCACAAGTTAAGGACCTCGTACGTGGCTCGACAAAGTTAGCAGGATGGCAGGATAGCAGGATGAAACATATTAAGTTAGCAGGATGGCAGGACAGCAGGATGAAACATTAAGTAAGCAGGATGGCAGGACAGCAAGATGAAACATAATAAGTGAACAGGATGACAGGACAGCAGGATGAAATATTAAGTCAGCAGGATGGCAGGACAGCAGAAGAAACTAATAATTTAGGAGGATGGAAGAACAGCAGGATGAGAACTTGTTCTGAATTTCAAAATATATACAACCATGTTATTGGCACCTATAGCTATGTTAGAAACTAGAAATCAAATTTAGCCCTTTCCCGTCTTTAAAGCGTACGGCCGCGAAAACCCAATTTTCGTCCTGCCACAAATTCGCCAAGATGAAAAATTGTTTCAAATCACAAAACACGTACCATCATAATGTAGGCAACAATAATCTATGTAAGAAAGTGGAAATTAAATTTGGCCCCTATCAGTGTTTATAGCGTACGGCCTTGAAAACTCAATTTTCATCCTGCTGGAAATGCAACATCAATTTTCATCCTGCTAAACCTGTCAAGTAAGCAGGATGGCAGCACAGCAGGATGAGAAATTTTCCGAATTCAAAATATTTACCACCATGTTGTAGGCACCTAAAAACTATATAAGAAACTAGAAATCAAAGTTAGCCCTTTCCCGTCTTTAAAGCGTACGTCCGCGAAAACCCAATTTTCATCCTGCTGGAAATGCAACACCAATTTCATCCTGCTGAACGTGTCAAGTTAGCAGGATGGCAGCACAGCAGGATGAGAAATTCTTCTGAATTTAAAAAACCTTACCACCATGTTGTAGGCATCTAAAATCTATGTAAGAAACTAGAAATCAAATTTAGCCCTTTCCCGTCTTAAAAGCGCACGGCCGCGAAAACCCATTTTTCGTCCTGCCACAAATTCACCCAGATGAAAAATTGTTTCAAATCACAAAACTTTTACCATCATGTTGTAGGCAACAAAAATCTATGTAAGAATCTTTGTAAGAAAGTGGAAATTAAATTTGGCTCCTATCAGCGTTAAAAGCGTACTGCCTTGAAAACTCAATTTTCATCCTGCTGGAAATGTAACATCAATTTTCATCCTGCTGAACCTGTCAAGTTAGCTGGATAGGAGCACAGCAGGATGAGAAATTCTTCTGAATTTCAAAATATTTACCACCATGTTGTAGGCGCCTAAAAACTATATAAAAAAACTAGTAATCAAATTTAGCCCTTTCCCGTCTTTAAAGCGTACGGCCGCGAAAACCCATTTTTCGTCCTGACACAAATTCACCCAGATGAAAAATTGTTTCAAATCACAAAACATTTACTATCATGTTGTAGGCACCAAAAATCTAAGTAAGAAGGTGGAAATTAAATTTGGCTCCTATCAGCGTTTAAAGCGTACGGCCTTGAACACTCAATTTTCATCCTGCTGGAAATGCAACACCAATTTTCATCCTGCTGAACCTGTCAAGTTAGCAGGATGGCAGCACAGCAGGATGAGAAATTCTTCTGAATTTCAAAATATTTACCACCATGTCGTAGGCACCTAAAACTATGTAAGAAACTAGAAATCAAATTTAGCCCTTTCCTGTCTTTAAGGGGTACGGCCGCGAAAACCAATTTTCGTCCTGCCACAAATACACCCAGATGAAAAATTGTTTCAAATCACAAAACATTTACCATCATGTTGTAGGCAACAAAAATCTATGTAAGAAAGTGAAAATTTAATTTGGATCCTACCAGCGTTTAAAGCGTACGGCCGTGAAAACTCAATTTTCATCCTGCTGGAAATGCAACACCAATTTCCAAGGACTGACAAAGACAGCACAGAGGCTTATTAGGCAAGTATCAATATTTGTGTCGTTTTTGAATAGTTACTGTTAGAGTGGTTTTGTTTAGAGGATATTTTGGAGGATCAAACTTAAAGACAGTAAAAGTACATATAGTAGACACGTGTAGAATTGTGCTATTTGGAAATAGCAGTAAACATACCGTGATAATGTTACTGTCTAAAGATCAGGGATTTTTTTTTTATTTTTATTATTTATTTGTTTTATTATTATCATGTGTTGCTGTTTTTTTTCTCATTTTGAAAGTGTTGTCGCCCTTGCTTCGCCACTAAGATGCCCAATGACCGCATCAAAGAGTTTAAATCCCCTTAAACACGTAACACATATGAGGGGCCGTCTGGGGAAGCCTTAGAACCACCTCTTCGAGGCTGTTATGAAGAGCATCAAAAGGTTTATTTTTGAAAGCAATAAAATAATAATAATAAAAAATATTGGGCCGCCTCATCCATTATATGTTTGCTCAAATATTGGGGGTAATCATTAGAACCGTCTTATCGAGGCAGTTCTAACGAGTTCCAACAGTCAATATTTGGATCAGAAACCAGGAAAATTTCAGATTTTTTTTGTCTGAAATTTTAGTTTTTTTAACTGGTAAATTTTTCAAATATATTTGAATAGACGTGTTCTCGTAATGTTCTCGACACCGAGATGACATCTCAAGCCCTTCCGCCCAATGAAACCAACAGGGCTTTTATGCATGGGTGGCCCGACTCGCACCACTTTCCTGGGCCGGCTTAGAACCTCATAGCAGTTTTCCAGTAGTCTCAGCTCGCGTGGAAGTATTATGCAGCCCAATCTATTTCATCAAGTCCCGTAGGGCGTGGGCCAACAGGCCCATGTAATAATTCAGTGCGTACCCAAATGTAGATCAAGAAAAGAAATTAGATATTTTTGAAACTACTGTTCCAAACCAGCTTGTCTTGTACCTGTAGGTACCGCACTTTCGGTATTGGGGTATATTGCAAATATATATCTCCACATGAAAGTGTCTTTGAGATAGTTTCGTTCAAATTCTAAAACCTGCATTTTTAGCTCACCTGTCACGTAGTGACGAGTGAGCTTTTGGGATCGCTTTTTGTCAGTCGTCTGTCATGCGCCCGTGCGCCCGAAAGCTTTTTCTTCAAACGACATCTCCTAAACCACTGATCGGATTTTGACCAAACTTCACAGGGATAATCCTAGGTAGTCCCCTTTCAAAGTAGTTCAACCAAGATTGTTCAAATTAAAGCCCTGAGACCAAAAATGCCCCCGCAATAGACCCTTTGGTTTTACATAGTCATTTCGTACCCAAGTCATTTCGTACCCAAGTCATTTCGTACCATTTTGGTCATTTCGTACCCGTTTTATTTTTCATTTTGGTCATTTCGTACCCATTGTGGTCATTTCGTACCCGCTTTGGTCATTTCGTACCCACTTTTTTCCTGGGAATCGTGTTTGGTCATTTCGTACCCAGTTCTTCAAAAGTAGGTACGAATTGACTTTGGTGTGTTGAATTGTTTTAAAGCTGATTTTACAAGAAACGGGTTACTTTGGTGCGTAATGGTTTGGTTTAGATTTGTTTTGGAGTTTTACGGCCCAATCAGCACTATTTAGGTCACTAGTGAGCCGGTCAGTTTACCTATCCACACTTTTCCTGGGTAGGCTTAACCAGTACAGTGCACATTCTTTCGCCAGAAACTGACAACTGCCCTTCTTGAATCAGCGGAAGGGAGAGAATGAGCGTAGAAACGATTTCATGATCAATCTAAACAAAAGAATGTTGCCGACCCAATCAGGAATCGAACCTGCGTTGTTACAACGCATAATGTAGTAATGTAGTAATTTCTTCATTTTGAAATTTTTACTACATTATGCGTTGGCATAGTCGACGCGAAATGAAATAAAATGTCGTTTTTACTTCATTATGCGTCGATACTAAGAGGTTTGAGCAAAATGAAAGAATTATTTCATTTTGCGGCGATGGGTGGCATACTTAATTTTACTTCATTATGCGTCAACAGTTTGTTTGTTTGATTTGAGGTTTAACGTTCCCGTCAAGACTATTTAGGTCATTTTGGAGACATTGCTTCAAATTTTATGGGACTTTTACCCGATATTGAGATGAAATGACATCTCAATCGCTGCCGTCCAATTAAAAGCAATAGGGTTTATATGCATGGATGGGCCGACTCGCAGCAGTTTTCCTGGACAGGCTTAGACCTTCTAAGCAGATTACGAGGACTCATGTACGGGCGGTATCAGCTCTGCGTGGAAGCATCGTGCAGCCCACCTATTTATACCCCCGGCATACGAAGTATGCAAGGGGGTATATAGTTTTTGTCCATTCTGTCTGCCTGTCTGTCTGTCTGTCTGTCTGTCTGTCTGTCTGTCTGCCTGTCTGTCTTTTGTTTGATTTGTTTGATTTGAGGTTTAACGTCCCCGTCAACACATCAGGCATGAGACCAAAATAGCGCAAGGCGTACGATTTTAATTCTACTGGCTTAATCAAATACAATGAAATTCCACTATTAAGACCACCTAAAATTAATACAAATTTTGTTTTTAAAGCATATTTGGAAGGTTAAAGCTACATTTTCTTTGTGATTTTGACCTTCAGTGTGCTTTTGTGGAAGACCGTCTTTTGGACTGTTCAACTGTGGTCTTAAAGACCACTTTTGAACCGTCTCAAATGTGGTCTAAATTGTAGGAATTTAACTGTATTGCTTCCTAAGTCTTTTCGAAGACAGCTATGTTCTACCATCATTACTTCATTATGCGTCGATATGGTGCATATCAACGCGAAATGAAATAATTTTTTTACTTCATTTCGCGTCGACTATGCCAACGCATAATGTAGTAAAAAAAATCAAAATGAAGAAATTACTACATTACTACATTATGCGTTGTAACACTGCGTCCTCCTGATCCCAGTCAGACGCGCATCCGACTGAGCTACAGAGGCCGGCGGCTTGGTTCAGATAGTTAAAAAGAAGATATTTGTTTTATTTATTTTTTTTATTTTATCAAATTATCAATTTGGTTGGTTGGTTGATTTGAGGTTTAACGTCCCCGTCAACACTGTAAAGGTCATTTTGGAGACATTGCTTCCAATTTTGTGGGACTTTTACCCGACATTGAGATGAAATGACATCTCAAGCCCTGTTGCCCAATGAAACCAATAGGGTTTATTAGCATGGACGGTCCGCCTCGCACCGCGGTTCCTGGACAGGCTTAGATCCTCTAAGCGGTTTACCAGTACTAGTGTGCGGGCCGGATTCAGCTCTGGGTGGAAGCATCATGCAGCCCATATATTTCTTCAAGCCCCTATGGGCGGGGGCCTAAATTATCAATTTATATCTATAACATAATATTGAACGTACTGACACCGTGTTGGCCGGCCTCGGTAGCACAGCGTCTGACTGGTGATCAGGAGGACGCGGGTTCGATACCGGCCGGGGTCGGCAACATTCTTTCGTGGAGGTTGATCAAGAAATCTTTTCTACGGCCATTCTCTCCCTTCCGCTGATTCAAGAAGGGCAGTTGTCAGTTTCTGGCGAAAGAATGTGCACTGTACTGGTTAACCGCTTAAGAATTAGCCTGCCAATTAGGAAAAGTGTAGATTGGTAAACTGACCGGCTCAAAAATGACCTTATTAGTGTTGACTCGGGGCCGTTAAACTCAAGTACAAACCAACAAAACTGACACCGTGTAAAAATTCAAACAGAATCTACAATATCATTCAACATATTTTACAAGTCACTGCTCGGTAGCTCAGTTGGGTGTGCGTCTGACTGGTGATCAGGAGGACGCTGGCTCGAAACCTGCCTGGATCGGCAACATTCTTTCGTGGAGATTGACCATGAAATCTTTTCTACGGTCATTCTCTCCCTTCCTCTGATTCAAGGAGGGCGGTTGTCATTTTCTGGCGAAAGAATGTGCACTGTTTTCGTATTAGCCTGCAAAAAAATGTGTGGATAGATAAACTGACTGGTTCAAAATGACATAAAATAATGTTGACTGGGTCGTCAAACTCCAATACAAACAACTATAGTTTATGCGGCTGCGAGGATGTGAGTATCAAAAATAAAACCTCACCCTGCATTATAATGTGTTCTGTTAATGTCTGCTACTATCAAGAGAGTGAATGTGTTTGAGTTTTACCTCCCACCAACAGCTAAGGTCATATGGAGACGGAACCTCGGTTAAAAGACTCGTCCGAAAGTCTGGAGAAGCCCAGGATCGAACCCACGGTCCCAAGTCATCACAAAAACGCGCCTATAAAATGTTGACACCTTTAAACCACACTTTTATACAGTAAAACTGGTGTTTACAGGGGCAAACCTTATCTTTGTTACTTCTGCTTAAAAATCTAGGTTGTGGGTACTCGTAAGAACCCTCTCGATAAGGGGGTTCTAACATGTACCCACAATCTGTATTTTGAGCTAGGTTGTTGGTACTCGTAAGACCCCCCTCGATAAGGGGGTTCTAACGTGTACCCACAATCTATATTTTGAGCAGAAATAAGAAAAATCGAGGGGGTTCTTACGAGTACCCACAACCTATATTTTTGAGCAGAAATAAGAAAAATATCACAATTTTTCATCTGATTTTTTTTTCATGTTTCGGCGTTAAAATTTGCAATGTATTTGAATAGGCCTGACATCCCATATGTGGCAAATGGACTTGTCCAACATATAGCAATGGAAGAGTCCACTAGCATACATGAGGTTATGAGGCGAGTAGCTTATCCACTACACCACGGAGGCTTCTCCTATAACTGCGAAACACAGATTTTGAGTACCGTTTGAAACTGTTCCATACAGTTCCAACAAACGTTATTTTGTCCTCAGCACAGCCCCTTATGTATACCCATATTAATTCAAACCGGTTTTGAGTCCTCGTTGGAGATCGAGTTCCCACAACATATGTTTTGACAGCAATAACCACAATGTGTATTTATGGGAATCCACTTTTCTGTATATTTAGTAAGGTTTACATTAAGTAAGGTTTACATTAAGTGGGGTTTACATGTGTTCATCACATTAACTCGTTAAGTTAACAGATGCATATCACAACCATTGTCCGCGCACACACTTAAACAACTACTCGACAACATCCCCGTATGAGCTCATCGGAGCGTACACCATTGAACAAGACATCAGAAGCTGTGATGTGGTCTTCTTTGCTGCTCTGCGCTGTCCGTCCAAAACAACACATATGCATGTACCAGGTACGATAATACCAAATGACTTGATACGAACTGACTATGCTAAAGTTATTTCGTACCCATTTTGGTCAATTCGTACCCGGGTACGAAATGACCAAAACGGTAACGAAATGACTTGGGTACGAAATGGTTGTTAGTGGGTACGAAATGACCAAGAAACAGGTACGAAATGACCAAAATGGTACGAAATGACTAGGGTACGAAATGACTTGGGTACGAAATGACCGGTTACCGACTTATATAGGGCAAATCTTTAAAAAATCTTCTGTGAAACCACAAGGTCTAGGTCTTTGATATTTGGTGTGAAATTTCATGTAGTGGACCTCTATCAAGATTGTTCAAATTACAGCCCTGGGGCCAAAAATACCCCCGCCCCGAGACCCTTTGGTTTTACATAGACTTATGTAGCGAAATCTTTAAAAATCTTCTTCTCTGAAACTGCAAGGCCCATGTCTTTGATATTTGGTATGGAGCTTCATATAGTGGACCTCTACCAAGTTTGTTCAAATTATAGCCCTCAGGCTACAAATGCCCCCACCCAGTGCCCCTTTGCTTTTACATATACTTATTTAGAGATTAGCTTAGAAAATCTTCCTCTCTGAAACAGCAATGCCCAGGTTTTTGATATTTAGTGTGAAGCTTAATCTAGTGGACCTCTATCAAGATTGTTTAAATTATAGCCCTGAGGCCATAAATGCCCCCACCACTGGGCCATTTGGTTTTACATAGGCTTATGTAGGGAATATCGTGATAAATATCTTTTTCTCTGAAACCGCAAGGTCCAGGTCTTTGATATTTGGTGTGTAGCTTCATCCAGTGGACCTTTGCCAAGATTGTTCAAATTATAGTCTTTGTTGATATTTGGTATGAAGCTTCACCTTTTTATATATCCCTCAACATTATGCACAAAATAGCTCTGGGGTCAATAACGGCACTCCCCGGGGCCCACTTATTACTCTATGGATCAGATGAGCGACCCAGGGCCATCATGGCCCTCTTGTTTATAATATCATCTAACATTTTAGATGTCATGGTCAGTCCTTGTGCATTCCCTGTCTGTCCTCGTCAGTCCTTGTCAGTCCCAGCAGTGTTTAGTAGGACTGGAAAAGTACACTTTCCTATAATGTCTGCGAGAGTGTATTGCAGCATAAATATAAGAATCACAATGCGGTTCAAACACATAATTTTTTTTTGTATCACAATGATAGATTAGTGCGAGCATTGGTGCTATTAAGCCCGCAAGATACTGCCACGTGACACGTTACAAGGCAATATATATATACATGGTGAATTTTTGTATAAGTAAATCAGAAATATAGCGAGTAACAACACTTTACAGATCTGCCTCATTGAGGCGGTCCTAAAGAATGCAGTGTGGCTACTCATTGGGAACATTCAAACAAGTATGAACACTATATATTACATTGTGGGTACTCGTTAGAACCGCCTCATTGAACATTTGTATATGTAAAATGCTAATTTGATTTCTAGTTTCTTACATAGTTTTTAGGTGCCTACAACATGGTGGTAAATATTTTGAAATTCAGAAGAATTTCTCATCCTGCTGTGCTGCCATCCTGCTAACTTGACAGGTTCAGCAGGATGAAAATTGGTGTTGCATTTCCAGCAGGATGAAAATTGAGTTTTCACGGCCGTACGCTTTAAACGCTGAAAGAAGCCAAATTTAATTTCCACTTTCTTACATAGATTTTTGTTGCCTACAACATGATAGTAATTGTTTTGTGATTTGAAACAATTTTTCATCTGGGTGAATTTGTGGCAGGACGAAAAATGGGTTTTCGCGGCCGTACGCTTTAAAGACGGGAAAGGTCTAATTTTGATTTCTAGTTTCTTACATAGATTTTAGGTGCCTACAACATGGTGGTAAATATTTTGATATTCAGAAGAATTTCTCATCCTGCTGTGCTGCCATCCTGCTAACTTGACAGGTTCAGCAGGGTGAAAATTGGCGTTGCATTTCCAGCAGGATGAAAATTGAGATTTCAAGGCTGTACGCTTTTAACGCTGATAGTAGCCAAATTTAATTTCCACTTTCTAACATAGATTTTTTGATGACTACAACATGATGGTAAAAGTTTTGTGATTTGAAACAATTTTTCATCTGGGTGAATTTGTGGCAGGACGAAAATGGGTTTTCGCGGCCGTACGCTTTAAAGACCGGAAAGGGATAAATTTGATTTCTAGTTTCTTATATAGTTTTTAGGTGCCTACAACATGGTGGTAAATATTTTGAAATTCAGAAAATATCTCATCCTGCTGTGCCGCCATCCTGCTAACTTGACAGGTTCAGCAGGATGAAAATTGATGTTGCATTTCCAGCAGGATGAAAATTGAGTTTTCAAGGCCGTACGCTTAAAGCGCTGATAGGAGCCAAATTTAATTTCCACTTTCTTAAATAGATTTTTGTTGCCTACAATATTATGGTAAATGTTTTGTGCTTTGAAACAATTTTTCATCTGGGTGTATTTGTGGACGGACGAAAATGGGTTTTCGCGGCCGTACGCTTTAAAGACGGGAAAGGGCTAAATTTGATTTCTTGTTTCTTACATAGTTTTTAGGTGCCCACAACATGGTTGCAAATATTTTGAAATTCGGAAGAATTTCTCATCCTGCTGTGCTGCCATCCTGCTCACCTGAAAGGTCCAGCAGGATGAAAATTGGTGTTGCATTTCCAGCAGGATGAAAATTGAGTTTTCAAGGCCGTACGCTTTACACGCTAATAGGAGCCATATTTCATTTCCTCTTTCCTACATAGATTTTTGTGACCTACGCCATGATGGTAAAAGTTTTAAGATTTGAAACAATTTTTCATCTGGGTGTATTTGTGGCAGGACGAAAATTGGGTTTTCGCGGCCGATCGCTTTAAAGACGGGAAAGGGCTAAATTTGATTTCTAGTTTCTTATATAGTTTTCAGGTGACAACAACATGGTGGTAAATATTTTGAAATTCAGAGGAATTTCTCATCCTGCTGTGCTGCCATCCTGCTAACCTGACAGGTCCAGCAGGATGAAAATTGATGTTGCATTTCCAGCAGGATGAAAATTGAGATTTCACGGCCGTACGCTTTAATCGCTGATAGAAACCAAATTTAATTTCCACTCTCTTACATAGATTTTTGTTGCCTATTACATGATGGTAAATGTTTTGTGATTTGAAACAATTTTTCTTCTGGGCGAATTTGTGGCAGGACGAAAATTGGGTTTTCGCGGCCGTACGCTTTAAAGACGGGAAAGGGCTAAATTTGATTTCTAGTTTCTTACATAGTTTTTAGGTGCCTACAACATGTTGGTAAATATTTTGAAATTCAGAAGAATTTCTCATCCTGCTGTGCTGCCATCCTGCTAACTTGACAGGTTCAGCAGGATGAAAAACGGTCCTTTTGAGTACTACATTTGAAATGACGAACTGGGCCGTATTCAACTGCTACATTTTCACATAGGTTTTTGTTGCCCACCCGATAGTGGTGAAAGTTTTGAAGGTCCGATCAACTTTTTATTATGTTGCGTTTCCAGTAGGTTGAAAATTGAGTTTTCACGACCGTACGCTTTAAGCGTTGATAGGCGCCAAATATAATTTCCACTTTCTTACATAGATTTTTGTTGCCTACAACATGATGGTTAAAGTTTTGTGATTTGAAACAATTTTTCATCTTGGTGAATATGTGGCAGGACGAAAAATGGGTTTTCGCGGCCGTATGCTTTAAAGACGGGATAGCGCTAAATTTGATTTCTAGTTTCTTACATAGTTTTTAGGTGACAACCACATGGTGGTAAATATTTTGATATTCAGAAGAAATTCTCATCCTGCTGTGCTGCCATCCTGCTAACTTTACAGGTTCAGCAGGATGAAAATTGGCGTTGCATTTCCAGCAGGATGAAAATTGAGTTTTCAAGGCCGTACGCTTTAAACGCTGGTGGAGACAAATTTAATTTCCACTTTCTTACATAGAATTTTGTTGACTACAACATGATGGTAAAAGTTTTGTAATTTGAAACAATTTTTCATGTGGGTGAATTTGTGGCAGGACGAAAAATGGGTTTTGGCGGTCGTACCTTTAAAGATGGGAAAGGGCTAAAATTGATTTCTAGTTTCTTAAATAGATTTGAGATGCCTACAACATGGTGGTAAACATTTTGAAATTCAGAAGAATTTCTCATCCTGCTGTGCTGCCATCCTGCTAACTTGACAGACTCAGCAGGATGAAAATTGATGTTGGATTTCCAGCAGGATGAAAATTTAGTTTTCAAGGCCGTACGCTTTAAGCGCTGATAGGAGCCAAATTTAATTTCACTTTTCTTACACAGATTTTTGTTGCCTACAATATATTGGTAAAAGTTTTAAGCTTTGAAACAATTTTTCATCTGGGTGTATTTGTGGCAGGACGAAAATTGGGTTTTCGCGGCCGTACGCTTTAAAGACGGGAAAGGGCTAATTTTGATTTCTAGTTTCTTACATAGATTTTAGGTGCCTACAACATGGTGGTTAATATTTTGATATTCAGAAGAATTTCTCATCCTGCTGTGCTGCCATCCTGCTAACTTGACAGGTTCAGCAGGATGTAAATTGATGTTGCATTTCCAGCAGGATGAAAATTGAGATTTCACGGCCGTACGCTTTAATCGCTGATAGAAGCCAATTTTAATTTCCACTCTTTTACATAGATTTTTGTTGCCTATTACATGGTGGTAAATGTTTTGTGATTTGAAACAATTTTTCTTCAGGGCGAATTTGTGGCAGGACGAAAATTGGGTTTTCGCGGCCGTACGCTTTAAAGACGGGAAAGGGCTACATTTTATTTCTAGTCTCTTACATAGATTTTAGGTGCCTACAACATGTTGGTAAATATTTTGAAATTCAGAAGAATTTCTCATCCTGCTGTGCTGCCAACCTGCTAACTTGACAGGTTCAGCAGGATGAAAAACGGTCCTTTTGAGTACTACATTTGAAAGGACGAACTAGGCCGTATTCGACTGCTACATTTTCACATAGGTTTTCGTTGCCTACCCGATAGTGGTGAAAGTTTTGAAGGTCCGATCAACTTTTCATTATGTTGCATTTCCAGCAGGATGAAAATTGAGTTTTCACGGCCGTACGCTTGAAGCGTTGATAGGGGCCAAATATATTTTCCACTTTCTTACATAGATTTTTGTTGCCTACAACATGATGTTTAAAGTTTTAAGATTTGAAACAATTTTTCATCTGGGTGTATTTGTGGCAGGACGAAAATTTGGTTTTCGCGGCCGTCCGCTTTAAAGACGGGAAAGGGCTAAATTTGACTTCTAGTTTCTTACATAGTTTTTAGATGCCTACAACATGGTGGTAAATATTTTGAAATTCAGAAGAATTTCTCATCCTCCTGTGCCGCCATCCTGCTAACTTGGCAGGTTCAGTAGGATGAAAATTGATGTTGCATTTCCAGCAGGATGAAAATTGAGTTTTCACGGCCGTACGCTTTAAACGCTGATAGGAGCCATATTTCATTTCCACTTTCTTACATAGATTTTTGTTGTCTACAATATGATGGTAAATGTTTTGTGATTTGAAACAATTTTTCATCTGGGTGAATTTGTGGCAGGACGAAAACTGGATTTTCGCAGCCGTACGCTTTAAAGACGGGAAGGGGCTAAATTTGATTTCTACTTTCTAACATAGCTATTGGTGCCGATAACATGGTTGTATATATTTTGAAATTCAGAACAAGTTCTCATCCTGCTGTGCTTCCATCCTCCTAAATTATTAGTTTCTTCTGCTGTCCTGCCATCCTGCTGACTTAATATTTCATCCTGCTGTCCTGCCATCCTGTTCACTTATTATGATTCATCCTGCCATCCTGCCATCCTGCTAACTTAATGTTTCATCCTGCTGTCCTGCCATCCTGCTAACTTCACATGTTTCATCCTGCTGTCCTGCCATCCTGCTAACTTTTTTGAGCTCTCGTACGTTTGTTTGTTTGATTTGAGGTTTAACGCCCCCGTCAACACTGTATAGGTCTTTTTGGAGACGTTGCTTGCAATTCTGTGTGGCTTTTTTTTTTTTTTTTTTTGGTTTGGGTTTTACGGCCCTTTCAAGATTATTTCACTCATATCGAGCCGATCGTTAATCAGAGGTGGGCGAAAACCGGAGTACCCGGAGAAAAACCACCTGACCTTCCGTTGCAGAACTTGGCGTCTCACACGTGGCCCGAGCGAGGCTCGAACCTACGGCGGTGAGAGACCTAATGACTAAGAGTCAGCGCTCTTATCCACTAGGCCACGGAGGTCCGTTTTCTGTGTGGCTTTTACCGACATTGAGATGTAATGACAATTCAAGCCCTGTCGCCCAATGAAACTAATAGGGTTTATAAGCATGGTCGGTCCTTCTCGCACCGCGTTGCCTGGGCAGGCTTAGATCCTCTGGTCGGTTTACCAGTACTCGTGTGTGATCGGTTTCAGCTCTGCGTGGAAGCACCCTGCAGCCCAATTTATTTCTCCAAGTCCCGATGGGCGGGGTGGGGGTGCATACGTGTAACATGTAATGTAACAGGACGTATAGAATTAATTTGCATATTTAATCCACTCTTGGTTAAAGAATTTATTACATGGCGTTATTTTATTCTCAGACATGACGTCACATGATAAATTACATTCATTACTAATAGTTACATTATTTTCCATCCATTTTGACGTAACATTCGGGTCGGAATGCTAAAACGTATAGGCTAAAAAAGCGACGTTAGCGTCATAAAGTCGTCGTCGCCCCGTCGTATTAGAGAGAACCATGAACTATTTTTTCGTCACTTAACCCATATATGCCTAGTGGCCCTTTTTTGGGACGTTGGCAAACAGTGTAGACCCAGATCAGACGCCGCATAACGCGGCGTCTGATCTGGGTCTACACTGTTTGCTCAAAGAACAGACATTTTTGTACAACTTACATTAAACAAAACAAATCTGACACCCCTATAATTGAAAATGGACAACTCCAAATTTATAAGATGGAAGATTCCATTGTCATATATGGGTTAATGATCATGTGAAGTTATGTGATGTTTTCATTGAGGTATGACGATTACGATCCAATAGTTATACAGTAAGCTTCCGCTATTAAGACAACCAAAATGTATCATAACTCTGCTTTAGAAAGCTTATTTACATCACGTGAACAAGTCCGTGACATGAAGACCCCCTTAAACCCCACTTTATATAGAGAAAACTGGGGTTTACACGGGTATTCATTATTTTTCTTATTTCTGCTCCAAGACATAGGTTGCGGGTACTCGTTAGAACCGCCTCATTGAGGCGGTTCTAACGAGCACACACAACCTATGTTTTGAGCATTTATAAGAAAAATATCAAGGTTTTTCATAAGAAAAGTAGCCATTTTGGAGATGTGAAAAATTCACAATATCGCACGGGTGAGTTATTGTAATGAGAAGGCTGCAGATATTTTTTCTTTCTGTTCTCTGCATACAGTGTCTTCTGATCACAGACCACTTTCGGGTCTTAATATCGAAATTTTACTGTAGTTCATTTAAGAAATGAAATTTATTTTTCTGCAGTTCATGGAAGTATGATCTCAGTGGGTCGCGTGCAAAGTAAATGAACCCCGGAGGGGTTAATGTAAACTTTGCTATTGACCCACTGTCGTTCATTCTTTCATGAAAAGCAGAAAAATTAAGTATATTTTTATATTTACATTATTTGCCCCTCAACACTGGCCGGAAAAATGCTTGTAGGGCAAACTTTTAAAACTGGAAAACATTTACACGCTGTTTTTTCTACAAAGAGCGGAGCAGCGTTGATGTCATCAACGCCCGTAGAGAACAATGGTTTAGAATGACGTCATTTAACGTCACTGAAAATCATGTGATTCGATGCGTTCATTGACGTATGAACGCAATTGTTTTCAATAGGTTTACTTTAGTCTTTACACTGGAAATGTAAATACACTGATTTATCGATTGCGATGACGCTTCAAGTTTAAATTAAATCGATCCGGATGGTATCACGCGCGCGCAGTGACGTTTACACCACTGTTACCCATTTACACTCAGTGACATTACGTTTCTTGCACACCAGAAAAGCAAATCCGTGATTTTACCCTGGGATAGAAATTTATGTTCTGACCCTGGTGTTCCGACCCAGGCAACTAACATAAATGCGCTTCAATTCTATTCAACTGCCGAACTACTTCCGCACTACTTTTATTTTGTAAACAATATACATGTGCGGGCTATCAAAACTAACCGGAGGTGTTGTGCAAGAAAAATAATCCAATATGGGGTTCTGTTGTAGATGGGCGTTTTCAACCCTCGGGATGACCGTGCTGAGCGGAACCTCGGCGTAGCCTCGGTTCCGCTCAGCACGGTCATCCCTCGGGTTGGAAACGCTCATCTACAACAGAACACCATATCAGATTCTTATAGTCTTGCCCAAGGACACTACTCGGCTCCCAATAGTTACATGTACCTAAAGGTTGTTTTTCTAATTGTTTGGTTTGTATTGTAGTTTAAGTGACCAGTCAACAGTAATAAGGCCATGTTTTAGCCGGTCAGCTTACCTATCCACCCTTTCCCTGGGCAAGCTTATACGTAAGCGGATAACCAGTATAGTGTGCATTCTTTCGCCAGAAACTGACAACTACCCTTCTTGAATCAGCGGAAGGTAGAGAATGACCCTAGAAAAGAGTTCATGATCAATCGGCATGAAAGAATGTTGCGGACCCCGGCAGATATCGAACCCGCGTTCTCCTGATCACCAGCCAGACGCGCATCCGACTGAGGTACCGAGGCAGGATTTTTTTTCTATAAATTCACTGAGAATAAAGACCAAATTTTGTGCAATGTCTTGTGTCAATAAAAACATGCATCACGTTAACAAGTCCATGTAATGAACACCCCTCAAAATCTCACTTTTATAGAGATAACAGGGTTTACAGAAGTATACGTTATTGTTTCTTATTTCTGCTCAAGACAAAGACAAAAATTTTAAACATTTCCACCAGAAAAAAAATAATCGTTTTGGAGATATGTATTAATGTGTCCCAGCAGGCACATGACGTAATTATGACGTCATATCGACGTCGGTACAACGTCATGACGTTATTGCAACGTCACATCAACGTCGGTGCAACGTCATGACGTTGCACCGACGTTGATTTGACGTTGCCCTTGCGACGTGTGCCTGCTGGGGTCATGTCAAACCGGGCATCCGCAACTATTATTGACATTTATGCCTTTGGCGCAAAGGATTTGACCTTTTACTGTCCGCTGACCTTCCCGGCTAACCTATACAGAATCTATTGTTGGAAATAGCAGGCGCTTTAATGGAAAACAATTTTTAAACAAATATTTCTTGTTTATTTTTCAATTTGACAATCTTGTTTTCTTTTAATCTAATTGCACGTGTAATTGCCTTCAAAAAGATATCAAATAAATGCAACTTTTATTTAATTAGCTGGCGGCATTTTATTTTCAAAATAACAACCCTTAATCCTTACACGAAGCATACAAAACTGTGGAAAACAACGACAGTACCCTACTACAACAGCCAAAGGCTGCACTTTTTCTGTCAATGTTGCAATAAAACGTCACTATCAGACGCAATGTTTACAATTTTGTGCATTCTGATAGCAATTATAATTTTTCAAAATAATATTTAATGACGGCATTTTGCGATTAAAGCTGGAGCTTATTCACAAAAAGCTTTATCGTTTACACACGCATGTAATCCCAAGGCGGGTCATTTTTAATCGACCGTGAAATGAGCACATCTTTGTCTGGGCATCTCCTTTGAATGTAAATAAATCTAAGAATGCGGTGTCTGATCTGCGTCTTATTTATTTACTTATTTATATATTTCATTATTCATGTAATTATTGATTTTCATGAACTGATAAGATTTTTGCACATTCTTTATACTTGCTACACAAAGTTAAATTGACATTGCTAGTAATAAGATTTATGATTGCATTTGTTTGTTTTGTTTGTTTGTATGATTACAACGGAAAGAAAGAAAAACTAGAAATGTGACCAGACGACACAGATGCCCCCGCCAAGGGCCCCGCGTCACCCCGAAAATCCATGTTGCAACAAAATTTTCTATGTGTGTGACCTTGACCTTGAGGTCATGGGCAGGGTCGGTGATATGGGTGAATGAGACTTGGGACCTGTATCTATCACCATTCGAAATATGAAGCCAATCTATAAACATGAGGCCTAAAACTTTAAAAGCTTAATAAGACTAAGTCTGTGACCTTGACCTTGAGGTCAGGAGTGGAGGTATATACAACTTTGCATCTGTAACTATCATCATACCAAATATGAAGCAAATCTATATGGTTTGGTGAGTATGGGCTCTTAATAAACTTTAAATAAAACTGTCTTTGTCTGTGATCTTGACCTTTAGGGCACGTGCATGGGTTGGGGTATTGGACCAGTATCAATCATCATACCAAATATAAACTTAATTCATCATACGATTTGGAAAATATAAACTCTTAAAATATCTAATAAAAAATTTCTAAGTCTTGACTTTGAGCTAAATAAAATGGACATGTATCTACATCATACCAAATATAAACTCAATCCATCACACGATTTGGAAAATATCAACTCTTAAAATATCTAATTAAAATTTCTAAGTCTGTGACATTGACCTTGAAGCCATAGGCATGAGTAGGGGTATTGCCAAATAAACATTTGGACCTGTATCTATCATCATAGCATATATAAGCCAAATCCATAATATGATTTGGAAAATTTGAGCTTTTTAAAAACTTTAACATTAAAATTGCCTAAGTCTGTGTGTGACCTTGACCTTGAGGTCATCGGCATGGGTGGGGGTATTGCTGAATAAAACAGTGTACCTATATCTATCATCATATGAACCAAAGCCATCATAAAAGTTGAGGTTCTACCAGGTACAAACACCTTAACTGGAGTCTTTAACATGGACAAATTCTAAGTCCATGACCTTGACCTTGAGGTCATGAGCATGGGTTGGGGTATCGCTTAATAAAACTTTGGACTTATATCTATACAATGTAATCATACCAAATATGAACCAATTCCATCAAATGGTTTGGAAAATATGAGTTCTAAAATGTTCAGGTCTACCTGTTACAAAAACCTTAACCTGAGTCTTAACATTGAAAATTTCTAAGTCTGTGACCTTGACCTTGAGGTCACAAGCGTGGGTGGGGGTATTGCTTAATAAAACTTTGGACCTATATCTATCATCATACCAAAGATGAACCAGTTCCATCAAATGGTTAGGAAAATATGACTTCTAAAAGTTTAGGCTCTACCTGTTACAAAAACCTTAACCTGAGGTTACAGGATCATTACGTACGTTGGTACGTACGTACACACACGTACAGACGGACGGACACATGAACGCACATACGCACGTACAGAATACCGAAAAACTATATGCCCCCGGCATCATGCCAATCCGGGGGCATAAAAAGAGAAAGAAACCCGTTTGAATTTCTAAAAAGTTAAAAATTAACTTGTATAATATATATCTTGATGCAGGCTATTCTGATAATTCGCTGTTCGCACATTTTTTTTGCTGGAATACCAAAGGGATGGTTTTATTTTATTATTTTATTTTTTTTTTTTTTTGTAACATGCGTTTAATTATTTAAATGCCATTGTGAATTCAGTCTGATAAATCGGGTGATAGAACGAAAACACGCCTTTATAATATTGACCCCATTGAATCCCGATTTTACATGGTAAAACTGGGGTGTACAGGGGTTAACCTTATATTTTTTATTTGTGTTCTAAAATATAGATTGTGGGTATTCGTTCGAACCACCTCGATGAGGCGGTTCTAACGAGTACTCACAATCTATATTTTGAGCAGTAATACGAGAAATATCACAGTTTTTCATCTTAAGCAAACAACGAAGACCCTGATCAGACGCCACCTTCTGCTTCTGCGGTGTCCATCACGAAAACACGCCTATATAATTCCGACCCCCTTGAACCCCACTTTTATATAGTAAAACTGTGGTTTCCGGGGTATACCTTTTTCTTATTTCTGCTCTAAAATGTAGAGTGTGGGTACTCGAGAGAACCGCCTCGATGAGGCGGTTCTAACGAGTGCCCACAATCTTTATTTGGAGCCAAAATAAGAAAAATATCAAAATTTTTCATCATAAAATTTTCATTTTTTCGGCGATAAAGGTGGCAATGTATTTAAATAGGCGTGTTTGCGTAATGTCGCCGCATTCTGCGGCGTCTGATCTGGGTCTACATTGTTTGCCAATGTCCCAGCACATGAACCGAGTCCATCTTTTACAGACGACTCTCTTTACACTGCACTTTAACATCACAAATACAAAACAAACTTGGCTATAAATAACTCATCCATAGTCACCAGACGTGAAAGAAAATCATTTTCCTTTGAACTAAATCGCTTCAGCAATGCACTACAAACTCATGCTCCGGTTGTCATTGGCTCATCCCTAAGGAATTTTGGGACTCAACGGGGTGTTAGCTTGCACATACCCAAGCGATCATATACAATTATTTAACCGCTATCATGTGGAATGTGTAAGGCATCGCTATTTCTTTCACCTTAATTCGCCAATCAGAATTCACCAGCTCCTGTACTTTGTTACACATTTCTTCATCGATGACATCTGATGGTGGTCCAGACCTGGTTTCGTCTTCTAAAGGACGTTCCACAGCGTTTGAATTCCCCAACCCAGAATTTAACTTGTGCCTACGATGATGCAGAAGACCCATATTTATTTCCTGACCTGTTTTACAAGCACTGAATTGCAGCACGGTACTCAGCTTGACGAAAAGCTTCTTTTTGCATCGCCAGCCATGTTTGACGTTCAATATCTTATGAGTGAAAGACTCGATGCATCACGCAAACACGCCTATATAATTTTTGCCCCCTTGAACCCCACTTTTATATAGTAAACTGGGGTTTCCGGGGGTATACCTTATTTTTCTTATTTCTGTTCTAAAATATAGATTGTGTGTAGTCGTTAGAACCGCCTCGATGAGGCGGTTCTAACGAGTGCCAACAAACTATATTTGGAGCAGACATAAGAAAAATAGCAGAATTTTTCATCATAAAATTTTATTTTTTTTCGGCGATAAAGGGGGCAATGTATTTGTATAGGCGTGTTTGCGTAATGAGTATGCAATTTTACCATCATGCCTAATACATTTATTGAAACAAGGGCATGGAAATATTGGTTCATTCGGTCACATCAAGCTAACAAGTCCGTGAAATGAACACCCCCTTACACCCCACTTTATATAGAGAAAATTGGGGTTTAGGGGGTAAACATCATTTTCCTTATTTCTGCTCCCAGACATAGGTTATGGGCACTCGTTAGAACCGCCTCATTGAGGCGATTCTAACGAGCACCCAAAACCTAAGTTTGAAGTATAAATAAGAAAAATATCACAAATTTTCATCAGAAAAATACCTTTTTTGAGGTATGAAAAATGCACTAAATCATACGGGTATGTTATCGTAATGAATTGAAAATGAGACAGGCTGGTTATTTATTGACTTGCCCTCGTACTACCTTGAGCAGTTGTCTCACATGAATCCGGACCCGCACATTGCGGCTTGAAGAATAGAGTGGGCTGCTTGATGCTTCCATGAAGAGCTGAAATCGACCACACACGAGCACTGGTAAACCGCTTAAAGGGTCTGTCAAAGTCTGCCCAGGCAAAGTTGTGCGAGTCGGAATGTCCATGCATATAAAGCTGTAACCCCTATTGGTTTCATTGGGTGGCAGGGCTTGATATGTCATCTTATCTCAATGTCGGGTAATTGTCCGACAAAATTGGAAGCGACGTCTTCAAAATGACCTACATGTTGTTGACGAGGACGTTAAACATCAAATCAAACAAACACACATGAAAATATATTTCATAAGGGTAACACTGGTCCTGGCTGTTTATGTTTGAAGATTCTATTTTGTCATCATAATACTACCTGAGTAGTTGTCACACATCATCTTAAGGCTGAATATCCCTACATGTACAGTGTAACCTCCATTTAACAGCCATCTTGGGAAAACTCCAAAACTGGCTGTTTAAAGAAGGTGGCTGTTCAACAGAGGGGAATGTCTGGGATGATGTATTTATTGTTATCGACAGACATAAAATGGTAATTACTGAAGACAGCTCAACATGGATGTACTAAAATAAATGATGGACGGGTGTCATTTGAAAACTCTCCATCATTTATGTTTCTTTTCACCTGCTTATAATACAGATATCACAATGGTAATTATGGGAAAAATAAATTTTGAAATAAATAAATACACCAGAAGAGACATTCCTTTTTTACATCTGATTTTTTGCTATTGAGTTAACTCTGGCTGTTAATAGAGGGATTTTAGATTTGGTAAGGTGGCTGCTGGCTGGAGAAGAGATGTAGCTGCAGAGCAGAGGTATATAAGTAGTAAAATGCTATGGGAGGAATGATTGTGGCTGTTGAAGAGAGGTGGCTGCTTAACAGAGGTGACCATTAGTGGAGGTTTTACTGATTATTGCACAAAATCACGTGAACAAGTCCGTTAAATGAATACCTCCCTAAAGCACAAGTTATATAGAGAAAACTGGGGTTTACGAGGGTATGCATTATTTATCTTATTTCTGCTCCAAGACATAGGTTGTGGGTACTCGTAAGAACCGCCTCACTGAGGCGGCACTAACGAGCACCCACTTCCTATGTTTGCAGTATAAATTACAAAAATATCTCGGATTTTCATCAGAAAAGTAGCCATTTTGGAGGTGTGAAAAAATGTACCATGTCTCTCGGGCGTGTTATCTTAATGAAACCTACATTTTGTTCAGAATTGAATCTTCCACTCAGTACGTAGCAGGAGTCTGTTTCAAAATTTAAGGGAAATTGATTAAAATGCCTGAACATTTTGCAAACAATGAAGGCCCTGTCATACGCCGCATTTTGTAGTGTCCGATCTGGATCTGCACTGTTTGTCAGTGACTCATTTTGAGGTTTCCCCGAATAAAGGTTTCCCCCGTATAAAATGTGTGGAAGGAAAAATGTTTCTCATTTTTAGCTCACCTTTCACGTAGTGACAAGGTGAGCTTTTGTGATCACTTTTTGTCCGTCGTGCGTGCGTCCGTCCGTGCGCCCGTGCGTCCGTAAACAATTTCAAATAAGTATATCTCTAATACCCCATGGTCAATCTTGATCAAATTTCATGAGAAGCATCATCAGGTAGGGGGAAAGGCTGCATAAGGTTTTTGGGCTGATAAGATTGGAATTCTGGTTGCCATGGCAACATATAGCTCCCATAGACTTACAATGGGTAACAATTAAAATATCTTCTTCTCTGAAAACACTGGGCCCAGAGCTTAGATATTAAGCTTGTAACAATGTCAAGCGGTCACCTACATAAATCCTGCCAATCATGCCCCTGGGGTCCAAATTGGCCACACCTCGGGGCCCCTTAACTCATATAGACTCATAGTGGAAAAAAAAAGCTTAAAAATCTTCTTATCTGAAACCACAGGGCCCAGAACATAGATATTTAGCATGTAGGAATATCAAGTAGTCACCTACATATTTCCTGCCAATCATGCCCCTGGGTTCCAAAAGGGCCACGTCCCGGGGCCCCTTCGCTCCCATAGACTCATAATAGAAAAAAAGCTTCAAAAATCTTCTTCTCTGAAACCGCAGGGCCAAGAGCTTAGGTATTAAGCATGTAGCAACGGCAAGTGGTCACCTACATAATTCCTGCCAATCATGCCACTGGGGTCCAAATTGGCCACGCCCCGGGGCCCCTTAGCCCCCCCCCCCCCCGACTCATAATGGAAAAAAAGCTTCAAAAACTTCTTCTCTGAAACCACAGGGCCCAGAGCTTAGATATTTAGCATGTAGCAACGGCAAATGGTCACCTACATAATTCCTGCCAATCATGCCCCTGGGTTCCAAATGGGCCACGCCCCGGGGCCCCTTAGCTCCCATAGACTCATAATGGAAAAAAAGCTTCAAAAGTCTTCTTCTCTGAAACCACAGAGCCCAGAGCTTAGAAATTTAGCATGTACATGTAGCAACGGCAAGTGGTCACCTACATAATTCCTGCCAATCCTGCCCTGGGTTCCAAACGGGACACGCCCCGGGGCCCCCTTAGCTCCCATAGACTCATAATGGAAAGAAAAGCTTCAAAAACTTCTTCTCTGAAACCACAGAGCCCAGGGCTTAGAAATTTAGCATGTAGCAACGGCAAGTGGTCACCTACATAAATCCTGCCAATCATGCCACTGGGATCCAAATGGGCCACGCCCCGGGGCCCCTTAACTCCTATAGACTCATAATGGAAAAAAAGCTTCAAAAATCTTCTTCTCTGAAACCACAGAGCCCAGAGCTTAGATATTTAGCGTGTATCAACTGCAATTGGTCACTTACATATTTCCGTCCAATCGGTCCCTTTGCTCCCATAGACTCATAATGGAAAAAAGCTTCAAAAATCTTCTTCTCTGAAACCACAGGGCCCAGAGCTTAGATATTTAGCACGTGGCAACGGCAAGTGGTCACCTACATAATTCCTGCCAATCATGCCCCTGGGGTCCAAACGGGCCACGTCCCGGGCGCCTTAGCTCCTATAGACTCATAATGGAAAAAAGCTTCAAAATTATTCTTCTCTTAAACCACACGGCCCAGAGCTTAGATATTTAGCATGTAGCAATGGCAAGTGGTCACCTACATATTTCCTGCCAATCATGCCCCTGGGGTCCAAATGGGCCACGCCCCGGGGCCCCTTAGCTCCCGTAGACTCATACTGGGAAAAAGCTTCAAAGATCTTCTTCTCTGAAACCACAGGGCCCAGAGCTTAAATATTTAGCATGTGGCAATGACAAGTGGTCACCTACATAAATCCTGCCAATCATGTCCCTGGGGGTCAAATGAGCCACACCCTGGGACCCCCTTAGCTCCCATAGACTCATAATGGAAAGAGCTTCAAAAATCTTCTTCTCTGAAACCACAGGACCCAGAGCTTAGATATTTAGCATGTAGCAACGGCAAGTGATCACCTACATATTTCCTGCTAATCATGCCCCTTGGGGTCCAAAAGGGCCACACCCCGGGGCCCCTTAGCTCCCATAGACTCATAATGGAAAAAAGCTTCTAAAATCTTTTTCTCAGAAATTGCAAAGCACAGAACTTAGATATTTAGTATCTAGCAACATAAAATAGCCAGCTACATAAATCCTGCTTACCCTGTCCCTGGGGTCAAAATTTGCCACGCCCGAGCTCATCAGCTCCAATAGACTTATAATGGAAAAAAAACTTAAAAAATCTTCTTCTATGAAACCATTAGGCCCAGAGCTTAGAGTTTAGTATGTAGCAATGTCAAGTAGCCACCTACATATATCCTGCCAGTTATGCCCCTGGGATCCAAATTGGCCACACCCCAGGGCTCTTAAGCTTCCATAGACTTACACTTGGAAAAAACTTCAAAAATCTTCTTCTCTGAAACCACAGGGCCCTTATAATGAAAAAAAAAAACACACACACAGAAAAACAACAACTTGAAATGGGGAAAAAAATATTCAAAAATCTTCTTCTCTAAAACCATAAGTCCCAAGGCTTAGGTATTTAGCATGTAGCAATGTCGAGTGGTCGTCTTCATGAATCCTGCCAATCATGCCCCTGGGGTCCAAATTGGCCAAATCATGTGGTCCCTTAACACAAACAAACTTATAATGGAAAAAAAGCTTCAAACATCTTCTTTGAAACCATGAAAAACAGACCTTAGATATTTAGTATCTAGCAACACAAAATGGTCGCCTACATAAATCCTCCCAACCAAGCCCTTTGGGTCAAAATTGGCCAAGCCCCAGGGCTCATTAGCTTCTATAGACTTATACTGGAAAAAACTTAAAAAAGATCTTCTTTTCCAAAACCATAAGGCACAGATTTTGTTTCATTTGAGGTTTTACATCCCCGTCAACACTGTATAGGTCATTTTGGAGATGTCTCTTCCAATTTTGTTGGACTTTTACCCGACACTGAGATGAAATTACATCTCAAGCCCTGTCTCCCAATGAAACCAATAGGGTTTATAAGCATGGACACCGCTTTGCCAGAGCTTAGATATTTAGTATGTAGCAATGTCAAGTGGTCTCCTACACTAATGATTTTCTGGTACACAGGTGAGCGATATAGGGTCATTGGGCCCTCTTGTTTAAAAGCTTAACAATCAGACCGCTCACCTGAGAACTGTGTTTTGTTTGAGATGAGGTTTTACATCTCTCTCAATTTTAGAGACATTGCTTCCAATTTTGTGGGACTACAATGGGCTACACTGAGCAAAACCAACTTCAATGAGACAACACTCACAGTGCAACCACTAGAATCTGCAAAATAATTTGTGAGTAAAGAAGTTGCGCAAGCACATAGTCTGATCGCTGAAAGCAGCAACGAAAGACTGGCCCCGTTTTGCAAGTTCTGGCACACTAGACGAGGAACACCTAGAATGTACCCTGGAATAGAAACTTTTATCCCAACCGGCTTTTCTACGAAGGGATGGTATTGAAGTCGAGAATTCTGAGGTGTTTAACTCAAAGGATGTCTGATGTGCGCTATTTGTATAGAGAGTCGTGTACGCTGTCCGTAATGCGACGTCACAAAACGTCACAATAGACGTTAGCAGTCGAAGTGACCGCATATTCAAACTCTAAGTTTAAGATTGAAGTAATGTAAGAAAAATAATTTGAAATGGGGTGCCATGAAATGTTCTCTTTGGTAATCATTCTGTTTTACTTACCTCATAAACCAGGGGTCCTGGGTCCAATTTTTGGCTTCTCCAAACTTTCTGACGAGTCGTTAAACTGGGGTTCACACTGTGTATAACCTTAACGGGTTGCTGGAACGTTTAACTCAAAATACACAAACGGTCATTTTCTCCCTTTCACTGACTTAAGAAGGGCAGTTGTCAAATTCTGGCGTAAGAATATGCACGGTGTTGGTTTTATAAGCCTTCAAGGTAAACTAACTGGCTCGATGTGACCTAAATAGTGTTTGCTGGGCTGTTAAACTCCCAACCAAGCGAAGAAACAAGCCAGCCAAAGAAATCTGTGTGAGGGATAGATAGAGAAGTTTGTCCATGATAATCAGGGGCGCAGCTACCTGTACGCAGATACGCACTTGCGTACACATTACAAACGTAAAATATAGACGTTTTTGTTTGTTTGATTTCAGGTTTAACGTCCCCGTCAACACTGTAAAGGTCATTTTGGAGACGTTGCTTCCAATTTTGTGGGACTTTTACCCGACATAGGGATGAAATGACATCTCAAGCCCTGTCGCCCAATAAAACCAATAGGGTTTATTAGCATGGACTGTCCGCCTCGCACCGCGGTTCCTGGACAGGCTTAGATCCTATAAGCGGTTTACCAGTACTAATGTTCGGGTCAGTTTCAGCTCTGCGTGGAAGCATCATGCAGCCCATATATTTCTTCAAGCCCCTATGGGCGGGGGCGGCCAAAAATTGACGTAGACGAAAAAGAAGAGGAAGATGAATAAAAAAAAGCAGAGAGAAGAAGAGGAAGAAAAAAAGAAAATGGTGATGATGAAGAAGAAGAAGAAGAAGAAGAAGTTGTATTTGTCTAGGATATACGCAACACTATTTATATAAGGTAGCATAGTTTCCTCCTCTGCCACGGGGACCGCACTTACAGGAAAGAATTTGCTCCCTGATGGAAGCATATTCTTTCCTGTAAGAGTGGTCCCCATTTGGTAAACGGAGCCATTATGTTTAGCATTTTCTTTGGTTTGCGTACAAATGATTGTCTTCTAGCTACGCCCCTGATATTGTTACGGTCCACAACTTCTAATCCTGAATTATCTTCCTTGGCCTACAAGTTTATAACCAATGACAACTACGTCATGGGTACGACTCTTTGGCACAGAGTCGATTACTTTTTTTTAAGCGATGCTCCATTCCTTCATTATGGCTGTCATGTCGGAAGATGTTGACTCGCCCGGGATTTGATTTTTTTTTTCGCAAAAATGACCTCGCGTCTACATACGGACTTGGAAAAAGGGGTGATGTGTTACGGTCCAATGCACCTAACCTACATTATACCTGCCTTGGTTGATTATGCGGAAGACAACTGAGGAAGACAGTTAATTCTTTGGCTTAGTGCTTAGAGCAGTTGATTTTACCAGATCGTCCCAGCTTTGAATCTCACCATAGGCGATTATTCCCCATTTTTACAACTATACTTCTCTCCATTGTAACGACATTCATGTCGCAAGAATACCAAAGTAAGAGTCTTATATTTTTTTTATTTCAGAAAGATACATTATGGCTGGGTTTGAGTTTAGCGATGATGGTCATCCAGATGATCCCAACACCATGTATACTATTGCCGAACCTAACAGTGAAACTTAGGCTGATATTTTGTCTGGTGTCTCACAAGGTGCCGTTTTCGGTCCAGTTTTGTTCTTCGTGGACATTAATGACATTTTTACTGACATTGTGTAACAGACGACAAAAATGCTACACATCTTTGGCCCGGTCGTGATTCGAACCCGCGCCGCCGGATTGATAAGCAAATCTACCACGTTGCTATTAAAGCCGGCTTGTATCGAAAGGCAGTACAAGTGTGCTATATACATATACCGTATGCCATTCTCCCTATCCATATTGAGATTCGCCCTCGAATTTCTGGGAGTCCGAATATCATGTGAAATAATACTCAAGGAGTTTTAATGCACGAACCCATGATTTTCTTTTTGTTCTCTGCCTAGTTATCTGCTTAATGTATTGCATTAAACACTCATTCCGGTAACACACCCGTACGACATAGTGTATTTTTCACATCTCCTAAATGGCTACTTCTCTGATGAAAATCCAGGATATGTTTCTTATTTATACTACAAACATAGGTTGTGGGTGCTTGTTAGAACCGTCTCCAGGAGGCGGTTCTAACGTGTACCCTTAACCTATGTCTTATAGCAGATATAATAAAAAAAAATATGTATATCTCCTTAAATGCCAGTTTTCTCTATGTAAAATAAGGGGTGTTCATTTCACGGACTTGTTCGCATGATGTCATGCCACATTTTCATGCACAGCATCCGAGTCAATCCATTTGGTTCCGAAGTTTACGTAACTCCTCTGTAACTCTAATGTCCCGGCAGCACACCCAGTTGTCTGCGAACAGTCTTATTTCTGAGTCAATGTCGGTGGAAATATGATTAATATGCAGGGAGTATAACAGTGGACTAAGAACAGTCCCACGTTAACTCATATTGGGTCCATGCCATGTACAAAAACTTACTATTTTCAGTAGCAAAGAAAGGAATCTATAAATTCAAGAGTCTCCCCTCCCCACCAATGCCGAAACTAATTACGTTGGGTTTCAGTTGTTCATAAGCAGGGGATGTGGTAAAAACGTTCTGGAAAGCCAGAATAAATGTGTTCAACCGTCCCCTTTGTCCAAGGTTGTTACCCAACCCTTTAAATTCGTACGTGTATAAGTTCGGAGATCATAATGAGAAATAAAAAGGCATTAAAGAGTATGTAACAGCAAAATGGATCGTTTTTAATGAAAAACAGCATCATGTATCATGCCTTCGCTGGCGGATTAAAAGAGTTTTATTTGAATTTATTTCGCCCCCGCCCACCGGGGCTTGGAGAAATAAGTTTGGCTGCACGGTGCTTCCACGCAGAGCTGAATCTGACCACAAACGAGTACTGGTAAACCGGTTAGAAGGACTAAGCCTGGCCGGACAAAGCGGTGTGAGCCAGATCGTCCAATGCATATAAGCCTTCTGGTTTCATTGGGCGGCAGGGCTTGAGATGTCATTTCATCTCAATGTCGGGTAAAAGTCCCACAAAATTGCAAGCAACGTCTCCAAAATGACCTAAATAGTGTTGACGGGGACGTTAAACCCCAATTCAAATAAATATTTCAATTTATGAAGAATATTATCCGTGTTTGTTGCACCTAAATTGTGCATACTAACCGCGTTATGTTGTATCATAACCCGTGGCAAGGTGTACCCTAACAAAAAATCAACCATTGAACCATCCACGGATTCAGTGGGTATTGACAAGAACTGGGGCTCAAGCAAATGCATCAATGGAAGCTCTGAAATCGCAATAACATATAAATCACACAATCATGTGCACAAAAGATGTGTTACTGTCAAAAAAACATTGATCGAAGTATGCTGGGGTTGGTGAAAACACACTAGACGAAAGAAAAATGTTTGTGTTTTCGTTTATAATGAACAGAATTCTCTGCAACTGTATCAGTAAATGATAATACCATTATTCTGCAGCTATGCACAATAACCACCCAAAAAGATTAGGGTCTGGGCTACAATAAACCTTTTTCTTACCGAAAATACTGCTGTGACGTCATGATTTCTGTAGCGTTCGTTGTACTCTGTCGCGTTCGTTGTACTCCCGTAACCGGTGTGGCTTAGGGTTTAGTTGAAAATGGAAGAAAAATAGCGATAATGCTCATTTGTCACTATTCGAACTGTTTAAAATTGAACAGCACCGGTCGTTCTGGTCGTTAGTTCATCGAAAGAGTAGCCCGTAATCAGCAGGAAATCCAAGCTTCGCGACGATTGTTTTCTTGGTCTGTTACAGAAAGGGAGCTTTCCACTAAATGTTTTCCATAGGCGACAATAGTAACCTTTTACCTGCTCCCACAAAAACTACACATACAAAACTTTTCATACTTTACTTGTTTGGTCACGTGTGAGACGCCAAGTTCTGCAACGGAAGGTCAGGTGGTTTTTCTCCGGGTACTCCGGTTTTCGCCCACCTATGATTAACGATCGGCTCGATATGAGTGAAATAATCTTGAAAGGGCCGTAAAACCCAAACCAAAAAAAAAAAAAAATACTTTACTTGTTTATAGAGCTAATGTTGGGTATGATGTGCAAAATGCCTTATCATGAACTATATATTTTTATCATATATAGTATAGTATTTTTTATATATATATATTTCCCTACATTTGTTTTTATTATTTTTTTATTATTTATTTATTATGTGGATATTGAGTTTGGGTTGTATGTTTAAAGTTCCCTATAAACAAAACGATGTTTTAGGTAAAAAGCAAAGCACATTTTTTATAACTATTATTATTATTTTAACTTTTCAAGAAATTTCTATGTGTATACTTATTTAATGAGAAATGAATATGAACAAGGTTATTTATAAATCACAAACAAGTCAGATGCTGCAGAATGTGACATCTGATCAGGGGCCTCACTGTTTGCCGAAAAATGTAGTGTGATAGGAAGACGGCTGAGTGTTCCAAAGTCTTACGTCAGAGCTATGATAAAGGGTGTGTGATATGGCCTTTTGGGTGTGAAAAAGGGTTTGTGATATGGCATCACGTGCTAACGCCTCGGCGAACCTGATTCGCGCACGGATTCCACGTTCGTTGCACATATTCACAACGTATATATTTTGTAAATAGAGATTATCATATGGCATTTTTCATATCATACCCCATATCAGCCCGAGACTCCCATATCAGCCCGAGGGCCGAAGGCCCGAGGACTGATATGGGTCGAGGGCTGATATGGGGTATGATATGAAACTGCCATGTCATAATCTATTTATTATACATTTCACTTTTAACTAATTCAGCTGTGTCTATCTCGCCGACAATGTTCGTCGCTGCATTCACGTTTCCATTGTTTACCGAATCACTAGAATTTCTTTGCTCGATTATATTATCCAGATCCAAAAGTCTGGGCGAAAGAACGATGCAGGGGATTGCCCCCTGCATCGTTCTTTCGCCCATTTTCCTTTCGTATTCGCTGCGCCGTGCCATGTTTTTTTTTTTTTTTTTTTTGCCAAACAGTTCGAACCGACGAAAATATTTTAAATTGCAAATGGCGTCCTGAACAACAAATGCGAAATGCCGCAAAAGGAAGAACGCCGCGTGTTCCGAATAGGGTGACGTCAGAGGTATGATAAAGGCTTAGGGTGTGATAAAGGGTTGTGATATGGATTTGGGGGGTATGATAAAGCCCATGCGATATGGCAGCACGTGCAAGCGTGATACGTGCATTGGTGTCACGTTCGTATCGAATATTCAAAAACTAAGTATTTTATACTAAATGCATGATAATACTGCTTATCACATATCCAGTACTATATTTAACATGATAACCCATGTTTTGCATGTGTGATAATGCTTGTTTCCATTCCCGGTTATCAGCCCGCCCGGTCTGATAACCGGAAACAGTGTATTTTGAACGGACAGCGGTTATCAGCCCCCTCATGACGTTAATGTGACGTTGCCAATTACATGACGTAACGCGAATAGTTAGGCGTGACGTTACGCGCTTTTTTGCTTGAATCACGCTTTTTATCACATTTTTTTTTCAATTTATGAACGTCAAACACAGTAAGAATAGGATCGGAGTATGTGATAAACAAATTATAACATGGGATTTTGGTTATCGCCCTCTGTATCAACCCGAGACCCCATTATCTGCCTGCTTATGGGTCTAAGCCTGCCAAGGCAAAGTGGTGCGAGTCGGGCCGTCCCTGATTAAAACCCATATTGGTGTGTTTGCATGGTAGGGCTACAGATGTCAATGTCGGTTAAAAGTCCCACAAAATCTGAAATGCGTGCAACTAAAATTTAAAGACTCGCTAATCCACCACGAAAACACGCCTGTACAAATACATTGTACTCTTTATCGCCGAAAAAAAATGAAAATTTTATGACGAAAAATTGTGATATTTTTCTTATTTCTGTTCTAAAATACAGATTGTGGGTACTGGTTAGATACGCCTCGATTCTGCTCAAAATGTAGATTGTTGGTACTCGTTAGAACCGCCTCATCGAGGCGGTTCTAACGAGTACCTACAATGTTCTTACGAGTACCCACAATCTGTATTTTAGAGCTTAAATAAGACAAATAAGGTTTACCCCTATGAACCCCAGTTTTACTTAATAACATCACGAAAACACGAACCCCACATTTATAAAGCGAAACTGGAGTTTACAGGGGTAAACCTTAGTTTCATTATTTCTGCTCTAAAATATAGAGTGTGGGTACTCGTTAGATCCGCTTCGATGAGGCGGTTCTAACGAGTACCCACAATCTATTTTTTTAGCAATCCGCTTCGATGAGGCGGTTCTAACGAGTACCCACAATCTATTTTTTGAGCAGAAATAAGCAAAATATTGCAATTTTTCATGGTCACAATTATATAGGAGTGCTTTCGTGATGTGTATAGGTGTGCAGGCCAGGTCGTGTCTTACCTGATCGACAACCATGTAGACACACTTTCTTGTGACGTGACCCATTTTGTGAGTGAATGGAATTGACATAAGATAACACACGTGCGCGACATAGTGCTTTTTTTCATATGCCTACTCTTCTGACGAAAACCCATGACATTTTTCTCATTTACACTGCAAACATAGATTGTGAGAAATAAATGTATACCCAAGTAAATCCCGATTTTCTCTGTAAAATGTGGGGTTTAGGGGGAGGGGTCATTTCATGGACGTGTTCACGTGAGGAGACAGGTGACTGGTGAAAGACAAGTCCCCTTAAATTTTAAAATCAGAATTTCACGAGTTGTCTCTCTTACTCCACTTGACAATCAGCTCGCTATAAATGAAATAATCTTGAAAATACGTAGATATAAAATAACTAAAGAAAAAAAAATAAACATCCCGTCTCTTAGATACCGTGTTGTGCTCATTAAGATTGCGTCTTAAAGGCACTCACTTACCATCCTGTTAACGAACACACCCCCACCCCCTAAATGAACACCTTCCACCCTAAACTCATTATACGTGTATATAGAGAAAACTGGGGTTTTCGAGGGTACATGTATACATTATTTTTCTTATTTCTGCCCCAAGACAAAAGCTGTGGGTACTCGTTAGAACCGCTTCAGTGAGCACCCAAAAGCTATATTTGCAGTATAAAATAGGAAAATATCATGGATTTTCATCAGAAAAGTAGCCATCAGAAAAGAGCAAAAAAATACACTTTGTCGCACGGGTGTGTTTTCGTTATCTATTCATTTTAGCCATAATACAGAAAATCTCGTATGTACTGTTTCTATATGCTTTTAATGAATTGTATTGTTTAAATGTACAAATACAGTCAAACTTCAATGGCTCGAACACCTTTGGGACCACGGAAATCTGTTCGAGACAGCGGTAGTTCGAGCCACTGAAGGTCACTGCCAAGAGACATAACAAGATACTTTTGAACATATTTCGATGTTAGATAATGAAAATGTTTGCTGTGTGTACTCATTAGAATCGCCTCACCGAGGCGATTCTAATGAGTACACACAGCACACATTTGCAAGATAAAAGACTAAAATCTCCTTAATCATCGCCCACCATTTCTTATCTTGAGGATTTCCCTAGGGGCTCAAGTACGAGTTCGACCCAGCCATGGGGAACGAGCCATCGGTGTTCGAGCCATCGAAGTTCTACTGTAGTTTGTTTGATTTGAAGTTTAACGTCCCCGTAAACACTGTAAAGATCATTTTGGAGACGTTGCTTCCAGTTTTGTGGGACTTTTACCCGACATTGAGATGAAATGACATCTCGATCCCTGCCGCCCAGTGAAACCAATAGGGTTTATCAGCATGGACGGACCGACTCGCACCACATTGCCTGGACGATTTACCAGTACTTGTGTGCGGGCCGGTTTCAGGTCTTCGTAGAAGCATCATGCAGCCCATCTATTTCTTCAAGCCCCGATGGGCGGGGGCGGAAATGTACAAATGAAATAAAAGTTTAAACTAAACACATTGTAAATTTTACTGCCAAAAAAAAAACGACAATTTTCAGATAAACAAGAAAGCAGTCTGAGGGACAGCCTAATCTCCCCCCGCACTTTGTATCAAGGCTCTACCTTGTGACCTTCAGCTGTGACCTTGACCTTGAGGTGGATAGTTTTTATGGGAACTGCACATCAGCTCAATGAGGGGGTATATTGCACAAAAGTTTAATGAAAATCCTTCCAGGTGTAAAGGAGATATGGAAGGGACACAAAATTCCATGTTTCAAACACGCGACCTACACTTGTGACCTTGACCTTGAGTTGGCATGGTTTATTTATGGGTTCTGCACATCAGCCCACTTAGGGGGATATTTGATGAAAGTTTAATGAAAATCATTCCAGGGGTAAAGGAGATATGGAACGGACACAAAATACGAAGTATTAAACTCGTGACCTTCAACTGTGACCTTGACCTTTAGTCAGCATGGTTTATTTATGTGTTCTGCACATCAGCTCATTGAGTGGTACATTTGACAAAAGTTTAAATAAAAACCGAAGGGTAAAGGAAATATGGAACGCACACAAAATTCAATGTTTCAAACTCGTGACCTTCCAATGTGACCTTGAAGGGGTGTCGGCATGATTCATTTATGAACTCTGCACATGAGCTCATCTTGACCTTGAGTCGGCATTGTTCATTTATGCGTTCTGCACATCAGCTTACTGAGGGGGATAATTGACCAAATTTTAATGAGAATCTTTGCAGGAGTAAAGGAGATATGGAACGGACGCAAAATTCAAAGTTCCAAACTCTTGACCTTCAGATGTGACCTTGACCTTGAGTCGGCATGGTTCATTTGTGGGTTCTGCACATCAGCTCACTGAATAGAATGTTTGACCAAAGTTTAATGAAAACCATTCCAAGAGTAAAGGAGATATGGAACGGACACACAATACCAAGTTTCAAACTCCTGACCTTCAACTGTTTCCTTGACCTTGAGTCGGCATGGTGCATTTATGGGTTCTGTACGCATCAGCTTTCAGAGACGAAAAAATGACCAAAGTTTAATGATAATCTGTCGAAGGGTTCCGGAGATAAGGAGCGGACAAGAAAGTGTTACGGACACAAGTGTTATTGGGCAGACGGACGGACGGACGGACAGACGAAGGCCATTCCTATAATCGCCGCTCCGCTTTGCGGCGGAGGATTACAAAAATGAGATATTTTTCTTATTGCTGCACAAAATATAGATTGTGGGCACACGTAAGAACAGCAGCATCAATGCGGTCGAGTACCGACAATCTATATTTTAGAGCAGAAATGAGAAAAGGAAGATTTGCCCCTGTGAACCCTTGTTTTACCATATAAAAGTGAAATTCAAAGGGGTTAGAATTATATAGGCGTGTTTTGTTGATGCCTGCCATGTATGCTGTACCCTATATTTCATATCGAAGAATGATTTTACGAAAGTAGGTACTGAAAACATTACATGCTAATTCACAAGTTTCTGTTTTAAAGTATTGATAAAACGTAGCCGCCAGACGAACTCAACTAGAACCAAACCATACTTCTCATGAAATTCCCTGTTTCAAATGCCGAACAGAACTAATAATTTTGACAGACTAAGGCATGGCTGGGTAGAATAAAACGAAACTGGAGTGTCCATCATGAAAACACGCCTATATTGTTTTGAACCCCAGAAACCCAACTTTTATACAGTAAAACTGGGGTTTACAGGGGTTTGCAGGGGTATTCCTTATTTTTCATATTTCTGTTCAAAACATAGATTGTGGGTACTCGTTAGAACCGTCTCGATGAGGCGGTTCTTACGTGTAGCCACAGTCTATGTTTTGAGCAGAAATAAAAAAAGATATCACAATTTTTTCATCTTACATTTTCATTTTTTTTCGGCGGTAAAATTTACAATGTATTTGTAAAGGCGTATTTTCGTGATGAATACGTAAAGTTTTCAGTCATTTAAAGCGTAAAACTCAATACTTGTTTGCAACAGCGCTAGACAATTCTGGCAAAGAATCACGAAATTATGCAATGCAATTTCTGATGAGAACAGTAATAAGCTAGTATGTACAAAGGATTACTTTTCCGAAGAACCTATTTAACTTCACCACAACTGGTGTTCTGGGAATGTGTGGCGGCCGTAAAAAGTCTCCCTGCCTTTTATCATAGTGTTGGGTATATTCTCTAGTCCTATGGGGTAATTGATTCCACAGCGGAGTTTTAATAATTTAGTTGGTCACTGATAAGCCCTTATTGGGCGAAACTAGCTAGTCTGGCCGAGAAAAAATGTCGACTCGATAGTTTTTCTTCTGTGTTGTCGGCCTTGCTTCAAAATCATCTCGTAAACACACCTATATAATTTTGACCCCCTTGAACCCCACTTTTATACAGTCGGTTTTACGGTCGCAAATTACGTTTTACGGCTCCGCTAACGCGTCGCCGTAAAACGAAATTTACGACCGTAAAACCTCCGATTTACCTCCCAAAATAACTATTTTCAATACAATTTTCCCCTACATGTAACTGTATTAGTTAACTACTTATGTGTCTGTACAGGAAAAGTGTGGCCACGTAAACCTGCCGACTCGATATGGCAGTGTTTACTAAACTGTTTTAAAAATACCAAAACAACAACAACAACAACAACAAAAGAGCAATTCTTATTTTGTTGTTTTCCAGCCATTTTCTCTTACTTTGCGACAGACTGTGCGCACGTGTGCCTTTTTACATACCAATTAATGTGTGCTCAAAGTGTAATTTAGAGCATGCGCTATTGAAGATAAAAATAAAAGTCGGCAAATTTGCATTCGTTTTGACAAATCAAATCAAATGAGAATCAGAGTGTTACTTTGACATAGCATTATCTCTTTCAGAGAACGATACCAGTGCGTCTCAAGATGGCCTAAGCTTTATAACACAGAAGTGAAAAGCGTGCTATAAAAAGCCATACGTCTGTCAAACCACGTTAGCATCTGTTTGGCCTAACAAGTACGAAGCGAAATTGGCAGGTTTAATAACAATTGTATAGATTTGTCATTACACTTGCATTAGAACAAATTTGACTTGTAATGGTTTTGATTTTGAATATGTTCTAAGAAGGGTTATCTCTTAGAAGCATGGAATGCACTATAGGATATAAGAATCTTACATGGGTGTGAAGGGTGGATTGAAAAATTCGTTCCGAGGGTCACTATCCGGCATCTATTCACCCCTTACACACATGTTGGATTCTTTTCCTTGCAAACGTTCCATTTCTGAGAGTGGGGTTTTAATGCTTCAATCACTTCGGTAGCCGACGTCCGCCATATTGTGATGAAACTACGGTGATGTTTAGTGACGTCACGCGTCAATCTTAACGACGGCGCATATGAGTTCGTATTAACCCAGTGCATTTATCGAACACGCGAGAATAATCGATTTTAACCCTGTCCCTGGGAAAGAACACCAGGGTAAATCGATATAAGCCCCCCCCCCCCCCCTTCTGTGGCGGTTTATTTATGTTGTTGTTTGCTACTTAATGTGTGTACTACTTGTGTCTTTTTTATTTTGGATGGCCATTTAGCCATTTTGTGGGAAAGTAACTGTCCTTATGTCCTTCCTTTGTTTAGGTTTTCATTATGGTCTGGTCGCTTCATGTTTGTGTTTCTTTCCCTTTGGTGTCTTTGATGGATGGAGTAAGTTAATTGTATCGATTCCTGATCTTTGTTTTACTTCTACTTAGAATAGAATTTCTATCCCAAGCTATAATTATGGATTTCCTTACCTGGTGTGCAAGAAATAGGCATCCGTGGCATAGTGGATAAGAGCGCCGCTGTGGTTCGAGCCTGGGTCGGGTCATATGTGGGACGCCAAGTTCTGCACCGGAAGGTCAAGTGGTTTTTCTCTGGGCAGTCCGGTTTTCGCCCACCTCTGATTAAAGATCGGCAAGATGTAAGTTTTGTTTGTTTGATTTGAGGTTTAACCTCTCCGTCAACGCACTATAGGTCATTTTGGAGACGTTGCTTCCAATTTTGTGGGTCTTTTACCCGACATTGAGATGAAATCACATCTCATGCCCTGTCGCCGGCTCGATGTAAGTGAATTAATTTTGAAAGGGCCGTAAAACTAAAAGACCACACACACACACACACACACACACACACACACACACACACACACACACACACAAATCACTATAAAAGTAAAAAGTGTGGCGTGTGCAAGATATTTCTGGTCCAGACTAGCAAGTGTCGGCCAATTAGGCCTCATCAGTGATCCTCATTTTTTTCAATATTCCATAGTGGAATCAATGACCCCAAAGGACTAGTAAATATAATCTGCACTGTGGTGAAGGACTGGAAGACTTTTGCATCTGCCACACATTCCCTTAAGACCAGCTGTAGCGAGCTTTATTATTTCTAAGAAATAAAAAATATAGTGAGTGTAATTTTTTTTTGCCTGGATCATACTAGATAGTTTCGGCCAATTTAGCCTCATCAGTGACCCTCAGATATTTTGTTATTGTTTTGTTTTGTTTTGAAGTTTTGACTCTGTTAACCAACTGATTGGTTAATTGCAAACGAAATGATATTTCGTGGTGAAAATTCCTATGCAAGTAAACACTATCATGCACAAGAAACTCGTTTATACCTCACCACAGCTGATATAAAGGGTATGTGTGGCAGCCGTAAAGTCTCCCAGCTCTCTATTATAGTGTGGGTTATATTTTCAAGTCTTCTGAAATCACTGGTTTCACTACAGAAAAGAGAAAGTGCTTGGGCGCACTGATGAGGCTTAATTGACCGAAACTAGCAAGTCGGGCCAAGAAAATATTCCAACTCCCACCGCTTTGTCTGTGCATGCTTAGACCTTCTAAGCCGTTTACCAGTACTCACGCGCGTTTTTATGTATTTATTTATTTCCTGATGAATATACCATTCAAAGTTGGTTTAGTCATATACTCCAAGTTCAAATAGGTACAAATATGTAACGTGTGATTATATGACGTAAGGCATTTCGGATGCGTCATCAGCCGTTACGTTCTTTTTTTTCTTTTTTTTTTTTTTTGTCGTTTAAATGTTCCAAGCATTGTAATGATAATGCCGTATTTATTAAAATATATATCCCTGTTCTATGTCTTGTTGGCACAACATAATATTTTGTTCGCAAAACATAGTGCTTCTTTTTTTAAGAAACAATATAATATATGATATTTTGTGTGAACAAGATAATATCTTGTGCAAACAAGTTACATGTTATATGGTGTGCGCACAAAATACTACGCTGTGCGATCAAGATATTATGTCCAGCGAACAAGATTATATGTTGTGATAAAAAGATATTATGTTGTACGGTCAAGATAATATGTAAAAACAAGATATGATGCTGTGCGGACAAGATAATAAGTTGTGCGAACAAGATATGTTGTTTGCACAAGATATAATTTTATGTGCACAAAATGTGCAGACAACTTAAAATACAGAACCAGCATGTCCCTTCGTACATACTGTACTTTGAAAGTAATTTTGTATTTCTTTTCATTTGGTTGGTCGTTTTTTATTATTTTTTTTTTCTGAATTAGTGAGCGATTTTGGTGATGTGAGATTGGTGTTTCACTCGAATGACGTTCATACCCTAGATTATGTATGTGCCAGTCATGTTATATAGTAAATAAATGGTTAGTTTGTGTGTGTGTGTGTGTGTGTGTGTGTGTGTGTGTGTGGTGTGTGTGTGTGTGCGTGTGCGTGTGTGTGTGTGTGTGTGTGAATTCGGGTTTTACGTCGCTTTCAACAATTTTTCAGTCATATCACGACGGTGTCTGGTTTCGACAGGGAGCTCAATGCTCACTTTTATAGTGCTGCCTCACTGAAGTATCATGTCCCAGACACATTACATGATTCCACACCCAGTCACATTATCTTGACACTGGGTCGACCAGTCCTAGCTCTACCCCGTAAATATGAGTGCCAAGCGAGGAGCAGCTAGTACCATTCTTAACGATTTTGGTATGTCGCGGCCCGGGATCGAACCCGTGACCTCCCGTTCCCCGGAGCGGACACTCTACCAACTGAGCTATCGGGGCCGGTATAAATGGTTGGTGTCTTTAATAATAAATTATAATCGGAAAGCCTTAGATAATTTTATAGGGGCGAGCTTTAGCGAGCCCCTATAAAATTGTCGCGGCGAACCGATTATATTTCATTTTATACCGCAATCAGGCATTCTAGTAACCTAATAAAGGGTGTCAAATAACTGCACGCTATTATCGGTAGTGACCTATAGGAAAACAACAAAACTGCAAGTTAAAATCTTTGCAATATTTATTTGAACAGATTTTCAGAAATTTCAGCTAAATTCTTACCTTCTCTGCCTTTCCTGGTTTGAATGGCCCGTTGGAATCATGAACTGCGCACTGCTACTGCAGTTGCGTCTCAACCTCGAAATAATTTCTAAAGCAAAAATAAACTATTTATTTGCAGAGTTTCATACAGAATGTAAAGCGCTGAGAAACTTTTATTCAAGCGTCCATGTTTTTTCCTACGTCTTTGTGGCCATGTCACACTGACTGCTATCTTTTTTCCTTAAATTTGCTACATTATTGCAAAACCCCTTGACTGTTTTGAATTGCGGTATAAACTAAATACATGATTGGTGTCTTTAATAATAAAATATAATCGGTTCGCCGCGACAATTTTATAGCCTATAAAATTGTCGAAGGGTCACCGATTACATGTATATTTTATTATTAAAGACATTAACCATGTATTTACTACCGGAAATGAAACGCAACTTTTTAACCCAAAAGATTTTCATGCAACCATCAGGTTGACTGAAAAATCATTTTGCGATTTACTTGCATACTTTTTTAAACTTTCTTATGCAGAAAACATTTGGGCGATATCTGTACAGTTTAACGCTCCACTTGGCAATTCGAAGTTTTCAACATTTCCTCGTGCAGTACATTAAATGTATACAGTAACCTCATCATATTGGCATATTGTGTTACCTGGAGTTTAGGTTTCAAAAGTCCGGTAAAATTTCTCTACGGAATATGGTACATTTGACGTGGGGCGTCTCAGGCTGTCATCGCCAGGAACTTCCAAGTGAGTAAATCGACGATAACTCGCTTGTACCAGCGTCTACGTCAAACGCGAAAGACAGATGACAGGCCCAGAAGTGGACGTCCACGCGTCACGACACATCGACAGGACCGATACAGCCGTCTAACCCACCTTCGAAATCGGTTCGGTACAGCCGTCGAGACGTCTCAGATGACACCAGGTACGCACAACATTCGAATAAGTGCTGATACGGTCAGGAATCGCCTTCGAGAGTTTGGCTTACGTCCTCGTCGTCCGTACGTTGGTATGCCATTAACACCACGACGACGTCAGGTTAGAATGGCGTGGCTCACACAACTGAACTGAGCTGAGGAAAAAGAAAACATAAACATACACAAATCGTATATGTCATTTTGTGCCTAGGGCGGATCGCTACCTCCAGTCATTTAATTCCAGTACCAGGCCAGTCGAACAAGTAAGTGCGTGGATGAGCCTGTGCAAGGAGTGGGTATCATAGTATAAATTATCCTTGAGATGCAACTGTTGTCGGCTCAAAGCTATGATTAGTCGGTTACTTTAGCCGATAGGGGTTGTATTTCTTGTTGGGTGCAGTGCATTGGGCTCAGGCCTCATCATGCACTTTCGTAAGTGACTGGCACTGTGTACAATGATCAACAATTTAACTTGCGGATGATTGTTATTATAATTTTATGCATCTACTTATTTTTCTGGCACTGTGAGTTATAAATGAAAACACGTTATCACCGATGGTTTTCCTGCCATTTTTTTTTTGCCATAACATCATAAAAATTGGGACAATAATGCATGCGCAGGTGATGCAAACACTCGAATGTTTGTAGGTTTATGTACGCCTGTGGAGTTAATACCTTAAGTGTCATTTTGTCTGAATTGATGTCCCAAGTTTTTAGGATCAGTATGGTTATTGCGAGTGTGGAATGTGTGTTCATAATGAATGTATTCAATTAATATGTACTTTGTTAATTAACTATTAATGACTATTAGGCTTTGTTCATTGGTTTGTATATTTTGAATGCCGGAGATGGCCCATGATTGGTTTAATAAACACATTCTATTCTATTCTATTCACAACATAGGCCAAACCTGTTTCCCCTTCGTCAGTGGCGTAACGTAATGTTTTCTGACGAGTCCAGGTACTTGTTGTACAGAGCTGACGGCCGTCAACGTGTGTATAGGCGTGACGGGGAGCGTTATTGTGACAATTGTTTGGTTGAACGTGATCGATTTGGAGGCGGTGGGTTGATGGTGTGGGCTGGCATATCTTATTGTCATATAACGCCCCTGGTATTCATTGATGGATCTTTGAGAGCTCAGCGTTACGTTGACGTCGTTTTACGACCGGTAGTTGTTCCATATGTACGACAGCACAACGTAACGTTTCAACAGAATAACGCTCGGGCGCATGTAGCTAGGCTCAGCATGGCGTTTCTTCAGCAAAACAACGTTGATGTAATGCACTGGCCTTCGTATAGTCCAGATCTCTCTCCTATAGCCTATAGAACATTTCTGGGACGTCTTGGATAGGCGCGAACGTAACCGCCCCCAGCCGCCAACAACGCGTCAAGCCTTGCGTCTCGCGCTCATACAGGAGTGGAATGCTATTCCCCAGGCAGAGATCAATCGTTTAATCCTGTCCATGACCAGGCGTGTGCGTGCAGGACTGAATGCAAACGGAGGAAATACTCGCTATTAACTGCTTTATGTTTTGAACTTGTGAAATGACTACCTCTATGACAAAAAGGATTAGTGTTCCGAACATTCACACTGGAATTTGAACTCTCTGTGGTAGTTACATTCAGGAATGATTATATTATTGCGTCATTAAATCGAATTTCTGCAAACATGATTATTTCTGCAAATTTGGAGTTGCGTTTCTTTTTCGGTTCAGTGTATGTTAAAAACAGTTTTTATGTTAATTTCTTTTGGTCTCTCTCCAAGCAAAGTCCGAGACTCACGACTACGTGCAGGTCAGTGATTCAAATGATTTCAAATGTTTCAAAGAGGAACGCTATTTGTGTATGTAACAAGTGTAATGGGTACTATTTTATTGTTACAGATCATTGTATATACGAATGTAGCTTTTTATTGCCAGAGAGAGACATGCTTTTGGTGGAGAACCTTCGTGTTTACTTGATTTTTTAAGAAACCTGAATGCATGATCTTTAACGTCGCTGCTACTTGGTGAAGAATGCACTGAGCTGCACGATCTCCTGGCTGATACAGAGTGTGCATTTTGGAGGTTGGCTGTGACGCACTTGCATATTATATGGCAGAAATATACTGATGGGCCAGTCTGTACTCTAGTTTGAGGTCGTCAGTTCGTTTCGGCAAGGGATCTCCTCTTGACGACATTCGGCAGAATCAGCTCATCAGTTCTCCTTTATCATATCACCAATTATAATTGGTCCCTATACTGCTTTTCTCCTATTACCAATATGTTCTGATAGTTTTCCGTAAATGAATTATTGCATTTTTTTTTCTTTCTAAATTTTGTTGTGTATTGTTTTGTGCTTGTATTTAATTGTATTTGTAAATGTTTGATGCTCTCCAACATGGAGGAAATAAAGAAATATGTCTCTATCTAACTGGTACGAAGTTTCTTTCAATCATATAATGTCGGTGTTATTAAATGTAGTTGGCAGCGTCATGTCATGAAAAAGGGGTCGCAGGATCGACACGGGCTTCTCCAGACTTTCGGATGAGTCTTTAAACCGAGGTCCAGTCTCCGTATGACATTAGCTATTGGTGGGACGTAAAACTCAAACACTCACTCACTTACTTATGTCATGAAAATCATGCAATCACACGTGTAATAACGCATAGCTACCGGCGCGTTAAGTCCATGACAACCTTACATTTTCCATCGCGAAAACACGCCTATATCATTTTGACCCCCTTGAACCCCACTTTTATATAGTAAAACTAGGATTTACAGGGGTAAACCTTATTTTTGCTCTAAAATATTGGTTGTGGGTACTCGTTAGAACCGCCTCAATGAGGCGGTTCTTACGTGTACCCACAATCTATATTTTGAGCAGAAATAAGAAAAATATCACATTTTTTTCTTCTTAAATTTACGTTTTTCCGGCCGTAAATTTTACAATTATTTGTATAGTCGTGTTTTCGTAATGCTATCGAATTTCTTCGGCTATATCACGAAAACACGCATATATGACTTTGACCCCCTTTAACCCCACTTTTATATAGTAAAACTGGGGTTTTCAGGGGTAAACATTATTTTTCTCATTTCTGCAAAAAACATAGATTGTGGGTACTCTATAGAACCGCCTCGATGAGTCGGTTCTATCGAGTCCCTGCAATCTATGTTTTCAGCAGAAATAAGAGAAATATCAGGATTTTTATCAGAAAATTGTCATTTTTTGGTGGTAAAATGCTCGAAAAAAATTGCATAGGCGTGTTTTCGTAATGATAAAATCTAATTTAAAATCGCTGTGTTATAAACAGATACATACACCCCTGCCGGTTATTTCACGAAAGCCAAAGGCTCGTTTCATATTTTTTGATGAAATGACCACTCTTGTAAGATCCTCTATATACAGACATGGAAGGTTTATCGACTAAATTTGTGTATATACTGATTTGCGTCACGCGAATAAGTCCGTGAAATAACCACCCCCCTAAACCTCACGTTATATAGAGAAAACTGGGGTCTACGGAGACATATTATTTTTCTTATTTCTGCTCGGCTACATAGAGTGTGGGTACTCGTTAGAACCGCCTTGACGCAAACTTTCAATATATTAGAATAGGCATGTTTTCGTAATGTTGAGAATGCTCGTAGACACATTTTCTATTCTCGCGGCCGAAATGTTGCTTAAATGAATGGCTCCATTTGATTAAATTAGCATTTGAAACTTAATCAAATATTAACTGCAACATTACCTGTCGCGCAGGGGCGATAAAATCAAAAACAGACTAAATACTGCCTCCCAATTAAATGTAAGGTAAATACACGGATTCACCGCCCGAGGCAGCTTACTGGATTTAATTATTGGCTGTTATTCTGTTAATCGAAATCGACAATATTTTATGTCGAAAATAAAATCAAGTTAATCTATCAAAGGCTACACGCGCTGTAAACGACGTTAGTATTTCAACAAACGCTCGTCAAGTTGATTTATTTGAATTTTGAACCTTATTGTCTCTGAACCTTAAATGCAAATTTGCACCCACTTTGCAAAATCGTATTCCAATTTTGTATAGCCACAATATATGAGATTCAACAGTTAGAGATAATTCAGAAAAAAATCGACAGATAAGTAAGTTCATGGAATGAATATACCTAAAGATCACAGTTTGAAAAGCGAAAGGATATATATTGAAACACCGATATTAACTCGAATACGCATGTCTCGTTTACCATGGCTTAATCGAAGTCGATCTCGGGCCATGCTTTGTATTGTCCAGCTATCCATACATTGTATATAGAGGATCTTACATGAGTGCTCATGTATTATTGAATTTATAAAACGAGTTGAGAAAAAAAGGATGAAATGCGAGGCTTTGCCGAGCATTTTATTCCTTTTTCTCAACGAGGTTAATAAATTCAATAATACATGAGCACGAATGCAAGATTTTGTTTATCATATGACATTAAAACGCATTTTATTCACGGTTTGTTGACAAAAATGTCAATACTCCGCCATTAGTAAACGCGACATCGTACATGTAACGTAACGGGGCGTATCTAACTACATGTAATTTGCATATTTAATCCACTAGTGGATTATCGAATTTATTACATGGCGTTATTACACTCTCAGACGCGACGTCATATGATAAATGTATGATCATTTTGGAGTTGTTGTTTTTGTATCATTTTCACTTGATAAGGTATGTTGTGTGTACACATCAGAATCAATTCGATGCACACAAAACATTCTTTTATTTGATAAAATATAGAAACAGACATCTCTTTAAATATCTCCATTATGCCTCATGTTTTGGCGCTATGACTATAGTTATTTCCATTATGCCTTGTGTCGTGGCGCTATGACTATAGTTATTTCCATTATGCCTCGTACTGGCGCTATGCTTATAGTAATCTCCATTATGCCATATGTCCATTCGCTACGACTATAGTTATCTCCATTATGCCATATGTCCTGGCGATACGACTATAGTTATGTCCATTATGCCATATGTCCTGGCGCTACGACTTTACTTATCTCCATTATAACATTTGTCCTGGCGCTACGACTATGATTATCTCCGTTATGCCATATGTCCTGGTGTCATGTCTTTAGTTATCTCCATTATGCCATATGTCCTTCGCTACGACTATAGTTATTTCTATTATGTCATATGTCCAGCCGCTACGACTATAGTTATCTCCATTATGCCATATGTCCTGGCGCTACGACTATGATTATCTCCATAATGCCATATGTCCTGGCGCCATGTCTCTAGTTATTTCTATTATGTCATATGTCCTGGCGCTATGACCATAGTTATCTCAATTATGCCATAGGTCATGGGGCTATGTTTATACATGCAGTTATCTCCATTATGCCATATGTCCTGGCACTATGACTATTGTTATCTCAATTATGCCATATTACCTGGTGCTACGACTATAGTTATCTCCATTATGTCATATGTCCTGGCGTTACGACTATAGTTATCTCGATTATGCCATATGTCATGGCGCTACGACTAAAGTTATCTCCATTATGCCATATGTTCTGGTGCTATGACTTTGGTTATCTCCATTATGCCATATGTGCTTGCGCTATGTCTATACTTATCTCCATTATGTCATATTTCCTGGCGCTATGACTATAGTTATTTCCACGCTGCGTATTTTTTTTTGGCGTCTGACCCAAAAATTCCTGTGCTGTTAACAAACAGTATAGACCCTGACTAGACGCAGAACGCGGCGTCTGATCTGGGTCTACACTGTTTGCCAATCCAGCCCAGATTCTACAGAAAACCCTTTGACGCAACTTGCTGATCCCACTGCGATAAAATTCTACAAAGAGCGAGAATAAGTTACAAATCAGTAATAGTCCCGTGGACTCCAGCATTTACAGATGTTTTGTCCTTGTAACTTTGGGTCGATTGATTTGTTTGTTTGTTTGATTTGAGGTTTAACGTCCCCGTCAACACTGTAAAGGTCATTTTGGAGACGTTGCTTCCAATTTTGTGGGATTTTTACCCTACATTGAGACGAAATGACATCTCAAGCCCTGTCGCCCAATGAAACCATTAGGGTTTATTTGCATGGACGGTCCGCCTCGCACCGCGGTTCCTGGACAGGCTTAGATCCTCTAAGCGGTTAACCAGTACTAGTGTGCGGGCCAGATTCAGCTCTGCATGGAAGCATCATGCAGCCCATATATTTCTTCAAGCCCCTATGGGCGGGGGCTTTGGGGGCGATTGATAAGAATCGACCCAAAAATGTTTGGCAAATAATGTTGGTCCAGTGATGCGCGTCTCTTGGGGCCTAAACAGCTGGCGTAAGCTTCTGTACAGATCACAGGGCTGAAGGAGTTAAATTTGGCTGACTTCTATTAAAATCTGCCATGGACAATTAAACAAGATAAGAGGACCATGACGGTCCTATAGCGCTCACCTGAGATGAGATGTTGACAAAGGTATTTTTGAAATTTCACTCAAGTGGACAGTTCATAATGATTTCCAACATTACGCTAACCCAAAAATGGCTTGTTTTCGGATGAAATTCCATGATATTTTCTTGTTAATACTGAAAACATAGGTTGTGGGTGCTCGTTAGACCCGCCCCATTGACGCGGTTCTAACGAGTACCAACAACCTATGTCTTGGAGTAAAAATAAGTAAAACAATATTTACCCCCATAAACCCCAGTTTCCTCTATATAAAGTGGGGTTTAAGGGGGTGTTCATTTCACGTACATGTTCAAGTGATGGACACTAATGTTGGATGTGGGGCATGCACCTGCGATACCACAATAAGTATCAATAAATGCGTCTTACCATAAGGCACTATAATATATATTTTTAGTTTACGCCCATGGTCATGAAATCTTTTCTTCGGTCATTCTCTCCCTTCTACTGATTCAAGAAGGTACAGTTGTCAATTTCTGGCAAAAGAACGTGTCACCAGTAACAAAATAATCGAATCGGGAAGGACATTCCAATCTCTAATGGTTCGGGGGTAGAACGATTCTTTATAAATGTCAATTCTTGCAGTAAGGGTCCGAAACGTCATTGAATGGGGATTTCTACAGTGACTAGCTGGGGGAACAAGGTCATCTGTTGGAATCCTGGCAGCACCCTTTAGACCTTTGTATAAGCGTATGAGTCTACTGTCTCTTCTCCTTTTCTTGAGAGACTCCCATCTTAATTTTCATAGAATTCCAGTCATGCTCCCAGTTTCAAACCAGTAATTTCCTGTTACAAATCTAGCAGCTCTATTCTGAACTTTTTCAATTCCTTCATTAAGGACCACTCCGCTTGGGTCCCAGATGCAACTACCATATTCCAAGATTGGACGAACAAGTCCCCTATATGCTGTCTCTTTCACATCCTGAGGCCACTGATGAAGATTTCGCCTCAGGAAACCAAGCGTTCTATTCGCCTTTGTGCACATGTTGCTTATGTGTGTATTCCATCTCAAATCGTGAGTGATTGTCACACCAAGGTATTTAATGGAATTCACATTTTCGAGGACCGTTCCCTCTAAGGTGTAAGAAGCCTCAATTTTTTTTTTATTTTTCCTAGTTATCAGCATAATATTACATTTAACGGGTTGAATTCTCATGCCCCATTTTCGTGCCCAACATCCTAATCTATCTATTTCCTTCTGAAGTTTCATTGAGTCCTCAGTATCTCTGATTTCCCGATAGCAAACACAGTCGTCTGCAAATAGTCTTATTTCAGAGTCAATGTCAGTGGAAATGTCATTGATGTACAGGGAGAATAGCAACGGACCATGAACAGTCCACTGGGGGACCACAGATAAAACTGGCGCCCATTCTGAAGATTCACCATTACAACAACACGCTGTTTTCTGTAGCAAAGGAAGGAATCTATCCATCTGAGAGTCTTCCCTCCAATTCCGTAACCAAATAATTTGGATTCAAGTAGTTCATGGGGAGGGGTGTCAAAAACCTTTTCGAAGTCCAGAATTAATGTGTCCACCTGACCCCCTTTGTCCAAAATTTTTGCCCAATCATTAGTAACGGTGCTCAACTGAGTTTTGCAACTATGCCTTTTCCTAAATGCATGTTTTCTGTCTGACAAAATTAAAGTTTATGTTCATCCAAGTGGGCCATGATGTTTGAGCAGACTATGTGTTCAAGCAATTTACATAGAACACAGGTCAGTGACACCGGGCGATAATTACGAGCAAGAGCCCTGTCTCCTTTTTTGAAAAGTGGACAGATGTTCGCTAGGAGCCATTCTTTGGGAATTTCACCAGTATCGAGAGATTGTTGGAAAAGATGAGCAAAAACTGGACCTAACTCGTTTGCTAGTTCCTTCAGGACTCTAGGATGAACCTAATCAGGCCCTAAAACTTTAGAAGGGTTCAAGCCTTTAATTAACTTGATCACTCCCGCCGAGGATAGAACAATATTTTCCATGAAAGGGGCCGATCTTCCAGTCAATGGAACTCAGTTCTGTTAAATGCATCATTGAATTGACCAACCAATCAGAGTCCGATTCAGTGACTCCGTTCCCTCCTCTTTTATCAAGGGGTGGGATACCTTGCCTGTCTTTCTTCTGGCTATTGATATATCTGTAGATGTCTCAGGGATTTGTCTTTACATCACCTACCAAGTTATTAACATACACATCATGCTGATTTTTGATTTCATTTATAATTTCTCGTCTCAAGTTTTCAAATTTTGCTCTGAGTTTACCACTTCCCAACTTTTTTGCCTTAGCATGAATCTTATTTCTCCCCCGAATGTTTCTTCTTATTTCTGATGTGATACAAGGAATTGAAGATACAGACCTGCTAGTTTTGGAGGCGATATGATTTTCGGACTAAGCTTGAATGAAAGACTTTATCAAATCAAAGTTCTCCTGGGCAGACCGAGCGTCTGAATGACCATTAAAGTATTTCTCTCCTGCAAATTTTAGGGCATCCTCTCTCATAGTTTCATAGTCACCATTTTGATATAAGTACACCTTTCAACGAGGTTTCTTTATAGGTGGTATGAAGATTTTCAAAAATCCAGAGACAATATCCTGATCACTTAGTTTGTCCAGGGATTGAATAACCCTAAACTGTCCTGGCAAAGTTGTAAGAATCAAATCCAGTCTTCCTATCTCGAGCAGGGCAGTCAACATGATGTCAACCAACATCTGTCCCTCTGACGGGCTAGACATCGTGCCTTGTTTGCTGACGCTATCTGGCCAGTCAATCTCTCTGAAGTTGATTTTGTTTGTATTGGAGTTTTACGGCCCAGTCAACACTATTTTAGGTCATTTTTGAGCCGGTCAGTTTACCTATCAACACTTTCCTGGGCAGGCTTATACGTAAGCGGTTAACCAGTACAGTGCACATTCTTTCGCCAGAAACTGACAACTGCCCTTCTTGAATCAGCGGAATGGAGAGAATGACCATACTCTGAAGTTGAAGTCACCTAGGACATGTGCTGCGGGAAGTTTTTCTTATTCTGAGACTTAATGCGATCAAGCTGATCTTTAAATAGCTGGAAGTTTTCGACTGTGTCGTTAGGTGGTCGATACCAACTTGCAATAAAGTGGGAAGTTTTGTTTGCAAAAAAAAAACCTTAACCCAAAAAGGTTCTGAGTCCTTTTCCAGTTCCATGAATGGCATATGGCATATTCCCAGATAGTTATGCAAAACCAACATTTTTTCCAGCCCTGGTGTAGATCTAGATTAGAACATATACTCTAGAATTACTGATATAATTCTACAATGTTTACCTAAGTCCTGTTATGGGAATCCTAACTTGAATATGGGTTTCTGGGCCATTTGTCACTATGCACAGATGCAGCTTTAGTAGTTGTCACAAGTTAATAGAATTGTATTTATGGTGAGAATTGAGTTCTGTTTTGGGTTGAGTGAATAAACTTGACCGCACTGATATTATAAATTGACATATCCTAACCGTAAATTTAAAGATTATATTTTGTGTGAATGGATTACTTGTGCCCTTATCCAACCTGAGTTGCTGTCACTGAACAGTATTGTATTCTGAGACCTCTGCGATTTAAAATGCACCTGTCCTAATTGTTAGTTGGAAGGTTCAATTTTGCATTAATGGGTAATTTGTCATCACACTCCAACCTGAACTGTTGTCACCGAGAATTCGGAATATAACCCTTAATATGTCAAATGAATCTGTCCTAACTGTTAATTGGAAGTTTTGATTTGTTTGTTTGATTTGTGGTTTAGAGTCCCCGTCAACACTGTATAGGTCATTTTGGAGAGGTTGCTTCTAATTTTGTGGGACTTTTACCCGGCATTGAGATGAAATGACATATCAATCCCTGTCGCCCAATGAAACCAATAGGGTTCATAAGCATGGATGATCCGACTCGCACCGCTTTGCGTGGGCAGGCCTAAGATCCTCAAAGCGGTTTACCAGTACTCGTGTGCGGTCGCTTTCAGCTCTGCGTGGAAGCATCATGCAGCCCATCTATTTCTTCAATCCCCGATGGGCGGGGGCCTGTTAACTGGAAGATTAAAGTTTACAGTAATGCGTTATTTGTCACAATATTCCAGTGTGAGTTGCTATCAATGTTTATCAGAATATATAATTAAACTAGAGGACGAGCTGAGTGCTGATGATATGTGGGGCTATTTGAGTTTTCTGACAACAAGATCTTGGAGGAATTTCACTTTGGCAGCCATCTTGGTCATTTGACCTTAACCATTTGAACGAACTTCTGTTCCGTCATGTCATAAAGGCTTCATATGAAATTTGCCTCATCATGTGAACAGGTCCGTGAAATGAAGACCCATTTAAACCCCACTTTATATCGAGAAAACTGGGGTTCAGTGGGGGTATACATTACATCATAGGTTTCTTATTTTTGCTCCAAGAGATATGTTGTGGGTACTCGTCAGAACCGCCTCAACGAGGCGGTTCTAACGAACACCCACAATCTATGTTCGCAGAATAAATAAGAAAAATATCACGGATTTTTATCAGGAAAGTGACCATTTTGGAGATGTGAAAAAGCGCACTTTGTCGCACGGATGTGTTATTGTAAAGTGAAATTTGTCCAACTTTTTTAAGGTTACTTTCGATATATAAGTGACCCTAGTGCAAGGTCAATGGGTAATGTTGACCTTTGGTACTTACATGTACGCAACTTCATTTACTCGTGTAGCTGATTGCATGTACAAGTTAAGTTCATCGCAGGAAATAACAGTTTTCGAAACATTTAAAATTCCATTTTTTTCTATACAAAAGCACAAGACGCCGAATTTGACCTTGGTGAAAATGGGTCATGGTCAACCCAGACTCTTCATTTGAACACATTACAATGGTCGGAGTCCCCAGTGGTACATTCATAATTACAAGGCAAAGAGCCCACTGGTTCAAGAAAAAAAAAACGATTTTTGAAGACGTTTTAACATATACTGTCTTGGTTTATACGAATTTATTTTAGTTCGATTGCGATGAAAGCAAGCTTATTGAATCGCTCTCGAACACTCATTCCGGATGTTTTCACACGCGCGCGAGAAAGAGGCAGTGGCTTTTAGACCACTGCTACCCATTTACACCTGAGTGGAGTGGAGCAGTGTCATTACGTGTCTTGCCCAAGGACACACCTCGATACCGGTGGATGGTTCGAACGCACAACCTCTCGATCATAAGTCGAACGCGTTAACCACTGCGCTATCGAGGCTGACTTGGCGGCCATCTTGGTCAAATGACCTGAAACAGATCAACACAGTTTCATTTCTTCCAAACCATAAAATTTGTTTATGCACTTGAATTCTAACACAGCGCGCCTGTATAAGCAATGGAAAATAACTGTGTTTTATTCTGCAACAAATCACAGCTCGGAAGAGCATGACGAGTGACGTCATTTAAACTGCCAATTTATGACGATTTCCTTGACGTTAGACGGCGTAACGCCATTTTCGTGCATCGAAAGCGAAAGAAAAGGATATAAATGCATGTGTTTCAGTCGATAATTTTAGCGGAATTTCTTCTAACGTTGTGAGATTTTGAAGGAAACAACAACATTTTTGTCTATTTTCAGCGTATTAGAATCGAAATAGATCAGCTCTATTCTGTGGTTTGTTGAGTAATGTCGGTCAGTTGTAAGCAGACAAATCAAGCGCGCTTAGCGCTTTCGTGATTTGATCTACTTGACAACTGACCTCAAAATTGTGATTTATTACTCAACAAATCACAGTTAGAGCTGATCTGTTTCTTAATTAAATAAATGCGTAAATGAAACAACATGAGTACCAAAGTCATTATTTGAACAGACTACGATGGTTTCAAGGCGATCGATCCATTGGTTCCGGAGAAGAAGTATTTAAAATTGTTTTACCATATATGGGCACGGTGGCCATATTTGTAATGAGACAAAACTCTAATACTAATTAATTTTAGCTTTCATTTTCCTGCCCCTGAAGGCTTTTGTATGACATTTGGGTTCAAATGGTCCAGTATTTCTCAGAATAATACTTTTTGATTTTCATATCTGAATGTCTTTGGCCCATTGGGTTACAAATATCCCAGAGTTTTGGGGAAAAAAAAGTTTTAATTTTCAAATCTGGATTACCTTTCGCCAAGGTCAGTGAATGACTTTGACATTGAATTCCCATATACATATAGTTTCATTTACTCATTTAGCTTACTGCATCTACAAAATTTCAGATCACAGGCTGTAACAGTTTCGGAAAAATACAAGGTTTTGACGTTTTCCCATACAAAAGTCTATGCGACAAAATGTAACCTTGGCCTAAAATAGGTCAAAGTCATCCAGGAGTCCTGATTTCAATATATTATCATTGGCCTAAGTCCCTCATGCTAAGGACAAGCTTCATGGCAATCGGTTCACTGGTTCCAGAAGAGAAGATGTTTGAAGTTTTTTTTTTATCTATTATGGCAATGGCGGCCATCTTGGCCATGCGACCTTGACCGTTCGTTCATTCCCCGATGCCATGGATGCTCCATTTGAAGTTTTACTTCAGTCGGCCTGGTGGTTTCAAAGATACAGACCACAGACAGACAACAGAGCCTTACAAAATGGTTCTTCGGCTCGGGTGAGCTAAAAAGGCATGCCCTAACTGTATGTTGGAGAATCTATTTTGCATTATTTGGGTAACTTTGAACATTCAGGTGAGACTTTACACTCTACAATAACTGATCTGGTCCTGGGATGTTTGACAATGAAACTAAGCTTATATAGGTTACTGAGTCAATTGCCGCCAGGTAGATGCAACCTAAACAGTTGTCATAAAAGTCATAGCAGAATTCTAATATTTAAAATAAACTTGTCTTACACATGTAACTGTTATTGAGAATTACGTATTTACATTTACCCCAAGTATTCGCCTACGATGGAGCATTAGGGCAAGGTATATTTTTATTTATTTTGATAGGTATCTCGAAACTTCGACTTAGTATCTCGAAATTTCGACTTAATATCTCGAAATTTCGACTAAGTAATTCGAAATTCGAAATTTCGACTTATTAACTCGACATTTCGACTTATTAACTCGAAATTTCGACTTAGTAACTCGATATTTCGACATAATAACTCGAAATTGCAACATACTATCTCGACATTTCGACATAATAACTCGAAATTTCGACTTTGTATCTCGAAATGTTGACATATTAACTCGAAATTTTTACTTTGTATCTCGAAATTACGACATAATAACTGGAAACTTACTCTGTGATCTGCCATGTGCATTCAACTCTGAATTGGGATTAGCTATAACAGGAATCTTGTTATGGTCAATTCAGAGTTGACAGAAGACCTCAGCTCTCAGAACCAACTTTCCACAACTTCATTATCACGGTTTAAATATGGAGTTTGGATATGTTTGCATGTTTAGCGCCAGAAGTCATGCCTCATTTTGAGAACAAACCATTTGCCACTAGACCTGTGTGCTAGACCCCGCCGTTACGGCATTGAGACATTGGCTTGGCTAGCTAGAATGCCGGATTTAAGTCCCCTTGGAACCTATTTGGGAGATTCTTGGGTGTCGGATACAGAACACTGCCCCATACCCCCTAGTTAGAGCTGACCAGTCATCAAATTCGGCGTCTGACCGATGGGATGAAACGAAGGGTCTAGGAATCTGCTGTTCTATTCTTAAACAGACGTAAAAATGATACATCTTGAACACGCAACGTATTCTGGTATTTCTGACCGGTTGTTGCTTTGGTTATGGTAGCCATGGTGCACAGTTTACCATCTTTTGGGTCGTTTTTTTTATCATTCGACCCAAAGTACCTAGTTACAGAAGCTTCTCGCCTGCTATTGTCCACGTGACTACTGGACTATAGCCGGTACCGGTTATTTAATGAGGGTCCACGTGGACAATATAAGGCGGGAAGCCTCTGTAGTTAGTAACTTTTAGTCAATTGATAATAATATCCTCGTTCGGTGCTATATTTGACCTTGATCTACTTTTCATTGTTCACTAACTTTGAAAACTGTTTTGTCAAACCTAACGTTCACCCTACTATTTATGTTCATTTTTCAAGAAAAGTAAGAGTTGATACTTGATACATACTGGCATCTTGGGATAGCAGCGATAATTCAGGCTTCCATGTTTGACCTTGACCCACTTTTCACGGTTCACTGACTTTGTAAAATATGGCGCCAAACCTAGCGACCAGCCTATCATTCAAGTTAATTTTTCAAGAACTATAGAGCTCCGTTAATGAACTTTGTAACAAGCTTGCATCCAGTGATGACAATCATAATGCAATAATCCATATTTGACGTTGATTTTATGGGACATATGGCTTTGAAAATTACTTCGTATATGTAGAAATGTGACATTTTTTCTCATTTCTTATTGTCTCTGTTTTAGAAACTCAAATAAGAAAAATAAAGCGTATGTGAGGACCTACCACTAATTGATGTTTAAAGTGGGCTTTAGGGGTGGGGTTCTTCAATACATAGACTTGCTAACATCTATTTTATACAAAAACCAAAAAAAAAAATCCAAATGTTTCTGATAAACACATTCTGGTATTTTACACAACTCAGACATTACGTGAAAGTGTCTTTGACAATCAGATATGAGCCTCGTCACGAGAAACAATAATCACTATCATTTTGTAGGAAAATAACTTTGGCTTTCCGCTTGAGATGTCGTTTCAGCTCAATGTCGGTTAAAAAAACCCACAAAACTGGAAGCAACGTCTGCAAAATGACATATATAGGGTGGCTCGAAATTTCGACTTATTAACTCGAAATTTCGACTAAATAACTCGAAATTTCGACGTGGTATCTCGAAATTTTGACTTAGTAACTCGAAATTGCACGACCCGCAGAAAAAGCGACCGACTGAAGTCGGTTTTCTAAGAGTGCCCTAAAATCACCGTGTCATTCTGTCAATCGGTCAATCGGTCATTCGGTCATTCGGTCATTCTGTCAGTCTGTCTGTCCGTCCGTAACCCGTTTGTGAAAATTGGTGATAGTGACTTAACCGCTTGGAATACTTAAACAATTTTTGGCATACTGATAGATATCAATGAGATCTAACCAATGAACTTGAGAAATATTACATTCCATTTAGTATAGCCTCGCCGAGGCGAAAAATGTGAAAATTTTCGAACTGCTTCTCCTCGGAAACCGTTGGGCCGATTGAAGTCAAATTTCATATGGAGCCTCTATGGGATGGGGGAAACCAAAATTCGCTCATGGGGTCCAGGTCACATGACCAAAATGGCCGCCAAGCCATATATGGTCTGTCTGTCTGTCCGTCCGTAACCCGTTTGTGAAAATTGGTGATAGTGACTTAACCGCTTGGAATATTTCAACAATTTTTGGCATACTGACAGATATCAATGAGATCTAAACAATGAACGTCCAGGTCACATGACCAAAATGGCCGCCAAGCCATATATGGTCTGTCTGTCTGTCCGTCCGTAACCCGTTTGTAAAAATTGGTGATAGTGACTTAACCGCTTGGAATATTTAAACAATTTTTGGCATACTGATAGATATCAATGAGAGCTAACCAATGAACTTGCGAAATATTACATTCCATATAGTATAGCCTTGCCGAGGCGAAAAATGTGAAAATTTTCGAACTGCTTCTTCTCGGAAACCGTTGGGCCGATTGAAGTCAAATTTCATATGGAGCCTCTATGGGATGGAGGAAACCAAACTTTGCTCATGGAGTCCAGGTCACATGACCAAAATGGCCGCCAAGCCATATATGGTCTGTCTGTCTGTCCGTCCGTAACCCGTTTGTGAAAATTGGTGATAGTGACTTAACCGCTTGGAATATTTAAACAATTTTTGGCATACTGATAGATATCAATCAGATCTAACCAATGAACTTGCGAAATATTACATTCCATTTAGTATAGCCTCGCCGAGGCGAAAAATGTGAAAATTTTCGAACTGCTTCTGCTCGGAAACCGTTAGGCCGATTGAAGTCAAATTCCAGCTGACGTGACCAAAATGGCCGCCAAGCCATATATGGTCTGTCTGTCTGTCCGTCCATAACCCGTTTGTGAAAATTGGTGATAGTGACTTAACCGCTTGGAATATTTAAACAATTTTTGGCATACCGATAGATATCAATGAGATCTAACCAATGAACTTGCGAAATATTATATTCCATTTAGTATAGCGTCGCAGTGGCGAAAAATGTGAAAATTTTCGAACTGCTTCTCCTCGGAAACCGTTGGGCCGATTGAAGTCAACTTTCATATGGAGCTTCTATGGGATGGGGGAAACCAAAATTTGCTCATGGGGTCCAGGTCACAAGACCAAAATGGCCGCCAAGCCATATATGGTAAAAACGCTTCAAAAATAGACTTCTCCAGAACCACTGGGCAGATTTCCACGAAACGTGATAAATGGCATCTGGGACGTAGGCCCATCATAAATTGCTAAAATTCTGACCCTGGGTTGACCTTGACCTTCTTTGTGCCTAGGTCAAACTTTGACACATATGCTTTTGTATTGGAAAATGTGAGAATGCATTTTATCTTGCAAACGATTAAGAATACAGTACTAAAGTATAAGATATATTTTTGCTCCTTACGATAAGGCGCATTTATTGGGGGAACCGTTTTAGGTCCAGGTCAGATGACCAAAATGGCCGCCATACCCATATATGGTAACACTCATAAAGCTAAAAGCATCCGGTTTCGACATAATAATTCTGCGTGTAAGTGGTCACGGCGACAACAGCACTATTTAAGTTCTGTCCTTCATACCTTTGGGTCAACTTGTAAACCAGTCTTTTCTTATTTCTGGTCAAAATACAGAGTGTGAGTACCCGCAACTTATATTTTTGAGCTAAAATGCTCCCCTTTTCACTATATACAATGGAGATGAGGCGGTATCTTCATTTCACGGATTTGTTAACCTGATGTTTAAGTTCGGACCAAAGCCAGATCAGGTCCCATGCGGAGTACATGTATTTTTATTTATTTATTTTATTTTATTATTAGTTTTTTTTTTTCAATTTTCTTAAGGTAAATTGAGCGTACACATTAGACTCGCTTCATCTAGGCGAATCTTATTAGTTCTGACAACATATCCTGGTTAATCTCCATGGATCGATTATGAGATCTTGAAATATGTGACTACTTTTCTAGGGACTCAATAATGCGTTAGAACCATCCATGGTATTACGAAACTCACTTATACCAGTACATTGTAAAGCTTTACATCCGAAAAAAAAAACACTAAAATTTTAAGATGAAAAATTGTGATATTTTTTCTTATTTCTGCTCAGAATATAGATTGTGGGAACTCGTCAGAGTTCTTATGAGTTCTCACAACATACCCTAGGTAATCTCCGTGATTTATCTTAGATACATTGGGGACAAATTGTCTATGGACTCAAAAATGAGTTCGAACAATCCATCGTGTTCAAGTCATGTAAGTTGAACTGCATAAATTCTAAATGTGTGTACTTGCAACAACGGAGTAATCATAATGTTTGAATGACCAGTGTAGAAAGTTTTCAGTATCATGAAAACATAGAAGTGAAGTCATTGGTCAGGAATCGATACAACTACTCAACATCTCCCATCAGAGACACCAAAGGGAAAGCAACACGACCGTGAAATAACTAAACCCTGATGAAAACACCACAAGCAGAAAGCCAAAAGGACAGGTTCTGAATCTGAATCTGCCGGATACTCAAAACACCCCCTGTTAAGTATTATATGGAGTGGGGTGCATGCAGATCAACAAGTCATTTACATGTACAGTAAAACTTCGATGGCTCCAACACCGATGGCTCGTTTACCATGGATGTGTCGAACCCATTCTTGAGCCCCTAGCGAAATCCTCTACATAAGAAATAGTGGGGGATAATTACGGAGATTTTAGTCTTTTATCTTGCAAATGTATGCTGTGTGTACTCATTAGAATCGCCTCGATGAGGCGATTCTAATGAGTACACACAGCATACATTTTTATTATAGAACACCGAAAAGATGTCTAAAAATATCTCGTTATGCCTCCTGACAGTAACCTCAGTGGCTTGAACAACCCCTGTCTCGAAAAGATTTTCGAGGTCCCAAAGGTGTTCGAGCCATTGAAGTTCGACTGTAATAAGAAATAACTAGTTTTTGCATACGAGAAGATATCAAACAGAATCAGGCGAGACCTCGACATTGAACATTTCTCAATCGGACTCTTGAGTAAAGGATTTAATCGGCTTCTGTGAGTTTATTGGAATAGAAAAATGTTCTTCTAAATGCAAAATCTTAAAGCATACATGTAAATATTACTTTTATTGCTATATTGCTAACAGTGATTTTTGCTAATGCGCAATAATTATTAATTCTAACACAGAGCGCCTATATAGGCAATGGAAAATAACTGTGTTTTATTCTGCAACAAATCACAGCTCGGAAGAGCGTGACGAGTGACGTCATTAAAATTCCCAATTTTTGACGTCACTAGTCGATTTCCTTGACGTTAGACGGTGTAACGTCATTTTCTCGCATCGAAAACGTAAGAAAAGGATATAATGCATGTGTTTCAGTCGATAATTTTAGCGGGATTTCTTATAACAATGGCGAAAGGTTGTGAGATTTTGAAGGAAACAACAACATATTTGCCGATTTTCAGCGTGTTAGAATCGAAATAGATCAGCTCTTGTCTGTGATTTGTTGAGTAATAAATCACAGTTTGTCGGTCAGTTGTAAGTAGACAAATCACGCGCGCTACGCGCTTGTGATTTGTCTACTTTACAACTGACCTCCAAACTGTGATTTATTACTCAACAAATCACAGCTAGGGCTGATCTATTTCTTAAACAAAATTGGATTTAAACTAATTAATCAAAATGCATGTTATTTGATAATGTTTCATGAAGGGCAAAATGGAAGTAAAGGCAATAATGATCAATTGTTTGTTTGTTTCATTTGAGATTTAACGTCCCCGTCAACACAGTATATGTCATTTTGGAGACGTTGCTTCCAAATTTGTGGAACTTTTACCCGACATTGAGATGAAATGACATCTCAAGCCCTGCCGCCCAATAAAACCAATAGGGTTTATAAGCATGGACGGGCCGACGCGCATCGCTTTGTCTGGGCAGGCTTAGATCCTCTAAGCGGTTTACTAGTACTCGTGTGCGGGTCGGTATCAGCCCTGCGTCGAAGCATCATGCAGTTCATCTATTTCTTCAAGCCGCGATTGGCGGAGGCCGACGGACAAGCAGAATATATCCAGATCAACATGTCATTGATAGAGGATCTTACATGAGTGTTCATGTATTATTGAATTTATTAAACGAGTTGAGAAAAAGAGATAAAATGCGAGGCTTTGCCGAGCATTTTATCCCTTTTCCTCAACGAGTTTCATAAATTCAGTAATACATGAACACGAATGCAAGATTCTATTTATCATGTAACATGTAAAACGCATTTTATTCACGATTGTTTCACAAAAATGTCAATATTCCACCATAAGTAAACGCGACGTCGTTAAGGAGGGTCGCGCATAATTGACTCTGCCGTAATCAGGTTCGAATTTTTACCTCAAAATGATTTTTGTTTCTATTTAGTTTTCAAAGTGTTTTCTGAGGTTTTTGTAATATTTAATAACCAATGCAATGTGCATTTTGTTATAAATTATTTTGCGACTTCATAGACTACTTTCCGGTCTAGTCCGCATGGCTGGAAGCACAGGAAAATAGAGGGATAAACAGACTAACCCTGTATTTTTCCAGCTACTGGTTTGTTTCCTCCGATTGCAGCCAACCAGCTGTCTATGGCAAATCTGAACTCTCTTTAACGCACGATGTTTACTTTATTTTTCCATTGGTGTCAAAAATATAGCCTCGAAGAGTCTATCAGTTCACATATTCCACGGCCATACTTTGTCAACACAAACAAAACAATGAATCAATAGTGACGTTTACTTTAGTTTGCGTGACGTCATATATATGGAAAGAAAACACTGCCATATTTGATAACTAAAAGTGCAGACTGTAATGCCTGGCAGCGCACAATATTCTTTTAACTGTCAGTCGCAGTCTCAGGTTCAATTACTGTTAAGCCATCTCAGTGAACAAATAGCCTGTGCCAGCACCCATAATTAGGAACTTGCACTCAACAGGTGTAGGCCTACTGGTAAACTGCTTAGAGGATCTAAGCCTGCCCAGGCAAAGCTGTGCGAGTCGGCCTGTCCATGTTAATAAACTCCATTGGTTCAATTGGCGGCGGGGTTTTAGTTGACATTTCATCTTAAGGTCGGGTAAATGTCACACAAAATTGGAAGCGACGTCTCCAAAATGACCTTTACAGTGTTGACGGGGACGTTAAACCTCAAATCAAACAAACAATAATCAAGCATAAGCAAAAGGGTGTACAAGAAAAAATCCCTTTGATCTGTTTCGAATATAAAGATGATGGTTTAGGTTGTGCCACACGGAGCCTTTGTATGCCCACACAGCCACCATCATAACAGAATTTTGTCAATGTACCGGCTCCAGCCAATCGGGCTGCATGATGCTTTCACGCAGAGCTGAAACCGACCGCACGTGAGAACTAGTAAACCGCTTAGAGGGTCTAAACCTGCCCAGGAAAATGGGTCCGAGTCGGACCGTCCATGCATATAAACCCTATTGGTTTCGTTGAGCGGCAGGGCTTGAGATGTCATTTTAACGTCAACATAATAATGGTCATTTTGGAGAGGTTACTTCCCAATTTGTGGGTCTTTTTACCCGACATTGAGATGAAACCTGACAGCCAGTGAAACCAATCTATATGTTTATAAGGACCGTCCGTCTTGCACCACTTTACCTGGGCAGGGCGGTCTACTCGTACTCATGAGTGATTGGGTTAGTATCATGCAGCACAATCTTTTTCTTCAAGGCCAGTTCGGGGCTATAATGCATTGCAGAGACTATATATATGAGAAGTTTTTGGGCGACGCCTTTGAAGTGGTGTAGCACACTGAAGTGATTCAGCTATGATTACAAAGACCCCCCCCCCCCCCCCCGAACAGAACTCGCATGACAAGACATAAAGCACAATGATGAAATGCATTAGGCTGAGAAAAGAGCCTTGAGGAACACCGACCTTAAATTCGAATTCTTCAATGGAACCAACACAAAAACGCATACGGCTCCGCGAATTAGCATACACCCACTGGACCATTCGAACATTCCACTCCTCCACTTCAAATTTTCTCTGTGCCTCCCAGATGACTTTCCGAGACACTCAACCAAATGCCTTCTCAAGGTCCACGAAAGCCACTATGTGGGAATGCAACTGCCATTTTGGCTTTCCGCTAGTGATGTTTCCATTACGGTCTAGTTATTCATGTTCGTGGTTCTTTGCCTTTGGTGTGTCTGATCGGAGGTGTGGGGTAATTGTATCGATTCCATGTCATTGCCATCACTTCTATCCACTTTCGGAAAGTAAAAGGATAACTTATCTCACCTCCCTTTCACAGTTTGCATAAACAGGCAATAGATAATTAAATAGCGTTTCCGGTCAAAATGGCATGAAAAAAAAAAAACGTCAAAATTATAGAAAAAAATAATAATTAGAAGTGTTTCTACTTTCCCTACAACGTTGGCAGGAACTTAAATGGGAAAAAGGAATTTTTTATATTCTTTTGCATCAGCTTATTTTTTTTTTTTTTTTTATCAATTTCAACCCATTTCATATGGGTGGGTAAGAAATTGTCAAAAAAAAAAAGTTAAAAATGTATAATAATGTTTCCCAGGTATATTAATAACATACATCTGACATTGTTTGAACGTCTGCGACAATGTTAATGGCTTCATATCTTTTAAACATGACCAAAACGACAATATGGCTAGATCAGAACATGCATTTTTTGGCCAGAAAAATCCATTTTTCACACCATGAAACTTATAAAAGAAATTGTGTTGCAATTCTAATGAAATACTTTGATTAATATCACATTAGGGAAGCAAAAGTATGTGCAATAATAAAGGTATAATCCTTGTTCTTGTCATTTAAACAATATCTTAATGCTTTTTTAGCCATTTTTATTGGGGGGTGGGGTAATTTTTTGTGCAATATTTCTCTCAGATGCCTGGTGACATGGTCAAATTTCACGCCTATTCATGTATCTAATATTATTACACAATATATGTGAAAATAAGAAAAATCTAAAGACGAAAAATGCATCCTTTTTTTAAAATATAGCGAAAATTGCATCTCAAAACAGCAAAACATGCAGAAAAGGACATTTGTAAATAGGTGTTTCGACAAAAATCTGTGAAAGAGTTTGTCTTCACACAGGTACGCAAACATGACATTATCCTGCATTGTGTTTTTTTAACCAAACTTGGAAATATTGTTTTAAACAATTGTTATCAACAATTTGTCAATGACTGGGGTAATTATTGAAATTAACATTCGATAAATTCGAAAACAGTACCCATCTTGAAGGCTAAAATGCTCGAAAAAAAGCATGGTGTGCCTATATTTTATACCGGCAAACGAGTGCAGAGATTTCAAGCTACAAAATATAAGCAAATGAAAAAAAATCTTAAGAGAAAAGAATTACTCCCCACCCTCCTTAAGGACGTATATGTAACGTTACGGGGCGTATTTCACTAATTTGCATATTTAATCCACTAGTGGATTATCGAATTTATTACATGGCGTTATTACATTCTCAGACGTGACGTCATATGATAAAATAAGAAATAACTAGTTTTACATACGAGAACATATGAAACAGAATCAGGTGAAACCCCTCAGCCACGAACTCGACATTGAACATTTCTCTATCCGCACTCTTAAGAAAAGGATTTAATCGGCATTTGTGAGTTTATTTGAATAGAAAAATGTACATGTACTTCTAAATGCAAAATCTTAAAGCATGTTAATACTATACTGCTAACAGTGATTTCTGTTAATGCGCAATAATTATCAAACTAAATTGGACTTAAACTAATTATTCGATTGCAAAATACATGTCTGTGATAATGTTTCATGAAGGGAAAAATGGAAGTGAACGATACAATAACCTCATGACACCCAAGTGAAAGAAACAATAAAAAAAAAACCTTCTACCACAATGAAAACGTCATAAGCAGAAAGCCAAAAGGACAGTTTCATCCCGTTAACAAGTCTGTGAAACGAAGATCCCTCTAAAGAGAAAAATGGGGTTTACGGGGTATACATTGTGTGCCTATTTTTGGCTCAAAAACATAGATCGTGGGTATTTGTAAGATCCGCCTCATTGAGGCGGTTCTAACGAGCACCGACAATCTATGTTGAAAGGAAAAAATCAGAAAGATATTTTAATTTTACCCACTATTTGTCATTTCTGACACCATATTGGACGCCATTATTTCACATGGACATGTTTTCATAATGCTTTCCCACAAAATGGCCTAACGGCTGTCTTAAATAAAAATACAGTAGAACTTCGATGGCTCGAACAGCGATGGCTCGTTTACCATGGATGCGTCGAACCCATTCTTGAACCCCTAGCAAAATCCTCTACATGAGAAATAATTGGGGATAATTAGGGAGAATTTAGTCTATTATCTTGCAAATGTATGCTGTGTGTACTCATTAGAATCGCCTCAATGAGGCGATTCTTATGAGTACACACAGCATAAATTTTCATTATAGAACATCGAAAAGATGTCTAAAAGTATCTCGTTATCCCTCCTGACAGTAACCTCAGTGGCTCGAACTACCCCTGTCTCGAACAGATTTTCGTGGTCCCAAAGGTGTTCGAGCCATTGAAGTTCGACTGTATATTAGCAAATTACATATGCAAAGACGAAATATAACAATAATTAACCACAACCGAAGCATCGCCTTGGACTGGTCAGTAAACGTTTTTTTTTTACTTGGAGGTGTGTGTGTGTGTGGGGGGGGGGGGGGGGTAAACCGATTTTACGTGGCCACAGTCCTCGCCTTGGTTCTATCGTGGTTAACATCACGTGAACAAGTCCGTGAAATGAACACCCCCTTAAACCCCACTTTATATAGAGAAAACTGGGGTTTACGGGGGTATTCATTTTTTTTCTTATTTCTGCTCCTAGACATAGGTTGTGGGTACTCGTTAGAACCGCCTCATTGAGGCGGTTCTAACGAGCACCCATAACCTATGTTTGCCGTATAAATAAGACATATATCACGGATTTTCATCAGAAAAGTAGCTATTTTGGAGAAGTGAAAAAATGCACTATCGCGCACGGATGTGTTAGAGTAATGAAGACCCTCGCAGCGATACCTCTCAGGGTGGTCCACATTCGTTCGTAGAGATTGATCATGGAATCTTTTCTACGGTAATTCTCTCCCTTCCATTGATTCAAAAAGGGCAGTTGTCAGTTTCGGGCGAAAGAATGTGCACTGTAATGGTTAACCGTTTACCTATAAGCCTGTCCAGAGAAAGTGTGGATAGGTAAACTGACCGGCTCAAAAATGACCTAAAATAGTGTTGACTGGGCCGTTAAACTCCAACACAGACAAACAAGACCCGCGTCAGCATTAATAGATGAAACTTTGGGGATAACATATAAAATTTAGTTTTTCTATGATCTTGTTTAGAGGTTATGGTCCAACAAATATTTTTAGAAGTACAGTCGATCGCGGAGTAGAAGAAAGTGATGACCAGTGAAAGTTTTTGGCCAAGTTTTTGTTAATCAGCATTGTCCACTGTTACACTTGGATAATAATTATAGGTTATTGACATCTTCGGTTTATGAGCGAGACAATAGACATGCGCAGTCGATATGACCATATAAGCCATCTCAACGGATTAAATTTGGTAATTCTTTAATATTCAAACTCGGGCCGGGGCTCCTCGCACGACAGTTCCATATTTATCTTATTGTAAGCTCATTTTTCAAGAGCAGGTCCTGTTCGGTGACCTTGCCTATCTACAATGATTATTTCTGGAAGGTTTGGCTATGCTGAGTAAGTTCAGCGGGGGTCCTGGCGAGACGCGCGGGCTCAACTTGACCCCAGCTGACCTAATCTACATTATTACAAATTTAGCATTTTTTTTTATACTTTATTGTTTTCCCCACAAAAAAAAACTGCTGATGATAATTCTCGTTCCAACTAGTATCTGTTATTGACTACGCCATTTGTTTGCATGTTTTGTTTGCATATTTTGATTTTCGCTTAATGTTACCTATGTAACCTAAGCTTGAATAAAGATGAGTTGAGTTGAGTTGAGACTTTATATTGTGAAATATTCGGCAAAAGTTCATATGGCGAAGGACGCACGAGCTTGCGAATGCGTCTTCGCTATATGAACGAGGGCCGAATATTTCACAATATAAAGTCAATAACCTTTTTATTATATACCCAAACTTGGACTGTGTCCCAGAATTCAGGATTGCCTGGCATGGTTTGAACGTAAAATAAGGTTAGACATCTTTAAGTGCTTTGAAATGGAAAATAATGCACGTCGTTAAGTGTCTTCCTACACTATGAAAAACCACGCCCAATGGCGCCAAAGTGAAGACGACGTTAACGTCGGTTGACGTGACTTCATTAAAAACATTAACGTTTCCCAACGCAGGACGGCATGTTTACCGAAGTGTTAGTTTTGTTTCTTTCAAAATACTCTTGATTTCCTAAAAGAAATTATTGAATATCTGAACAGTTCATACCAACAACAAACACTTAGACACTGTTGAATGTAGATTACAGGTAGAACTTCTCAATTCGAAGAAATGGAGTAAAGATAATAAATTACCATTGAACTTAAACAAAACTACCTACATGACTTTGGGCACAAGAAGGCGTCTAAGTAACTGCCGCGAACTAAACTTACAAGTTGACGGTATCAGTATTGAAAACGTCACCTCACAGAAATTACTAGGGCTTTATATCGATGAAAATTTGACGTGGACAAAACACATAGACCATTTGTGCTCTACTATATCATCTAAAATCTCACTTTTGAGGCAACTGGCTGAATACGTTCCAAGTAATATTCAAAGTAGAAGTAAAACAAAGATCAGGAATTGATACAATTAACTTACACCATCCATAAAAGACACCAAAGGGAAAGAAATACAAACATTAAGCGACCAGACCATAATGAAAGCCTAAACAAAGGAAGGCCATATGGACAGTTACTTTCCCACAAAATGGCCATATGGCCATCCAAAATTAAAAGACACAAGTGATACACACAGTAAGTAACAAACAACAACATAAATAAATCGCCACAGAAGAGCCGCCTTGGAACGGTCAGTGAAAGATTTCCACTGGGGGGCTTAAATCGATTTTACGTGGCCACAATCCTCGCCCTTACTTCCGTCGCGATTTAGACAAATAATAAAAACGTTTTTTATCAAGGATATATTCTTCCTTTGATAGACTATGGGTCAGTCACATGGGGGTCGACATCTAGCACTAATCTGGAACGCCTATCAAAATTGCAAAAACGAGCTGCTCGAATTATACTTAAAGCTGACTTTAATACACCATCCGACTTTATGTTCAAAGAACTAAATTGGCTCTCTGTTGATAGTAGAATGAAATATAATAAGGCAGTGTTTACATAAAGAGCTCTAAATAATATGGCCCCTGTGTATATAAAGGAACTGCTGGCGCCAATGTCTGAAACCCACTCGTTAAATCTGAGATCAAGCGAAAACGGAACGCTATACATCCCAAAAGCTAAAACTTCATTATACAAAGGTTCATTCGCCTGTTCAGCTCCACAGCTATGGAATGCTCTTCCTCAAGAAGTAAGAGACACAGATTCGCTTTCAACATTTAAAAATTGTATCAAAAAACTTTTATAGGCTTCCATGCTATCTTAACCAAAATTTAACATTATTATACACGTAATTCTTATGCTTTTATGCCGGAGTGAACAGCCAGTCAGTCTCTGTGCCGGGGAAACAGCGGTGTATAATGTAGCTGTTTGGCAGTGGTACCTGCTGTCGGGACATTGGCTCCGCCACAGGACTCCCTGCTAGACTGTTCATTTGACTGTACGCTGTTTTTTTACCTCGGTACAGTTACTGAATGGCTTTAATGATACAAGACTATCTGTTTTAGCAAACTGACCACTGTGATACTTAAGGATTTTAACTTTTGAAGATTGTCTATATGTTATTTAATCCTATGATTGTTTATTTGTATCTTATGCTTACGTAGATGTTTCATACGCTCCCTATGGATACATATATGTGTAATAAGTGCATTTTAACTAGAAAGGAGTACCATTTTAAACGCAGATATTCATGCTAAGTCCTGTTTAAATTTTTGCACTTGTGCCATGTCTTATGTGATTTTAACCTCCTTTTTGTTTTTCAGCATTGTTTCATCATTTATGTTTTCATGAATCTTGTGACAATGTGCATGATTGTATGTATATATGTATATAGCTTTTTTATAGAGGGCCGCAAGGTAGAATAGCTTATTAGCTAATTGTGTCACCCTCTCAAAATATTGTACAAATAAAATAAAATAAATAACAGATTGCAGGTAGGCCATATTTGATAGCATAAAATGCGCTTTATGCACATTGTCACAGCCTATATTCATTCTGTTTTAGGTTATTTCAGTCGATACGCACGACAAGATGGCTGCCGATTTTTAGTATCGAAGTGGACAATTTGAAAGGAGTTCTATTTTGAACGTGACTGCTTATCTACGGGCAATATGAACTTGACTACGGGCAATATGGAAAATTATTAATTGACTAGCCTGCATTGATCGGAGGTCATCCGTATTAACAACAGGTCAACCAATATTAACTGAGGTCAAGTGAGGTCAAAAAACCAATAATCATGATTTTTTAATTGTGTCAATCAATAAAATTGTCATTGATCAAGTAATTTCGTATTGACCCAGTTGCAGGTCCTCGGTCAGGTGCATTAGCCCTCGGCCTTCGACCTCGTGCCAATACAGCAGACCTCGGACCTGTAACTGAGCCAATACGAAATTACTTGATTAATAACATTATAATATTGACCGGTTATACTTTTGTACAAAGTAAACGGGACATTTTCTGGGTATATATAATAATAATTATAACGGTGTGGCCTGTCTTGCCTACCTATTGTGGTCCACGCTTTTGGCGTCACTCTCTACTTATCCTCGGATTACAGTGTGCCCCTTTGAAAATGTGTTTAAAAATTTCCTTCGGCTTTAAGATCCCATTACGCTGAAACTTGATATAATAGTAAGACCATAATATGAAGCAGTGCATGGTATTTCGAGGTCCAGCAAATGGATAGATTCCTTTCTTTGCTTCAGAAAACAGCGGGTTGTTGTTAATGGTGAATCTTCGGAGTGGGCTCCAGTTTTGCCTGGAGTCCCGCAAGGGACCGTTCTTGGTCCACTTTTGTTCTCCCTGTACATCAATGATTTTTCCACTGACATTGACTCAGAAATAAGACTGTTCGCAGATGACTGTGTTTGTTACCGGGAAATTAGAGATACAGATGACTCATTGAAACTTCAGGCTGACATAGATAGATTAGGATGTTGGGCCCGTAAATGGGGCATGAGATTTCAGCCAGTTAAATGCAATATTATGCAGAGAACTAGGAAGAGATCAAATACTTCTTACACCTTAGAGGGAACGGTCCTCGAGAATGTGGACTCCATTAAATACCTTGGTGTGACAATTTCACACAACTTGAGATGGAATACTCATATTAGCAACATGTGTACTAAGGCAAATAGAACGCCAGGTTTCCTGAGGCGAAATCTTCATCAGTGCCCTCAGGATGTAAAAGAGGCAGCATATAAAGGTCTTGTTCGCCCAATCTTGGAATATGGTAGTTGTATCTGGGACCCCAGTGAAGTGGTCCTTCACGATGAAATTGAGAAGGTTCAGAATAGAGCTGCTAGATTTGTAACAGGCAATTACTGCTTTGAAACTGGTAGCATGACTGGAATACTTGGAAAATTAAAATGGGAGTCTCTCAAGAAAAGGAGAAAAGATAGTAGGCTAATCCTTTTATATAAAGGTCTAAAGGGTGCTGCCAGCATTCCAACAGATGACCTTGTTCCTCCAGCTAGACACTGTAGAAATCACCATTCGTTGGCGTTTCAGACCCTTACTGCAAGAACTGACATTTATAAAGAGTCGTTCTTCCCCAGAACCATTAGAGATTGGAATGCCCTTCCCGATTCGATTAGTTCGACAGCTGAAGGTGCTGATGATTGTGTAGCTAAATTTACCTCTTTGATTAGAGCTAGGGACTAACTTCCCACATCACAGGTCCTGGTGTATGAATATCATTTGACGTGTCACCAGTAAAATTCTGATTCTGATTCTGATTCTGGTGGAGTCCAACAAATATTAACTTGCCATGGGCGTCTAGTGTCCCGCTTGCTGAGCTCTTGTTCGCCGTGTACTCCGGTTTTCTCAATGAAAAATAAAGTACTGTATGAAACGGCAACGGTTAATCCATTGTATACCAGTGGACTCTTCCAATGCTATATGTTGGAAAAGTCCATTTGTCATATAAGGGCTGGTAGGCCTATATTTTCCGTTTTTATTCTACAAGTATTTTTTGATGACAATTCTGTTAGCAAACAGTGCAGGCCCTGATCTGGGCCTGAACTGTTTGCCAAGGTTCCCCTTTGGGGGTTTCCCGCATAAAATGGGTTAAACTCAATTATGAATTACACACAAGTGTAACTGCAGCTGTAGTGACAAGTTCATATGACCGCGCCAATCGAAAACTGGTCATCCAGCACATGTGCCCAACGAAAACTCTGAAAAACCTGCAGACTGATCTGAGTCTTGGCTGTGCGCTATATGGATACCCTTTTACCATAACGAAAACACGCCTTTTCAATTTTGACCCCCCCCCCCCCTCCCCTTTACCCCAATTTTATATAGTAAAACTTTCAGGGGTATACATATTTCTTCGTACTTCTCAAAAACATAGACTGTTGGTACTCGTTAGAACCGCCTCACCGAGGCGGTTCTAATGAGTACTGACAATCGATGTTTTGTGTAGAAATATACCGGAATTTTTCCTCTGAAAATTTTCTTCATTTGGTTGTAAAATTTTCATTGTACTTGAATAGGTGTGTTTTCAAAATGCCAAAAATTTCTTCAAACGGACTTTGAAGGTTGTATAGTAGCTGGGAGGGGAACATTGACTGATTTGTGTCTGCCCTGCGCGCACATCATCGAAAGATTCTTTTCGCTTAGCGAGGCCCAGATATACATGCACACAACAACCTCATTATAACATGGCTCGTAATTACCCGGTTTTAGATAATACATGATTTCAAGAGGGATCTCCAAAATGGATATTTTATATTTAAGAAATAGATCAGCTCTAACTGTGATTTGTTGAGTAACAAATCACAGTTTGGAGGTCAGTTGTAAAGTAGACCAAATCACGAGCGCGTAGCGCACGTGATTTGTCTACTTACAACTGACCGACAAATTGTGATTTACTACTCAACAAATCACAAACTAGAGCTGATCTATTTCGATTCTAACAGGCTGAAAATCGACAATAATGGTGTTGTTTCCTTCAAAATCTCACAGCTTTTCGCTATTGTTAGAAGAAATCCCGCTTAAATTATCAACTGAAACATGCATTTATGCTTTTATATCCTTTTCTAACGTTTTAAATGCGAGAATATGACGTTACACCGTCTAACGTCAAGGAGATCGACTAGTGACATCATAAATTGGCAGTTTTAATGACGTCACTCGTCACGCTCTTCCTGTAGAATAAAACCTGGAGTGTATGTACTCGTAATATACACCTGCGGTAATGGTCAAATGTGACCGACGCAGTATCAGAAGATAAATAGATAGTTCCTTTCCATTGCCTATATAAAGGCGCGCTGTGTTAAAATGAAAAATATATTGGAATTTGTACAATTTTGTTTGGATAGAACACGGTTGTCTAACTAACACGATTTCTGTTCGGCTTTGGACCCTATTAATAGTTTTACAAAGAGGTCGTGGTGTATATAAAATATTCAGGTATGACAAGTCGACCTTAGCGCTTAATGGTTGAAGCATGGCGATTTAATTACAGTTTGTGCAGACGTTATTAACTATGAAATATTTTTTAAATTAAAACTTATAGATTTTAGAAACAGCAAATTAGTTCAAAAGCACAATTCTGTAAATAATAAATATCCTGCATGTAAATAGCGTAATTTGTCGTGCTCTGATGGACTTTACAAAACAGAAAGCTAGATTTGTAGCAGTAATTAACATTTTATGTCGTCGTTCTAAACTCATGGGAAATACAGTGAAAATTCTACTATTAAGACCATCTAAAAGTAACGCTAATTCTGCTTTACAAAACGTATTTAGAAGGGTGCAGATATTCTTTCTTCGTATTTTCTACACACAGGTTCGATCCCGGGCCGCGACATACCAAAGTCGTTAAGAATGGTACTAGCTGCTCCTCGCTTGGCACTCAGATTTACGGGGTAGAGCTAGGACTGGTCGATCCAGTGTCAGGATAATGTGACTGGGTGTTGTATCATGTAATGTGCCTGGGACATGATACTTCAGTGAGGCAGCACTATAAAAGTGAGCATTGAGCTCCCTGTCGCAACCAGACACCGTCGTGATATGACTGAAAAATTGTTGAAAGCGACGTTAAACCCGAATTCACACACACACACACACACACACATTTTCTACACACAATGTCCTTTGGTCAGGGACCACCTTTGGGACTGTTCAAAAGTGGTCTTAAAGACTACTTTTGAACAGTCCCGACCACCTTTGGGACTGTTCAAAAGTGGTCTTAAGACCACTTTTGAACAGTCCCAAAGGTAGTCTTACTATAGGCATTTTACTGACTATTGTTAAATACTAATAGACATCACGAAAACATGTCTATACAATTTTGACCCCCTTAAACCCCATTTTATATAGTAAAACTGGGGTTTACAGCGGTAAACCTTATTTTTCTCATTTCTGCTCTAAAGCATTGATTGTGGGTACTTGTTAGAACTGCCTCATCTGGGCGGTTCTAACGCGTACCCACAAGCTACATTTTGGGCAGAAATATGAAAACTATCACATTTTTTCTTCTTAAAATTTTCCTTTTTCGGCAATAAAATTTACAATGTATTTGTATTGGCGTGTTTTCGTAATGAAGAGGTGTTTTTAAAGAGTTCTTACTGATGCGGAAGAAGTCAGAAACTTAAACTTTCATTACATGTGCCATCAAAATATGTTGTTGTTTTGTTTGAAGGCAGACTGGTTTCTTGCTGTCCTCCCCGTTGTTTCATCTCTGCAGTTGTTTGATTTTTGTGTTCACGGAGATGTTGCACTGATGAGTTAGAAGGCCTTCATGCGGACAGAACAAATTATTTGTCTACGGGAATAAGGGCGAGGATTGTGGCAACGTTAAATCGATTTAAGCCCCCAAGTGGAATTCGTTTCACTGACCGTTCCAAGGCGGTTCTTCTGTCGCGGTTTATTTTTGTTATGGTTTGTCTTTGAGTGTGTGTATCGCTTTTATTTTGTTTGGATAGCCAATTGGCCATTTTGTGAGAAGGTAACTGTCCTTTTGGCTTTCCGCTATTGATGTTGTCATTAGGGTCTAGTTGTTTTGTCCCTTTGGTGTCTCTTATGGGAGATGTGGGTTAATTGTATCGATTCCTGATCAGTGCCTTCACTTCTATTGTGTTGTGCCACCAAGTATAATTTACAGTCTTGTATCTTTGTACGCTGCCATGCAACATAGGAAAATTTTATGCATTATACAGGTACACGTCTCGGTCTCGAATCCGATGCATCACCACTTCAGCGCTTCTAACTTTTCTAGTAAAGGATGTTCATTGTTCATACAACAAGAGCACCGCATGCGGGTGCCAACGCTCCGCTGCAAAAATTCTAAGTCGTAAAAAGGGCATAACTGTGCCAAAATATTTTGAGGGTTACCTCACCTATTGGTATGAGTTCCCCTTTTCATAATGAACAACTAGTCCGAGTTTGAAGTAAATATGTTCAGTAATGATAGAGATATTACAAAATGCCCAAGTGTTTGCACGACGACGACGCAAAAATTCTAAGTCGAAAAAAGGGGCATAACTGTGCCAAAAATATTTTGAGCGTTACCTCACCTATTGGTATAAGTTTCTCTTTTCATAATGAACAAATTGTCCGAGTTTCAAGTAAATATGTTCAGTAGTGACAGAGAGATTACAAAATGTTCAAGTTTTTTGCGCGACAACGACGCAGACGACGCCAGAGCTATGACAATATCTCGTCGTTTTCTTCGAAAACAGCCGAACTAAAAGTGTCTATACTATAGAAAGAATCGTTATGAAAACACACCTATTTAAATAATGTTGACAATTTCACAACGAAAAAATGAAAATTGTCTGATAAAATTTCTGAACGTTTTCATATTTCTGCTAAAAACATAGATTGTGGGTACTCGTTAGGACCGCCTTGGCGGTTCTAACGAGTACCTACAATCTCACATAGATTGTGGCTACCCAGGCGGTTCTAACACGTACCTACAATCTATGCTTTTGAGCGGCAATAAGAAAAGTAATGTATACCCATGTAAACCCCAGTTTTACTATATAAAAGTGGGGTTTAGGGGGGTTAAAATTATATAGGTGTGTTTTCGGTATGTAGAGATACCTCAAGACCTCATAAGCATACCTTTATATGGATCCGTTATTAAATTGTTGTAATTTCTAACAAAAGGGTGCACTCACAGGCATTACCAGAGAGCGCCATGTTGAACCGTAAATTTCACACCCATAAGAAAATTTAGTACCTATACGTCACATTTGCCAAATGCAAAATTTACGTATGGTTAATTTCGATAAATTTTGGGGTTTAAAATTTGTGCTCAAATTTCTCATGTTGATAATATCTGACGTGTGAAGAATTGGTAAGTATTCGTCACACCTGTAAAGAACCGGCGCGACTTTTTCTCGGGTGTGAAGAATCGGTACCAATTTCTCACATATGTGAATACTTTGTACCAATTTCTCGCACATGTGAAGAATTGGTACCAATTCCTCACGCATGTGAAGAATTCGCCAAGCATCTAGAAATATTTTTATGAAGTTTCATGAATCTTCCTTCAAAATTATTTACTGCTTTTCTTCATATTTTTGGTTTGACAGAGCGGATACGATTTGGTGACCCAGGTCAAAATGACATAATTCCCAGGGACAGTATACTTATATAAAACAAATTGATACCCTCAAAAGGTTTGTCAAACTTTGAAAAAAAAAAAAGCTGGTCGCGGTAGCGAGACCATATACAATTATTTTTTGGCCGGGAGTCGACCCGTCCGGAACATCTTTTAGTGAAGATTTGGTCATGAAAATATTGCTATACAACCAGTCATCCTCCGCTGATTCCAGTAGAGCAGTTCTCTTGTGTTGGAGAAAGAATTTTCACTAAGTACTGGTTAATTGTCTCTGGGAGGCATTTCCGGGAACAGTGTGGTTAGGTCAACTGACCGTCAATAACCTCAGCGTCAAATACTAATTCTTGCATAAATACCTATGCGCATGGCTGTTTGAAGCCATTGTCAAATGGACCGAAAGCCGTGCTCAAACAGCAAAAACCATGTTCAAATCAAGAATTTCGTGTGCTGTTTGAACATGGATTTTGAGCTTTTGATATCATAAGTCGGGCCTTGCTTTGTTTGCGCTACATTGAACGACGTAACGTTATCGCCCTGAACGTAGCGTTTTAGGGTTCTGTGATGACGTCAGAGGGTAACTGCATGACAACGTCATTGTAAGCAACATTCTTAATTGGCCGCCATTTTGGTTTGCCTGTCGCATTTAAAGAATTTATATGGAATTTATATGGAATTTATATGGAGCTTTGGGGCGTTTTCGTCAAAATTTGTTGTCGGATTCGTAAGTTATGCAAGAACAACGGTCATCCAAGGTTATTTCATTGCATTAAGATTTGACGGATCCCTCCGAAGATATTTGAACATTCGGCCTAGCGGCCTCATGTTCAAACAGCTTCCTCGGGACCCGTCTAATGTTACTGCATGAAAAACCATGACTGATCCCTATAATCAAACAAACAAACAAAACAAAATGAAAATAAAAAAAATAATAACAAATGCACAGAAAAGCGCCGTAACCACTCAGAGGAACCAGCACATTTGTTTTTCGTTGCACTGATTGAAGAATATACCATGTTTCTAAATCAGAAATTAAAAAACAATTTTTTTCAGGGCCAGGGAGTGTCGCAGCCTATCCTTGGCACTAAGAGGGGTACCCTAAGAGGAAGCGGAAACCCCTCCGAACATAAATCACATAATTACAATTCTAACGCCGGCCTCAGTAGCTCAGTCGGATGTGCGTCTGACTGGTGATCAGGATGACGCGGGTTCGATACTTGCCGGGGTCGGCAACATTCTTTCGTGGAGATTGGTCATGAAATCTTTTCTACGGTCATTCTCTCCCTTCCGCTGATTCTCGAAGGGCAGTTGTCAGTTTCTGGCGGAAGAATGTGCACGGTACTGGTGAACCGCTTACGTATAAGCCTGTCCAGGAAAGTGTGGATAGGTAAACTGACCGGCTCAAAAATGACCTAAAATTGGTAATGACTGGGCCGTTAAACTCAAATACAAAACAACAAACAATTACAATTCTAACACAGTGCGCCTCTATACGCAATCGAAAATATCTGTGTTTTATTCCGCAACAAATCACAGCTCGGAAGAGCGTGACGAGTGACGTCATTAAAAACTGCCGATTTATGACGTCACTAGTCGATTTCCTTACCATTAGACGGTGTGGCGTCATTTTCTCGCATCGAAAACGTAAGAAAAGGATATAAATGCATGTGTTTCAGTCGATAATTTTAGCGCGATTTCTTATAACAATGGCGAAACGTTGTGAGATATTGCAGGAAACAACAACATTATTGCCGATTTTCAGCGTTAGAATCGAAATAGATCAGCTCTAGTCTGTGATTTGTTGAGTAATAAATCACAGTTTGGAGGTCAGTTGTAAGTAGGCAATTCTAGGATTTGGTCTACTTTACAACTGACCTCCAAACTGTGATTTATTACTCAACAAATCACAGTAAGAGCTGATCTCTTTCTTAAATAAACATTAGCAGAAAATAATCTCTTTCTAAGACTTGCTTTTATATAGTTACACAGGCCGGCGTGTCTAGTAAAGGTGTTTTCGCGACTCGGTCATCATAAGCATTCCTACTCTTGTCCCAGAGGTCCCAACAATAAAACATTGGAATTTCCTTCCACGTTTATAAAATTATGGTATGCGTGTGAATAATTTGAATCGAATGTAAAATGCAGCAGCTTTGGGGCGGGGTGGGGGGTATTTTACCGATGTGAGGAAAGTTGCATGATTGCTACATGAAATTTGACTACGTGAGTACTTCTCTCACACGTGAGAAATATTGGTATGAAATCCGTGACGTATTGGTACCAATTCTTTACGCGCCGTGAGGAATTGGTATCAGTTCTTCACGGCGTGAAATTTACGAAATGAGAAATTAACGGTTCAACAAGAACCGTATTTCCCATTTCATAAAGTTCACATCCATAAGATGATTTGGTGCCAATAGCCTACGTCATATTTTCCAAATGTGAAATTTACGTATGATCAATTTCGATAAAATTTTGGGGTCTTAAATGTGTGCTCTAATTTCTCATGTTTATAATTTCTAACGTGTGAAGAATTGGTAAGTATTCGTCGCAGCTGTGAAGAACTGGGGCGACTTTTCCTCGGGTGTGAAGAATTGGTACCAATGCCTCACACATGTGAAGATCTGACGTGTACAGAATTGGTAAGTGTTCATCACACTTGTGACCTGTGTCTTTTTTGTGGGCGTGAAGAATTGGTACCAATTACTATTACATTTGTGAAAAATTGTTACCAATTCCTCTTACATGTGAAGAATTGGTTCCAATTCTTCACACATGAGAAGAATTTGTACCACTATTTCACACAGGTGAGGAATCGATAGCAAACCCACACACATATGAAGAATCTCAATTAGTTGTTTGCATCTACCAACTTTCAGGTCACTGGCTGCAATAGTTTCTGAAAAAATAACTTTTTTTTTCCTTCTTTATTTTTACCTATAGAAAAGGCTAAATTACAAAATTTACCTTGTCTGGAGATACATTACGATGGGCTGGAGTCCGAGGTGCAACATACCAAGTTTCTTGAAAATGAGTCCACTGGTTCTAGAGAAGATTTTTAATGGTTTTACAATATATGGCCGTGGTAGCCATCTTGGTAATGGGATCCAGATCATTACGAAAACACGTCTATACCAATACATGGTAAATTTTACCTCCAAAAAAATGAAAATTTTAAGAAGAAAATTGTGATTTTTTTCTTATTTCTGCTCAAAATATAGATTGTGGGTACTCGTTAGAACCGCCTTCTCGAGGCGGTTCTAACGAGTACCCACAATCTATATTTTAGAGCAGAAATTAGAAAAATAACGTTTACCCCTTTAAACTCTAGTTTTACTATTTAAAAGTGGTGTTCAAAGGGGTCAAAATTATATAGGCGTGTTTTCGTGATGTGCTGCGAACAAACTATCGTTCCCCCTACCCATAGAGGCTCAACACAATTTTGGCTTTGATTGGCCAGATATTACACGTGTGGCCGTTTTGTGTTAATCCACTCAATAACATCGACGTTATACATGTTTGATAGACGTTTCTTACATGCTTTTCAATGAATGATAGAGATTTCTCAGTGAAATCTAAATCGATACCATCCCTGTTTCAAACAGTGAAAATACGATTTTTATTTTTCACTGTATGCGTTTGTGAATTCGATGTATAGCTGGTACAATTTGACATGAGACTGATCTCTATGCAAGGAATAAAGTAGTCAATTGTTTCGCCTAATATGTCGGTTTTCGTAAACTTCTCGTGATTTGTCGGATTCTCGAGTATTAAATAACAATATCGGCCTCTTCGGATGACGGCGAAGATAAATATATGCATTCAGTCGGGTGTGATATTATGGTAATAGAGGTCATCAGTCTCATGTCAAATTGCTCGAACTATATCCTAAAAAATAACACATATTCTCTGTTTATGAAAAGTCTATTAGTTAAACGTTATTAACACACTGGTCAATACATACGTATAGGCTGCGTAGCGGCCGCATAGGCTTCGTATTTTGACGCTTAGGCTTCGATGAAAAATGGCGGATACCAGTTCGTCAATGCAGGAAAGAAACAGTTTTTACGTAAATATAACTGTTGTATAGCGTTGCCCAATACTGACATCTGCCTTACGGACCACTTTATTAATGTGCGGCATCGTCTGTTGCAAGAAAAAGTTTGAAAAACGGAATATAGAAAAATAGACCCTAAAAGAAATGTGGCATTCAACACAGATTCACCTGTATTTTCCGTTTGGCCGGGTCGCCCAATGTAACAACATGTTTTTGGCTGGTGTATTGGCCGATAAATTGTGAGTAACGATAATGAAATCGAAAAGCTAATATGCAACTTTCGTCACATCTTTTGCAAACAAAAAATAAAAATTTTGATATTTCGATACAACGCACGTAGCTTCGTTACCGAATACAACGCAGAGGATGCGAACTAAATTTTAAAACCCTATATGATGTAGAATAATAGCGAATGATATTTAATTTATGCCGAGAAATCAGTCAACCAACGTTAGTTGGTGATGCTAAAGATATTCTGTACCAATTATACCGAACACATTCTCAGTCTCAGCTATGCAAATACAACGACAATTTAACGCGTATCCACAACTGTGTGTCTGAGAAGAAATAAGGAAAGCACAAAATCTGTCAAGTTACAATTATTTACACTACCGTTCACAAACTTGAAAAGTCTTCGTCAAATCTGTTTAAGAAGACAGGAAAGCGATGATTAGTTACAATTAAAAGGTAAACTTCAATAAACCCTTTCTTCTACTGAAAACTGCAGGTTTCTAAGTGGTCTGATAAGGAATGTATCACTGTGTAATCTCCAGCTATTTACTCTGCTACTGAACGGATCTTAAAAATTCTGATTAACCACAGATATGCTCTGACGTCATGCATAAGAAGTCTAGAAGCTTGGTGTGTACTGAATATGCAGATTTAGCATTGTTGAAGTTTAAAACAGAAGCTTAAAGTGGAGCAAAATAAACAAGAACTGGCCACTCTTAAAGGGGACTTCAATTTAGATATTGCCCACTGAAACTTGTGATCAGGATTTTAGTGAGGGAAGCAGCAGCTTTGAAGATGGCTATCTTAGATGTCAGTCACAACAATTGTCGTCTGCTTTGTCATCTGCTGCTTACTTTAAATGTTATTTGGACCAATCTCAGACTGCTCCTCGATCTGGGTCCACAGTGTTTGCCTATATGCGAAAATATTATTAAAAAAAGGAACTTTAAGAAGATGCAGCAGACGGTATAAACAGGTGCCATTTTACAATTCAAGTTTTCTTACGGTTGATTAGTCCTTTTTTTCCACGCATGCGCACTAATGAGCACTCTTTAAAATGGAGGTAACAGTCTTCTTTTTATGCCCCCACCCCGATAATCTTTGATTCGAGGGGTATATAGTATTTGCCCTGTCTGTCTGTTTGTTTGTCCGGCACTGTCTGTCTGTTTGTTTGTCTGTCCGTCACAAAATTTTTAACCTTGATCATAACTTCAAAAGTATTTTACCTAGCCACTTGAAACTTCACACACTTATTCACCATCACAAGGGCTACATTCTGACCAAGGGCCATAACTTTGTTAACATGGCTGAATTATCTCCCTTTGAAATTTTACAAAAACTCAGAAGTTGGCCCCAAGGGGTGGGGGCCATTGATCACCTATTGTGACAGCTCTTGTTTGATTGGGTGCTTATGGATTTGCCTAACTTTGACCCTTGCCGTAGGCTCGGTATAGGAAAATGGAACAGCAACCAAAGTAGCCAGCTCCAGATGAAGTCGGCCTCGGTTGGTATCCCTAACGAACGGTTATATGTCATTTCATTATTTGTAGAGAATCCTCTCATGCCATTGCACATGACTCGGTAGAACCTTTCTGGTTATGTTCAGGTTTACGTCCCCAACATCATACAGGTCATTTTTGAGACATTGCTTCCGAATATATTGGACTTTTACCTGACACTGAGACGAAATGATATCACAAACCCTGCCGCATATAAAGCAATCTTGCAATTGCTAATACAGTCCAACCTGTATTAAGCAAGCACCTCTGGGATATTCAAAATGTGCTTGCTTAAGACAGGTGCTTGCTTAACACAGGTGAATTTTAATGCATTTTCCTTTTTCGGGAACTGAATGCCTGCTTGCTTAAGACAGATTGCTTGCTTAATAGAGGTGGCCACTAAGACAGTTTGACTGTATATATGACCCGTTTACTTTTTAAAAAGGCAAATACTAGTTTTGGGGTCGATTATTTATCAATCGGCACAAAGTAAAAAAGTGCAAGTAGCTCTTCAGTGTTGTAAGTCCACGTGATTATCACTGATTTGTCGGAAATTCAGGAAACTTGCTTATAGAAAACAGTAGCGTTTATTTTATCGCAGAAAGGTCAGCGTGTTGCGTAATATGGCAATCCATAGAATCTGGACCGGAATCATGGGTTGGGCTTTTCGAACAGTGTATGTCCAGATAAAATGCCACAGAACGCGGCGTCTAATCAGGGTCGTCACTGTTTGCTCACATTAAATGAATTGAAGGGCTAACCGCAGCCTCTTATCTGGGCCTTCACTTTTTGCTTTAAATTGTAATTTAAGGGTGAAACGAAACAGTTTAAATCCATGAGTATGCACCCAGCAGACTGACTTTCTTAAAGAAGAAAATCTTTAGGCCGGGGCCGTCATATGGTTGTGAAAGGGCCGTAAAGCAACAACAACTTTTTCTACCCTATCTTATTAAATTGAAGAATGACTTTACGAAATGGGTTAGTGAAATCATTGCAAGAAAGTATTTTCTAAGTCACTATAAAATTCAGATTCCGATAGGCTATGTTGCCGAAGACAGTCTGGTTAGCAAAAAATTAAGCAAGGACAGATATTGAAAACAGATTTGAGATAAAGAAATGACTTGTATTTTTTTTCCTTCTTTGATCCTACAAAGGCTAGAATTAGCTTGTGTGTTTACTGTTAAATGAGCAAATGTTTCTCCAATCGGAAACGAAGACTCGGATCAGACAGAGCAGGCGCGATTAATGAATCTTTGCTAAAGTTATGAAGGAGCTACAGGTATGTGATTTGAGTATATAAATAGAAGGCGTAGAATCACGAAAACATGCCTATATAATTCTGACCCCCTTCAATCCAACTTTTATACAGGTATATACATTGTTTTCTTTAGTTCTTCTCAGAAACACAGATTGTGGATACGCGTTAGAACCGCCTGGTCCGGGTGGTTGTAACAAGTTCCCACACACTTTAACTTGAGCAGAAATATTAAAAGTATCAGAATGTTTTATATGAAAGATTTTATCTTTTTGGTGGTATTTTAATATGCGTGTTTTCGTAATGCGTCTCAGCATCGCTTTAACCTGTGCGTCGTACATTCCGAAACCACATGCGTTGTAATAAAAACACGACTGAAATTCATACAGTGCAAATATTATTTGCTTAATACTTAACAGATTTGACGAAGACTTACCGAGTTTATGAACGGTAGTGTAAATAATTGTAACTTGACAGATTTTGTGCATTCGCATCAAAATGTTGTATTTGCATAGCTGAGACTGAAAATGTGTCCGGTATAAATGATGCAGAATGTCTTTAGCATCACCAACTAACTCTGGTTGACTGATTTTTCGATATTAATTTAATATCATTCGCTATTATTCTACATAATACAGGGCTTTCAAATTTAGTTCGCAGCCTCTGCGTTGTAATCGGTAATGAAGCTACGTGCGTTGTATCGAAATATCAAGATTTTTTCTTTTTTCGCAAAAGATGTGACGAAAGTTGCATATTAGCTTTTCGATTTCATTATCGTTATTCACAATTAATCGGCCCGAACAACAGCCAAAAACGTGTAGTTACATAGGACGACCGGGTCAAAGTGAACATACAGGTGAATCTGTGTTAAATGCCGAATTTCTTTTGGGGTTTATTTTTCTATATTCCGTTTTTCAAACTTTTTCTTGCAACAGACGATGCCGCACATTAATTAAGTGGTCCGTACGACAGATGTCAGTATTGGGCAATGCAATACAACAGTTAGATTAACGTAAAAACAGTTTCTTACATTCATTGACGAACTTTCATCCGCCATTTTTCATCGAAGCCAATGCGTCCAAAAGACGAAGCCTATGCGACCACTACGCAGCCTGTACGTATGTATTGACCAGTGTGATTAATGTGTGGCAGATATTAGACCTACGTCTCGCACGTTCTCACGTCATTCAGACGTTGATGTCGTCACTTTTTGCACTTACGCAACGTAAATAATACACGCAACGCCAGACAAGCTTAGCAACTGTGGACATTATTTGAATGCAAATTTCAAGTGAACCATTTGATCAAGTTACATTCCAAGCTGTTTTCCATGTGCAAATTTTCAGTCTACTCCTAATATAATACCCAGGTAACATGCTGAACACCTCTAAATCGACGCGAAATCGCCCTAGAAAAAGTGTGTTCTCTGTGATGATGGCTGACACTTTGAAATTGAGTTACAAATTACAGTTTAAAGCATGAAAGAAACAGAACATTTGGTTTTTTTAGAGTAAGATCAATTTTTATTTCACTCATGAACACCAAAAGAAGTATTTTCACTCGTGGCTTCGCCACTCAGGAATATACTTCTTTCGGTGTACATAATTGCAATGTGATTGGTTGGGTAAAGATAATAGAAGCATCGAAGTGCTTTATTCAAATTTAATGGAAAACAATTATAAACAATATCAAACTAACAAGACAAGAAAATACAAGACACAAAAAAGGAATTAAAAAATCAAGTGATTATAAAATATAAAAAGGATATCTCCGTTCTTAGACTGGCTCCAGTCATTTTTGTTTTATATCCATCTCTCTCATTCTTTACATTATTTTGTCCTGTTCTTCTTTAATCCAATTTCAAGTTATCTCTCCCTGAACAAAAACCTTTTTTTCTAGCCAAGAGACTGAAGTAAAGCAAAATTCTATAAGCTATACAAGCTTTATGTCCCTTCCAGAAAAAAGAAAAAGAAACAGCGAAGAAGTAAAGAAAGGGTCTGGAGCCAGACTACTCCGTTCTGGAAACATGTTTTTTTTTTCTTTTTTTTTTTTTTTGGTAACTTTCTTATACGATTACACGCCCATATGTCATAGTGCACTATTTTATTTTACTTTTTTCTGATGAGTATAATTATGTGCTTCAAACATAGGCTGTGAGTGCTCATTAGAAGGGTCTACAACTAAGCGTTAGTCGTTACATATACCTAAGTTTTGTTATAGCACACAATGAATACTGATGTAAACCCCATATATTGCATTTTTGCTGCTATTTTAAGTAATTTTGGGGGGGGGGGATAAAAATGATATTTTCTTGCACGGAAAGTATTCCTTTCAGGTGGGGATATATTTCCTTTCGAACGTCAACATGCACTGTGACGCGCCAAAATCGGGACAAATTACGTCACGTCACAGCTATGGCTGGCTAATCGGAGCTGAAAATATAATCGATTATCAGTCCTGTCATTGCGATCGATAATCGATTAGTAATCGCTAAGGTTTTTGTCATAATTTTACCTGTCTGGCTTTCTTCTGAGCATGACTCTTACTATATGTTGCACTTTACCATATGAATATTTGAACAGACAGGCCTGAGCAAACAGTGTAGACCCAGATGAGACGCCGCAGAATGCGGCGTCTCATCAGGGTCTGCACTGTTTGCCACTCATCCATCTATTTTAGGCATAACTTTGGGTAGTAAATTGTACCTATCAAGTAATCGATTAAAAGCAAATCAGAAATGATAATCATTTTTGTTGAATTTATCGATCGATTAATCAATTATACGATTAATCGTGTCAGTCTTAGTCACAGCGCTAATTAAGTCAGATTTAGACGTTAGAAAGGCCAAAAACGGCCGGTTTAATAAATGTCATATAAATATTAATCCATCTTTAGTTTTGATTACAGGAAATATTTCCTTCGAAACTTGCAAATCTTATAAACAAACTCGTGCATTCGCACTAGTTTGTTTACTTGATTTGCAAGTCTCTCGGGAAAATATTTCCCGTATTTAAAACTAATTATTATTAACCTCTATTTTTTTATACATAGCAGTGAAATCAATGCATATCCGAAACAAATAAAAGTTATATTTTCACACTGTGACATAAATAAAGTGTGAAAATATAAATAATATTTTTATAGTCTGAAAAATAACTTGACCGTGTTATTTTCAAAGTACCCGCCCGGACTACTTTTCTCGCCAAAATCCATATGTTGTCTATAAAATAATTCTGTAAAATACCTTGAAAAAAGCATTTTTTGAACTACAACAATCCTGTATCAAGACTGAATGCATGGCGATCAGTTTATGGTTTTGCAACAGACAGTTATGACACCATAGCCTAGTCAAAAATTGTGACGTAAGATCCGATATTGATCATTTACAGTAAGTGTCCTAAAATATGTTCAAATAAAAAGAAAATTTACTTTTTTTCGATAATTATTAAACATATTTCATCTTGTGTGTTGAAAACATCAGAATTCTCAACACACGAGATGAAATGTTTTTGGTATTCATCTCAAAACAGTAAATATCCTCTATATATATCTGTATTAAGTTAGATTTACACATGTATTCATTGCATGAGTTAGGCTGCGTGCTGCCATTCTCTAAAGAAGGCTATGATAACGCAGCCAGTGCTAAAATGGTGTATTTCTTATCTCTACATCATGCAAGCAGACCTATATAATTCTGACCCCCCACCCCCCTGAACTCCACTGTTTTATAGTAAAACAGAGGTTTGTAGGGGTAAAGCTTATTTTTCTTATTTCTGCTTTAAAATATAGATTGTGGGTACTCATGAGGCGGTTCTAACGAGTACTGACAATCTATATTTTAAGCAGAAATAAGAAAAATATAACATTTTTTTATCTTAAAATTTTCGTGTTTCTTTATTTTTATTTTTTTTTTTTTTTTGGTTGTTGTTGTTTTTTTTTTTTGTTTTTTTTTTGTGGTAAAGTTTACACTGCATCTGTATAGGCGTGTTTTCGTAATGAGAACAAGCATTCTAAACAGAAAATGTTTTATAACTTTATAACTTTCTTATTAGAATAACTTTCTTATTAGACTTGCCCAAGTCTGTTAATTAGGTGTAGAAATAATTGTTTACAAAAAAAAAAAAAAAAAAAAAAAAATACAATGTAAATGAAATAACAATACAGACTTTTATGGAAATTGTGAAATTAACACACCTACATTCAGCGATGAAGACTAATGAGACTTTTACATATTTTTTTGTTTAAAGGGACTTTCAGTTAAAGATAAAAAATGTAAATGTAGGGACTTGGGCAAGTCTACTTTCTTATTTCCACTCCAAATACATGTACATGCATGAATTGTGAAGCCCATTTTACTGAGTATCCAAAATACATGTTTTAACAAAAATCAGTAAAATAATGTTTACTGTACCCCTGTAAACCCCTTTGTTTCTATATGAAGTCGTATTTAGATTGGTAGTCATTACATAGACTTGTTAACGTGCTGAAATTGTGATCGTTTCTTCTTTCCATTACAAACATAGATTGTGGGTACTCGTTAGAACCACCTCATTTAGGCGGTTTTGACGAGTATCGAAAATCTATGCTTAAGACGAATAAATAATATAAATCTAACCTTAATATACACCATTGGAAACCCCACTTTTAAAACAAAGAGGTGGGAGAGGTTACAAGGCTACATTTAGTCACTAGACGGACGTGTTCACATGATGCGAAGTACTTTTATTACGCACAATTTGATTAGGTGTGGCGCCGGTAAAGGATCAGGCGTCGTACTCCTTGACTTCTGAGTTCGGTCTTTATCGGTCTTTATTGTTCACCAAAATGCGTGTCATTGGTAGGGTTGCACTGATATTTGATTAAAGAAATTCTGTTATAATTCCTAAACGTCGATGTCAAGCTTGTGACACACACTACTATCCATGTGTTTACGTCTAGAATCCTGGGCCACAGCATCGTCTACTGTTGCATCGCCGGAGTAGTATCCTTGAAAGTGCAGTAAACGTCTAGAATCCTGTGCCACAGTATCGTCTACCGTTGCATCGTCGGAGCAGTATCCTTGAAAGCGCAGTCAACGTCTAGAATCCTGTGCCACAGTATCGTCTACCGTTGCATCGTCGGAGCAGTATCCTTGAAAGTGCAGTCAGTACACTGTCTGGCTGAGAGGATCTTGCAGGAAAAATTGTGGAGGGCGTCGTGGGCTTCTGAAAATAAAATTAAACGTTACGATAACACACCCGTTTGACATAGTGCATTTTTTCACATCTCCAAAAATTGCTACTTTTCTGATGAATATCCGTGATCTTTTTCTTATTTATGCTTCGAACATAGGTTGTGGGTGCTCGTTAGAACCGCCTCGTTGAGGCGGTTCTAACGAGTACCCATAACCTATGTCTTGGAGCAGAAATAAGAAAAATAGTGTATAGCCCAGTAAACCCCAGTATCTCTATATAAAGACGGGTTTAGTGGAGTGTTCACTTCACGGACTTGTTCATGTTATGAGTAGACGTACACTGCAGTCGAATTTCAATAACTTGAATACATTTGGGACTTCGAGTTACATGTAAAGGGAGTCTGATAGTTCAAACAACTGAGACGGGCCTCCGTGGCCTAGTGGATAAGAGCGCTGACTCTTAGTCATTAGGTCTCTCACCGCCGTAGGTTCGAGCCTCGCTCGGGCCACGTGTGAGACGCCAAGTTCTGCAACGGAAGGTCAGGTGGTTTTTCTCCGGGTACTCCGGTTTTCGCCCACCTTTGATTAACGATCGGCTCGATATGAGTGAAATAATCTTGAAAGGGCCGTAAAACCCAAACCAAAAAAAACAAAAAAACAACTGAGGTTTATTCATCATCACGTGAAACAAGTCTGTTAAATGAACACCACATAAAACCCATTTTATATAGAGAAAATGGGGTTTACGTGGGTATATATTATTTTTCTTATAGGCCGTGGATACTCGTTTAAACCGCCTCAATAAAGTAGTTCTAACGAGCACCCACAACCCAAAACATAGGTTGTCTGTACCCGTTAGAGCCGCCCACAACCTATTTTTAAAATATAAAAAAGAAAAATATCAAAGATTTTCTTCAGAAAAGTAGCCATTTTGAGATGTGAAAAAATGCATTATGTCACACAGGCGCGTTATCTCAATGTATCACAGGGCTACGAGGCATAATTGTAGGGACAAAGGATATAATTTTGATTTTCTCTAAATGAAGGAATGCTGTGTGTTTACAAGGTATCATTCAAACTCGCCATATAGAAGTGAGTAACCGCGCTGACTCATCACCGCTGTGGTTCGAGTCTGGCTCGGGTCGCATGTTAAACGTCAAGATCTTCAATGGAAGGTCAGATGATTTTTCTCCGGTACTTCGGTTTTCGTCCACCTCTGATGTACGATCGGGTCCATAAAAGTAAAATAATCTGGAAAGGTCCGTAAAACCAAAACCAACAAATCATATTAAAGGCAGTAAAAATTCTCTGGTTGAGTAAATTCCTTCTTTTAGAACTAATTCCCATTTTCTAGCAGAGCTGAAACCGACCGCACACGAGTACTGGTAAACCGCTTAGATGATCTAAGCCTGCCCAGGCAAAGCGGAGCGAGATCATGCTTATAAACCCTATTGGTTTCATTGGGCGATAGGACTTGAGATGTCATTTCATCTCATTGTCGGGTAAAAGTCCCACAAAATTGGAAGCAACGTCTTCAAAATAACAGTGTTAAGGCACACGTTAAACCTCAGATCAAACAAACAAAAATCTTGTTTTCTAAGGAGTCTCGATGCGCTCGACACAAACGATAAAATCACTGTAGTTACTTCCCTTGCAACAATTAGCGAAAATCAGCCATGTGTATCCATTGCTATTAGCGTGATAAAAATCGAGCCATTCCATTAACTGTCAATCGTTAATTTGCTTAATCAAACTTTGAGGTCAGTTGGCTTTAGGCAAATTTATAGGATTTAATTATTGGTGTCTGCTTTGTTCATTAAAATCGGCAGCATTTCTTACCAATAATTAATTCTGGCTAATTTGTATTAATCGGTGGACTGAATTTACCAATACGATATTACATCCGTAGTGCATTATTTCACATCTCAAAAACGGTAAATTCGCTGATGAAAAAATGGGATATTATTCTTATTTATACTCAAAACATAGACTGCATATGCTCGTTAGAACCACCACATCAATGCGGTTCTAACGAGTACCCGCAACCTATGTCTTGGAACGCGAATAAGGAAACCCCTGTACACCCCAGTTTTCTATATTAAAAGTGGGCTTAAACTGGGGTGTTCATTACACGGACGTTAATCTCATCACGAAAACACGCCTTTATAATTCTGACCCCTTGAACCCCACTTTTATATAGTAAAACTGGGGTTTCCGGGGGTATACCTTATTTTTCTTATTTCTGCTCTAAAATATAGATTGTGGGTACTCGTAAGAACCGCCTCGATGAGGCGGTTCTAACGAATGCCCACAATCTATATTTTGAGCAGAAATAAGAAAAATATCACAATTTTTTCATCATAAAATTTCCATATTTTCCGGCGATGAAGGTGGCAAGGTATTTGTATAGGCGTGTTTGCGTAATATGATGACTTCCGGGGGGAGGCAACTCCTTCAGTTTGTTCTATTATCAACAGGAGCAAATCACCAGTCTTGTCCCTCCCTTTTCGGCGTGGTTAAATTAATAGAAAAGAAACGAAACGAAAGAGATTCTCAAAATTTGTTTTCCATGTAAAATTGCCCAAATTACGAAAACATGCCTATTGAAATATACTGCAAATTTTACCACCAAAAAATGAAACCTTTTCAGAAAAAAATCTGATATTTTTTCATATTTCTGCTCAAAATATAGATTGTTTTTGAGCAGAAATAAGAAAAGTAATCTATATCCCATTAAACCTCAGTTTTACTATACAAAAGTGGGATTTAAGGGGGTCGAAATCATATAGGGGTGTTTTGGTGGTGTATTCCCCTTAATTCGACCTAAGTTGATCTCCCGCTGGTTGAGATAGGTGCGTTCTGTTCTGAGCAGGAAGAAAAAATAATTCTAAATGAATAAAATAAAATAAAAGAAAATGTTTGCGGTGGACGTGTTAATAATAGATGGTTCGATGGAAAACGGAAGAACCATCGTTAAAGGCAACAGATAATACTTACTGTGACTTTCCTAAGTATATTGTTTGTTTGTTTGTTTGTCTGTCTGCCTGTTTGTTTGATTTGAGTGTTAACGTCCACGTCAAAACTATTTAGGTCATTTTGAGAGACGCTGCTTCCAATTTTGTGGGACTTTTACCAGACATTGAGATGAAATGACATCTCAATCCCTGCAGCCCAATCCAATGACATCAATAGGGTTTATATACAGGGACAGTCCGACTCACACCACTTTGCCTGGGCATGTTAGACCTTCTATGCGGTTTACTAGTACTCGGATGCGGTCGGTTTCAGCTCTGCGTGGAAGCATCATGCAGCCAATCTATTTCTTCAAGCCACGTTGGGTGGGGGCTGTGTCTATGCTTTAGTACTTTCAAATCAGAACTCACCTTTCAATTTTTGCTGCATAGAAAATCGTATCTTCCGTTCCTGCTCCAACTCACTGCACAAAGCGTCTGAAATAGAAGGCAAAAAGTAAGGCTACGTGTGTTATAAATATAGTAAGGTTCTTATATGCATACACTTTTGGGACTGGTCATCAGGGTTCTATGGACACCGCATTTTACATTTTACATGACTTTCAAATATGGCCCTTCAATGTTTGAGTTACTGTTGTCCCAAACAGTGTTGTCATAAACATTGGAATGTCGTATTGGAAACGTGTAAATTGTGATTTGCATCAAATCGAGAATACAAACCCACTTTCCTAGATTGACAATTTAGTGTTTGCCCGGGGCCTTGTTCCGCTTTCAGTATTGCAGCCCAAGTCACTATGCCTATTGGGGCTTTGGGTTATACAAGTTGCCATTGTCAGATCACTAGACACACTCTAAGTGGGAGTCTTGATTTTGCTGTAATAAACGGGCATTGACTCCGCGGCGATTGGGAAGTGTTTGAAACTCCCTGGTTGTGCATAAAATGTCATTTAGAAACGAAGAACAACAATAAAATGTCATCGCGCTGTCCTTAGCAAAGAGAGAAAGAGCTTTCAAAGGACAGCGTAGCTTACAAGACTTGGGCCTTGCCAAGCGCACCTAGCAAAACGTAATGTTTTAACATCTTAAGGTCAAAGGTAACCAACCTTCCAGTTCATTACGAAAACAAATATATTTAAAATTTTACCTCCTAACATTGAACATTTTCAGATAAAGAATTCTGATAGTTTTTTCTTTTTTTTGAATTTCTGCTTAAAACATAGATTGTGGGAACTCGTTAGAACCGGCTCTGTGACGGGGTTCTGACGAGTACCCACAATCTAGGTTTTTTGAGCAGAAATAAGAAAAATAATGTATACCCCTGTAAAGCCCAGTTTTAAACCGAGTCTGCTATTTTCGTTTATTTGGTGTATTCTTTGCTTCAAAAGGATATAACCCTTCAGAACTTCAGAATAATTTATTCATCCACCAAATAGGCTTCAGAATCATTGGACCATAAAAAGTAGATCATGCAGCCCAACATATATTTTGGGTAAATCTTAGTATTGTATGTACTCAATATCCCAAATAAGAAGGTATCCAAGACATAATTCAAAATCTTTGGATCAAGAAATGTAGATCGCATAGACACGAACTCGTATTATACTCTTAATGGAAAACGAACCTTTCAATATTTGGAGTTGCTGCGCAATATCTTCTTTCTGGCATTTTTCCATGGTATTCTGGTCCTGAAGACTCCCTTGTATTCTGTCAATAGTTTTCTCTACTTGCTCCCTAGTGTCCGTGTCCGCGTCCGCTTCTGGCATTACAGCTGAAAAAAGAAAACGGGCCATACTTATCAATTTAATTTATTAAGGGCTGCAACATTTCTAAAGGTCCCCAGTAGTGTTTTGCTGTTGACCGTACCAAGACGAAGGGTATCGGGTATTTTTTTTTTTTTTTTGGTTTGGGTTTTACGGCCCTTTCAAGATTATTTCACTCACATCGAGCCAATCGTTAATCAGAGGTGGGCGAAAACCGGAGTAAAACCACCTGACCTTCCGTTGCAGAACTTGGCGTCTCACACGTGGTCCGAGCGAGGCTCGGGTATCGGGTATAAAACTACGGGAAGCCAAGCCACTTAAATATACAGATTTCATATTATCTTGTTGCAAAATTGGTGATACCATTTGACAATTCCTCTCCGAACAGACTTTGATGTCATTGTGACACTGGATTGATTTTAACCAATAAGATGCCAAACTCGACAAGTGTCATCTGCTTTGTCGTCTGCTAATTACTTTAAAAGTCATTTCGCTGATCGTTCCAAGACGGTTCTATTTTGTAATCGTTTGTCTTTGAGTGCGTGTATAGTCTTTCAAAACGCAGTGAGACGTGACTGCACTTTTAATTTTGGACTCGTCCGTGTTTTAGGTAAGTCGCCTGTAGTAGGTATTTTTACACTTGGCGATAGTTACCGTCATATTCTCAAACTGTCGCGCCGTTTAACCAGATTCACGACCAGTCGAGACAGTCTAGTAACACGTCTCCCATCTTGGAGATCTAGGGTTCGAATCTTAGGCAGATTTTTTTTATTTTTTTTTTTTTACTTTTTCTTAACATTTGTTCATACCTATAAAATTGGAGCACAGGAGATGTTTGTTTGTTGGTTTATTAGTTCGATTGATTTGGGGTTTATTGTTCCCGTCAAGTTTGGAGAAGTTGCTTCAAGTTTTGTGGGTTTTTTACCCGACATTGAGATGAAATGACATCTCAAGCCCTGCCACCCAAAAAACTAAACGGGTTTAATAAATATGGACGGTCCAACCCGCACCACTTTGCCTGGGCAGGCTCGGACTTACTAATCGGTTTGCCATTGCTCATGTGTCGTCAGTTTCAGATCCGCTTGAAAGCATCGTGCAGCTCGAACTATTTCTCCAAGCCCCGATGGGCGGGGCAATCACATTATATGTATATTCATTTTATTGAAGGAATGGATCGAGCACACGCGAATCTTTGTAGCTCGGATTCAAGAGGTATTACCAAAAATGTTACTATGATTGAACGTACGTTCACAGCCGTCAGTGAAGGCAAATGCGCTTTTGAAATGGTTCTGAAAGAGTTTCGTTTGTTTGTATTGGGCTTTTACGGACCAGGCATCACTATTTATGTCATTTTTGAGCCGGTCAGTTTACTTATCCACACTTATCCTGGGCAAGCTTATATGTAAGCGGTTAACCAGTACAGTGCACATTCTTTCCCCAGAAACTAACAACTGCCCTTCTTGAATCATCTCCATGGGAAAGAATGTTGCTGACCCCGACAGGTATCGAGCCCGCGTCCTATTGACTACCAGTCATACGCGCATCCGACTGAACTACCGAGGCCGGCATCCAAAAGATTTACAGAGACATAAAAATATAATTGTTGAACTTAAAACAAAGGAAACAAAATATTAAGGATCTAAATATATAAAAAAAAAATAACTTAAAAGATAAAAAGATAAAATAAAAATGAAACATTAAATATAAAAAAAAATGTGCCACTGGGACTCGAACCCTCGCCTAAAAGATTTTTAGTGTAACTCGCTGTACATCGCATTAACCACTCGACCATGTCTTCTAAGTAGATACTATTCAAATATTGATTTATATCTTTAAAATCCCGAGAAAAAATGGTATCCGAAACCTGCTTCCCCTAAAAAATGGAATCGACTCGTCACGCTTAAACTTTGAACTCTCAAAGGTCGTTGATAAACTATAGCGCTTATATATTTTTGTTTTGGATAGTCAATTGGCCATTTTGTGGGAAAGTAACCGTCCTTTTGGCTTTCCGCTATTGATGTTTCCATAAGGGTCTAGTTAATTAATGTCTGTGTTTCTTACCCTTTGGACCCCGCCCATCTGGGCTTGAAGAAATAAATGGGCTGCATGGTGCTTCCACGCAGAGCTGAAACCAACCCGCACACGAGTACTGGTAAAAAGCTTAGAGGATCTAAGCCTGCCCAGGCAAAGCGGTGCGAGTCGGCCCGTCCATGCTTATAAACCGTATTGGACTCATTGGGCGGCAGGTCTTGAGATGTTATTTCATTTCAATGTCGGGTAAAAGTCCCTCAAAATTTGAAGCGACGTCTCCAAAAGGACCTTTACAGTGTTGACGGGGACGTAAAACCTCAAATCAAAGTCTCTGGTGGAAGGTGTGGGTTAATTGTATCGATTCCAGATCATTGCCTTCACTTCTAAGCGATTTACGAGTACTCATGCGCGGCCGTTTTCAGTCTTGCGCGAAAAGACAATGCAGCCTAATCTATTTATCGAGGGCCGAATAAATCTTTTTAAAAGTAGTCAAGTGCACGTTGGTATAATATATATGACCCTCTTCAGGTCACGGGAACAATGATTGAAAGGTTTCATACTAAATTCGTTGAAAACGACAAGAAATGTCGCAGTGCCAAGATTTCATACAAAAAACATAACGAAGGGATTTTTTTTTGTTTTGTTTTTACGGCCCTTTCAAGATTATTTCACTCATATCGAACCGATCGTTAATCAAAGGTGGGCGAAAACCAGAGTACCCGGAAAAATAACCACCCTGACCTTCCGTTGCAGAACTTGGCGTCTCACGTGTGACCCGAGCCAGGCTCGAACCCATAGCGGTGAGAGGCCTAATGATAAAGAGTCAGCGCTCTTAACCACTAGGCCACGGAGGCCCGTCCGAAGGGAAATAACTTTGGTAAAATCAGTACAGCATGAACTCGATAAAATATGATCATCTTCAGGTCATGGGAACAAAAACTTGAAAGTTTCATCAAAATCCCTTGAAAACTATAAGAGGAGATGAGAAAATATTGTGTCTACGGACGGCAGTTTCCGTAATTTTCGGTTTCAGTGCAGCTAAAGTTTTGTAGTTTTCGAAATATATAACATGCGACACAAATGCGTCCAATGTTTTCTCGTTGCGTCTCATTTGATTCATGATGTAGACCGGCTTTTCCAATTACCGAACCTGTTCTACTTTTTCAAAATACATGTATCAACTAGAATCAAATGGTTTTGCCGAAGTATGGATATATTCAGATTTAGTAATCGTAAACCCGTTTATGCCGTTTATAAACGGGTTTAGTAATCGTAAACCCGTTTATTGTATCGATTCCTGATCATTGCCTTCACTTCTATTTTCTTTAAAACTATATTAATAGATAATTTCCTTGTAGAAATACAAGCACGTCCATGGTACTACATGGAGAATTATGTCAGAAGTTTGAAATTCCTCCATATTTATTAAGTATAACCAATCGTAAAAATAGAAATTCACTCGCAAAATAAGGACTTTCGTCCCATCAGCTTCTAGTTGAAATGAGTAGACACACAGGTGTGGAGAGACGCAACAGAAAATGCACTTTATGCACAACATCCAAAATAGAAGATGAATTTCATTTTATTTTGATATGCCCGATCTATCAGACCTTACGAGCTCAGTACATATAAAGATATTACTATAGACATCCGAATATGATAAAATTTAGCCACTTATTTTAAAAATTCTAGTGGAAGTACTCTTAGACGTCTATCGGTATTTATAACAAAAGCATTTATAATCAGAAACTCATTCTTTAATGCAATAGAATGACTTTAACACAATATATTAAACTTGTTTTGGTGAGCTGTATTACAATATGTTAAACAACGGGAAATAAACTGTTACAACTTATCCATTTACATGACACAAATTGCAAATTATGCCATCATATAATCATTCTGTCAATACATATTTTAGCACTCTACTAGAATAATTAATGCGCTATGAATATTATTGCATACGTAAAATATTAGTATACGCATATATGTTATTTTGGCGATGTACTTGTTTGCTTAAGTCACAATAAATTTTCTTTTCTGTTCTGTCTGTCAATATAAAAAAATCTCCTTTTTTTCCTTTTTTCTGACGTGTAACTAATTTATTATCACAGCTGTTTCAGTATTTCCAGCATATAAGTTACATGTTACTCAGAACCTACATATAACAGTGACACTGGTGTTAGTATTATTGCTTGGCTTGCTACTGTGTAGTTACAGTTTCTCGCATCACGTCATAAATACGGTAGCGTAGTGATATCTTAACCGTTTCACTCTTCTTTCCCTGTACAGATGCCCCTGCAAACAGTGTAGACCCTGATGAGATGACTCATACTGGGCTGTCTCATCCAAGTATACACGGCTTGCCTATTGACTATCCACCCTATTTACATGTAGTAGAATGGACGTGTTCCATTTCAGTGATTGAAGGGTGTACATAAAAACGCTGGAGTGAAAGGGTTAAAGCTTAACCTGCGTATTTTGTCCTGAAGCAGATGTCATTTTCATTTCTTCCTATATTTCGTCGCAGAAAACGTGACTACACATTTCATGCGATTCATCTACTGGAGCTGATTTATATTTATCATATGACGTCACGTCTGAGAATGTAATAACGTCATGTAATAAATTCAATAATCTACTAGTGGAATAAGTATGCAAATTAATTAGATACGCCCCGTAACGTTACATGTACGACGTCCTTAATGACGTCGCGTTTACTAATGGCGGAATATTGACATTTTTGTTAAACAATTGTGAATAATATGCGTTTTAAATCTAATATGATAAACAAAATATTGCCGAGCATTTTATCCCTTTTCCTCAACGAGTTTAATAAATTTAATAATACATGAGCACTTATACAAGACCCTCAATGAAATGTTGTGTCTGATCATCTTTAAAAATAAGTAAAAATATGAAAGCCGTCAGCTTTAAAGATAAATAGCTGGCACTACGTGGATATCCATGTTTCGTTTTCAAAAAGCATGTGTCGTCTGGCCATTAATGGAATTTTCACCTTAAACCAATGCATGTATGCAAACATCCGCGATAAAATGTTTAAAAGCATAATGTAAATGAAACTACGCCTGGAACTGAATATAAGCCGGACTTCATTTTGTGCGGACTGACATTTCTATGGCGGTGAAAGTCAGATGGATCTTGGAAACGCGTGTGCTAGCATCGAATGACAGGTAAAAACTGTAATTAAAAATCAGTCGAGTTTGACCTCGATAAAATATGATCACCTTCAGGTCATGCGGACAATAACTGGACAGTTTCAGCAAAATCCCTTGAACACTGTAGGAAGAGTTGCGGAGACCAATTAGGCCTCATCAGTGACCCTTGAATATTTCCTGAATTCCGCTAGAGAAATCGATGATCCCAATGGGCTAGAAAAAATAACCCATACTATAACCCTCTTCAGATCATGGGAACAATAAATGGAAGGTTTCACTAAAATCCACTTACTGTTGAAAAATTGCCAAAGGGCCATGACTTTGGTAAAACCGGATTAACATATGATCATCATCACGTCAGGGAAGTTTCATCAAAATCCCTTGAAAACTGTAAGAGGAGTTGCGGGGACAATATTGGGTATACGGACGGACGAACCGATTGCTATAGTCCCATTCGACTTACGTCGGGGGAGGGGGTCAATAAAGCACAACAAGATGGCCAAGGCAGCCCTGGATCGCTCACCTGACCTCAAGATGAAACCGTCCTTTGGGGCTTGGAGAAGTAGATTCCGCAGAGCTAAAACGGGCCGCACGTTTGAGTACTTTAACACCCAATAAGTCTTAATCTGCCCAGGAAAAGTAGTGACCTTAACCGGTGATTGTTGATGGGAATGCAAAACCTCAACAGAAACAAACAAAGCTAGCATTGTATAAGGACACTTACCTACCGACTCTGTTGGTGACAATGGAATATGGTCATTGGGATCGGCCCCATCTAAACGACTGCTGCTCTGGTTTTTCGCTATGTCCACATTTTTATTCTGAAAAAAAAAAAAATAAGCCCAGATTAAAAACTATCGAGAAAAACAAGGAAGATAAGAAAGAAGTGTTTATTATTCGGTTTCTAATGTCTACAGTCAAACTTCAATGACTCGAACACCTTTGGGACCACGAAAATCTGTTCGAGACAGGGGTAGTTCGAGCCACTGATAGTTACTGCCAGGAGGCATAACGAGATACTTTTAGACATCTTTTCGGCGTTCTATAATGAAAATGTATGCTGTGTGTACTCATTAGAATCGCCTCATCGAGGCGATTCTAATGAGTACACACAGCATACATTTGCAAGATAAAAGACTAAATCTCCTTAATTATCCCCCACTATTTCTTATGTAGTGGATTTCGCTAGGGGCTCAAGAATGGGTTCGACACATCCATGGTAAACGAGCCATCGCTGTCCGAGCCATCGAAGTTCTATTGTATTTCGAATTACATTCATCACGAAAACAGGCCCATATATCTTTGACCCCCTTGAACCCCACTTTTATACATTAAAACTTGGGTTTACAGGGGTATACCTTATTTTTCTTATCGATCGTGGGTACTCGTTAGAGCCGCCTCGATGAGGTGCAGATAATACATGTAGTTAAAATATAATTGAGCCGGGGCACAGCATTTCCTACAACTTACATTGTACGCACAGCGAAGAAACAGATCAGCCTGCGCATCCATATAGTCTAACCAGAGACTTCTCTTGCTGTTTGAAGAAGCATTGAGCCATTAGCTATCTTTCGAGCGCATACCGAAGACTCTGATCAGACTGCGCGGATGCGCAGGCTGATCTGAGTTTTACGGTTGGGCGCACATGTCTTGTTGTAGGTTTTGTCATGGGCTGGTTCAATTATAGTATAAAAAGGTGAATTTGACAAGTGCAGTTGGAATCCTTTTGCCTTGACCTTGGCCACGATATTGATATCAATTTAATTTACTTAATTTACTTAAACATAAAACTTTATTGGTCTAATTTTTCAATTTTAAATTAGCAATTATCGTAATTTAAGATTTGGTTTCAATCAAATTCCAGAAATGTGCGATTAATGACGGCCGGCCTCGGTAGTTCAGTCGGATACACGTCTGACTGGTGATCAGGAGGACGCGGGTTCGATACCTGCCGTGGTCGGCAACATTCTTTCGGAGAGATTGATCATGAAATCTTTTCTACGGTCATTCTCTCCCTTCCGCTGATTCAAGAAGGGCAGTTGTCAGTTTCTGGCGAAAGAATGTGCACTGTACTGGTTAACCGTTTACGTATAAGCCTGCCCAGGAATAGTGTAGATCGGTAAACTGACCGGTTCAAAAATAACCTAAAATAGTGTTGACTGGGCCGCTAAACGCCAATACAAACAAACCAAAAAAAAAAACAAAAAAAAACGAAATACCTGCAGTTAAAATATATAGTATAAAGAAAATGAATTTCACAACTTTTATTGACTCTGTGAAGTTAGCATCCTTTTGCCTTGGCCTTGGTATTGATGTCAATTTAATTGACTTAAACTTAAAACTTTATTGGGAACTAGCTAGTCTGGCCCAGAAAACGTACACTCCATATTTTCCAGTACTGTGGTGTATTCCTTGCTTCCAAAGGATTACCTTTTCTAGAACATATTTAACGTAACTACAGCTGGTGTCTGGGAATGTGTGGCGGCCGTAAAAGTCTCCCTGCCCTGCATCATAGTGTAGTTTATATTTTCTTGTCCGTTGGAATCACTGATTCCATTGTTGAATTTTGAAAATATCTGAGGGTCACTGATGAGGCCTAAATGGCCGAAACTAGCTAGTCTGGCCCAGAAAACGTACACTCCATATTTTCCACTTCTGTGGTATATTCCTTGCGTCCAAAGGATAACCTTTTCTAGAACATATTTATTGGACCCATTTTTCAATTTTAAATTGTAATTTATCGTATGACGTCGCGTCTGAGAGTGAAATAACGCTATGTAATAAATTTGATAATCCACTAGTGGATTAAATATGCAAATTAGTTAGATACGTCCCGTAACGTTACTCGTACGACGTCCTTAACGACGTCGTGTTTACTAATGGCGGAATATTGATATTTTTGTAAAACAATCGTGAAAAAAATGCGTTTTAAATATCATATGATTAATAGAATCTTTCATTTGTGCTCATGTATTATTAAATTTATTAAACTCGTTGTGGAAAAGGGATAAAATGCGAGGCAAAGCCTCGCATTTTATCCCTTTTCCTCAACACGTTTAATAAATACAACAGCACATAAACACTCATGTAGGATTCTCTATTTAAGATTTGGTTTCAATCGCATCCCAGAAATGTACGATTGGTGACGAGTGGCTCAAACTGTCCCAGTCTCCAACAGTTTTTACAATACCCAGGGTGTTGCATCAATTGTGCCCCGCCAAGCGAATTTGTGTCTTCGATCATTCCGTCATGACAAATTTTAACTGCGCATGCCAAGCCATTCAGCGGGGCCAGGGATATGGCTTTCTGTCTGAAGGTTCCTCTTGATTCACCGCTTGTATGAGCGAGCAACGAAGGTTCTGGCGAGACTGCGCGGATGCACAGGCTCGCCTGAACCTTCGCTGCTCGCATAGGCGATAAGTACCAAAATCGCTTGACTGGGCCCAATTAAAAGTTGGCTCTGTTACATATAAAGGATCTCACATGAGTGTTCATGTATTAATGAATTTATTAAAAGAGTTGAGGAAAATGGATAAATGCGAGGTTTCGCCGAGCTTTTCATTCGTTTTCCTCAACGATTTTAAAAAAATTTAATAGTATATGAATACGATTGTAAGATTCTATTTATCACATGACATATACCGGTAAAACGCATTTTAATCACGATCGTCTGTTTAACAAAAAATGTCATTTTTTTTCCGGCAATAATAAACACGGCATCATTAAGCTGGTCGTACGTGTAACGCTATGAGATGTATATGTATCTAACTAATTTGCATAGGATTACCGAATTTAATACATGAGGTTATTAGATTCTCAGACGCGATGATGTCATATTATTATTAATTACAAGTGGGATTATTTTTATTATTATTATTATTATTATTATTATTATTATTATTATTATTCACGAAAACAGGCCTATATAATTTTGACACCCATAAACCCCACTTATATAGTTAAACTGAGATTTACAAGCATATTACTTTTCTTATTTCTTCTCACAAACATAGATTGTAAGTACTCGTTAGAACAGCCTCGTCTAGATTGTGGGTACTAGTTAAAACTGCCTCGCCGAGAACCAGCAATCTTTGTTTAGAGCAGAAATACGGAAAGCATAAGAATTTTCTTGTCTGAAAACTTTCAGTTTTTGGTTGTAAAATTTTGCAATTTATTTGAATTCGCGTGTTTCGTGTACTACTACTACTACTACTACTACTACTACTACTACTACTACTACTACATTTACTACTACATCTACTACTCATGCTACTACTACTACTACTACTACGCAGAGCTGAATCCGGCCCGCACACTATAGTACTGCTTCCAATTTTGTGGGACTTTTACCCGACATTGAGATGAAATGACATCTCAAGCCCTGTCGCCCAATGAAACTAATAGGGTTTTTCAGCATGGACGGTCCATCTCGCACCACAGTTCCTGGACAGGCTTAGATCGTCTAAGCGGTTTACCAGTACTAGTGTGCGGGCCGGATTAAGCTCTGCGTGGAAGCATCATGCAGCCCATATATTTCTTCAAGCCCCTGTTGGCGGGGGCCAACCGCTGACTCAGTGCATCCGACTGATGAGCAAGAACCTTCGTGCGAGAAAGGTTGATGTTAGTTTCTGGCGAAAGGGAATGTGTACTGTACTGGATAAAGGCTTGTAACCGTCCTTTTGGCTTTCCGCTATTGATGTTTCCATTGGGGTCTAGTTATGTTTGTGTTTCTTTCCCTATGGAGTCTCTGATGGAAGCTGTGGATTAAATTTTATCGATTCCTGATCATTGCTTTCCCTTCTATTTTGTGCCTAGGCATGCTCAAAATACGAGTAGTAAAGAAAACTCACTCTCTATCTCACGGGCGACACATGACGAACAAACGCAAACACACGGTAATCATGGTAATAGTACGTTTTGGTGGTTCTAACAAAATTATTTAAGAAATAGATCAACTCTAACTGTGATTTGTTGAGTAATAAATCACATGATGGAGGTCAGTTGTAAAGTAGATCAAATCACGAGCGCGTAGCGCGCGTGATTTGTCTGCTTACAACTGACCGACAAACTGTGATTTATTACTCAACAAATCACAAACTAGAGCTGATCTATTTCGTTTCTAACAGGCTGAAAACTGGCAATTATGATGTTGTTTCCTTCAAAATATCACAACTTTTCGCCATTGTTAGAAGAACTCCCGCTAAAATTATCGACTGAAACACATGCATTTATATCTTTTTCTTACGTTTTCGATGCGAGAAAATGACGTTACACCGTCTAACGTCAAAGACATCGACTAGTGACGTCATAAATTGGCAGTTTATAATGACGTCACTCGTCACGCTCTTCCTTATCGTGATTTGTTGTAGAATAAAAAACAGTTATTTTCCATTGCCTATATAGGCGCGCTGTGTTAGAATTTCTGGTAAAAATGTATTCATATTCATGCTCTAAGTATAAATCGGCGGTTCTAGCGAGCGCCCGCGATGTATGCAATGCATGCTCGCAGCAGAAATAAAAGAACTGTTAGAAAATATCAGACTCGGCAATAAGAAACAGTACGTTCCAAATTCCGCGTACTGTAATTGCGTATTTATATCTGTTTATCTAACGTTTTTTGATGGCCATTTTGTATAGCTTCAATTATTCGAATGTATATCCTGAGTTTAGGTGAGCCATCAATGGCCATCTTTACCCTCTTGTTTTCCATAATTATTATCAAAACATGGATTGTAAGTACTCGTTAGAAACGACCCACAGTCTATGTTAAGGAAATTAAGACATCACGAAACACGCCTAATTTTGACCCCTTTGAACCCCACTGTTATTTAGTAAAACTGGGGTTAACAGGGTAAACCTTATTTTTTTTGTTCTTCTGTTTTAAAATATAGATTATGGGTACTCGTTAGAAGCGCCTCATCGAAGCGGTTCTAACGAGTACCCAATATCTATTTTTTAAGCAGAAATGAAGAAAAATCACATTTTTTCATGTGAACTTTTCATTTTTTCGGCGGTAAAATTTACAATGTATTTGTGTAGGCGTGTTTTCGTTATGTTCGTTTTTTAGATGATCTTTTTGTAAAGTTTCAACTATTAGAATAGACATTCTGAGTTTAGGTAAGCCATCCAGGGCCATCTTTGCCCTCTTGTTTTCCATTATTATGATCAAAAACATAGATTGTGAGTACTCGTTAGAAACGGCCCACATTCTATGTTTAGAGCAAAAATGGGAAAAAAAGGAAATTAAGACATCACGAAAACAAGCCCATATCATTTTAACCCCCTCGAACCCCACTATTATTTAGTAAAACTGGGGTTTACAAGGTAAACCTTATTTTTATCATTTCTGTTTTAAAATACAGATTATGGGTACTCTTTAGAACCGCCTCATCGAGAAGGTTCTAACGAGTATCCACAATCAACATTTTGATCAGAAATTAGATGATTATCACAATTTTTCATCTTAAATTTTTTTTTTTTTTTTTTTTGCGGTAAAGTTTACAATCATCGGTTGGGAAATTAAGACATCACGAAAACAAGCCCATATCATTTTAACCCCCTCGAACCCCACTATTATTTAGTAAAACTGGGGTTTACAAGGTAAACCTTATTTTTATCATTTCTGTTTTAAAATACAGATTATGGGTACTCTTTAGAACCGCCTCATCGAGAAGGTTCTAACGAGTATCCACAATCTACATTTTGATCAGAAATGAGATAAATATCACAATTTTTTATCTTAAATTTTTCGTGTTTTTTTTTTTTTTTTTTTGTTTGTTTTGTTTTGTTTTACAATGCATTTGTATAGGCGTGTTTTCGTAAAAGATATTCTCTTTGTAAATCCCACTTCTCTTCCGTACATAAAGTGAGGTATACAACAGTGTACATCATACGGACTTTTTAACGTTAAAAATTAAATGCGTACCAGATTTTTTATAGCCTGTTTTCTTTAATAATATCTAAGGAACGATAATCAAAGAGTCCATAATTAAGCTAATCCGGGTTTATTTGCATATTAATTACAAGTCTAGCTGGAAAATCTGAATTAACTTTCAATAACCGATACTTTATTAAAGCTTTATAAAAGGTCAGAAGCTACGAAATTAATTAGGCATAACACAGGGAGAATTCAAATCTTGTTTTAAACACTACATTTGCGTGTTGAAAATTAATAGCGAAATTTTCATGATTTTTTAAAACACTATTAATGTTTGATGAAAGCGACAATGTTGAACAAGTCATCAAAGACTACGTGTTTTATCATTGTCAGCACGTTGTAAGAGCGAAAGAAAGCAAAAGCGTAAAATGTACGCCCACCATCAAGAAAAATGGATACATGTGTAAAATTTTGACCTCTTTAACTCCACTTTATATAGAGAAAACTGGGGTTTACAGGAGTAAATTTTATTTTTCTTTCTTCTGCTCAAAATATATATTGTGGGTCTCGCTTGGACCGCCTCGATAACGAGTACCCACAATCAATATTTTGAGCAGAAATAAGAAAAAATATTTCAATTTCTCATCTTAAAACTTTCGTGTTTTTTTTTTTTTTCTTCTTCGGCGGCGAAGTTTACAATGCATTTGTATAGGCGTATTTTAGCACTAAAAGACGCATAGCATTATACATGCGCCTAGCAAATGCTCAGATCAGCCTCCGTATTCGCGTAGTCTGACCAGCATCAGGCTCACAACTCCGTGTACTGAACACCACTCTAAATGTTTAAACAGAGAAAATTTAGGTTTATTCGGCCACGCATTATTTTTCTTATTTCTACTCTAAGAAAAAGGTTGGTGGTTCTGTGTTTTGAGCATAATTGTATTTGTTTGTTTGAGTTGAGGTTTTACGTCCCCGTGAACACTATTCAGTTCATTTTGGAGACGTTGCTCCCAATTTTGTGGGACTTTTACCCGACACTGAGATGAAATGACATCTCAATCCCTACCGCCCATAGAAACCGCTAGGGTTTCAGGGGCGGTCCGACTCGACTCCTTTTCCAGGGCAGGCTAAGACCTAAGCGGTTTACCGGTATTCAAGTTCGGTCCGATTCAGCTCTGCGTGGAAGCACCGTGCAGCCCAACTATTTCTCAATGCTCCGATGGGCGACGGCGTTGAGCATAATTGTAGAAAACAATTTATAAAGTGGTAGTATCAGGTTGTTGACGTTATGATTTTGCTTGACGCGGACTATTTAAGGCGAAAGGATGCATAAGATATCGATGAAAGATATCAGGTTTTAGCGTTTTTGTTTCGAGATTAAATACAATGTTAAAGCAATAGTTTTTTGTCTTCCAGTTTCTTCCTTACACTACAAAATGCATGCACATTTCATATTACACATTCAATGTTAGATGAAGCAGCCATCAGACAATAGCTCTATTGAAACAATTTTCATTCAATAAATAATTAATCAGAAAATTCTGTGACTGAAAGGCAGATAATGTTCTAAGTAACGTTATTTGTTTGAGATTATTAATGGAAGATGGTCTGATGCCAAGAAAATAGTTCTAGAGTTTATGCATTGAAAACGTCAGAATGGCAGAAACTGGTCACAAACATGATTCACCTACAAACGGGCAGCCATCACCCGTCGTCAAACGGAACCATAGAGAACATCAATTGGCCAAAATCATAATGAATGGTCCTGGTCTTCGAAGCTTATAGGCGGCTCACATTAAATGTTTCCTGCTAAGGCAAAACCGATGATATCTTTACCAACACGATTAGTGTCATGTTTGCTTTCTGCTTTTGTTTGTTATTTAATTTCATGGTGTAATTTTCACGATGTTTAGAATCACGTATCTTGTGATTTTAACAGAAACTATGAAAGATATATTCCACGATAATTCGTGTTTAGTTTGAAATCATAATTGGAAGTTGTAAAGTAGTAACAAGCCTGTGATCAATCAAACAGAATGAAAAATAATAATAATAATAAAAAATGCTAAACGGGTGGCCCGCTTCTTAAAATCGTTCACTTCCCTACATGTATATCTTAACAATGGCGGAAAATACCCAAAATATACAACAGGTTATCATGTCCGTGAAATGAAAATCCCTAAACTTTATATAGAGCAAACATTTTCGGGGTTTATATATATTTTTTATATTTCTATTACAAGACATATGCTGTGGGTACTCGTTAGGATGGCCTTAATGAGGCGGTTCTAAAGAGCACCCACAACCTATGTTTGCAGTATACATAAGAAATATATCACGGACTTTCATCAGAAAGTATCCATATTGGAGATTTGAAAAAATGCACTATGTCGCACGGGTGTGTTATCGTAATAAAATGCATCACTGTAATCATGTTAACAAGTCCGTGTAATAACACCCATGTAAACCCCGTTTTATGTAGAGCCGGAAAATTTACGTTTGCAGTGGTAGATCTTGTATTTCTTATTTCTGCCCAAGGCCATAGATTGTCGGTACTGATCAGTTGTTGTTTTTTTTGTTTGATTTGAGGTTTAACGTCCCCGTCAACACTATTTAGGTCATTTTAGACTTGAGACGTTGCTTCCAATTTGTTGGGACTTTTACCCGACATTGAAATCTGTGTCAAGTTTTATGAGGCTAGGGCAACTACATTTACTAATATGGCACAGGTTAAAGTTTTTGGTTACATTTTTTAAAAATAGGTCAAAGTTCAAACATCGAGGTCACAGGCCAAACAGCTTGGTATCAATGGAAAGGTCTTGTCCCAAGAATCATTCATGTAAGGTTTGAAGGCTGTATTGTTAGTGGTACTAGAATGAGTGACAAAACATAAACAAATGTAAGAAAAGGGGAGACAATTCGTTTAAATTGCACGATAGTGTTATGGAACTTGGAAACATGTAGCTCTGGTGATGGTGTATATGTACGTGAAATTTTATGCAGGAAGGCCGAACACTTTTGAAACAATGGTAAAAGATAAAGTTTTTTATTAAATTTTCGAAAAGATGGGTCAAAGTTCAAAGATCAAGGACACATGGCCAAACATTTAGTATCACTGGAAAGGTCTTGTCCTCAGGGACACTCATGTGAAGTTTGAATGTTCTGTTAGAAATAGAATTGAAATGAGAGGAAAAATGTGTTTCAGAAGAAAAGAAACTGGAGATAATTAAATCAAAATCATTAATTCAGTTGTGGCCCTAGGTCAACATGTAGCTATTGTGATGGTGAGTAAGTGTAAGAAGTTTCATGAGGCTAGGTCAAATACTTTTGAAGTTAAAGCCAAGGTTAAGTTTTTTTTGGAACCTCAACGACAATGCGACAATGTAGACGCCAGCTCGGAAGTTTTTTTTCTTCGAAAAACAGACGAGCCAATAATGATAACCTCGTAAACCAAGCTTTCTCTATAGAAAGTGGGGTTTACGGGGGTTTTCATTTCACGGACCTATTAATTTTCTGCCACAAGAGAATCTCGAGTAAAAAGTATAACTTACAAAGTATAACTTACTTGAACATCAGGTTAACAAGTCCGTGTTCATTAATTAATCGTTAATTTTCTGTATATAAAGTGGGGTTTACATAGGCATAGCAACACTTAAGCTTAGTATTGTTTTGATAATTGAAGGATAGATTTTGTCAATTCTCCATAAAAAAACTATGCTGTGGTTATTCATTAGAACCGCCTCGGTGAGGCGGTTCTAATGAATACCCACAACAGAGGTTTATATGGAGAAATAAGAGGTTTATATGGAGAAATAAGGAGAGCTATATTTTAATTATCACAAATTACCAACCTTATTGGTTGCTATGCATCACGAAAACCCGCCTATATAATTTTTACACCTTTAAACCCCATTTTTTTTATATGGTTATATGGTAAAACTAAGGTTCGCAGAGGTGTATATTATTTTTTTTCTTATTTCTGCTCAAAAACATAGATTGTGTGAACTCGTTAGAACCGCCTCGCCGATGCGGTCCTAACGATTTCCAACAAACTCTATTTTGAGCAGACATATGAAATAAATCAGATTTTTTTAGCTGAAAATTTTATTTTTTTATTTATTTATTTATTATTTTTTTTTTTTTTTTTTTTGGTGTGTCTGAAAATGCTTTAGGGACTCCCTAACGAGTTCGAATTAGCCATGGTAAACGAGCTATTCCTGTTCGAGTTTTTGAAGTTTCACTGCACATGTACACAAACCAAGATAACTAATGTATGGGAATTCCTACCTTGGTCTCTTCATTGTTGTTGACAGATTTTTGCACATGACATATTTCATCTGTCTTGAAATTCTGAGGCTCTTCATAACGAATCTTTTCATTTTCAGGTATTTTCTCAGATTCTCGTTCTTCTCTCGTTTGATTTTTATCGTGATCGACCAGTTGATGTCTGATATCATGTTCCTCTTGTACTTTATGTCCATCAGGTCTATGTGTATCTAGTACATCAATTCTTTGTCTGTCTCGTAAATCAGATCTTTGTGTATCTCGAAAATCAGATCTCTGTGTATCTCGGATACCACATCTTAGCGTGTCTCGAATACCAGGTCTGTGTCTGTCTTGGAGTGTTGTACTGCCGTCGTCAATATCTATATCTGAATGTTCAATAAGATCGTCACTTTCTTTTGCATCATCTAGAGTTTCTATATCAACATTACAGCGATCATTACTAGCACTGTCCGTTTTTTGAACTGGTTTAAATGCAGAAAGTCTTTGGTTACTTTGACTGAATGTGCTTGATATAGTATTCCCTATTGGTGATATCTCGGATTCCTCGTCTTCCGTACTGTTTGCGGAATCTGACGATGAGTGTCGATCTACAGAGAACAATGACAAGTCTTTTATAGACGATGACTCGTAAATATTTGGTCGAAAACTTGACATTTGTGAATTTATGTTGCCCATGTTGAAATGGTTAGCCCATAACAAATCGTAAGTAGGAAATAAAAAGTTGGAAGATGTACGCCAAGGTGTGTGACCAAAGCCATGATTCTGCTTGGCTGTCTCGTGTTGACTAGACTCTTTACCGAAGGGAAAGGTAATACCAAGCTGGCTGTGTGCTGCTAATGGTGTAAAAGGATAAGCTTTGCCGGGCACAGGAAACATTGAATAGTTTGGGTACTGGCTTGGAAATGTCTGTTTTGAAAGTTCAGTGTTATCAATATGTAATTTCGGCTTCTTAGGTTCTGAAGATGAGGCTATGCTATGACTAAAACTGCTACCGGAAGGCGTTACAGTTCGTTTCCGGCTGCCGCCATTGAACATGGCTTTCACATCCTCCCAAGCATGCATGATATCTTCCGTATCGCCACCGGGAACCAGATTAAGATGGCGGCGCCATGAATTGAAGTTCGCCGCATCAGGGTGATTATATTTGGACTCGGGGGTACGATGGAAATGGAATATGAATTTGTTAGGAGAGAAAAATAGGTTACACAAAGTACATTTAATGCATTTTGCCCGAGAACTATTATATCTAGATGGTTCAAAGCGGCCTCTGCATCCCCAACCGCACAGGTGTTCAACATCAAAATAGAAATTTTCTGGAAGCTTTGGTGGCGCATTGTCTTCCAAAAAGGATTTGACTAGTCTCTCGGCCTCTCTTTTCGTGATCATCCCGCATCTTCTTGAGGAAATCGGCATTGCGCCTGCGCGACGTAAAATTTCCAATTGGACTGGAGTACACTGCACACACGTTATTCCGAGCGCAACACGGCGATTGTGAATTTCATTATAACTAAATGACTTCAACAGAGTGTTAGATATCTGGGCAAGGCACAATCTTTCCTTTCCATCTATGAACAGACAGACAATTGGAACACCTGAAAGTTGAAAAACAAATAATGCGTTATAAATTCATTGTTCCTGAAAATGAAATATGCGTTGACTCAGTTTTGCCCCACTTTCTCTTTAAAGCTCCCCTCTATGTTATTTACAGGGGCATATATTATTTTTTATATATTTCACCTCCAAGGTAAAGGTTGCTGGCACTCTTTAGAACAGCCTCCAGCAATAGCGTGCTTCTAACAGGCACCAACAAACAATAGTTGTAACTTAAAAAGGACATATATGAACAATCATCAGTAAACGACTATTTTAGAACGAGAGCAATCATGTACAGGCTGTACTTTTCGTTGACTTGTTAACGTGTTGTCGCCTTCGGCGAGTTTCATAAATTCCATATGAAATGGCTACGAGTATTCTTACAATCGTGGTCAAATCAGAATTTTCAGAATTTCAGAATTTATTGAAAATCTCAAGTTTACAAACATGTATACAACAAGAGAATCAAACAAAGTGAATATAAACAAACAATCAATGGCGATAGACTATAACTGCTTGCTAATCAATATATCATATTTGACCATGTTCAAGTAATACGTGCATAACATTTTGATAATTTGTCTCTAAGGAGATCGACTATGTATGTATGTATGTATGTATGTATGTATGTATGTATGTATGTATGTATGTATGTATGTATGTGTGTGTGTGTGTGTGTGTGTGTGCGTGCGTGCGTGCGTGCGTGCGTGCGTACGTGCGTGCGTGCGTGCATGCATGTATGTATGTATGTATGTATGTATGTATGTATGTATGTATGTAAGTATGTATGTATGTGAGTGAGTGAGTGTTTGAGTTTTACGTCCCACCAACAGATGAGGCCATACTGAGACGAGATCTCGATTTAAAGACTCGGTTCATAAATCAAGACTCGGTTCATAAATTTCATACAGAATGACCACGAGTGTAAGATTCTGTTTATCATATAACAATTTTTAATCGGATTTTATCGCTGAAGAAGTTAAAAAGAAAACGCAGATTTGTCATGGACGCCGTTATGACGTTACGCACCAGTAACATAAAGGATCTTATACGAGTGGTAATTTCATATGAAATTTATGAACGAGCCTTCGGCGAGTTTCATAAGTTTCATGTGAAATGAACACGTGTGTAAGATACTGTTTATCATATGACCACTCTAAATTGGATTCTATCGCCTTTATATTTGACAAATTGTCCACAACAAATGCATGGTTGACATGGACGACGTCATGACGTTACTTAATCCCGCCAACATGCTTTTACAGGTGTGGTCATACGATTTTCATTACACGGTGTTATGCGCTGGTTATCAACAACGTCATATGATAGATAGGGGATATTTGATTTTTTCAGTGTAAGATCGAATTTTATTTCACCGAATGAACACCAAAACCAGTATTTTCACGAGTGGCGTAGCCACGAGTGAAAATACCAGTTTTAGTGTTCATGAGTGAAATAAAATTTGATCTTACACTAAAAAAATCAAATTTTCTGTTTCTTACATGCTTCAAAACGGCAATATTTAGCTTCACTTAGCGCGTCACTCACACTCAGAGAAAACTAATTTTGTTCCTGGTCCCCTCGCGTCAATTTAGTGGCATCCAACGTATTTACTGGGTATAATATTGGGTGTACATGTAAACTAAAAGTTTGCACCCTTGAAATAGCCTGGGATGGCATTTCTATGAATGGTTACGGAAATAATTGAGAGATTAGTTTCCCAAAGAAGGTGTGGACAGATCTAACGTCGCGCGACAAAATACGTGACGTAAGCGTCGAAATGACGTCATTAACGTCCTCGTGACATGTGAACGGGCTTAGCGTCAATTCTAATTCAGTTCATTAATTTTCAATCATCTGACAATGGAAAAAACTGACCACAAAATTAGATTTCGAGAAAAAAGTAGTCCCAAACAGTGAAAAATAAAATTGATATCAGTCACTGTTTGAAACAGTGACAATATCATTTTCTATTTGACTGAGAAATCTCTATATTTGATTGAAAAGCAAGTAAGAAAATGTGTTATCACACGTAATACCAGTTTTATTACATGACGTTATCCACTAAATAAGATGACGTATGATTTATCGATTTACCTGTAAATTTGAAGTACAGTTAAACAGAGGATGAGTGCTCATGTATTATTGAATTTATTAAACGAGTTGAGGAAAAGGGATAAAATGCGAGGCTTTGCGGCTTTGCCGAACATTTTATCACTTTTTCTCAACGAGTTCAAAAAATTCAATAATACATGAGCACGAATGCAAGATTCTATTTATCATATGACATTTAAAACGCTTTTTATTCACGATTGTTTACAAAAATATCAATATTCTGTCATTAGTAAACTCGACGTCGTAAAGGACGTCGTACATGTAACGTTACGGGACGTCTGTAGCTAATTTGCATATTTAATCCACTAGTGGATTATCGAAAATATCACATGGCGTTATTACACTCTCAGAAGCGACGTCATATGATAAAATCAGTAACTCATCATTATTTTTGTGTCTTTTGTTTTATTTAGTCTGCAAAGCAAAGCTGCATCGGATTTGCGTCGGAGTCGCGGGTCCGATACCTGCTGAAGCTTTCGTGAAGACTGATCTAGAAGGGCGGCGAAAGTATGTGCACTGTAATGGTTGACCGCTATTATATAAACCTGCCTAGGAACTATGGTAAGGCAAACTGGCCAGCTCCATATGGCCTACACTTTTGACTAGGCAAGCAAACAAAACAAACAAATTTAAACCTACCGGCCAGGAGAACTGTTGTCACGTGGTTCTGCCTATAGTTATACACTGGAGATGGGGGCTTTTCCGGGGTTTTGAGTATCGTTTGTCTATTATGCATGTGCTCATTTCTCTTATCGTGTTCAGTAGAACTTGAACGGTCTATGTCCATCTTGCTGAAAATAAATACAAATATGGTAAAGATTGAAGCATCACGACAACACATCTGTGAGTAAGGCTGACACGATTAATCGTAAAATCGATTAATCGATCGATAAATTCCCCCAAAATGATTATCATTTCTGATTTGCCTTCAATCGATTACTTGATATGTACAACTAACTACCAAAAGTTGTGCCTAAATTACCTGGGTGAGTGGCAAACAGTGCAGACCCTGATGAGACGCCGCATTCTGCGGCGTCTCATCTGGGTCTACACTGTTTGCTCAAGCCTGTCTGTTCAAATATACAAATGGTAAAGTGCAAAATATGGTAAGAGTCATGCTCAGACAGAAAGCCAGACAGGTAAAATTATTACAAAAACCTTAGCGATTACTAATCAATTATCGATCGCAACGGCGAGACCGATAATCGATTATCTTTTCTGCTCCGATTAGCCAGCCCTATCTGTGAGACATCATTATAATACATTATAACCTTTATCACCGAAAAAATGAAGAAAAAAAAAGATGAAAATTGTGAAAGTTTTCTTATTTCTGCTCAAAATAAGGGTTGAAGGTACTCGTTAGAACCGCCTCGATGAGTACCCACAATCTATATTTTTGAGCAGAAATTAGGAAATAAGGTTTATCCCTGTAAACCCACGGCCCCCGCCCATAGGGGCTTGAAGAAATATATGGGCTGCATGATGCTTCCACGCAGAGTTGAATCCGGCCTGCACATTAGTACTGGTAAACCGCTTAGAGGATCTAAGCCTTTCCAGGAACCGCGATGCGAGGCGGACCGTCCATGCTTATTAACCCTATTGGTTTCATTGGGCGACAGGGCTTGAGATGTCATTTCATCTCAATGTCGGGTAAAAGTCCCACAAAATTGGAAGCAACGTCTCCTAAATGACCTTTACAGTGTTGACGGGGACGTTAAACCTCAAATCAAACAAACAAATCCCTGTAAACCCCGGTTTTACTACATAAAAGTGGGGTTCAAAGGGGTCAAAATAATATAGAAGTGTTTTCGTGATGTAGTGCATGATTGTCATATCTCCAAAACGGGTTTATTTTCTGACATTTTTCTTTTCTTATTTCTACTCCAAACATAGAATGATGGTGCTGGCTGAGGCGGTACAATCTATGTTTGTTTGATTTGAGGTTTAACGTCCCTGTCAACACTGTATAGGTCATTTTTGAGACGTTGCTTCCAACTTAGTGGGACTTTTACCCGACACTGATATGAAATGACATCTCAAGCCCTGTCGTCCAATGAAACCAAAAGGGTTTATAAGCACGGACGGTCGGACTCGCACCGCTTTGCCTGGGAAGGCTTAGATCCTCTAAGCGGTTTACCAGTACTTATGTGCGGTCGGTTTCAGCTTGGAAGTGTCATGCAGCCCATCTATTTCTTCAAGCCCCGGGCGGGGGCCAATGATGCTCGATGAACCGGTTCTAAGGAGTATCCACAAAATAAGTAAAATAATGGGTTCCTCCGTAAATCCCCTTTTCTCAATATAAAGTGGGGTTTAGTAGGGTGCTCATCACGCCGACTTGATGATGATACATGCAGCAGGCTCATTGAGGCGGGCCTAACGAGTACCCATAACATGTGTCTTTGAGTAAAAAAAAGGACATCAAGAAAACACGCCTATATAATTTTGATCCCCTTGAACCCGACTTTTATAAAGTAAAACTTGGATTACAAGGGGTATACCTTATTTTTCTTATTTCTGCTCTAAAATATAGATTGTGGGTACTCGTTAAACCGCCTCGATGAGGCGGTTCTTACGAGTACCACAATCTGTATTTTGAGCAGAAATAAGAAAAATATCACAAATTTTCATCTAATTTTTTCGGCGATAAAGGTTACAATGAATTTGTATAGGCGTGTTTTCGCAATGAAAATTATGAATAGCACTGTAAACCTGACATTTTCGTATTAAATGGGGTTAACAAAGTTGTCTACGAGATTACACGGGCTTGTCATCATAGTAAAGGGTGGTTATGCTTTAATGTTTTCGTGTCTAAAACATATGGTGTAATGAAATTGTCTTTAATCCGCTAATTTACACCTGCTGACCTTCGTATCAGTTTTCAGCTACCCATGAAAGCGGATTCATATGGACTATGTTAAAACCATATGTTTAAATTAAATTTCAGTTCATCTTGATTAAGATTAATACGCGTATCCATTGAGTCTTTTAACCGTTAACCCAGATTTCAATAGCGCATGAAAGGTCTCGGTTTCATCCACAATAAATAAAGTTCTTCCCTATTGTCTGAATCTGTCATCCAAACACGCGTAAGAATACACAGCATATCGTCCATATGGCGCTAGGTTTCTCGCGTGGTGACATTAGAGAGATTTAATTATCCGAATAACAAGGCAATTTGCATGGGTGCATGACGTCGATCGATCAAAATATTTGGTTATTCGTGAATTTTATTGGACGCCCCAATCGCCTGAATACTTGGGAGATTAACTGAGTGATTTGTTCTATTATGATTCATAAAGATTTAGTTTCGCGAAAATGCAACCCGGGAAGGGACATGATTTTTTATTTTTATTATGTTATTATGAGCGACAAGATAATGTCTTGAGCGGACAATATATTATCTTGTTCGGACAACATATTACCTTGTGCGGACAAGATATTGTCTTGTGCGGACAAGATATGATCTGTACTATTATGATTCATAAAGATCTAATTTCACGAAAACTTGAACGAAAAAAAAAACAGATGTACAGTTAAATAATGATACGTGTTTTGTTTTTGTTTGATTTGAGGTTTAACGTACCAGTCAACATTAATTAGGTAATTTTGGAGACGTTGCTTCCAATTGTGTGGGACTTTTACCCGGCATTGAGATAAAATGACTTCTCAATCTCTGCCGTTCAATGAAACAAAAAGGATTTTTATGCATGGACGCTCCGGCTTCAGCTCTGCGTGGAAGTATCACGCTGCCCAATCCATTTCTCCAAGTTCCGATGGGCGGGGGCAAATGATATATGTACTGTTCGAATGATACATGTACTCATCACGTTAGCAAGTCCGTGAAATGAACACCCCTTATACCCCACTTTATATAGAGAAAACTGGGATTAGCGGGGTATACAACATTTTTCGTATTTCTGATCCAAGTCATAGATTGTGGGTACTCGTTAGAATCCGCGAAATGAACACCCCTGTACACTCCACTCCACTTTTTACAGACGGAACTGGAGTTTACATGAGTATACATTATTCTTCCTAGTTCTGGTCTAACGCATAGATTGCTGGGACTCCATACATCACGAAAACATGTCTATATAAGTTTGACCCCTTGAAACCCACTTTTATATACATGTAGTAAAACTTGGGTTTACAAGGGTAAACCTTATTTTTCTTATTTCTGCTCTAAAATATAGATTGTTGGTACTCGTTAGAACCGCCTCGATGAGGCGGTTCTAACGGGTACCCACAATCTATATTTTGAGCAGAAGTAAGAAAAATATCACAATTTTTCATTTTATTTTTTTTAGTTTTTCCGTGATAAAGATTACGATGTATTTGTATAGGCGTGTTTTCGTAATGTCAAAATCGCAGGCGGAAGATTCAGCTTAAGAAACTGGGGATTGAAAGTGCTAAGCAAACTGACACACATAATGATACGTGTTAACATAAGTATAAGAAATAATGCAACAATGATAGATTTCGGGCGTTCGTTTGCACTACCTGTCAGGCGTTTTTCGTGAAATTATATTCCGTAATTCTGATGCTGTATTAAATTGATGAGGACCGGAATAAACGAGTTCCTAGAACTTGTTTTGGGGTTTGGGGCCAGAACGTAAAATTTGATCGCGCCAAAATAAATACATTAAATATTAAATAAATAAATAAAAGTACTGGTAGTCATTAGAACATAAATGTTTGAATAAGCAAACGTGTCACTCGTTCTCATCAGGTTAAAAATGTCAGTAACGACATCAAAGAAACCAAAGGCAACCCGTTCTTCCGACATAGGCATAAAATAAAAATAAATAAAATAAATATTTTTTGACAAGTTTTTGAATATAGCGGTTGGAAGGCCAAATTGGAATGTCATGTAAAATGTAGAGTGTGGTGTCCATATAACCCTGATGAAGAGGGGAGACCCTCGAAAATTTGGTAAAGAGTTAAAGTAAAACAAGTGGTTAATTATTATTATTCCCTTATGGAAAAAAATCTACAATTGAATAAATAAATAAATAAAAATAATTGTATATCAGTACATAAGAGAACAGACTTCTGGGATATATTGGTTTCTTTCACGAAAAAAAAATTAGAACAAAGAAAATATTTTCTAATGAAAAAAAAAATGTTTTCTTTTTATTCTTTGCTCAAAAACATAGATATTGGTGCTTGATTTGAGCAAGACATAAATCATCATGTGAAGAACACACCCATAAACCCCACTTTTTATAGAGAAAACTGGTGTTTGCGGGGGTATACATTATTTTTTATATTTCTGCTCCAAAACATAGGACCGCCATATGCTGTGGGTACTCGTTAGGACCGCCTCTATGAGATGGTCTAACGAGCACCCACAACCTATGTTTGCAGTATAAATAAGAAAAATATCACGGATTTTCATCTGATTTCTTTGTTTGATTTGAGGTTTAACGTCCCCGTCAACACTGTAAAGGTGATTTTGGAGACGTTGATTCCAATTTTGTGGGACTTTTACCCAACATTGAGTTGAAATGACATCTCAAACCCTGTCGCCAATAGGGTTTATTAGCATGGACGGTCCGCCTCGCACCGCGGTTCCTGGACAGGCTTAGATCCTCTAAGCGGTTTACCAGTACTAGTTGGTTGGTTGGTTGATTTGGGGTTTAACGTCCCCGTCAACACTGTAAAGGTCATTTTGGAGACGTTGCTTCCAATTTTGTGGGACTTTTACCCGACATTGAGATGAAATGACATCTCAAGCCATGTCGTCCAATGAAACCAATAGGGTTTATTAGCATGGACGGTCCGCCTCGCACCGCGGTTCCTGGACAGGCTTAGATCCTCTAAGCGGTTTACCAGTACTAGTGTGCGGGCCGGATTCAGCTCTGCGTGGAAGCATCATGCAGCCCATATATTTCTTCAAGCCCCTATGGGCGGGAGCCGTGGATTTTCATCTGAAAAGTAGCCATTTTGGAGAAGTGAAAAACTGCAATATGTTGCATTGGTGTGTTACCTTAATGACTATACTGCGCACCATTGGAAACCCATAATGGAAAATAATTTTTAAAACTCTATATCCATGCCAATGTGATTTTTTTCTTGATCAAGTGGAGTTTTCATGGGTTAACACGACGCAGAGAAGAAAGCTGACCACAACCAAACAAAATGATAACACGTTCAAATAATAGTACCATGTAAACCGCACTTGATAAAGCATAACGAGGAGATGACTTCGATGAGGCGACCCGATGAGTACACACAACACTATAGAACTCTCCGGAAAGATATCCCAAATTTATCCTTATAATGCTTCCTGGAATGCGTTTTTAGTATTCCTTAGCGGCTCAAACCACAGCCCCACCCATGTCTCGAAAAGGTTTTCATAGTCCTGAAGTTGTTCAAGCTATATCGGTTTGACTGAACTTTAATTAAGCCAGTCGTTTTAAATCGTTTTCCGAGTGTTAAGATTAACATAGTATCTTCCATCTGAAATTACGGCCCCCGCCCATCGGGGCTTGAAGAAATATATGGAATACATGATGCTTCCACGCAGAGCTGAATCCAACCCGCACACGAGTACTGGTAAACCGCTTAGAGGATCTAAGCCTCCCGGCAAAGCGGTGCGAGTCGGACCGTCCATGCTTATAAACCATATTGGTTTCATTGGGCGACAGGGACTGAGATGACATTTCATCTCAATGTCGGGTAAAAGTCCCACAAAATTGGAAGCAACGTTTCCAAAATGACCTTTACAGTGTTGACGGGGACGTTAAACCTCAAATGAAACAAACAAATACATCTGAAATTTTTCTACATATGCATGTACATGTTTTTGTTAGAATTGCGGTCTAACGTCCTCGTCAACACTTTTTGGGTCATTTTGGAGACGCGCGTGTACATATGTGGTAAAACATGTTCCATTGGCAACTTCTAATAAGCAAGCCACGTGTATTAAGCAAGCCGAAAATGACACATGAATTAATATTCACCTACAGTAGAACTCGAACACCGATGGCTCGTTTACCATGGGTGAGTCGAACACATTCTTGAGCCCCTAGCGAAATCCTCTACGTAAGAAATAGTGGGGGATAATTAAGGAGATTTTAGTCTTTTATCTTGCAAATGTATGCTGTGTGTACTCATTAGAATCGCCTCGATGAGGCGATTCTAATGAGAACACACAGCATACATATTCATTATAGAACACCGAAAAGATGTCAAAATGTATCTCGTTATGCCCCCTGACAGTAACCTCAGTGGCTCGAACTACCCCTGTCTCGAACAGATTTTCGAGGTCCCAAAGGTGTTCGAGCTATTGAAGTTTGACTGTATATTTTTTTCGCTAGGTTATTGTACCTTGGGCGGTAGCATTACGATTACGAACCCTTACGACATAGTGCATTCTTTCGTGTCTTCAAAGCGGTTACTTTTCTGATGATGGTGAACTTTACATATACAGTCGAACTTCAATAGCTCGAACACCTTTGGGACCTCGAAAATCTGTTCGAGACAGGGGGAGTTCGAGCCACTGAGGGTTACTGCAAGGAGGTATAACGAGATACTTTTAGTCATCTTTTCGGTGTTCCATAATGAATATGTATGCTGTGTGTACTCATTAGAATCGCCTCATCGAGGCGATTCTAATGAGTACACACAGCATACATTTGCTAGCTAAAAGACTTAAATCTCCTCAGTTATCCTCCACTATTTCTTATGTAGAGGATTTCGCTAGGGGCTCAAGAATGGGTTCGACTCATCCATGGTAAACGAGCCATCGGTGTTCGAGCCATCGAAGTTCAGCTGTATTATATTTTCGTCTCGATGAGGCGGTTCTAACGAGTACCAACAATCTATATTTTAAGCAGAAGTAAGAAAAAACATCTCATTTTTTCATCTTAATGTTTTTTTCGGCGGTAACGTTTACACTTGTTTTCGTAATGCAGTCGAAATCACGTGATTCGACAGAGTGCCGGATTATTTTTGCAAATTCAGTATGAAAACGGGATGTCTTAACTATAATCGAACTAAAAATAATAATAATAACAAAACGAAAAATTTTTTTTTAGTTATTTAAAATGCTCAGAAAATCACCACAATATATGCTCTTGAGCAAAGGAAACATGCACACAAGTTGTTCAAAACGAACGATGTCGTTAGCTAATATACCGTTAAAAATTTTATAATTTAATATGACAAATATGCTGCCATTTTTGCTGACAAAATGTGAGAAGCTTTTGCTGACATTTTGTTAAGCAAAAATACAAGAACTTTATTTATCATATGACGTCGCGTCTGAGAGTGTAATAACGCCATGTAATATTTTCGATAATCCACTAGTGGATTAAATATGCAAATTAGCTAGGTACGTCCCGTAACGTTACATGTACGACGTCCTTAACGACGTCGCGTTTGCTAATGGCGGAATACTGACATTTTTATAAACAATCGTGAATAAAATACGTTTTAAATGTCATATGATAAATAGAATCTCGCATTCGTGCTCATGTGTTATTGAATTTATTAAACTCGTTGAGGAAAAGGGATAAAATGCTCGGCAAAGCCTCGCATTTTATCCCTTTACCTCAACTCGTTTAATAAATTCAATAATACATGAGCACTCATGTAAGATCCTCTATATATTACACTTGCTAGAACAGTTAACAATTTGACTACTAACGAGCTCGTTAAGCTAACGATGCTTTGAACAACTGGGCCCTGGTTGAAGCCTCCGTGGTGTTGTGGATACGCTACTCGCCTTATAAACCAGGGATAGCAGGATCGATCCCGGGCTTCTCCAGACTTTCGGATGAGTCTTTAAACAGATGTCCCGTCTCCGTATGACCTTAGCTGTTGGTGGGACGTAAAACTCAAACACTCACTCACTCACTGGGTCCTGATTTGAGTTTGTATACAGCCCAGTCAGCACTATTTTAAGTCATTTTTGAGCCAGTCAGTTTACATATCCACACTTTCCCTGGGCAGGCTTATACGAAAGCGGTTAACCAGTACAGTGCACATTCTTTCGCCAGAAACTGACAACTGTCCTTCTTGAATCAGCGGAAGGGAGAGAATGGCCGTAGATCAATCTCCACGAAAGAATGCACTCTGCTTTGTCATACATGTGCTAGGTCCGAAAGAACTAAAGATGCAGCAAATGTCCAGATACATGTGTTGAAAAAAAAAGCATTGTTTTCTTTTTTATCTGTTGGTTAATTAACATGCATGGTTGAGCATTAACCCATAAAATGCCAATCACGACAATTGTCGTCTGCTTTGTCGTCTGCCGGTTACTTTAAAGTAATTTTTCGGCAAACAGTGTGGACCCTGGTCAGACTGCTCTTAGGAGCAGTCTGATCTGGGCCCACACTGTTTGCTAGTATGCAAAATGTTTTTAAAATGTTTGAAAAAAAAAAAACAGCAGACGACATAAGCAGACGACATTTTCAGATGTAGCATATCAGTCATTACTTTACTTACGCAATGACGATCAAACGTCACATTACATGTACATGCAACAAGTTCATGTAATGAACACCCTCTTAACGGCACTTTATATTAGGAAAACAAGGGTTTACAGGGATATACATTATTTTTCTTATTTCTGCTCCATGACCACAGCTTATGTTTGGAGTATAAATAAGAAAAATATCATTGTCGAATTACAACAACACACCCGTGTGGCATGGTTCATTTTTTCACATTTCCGAAATGGCTACCTTTCTGATGAATATCCGTGATATATTTGTCATTTATACTGCACACATAGGTTGTGGGTACTCGTTTGAACCGCCTCGTTCAGGCGGTTCTAACGAGTACCCAAAACCTATGTCTTGGAGCAGAAATAAGACAAATACTGTTTACCCCCGTAAACCCCATGCTTCGCTATATAATGTAGGGTTTAGGAGGGGTGGGGTGGTGTTCATTTCACGGACTTGTTCACGTGATGATCTTTGGATATCTGAAAGAATGCAATATGTCACACGGGTGTGTTATCGTCAAGTAATGTAAAATAAATAAATAAATAAATAAATAAATAAATAAATAAATAAATAAATAAATGCACTTACTGCGCCAGAGTGTCTGTTACGATGATACTGTAAATATTTTAATTATTCTAAGAGCAGTGTAGTCAGACTCTGCTATAACCAACAGCCATCCTGAAACAAATCTTAAGTTTTCACTTATCGTTTTTTTTTTTTTTTTTGTTTTTTTTTGTAGCTTTAGTCACAAGTCAGAAAAGAATTAGAACATATTAATATTACACCACATTCCAGTCAGAAGCTTTCTTTGCGCATGAAAATGGAATTTCGCGGCTCTAGAATCACAAAATAATATATATGGAGTTAATATTCGAAGATTATGTTGCGGCGGAAAATGAAATGTATGATAACGGAGGCTGATTTCAATTAATATAACTATTTATAAAAATAGAAATAATTAATGAAGTGAAGCCCGTCCTACCTTCTCACTGAAAGTATTAATTATTTACAGCATTTTGTGGCGAACATTTACCGATAAAATTTGTATTGTTAACGTCTATCGGTAAAGTAGATTTCATTGTCGTAGAAGCGACGGTGCAATAAAATTGCCAAAAGGGCGTAGCAATATTATTAGACGAATAGAAAAAGACATCGCGTTTAAATTGATTGGTGGAGAGTTTGGCTGCTGCTTTGTCACTCAAATTGCCCATGCGCAACGGATGCTGCGAGTGATCACGTGTCACAGAGTTCGGAATCCAATACTATCAGATGGTTGTAGCGGAAATGCCGTGACAACGCCGCGGAAGAATATAACTTGTCTTTAATAAACAGTTGACATTAGCTAGCTTCTTGATTGAAACAAGTGATAACAGCTCCAATCGATTCTCACATTGTCAACAGCAGCAAAGAACGGTTAAGGTTGCGGGAAAACGGTGGTATATGCCAGAGACAATCAGTTTTCGTTGGAATATGAGCTGTAGAACTTTAAAACGGTTAAAATATTGCAATTTATACATTTTATATTACCTGCATTTAATTACAGTCAAAAATTCTATACCAATAAAAATCAAAAATGAGTTCCTTTAAGAGCAATGAAAACATTCATAAGAAAGAAGATGGGTCATACTACGTAGTTTCGGCTAATAAAGCCTCATCAGTGACCCTGTAATGATCCACTTTTTGAACAGTCCCAAAAGTGTCTCTTACCAGAGGACACTGAGAGTATGGCACAAAAAAGAAAGTGAAACACAAAATCATTTTAAATATGAATTTTATTTTATTTTTAAAGATTATTTCACTTATTTCGAGCCGATCGCTAATAAGATGTGGGCCAAACCCGGAGAAAAAAACAAATGTTACCCGAGCGAGACTCGGTGAGAGACCCAATGATTAAAAGTCAGCGCTCTTATCCACTAGGCCACGGAAGCCCGTAAAATATGACTAGTCTTTATTCTAGCTGGTCTTACATGCAATAGTGGAACACCACTGTACTTGATTTTAGCTGCCATATTCTTCTCAAACCTTTTGTGCATACATCACTTTATTTATTTATTTATTTATTTATATTTAGGATTCTCCCATTTAGAGTCTTCAAACATGCACAAGGTGGATATTTTGATTGACTGAGTTGGGGTTTAACGACACATCAACTCTTGTGAGTCATTTTGTGTCGTCTCCCAGAGAAAGGGAGAAAAGAGATTGAAGTGATCATAGAGGAGATGAAAGTGAGGGACAGTGTAGAAAATGAAGAAATAACAACATTCCTCCCTCTATCCGTACCTGCTGCAAGGACAGCAAGCCTTGCCCAACTGTAACCCTGCAGCCAATATTAGATGGACGCCCTACTGATGCACAATCCACAACACCTTCGGCGCACACACTATGGACATTGTGATAACACACCCATGTGATAAAGAGCATTCTTTCATTTCTCCAAAATGGCTACTTTTCCGATAAAAATTGTGATATTTTTCTTATTTGTACTCCAAACATAGGTTGTGGGTGCTCGTTAGAACCGCCTCATTGAGGCGGTTCTAACAAGTACCCACAACCTATGTCTTTTAGCAGAAATAAGCAAAATAATTTATACCCCTGTAAACCCCAATTTTCTCTATAAAAAGTGGGTTTCAGAGGGTTATTTATTTCACGGACGTTGATAACATGTTGTCAATTGATACGGCTAGATACATGACATCAAAATACATTGAAAATTAAATGGGCTAGATACATGGCATGAATCTCCTCTAAATGTCTGCGGACAGGAAAGGCTCGTGCGAGATTGTGCTTGTGCGCAGGTTCGCCCGAGCCTTTTTTGGGCGACTATTCGATATGTACCCTATTCTCATGGAATTGACCATTTTATTTATTTATTTAGTTATTTTATACAGGCCGCATGGCTTAGTGGATAAGAGCACTGTCTCTTAATCAATCGGAATCTCATGGGTGCGTCACATATGTGCTAGAGATTCCGGTTACCCCAGGTAGGTTTTCAAAACTCGATATATCAATTTCGATGCAGATGCGCGTAAGTAATTTAGAGATTCCGGTTACCCAAGGAAGGTTTTGAAAAATGGTGAGCTTGAACATACGTTAAAGCTTCCTGTAACCCTAGGCTGGTTTTCAAAACTCGATATATCAATTTCCATGTTCATCACTAACAAGTCCGTGAAATGAAGACCCCATGTACCCCACTTTATATAGCGAAAACTGGGGTGTACGTGGATATACATTATTTTTCTTATTTTTGCTCCAAGACATTGATTGGGGGGTACTCGTTAGAACCGCCTCAATGAGGCGGTTCTAACGAGCACCCACAACGTATGTTTTAAGTTTTTATAAGAAAAATATCACGGATTTTCATCAGAAGGAGTAGCCATTTTGTAGATGTGAAAAAAATGCACTATGTCGCATGGGTGTGTTATTATATAAGTTAGAGCCTCCGGTTACCATAGGTAGGTTTTTAAAACTCGATATATCAATTTCCATGCAGATGTGCGAACATAAGTTAGAGCTTCTGGTTGCTCCAGGTAGGTTTGCAAAACTCGATATATCAAATTCGATGTAGATGCGCATGAGTAAGTTAGAGTTTCCGGTTACCCAAGGAAGGTTTTCAATTCCGTTGAATGAAAAATGGTGAGCTTGAACGTACGTTATCCTAGGCTGGTTTTCAAAACTCGATATATCAATTGCGCTGTAGATGCGCGTAGTTAAGTTAGAGCTTCCGGTTACTCTAGGTAGATTTTCAAAACTAGATGCGCGTAGAAGATTTTCAATTCCGTTGATTGGAAAAAATAGACAGCCAATGTCGAGCAACTTGAAGAATATTCACCGAGCCAACTTGTGAAAATATTCTTTGAAAATTTGATATAAATCAATTTCGATGCAGGTGTGGGGATCTATGTTACCATAGTTAGGGAGTTTTTACTTCGTCAGTACATAGTCTTCTCTGAGCGCACATTTGCTTTAAGACCATCATCGCCTGTGTTAGTCTAAAAATTGCCTAAATAAGACATCTAAGTTTATGAGGACCTTTCAATTTTAAGTGTTCATTAATTTTACTTGAGCACAGATGATGTACCCTATTGACCCTAGTTTAACTGCTGATGTTGACCTTATACCCTTTAACAGAAATATTGTTATGGTGCAGTGCGCATGCATGGAAAGCGATATCCCACAATTTCAGACGCGAAATAATTTTCTGTCATACTTCTTTCATATAAAAAGTGTTTTTAACCCTTTCCACCCTGTAGACCCCAACAGATTTCTTAGCAAACAGTGTAGACCCAGATGAGATGGCTCATACTGAGCCATCTCATCTGGGCCTACACTGCTTGCAATCTTTTTAATGGCTATTAACTAAACCACATATCTGTTAGAATGGATGTGTCCAAAGTTTAGCATGGAAAAGCCCACTTCCAAAACTCGGAGTTGAAAGTTTTAAGAGTAAGATCAAAGGTACCGCAGAGACATATTTTCCGGGTGTATTCAATGTATATTTTATTTGATATTAAACATTCCGCATTATTCGAGAGTTGGAAAATTTCATTAATTACAAAGTAGACGTTTAAGGAAAACATAAACTGACATAAAGAAATAAGCCAGGCGCAACGATTCGCATCTCTCAAGAATGTGGGTAGCCCCCGCCCATTGGGGCTTGGAGAAATAGATTGGGCTGCATGATGCGTCCACGCAGAGCTGAAACCCACCACACATGAGCACTGGTAAATCGCTTAGGAGGTCTAAGCCTGTCCAGGCAAAGTGGTGCGAGCATCCCTGCATATTCATTTGGCGGCAGGACCTGAGAGCCATTTCATCTCAAGGTCGGCTAAAAGTCCCATATAATTGGAAGCAACGTCACCGAAATGACCTTAATAATGCTGACGGGGACGTTAAGCTTCAAATTAAACAAACAAAAGCTCAAAACCACACTCTGTACTGAATAGAAGCCTCCTCAGTGTACATAGCAGTGCTCGTTTTCGAAATTAGAAGGTGCCAGGTCGATATTTCAAATACAGTTGAACTTCAATGGCTCGAACACCTTTGGGACCTCCAAAATCTGTTCGAGACAGGGGTAGTTCGAGCCACTGAGGTTACTGTCAGGAGGCATAACGAGATACTTTTAGACATCTTTTCGGTGTTCTATAATGAATATGTATGCTGTGTGTACTCATTAGAATCGCCTCATCGAGACGATTCTAATGAGTACACACAGCATGCATTTGCAAGATAAAAGACTAAAATTTCCTTAATCATCCCCCACTTTTCTTATGTAGAGGATTTCGCTAGGGGCTCAAGAATGGATTCGACTCATCCATGGTAAACGAGCCATCGGTGTTCGAGCCATCGAAGTTCTACTGTAGATGAAGTCATTCTCGTTTTTTTTTTTTTTTTTTTTTGTTGCAATAAATCGTTATGTTAACAAGTCTGTGTAATGAATACCCCTCTATAGAGAATTTGGGTTTACAGGTGTAGGTTGTCGGTACTCGTTAGAACCGTCTCAAAGAGGCGGTACAACAAATATAACAAATTTCCATCAGAAGTTACCATTTTAGAGATATGAAGTAGAAGTGAAGGGAATGACCGGGAATCGATGCAATTAACAAAGACACCAAAGGGAAAGAAGCACAAACGAGAAACAACTAGACCCTAATGGAAACACCAATAGCAGTAAACCAAACGGACAGTCACTTTCCCACAAAATGGCCAATTGGATATCCAAAACAAAAAAAAAATATAAGCGATACATACACTAAAAGACAAACAATAACAAAAATAAACCGCGACAGAAGAACCGCCTTGGAATGGTCAGTGAATCGATGGGTGGGGTGGTGGCTTAAATCGTTTTTTCGTAGAATGCATTATGTTGCATGGATGTCTCCTCGTAAAGGATGGACCTTATCAGCATTTGATTTTGGAGCCAGTGTTCATGTAGGCCTACTGTTTGCCGGTTTCTCGTATTGTGGGGCCCTGTAGAAAAGCAATGAAATGTATCCTTCATGACAACAAGAAGACATTTTCAACAAAATTCTAGAATGTTACATGTGTACTTATTTATGTTAGTAAGCAAACGCTTTGATTATTCAACGCTTTAAAGTGAAGTAACTTGTGATGGACACCCCTTTTTATACAGTGAACAGAGGAGTGGAATTTAGAAGGTATATTAAGTGAAATTTCTATATTAAGACCACCTTTGGGACTGTTCAAAGGTGCTTTTTAAGACCACTTTTCAACAGTTCCAAAGGAAGTCTCTTACTTGTCAAAAATGTGTATAGAATACACAAAGAAAAAATACCTGAAACCCCAAAATATACTTCAAGGGGAATGGATACACCTTCAGGGGGTGCAACTCCTGCAAAAGTATTTTGTCTCCCATGTCAATAGGGGTCAATTCTCAAAGAAAAGAATTTGCTCCTGAGGAGAAAATTCTTTCCTTGAGGAGCAGACCCATTTTGCATTGGCATAGGGCTTACAGAAAAGATAACAGGAAGTCCCGAAAGTTGTCTCCCTTTGAAAAATGGCGTATGAGGCGAGTAGTTTGATATTATAACCACAAGCAATTTTTGGTAAATTTGTATGTATGCACGATCTGCTACATATACGCTGCATTTATCGTCTGTTTCAGTGTGTCATTCTGCTTGCCCCACCCCGAAACGCAACCCCCAGATTAGATCCTTGGTTTAACCCTGGGATAAACATTCTTTACCAACCCAGGTTATACTATTCAAGGATAGGATAAGATCGACAAGGAAATCCGTGATTTTACCCTTGGATAGAAATTTATGTTCTGACCCTGGTGTTCCGACCCCAAATCGAATATATTCGCGTGTTTGATAAATGCACTGGTTGATTACAACCTCATACGCGGCGTCGTCATGCGTGACGTCACTAAACATTCCTGTCGTGTCATCACAAAATGGCGGACGTCGGTAACCGAAGTGTTTGTTTTGTTTGATTTGAGGTTTAACGTCCCCGTCAACACTGTAAAGGTCATTTTGGAGACGTTGCTTCCAATTTTGTGGGACTTTTACCCGACATTGAGATGAAATGACATCTCAAGCCCTGTCGCCCAATGAAACCAATAGGGTTTATTAGCATGGACGGTCCGCCTCGCACCGCGGTTCCTGGACAGGCTTAGATCCTCTAAGTGGTTTACCAGTACTAGTGTGCGGGCCGGATTCAGCTCTGCGTGGAAGCATCATGCAGCCCATATATTTCTTCAAGCCCCTATGGGCGGGGGCTTCGGTAACCGAAGTGACAGTAGCATTAAAAATTCGCAATAGAAAGCCTCGTGATGCCGGACAGTGTCCCTCGGGACGGATTTTTCCATCCACCCCTCACACCCATATAAGATTATTATATTCTCAAATTTATTATGTGCACTGTAGAAGCCTCCGTGGTGTAGTGGATATGCTACTCGCCTTATAAACCAGGGATCGCAGGATCGATCCCGGGCTTCTCCGGACTTTCGGATGAGTCTTTAAACCGAGGTCCCTTCTCCGTATGACCTTAGCTGTTGGTGACACGAAAACTCAAACACACACTCGCTATTATGTGCACTGTTTGGCCTCGACCTCATACATGCCGTCATTAAGTTAACGTTACCTCATGTTACGTGACGTCACTACACATTTCAGTATCGTCATCACAAAAATGTGGATATCGGCAGTTAAGTCGAAATGACTGCATTTAATTTTTATTAACCTATTTAGTACCAGAAACTCCAAAACATGTACCATGGCAAACAGTGTAGGTCCAGATCAGACGCCGCAGAACGCGGCGTCTGATCAGGGCCTACACTGTTTGCAAAATGTTCAGCAACTTTCCAAATAGATTTTTAGGAAAACACAACCTGACACCCCTAAATTTTGAAATGCTTTATCTAAGGAGGACTATTCCATTTGGTACAAAAAGGGTTAAGAATCCACGATCAGAAATGAAAGAAAACACGAAAAACATCTAACACCGGATGTAAAGGGTAGATAAAAAAATCCGTGTCCCGGGATCTGATTCCGGCATTACTCGGCAAGCCTCGTGATACAAGACTGACCCTCTGAACGGGCTTTTCTATCCACCAAGTTTCTTATAATGTATTCGAGGCAATTAGAATGAAATGTCTTTTTCAACAAAACGAAATGTTCGTCTGTCACTGCTATGCCCCCGCCCATCGCGGGACTTGAAGAAATAAATGGGCTGCATGATGCTTCCGCGCAGAGTTGAGTCCGACCGCACACGAGAACTGGTAAACCCATATGTGAAAGTAAAAGCATTAAAAAATCCTGAAATGCAGTCTTCCAAATCCTGAAAAGGCAATTTTGCCTATACTTTACATTGGGGCAGAAAGTCTCAAAATCCAGAAATCAGGAATAATCCTGGAAACTTTCACCCATGTAAACCGCTTAGAGGATCTAAGCCTGCCCAGGCAAAGCGGTGCGGGTCGGACCGTCCATGCTTTGGTTTCACTGGATGACAGTGCTTGAGATGTCATTTCATCTCAATGTCGGTTAAACGCTGTAATCGTCCGAACATGGGTGCTGGTAAACCGCTTAGAAGGTCTAAGCCCGTCCTGGCAAAGTGGTGCGAGTCGGACCATCCATTCATATAACCCTATTTGTTTCATTGGTGGCAGGGATTGAGATGTCATTTCATATATAGTCATTATAGTGTTGACCGGGTCGTTAAACATCAAATCAAACAAATCGTCTGTCACTGCTGACATAAAATATGCTAAAGTTATAATGCATTTTTTACATCTCCATAGCGGTCAATTTTCTGATGAAAATTTGTGATACCATTCTTCTTTGCACTCAAAACATAGATTGTGGGTGCTCGTTAGAACCGCCTCATTGAGGCGGTTCTAACGAGTACCAACAATCTATGTCTATTAGCAAAAATAAGGAAAATACCCCCTAAACCCCAGTTTTCTCTATATAAAGTGGGGTGTAAGGGGGTGTTGATTTCACGGACTTGTTAGCTTGATGAATATGCTAAAGGTTAATCAATGAGAAATCCATTTTTCCCCGCCAAAACGAATATTGAAAAATACTACCAAACGACAAATTCATTGTCTTTGTAATTACTCTCTCGGTTTAAAAAACACCAAGGGAGATTCTTTTTCGTTTCTTTTTTAAAATACTGGTCATAAATTATACTTCAACACACTTTGGAATTATGAATGAATGCTCAAATGAGGACCAGCACGTGTTAAGCTCATGCGATGACGTTAAGGTTCCATCTGGAAGCAGACGACACTTGTTTCGAAGACCACATGACATCTGTACCCATCTGTCAAAAAGTAAGAAATTACTCGCAACTCCGGGAAAAGATTCTCGACAATATTTAATAGTACTGATTAGGTTGCAGTAAAAAATCTTATTTTTATACACTTGCGTGTATTTTGAATTCATATTGCGAACCTATCTTTTTTATTGATCTAAAAACAGTTATTAAATTTAATAAACTGATTTGCACGCAAATGTGTTTTATTGAGTTTTTGTTTAAGAAATAGATCAGCTCTTTCAGTGAACTGTTGAGTAATAAATCACAGTTTAGAGGTCAATTGTAAACAATATCAAACCAAGAGCGCGTAGCGCGAGTGATTTGTCTGCTTACAACTGACCTACAAACTGTGATTTATTAATGCATTCAGTACCAGAAACCCTAGAGGGGTACCTTGGCAAACAGTGCAGGCCCAGACCAGACGCCGCAGAACTCGGCGTCTGATCTGGGCCTACACTGTTTGCAAAAAGTTAAGCCATTTCTCGAACTAAATTTTGAAGAAAACACAACTTGACTACCCTAAGTTTCGAAATGGACACCTGCTATATATAAGGTGGACGATTCCATTTGGTACAAAAAGGGTTAAAGAACAAGTCACACACTAGAGCTAATCTGTTTCAGTTCTAACACACTGGAAATCGGCAATAATGTTGTTGTTTCCTGCGAATTCACCCAACCTTTCGCTATTGTTGGAAGAAATCCTGCCAGATTTATTGACTATAACACATGCATTTCAGTATTTTTGTAACGTTTTCGATGCAAGAAAAGGACGTTTCACCGTCTAACGTCATAGAATCTTCGAGTGACGTCATCAACGTTTCGTGTCACGCTCTTCTTCCCTGTGATTTATTGCAGAATAAATCACCGTTTCTTCCAAATTCCTATTCACATCGCGAAAACACGCCTATATAATTCTGACCCCTTTGAACCCCACTGTTATATAGTAAAACAGGTGTCTGCAGGGGTAAAGCCTAATGTTCTTATTTCTGCTCTAAAATATGGATAGTGGGTCCTCGTTAGAACCGCCTCTATGATCGATGGGGCGATTCTAACGAGTACGCACAATCTATATTTTGAGCAGAAATAAGAAAACTATCACAATTTTTCATCTTGCAATCTTCGTTTTTTCGGCCATAAAATTTACAATGTATTTGTATAGGTGTGTTTTCTTGATGGGCGTGCTATATTAGAATTCTAATTTTAATTACCATAACCCTGGGGGCATAAGACGTTAAATCAAAGGTGAATCAACGTTGAAAACATTTCAACGTTGGTTGAAAGTTGATTAAACGTTGAGTGTCTGCTAGAAAAAAAAGCAAAATATAAGTGGAGGCAATGATCAGGAATCGATACAATCAACCCACAGCTCCCGTCAGAGACACCAAAGGGAAAGAAACACAAACATGAAACAACAGACCTAATGGAAACGTCAATAGCGGAAAGCCAAAAGGACAGTCACTTTCCCACAAAATGGCCAAAATGCAAACCCATTATGATAACTTACTCGTGCGACATAGGGCTTTTGTCATCTCCAAAGTGGCTACTTTTCTGATGAAAATCCGTGATATTTTTCTTATAAATGCTCAAAACATAGGTTGTGGTGCTCGTTAGAACCGACTCATTGAGGCGGTTCTAGCGAGTACCCACAACCTATGTCTTGGAGCAGAAATAAGAAAGATATTGTTATACCCCGTAAACCCCAGTTTTCTGTATATAAAGTGGGGTTTAGAGGGGTCTTCATTTCACGGACTTGTTAACGTGAAGCAGTCACCTAGTTAGTCAAGCATACTAAACTCAGAGGGATGAAGACAGTCAAGTCTCGCAGCAAATGTCCTGTTTGCTAGATTCGCTTCTGAACAAAAGTCTGCTCTTGAAGCGAAGAATTTACCACAGGGGCTTCATCGAGTGAACAGGTCTGCCTGACCCCGGGGTATAAAACGTATTTCATGCGCAACTCACCTGAATATGATATTTGCCATGCTCATAACCTTCAAAATACAAATAAATACGGCGATTTTCCTATTCAGTCCAATAGAGAATGATATTTTGTTCTGCTTATCAATTTTGAAATGCCATCATTTGTTTGCATTTTAAAAATTGGCGGCATTTTAAAACATATGAGTAGCACAAATTTCATGCACAAGTGAGTAAAGCTTGAAAACAAGTTTTATTTAATGCTTAGCAGTTCTGAAATAAATAAAAGTAATATCGTCACAGGTTATGTTTTACTGCCATCAAAAAACATGTGATAAAATATTGCGACAAAGCCTTCGAAAGATCAGGTAGAAATCTGTTTTTGTCTATAAAAAATTCTAATGAAGTTTTGAATAAATTGAAATCCAGGCATTTTTGTCCTTCGAGTCTGTCTACTTATGATTTTTCAACCCTTTACACTACACTTCCTCATAATCTTATAAAAGAAAATTTTAATGATTCCATTGAATGGACATATCATAGGGAAGACTCCCTCTATTTTGCATGTAATGTAAGAAATGCTTTTTTTACTTCTAAAGAACATAAAAATTATACTTTATGGTCATGCCAGAAAGTGTGTGAAGCACTCACCTTTCTACTTGACAACGTTTACACAAGATTTGATACTAAGTTATTTAGACAAGTTGTGGGTATTCCGATGGGTACCAATTGCGCACCACTTGTGGCTGATCTGTTTTTGTTTTGTTATGAGAGAGACTTCATGATGTCCCTTTCTGCTGAAAACCAGTCTGAAATCATTGAAGCTTTTAGCTCCACTTATAGAAATTTGAATGATTTATTAAATACAGTAGAACTTCGATGGCTCGAACCCCTTCGGGACCATAGAAATTTGTTCGAAACAGCGGTAGTTCGAGCCACTGTTGCATACTTCCAGAAAACATAACGGGGGTATTTTTGGACTTTTTTCGGTGTTCTGTAACATAAATGTATGGTGTGTGTATTCATTAGAATCGCCTCATTGAGCGATTCTAATGAGTACACACAACACACATTTGCAAGATAAAAGTCGAAAATCTCCTTAATTATCCCACACTTTTTCTTATGCAGAGGAATTCCCTAGGGACTCAAAAACGGGTTCGACTCAGCCATGGTAAACGAGCCATCGGTTTTCGAGCCATCGAAGTTCGACTGTATTGATAGAAGCCTCCGTGGTCGAGTGGTTACGCTACTCGCCTTGTAAACCAGGGGTCGCAGGTTCGATCCCGGGCTTCTCCAGACTTTCGGATGAGTCTTTAAAACCGAGGTCCCGTCTCCGTATGACCTTAGCTGTTGGTGGGACGTAAAACTGAAACACTCACTCACTCACTCGACTGTATTGATAATACCTATTTCGATGGTTTGATCAGTCAAACTTACCCCCAAGAACTTCAGTTAAATAAAGCAAATTCTTCTGATACCGAGGCCCCGTTTTTGGATTTACATCTATCTATTGTAGATGGGTTTGTTTCTTGCAAAATTTATGATAACCGTAATGATTTTGAACTAGTTCAAACGAATTTGCGCAAATGTCTCATTGTTAATTGTTAAGAATTTAAATGTATAGAAGTCATTTGTGTTGAAATGGTGAAACGGAAATTCTTTCGCACTTTGAAGCGGTTTTGGCCCATCGGAGTCTACGTGTTGGTTTTCTTAAGGCTTTACTGATGCTCTATCTCCGGTCGTGTCCATCGGAGTCTAACTGCTGGTCTTCTTTGCTCCAGCATTTCAGTGGTTTCTTGCTGTCCAGTCCTCACCGTGGTTGTTTGATTTTTGTGTTATCGGCGATGTCGCACTTTAGGAAGCCTTCATGCGGACTGAACAAATTATTTGTCTAAATCGCGACTGAAGTAAGGGCGGGAAATGCGGCCGCGTAAAATCGATTTAACCCCCACCCACACCCAGTTTAATTCCTTTCACTGACCTTTTCAATGCGTTTCTTCTGTCGAGGTTAATTTTTGTTATGGTTTGTCTTTTAGTGTGGGTATCGCTTATACATATTTTTAATAGCCAATTGACCATTTTGTGGGAAAGTAACTGTCCTTTTGGCTTTCCGGTATTGTTGTTTCCATTAGGGTCTAGTTTTCCTTTCCCTTTGGTGTCTCTGATGGGAGCTGTAGGTTAATTGTATCGATTCCTGATCATTGCCATCACTTATTTTTTCTGATAAGCGCCATATTTTGATTTGGACTCGGACAGCGTAATACGTTTACATGTCCGTGTAATGAACACCCTGTAAACCCACTGTATATTGAGAAAACTATGCTTTCCAGGGGTGTACATAATTTTCCTTATTTCCGGTCCAAAACAGAGGTTGTTGGTACCCTGTTAGAATCGTCACAATAAGGCGGTCTTAACACGCACCGGGAACCTATGTTTTGAGTAAAAATTAGAACAATATTGTAACGCGTAAGCGCCAGGAGTCTGTAGTAATCAGTCAAGTGGTAGCGTTGACTGTGGTAGCGACCGAGATCTGGGTTGATCACATGGACAACAGCAATAAAGCCTGCTGTTGTATTGTTATCTCTGTGGTAAAGCAACCAAGTTCTGTGATGATCACATGGGCAACAGCAATAAAGCCTGCTGTTGTATTGTTATCTCTGTGGTAAAGCAACCGAGTTCTGTGATGATCACACGCACAACAGCAATGAAGCCTGCTGTTGTATTATTATCTCTGTGGGTAAGCGACTGGGTTCTGTGATGATCACATTCACAACAGCAATAAAGCCTGTTGTTGTATTATTACTTTGAGTCAGTAGTTGACCCAGAAGAAATGTTCAGCTAATACATATATATTCGAAATTAAATTGTTGCAATCAGGCAACCGAAACTATAACCACTGAGCTAGTGTGCTGGTATCTCAATAGGGCAATGGGGGACTGCACCAATGGAGCCGGTATTAACACAATCTTTAATTTAACTAAAGGAAAGAAATGAATACTAAGAGTTGATCTTAAATTTCAACCATTTTTAATGTTTAAAACTTAAAAGGAAATAAATTAACTTTCATAATTATTATGACTAGACTATTCAGACAAGTAAAGGTGGGGCTGTATAGCAGCTAGTGTATTTGAGCTACATATACAATGGCAATTACACCAACATTTCTCTCAAGTTATCTTGGGGTCAAAGGAAGAAACAAGTGTATAAATAAAAGAAAAAAATAAGAAAATCTGCTTTTGGAAAGAATTAATGTAATCAAATTCCAGAAAATGCCCAGAATTTAGCCTGCAGAAATAAATTCCAGTTTTCTTAACTAAAGTCTAAACTGAATTAAAATATAAATAAATTTAAATAAAATTTCAGGAGCACCTCCAAAACAGGTCTGCTCTCAATGGATGTCAGCACAGTGAAAAATGAACAAAATAAGGACAAATACGCAATGCGAATTTACACCAATACATACTGATACACTGGCAATACAGTACGTATTTACGTCCGTCTTGTGCGCAAATACGGAAATAATAAGCAACTGGTGTGACAAAGTTTACGCAACAAAACGTGTGCGTATTGGAGGACGTATTTTTGAAAAATACAGAAGAAATAAGCAGCGGGTGCAACAAATGTTACGCAACAAAATGTGTATGTATTGAAGGACGTATTCTTTAAAAATACAGAAAAAATACGCAGCTTGTGTGACAAACCTTGCGCAAAAAACGCATGCATATTGGTTTATATACATTTGAAAAATACGGAAAAATACGCTGGTGGTTTGACAAAGAATTCGGTTCGTGTTGACATGTGTATTCATAACAGAATAGAAAAGAAAAACAAGCCTATCAATTTCACGTTTTGCAGCTATTCGCATATGTATTGTTTATATGGATCACAGAAAGTAACTAAACATGCATATTGTCCTAGCCTAGGCTGGGAATTTTGTGCTTTTAGGCCAATGTTTTGCAGAATTGTACATATTTTGTATATTATTTTGAATACGAAATGCAATGCATGTCCGACAAGAATTTCACAGCAATATGATAATAGTGTACATGTAGACATTACGAAAAACTGCCTGTACAAATACATTGTAAATACACTGTAAATATTTTGCCGAAAAAGGAAACATTTTAAGATGAAAAATTGTGATAGTTTTCTTATCTCTACTAAAAATATATATATTGTGGGTACTCGTTAGAATCCCCTCATTGAAGCGGTTCTAACAAGTTCCCACAATCTATTTTTTGAGTAGAAATAAGAAAAATAAAGTTTACCCCTGTTAACCCCAGTTTTACAATATAAAAATGGGGTTCAATGGGGTCACAATCATAAAGGTGTGTTTTCGTGATGCAAGGAACACCAAAAGATTCTTGGTTCATTCTGATTCAACATTACATCACAAAAACACGCCTATATGATTCTGACCCCCATGAACCCCACTTTTATAAAGAAAAACTGTGGTTTACAGGGGGTAAACCTATTTTTTCTTATTTCTGCTCTGAATTATAGATTGTCGGTAATCGTTAGAACCGCCTCATTGCGGTGGTTCTAACGTGTAGAACCGCCTCATTGCAGCGGTTCTAACGTGTACTCACAATCTATATTTTGAGCAGAAATAAGGAAAATATCACAATTTTTCATTTAAAATTGTCGTTTTAAATGGTAAAATTCACAATGTATTTGTACAGGCATGTTTGCGTAATAAATTCCAGAGTCAGCTAGGCTACAGTGTAGGCCTACTAATGAAGCTATTAAACAACAGGAAGCAACCTCTAGCCCTTTCTTTGTATGCGCAGCTTAGTCACGCCCCGTCAAGGAAGTTGTTGTTGTCTACATAGCTTGTCTAAGGTTACGGTGGTTAGCAATCGCCAAACAGCGATCGAACTATTGGCTTGAAGACCTGTCAATTCTGGCATGGGGTTGCATCGAGGTTAACTGCATTTATTACATAAAAAATCCATTCCTGAAGTGACAATGAAATTGTGCAGATTTGGTGTGTAAAATGCTTTAACAATGGTTACAAAAGATAGGTCTGGAGAAAATGTTGAAGTGACAATAATATGCCACATATGCAGGGTGGGACCTTCATTCTTTTCCCAAAGCCAAGTGTAGACTATGAAAATTGTAGGTTTAAAAGATTAAATAATGGAATAGTCTGTACTGTTTCGACTGATAGATTAAAATGACAACATTTGATATAGTATCCACATTTTTCATCACTTTACAACCAATCTTTGATCAACATTGAACTAACATCGATTCGATGTTTAGTTTGTTTGTTTGATATGAAGTCGTCCCTGTCAACACTGTAAAGGTCATTTTGGAGACGTTGCTTCCAATTTTGTGGGACTTTTATCCGACATTAAGATGAAATGGCATCTCAAGCCCAATAAAACCAAACGGGTTTATAAGCATGGGCGGGCTGACTCGCACCGCGTTGCCAAGGCAGGCTTAGATCCTCTAAGCGGTTTACCAGTACTCGTGTGCGGGCTGGTTTCAGGTCTGCGTGGAAGCATCACATCACGTGAATAAGTCCGTGAAATGAACATCCACCTATTCCCCACTATATATAGAGAAAACTGGGGTTTACGGGGTATAAATTATTTTTCTTATTTCTGCTCCAAGACATAGGTTGTGGGTACTCGTTAGAACAACCTTCTGCCTCAACGAAGCGGTTCTAACGAACACCCACAACTTATGTTTGCAGTATAACTACCATGATACGCGCCGGAATTCGGAAGAAACGCCTGTAAAATGACCTAAATATTGTTTGCAGGGGTGTTTAATCTCAAACCAAACAGCAGAAATAAGAAATATAGGACCCCATTCTTCCAGGGTGAATATCAGACAGACACATAAATTACTCTCTGAACTGTCTGCACACCTCCCATGAGACTCATTGCTGGCCATAATTTACCTGCCAATGCCTGAGTTGTAAAATTAAAACCACCACTGGTGTTATCTTCTAGGTTTTCAGAAGGTCAAAGGGGAACTTGAACTCTGTATAGCTACCGTCTTGAAGTGCAATATCATTCCATGATAATCATATGACTATGTGTTACACACGCACGCAGATGGAGTGAGAGAGTCTTGAAATTAAAAAAAAAAATAGAAACTAGAGGCAATATACAATCTAATCAGCAAAAAACCAAGGGTGCTGATCAGACTGCATGGATGTTCAGGTAGATCCCAACTTTTTTGGCGTTGAAACCACAAAAGCCTTTTTATATTTAGGTTATTATTCTATCACCTGTGTAACATAGTGCATTCTAGTACTGGTGAAAATCTCTCTCTCTCTTTCTCTGATTATGTCCCTTTCATGAGAAATGGCCCTTGTGAAATTTTTTGATGAAATCTCGTCGGCAATATAACTCAGAAAGTATCAAAGCTAAGCCTTGAAAGTTTATGAATGGATCTCACTTTAGCCATGTGAAGCATTACCTTTTCAACTAGGAGCAAGCAGTGTTGGGGGCATAGTGTTTCTTCACGTGATGTTGACATTGTAGGTACCGATCAGAGTCTTGCAACACATCGTCTCATGATAGTTAACATTTCTGCCAAGTAATTTCAAAATTCATTCAGGAATAACTAAGTTGTTAACTACCCCTTTTTAACCTTTGACCTCTACGTATGACCTTGATCCTCGAGGTACTGACTGAGTCTTGTGCGCGAAACATCGTCTCATGATGGGTGACATTTCTGCCAAGTGATCCGGGAATAAATCAAAGCACTGAGAGTACTGGTGGGTCGATCGTCTCTGAGTGTAGGTTGGAAAAAAATAGTCCTGAGCTGAGAATCAAACTGTTCGTTTAACTTAAGCTAGCACAGTAGATCTGACCAGACATCGCGTTATGTGGCGTCTGATTATGTAGATTCTGTCAATGCCCAAGTGCACGAGCACAGTCCACCCGTTCCCGCCTATCGGGGCTTGAATAAATAGATGGGCTGCATGATGCTTCCACGCAGAGCTGACAGTCCCGTAACATTGGAAGTAACGTCTCCAAATGACCTATATACAGTGTTGACGGGGACTTTAAACCTTAAATCAAACAAACGAGCTCAGTCCAGAATTTTTCTTCTTACGATGCGCTCTGACGTCTAAGGGTAGTGCTTGGGTTTTGTTCAACAGAGTGGGGAGGGTGCAAACGCAGCCCCACCCATCTTTGGAAATTATCTCAGATTCATGCAGTTTTTACCCTCTGCAAAATACCTGAAAATCGCATCCTCAACCTGAACCTGCCCCTTTTCAGGGTCTGCGTACGGCCCTGAATCATGTTCAAAACTGTTGTTGCATACATACAAGGCGAACAGTGCCGACCCTGATCAGAAGCAATGTACTCTATAGCCGATCTTGGTCTATGCTGTATGTCTAAAAACGGTACCACCTATAAAGTCTGCGCTACTCATTTTTGCTCTTAAACATTTCCGTTGCCTAGTGGTTAAGAGCGCTGACTCTTGATCATTATGTCTCTCGCTGCTTTGGTTCGAGCCCGCCTCTGATTAACGATTGGCTCGATATGAGTGAAATAATATTGAAAGGGCCGTAAAACCAAAACCAAAAAAAAAAAAAAAAAAACATTTCTGGTCTCTAAAATTAAGTTCTTTTTACTCGACTTGGCATACATTTGTGTTACAGTTTTTTAAATGGAATTTCCAAAAGACGTCACGTGACAGTAGGGCCTGGATTAAGTTATTGTTTTTCTTTCATTACGAGAGCAACCTGGCAATTTATACTATTTCGTTTAACCCTCGAATTATATAATGCCACTGTTTAAGCAAACAGTGTGCAACCGGCTGAGCAGACGCCACATTCCGCGGCGTCTGATCTGGGTATTATCCAGCACACGATTCCTGTCAAGACTATAGATAGCTCTTGTTATAGCCTAGCCACTAGGCGTTAAAATGAATACTATGGAATTAAAATCATCTTTTGCATTAAAATGAACAGTGTATAAAAGTTTAGCAAGTCTAGTCTCTCTGGCTCAATTTTAACCTAAGATTTGAGACTACCAAATAGACTTGCCATTACTAAGAAGGTGATAATTTTTAAACCAATAAAAATACCCCCAAAAAATGATCAGACTTTTATTATCAGACTAGTAGCTAGTCTACTCTTGTTACATCGATAAAAATAGCGTAACGTTTAAAGTTCTATTTATAAACAATACTATTGGTTTTCCCAAATCAGTGATGGTCACGTGGACAACTGCATGAATACCGTTTGCCATTTAGTAAATTTGGGTCGATCGTAAACCGATCGATCCAAAAAGCTATTGACTGAACACGAAAAATGACCCTTTTTGACATTTGACCACTGTGACCTTGACCATGGAGGTACCGACCTGGGTCTTGCTTGTGACAAATTGTCTCATGATGGTCAATATTGTTGCCAAGGTATTTCCAAATCCATACAGGAATAACAAAGGTATTGACAGGACACAAGAAAATACATTTTTCTTTACCTTTCACCTCCATGACCTTGACCTCGAGGGTACCGACCTGGGTCTTGCATACGACACATTGTCTCATGATGGTTAACATTTCAGCCAAGGAATTTCCAAATCCATCAAGGAATAACAAAGATATTGACGGACGGACGGACGGACAGCGCAATGTCATTATACATGTACTTCCTTTTTCTCCAATTGTCGATTGATTTGATTGATTGATTCGAGGTATAACGTCCTCGTCGACACTGTAAATGTCATTTTGGAGCCGTTGCTTCCAATTTTGTTGGACTTTTACCCGTCATTGAGAAATGAAATCTCAAGCCCTGTCGCCCATTGAATCCAATAGGGTTTTTAAGCCTGGACTGACCGACTCGAACCGCTTTGCCTGGGCAGGCTTAGATCCTCTAAGCGGTTTACCAGTAATCGTGTGCGGGTCGGATTCAGCTCTGCGTGGAAGCATCATGCTGCCCATCTATTTCTTCAAGCCCCTATGGGCGGGGCCAAATTGTCGATTGTATTGGAGTTTAACGCCCAATCAACACTGTTTTAGGTAATTTCGGAGCCAGTCAGTTTACCTATCCACCTTTTTCCTGGACAAGCTTATACGAACGTGGTTAACCAGTACGCTGCATATTCTTTCGAAAGAAACTGACAACTGCCCACATAGAATCAGCGGAAAGGAGAGAATGGCCGTAGAAAAGATTCCATCATCAATCCCTTCGAAAGAATGTTGCCGACCGTGGCAGGTATCGAACCCGCGTCCTCCTGATCACCAGTCGGACGCGCATCCGACTGAGCTACCGAGGCCGGCTTTTTTTCGAAACTGGCCTATAAAAATCAAAGAACTGAGAAATCTGGTTTGTCGATTGTCCCTGAGTGTAGGTCGGAGAAATAGTCTTTGGCTGTAATTTAAATTGTTTCATTTAACCCTTAAATTCTCGTTTTTAAGCTTGATTTGTTTGTTTGATTTGAGGTTTAACGTACCCGTCAACACAGTATAGGTCATTTTGGAGACGTTGCTTCCAATTTTTATGGGACTTTTACCCGACACTGAGATGAAATGATATCTCAAGCCCTGTCGCCCAATGAAACCAATAGGGTTTATAAGCATGGACGGTCCGCCTCACACCGCGGTTCCTGGACAGGCTTAGATCCTCTAAGCGGTTTACCAGTACTAGTGTGTGGACGGTTTCAGCTCTGCGTGGAAGCATCATGCAGCCCATCTATTTCTTCAAGCCCCGATGGAGCGGATCGTTAAGCAATTAGTCTCGATCTTGATCAGATGCCGCTTTCTGTTGCGTCTGTTCTGGGTATACACTGTTCGCCAAGTAAACCTATGATTCTTAGATAACCCTCTTACGCAACACTCTGACCTCAAGGCGGCTACTGTAAAACCTGGTATAGTGGCCACCTCTATTTAACAAGCAAACCTGTCTTAAGCAATCATACCATCGGTTCCCAAATAGGAAAATGCATTAAAATTCACCAGTATTAATCAAGCACCTTGCTTAGCAAGCACAGAATACATTCTGATCATCCCTTTGGTGATTCTCTCTCTCTCTCTCTCTCTCTCTCTCTCTCTCTCTCTCTCTCTCTCTCTCTCCTCTCTCTCTCTCTCTCTCTCTCTCTCTCTCTCTCTCTCTGTCTGTCCTCTGCCTCTCTCTCTCTCTCTGTCTCTCTCTCTCTCTCTCTCTCTCTCTCTCTCTCTCTCTCTCTCTCTCTCGTGACAATAGGATGACAAATCCAGGCGACAATATGCATTCTTTCATATTTCCAGGTTACTTTACTGATTAAATATTGAGGCACTTTCCTTTACTCGTACGAATGTTTTGGGTTCTCGTACGATTCGCCTCATTGAGTGCTCACCATTGTAATACGGTTGATAGAAAAAGAAAATAGAAAATAGCACCACTATTCACTCAGTAGTCTAGCTCCTACACCTTAATGTCATATTTACCAATGACCAACCTTCCTGGTGTGTTTATCAAATATCTTTAATCTTGTCTCAGAAATTAACTTCCCAAGATAAAACAAGTTGCTATCAGAGAGGGAAAAAGAAGTAAAAATATATGGACAAAGATTACTTATTAACTTTAAAATATGATATCCGACTAGTAGCCTGTCTATTCACTCAGTACAATGTAATTTTTACGAAACTGTTAACGTTTCTCTCTCTCTCTCTCTCTCTCTCTCTCTCTCTCTCTCTCTCTCTAACGTTCTCTCTCTTTTTCTATCTCTCTCTCTCTCTCTCTCTCTCTCTCTCTCTCTCTCTCTCTCTCTCTCTCTCTCTCTCTCTCTCTCTCTCTCTCTCTCTCTGTCTCTCTCTTTCTTCGAGAAATACTGTAAGGCCAGGGAGGAAACCATTCTCACTAAAGCTGGGATCAGTCTGGATGATCATAATCTACTCATTTCGCATAAGGTATAGCTGTTTAAGGGTTCGACGAAAGGCGTTCAAGCTTAGGATCCCCTTTCGAGCCTAAACGCAGAGACAATGGGCCATCCAATGCGTTTAGTAATAATAATAATAAGAAGAAGAAGAAGAAGAAGAAGAAGAAGAAGAAGAGGAAACATAACGCTTTATACTCAATGCTTATAAGCATGGTGAATATTGACTGAACAAAAATGACAGTAACATATAGGGAACAGCCGAAGAGCATTTCTAGCAGTAAGTTTATAATGATTATTTAATTCAGTGATTAGAGCCATTAAGAAGCAATAAAATCTGAAGCTGACCAAAAGGGCACCTGTTGGAGAGAATAGAATATTTTATCAACATTGTGTTGAACAGCGGATGCAGAATATATTCTGCCTATAAAGCCGTTTGATACTTTTATTTACTTTCCTTACAAAGCAGGCAAGTCCATGAATGTGTTAATTTTTTTCATAAACGAAGTTTGGTGGTGGTGGGGGGGGGTATTCTGGATTCAGCTTGTGTGTGTGTGTGTGTGTGTGTGTGTGTGTGTGTGTGTGTGTGTGTGTGTGTGTGTGTGTGTGTGTGTGTGTGTGTACGCGCATGCATCCATCCGTGCATCCGTCTGCATACTTTCCGGACTCCCGCGGGGTTGGTATACTGGATAAAGCTTGTATGTGCGTGTGTACATCCGGCCGTCCATCCGCATACTTTCTTGACTCTACAGTTTGTCCTTACCTACCCACCTAACTTCATACATGGCTTTGCATACGAGTTCGATCATCGTCAAAATCTGACGCGTATCATGGGAGTTAAAGCCCCTTTTTCTTCAAATAATGCTGAAATTAGCCGTTCCCGGACTATACAGTCTATGTTTCCCAACTAACTGCAACCAAACTTAATACATGGTTTTGCATCCATGAGACCTCGGACGACTTCGATCACCGTCAGAATCGGGGGAAAAAGGTGGGAAGGGTATTTAAGTCGTTCTTCAACGACATCTTGATCCAGTTTATTTAGTTAGTTAGACATTAAACAAGACCTGTCACTGGACACGGTAGGTCGCTTGAACACGCCTTTCATCATATAACAAGAGGGCCATGATGACCCTGGATCGCTCACTTGATCCATACTGGAGGGGGGTGAGTGAGTTTTAGTTTTACGTCCCACCAACAGCTAAGGTCATACGGAGACGGGACCTCGGTTTTAAAGACTCATCCGAAAGTCTGGAGAAGCCCGGGATCGATCCTGCGATCCCTGGTTTACAAGGCGAGTAGCATAACCATTGCGCCACAGGGGCTTCTAAAATACTGGAGGGAATATAGTAAGTAGGAGTGGAGGGTTTGAGCAAATTTGATTGACAGTGACCCAAGGAACATTTCTGGGAAAATCTATCAAAATCAGACTAGGTCATTGGAGGGTTTGGCTATCATGTTCGTTTGAGCAAAATCGACCCATAAGCCTAGCTACAGTGACCTGGCCTTCAGCCTAGACCCCTGAATGTTGATCTTGCTTGAGAATATTATTATACCTAACATTTGTGCAAAGTTACAAAGTCTCTCTCTCTCTCTCTCTCTCTCTCTCTCTCTCTCTCTCTCTCTCTCTCTCTCTCTCTCTCTCTCTCTCTCTCTCTCTCTCTCTCTCCATTAGGATGACTAATCTTGGCGACAACATGCATTCTTTCATATTTCCAAAACGGTTTCGTGTTTTTGATGAAATAGAGGTACTTTCCTTTTACTGCAACAAATATTTTGGGTTCTCGTATGAACCGCATTAAAAAGAGAATGATGCACTCCCTGCCTAGTACATCCCACTTTTCGCTCAGTACAAGGTCATTTATACGAACCTGTTAACGTTCGCTCTCTCTCTCTCTCTCTCTCTCTCTCTCTCTCTCTCTCTCTCTCTCTCTCTCTCTCTCTCTCTCTCTCTCTCTCTCTTCCAGAAATCTAGAAATACTGTAAGACCAGGGAGGAAACCATTCTCACTAAAGCTGGGATCAGTCTGGATGATCATAATCTACTCCTTTCGCAAAAAGTACAGCTGTTTAAGGGTTCGATGAAAGGCGTTCAAGCTTAGGATCCCTTTTCGAGCCTAAACGCAGGGACAATCGGCCATCCAATTCGTTTAGGAATTTGACTTCAAAAGCTGGTGAGAGGAAGAAGAAGAAGAAGAAGAAGAAGAAGAAGAAGAAGAAGAAGAAGAAAAAACGAAGAAACACAACGTTTTAATAGTTTAAAGGGAGAGCTTGGTAGTCCAGGAGAAGTGAGTGTTTGAGTATACGTCCCATCAACAGCTAAGGTCATACGGGGACGGGACATCAGTTTAAAGACTGTCTGGAGAAGCCTCGGATCGATCCTGGGTCCCTGGTTTACAACGCGAGTAGCGTAACCAATACAGCACAGAGGCTTCCGAGTCCAGGAGAACTACAAATGATTGACAGAATCTCATAGTTTAATGAGCTATAAAGACATTAACATTAACATGTTTATCTTTGATTTTGGCAGAGCTGCAAATGTGATATTGCGAGAAATCAGTTGTGTGTTACTCTCTCTGCCATAGAGGGTTTAATAATTGAGAGCCCCCGCCCATCGGAGCTTGAAGAGATAGATTTGGCTGCATGATGCTACCACACAGAGCTGAAACCAAACGCACATATGAGTACTGGTAAACCATCAAGGTCTAAGCCTGCCGAGGCAAAGTGGTGCGAGCCGGCCCGTCCATGCACATATAATTTATTGGTGTGATTGGACGGCAAGGATTGAGATGTCATTTCATCTCAATATCGGGTAAAAGTCCCAAAAATGGAAGCAACGTCTCCGAAATAACCTAAATAATGTTGATTGGGACGCTAAACCTCAAATCAAATCAAACAAAGCAAACAAAGTAGAAATAAAACAAAGATCAGGAATCGGTACAATTAACTTACTCCACCCACCAAAGACACCAAAGGGAAAGAAACACAAACACCAAGCGACCAGACCATAATGGAAACCTAAACAAAGGAAGGCCATAAGGCCAGTTACTTTTCCACAAAATGGCCATATGGCCATCCAAAACAAAAAGACCAGGTGATACACACAGTAAGTAACAAACAACACAATTAACAAACCGCCACAGAAGAACCGCCCTGGAACGGCCAGCGGAACGATCTCCACTGGGGGGCTTAAATCGACTTTACGTGGCCACAATTCTCGCCGTTACTTCCGTCGCGACCCAGACAAACAACCCGCTCAGTCCGCATGAAGGCCTTAACGTTTGTTAGATTAATTTAAATAATTGCACATTGAACCATTACGGTAACACATCTGCGCGGCATTTTCCACATCTCCAAAATGGCCACTTTTGATGAAAACCCATGGTATTTTTCTGCAAATATATAATAACGAGTACCCACACCCAATTACAGAAATACGAGAAAATAATTATGTTTCTCCATGCAAACCCCAGCAGGTGCCGGTCCCGGTAGCTCAGTCGGATGCGCGTCGGCAGCATTCTTTCATGGAGATTGATCATGAAATCTTTTCTACGGTCATTCTCTCCCTTCCGCTGATTCAAGAAGGGCAGTTGTCAGTTTCTGGTGAAAGAATGTGCAGAGTAATGTGTAACTTTAAAATCTGGACTGGACTTGTGTACTGAGACATTTTTCAAGCCTAGGAAACTGATTAGAGGTTCTAAGCCTACCCAGGAAAAGTGGCGTGAGTTGGCTTGTCCATGCATATAAACCCTTTTGGTTTAATTTGGGCTTGAGATGATGTCATTTCATCTCAATGTCGGGTAAAACCCATACAAAATTGGAAGCAACGTCTCCAAAATGGCCTATGAAGTGTTAACAGAGAATTTAAATCTCAATTCAAACGAACAAATTGTTCAAGCCTACTCTCAGAATCAATTGCAGTTATACATGTACATCATACATTTTGTTTAGAAGCCTTCGTGATGTAGTGGTTACGCTACTCGCCTTGTAAACCAGGGGTCGCAGGATCGATCCCGGGCTTCTCCAGACTTTCGGATGAGTCTTTAAACCGATGTCCCGTCTCCTATGACCTTAGCTGTTGGTGGGACGTAAAACTCAAACACTCACTGATTTGAGGTTTAGCATCCCCGTCAACACTGTATAGGTCATTTTGGAGACGTTGCTTCTAATTTTGTCGGACATTTACCAGACACTGAAATAAAATGACATCTCAAGCCCTATCGCCCAAAGAAACCAATAGGGTTTATAAGCATGGACAGTCAGACCCGCACCGCTTTGCCTGGGCAGGCTTAGATCTTCTGCATGGAAGCATTATGCAGCCCATCCATTTCCTCAAGCCCAGATGGGCCAGGGCCGGTTACATCATACAACCCCAAAAAGTGTAAGCAAGCCGAAAATAATGTCAGCGAGCCGATGGGTGAGTTGTCGGGTAGGTTCCACTCGGAACAATATTGAAATAAAGAATTTATGAGCTCAGTCGGTCGGAACCCGGAAGTAATTTTTATTGTTGCATTCCTCATGTTAGTTTTACGTCCACCAACAGCTAAGTCATACGGCGACGGGATCTCGGTTTAAAGATTCATCCGTATTACGAAAACACGCCTATACACATACATTGTAAACTTTACCGACGAAAAAAAGAAGATCTTAAAAAGAACAAGATGTGTTTGTGAAACACGAATATGTCCCGGGGCATGGTCATTTTACCTTCGAAGTTGATCACAGGTCAAGATCAAGGTCACAGGTCAAGATCAAGGCCACAGGTCAAGATCAAGGTCACAGGTCAAGATATTTTGTTTGAGTAGGAAGACATTGTCACAAGGAGCCTACATGCTCTATATAAAGTTTCGAACTCAACAGGGTCAAAAGATATGACCAATAATACTTTCATCTTTTGGTTGGATGTTGTCGGTCGTCGTCTGACGTCATAGTCTTCTGACGTCAACACTTTCAAACGACACCTTCAAAAGACAACTCCTCCTGCACCCTTTGCCCAATTCCATTCAAACTTCACAGGAATGTTGGCTAGGTGACTCCCTACCAAAATAGCTAAAATTGTTCAGATGGTCAACAGAGCTAAAAAAATAGAAAAAAAAAATCAAACGACAACTACCCCTGTACCCTTTGCCCAATTTCATTCTAACTTCATAGGAATGTTGCTTAAGTAAACGTCTACCAAAACAGCTTAAAAGATCCCGATCCAATGAACAAGATGGCCACCAAAGCTAAAAACTAGAGGAATTATCACTAAAGGTGATGATTAATACACCCGCCTCAATACTTGACACAGACAGCAAACATAAACAGTGTCCACTGAGTCCATTCAGGGGCAATAACTCCATAATTGTTGGACAGATTCTCCTGAAATTTGCGTCTTGCACATCTACTTATCCTAGTGAATAAGTATGCCAAGTATCCATTGAATCCGACTGATAGTGAAGGAGGAGTTCAGCAGAAAAAAATTTGCAGCAACCACTTTTCAGTGATTCAGGGGCAATAACTCCATAATTGTTGGACAGATTCTCCTGAAATTTGCGTCTTGCACATCTACTTATCCTAGTGAATACGTATGCCAAGTATCCATTGAATTCGACTGATAGTGAAGGAGGAGTTCAGTGGACAAGATGTTTGCAAGCAAATCAGGGTCAATAAAGTATGTTTCCAATTGATTCAGGGGCCATAGCTCCGTAAATATGGGACAAACGTTAGTGAAATTTGCGTCTTACACATATATCCCTCCTGGTGAACAATTATGGCAAGTATCAATTGAATCCGACTAATAGTGAAGAAGGAGTGAGCGGACAAGGTTTTTTAGCACATTTTTGCAAATCAATGGCCGTAACTCCGTAATTATGGGACAAACTTTAGTGAAATTTGTGTCTTGCACATCCACCCCTCCTGGTGAACAATTATGGCAAGTATCAATTGAATCCGACTGATAGTGAAGGAGTTGAGCGGACAATGTTTTTAGCACATTTTTTTTTGGCAAATCAAAGGCCATAACTCCGTAATTATGGGACATACTTTATTGAAATTTGCGTCTTTCACATCTACCCCTCCTGGTGAACAATTATGGCAAGTATCAATTGAATCAGACTGATAGTGAAGGAGGAGTTGAGCGGACAATGTTTTTAGCACATTTTTTTTTAACCTAATCAAGGGCCATAACTCCGTAATTATGGGACAAAATTTAGTGAAATTTGTGTCTTGCACATCTACCCCTCCTGGTGAACAATTATGGCTAGTATCAATTGAATCCGACTGATAGTGAAGGAGGAGTTGAGCGGACAAAATTTTGCAGACAGACCACCCGACCGCCCGACAAACCAACCGACAGGCTGATTCCAGGATTCCCCCTTCAAACTCATATTGCGGGGGTATAAAAAGAAAATCGTCTAAATTTGCTTCAAACGCGAACTCCTCCTAAAGCCTGAGGCCAATGTGATTCAAACTTCATATGAACGTTGCCTGTGTGACTCTCTATCAAAATAGCTAAACTCGTTCTGCTCTGACAAACAAGATGGCCACCAGAACTAAAAATAGAAAAATCTTGAAACGACAACTCTTCCTTTACCCTTGGACCGATTTCATTCGAACTAATGCTTAGACGACCATCTACCGAAATAGCTAAAACGTTTTGCTCGGATGAACAAAATGACTGCCAGAGCTAAAAATAGAAAAACATCGTAAATTTGCTTCAAACGCGAACTCCTCCTAATCCCATTGGGCTAATTGGATTCAAACTTCCAAGGAATGCTGCCTTGTTGACTCACAACCAAAATAGCAAAAGTCGTTATGCTATGACAAACAAGATGGCCGCTAGAGCTAAAAATAGAAAAAATATCTTCAAACGACAACTCCTCCTCTACCCTTGGGCCAATTTCATACAAACTTCGTAGGAATATAGATGACCTTCTACCAAAATAGCTTAAATGATCCCGCTCCGGTGAACAAATGGCCACCAAAGCTAAAAATAGAAAACATTGTAAATTTGATTCAAACCAGAACTCCTCCTAAACCCTTGGGCCAATTGGATTCAAACTTTGCAGGAATGTTACCCAGGTGACTCCCTTTCAAAAATGCTAAAATCATTCCATTCCACAAGAGCCAAAAATAGAATGTACTAGAGACAGTGATACTCAGGTGAGCGAATCAGGGCCTCTGGGCTCTCTTGTTCATTAGACCTACAGCTGTCGACTGGGTGGTAAAACCACAACACACATATTGAGGCGGTTATAAAAAGTACCAACAATCAATTTTTAGCAGAAAGTTTCATAATTACACCAAAACTTAAGAGCCTTACCTGAGCAGTTTCGGGATATTTTGCTCACACGCTTTCCCTGTGCTAAAATGCCAAAGTCCAATGACGGAGGCTGCCATACTATAAGCTTCCCCCCCCCCCCCCCCCCCCAACCAGAACCGTCGACTCAGGTGAGCTAAAAGCTCCATGCGGATGCAGATGACAGATGCCGTCAAGGGCAGAAATTACCCCACCCCACCACCACGGCAGCTCCTGCAGGGAGCACAATGAGCCAAGGCAGCAAACTCTACATGACTGTGTGCACAGTGAATATTGAAAATAGCCTGCACACGTTCACGGTTTGATCAAAGGCTTCACTTGACTTCTTCATGCTGACAATGAATACCCTGACCGGACTGTGCCAATGTGCAAGCTGATGTGTGTATACAGAAAAAAACTTCAATATTGTATATATAAATTTTGCTGCACCCCCGCCCATCGGGGCTTGGAGAAATAGATGCGGCTGCATGGTGCGCCCAAGCAGAGCTGATACCAACCGCACCTGAGTACTGGTAAACCGCTTAGAAGATGGAAGCCTGCCCAGACAAAGCGGTGCAATTCTGACCGCCAATGTATATAAACCCTATTGGTTTCATTGGGCCTGGGATGTCAATTCAAATTCCCAAGAAGGGGACAATGATGGCCCTGGGTCGCTCACCTGATTCACAGTGTAACAAGTGGACCCCGGGGAAGGCCCCAGGGCTATAATTTGCATAATCTTGGTAGAGGTCTAAAAGGGGATGCTTTCATACCAAATACCAAAGACCGGAGCCTTCTGGTTTGAGACATACAGATTTTGAAAGGTTTTCCATATATGAATCTATATAAAACCTGTGGTCCCCGGGACTGTGCCATTTTTGCCCAAGGGCTATAATTTGAACAATCTTGGTAGAATTACACAAGACGAAGCTTCATACCAAATATCAAAGACCTTTGCCTTCTGGTTTCAGACAAGATTTTCAAAAGTTTTCCCAATATAAGTCTATGTAATCAAGTGGGCCGTGGGATGGGCCCATTTTTAGCCCCAGGGCTATAATCTGAACAAGGTTGGTTGAGGTCCACTAGATGAACCTTCATACCAAATATCAAAGACCTTGGCCTTCTGGTTGCAAACAAGAACATTTTCAAAGTTTTTCCCTGTATAAGTCCATGTTAAACAAGTGTGCACCGGCATAGACCCATCTTTGGCCCCGGGGCTATAATTTTAACCATTTGACCTAGGCTTTGTGATTTCATACAAGAGATTTTTAAAGGTTTTCTCTATATAAGCCTATCAGAAACCAGTGGGCCCGGGAAGGGGCCTTTTTTGCCACATGGCTATAATTTGAACTATTGTTTTAGAGGTCCACAAGATGAAGCTTCATTCCAAATAACAAAAATTTGAGCCTTCTGGTTTCAGGCAAGAAGATTTTAACGGTTTTCCCTATATAAGTCTATGTAAAACGAGTGGGCCCGGGGCCGAGCCATTTTTGGCCCCATGGCTATAATTTGAACGATCATGGTTGAAGTCCACTAACAAAGCTTCATACTAAATATCAAAGAACTGAGCCTTCTGGTTTCAGACAAGAAAATTTATTAAGATTTTCCCAATATAAGTATATGTAAAACCAGCGGGTCCAGAGGACTGGGCATTTTTGGCCCCAGGTCTATAATTTGACAATCTTGATAGAGGTCCACTAGACGAAGCTTCATATCAAATATCAAAGACCTGATACTGCTGTTTTAGAGAAGAAGGCTTTTAAAGATTTTTCCTATCTAAGTCTATGTTAAACCAAAGGGCCCCGGGGCGGGGGCTTTTTTTTACCTCAGGGCTATAATTTTTAACAATCTTGATAGAGGTCAACTACATGTAAATGAAGCTTCCTACCAAATATCAAACACCTGGTCATTCTGTTTTCAGACCAGAAGTGTTTTTTAAAGGTTTCCCTATATAAGTCTATGTAAAACCGGTGTACCCAGGGACGGTGGCAGTTTTGGCCCTAGGGCCATAATTTGAAAATCTTGGTACAGGTCCATTAGACACAACTTCATACCAAATATCAAACACATGGGCCTTCTGGTTTCAGACAAGAAGACTTTTAAAGGTTTTCCCCCATTTAAGTCTGTGTAAAACCAGTGGGCCCTGGCGCCAGGTTTTTTTTTTGTTGTCCCAGGGCTATAAAGTGAACAATCTTGGCAGAGGACAACTAGATACAACTTCATACCAAATATCAAACACCTGGGCCTTCTGGTTTCAGACAAGAAGATTTTTAAAGGCTTTTCCCTATATAAGTCTATGTGGGTGGGTCTATTGGTGGGCCCCAATGCGGGGGCATTTTTGGCCTCAGTGATATCATTTGAACAATCTCGGTAGAGGTCCACCAGATACAACTTCATACCAAATATCAAACACCTAGGCCTTCTGGTTCCAAAGAAGATTTTTAAAGATTTTTTCCCTATATAAGCCTATGTAAAATCGATGAGACCCGGACCGGGGGCATTTTTGGCCCAAGGGCTATAAGTTGAACATACTTGGTAGAGGTCCCATAGATGAAGCTTTATACCAAATATCAAAGACCTGGGCCGTACGGTTTCAGAAAAGAAGATTTTTTTTTAAGTTTTCAGTTAAAAAAAAAAAAAAAAAATCAATTTTTTGCTCCTGTTACCTAGATGTCCAACGGACCAGAACCGTTTGAACAACTTTGAAAGGAGACCACCTAAGGATAATTCCTGTGAAGTTTAGTCAAAATCCAATCAGTGGTTTAAAGAAATTGTTTACGCACGCACGGACGCACGACGGAGGACGGACAAAAAGTGATCCCAAAAGCTCACGTCGTCACTACGTGACAGGTAGCTACTTACGAAGAGGGTTTAGAGATGAACCCCTAAGATGCCATGAAAAAATCTATCCGAAAATGTTCTGTGTTGCATCTTCTTGCAGGTTTTGCATCCTGTCAAACTGTGTTGACCCTGATCAGACTGTACCTCTAACAGCGTGGACATTGATCAGACTTCTCCTAGCATATTTTGCTTCTCATTTTTTACGTTTCCTTAACCAGGTCGATAGTTGCTAAATGCAGTATTTGAGAGAGTCTACAATGCATGAATACAAAAGATTGAAATTATTATTACTGTCAGATTCTCCTGAAACTGGAAATGGCTCTGCCCACTCAGGAAGAGTTCATTTGGCAGAAGTGTGTGAATATATAGCAAAATAATGCAATAACAGTTGAACAAATCAGCTTGGTCTTCTGCTCTGAATCATGTTTTATTTATTATTTTGGTTTTAAGGCCCTTTCAAGATTGTTTCACTCATATCGAGCCGATCGTTAATCAGAGGTGGGCGAAAACCGGAGTACCCGGAGAAAAACTACCTGACCATCCGTTGCAGAACTTTGCGTCTCACATGATCAAGAGTCAGCGCTCTTAACCACTAGGCCACGGAAGCCCGTTTCTGAATCATGTACATGTACTTTAATTTCATGACTATTATATCTAAAGCATGATCTCACAATGTGCTAGTAACTTATCCTGTCCAGGAACAGTGAAGGGAACGGACTGGCCCAACATGATCTTAGCTGTTGACTGGGTATTGAAACAAAAATTGTATCAGAGAACCCTTTTATTCTGTTTATTCTGTTGCAGTGTGTTGGAGTTTATCTGACTGAATATCAGGGAACATTAATTAAGAAGGGCAAGAGGTTGCTCCCTACCGTTTAATTGCTTCAGCCCTAGCTGACACTAGAATTTACTAGAATTTAATGATGCATCAAAATGAGCTAAGAATCTGCCTACATGTATAGCGCATCTTGCTTGGTTGAAGAAGAAGAAGAAGAAGAAGAAGAAGAAGAAGAAGAAGAAGAAGAAGAAGAAGAAGAAGAAGAAGAAGAGAGATAGAGAGAGAGAAAGAGAGAAATCCAGATAAAGATAGGGGCTAAATTGCCCTTTAGGAGACATTATCACTGTACTGGCTAAGAATAAAGTAAAATTTATTTGTCTGTTTATTGATTTTGAGTTTGTTCGTTTCATTTGAGGTTTAACGTCCCCGTCAACACTGTAAATGTCATTTTGGAGACGTTGCTTCCAATTTTGTGGGACTTTTACCAGACGTTGAGATGAGATGAAATCGCAAGCCCTGTCGCCGAATGAAACCAATAAGGTTTATAAGCATGGACGCTCCGACTCGCACCGCTTTGCCTGGGCAGGCTTAGATCCTCTAAGCGGTTTTCCAGTATTCGTGTGCGGGTCGGATTTAGCTCTGCGTGGGTGCATCGTGCAGCCCACCTATTTCTTCAAGCCCCGATGGGCGGGGGCCTTATTTATTTGAAGTATAAAGGCCCATGGTGAGGCGATTACGACCAGTACCCACAATCTATCTTTTTTGTCGAAATAAGAAAAATAATGTATACCCCTGTAAACCCCAGTTTTACTGTATACATGAAAAACGCCAAATGGCATTATGGACGGGTTTTTGAAAAAAGGTCAACCAAAAGGTAAAACGTAAAAAGGTAAACCGGGACGCGGACGCCCGGCCGCCCGCCCGCCCGCACGGACATCGCTGTTCCTAAGGACGTATTTTTTCCTTGAAAAAAAAAAAAAAAAAAACGTCCAAAACATGGGGTCAAAATTATATAGGCGTGCTTTCCTGATGATAAAATGTATTCGCTAGATGGCAAACGGTGTAGAAGCCATCTGATCTGGACCTACATTGTTTGCAAAGGTCGACATTGCCGTGTTCAACGGGATAAGGACTAACAAAGGACCGACTAGACTGGAATCAGTCAAAAAGTTTAACCAATATCTTCTCCTTTGTATTAGCAATGAATTTATATTTTTCTCCTCTCTAATAATTTTTGATCTCCAAAACTTTTGGTGCTATGGGATTGAAGTCATTGCTTTTGAGCTGGGTTAAAATTAATAAGCATATTCTTATAAGTGAAATGATTAAATGAATGGACTGTTTCCAGTCTAAGGACCGACAGACGCACAGAACCGTAGCAAAACAATGTGTCTCCTCCCTTTTCAGGGAAGGGGGCATAATAAATAAAATAAATAAATAACTAAATAAATAAATAAAATAAATAAATAAATAAATAAATAAATAAATAAATAATTCTAACACAGCGCGCCTATATAGGCAATGGAAAACAACTGTGTTTTATTCTACAACAAATCACAGCAAGGGAGAGCGTGACGAGTGACGTCATTAAAACTGCAAATTTATGACGTCACTAGTCGATTTCCTTGATGTTAGACGGTGTAACGTCATTTTCTCGCATCGAAAACGTTAGAATAGGATATAAATGCATGTGTTTCAGTCGATAATTTTAGCGGGATTTCTTCTAACAATGGCGAAAAGTTGTGAGATTTTGAAGTAAACAACAGCATTATTGCAGATTTTCAGCCTGTTAGAATCGAAATAGATCAGCTCTAGTTTGTGATTTGTTGAGTAATAAATCACAGTTTGTCGGTCAGTTGTAAGTAGACAAATCACGCGCGCTACGCGCTTGTGATTTGTCTACTTTACAACTGACCTCCAAACTGTGATTTATTACTCAACAAATCACAGTTAGAGCTGATCTATTTCTTAAATAAAAATAATCTGTAAATGAATAAAAAATGAACCTATGAATTCCTTCGTTGAGACTGATCTTGAAATCTTTTCCTAAGCACTCTTTCCCTTCCTCTGATTCAAGAAGCGCTTCTGGTGAAAAGGATGTGTGCACTTATACTCAAAATAAATAAATAGATAAATAATTTTTACTTCTGTTATCGGCCCCCGCCCATCGGTGCTGGCTGCATGATGCTTCCATGCAGAGCTGAAACTGACCCGCACACGAGTACTGGTAAACTGCTTATAGGATCTAAGCCTGCCCAGACAAAGCGTTCCGAGTCGGCCCGTCCATGCTTATAAACCCTATTGGTTTCATAATTGGGCGACAGGGCTTGAGATGTCATTTCATCGCAATGTCGGGTAAAAGTCCCACAAAATTGGAAGCAACGTCTCCAAAATGACCTTTACAGTGTTGACGGGGACGTTAGACCTCAAATCAAACAAAATTACTTTTGTTACTCAGAGATATTCTAAGCCAATGGCCCAATGCAGTGATAATGTCTCCCAAAGGGCAATTAAGCCCCTATTTTCTTAAAGACCGGCCCTAGTTATCAGTGGCATTCTAGTGAAATGGCCATTAATCCGAGTTTAATATAATTTATGTTGTTGTACTGGTCAGCTGTAAGGTCTGGCGATTTGTTGATTTCTTACACAATGTTGCAATATGTAACTGATGTCAATGGCATGTACATGTACTTTGGTTTTGGTTTTTTACGGCCCTTTCACCATTATATCACTCATATTGAGCCGATCGTTAAACAGAGGTAGGCGAAAACCGGAATGCCCGGAGAAATACCACCTGACCTTCCGTTGCAGAACTTGGCGTCTTATATGTGGCCCCAGCGAGGCTCGAACCCACGGCGGTGAAAGACCTAATGGCTATGAGTCAGCGAGGTATGCACAAGATAGCCTGCTCCAAACAAAACGAATAATACTTTTTTATACGTACATGTCTGGGCAAACAAATTCAGTGGACATTTGACGCCTATTCAAATATATTGGTAAAATTTTAGCACCAAAATAAAAAAATAAATAAATAAATAAATAAATAAAAATAGAACTAAACTTTTAAGGTAACAATCCTGATATTTTTCATGTTTCTGCTCGAAACACAGACCGTGGGCAATCGATAGAATCGCCTCGGCGAGGCTGTTTTTATGACTACCCATAATCTATGTTTTTCAGAAAAAAATCCTGATATTTTTCATGCTTCCGCTCAAACCAAAGACTGTGGATACTCGAAAGAATCGCCTCGGTGAGGCTGTTTTTACGATTAACCACACTCTATGTTTCTGAGCAGAAAAAGAAAAATAATGCTTATCCCCGTCAATTCCAGTTTTACTATTTCAAAATGGGGTTTAAGGGGTCAGAATTATATAGATGTACTCGTAATTTGTGACAATATACAGATCGCGAAGGTAAAGAAAATAAAAGCCAAAAGTGAACTAAGGCCCCCAAAATTAGCCGTGTTTTCGCTAACCCAACGACCCTGCTTCAGACACTGACTCTACTATATAGTTTTATTAATAAAGAACAAAATAAAAATTTAAACACTAACCCTGTCATTTTCAATATCCGACCCTACCCAGTGTCGTCTTTGCATTTTCCCATAGTATTACAATTTTGTAGTTTTGGTCATTTAGTACCTTCAAAAATACAGAGCTGAATTTTATGAGCATTTAAAATGAATTATGATATACAATCCAAGTATCAACATGACAACTTTATTAATAAAAAACATGTACACGCCAAAAACAAAAAAATACAGGCCCGACCCTGTATTTTTCGAGGGAAAAAAATAAAATAATAAAAAATAGTTTCTCCCACCTACTGACCAAATTTTTTTTTCAGCATGCATTACGCAAACACGCCTATACAATTGCATTGCCACCTTTATCGCCGAAAAAATGAAAAATTTAAGATGAAAAAATTGTGATTTTTTTCTTAATTCTGCTCAAAATATAGATTGTCGGCACTCGTTAGGACCACCTCATCGAGGCGGTTTTAACGAGTACCCACAATCTATATTTTAGAGCAGAAATAAGATAAATAAGGTATACCCCGAAAACCCTAGTTTTACTATATAAAAGTGGGGTTCAAGGGGGTCAAAATTATATAGGCGTGTTTTCGTGATGGATAGTAGAATTTACGCCTAGGTAAAGGTATCAAACACTTGTTCTTAAATATCGAGGCGACTGCGTATTTGTGATTGTCGTATTTCAAATCCGCAAAACGCGTTTTGTCACACACTCAATGCGTATTCTTTTGGAATAAGTGCATCTGCGTCAGCATGCATACGCAATGCGTATGGTTTACCGATACGCTCAATGCGTCTGCATGATTAAAACTTCGCAATACGCGCAATGCGTATTCGTTTCATATACGCACGATGCTTTTGCACACGTAAACTTTGTCACACACGTATTTGCGTATTTCTGTTTATTTTGTCGACTTTTTGCTGTGCAGATCTCAGGCCCCCTCCATGAAAGTTTGGAGGAACTTATATATCCCCAGCCTCCCCACAATCCCACAAGTGTTCCATGTAGGATTCCCCACTCCTTTCTCTGGTGGAAATGTGGGAAGCAACTGTGAAATTCAGTATACCACTTCAATTTGACCCCAAAATAAACATTATCCTTGAATTAAAGACATAAACATTTTTATATCAGATTAAAGAGAAATGATTGCTTTATCTTATGGTGAAAAGGATTTTCCAATCAAAGATGATACCTAAAAGTGCCAGAAGTAAATGTAATATTTTCTGAAGTTTGTATTGGTTTTTTCCCTTTAAGCGCCTGCCAAAATCTAATTTTAGTAACATCCTTTACCTAGACACCGGTCACCTGATATAAATACATAATGGCTGCTGTAGGTAAAAGATGGAGCAGTATAGGGAGCTTACCACTAAATATTTTCCATAGACGACAATAGTAACATTTTTCCATCTCCAACAAAAACTGTACATGCAAAATATTTCAAACCTTGGTGGTTTGTAGAGCAACTCTAGCTGAATAAATCCCAAAGAAAAAATCCACATGTAGCCCGTCTCCTTTTTGAGCTATTGTCCGCCATATTGTTGATGTGTAGCGCCGCAGTGAACAACAGGGCAATTTTTTCTCAAAGGGGTGACCATGAAAATGTGGCAGCAATATTTTTGGGCTTGCAGATATAATTGCAAAGCATCTATTATTTTGTTTTGCTATAAGTACCCTTTTCTTAAAATGAAATAATTCCAGCCTATATAACCAATGAAATGCACAGCTGGTATTTGATCCTCTATCAAATCTTCTGTCCCAAAGTGCTGGTTCCCCAGCTCAGCAATATTTAGTGTTAAGCTACCTATACCAAACCCTTATTGTCTTTATGATCCATCAAAAGCATTGTCAAATAGAAATTTAGATCATATCTAATAATTTAAGCATGCATAATAAATGTTCAGTGACAAAGAATCTTTGAAGTTTGCGAAAAAGTTATCGCTTTCAGATTCTACAATGAAAGCCAAACAAACAATATTTTGTGAAAAAGGGCAAAGTTTATCTCTTTCTGGAATGGAACCCAGACACCGGCTGGCATCAGTGGTTTGGCATCAGTGGTTTTTCTCCTATGTCTTTGGTACACTTCAATCCTAAAATGCACTAAAGTATGCCTTAATAGCATACCAACTGGTATTTATGGCTGATTTCACACCTATACCCCCTATTTTATGTAAAAATGGCATTTTGAGGATATTTTGATGATAAAACTTTGACAAAAATGATTATAAATGCCTCAATACCATGAGAAATAGTGGATATATATCTGTTCAGACCCTTTAACATGAATCTAATCAATAAGAACCAATAAGAGATGAGAAAACTTATCGCGATATTGCAGCAGAGACAATTTTGAAGTTTTGCTTTCGCTAGAGACCAAGGCCAAAAACCAGGTAACCTTAGTGTTAAATTCCAGATGGAGTAGATCCTTTCTCTTGTGTTTCTGGTTATACACTTACTGTAAGACTTTTTCCAAAACAAACCCATTAACAATTGATTAACATGGCTTTAAAGTACCCTCCCCCCTCAAAATGCACAGATCAGAAGCAAAAACTGATCAAAACACCCAGTTAGAATTAAATTACCACAAACCTTACACTTTTTTACAGTTTCTATGGCAAACCACATGCCAGGAATATCCATTTTATGATTCAGAATTGGATAGAACCTACCAATGTGTGAAAATATGATGTAATGACTGAAAACTGGAGTGTGGGGCTGATTTTCCAACTTTTGGTATAGGGAGCTTACCACTAAATATTTTCCATAGACGACAATAGTAACATTTTTCCATCTCCAACAAAAACTGTACATGCAAAATATTTCAAACCTTGGTGGTTTGTAGAGCAACTCTAGCTGAATAAATCCCAAAGAAAAAATCCACATGTAGCCCGTCTCCTTTTTGAGCTATTGTCCGCCATATTGTTGATGTGTAGCGCCGCAGTGAACAACAGGGCAATTTTTTCTCAAAGGGGTGACCATGAAAATGTGGCAGCAATATTTTTGGGCTTGCAGATATAATTGCAAAGCATCTATTATTTTGTTTTGCTATAAGTACCCTTTTCTTAAAATGAAATAAATCCAGCCTATATAACCAATGAAATGCACAGCTGGTATTTGATCCTCTATCAAATCTTCTGTCCCAAAGTGCTGGTTCCTCAGCTCAGCAATATTTAGTGTTAAGCTACCTATACCAAACCCTTATTGTCTTTATGATCCATCAAAAGCATTGTCAAATAGAAATTTAGATCATATCTAATAATTTAAGCATGCATAATAAATGTTCAGTGACAAAGAATCTTTGAAGTTTGCGAAAAAGTTATCGCTTTCAGATTCTACAATGAAAGCCAAACAAACAATATTTTGTGAAAAAGGGCAAAGTTTATCTCTTTCTGGAATGGAACCCAGACACCGGCTGGCATCAGTGGTTTTTCTCCTATGTCTTTGGTACACTTCAATCCTAAAATGCACTAAAGTATGCCTTAATAGCATACCAACTGGTATTTATGGCTGATTTCACACCTATACCCCCTATTTTATGTAAAAATGGCATTTTGAGGATATTTTGATGATAAAACTTTGACAAAAATGATTATAAATGCCTCAATACCATGAGAAATAGTGGATATATATCTGTTCAGACCCTTTAACATGAATCTAATCAATAAGAACCAATAAGAGATGAGAAAACTTATCGCGATATTGCAGCAGAGACAATTTTGAAGTTTTGCTTTCGCTAGAGACCAAGGCCAAAAACCAGGTAACCTTAGTGTTAAATTCCAGATGGAGTAGATCCTTTCTCTTGTGTTTCTGGTTATACACTTACTGTAAGACTTTTTCCAAAACAAACCCATTAACAATTGATTAACATGGCTTTAAAGTACCCCCCCCCCCCTCAAAATGCACAGATCAGAAGCAAAAACTGATCAAAACACCCAGTTAGAATTAAATTACCACAAACCTTACACTTTTTTACAGTTTCTATGGCAAACCACATGCCAGGAATATCCATTTTATGATTCAGAATTGGATAGAACCTACCAATGTGTGAAAATATGATGTAATGACTGAAAACTGGAGTGTGGGGCTGATTTTCCAACTTTTGGTATAGGGAGCTTACCACTAAATATTTTCCATAGACGACAATAGTAACATTTTTCCATCTCCAACAAAAACTGTACATGCAAAATATTTCAAACCTTGGTGGTTTGTAGAGCAACTCTAGCTGAATAAATCCCAAAGAAAAAATCCACATGTAGCCCGTCTCCTTTTTGAGCTATTGTCCGCCATATTGTTGATGTGTAGTGCCGCAGTGAACAACAGGGCAATTTTTTCTCAAAGGGGTGACCATGAAAATGTGGCAGCAATATTTTTGGGCTTGCAGATATAATTGCAAAGCATCTATTATTTTGTTTTGCTATAAGTACCCTTTTCTTAAAATGAAATAAATCCAGCCTATATAACCAATGAAATGCACAGCTGGTATTTGATCCTCTATCAAATCTTCTGTCCCAAAGTGCTGGTTCCCCAGCTCAGCAATATTTAGTGTTAAGCTACCTTTAGCTTCAGAAGAAAGAGGCAAATTTTACTCTGTAATAGCAATAACATCTCTTAAACCTGATTGAGATAGATTTGGAACCACTCTATACAAATGAATAAGTAAGTGTCCAAATAATACTTCAAGTATTTTGACATAAAATCTCGATTGAAAATCAGACCGCATGGCATCATTTTCTACAATATACATGTAGGTCAGACCTCTGAACAGGGTAAACACAATAAATCAGCCAATCTCCAAGGTCACATCCTAGGACCAGGCCAGGTAGTGACCTAGCCCTAGCATGCATCCCTTGTATATCCCCTAAGTGGAGCAGCATCCCTCAGAAAAGGGAATTTTCAGAGATCTTGTCTGTGTACATGTACATTATGACTCACATCAACAAGTCCATGCAATGAACACCCCTTCAAACCCCACCTCATAAAGAAAACTGGGGCTTACTGGGATATACATTATTCTTCCCATCTCCGACCCAAGACACAGGCCATGGTCAACCGTCAAAACTGCACCAATGAGGTGGTTCTAATGAGCACCCACAACCTATGCTCAAAGCAGATTTAAGAAACATTGACAAAATTTCATCAGAGAAATAACCGTTTTCGGAATATGAAAGAATTTACTATGTCATACGGGTGTGTCACCACAATGATAGGTCCCTGAGAAACAAAAATGTTTAACAGGGACCAAGGCTAGGCCTTAGACCTTACATTTACCCCCCACTTTTGTGTTAATAGCTCCTGCTTAACACAAAAACTATCAGTAGAAGAATGCTTGTCAGACAGGCAGACTCAGCTTCCCTAATGAGCAGTTGAGTTACAGTTGCATGATGAGGACGCCTTAACACAAAAGTAGCAGGTACTTAATACTAGTCTAGTCAATAATTTTAAAACATAACCGTTAATTAATAAAGAATCTCCCTGCTATGCCATAAAAATTACCTTCCAGTATAATGCCATCAATCGCTGGCTCAAGAATGTGCGTATCACTTCACTACAGAGCTGCTTATCATGCATGAGGCACTATAATGCTCATTGTGCCATAACAACTATGTCATCCCAATATAATGCTATAAAGTCATGGCTCTTAAATGATCATATCAGTCATCACACTGTGAATACAAGTTTCATCAACAAGGCATCCAGGTTCATGTACTATAGCCAGGCATAACAACATTCATATGGCCTAACATGTGGCATAACAACAAAGTATTTGGCATCACAACTTGCATAATAGCATAACATATGGCACATCAATAAAATATTTGGCATAACAACTTTCATATGCATATCATATGGCATAACAACTTTCATATGTCATAACATACAATAACTTTTTCATAAAAAGGAGTGTGCGTTTGTCTCATCAAGCAAATGCCTGAAAACTATTATTTTTTTTTTAGCCAAGCTTGGCCTATCCAGAATATACAACAATATCAGGCTGTTTCATGTATATTCTAGGAGAGTTCTCAAAAGGATTTTGAAGTAGAATGCTGTCCTCCAGAAGTTTTGCCATACTTTTCATCCCTGACTCCACAAAAAGTTAGAGCCAGAAATGAAAAGTTGGAGTAAATTACTCCCAATATGGAGTTAACGAGAATTCTGGTTTTTCCATAATTACAATGAACCGACTCCAATTCCTTGAAAATATTTGCAATAAAGCACATTGTTTCCTCGAATTAAATTAAAAAAACAAAAAAAAAAACAAATAGGATTCACCTCACGTCTCAGTACCACCAAACTGGGACATGTAAGTAAAACCTAAGACCTAAGAGTATGGTTGAGAGAAATTGAAACATTCAACAGTTCAATAAATATTCCCTGAAAAGGAGTCCGTCCACTAAATAGATACATATATTATATCATGTTACAAGTCTGAGCAGGAACGCTCCCCCAAATCCCGCTTTACATAAAGAAAACCAGGGTTCATTGGGTATTCACTATTATTTCCTTTTTTTCTTTATTTCTTCTCCCAGATATAGGCTGAGGGTACCCGTTAGAACCGCCCCATTGGGGTGATTCTAACGAGAATACAAAAATCATTTTGAGTATTAATAAGATGCATATCACAAATTTTCCTAAAAAAAATCATTTTAGAGATATTTAAGAAAGTACTATGCCACACGGATGTGTTATTGTAATGTAAGGCGCCACATTATCATGTAAAAGCACTTCATTTAGTATTGAGGATTCCCGGTCCAAGTGAGGAATCTATTTTATTCCAGCTAAATTGTTACCGTATTACAGAAACAATTGTGCACTCTCATTTTCAACCATCAATAAACAATGGTCTCTATAACACTGAGGGGGAAGCGGGGGTTAAAAAAAAATACAGAGGGGAAATGACTGTTACAAATGTATTAATATTCTTAAATGGGGCTGGCAGAATTTCTTGGTCACTGCCTCCACTTCTATTTTGGTGACTGATGGGGAGAGATAGGGAATGCACATCTATTCCAGTAGCTTTTCTTTACTGCTCATTTCTTTCCTTGTAATTTTAATTTTAAGGTTTCACACATACAAACAGAAATTGCATAGGGGCAATGTAAAGGATCATCCTTATTTCAATTCCACTTTCAGTGTTTTCATTCACTTTTCTCATATTCTGTCTGAAAGTTCTAATTCACTTGAAAGTCCTGAATTCACTTGAAAGTCTGTTTGTACTTAATTATTGTCATGTGAACAAGTCTGTGTAATCAACAGCCTCCCTGAACCCCATTTTATACAGAAGAAACTGGGGTCTATGGGGGTATTCATTATTTTTCCCATTCCCGCCCCAAAACACAGGTCCTGGGTACTCGTTACCCACAACCTATGTTTGCAGCATGAATAAGTAAAATATCAGTTTTTCATCAGAAAAGCAACCATTTTGGAGATGTGGAAAAAAAATCTATGTCACACAGGTGTGTTATCGTAAGGAGCTTAAGTATCCTTTTCAGATATCTTCAAATTTTCACGATGTCCTTCCCATTTTATGGCTAGTTCCACACAGATACGTGAATGGTATTGAGGCTTTTGTGACTGTCTGTTTGTTCTTCTCCAAGAGAGAAATTCAGTTATTTCGCTTTATATTCTTATCTATTATTATTATTATTATTATTATTTCACACTCTAAAGGAGATATTTGTGTGTTTCGTGTTTCATACCAGCCATTTAGGCGGCTATATCATTGTTTTTCTTATCTATGGGGGAAGGAAAGGGTGAAGGAAAGGGGTAAAGGACTTAAGTACGGTTAACAGTTTCCTAGATGAAATTAGGAAACATGACATATGGAAACAAGAAACACACATTTATTCCCTTTAGCATTTTATGACAGGCCATATAAACTTGCTCACTTCTTTTATGCCATATTTATTCTTGTTAAATTTATTGAAATTTCCTAACACCGATCTTAATCGCGGGTTGGTCTCTGCATTCTCACTCTTTTCTATTCTGTTTCTCTTCTCTGGTCTGTCGGTCTGGTCTTCAGTTCTTCTTTTCCTGTCTTCTCTCCATCTTCTCCTTTCCTCAAGCTCCCTATCTTCTTCCCGCCTTTTGGACTCCCTTGCATTGGATTCTAGGGTATTTATGAGACTGTTAAGGCTACCTCGAAGGCGGTCGAAAGTGTTGGTTTGCTGGATGACTGCCTTCTCCAGACACCGGACGGCTCTTGTGTTTTTGTCAAATTCTTCCAATATCTTCTTATTGTGTCTCTCCATCATGTCTTGGAACTCCTTATTGATCCCACAGAGGTTGAAATAAGGCATCGGAGAGGTTGCCTTTGACTGCAATTCTATTGTGGTAGGTGGTTGTGGCCCGGGTGCAACTGAAGGGATTTCCTGTACCTCCTTGTCCTGCTTTTCATTGCCAAGAAGCTGTGGCAGAATATTTTCTACTACTTCTGCTGGCGGAGTTTGAGTGGCACATGTTCTTGGTGACTGGGTTGTCTGGTTGGACTGGAGATGTTCAGAGGTCTTCCAGGGCTGGAAAAGGCTTGACTGGTTGGACAAAGCACTAGAAGTGGTAACTGGTGTTGAAGTGGGAGGCTCTGTTGAGTTACATTGTAGCAGTGGCTGAGACAGGCAACCTGGAGAAGTGGTTGGGTGTTCAGGGATGATGGTGTCAGCAGATGTCGACAATATAGCTGGCTTCCATGAGGGGACTGGCCTTGGCAAATTAGTACAGAAAGGTTCTGTAGGAGCTGTTTGTCCGCCAAGTGAGAAGGCTGGAAATTCTGGTAATGCAGGTGTTGGAGTTGATAATGGCCTCTCATGGGTTTTGCTGGTATTCCTGGGTGATTGTAGTGATGATGATGGATATGGAAGAGGGGTCTGTGGCAATGATCCGACTCCCTGCAATGGTGGTGACAATGGTGATATCCTCATCTCTGGCCTAGGAGATTCTATGGCAAGAGGAGGCTGCAGTGCATTAGGGTCCTTCTGTAGGTTGGCAATGATGGACGCTACCAACGATGTCAAAGAGGCATTTGGATCAACTGATCTTGGCTGGGGCTGTGAGTCTCTTGTGTTGGCTTCCAACTGGTCTAGTTCATCTACTCCAAGACCATCAGGAAATACCACTTGGAAAGCTCTACCAAGAAGGTCATCCTTAGACTTATTAGCTTGAGTCTCCTGTGACCGTTTCAGGAAGAATTGAAACGATTCTTCCTGGCCAAATTGCCTGTAATCTTGGTCAGTGCACATCTTGTAAGGATGTTGGCTCTCTTTAAGATACGGTGCTGAATCTATAATGTTTTTCTTCAGAGCCTCTGACCTATGTCTGCTGTGATGATTCACATGCTGGAGGAGGGGTTTCTTCTCAGTAGACCGAAAGAGGCATAATGTGCAGTAAAAAAGGAGCTTGGTCTAGTCCTAAGTGATACTTAAGGATGTGTTCTTCTACCCGGGACTTCACATCCACAACTGCCTTGTTCCCCTGGCGACTGCAGTGGAGACACTCGTATGCCCTGCCCTTATGTCTTGCTGCCTTCTCTAGTTCCTCGGATGACTTCATTGGTTTGGACATGTTTCTTTCTGAAATTATAAAGATTTGTATTGGCTAGTATGGTCTCAACAGAACGGATTGTTGCTCAATGTCATCACAGTGTTTTGGGGCTTGGGTCTCATCAGAATGGATTGTTGTTCAATGTCATCACGGTGTTTTGGGGGTTGGGTCTCATCAGAATGGATTGTTACTCAATGTCATCAGGGTGTTTTGGGGGTTGGGTCTCATCAGAATGGATTGTTGCTCAATATCATCACGGTGTTTTGGGGGTTGGGTCTCATCAGAATGGATTGTTGCTCAATGTCATCATGGTGTTTTGGGAGTTGGGTCTCATCAGAACGGATTGTTGCTCAATATCATCACGGTGTTTTGGGGGTTGGGTCTCATCAGAATGGATTGTTGCTCAATGTCATCAGGGTGTTTTGGGAGTTGGGTCTCATCAGAACGGATTGTTGCTCAATGTCATCAGGGTGTTTTGGGAGTTGGGTCTCATCAGAATGGATTGTTGCTCAATGTCATCAGGGTGTTTTGGGAGTTGGGTCTCATCCGAACGGATTGTTGCTCAATGTCATCAGGGTGTTTCATCAGAACAGATTGTTGCTCAATGTCATCAGGGTGTTTTGAGGGGTTGGGTCTCATCAGAATGGATTGTTGCTCAATGTCATCCGGGTGTTTTGGGGGTTGGCAAGACCACGCATGGAGGAAGAAGGAAGAGGGGAACAGCATCCTATTTGCTAATTTTTATTGTCATTTTATATTTATATCATAGATGGTTTTTCTTCACTAATGTCCATCTGCTTTCTACTTAAATGTATGTTGAACATATTCTGTCTATCCCCTTCTTCCTATTAAGTCTGTACAAGAGTCTATATCCTAATGTTTGTAGCATAGTTCCCCTGGAGTGGTGTTCAAACAACGTCAAAGAAAGACCTGGTTATCAGCTTGACAAGTCTGCAGCTATTCTATCTTCTATGGCCCATCTGAAGGCAAATGCCTGGTGTGAAAGTGTAGGTTATATCATCTATGTAAGCATGCAGCAACACCCCAACAGGGTTTACATCATTCCTCTGTAACCATCTGGAGTTCTCCATAACCATAGCAGCCTGGGTAAGCAGTATCGTCTGGTTTGCGCGTATGGATGGGCTGGGATTGGCATTTGCGATGAAACTGTGGTGTTCAGATGTTGAGCTTTGGCCACTGCTGCCCATACTGGTTGATGGCTCTTGAACTCCTTCCTTTTCCTCTTTGAAAGTAGTAACTAGTGCTCTAGACATGATAGATGGTCTGTAATAAAAGGACAACCATAAGTTTTTCTGTGGGATAAGTTCCATGTATATACCCCCCACTTTTACACAGATTGCAAGCCTAGGAATAAAAAAAAAACAGATAAGAAAGAGTTCTGTTTGTATTAGACAATATATATATAAATTGTGTCTTCTGGTGCTTCTCCATATTGAACAGCTCTTGGAGTGGTAGCGGAAATAAAATTTGCTCTTCGGGAACTTGCTCTTATTTCTTCATATTCTCTCCTATCAGTTCAGGAATGGTAATAGAAATCTGAGGACTTGAACTGGCATGGAACTTCATCTTCTGTCTGCTGTGACAAAAAAAACAACAACAAAACATCTGTCTTCTGATTTCTCCCATCAGACCACAGGTTTGGGACTGTAATAAAAATATATCTGTCTTCTGATGTTCTCCCATCAGACCACAGGCTGGGGACTGTAATAAAAACATCTCTTCTGTCTTCTGATGTTCTCTCATCAGACCACAGGTTTGGGACTGTAATAAAAAATCTCTTCTGTCTTCTGATGTTCTCCTCTCAGACCACAGGCTGGAGACTGTAATAAAAAAAATTTCTTCTGTCTTCTGATGTTCTCCCATCAGACCACAGGTTTGGGACTGTAATAAAAAAATCTTCTGTCTTCTGATGTACTCCCATCAGACCACAGGTTTGGGACTGTAATAAAAAAATCTCTTCTGTCTTCTGATGTTCTCCCATCAGACCACAGGCTGGGGACTGTAATAAAAAAATCTCTTCTGTCTTCTGATGTTCTCTCATCAGACCACAGACTGGGGACTGTAATAAAAAAAAATCTCTTCTGTCTTCTGATGTCCTCCCATCAGACCACAGGCTGGGGACTGTAATAAAAAAAATCTCTTCTGTCTTCTGATGTTCTCCTATCAGACCACAGACTGGGACTGTAATAAAAAACTTCTGTCTTCTGATGTACTCCCATCAGACCACAGGTTTGGGACTGTAATAAAAATCTCTTCTGTCTTCTGATGTTCTCCCATCAGACCACAGGCTGGGGACTGTAATAAAAAATCTCTTCTGTCTTCTGATGTTCTCTCATCAGACCACAGACTGGGGACTGTAATAAAAAAATCTCTTCTGTCTTCTGATGTCCTCCTATCAGACCACAGACTGGGACTGTAATAAAAAAATCTTCTGTCTTCTGATGTACTCCCATCAGACCACAGGTTGGGACTGTAATAAAAATCTCTTCTGTCTTCTGATGTTCTCCAATCAGACCACAGGCTGGGGACTGTAATAAAAAAATCTCTTCTGTCTTCTGATGTTCTCCCATCAGACCACAGGCTGGGGACTGTAATAAAAAAAATCTTCTGTCTTCTGATGTACTCCCATCAGACCACAGGTTGGGACTGTAATAAAAATCTTTCTGTCTTCTGATGTTCTCCCATCAGACCACAGGCTGGGGACTGTAATAAAAAAATCTCTTCTGTCTTCTGATGTTCTCCTATCAGACCACAGGCTGGGGACTGTAATAAAAAAATCTCTTCTGTCTTCTGATGTTCTCTCATCAGACCACAGACTGGGGACTGTAATAAAAAAATCTCTTCTGTCTTCTGATGTCCTCCTATCAGACCACAGACTGGGACTGTAATAAAAAAATCTTCTGTCTTCTGATGTTCTCCCATCAGACCACAGGCTGGGGACTGTAATAAAAAAATATCTTGTGTCTTCTGATGATCTCCCATCAGACCATGGGTTCATGGCTTCTCGTGGACACTTAATACTTCTAACCACAAGAAAAATAAAAAAAAAACAATCATAAAAAAACCACTATATTTGTCAATACCAACTGGAAATCCTACAATTTACATGTGGCATTGGATAATTGTTCTACTGTGTCCCCAACTGTGGTGACAGTCTAGTTCGTACTAGCTGTGTCCACTCTGGTGCATTGTCTCCCTCATAGGGCTTGAGTTTGTTGTGGTGTAAAACAGACTGTAATCCAAAAGGAGACAACTGAACCTTATAGTCAAGATCATTGTACTTCTGTACAATTATGCAAGGTCCCCGGTAGGAAGCTTGCAATTTGGGTGACAGACCTGGCCTACAGCCTTCTAGTGCAACCCACTCTAGGTCTCCCACTTTATAGTGGTGCAGAGACAGTTTGGCGTCATATATTTCAGCCTGTCTTTTAGCACTCACTAAGAGATGTTTTCTGGCCACTGCATGGGCATGTTGAATTCTAGCCTTCAGATGTTCCACATAGTCACCGTAGCTCTGGATTTCACTGAAGATATTACTCTGACCTCCGTACATCAGTTCTGCTGGTAAACGAACCTCCCTTCCCAGAAACAGGAGATTTGGTGTCAAGTGTGTAGACTCTGATGGACTAGCCCGATAAGCAGCCGCAAGACATCCCAGATTTAAATCCCAGTCAGTTTGTTCTCCCTGGAGATATGCCTTGATCATGCGTAGGAGGCTACGGTTGAACCTTTCGGCCTGACCGTTACATCTGGGATTTCTTGGTGATGTACGTGTCTTCTTTATCTCTAATAACTTGCAAAGTTCACGAAATATTGAACTTTCAAAAGCTCCGCCTTGGTCAGATAGGATAGTCAGGGGACAACCATACCTGGCTATAACCTCATTAAGGAGTTTGTTGGCACATGTCTTGGCAGACTGGTCTGGTACCGCCATAATTTCTACCCATTTGCTGAAATGATCTGTGGCCACGAGGACGTAGCGGTTATTGCGAGGGGTCACTGGAAGTGGGCCAAGAAAATCAACAGAGATTCTGTCAAGAGGAGCACCAACTAACATTTTGCCCAGAGGAGCCTTTGGTGTTCTGTATGGGGCCTTGATGGAGGCACAAGTGTCACACTTAAGGACCCACATGTGTACATCCTCACGAACATTGAACCAATAGAATCTCTGTAACAGTTTCTCGAGCGTTTTCTTCCGACCTAAATGTCCGGAGAGCAACGAGTTGTGCATCTGTTGTAAAATTTCCTGTCGGATGCCTCTCGGAACAATGAACTGAAAATGACTTCCTGTCCCATCTTGGCGGTAAAATGTCCTGTACAAGCAGCCATTTTTCAGTGACAAGGAGTTCCAGATACTCCAATAAAATCTCACAGCAGGACTGTGTGCCACAATATCAGAGTGTGGTGGTCTCTGACCTATTCTGAGGGCACATATGATTGGAAATAGATCTGGATCTTTTTCTTGCAACTTTTGCACATGCACAAGATCCTGTTCAGTTAACCACTGGTTAAAAGTAGTGTCTTGAGGCTCAGCAGTTTGGGCATCTGTGAGATTATGATCAGGATGAGCCCTGGTACTAACAGCTCGAATACTATCCAGTGTTGTTGGATCTAAATTTCCAGGCTCATCAGTATCTGATGTCACAGACAAGCCTTGCATTTCCTTAAATCTCTTAGTACACTTGCTGCAATGACCACACTTAAGTGACTCTAAGTTGTCAGGCTCTGGACAATGGCAGTCCCATGGGTCTGGGCACCGAGAGAGGGAATCTGCATTTGCATGCTGAGAGGATTTTCTGTACTCTATACTGAAGTCAAAAGCAGAAAGGATCTCTATCCAGCGGGCAATTCTCCCCTTTGGCTCTTTTAGCCGAAAGAGAAAAATCAAGCTATTGTGGTCACTACGAACAAGAAACTTGCGTCCTAACAGGTACTGCCTGTAGTACTCAACAAAATGGCGAATAGCCAGAAGTTCCTTGTCCGTTATACAATAGTTCCTCTCAGCTTTATTTAGTGACCTACTGCCATAGCTAATAACCCGCTCTCTGCCGTCCTGAACTTGACTTAATACTCCAGCAATTTGTGTGTCACTAGCATCTGTGTCAAGCACATACAGCCCTTCATCTTTCGGGTATGCCATTATTTCCGATCCCATAAGCTTGGCTTTAAGAGTATCAAAGGCCTGTTGGCATTCAGAGCTCCAAATAAAAGGGGTTTTCTTGTGAGTCAAGAGTGTAAGAGGCCGAACAAGGTCACTATACCCTTTTACAAAACGCCTGTAGTAGGATCCAAGCCCTAAGATTTGCCTTACTTGTGTTGGTGTAGTAGGGACAGGCCATTGCTGTATCTTAGCCAGATTATCAGGGTTGGGTAGGACACCCTCAGCTGATATGGTATGGCCCAGGAAATTGACTCTTGTCTGGAGTAGCTGGCACTTTTCAGGCTTCAGCTTTAAGCCGGCAGTTTTTATCCTACTCAACACATCTTCTACCCTATCCATGTGCTCGTCGAAATCTGACCCAAAGACCAGTACATCATCTAGGTAGATCAAGCAGGTGTGCCATTGAAGGCCTGCCAAGGCTATTTCCATGAGTCTCTGAAAGACAGCAGGGCTGTTCGACATACCCATGGGCATGGTCAAGTATTCGTACAGCCCATATTTCGTGCAGAATGCAGACTTCGGTATGTCCCCTTCTCTGATTTTTATTTGATGAAAACCGGATGTCATATCGAAAGTGCTCAGAAACTTTGCACCAGACACTGCATCTAAACAATCATTTATTCTGGGCAGGGGAAAGGCGTCCTTGACTGTGATTTCATTCAGTCGACGGTAGTCGACGCATGGTCGGACCTTGCCTGACCGTTTCCGGACAAGGCATATGGGACTGGACCAAGGGGAGGTGCTTTTCCTGATGACATTCTGCTGTTCGAGCTGCTTAATAACAGACTCCTCCTCTGAAGCAAATGCCACTGGTACCCTTCTTGGTGCCTGCTTAATAGGAGGATGATGGTTTACATCTATTGTGTGTTCAATCAAGTCTGTAAGACCCAGGTCAAATTCATGCCTGGAGAAGGTATCTTGGAATTGAAGGAGAGTCTTTGCAATTCTCGCCTTTTCTGTGTCTGACCGTTCTAGGGATGCAGATTGATAGAGGGCCTCAAGATGTTCTGGCATTTTTGTTTCATTGACTTGCCGAACCCTTATCTGTGGGTTTTGATTAGCTTTACACGGTAGGTCTTCTGAAATAACCTCATCGCTAAGCAGGGGAAGAATCTCACTTGCAGTCTCAGCAGTACCCAGCGTGGCATCCTGGTTTATAGGGATGTCATATTGGTTTGGATTCAATAGCCGCACCTTATGAGTGACCTTGGAATTCAAGTCACTTAGACTGGATGCCATGATTAAGCTGTATCTTTGCATAAAATCTAGACTAGGCTCTAACAAAATGTGAGTGCTACTGTCTCTATCGTCCTCTAGACGCTCGACATATACCTCAATAAGCTTTTCGCAATACCCAGGAATGATGAAATGATCAGCAGAGTGGATTTTTCGTATTCTGGGGGCATTCCCTACTCTTATACAGGGCAAATTTATACCCATGAACTGAAGGGCATCCTCATCATAACGTAACTGGGCATTTCCTATCGTTAAAAGGTCATGTCCTAAAAGGCCTTCGTCCTCTATGTTTGCGACAATGATGTCACTTTCAAACTGAAGGTCTGGGGCTAGACTGAGCTTGAAAATGGCCGTACCCAACTGTGGAAGGGGTTGACCTGTGGCATCGGTCAGTCCATTTGTGGGCTTCAAAGCTGGCCGCTGGGACTCAGGAATAGAGTGGAAAACCCTGTCTGAGATGACTGTTTTGGTAGCCCCAGTATCAATAGTGAAGGTCATGTCAACACCCTCTATTGAGCCTTTTATATAAAATCCATCACTCCTGACTATACGCTTTATGACTGGGTCCCCCGTGCTGGATTTCATGGGCAAATGACCATTCTTGGCATCAGGATTGGGTTGCAAAGGTTGCCGGGACGTTGTATTCTCACCTTTGATATCACTGATCTTAGATGACCCCAAAGTGCCTGTCTTTACTGCCTCACAATCCCCGTTGGAACAGGTGTCGGTTTGCTTGATGGGGGGTGCTGTAGTAGGGTTGTGAGGAGCAGAGTTCTCATATGAACGGATCAGCTGTGAAACCTGACTGATCATATTTTCCACATTCTTTTGGCCAGATTGAGCTGAAGAACTAGTAGGAGGATGTTGAGTTATGTTATTTGGGTTTGGGCTTGTAAATGATTCAGCAAGGTCAGCAGATGGGGACTGGGCTTTTTCATTGTTTAGGGTCAAAGACTGCTTTCTAGCTCCATTCTGAGAAAGTTTCTTTGCTTGGACAGAGGGACTGTGTCTGGACAGATCATCAGGATAATTTGGGAATGAACAAATTTGGAAATCTAACTTTTGGCCGTTTTCAAAAGAGACCGCCTGACGGCCCAACAAGTCGGTCCTTGCTAGTTTAAATCAATGTTATCCTTGTTGTAGTGAGGTTGTGGGTAGAACGGAGTATTTGTCAACGGTCTTTGGGTTCTGTTGAATGTTGCAAGATTATTTCTGTTCAGGTCTGCTTTCAACACTGGACAATTTCGCTTTATGTGACCTACTTCTTGACAGTGATAACACTGCAGTGAAGAGTGTCGACCTTGATTTTGACCTTGCCCTTGACCTTGTTGATGACCTTGACCAGGGTGGTAACTTTGATTATGACCTTGGATCCCATGACTGTTTGTTTGACCCTGACTGAGAGAGTGACCTTGGCCTCGTCTGTATTGGGCATGACCTTGATTTTGAGGACAAGTTGCATGACCTTGACCTCTGTGTTGCTGCTGAACTGGGGTCAAACTAGGCTGAGATACAATGTTGGCATTTTCAACCAAAGTTAGTATCTTTTGCAGCATCTCAGTATCATGAGAGGTGGTAGTGGGTTTCTCAGTGGGGCTTGCTTTTGACTGAGCATCCTTGACCTTTCGCAGAATTTGTCTATCAGTTGGGGATGAAGACTTTACTCGTGTGGAGTTGGGGCTGTCATAATTGTGGCCATAAGCGAAAACATCATCATCTTGGTTGTAGTCATCATCATCATTATTATCATCGAATTGAATGGTTCTCTTTCGAGCACTGGGGTTACCCAATGGATCAGCGTTTGGACAGTTTTGCGCCTCGATATATGTCACTACATGGTGAACAGCTTCTTCAATTGAGTTGGGTTCCTTATAATACTCAACCGCAAATTTCGCACTCTTATTTCTTAACCCAAGTAAAAATTGCTGTAACAAAAGCTGACGCCTCATTTCTGGGTTACGCCCGGGATATGCCTTGTCGTAAAGGCGTTTCAGCTCCGCTGCGTACTCTTCAATGCTCTCATCATATTTCTGATGTCGTTTACCAAACTGAACCTTGAATGTTTTGTTGATTTCAACTGATTTGAATCTGGAATCAAGCTCAGTAACTAGACCAGAGTAACTAGTCAAAATGTCAGAGGGGATCTCGTCAAATACAAATTCAGCAGCAGTGCCTTGAAGTCGCTGCATTAATTCACTAAGTCTAGTGGTTTCGTCCCATTGGTTTAAATTAGCCACCACAGTAAAACGAGCATACCAAACTTTCCAGCTATCACTTGAATTACCAGTAAATGGTGGTAATCTCACAGTTTGATTTTTAGCTGAAGAATTAACAGTTGCACTTGGGGGAATTGTTGAACTACTTAATATGCTGCTGGTGGGCACTGGCTGAAAACTAGCAGAGTTCATTCTTGATAAAGAGTTTGGATTAAAAGGGGCTGAAAAAGTGGGTGGAATTTCACTGCTTTGAACACTGGCTGGTGTACTAGAAGGTGTGACTCTGTACAGATTGCTGGGTGTAACTTGTGTATTTGCTTGAAAGGGAGCAGGGGAAGTAACCACAGTATGACTAGTATACTGTGTAGTTGTCTGCCTTGGCAGGTTTCTGTCAACCGAAGATTGCAAAGATGTAAATTGCTGTTGCTGTGCACTAGTTGATGATGGGTTTACTTGGCCTGTGCCATTCAGAGCCCTGACTTCAAGTAGAAGTTCCTGAAAATTATTTCTAGTCATATTTGCCATCCCCAGCATGCATTCTTTCATTGACTGGCATGTATCTTTAATCAGAGTGGTAGTGCCAGCCATGCACTCATTAATTGCCCTGGTGTTCGATTCACTGTGCTGATTGACTCTAGCCATGCACTCATTAATGGCCCTAAAGCTTGTTTCACTCTGCTGGTTAACTTGCTTCAAGACAGTTTGAAACATAGAATGTGTGTTCATTGTCCCGTGACCCTGTATGGACCTGGGCTCATCACCAAAGCCTTGGCTTTGCTCTCGACTCCTGCAAGACTGAGGGTCATTGGATATGTTGTGTCCATCTGCATTGGGTTTTGTAACTGCAGATGCCCCTTGGCTCGAAGATGCATCTTCTGTGGGGGAAAATCTGTTTTGTGTGGGTACCATATTATTCAGTGTGACCGGTGTAGGTTCAGTGATAGTGAAGATCTCACTGTGCCTTTCTTGTGGGGTTACGGAGGACTCAGATTCGGTATCTGACGACGCATCACCCTCATTTAAAGTGATTTCAGAGTTTGCTCTACTTATATTCTGTTTTCGGTTTAGTCTTCGTCTGCCCATTATCTTATCTCTCAATGCAGTAGGTCTTAGGCTTTCTTAACGTTTGTGAAGACGTGAGGTCGTTTCGCTGGATTGCAGTTATGACTACAATCCCACCGCTGTGCCACCAAAAATGTAACGCGTAAGCGCCAGGAGTCTGTAGTAATCAGTCAAGTGGTAGCGTTGACTGTGGTAGCGACCGAGATCTGGGTTGATCACATGGACAACAGCAATAAAGCCTGCTGTTGTATTGTTATCTCTGTGGTAAAGCAACCAAGTTCTGTGATGATCACATGGGCAACAGCAATAAAGCCTGCTGTTGTATTGTTATCTCTGTGGTAAAGCAACCGAGTTCTGTGATGATCACACGCACAACAGCAATGAAGCCTGCTGTTGTATTATTATCTCTGTGGGTAAGCGACTGGGTTCTGTGATGATCACATGCACAACAGCAATAAAGCCTGCTGTTGTATTATTACTTTGAGTCAGTAGTTGACCCAGAAGAAATGTTCAGCTAATACATATATATTCGAAATTAAATTGTTGCAATCAGGCAACCGAAACTATAACCACTGAGCTAGTGTGCTGGTATCTCAATAGGGCAATGGGGGACTGCACCAATGGAGCCGGTGTAACGGTCAGTTTCTTCCCCCGGCCCGGTTCTTCCCCGGGGAAGAACTGGGCCGGCCCGTTTCTTCCCCAGGGGAAGAACTGGGCCGGCACGTTTCTTCCCCGGGGGAAGAAACTGACTGGTCAGTTTCTTCCCCACCCGGTCAGTTTCTTCCCCACCTGAATTTTTTTCAGAACCATAGTCAACGAATAAGTTTAGCTTATTGTAAATGAGAAAAGAGACCATTCTGAATAAGTTCTGAGTCCTTTTAGCTTGAATGACAAAATTTTCTCTATACTTCACCATTCATGGAGATGCAATAAAATATGCATCCCAATTCAAGTATCTTTCATGAATTTTCATTGCTTTTTAAGACATAAATTAGTATTAACTAAACAGATATAATAAGCCACAAATGTTTGACGCTCAAATTTAAATAGAATTTGGAAAGTGGGGGTGGGGAAGAACTGGGCCGGCCCAGTTCTTCCCCACCCCAGAATTTTCTGTCTACTAATAATTCTTGTGATAAATTTCATTTGCTTTTTAAGACAAAAATTGGTATAAACTAAAAAGATATAATAAGCAACAAATTTTTGGAGCTCAAATCTAAATACAGTTTGGAGACTGGGGGTGGGGAAGAACTGGGCCGGCCCGTTTCTTCCCCACCCCAGATTTTTCTGTTTACAAAAAATTCTTGTGATAAATTTTCTTTGCTTTTTTAGACAAAAATTGGTATAGATTAAAAAGCTATAATAAGCAACAAATGTTTGGAGCTCAAATCTAATTAGAAATTGGAGACTTTGGTTGGGGAAGAACCGGGCCGGCCCGTTTCTTCCCCACCACAGATTTTTCTGTTTACAAAAAATTCTTGTGATAAATTTTCTTCGCTTTTTAAGACATCAATTGGTATAAACTAAAAAGATATAATAAGCAACAAAGCAACAAATGTTTGGAGCTCAAATCGAAAAATATGTTGGAGGCTGGGGGTGGGGAAGAACTGGGCCGGCCCATTTCTTCCCCACCCCAGATTTTTCTATTTACAAAAAATTATTGTGATAAATTTTCTTTGCTTTTTAAGACATAAATTGGTATAAACTAAAAAGAAATTTATAAGCCACAAATGTTTGGCGCTCAAAGCTAAATAGAATTTAGAGACTGGGGGGTGGGGAAGAACTGGGCCGGCCCATTTCTTCCCCACCCTAGAGTTTTCTGTTTACAAAAAATTCTTGTGATAAATTTTCTTCGCTTTTTAAGACATAAATTGGTATAAATTGAAAAGATATAATAAGCAACAATTGTTTGGAACTCAAAATCTAAATAGAATTTAGGGACGGGGAAGAACTGGGCCGGCCTGTTTCTTCCCCACCCCAGATTTTTCTATTTGCAAAAAGTTCTTGTGATAAATTTTCTTCGCTTTTTAAGACAAAAGATGGTATAAACTAAAAAGATATAATAAGCAACAAATATGTTTGGAGCTCAAATATCAATTGAATTTAGAAACTGGGGGTGGGGAAGAACTGGGCCAGCCCAGTACTTCCCCACTCCAGATTTTTTGTTTATAAAAATTCTTGTGATAAATTTTCTTCGCTTTATAAGACAAAAATTGGAATAAACTGAAAAGATATAATAAGCAAAAAAATGTTTGGAGCTCAAATCTAAATAGAATTTGGAGATTGGGGGTGGGGCAGGACTGGGCCGGCCTAGTTCTTCCCCAACACAGAAAACTTAAACATCATTACTGATTCAATTGTACATCACTACACAAGGGTGGGGAAAAAAAGGGTCGCCCCAGTTCTTCCCTGCCTCAGACATCCTCTGATATAACTGACATAACTGTACAACACTAGCCAAAGGGTGGGGAAGAAACGGGCAGGCCCTGTTCTTCCCCACCCCAGACACCTTCAACGTCATAATTGACTTAACAGTACAACATTTACCAAGGGTGGGGAAGAAACGGGCGGCCCAGTCATTCCCCACCCAAGACATCTTCAGCAATATAACTGAAATAACTGTACAACACTACCCATGGGTGGGGGAAGAAATGGGCCACCCCAGTACTTCCCCACCCCGGACATCTTCAGCAATATAACTGACATAACTGTACAACACTACCCAGGGGTGGGGAAGAAATGAGTCGACCCAGTTCTTCCCCAACCCGACACCTTCAATGTCATAATTGACTTAACAGAACAATACTTACCAAGGGTGGGAAAGAAACGGACTGGCCCAGTTCTTCCCCACCCAAGACATCTTCAGCAATATAACTGACATAACTGTACAACACTACCCGAGGATGGGGAAGAAACAGGCCGGCCCAGTTCTTCCCCACCCCTGAGTCTCCGAATTCTATTGAAATTTAAGTGCCAAACATTTGCTGCTTATTATATCTGTTTAGTTAATACCAATTTATGTCTTTAAAAGTGAAGAAAATTTATCACAAGAATTTTTAGTAAACAGAACATCTGGGGTGGGGAAGAAACGGGCCGTCCCAGTTCTCCCCCACCCCCAGTCTCCAATTCTATTAAGATTTGAGCTCCACATTTGTTGTTTATTATATCTGTTTAGTTTATACTAATTTATGTCTTAAAAAGCAAAGGAAATTTATCACCAGAATTATTAGTAAGCAGAAACATCTGGGGTGGGGAAGAACTGGGCCGGCCCAGTTCTTCCCCCACCCCAGCCTCCAAATTCTCTTGATAATAAAGCTCCAAACATTTGTTGCTTATTATATCTTTTTAGTTTATACCAATTTTTGTCCTAAAAAGCAAAGGAAATTTATCACAAGAATTATTAGTAAACTGAAACATCTGGGGTGGGGAAGAACTGGGCCGGCCTAGTTCTTCCCCACCCCCCAGTCTCTGAATTCTATTGAAATTTAAGGGCCAAACATTTGTTGCTTATTATAGCTCGGTAGTTCATACCAGTTTATGTCTTTAAAAGTGAAGAACATTTATCAAAATAATTTTTAGTAAACAGAAAAATCTAGGGTGGGGAAGAAATGGGCCGGCCCAGTTCTTCCCCACCCCCACTTTCCAAATTATATTTAGATTGGGGCACTAAAGGGTTGTTGCTTATTAAATCTGTTTAGTTAATACCAGTTAATGTCATAAAAAAATAAGAAAATTAATCATAGATACTGGAATTGGGATGAAAATTTCCTTGGATCTCCATATATTGTATGGCATAAAGAAAATTTTGCCATTCAAGCTGAAAAGACCCAAAACTAATTCAGAATGGTTTCTTTTTGAATTTTTAACAATCTGTGAGGAATAAATTACTCGTTCTCTATGGTTCTAAAAAAAATTCAGGTGGGGAAGAAACTGACATGGTGGGGAAGAAACTGACTAGTCAGTTTCTTCCCCGGGGAAGAAACGGGCCGGCCCAGTTCTTCCCCGGGGAAGAAACTGACTGGGGGGAAGAACCGGCCTGTTACACCGGTATTAACACAATCTTTAATTTAACTAAAGGAAAGAAATGAATACTAAGAGTTGATCTTAAATTTCAACCATTTTTAATGTTTAAAACTTAAAAGGAAATAAATTAACTTCCATAATTATTATGACTAGACTATTCAGACAAGTAAAGGTGGGGCTGTATAGCAGCTAGTGTATTTGAGCTACATATACAATGGCAATTACACCAACATTTCTCTCAAGTTATCTTGGGGTCAAAGGAAGACACAAGTGTATAAATAAAAGAAAAAAAATAAGAAAATCTGCTTTTGGAAAGAATTAATGTAATCAAATTCCAGAAAATGCCCAGAATTTAGCCTGCAGAAATAAATTCCAGTTTTCTTAACTAAAGTCTAAACTGAATTAAAATATAAATAAATTTAAATAAAATTTCAGGAGCACCTCCAAAACAGGTCTGCTCTCAATGGATGTCAGATCTCAGGCCCCCTCCATGAAAGTTTGGAGGAACTTATATATCCCCAGCCTCCCCACAATCCCACAAGAGTTCCATGTAGGATTCCCCACTCCTTTCTCTGGTGGAAATGTGGGAAGCAACTGTGAAATTCAGTATACCACTTCAATTTGACCCCGAAATAAACATTATCCTTGAATTAAAGACATAAACATTTTTATATCAGATTAAAGAGAAATGATTGCTTTATCTTATGGTGAAAAGGATTTTCCAATCAAAGATGATACCTAAAAGTGCCAGAAGTAAATGTAATATTTTCTGAAGTTTGTATTGGTTTTTTCCCTTTAAGCGCCTGCCAAAATCTAATTTTAGTAACATCCTTTACCTAGACACCGGTCACCTGATATAAATACATAATGGCTGCTGTATGTAAAAGATGGAGCAGTTTAGCTTCAGAAGAAAGAGGCAAATTTTACTCTGTAATAGCAATAACATCTCTTAAACCTGATTGAGATAGATTTGGAACCACTCTATACAAATGAATAAGTAAGTGTCCAAATAATACTTCAAGTATTTTGACATAAAATCTCGATTGAAAATCAGACCGCATGGCATCATTTTCTACAATATACATGTAGGTCAGACCTCTGAACAGGGTAAACACAATAAATCAGCCAATCTCCAAGGTCACATCCTAGGACCAGGCCAGGTAGTGACCTAGCCCTAGCATGCATCCCTTGTATATCCCCTAAGTGGAGCAGCATCCCTCAGAAAAGGGAATTTTCAGAGATCTTGTCTGTGTACATGTACATTATGACTCGCATCAACAAGTCCATGCAATGAACACCCCTTCAAACCCCACCTCATAAAGAAAACTGGGGCTTACTGGGATATACATTATTCTTCCCATCTCCGACCCAAGACACAGGCCATGGTCACCCGTCAAAACTGCACCAATGAGGTGGTTCTAATGAGCACCCACAACCTATGCTCAAAGCAGATTTAAGAAACATTGACAGAATTTCATCAGAGAAATAACCGTTTTCGGAATATGAAAGAATTTACTATGTCATACGGGTGTGTCACCACAATGATAGGTCCCTGAGAAACAAAAATGTTTAACAGGGACCAAGGCTAGGCCTTAGACCTTACATTATAACAAATTTAATCAAAACAGTAACCGTTTTGGAGATCTGAAACAATACAGAAAGTCACATGGAATGGCAAAACCAAAACATCGACGTGAATCTTGGTCTATCTAAATTGTACAGTTAGCCTATTAAGTTTTCAATATCTAAAGGCAAGTCATTTTTTTTTATTTTTTTTTTCCTTCCAAAAATCTGTTCGTAACTACATATATCAATTTCAAGACAATTACTCGAAACCTTTTTAATGGTGACAGTTTGCAGCAAATTAGAAGTAAATTAAGATTTTGTCTGTCATGCGTCTTGTATCATTTACAGCCTTCGAGAGTTAACACATTAATGTTTTATGATAACCAATTACCTCTGTGACTTATTATTTCTAGAATTTGCATATTTTTGAAAACGGCATAATGCATAAAGCATTTTCTTACACGATACTTTATCTTCTAGAAATGGAATTACTTTCTGAAATGAGTGTTTTGGGTGATACTTTACAATTAAACGGATGTCTAAAAGGCAACTGTATATTTGATACAATATCTTAATGTAATAAGAAATCTGATAGGGAGATGCATTGCTTGGGCTTGAAGTTTTACTGTGTAAAAGTAAAGCCTATATGAGCCGGTGCACATCATTTCCTACAATTCACATGTGCGCCCAGTGAATTCTCAGATCAGCCTGCGCATCCGCGCAGCCTGATCTGAGTCTTCACTGTGCGCTCTAAGGATGGCTGAGGGACCAATGCTCCTTCATGCAGTAAGAGAAGTCTCTGGTCAGACTATATTAATGCGCAGGCTGAGCTGATTCTTCGCTGGTTGCATAGGTAAATTGTAGGAAATGGTGTGCCCCGACTCATAATATATGGCGCAAAATGAGGTTTTTGTTTGTTTGATTAGAGGTTTAATGCCCCCGTCAACACTGTAAAGGTCATTTTGGAGACGTTGCTTCCAATTTTGTGGGACTTTTATCCAACATTGAGATGAAATGACATCTCAAGCCCTGTCACCCAATGAAACCAATAAGGTTTATTAGCATGGACGGTCTGCCTCGCACCACGGTTCCCGGACAGGCTTAGATCCTCTAAGCGGTTTACCAGTACTAGTGTGCGGGCCGGATTCAGCTCTGCGTGGAAGCATCATGCAGCCCATATATTTCTTCAAGCCCCTATGGGTGGGGGCTTTCGCAAAGTGAGGTCTGTAGATGCATGTCAAAGTGAAGTCTGTAGATGCATGTCAAAGCGAGGTCTGTAGATGCATGTCAAAGTGAGGTCTGTAGATGCATGTCAAAGTGAGGTCTGTAGATGCATGTCAAAGTGAGGTCTGTAGATGCATGTCAAAGTGAAGTCTGTAGATGCATGTCAAAGTGAGGTCTGTAGATGCATGTCAAAGTGAGGTCTGTAGATGCATGTCAAAGTGAAGTCTGTAGATGCATGTACCTGTGCAAAAACACTTTTGTTCTGTAGAATAGTACCTTGGCAATCGAATGTAAAACCATTACGTCTGAGACCTATTTTGAATGAGGTCTTTTGGTCGATTCTTTGTCAAAAGTAAGAATACTGCCTCTTTCGGCCCCCAGCTTCTTCGAAGTTGAGGGTCATCTTTCTTCTGGGGCGTTTGTCCGTCTGTCCGTCTGTTGCGCTCTTTGGTGCATAGCACAACTTTATAACCATGTATTGTAGGGTTTTGAAATTTCATATATGGATTTTTCATGAGAGAAAAGCTGATACGTAGGATTATGCCCTTTTTCTGAGTAATGGCCCTTTTGAAAAAAAATAGATGAAATTTTATCAGCAAAATATTCCAAAAACTATTTAAGGCAGCGCCTTGAAAGTTGATGAGTGGATTGTTACATGTAGCGATGAGTAGATGACTAACTAACTTTTGAAGAAATTCCTAAGAATATTTCATGAGTTATGGCCCTTTGTAACTTTAGGCATTTGTACAGTGCGTGCTCTATGATGAATAACTTAACCTTAGATCCATGTATGGTACAGTTTTGAAATTTCATACAGTAGAACTTCGATGGCTCGAACACCGATGGCTCGTTTACCATGGTTGTGTCGAGCCCATTTTTGAGCCCCTTGCGAAATCCTCTACATAAGAAATAGTGGGGGATGATTAAGGTGATTTTAGTACTTTATCTTGCAAATGTATGTTGTGTGTACTCATTAGAATCGCCTCATCGAGGCGATTCTAATGAGTACACACAGCATACATTTTCATTATAGAACACCGAAAAGATGTCTAAAAGTATCTCGTTATGCCTCCTGACAGTAACCCTCAGTGGCTCGAACTACCCCTGTTTCGAACAGATTTTCGAGGTCCCCATTGAAGTTCGACTGTATATGGATTCCTCATGAATAATAGCCGACACGTATTTTTTTCTTCTCAGTATAATGCCCTTTTCCCGAGTTATGGCCCTTGGAAAAATATTGATGAAATATTGTCAGCATATTATTAAAAAAAAACATTAATGCTACACCTTGAAACTTGGTGGGTGGATTGCTAATGGTCAGTGGAAGACCTGATTAAATGTTGAATGCATTCAGATAAATACTTCATGAGTTACGGCCCTTTATAACTTTGGGCATTTGTATATTGCATGCTGTGTGATGCATAGCATACCTTTAAAACCATGTATACTTGAATTTTGAAATTTCATATATAGCTGACACGTATTTTTTTCTCTTTAGCATTATGTCCCTTTCCAGAGGTATGGTCGTTTAAAAAATTTTGGATGAAATATTGACAGCAAAGTTTCTCAAAAACTATTAAAGTTAGAGCTATGAAAGTTGATAAGTGTATTGCTAGTGTTGAGTAGATCACCTAATTAACTTGTGAGACTGATGGACAAATTATTCATGAATTATGGCCCTTCGTAACTTTGGGAATTTTTTCAGTGCATGCTTTGTTATGCATAGCATAACTTTAAAGCCATATATGCTAAGGTTTTGAAATTTCATATATAGCTTTCTCATGAAAAATAGCTGACACGTATGTTTTCTAGTCAGGATTATGCTCTTTTCCTCAGTCATGGTCCTTTGAACAAAATGGATATGTTTTTTAGCAAAATATCTCAAAACTTTTAAAACTAGAGCCTGAAAATTGATGGGTGATGAGAAGATAACCTGATTAATTTTTTAAGAAATTCGAAAAAAATACTTTGTAGAATTAGGCATTTGGACATTGCATGCTTTGCGATGGAAAGCATACCTTAAGAACCATATATGCATGTATTTTGAAATTTCATGAATTCCCATTAAAAATAGCTGACACGTATTTTCTTCTTGTCAGGCCTGAGTTATTGCCCTGTGAAAAAAAAAATGGATGAAATATTGTCAGCAAAATATCTCAAACCTGTTGAAGCTAGAGCCTTGAATGTTGACGAGTTGATAGCTAGTGATGAGTAGACGACCTGATTAACGGTTGAAGAAATTCTGAAAAATACTTCATTAGTTATGGCCGTTTTTAACGTTGGATATTTGAACATTGCATGTTGTTTAGACATAGCTTATCTTATAAACTGTGCATGCTAGGATTTTGAAATTTCATCTATGGATTCCTCATGAAAAAGAAAATCTGACACGTATTTTTTTTCATCAGGTTTATGCCCCTTTCCTGGGTTATTGCCCTTTGAAAAAATTTGGATGAAATATTGTCAGCAAAATATCTCAAAAACTAATTAAGCTAGAGCCTTGAAAACTGATGATTGGATTGCTAATGATAAGTAAAAGGCCTGATTACGTTTTGAAGAGATTCGAAAAAAAAACTTCACGAGTTATGGCTCTTTGTAACATTTGGCATTTGTACATTGCATGCTTGATGCTGCGTAGCATAACTTTAGATCATTATATGTTAGGGAAAAGAAAATTTACAATCTCAAACTCAAAATCATCACGATTATCATAAATTTTGCAGAAAACAGACCCATCTACAATAGATAGATGTAAATCCAAAACCGGAAGAATTTGTTTTATTTAACTGAAGTTCTGGGGGGTACATTTGACTGATTAAACCATCGAAATAGGTATTGTCAATATTTAATAAATCTTCCAAATATCTAGAAGTCGAGCTAAAGGCTTCAACGATTTCAGATTGGTTTTCAACGGAAAGGGACATCATAACAAAACAAGAACAGATCAGCCACAAGGGGTTCGCAATTCCTAGCCATCGGAATACCAACAACTTGTCTAAATAACTCCAAATCTTATGTAAATATTGTCAAATAGAAAGGTGAGAGTTTGTCACGGTTTCTGACACGACCATCAAATATAATTTTATGCACTTCAGAAGTGGAAAAAAAAGCATTTCTTACATTACATGCAAGATAGAGGGAATCTTCCCTATGAAATGTCCATTCAATTAAATCATTAAGGTTTTTCTATTGTAAGATTATGAGGAAGTGTAGTATAAAGGGCGGAAAAATCATAAGTAGACAGACCTGAACAAATTATTTGTCTAAATCCCGACGACAGAAAGGGTGAGGATTGTCGCGGTTTATTTGTGTTATGATTTGTCTTTGAGTGTGTGTGTCGCTTATATTGTTGATTTAGATAGCCGATTGGCCATTTTGTGGGAAAGTAACTGTCCTTATGGCTTTCCGCTAGTGGTGTTTCCATCAGGGTCTAGTTATTTCATGTTTGTGTTTCTTTCCCTTCGGTGTCTTTCATGGGAGCTGTGCGTTAATTTTATCGATTCCTGATCATTGCCGTCAATTTTGTTTCCAACAAAGGAAACATCCACTTTTCTGTTTAAACTTGTGTCGGTATTAAGTCTTGTTGAACAAAGGAAAACTCCTCTGTTTTGTAAAGTTTAATGCCATGACACATATTCTCAAGTCAAAACCAAACATTTAGTTCAACAATACTTCTACAGTCAGACTCTTTTCTGTGTAAGAGTCCTCAAAAGATCCAAATCGAATGGTTATTTTCAAAATTGGAAAACTCATCCGCTCGGCTGAAACAAATTTCTGTAATCATGGTTACAACATTGTTGAGTTAAACAGTCTTGTCTAACTGTTGGTTTTCTTTTGCTCCAACAATTCAGTGGTTTCTTGCTGTCGAGTCCTCACCGTTGTTTCATCACTGTGTTTTTTTTTTTTTTTTTTTATGTTCACGGAGATGTCGCATTGATCAGTTAAGAGCCTTCATGCGGACTGAACAAATTATTTGTCTAAATCGCGACGGAAGTAAGGGCGAGGATTGTGGCCACGTAAAATCGATTTAAGCCCCCCAGTGGAAATCTTTCCACTGACCGTTCCAAGGCGGTTCTTCTGTGGTGATTTATTTATGTTGTTGTTTGTTACTTACTGTGTGTATCACTTGTGTCTTTTAATTTTGGATGGCCATATGGCCATTTTGTGGGAAAGTAACTGTCCTTATGGCCTTCCTTTGTTTAGGTTTCCATTATGGTCTGGTCGCTTAATGTTTGTATTTCTTTCCCTTTGGTGTCTTTGGTGGGTGGAGTAAGTTAATTGTATCGATTCCTGATCTTTGTTTTACTTCTACTTTTCATACGGACTGAACACATTATTTGTCTGACTCGCGACGGAAGTAAGGGCGAGGATTGTGGCCACGTAAAATCGATTTAAGCCCCACAGTGGAATTCGTTTCGCTGACCGTTCAAAGGCGTTTCTTCTGTCGCGGTGTTTTTTTTTGTTGGTGTTTGTGTCGCTTATATTATTTTATTTTGGATAGCCAATTAATCATTTTGTGGGAAAGTAACTGTCGTTTCGCTGACCGTTCCAAGGCGGTTACCAAATTACTAAATTCGCGGGTTATGTTTGTTATGGTTTGTTTCTGGGTGTTTGTGTCGTTATATTATTTTTATGTTGGGTGTCCTTTTGGTTTTCCGCTATTGATGTTTCCATTAGGGTCTATTGTTTCATGTTTATGTTTCATTCCCTTTGCTGTCACTGATGGGAGCTGTGAGTTGATTGTATCGATTCCTGATTATTGTCTCCACTTCTACTTTAAAACATTTGTACAGAACAGACGATGTTTCTTGTGCTGAGCATGCACACCATAATTGTTACGAACTCAACAGAGGGTTTTCCCGTCTGAAAAGATGTTATTGTCCAAATATATTAATTAAGAACTATTTCCAGAATATGTGTCCATCCCAGAATTATACAAACACAGAACAGTGGATTATCCTCTGCTAAACACAGCCATATATTGATTATGGCCTTAAATTTGAGCAGGGGCTTTTTCATTCTGCTGAGCTGTGTAACGATTTTTATTCCCATGTAGCACAAACATTGGGATCGTTCTCTAAATTACCAATGGGACTACAGGCTGCTACAAGTATTATAAAAAAACTCACCTTCCAGATTTCATAGCATTTTTAAGTAATTAAATGCTAAAAGCTATATAGATTCTGAACAAACATAACATTGAAATGTAATGTAATGGGAGCTTATGTGAAAATGATGACTAATATTAACGTAAAAAAGTATTGCGAAAAAAAATAAGATACATTTTTATCATATGACGTCGCGTCTGAGAGTGTAATAACGCCATGTAATATTTTCGATAATCCACTAGTGGATTAAATATGCAAATTAGCTAGATACGTCCCGTAACGTTACATGTACGACGTCCTTAACGACGTAGCGTTTACTAATGGCGGATATTGATATTTTTATCAACAATTGTGAATAAAATGTTTTATATGTCATATGATAAATAGAATATTGCATTCGTGCTCATGTATTATTGAATTTATTTAACGAGTTGAGGAAAAGGGATAAAAAATCGAGGCTTACTCGTTGAGGAAAAGGGATAAAATGCTCGGCAAAGCCTCGCATTTTATCCTTTTTCCTCAACTCGTTTAATAAATTCAATAATACATGAAGACTCATGTAAGATCCTCTATATATGTCTTGATGCCTGAACGAAGAAGAGGGTCATCACGAAAACACGCCTATATAATTTTGACCCCCTCAAACCTCACTTTTATATACTAAAACTGGGGTTTGTAGGGGTAAACCTTATTTTTCTTATTTCTACTCTAAGAAATATATTGTGGGTACTCGTTAGAACAGCCTCATCGAGGCGGTTCTAACGAGTACCTACAATCTATATTTTTGAGCTGAAATAAGAAAAATATCACAATTTTTTATCTCAAAATGTTCATTGTTTCGGCGATAAAGGTTACAATGTTTTGGTCTTAATAAACCCCCATTCAAGACATCAAAGGAAAAGGAAGACGAACATAAATTAACATCTTCACAACGAAAACGCTATCGTCCAATAACATTGGATAGAACCAAGTTTTATGTTAACGTCACACAATGATGTCTTTTCGCGTGAAACAATGGTTCCTTTCAGGTACATGTATGTAGAGCACACTTCGATGGCTCGAACACCTTTTGTTCCATGAAATTGTGTTCAAGACAGGAAGTTCGAGTCATTGAGGGTTAATCATAGTACAAGGTCAGGAGATACGATTTTTTTAGATTTTCTTTAAATAAATTCCATAATATATGCAATGTTTACTCATTCTAATGAATATACACAACATACATTTTCAAAACACAATAAGAACATTCTCTCTTAATTATTTCATAAATATTGGTAAGCCCTACCTTAAATAATTAAAAATAATCTATGGACGTAAGAACGAGTTCTAAAGAACCGTGGTAAACGAGCTATTGGTGTTCGAGCCATCGGAACAATACTGCATATCATTTAGTCCTTATAGGAAACTGTAGCGTTTTTCTGTAAATACAGAGAGAATGTAAATATTTAAAACAAAACATGGGTTCACTTAAACTGTGCTCGTGACCCTATATTATTCATATTTTAATGAACTTTGGCGTTCACTTACTTTGCTTGTGGCTCGATGTTATTCATAATTCAGTGAACGTCAAATAATAACCTTTACGAAAACACGCCTATACAAATACATTGTAAACTTTACCGCGGAAAAATAAAAAATTTTAAGATGAAAAATTGTGATTTTTTTCCTATTTCTGCTCAAAATATAGATTATGGGTACACGTTAGAACCGCCTCATCGAGGCGGTTCTAACGAGTATCCAAAATCTTTATTTTTGGAGCAGAAATAAGAAAAAAATATGGTTTACACCTGTAAACCCCAGTTTTACTGTATAAAAGTGGGATTTAACTGGGGTCAAAATTATATAGGCGTGTTTTCGTGATGATTTTTTATTCGGTGATTGCACCCAGTTTTCGTATTAACATCGATAGATCGTTGTTGATCTGATAACGTCGCAATCGTTGAATCACAATGTATATTAAGGATGGCAATTAGGGATTCATAATGATTGGAAACCAAAAACAAACAACAACAACAAAAAGAAAAAAAAATGGGAGTCGATGACACAGACGGTCAGGCGTCGACAAGTACGGGAAATGTTTTTACGTTATTTCTGCCAAAAAAACATAGACTGTGGGTACTCTTTAGAAGCGCATCGCCAAGGGTGGTGAAAGGTTACTAATATTTTAATAGGCATGTTTCCATAGTGATGATGAAATACGGGGATGTGTTCTATCGCCTTAGCTCGATACTCAGCAATAGTTGCAGTGAAGCAGTATGGTAGCAATAGTAGCATAAGCTCTCTGTTTCTCTTGATAGGTTGAAACAATACCCGACCGAATTGTTCAAAACGTAAAACAAAAATCAAAAATGAATTCCTTTAAGAGCAATGAAAACATTCATAAGAAAGAAGATGGGTCATACTACGTAGTTTCGGCTAATAAAGCCTCATCAGTGACCCTGTAATGAACCGACAACGAAAGCCAGAGGAAACATACTGCAATTTTGCGAATTACGAATAGGCAGTCGATTCAGACTGATATAAATCAAAATTGGATCCAAATAATTAAAAACCTGTCTAGAATATGAGTCTAAACCAATAATTTATTTCTGATTTCTCAGAATATTCACACTGATCTCAAAGGACCAAAAGTAAAATATAAACTGCACTATGGTTGATGTACGGGGAGACGTTTTACCGCCGCCACACGGCACAACACCAGCTGCAGTGAAGGCAAATAAAAATCAAAAATGAGTTCCTTTAAGAGCAATGAAAACATTCATAAGAAGGAAGACGGGTCATACTACGTAGTTTCGGCTAATAAAGCCTCATCAGTGACCCTCTAATGAACCGACAACGAAAGCCAGAGGAAACATACTGCAATTTTGCGAATAACGAATAGGCAGTCGATTCAGACTGATATAAATCAAAATGGGATCCAAATAATTAAAAACCTGTCTAGAATATGAGTCTAAACCAATAATTTATTTCTGATTTCTCAGAATATTCACACTGATCTCAAAGGACCAAAAGTAAAATATAAACTGCACTATGGTTGATGTACGGGGAGACGTTTTACGGCCGCCACACGGCACAACACAAGCTGCAGTGAAGGCAAATAAAAATCAAAAATGAGTTCCTTTAAGAGCAATGAAAACATTCATAAGAAAGAAGCTTTTTAGAGGTAATTTATGTTAACTATTCTAGCAAATGATATATGTAATGCCTAGGTGGTTTCTTTTTGCAAACGCTCTACAGTTTTAAGCAAAATTTTGTTGTATATCTTATTGAACAAAAGTTTAAACGATTCTTTATCTAACGCCGCCGTCGTCGTTACCTTTGAACACATGGCCCCTAAACGAATTGTTTGACAAAGTAATCCATTACATGATTTCTTAACAAGCTTAACATTTGCTTTAGTGTGTAGTTGAATTTATTATAGACAAATAAATGACATAAACACATATTCATTTCAAATTTTAATAATTAAGATGGCATATGATACGAAATGCAAAAAGTTTTCGTTTTTATTTTGTCTAATGAAAACCTTTTGATAAGACATCCGAGTAATCTTATGACATAATAAAATTGCAAATTGTAAGGCGATAATACGTGTATTTTGTTACTTGTTTATATCTTCATATTTTAGTCTTTAATATTTTATGATACACTGCCAGTAACAATTAATTATGAAATGAATATTCCCAGGTAAAAGTTGATGCAGCATTTTCATATTCCCATCACGAACACACGCCTGTATAATTTTGACCCCATTGAACCCCACTTTTATACAGTAAAACTGGGGTTTCCGGGGGTATATATCTTATTTTTCTTATTTCTGCTCTAAAATACAGTGCCCACAATCAATATATGGAGCAGAAATAAGAAAAATATCACAATTGTTCATCATAAAATTTTCACTTTTTCGGCGATACAGGTGGCAATGTATTTGTATAGGCGTGTTTGCATAATGCAAACACGTTTTTGTGTAACATGATAACAATATATGCATGATAAGCATTTAACGCATCAAAATAATGCCACAACCCCTTATATGAGGTAATGCTTATCCATCATTATGGTTACAAACCAATTAGGCTATGGGCCAGTAGTGTCTTTGCTCTTCCAAGCCCCAACGTAATTTTGTAGTCCAAAGTTTTGACGGCCCATTTTGTAAAAAAAAAAAAAAAAAAGAAAACAAATATTTTCCAATACATTGTTCTAGTTATCTTTATATTGTCTACTACATCCGTTCACAAGCAACCAAAAAAAAAAAAAAACTATAAAATATTGCATTTTAACGTTCTGCAGTGTTGTTAACGTTACAAATGATCAAATTCACGATATAAAGAATTACAAAATTTTATTAGATTATCATCGTTTTATACATTTAAAACATACATTTGTCAAAACTTGTAATGTTAACGTTCAATTACCTGTGAGTATATGTTCTTGCACACCAGACAAGGAAATCCGTGATTTTACCCTGGTATAGAAATTTATGTTCTGACCCTGGTGTTCCGACCCAAAATCGAATATAATCGCGTGTTTGATAAATGCACCGGTTGATTACGACCTCGTATGCGCCGTCGTTAAGGTTGACGTCACAGCAACGTCACTAAACATTGCTGCAGTGTCAACACAATATGGCGGACGTTGGTAACCGCAGTGCCTGCAGCATTAAAAATCCGCGTTAAGAAATCGAAGGTATGCAAGAAAAAGAATCCAATATGGGTGTGAGGGGTAGATAGAAAAATCCGTCCCTCGGGCTCACTGTCCGGCATCACTCGGCAAGCCTCGTGACGCCGGACAGTGTCCCTCGGGACGGATTTGCCAATCCACCCCTCACACCCATATAAGATTCTTATTGTCCTCAACCATTTTTTTAGTTTTCGTGTTTAGCTCACCTGTCAAGTAGCGACAAGGTCAGCTTTTGTGATCAGATTTTGTCCGTCGACCGTCATCCATGCGTGCGTAAACAATTTCTTCAAACGACATCTCCACCCAAAACGCTGATTGGATGTTCACCAGCTTCACAGGAATGATCCTTAGTTGGTCCTCTTTCAAAGTTGTTCAAAATGGTTCCGTTTAATTGCACATCTAGACAACAGGAGCAAAAATAGATTTTTAACATCACGAAAACACACCTATATTATTTTGATCCCCTTGATCCCCGAATTTATACAGTAAAACTGGTGTTTACAGGGGTAAACCTTATTTGTCTTATTTCTGCTCTAAAATATAGATTGTGGGTACTCGTTAGACTAAAATATAGATTGTGGGTACTCGTTAGAACCGCCTCGAGGCGGTTCTAACGAGTACCCACAATCTATATTTTAGAGCAGAAATAAGAAAAATATCACAATTTTTCATCAAAAATATTTCATTTTTTTGGCGATAAATTTTAATGTATAGGCATGTTATCTTAATGAATGAAAACTTAAAAACATATTCTTCTCTGAAACAGAAGGCACAGGTCTCAAATTATAGCCGTTGGGCCCACACGTTTTATACAGACTTATATTGGAAAACTTTTAAAAAGCTACTTGTCTGTAATCAGAAGACTCAGGTTTTTTATATTTGGTATGAAGCTTCATTTAGTGGACCTCTAACACGATTGGGGTCAAAAATGACCCGACCCACGGCCTACATATTTTACTCCGCTCTTCGGTTGCACGGCGGTGGGATGGACTTCGGACCCTATGACGGTCTCATCCTAAATCTTTTCAATTTTAAATGCGTGGAGCCTGAAACCTGGGTTCGACCCACCGTAATCTAACTGGTGGTTTTCTTCTGCTCTGACGTTTGACTCAACTCTGATTCATAATCACTGTTGTTAAACGTCCCCGTCAACATTACTGAGGTCATTCTGGAGACGTTGCTTCCAGTTTTTGGGGGACTTTTACCCGACATCGAGATGAAAATGACATCTCAAACCCCGCCGCCCAATGAAACGAATAGGGGATATATGCACTGGACTGTCTGACTCGCACCACTTTGCCTGGACAGGCTTTGTCCATCTTAACGGTTTATCACTACTAATGTGCACTCAGTTTCAGCTCTGATTGGAAGCATCATGCAACCCAATCTATTTCTCCATCCCCGATGGTGGGGCCGTCTGATTCATGATGGTAGTAATCTATTTATCATATGACGTCGCGTCTGAGAGTGTAATAACGCCATGTAATATTTTCGATAATCCACTAGTGGATTAAATATGCAAATTAGGTAGATGCGACCCGTAACGTTACATGTACGACGTCCTTAATGACGTCGTGTTTACCAATGGCGGAATACTGATATTTTTGTAAACAATCGTGAATAAAATGCATTTAAAATGTCATATGATAAATAGAATCTTGCATTCGCGCTCATGTATTATTGAATTTATTAAACTCGTTGAGGAAAAGGGATAAAATGCTCGGCAAAGCCTTGCATTTTATCCCTTTTCCTGAACTCGTTTAATAAATTCAATAATACATGAGCACTCATGTAAGATCCTCTATATAATTGATTCTGTTGAGCCATGCGGATCAATTTATTATTGTTTTTATGATTGATACTGCACTGGAACGAAGGCCAAGGGTTGACATTTCATAAACTCCAGAGTTGAAGCCACTCAGTAGTTTTACTTCTGACCGTCCAAAGGCGGTCGTTCTTTTGCATAGTCTTATCTGTTAATTGGCTTTGTGCCGTTGGTTTATGTTTCGACTGTTTTTGTGTGTGCCTCCATGTCACCTTCTTTCTTAATATGACTTGAGATGACTGTGTTCTTTGATTGTGGTCTTTCCTGTGTGAACTTTTCTTACTAGTATGTAGCAGGGATCACCTTTAAAAATCTTCTTGTCCGAAACCAGAAGGCCCAGTCACTTATATTTGGTATGAAGATTCAACTAATGTCCTTTGCCAACATTATTGAAATTATGTGCCGTGTGGCGGCCATAAAACGTCTCCCCGTACATCAACCATAGTGCAGTTTATATTTTACTTTTGGTCCTTTGAGATCATCGTGAATATTCTGAGAAATCAGAAATAAATTGTTGGTTTAGACTCATTCTAGACAGGTTTTTAATTATTTGGACCTCATTTTGATTTATATCAGTCTTTGAATCGACTGCCTATTCGAAATTCGCAAAATTGCAGTACGTTTCCTCTGACTTTCTTTGCCGGATCATTACAGGGTCACTGATGAGGCTTTATTAGCCGAAACTACGTAGTATGGCCCATCTTCTTTCTTATGAATGTTTTCATTGCCCTTAAAGGAACTCATTTTTTATTTTTTTTTTCTCAGACCAAAAATGGTTCGCCCTAGGGCATGCATGTTTAACATTGACTTTTTTTGGGAAACCTTTAAAATTCTTCTTGTTTTAATGATACACTACACCATGAATCGTCAATTCAAATGATTTTTTTTTTTTTTTTTGTTTTTCAAAAAGTGCATATTTATTGACATTTTTGTGTGCCCAGAATTTTTGGCAGTGTAATTTTAGTAATAAGCGAGACATTTGAAGAAATATACACTTGATCATTGCCTCCACTTCTAATTTTAACAGTAAATGGTTGGATATGTTTTGGTATCTATTTACGCTTGATGTTAAATGGCCATAAACTTTTCACAGTAAATCAAGGTTACTCATACAACAAGAGTTTTATGGTCATAAATTGTCCATAAGAAAACACGCCTATTCAAATACTTTGCACATTTTACCGCCGGAAAAAGAAAAATTTAAGATGAAAAAGTGTGATATTTTTTCTTATTTCTGCTAAAATACAGATTGTGGGGTACTCGTTAGAACCAAAAAAGAAAAATAAGGTTTAACCCTGTAAAATAGAAGTGATGGCAATGATCAGGAATCGATACAATTAACCCACAGCTCCCATCAGATATACCAAAGGGAAAGAAACACAAACATCAAACAACAGACCCTAATGGAAACATCGATAGCGGCAGTTACTTTCCCACAAAATGGCCAATTGGCTATCCAAGACAAAATAATATAAGCGATACAAACACTCAAAGACAAACCATAACAAAAATAAACCGCGACAGAAGAACCAGTTTTACTATATAAAAGTGGGGTTTATAGGGGTCAAAATTATATAGGCGTCTTTGCGTGATGACTGGTTTTCTATTCTCTCCATTTTGATGTTCCACTGATAAACAAGGGCGATTTAACTAACAAGGTTATAATTTAATAACTGGACTGAACAGCTTCCATTATTTGAAATTGCATATTTTACTTATTTTCTCAAATTCAGATGAACTGCAGTCTAGCTGAAATGCAACTTTTTCACTTTGCTTATTGGTCAGCAAAGTGTTTCAGCGATATTGACGTCTTTTATGTTGCTGAAACTCTCATTTTGCAGATGAATACGTGTGATTATGACCTTATATCTGCTTCAAACACAGATTGTGGATACTTGTTAGACCCATTGGGTTGAATCGTTCTGATGAATATGAACAATCTATGTTTTTGAGCAAACAGATTGAAAACAATTTAGACCCTTTTTTAACGAACTAAGCGTGGTAGAAAGGAAATAAAAAGGAAACCAGCAACAAGCCTAACACTTTATTTAAGAACTTTGCTGAACTTTTGAATTAATAAGTAAACGAATATTTCTTAGTTGTGCACTAATATGTTCTTAAAGTTCTAGGCTCAATTGTTCAGAGCATCGTTAGCTTAACGAGCTTGTTGAGGGTCAAATTATCAAATGTTCTAGCAGGCACAATACTTATTTATTATAGATTAAACGAACCAAGCGGAAGCAATATATACCATAACTATATTCTTCGAGCGTTGAGTTAAAATCAAAAACAAATAACTAACCAATTTTGTTTAAACCAATTTAATTCAATGTTGGCTTTAATCTGGTCATGGCGGTCATCATGATATAATTGCAGTTTGTAATTGTCATGACAACATCAACTGTTTACAACCGTTCTCAACTGAATGTTTCAATCCCAACTTATCAACTTTATAAATCAACTTAAAAATTAACCACAACGTTTCAACTGTCAACTAGACACAAACTGCTGCTATTGTTGTATCAAATTCCATCATAACAATTGCATGATTCGGTGGGATACACAACCAAATCATGCATTTGACAACAGACAAAGAAACTGCTAAGCAGCAGCTTGTTTAGTGTCGTCTGACAAGTTGTTCAATGCTCGAATTGTTGGCCGTAAAAAGGAGTTATAAACCAGGTTCGAATTAGCTCGGATAGTTTGGATATCGTAGTGTTTCGAAGGTTATACCTATAAGTCTCCTGAATCAGAGCCGGAACAAGGTCAGGGAGATGGCTGGGAGTAATCACATCAAGATTTTAAAGAAATTATCAACTTGTGTTTATTTCTACGGCTTTAAGGATATTCCCAACCTAATTCTGAATATAAATTGTCGTTGCTGCATAGTCATGTAGCGCCAGTTATAATTCTCGAACCTTCTACGTGGTCACAGACAAGTTGTTTCTTGCTTTCAACTGAGCAAGTATCCAAGACAACATCAGAGTATTCGAGCAGTGGTCGTATGAAGGTAACGTATAGGCGTTCTAATGATTTTGTTTTTGCTTACTCTAAACTTCGGGGTTCGCATTAGGTTCAATCGTACCCATGCTTTTGATGCAATTTCTTGGATATGATTGGACCACGTGCAGGACTTTGATGAGACCAAGGTTTTTATGGCTATCTGTTTCAGGCAACATTATATTATTGATGAATAGTGGCGGATGCTGTGGAGGGAGTAGTTTACGAGTGACGACCTATGAAAAAGTTTTACTTTCATAACAGTCGACTAACCTGTCGGTTGCCAAAATGTGCATGGTGTTAAGATCGGTGTTTATACAATCTGCAGCTGTCTGTGGAGACTACACGATTATATACAGACTTGTATTATCTGTAAACAACCGAATGGAACAACCGATATTATTCACTATGCCAGTTAGTAAGGGCCCCATATAGAGTCCTGGTGATTCCCGGCTTAAGCAGGAGCCCATTCATATGCTTGGCCACGTCGTACGACACGTTGCATGCGACTAGATAGATACATGGCGAACCATTTGATAACACTGTCGGAGAATCCTATTCCAGATAAATTGTGTTAGAGACCCCTGTCTATCGAAGGCCTTACTGATGTCGCAGAATATTGCTCGTACATCTGTGTCGTGGTCTACAGCGTTGCAGAAGGTATCGTATGTGTGGAGTACATGTAACTGATTGTAGTTGAACCACCCCGGTACAATTCCAGACTGAAACGCAGTAAGAATTTGATAACAAGGACATAATTATACACGATTTTTGTGTATGCATCGTTCCATTGTGTTTTTTTTTTTTTTTTTTTTCTGATCTGGCTTAAGAGGATAATAGGGCGATAATTAGATGGTAATGGCTTATAACCTTTCTTATGGATGTGTGTTAAATTCCCATGTTTCCAAGAAGAAGAGAAATACCCATTTCAATGGAATTATTGAACATTGTTGATAAAGGATAGGCGAGAATAGCTGCGCCTTTCTTAAGGAGACGGGGATTGATTAGGTCTGGACCACAAGCGTTGTTGATATTAAGGTTCGAAAGGACATCTTTAACTTCCTAGCTTGATATAGTTATAGTTTGAAGACTATGCTCTACGGCAGTTGAGGCAATGGCCGGTTGTCATCTACAACTATCGGCTGTGAAACAAAAAAAGTATTTAACGTATTGGCCTTTTTGCTCTCACTCTCGGCGTATTCACTATTAAAATTCAGTGTATGCATACAAGATGCTGATTTTCCGGGGTCGCGAACATAACCCAGGAGTCCACCGCCATGGCGTCAGTCCTGTCAGCTCTGAAGGGTGGCGTAAAACGTCCAATACAAATATTTGCTTTCGGAGTTCTGGGGTTCAACCAACTTTCAGAAAAAAAAAACAAGGATGTATTATGCTGATGTTTTTCGCCTTTAATAAGATATAGCTTTTGTACGATACTTTGGATATTTAAGTGTATAATGGTTAAGTGATTAGAGAGACTTTAAAGCGGTCTAGTTGAGCAGCTGGAAACAGATTCAATACTGCTCTCGACAAAGTGTGGACCTGGGTTTTGCTGTATATTTCCACATAACAAGATAAGGCAAATGACCCACAGAGTGAGTGTTGAAACAAACAACGAGACCATAAACTGATGACAAATATATTTGTTCTTGTTTGAACATAATACACGACGGTACGGGCGTTTAATGGTTTTATACATTTTGTTGCTACGTTGGAGAGCTAGAGCCAGGCTAAAGCATGCGTGGCATTCTTTTGTTTGCAATGTGGCAAAAACAATGCTCAGTACCGAAATGTGGAAACCAACGAATGTGATGTTTTTACGACTACCCAGACCAATAGTGTTTGAAAAGCCACCTAGACAATCCGATTTCAATTTACACACCATTCTAATGCACTTGCGTATGCAACGCGACGTCTGATTGGATAACGTCAAAAATTTGCGGCAGTATATTCTGCGATATACTGTCGGAAACCCGACGTCATCGCGTAACGTCGCTTTTCATTGGCTGGCATTTGGTTTTACGCTGCTCATAGCGCTAGCCGTTTTGTGCAAAATAATACATTTTCACAAAACAACCGTAGAAGTGCATTAGAATTGGGATAACTGTATTGCAAAATTGTGATTTGGGGAGGTAAATCGTCGGTTTTACGGTCGCAAATTACGTTTTACGGCTCCGCTGACGCGTCGCCGTAAAACGAAATTTCCGACCGTAAAATCTCCGATTTACCTCCCCAAATCACAATTTTGAAAACAGTTATCCCCTTATTATATGCTACAACGTAAAAAGTGAAGAAAAATCAGGAAAATTGCAGTCAGCCGGTCCGGGATATGAAGACTTTTTTTCCAGTCGCGCTAAACAGATCCACGATCTGATCTGATAAAAGATAGGTGGTTCTAACGAGTATTCAGAATCTATGTTTTGAACAGAATTATGAAAAAAAAACTATCGAGACTTATTTTTCAACTGCGGGCATTATTTAAATGCAAATTAAAAGTGAACCATTTGATAACGTAACATGTTTTGAGCAAAAATAAGAAGAATATCGCATTTGTTCATCTTAAAACTTTCTTTTTTCCGTTGTAAAATTTACACTGCATTTGTATAGGCGTGTTTTCGTAATGTGCTGAAATGGCATCTATCATATCGCGAGAATTGGCATTTTTCGATGAATACATGTATTTCTGAAACTTTTTATATTTCCGCTCAAAACATAGGTTGTGGGTTAAAGAAGACGAAAAAGTAATTCGAGTTATCTATCTATCTATCTATCTATCTATCTATCTATCTATCTATCTATCTACTGCTAATACCCTGAAGTGGACACAAACGGTGTGTGGCGAGGATAGACTCTGAGACATCTGGCACATGAGGCAATTGTACTGACAGTTTCACTTGTGTCCTTCATATAACAAACGGTCGACAAAATGGATTCCGATGGGTACGAAGTGCGCATCCCTAGTGACTGATTTATTCCTGTTTTGTTATGAAAGAAACTTCATAATGCCCCTATCAAATGAATAGAAATCTTAAGTTATTTAGGCTTTTAGCTCGGCGTCTTATTAAATGTTGACAATAACTACTTCGACGGGTTGATCAGTCATATTTACCGTTCAGAACTTCAATTAAGTAAAGGAAATTCTTCTGATACCGAAGCCCCGAGTTTGGATTTGCATTTGTCTATTTTAGATGGGGTTGGATTGTAGCCACGTCAAATCGATTTAAGCCCCCCAGTGGAATTCGTTTCCGCTAACCGTTCCAAGGCGGTTCTTCTGTCGCGTTTTTTTTGTGTGTTATGGTTTGTCTTTGGGTGTTTGTGTCGCTTGTGTTATTTTATTTTGGATAGCCTATTGGCCATTTTGTGGGAAAGTAACTGCCCTTTTGGCTTTCCGCTATTGATGTTTCCATTCTAGGGTCTGCTGTTTCGTGTTTGTGTTTCTTTCCCTTTGGTGTCTCTGATGGGAGCTGTGGGTTAATTGTATCGATTCCTGATCATTGCCGCCACTTCCATTTTGTTTCATCCAAAAGTTATGATAAACGCGATGATTTTGATTTTGAGACTGTAAATTTTCCTTTATTGGATGGCGATCTTCCTCGTGCGACATCCTACGGTGTTTATATGTCCAAGTTAATTTGGCTTGCCAGAATGTAGAGTCATGTAAGTGACACCAACGCTCGTAATAGATTTTTAACTGCTAAACTTCTTAATCAGGGTTATCGGTATCATAAACTTCGCAAAGCCTTTATATTGACGTCCTTCCGATTTAGTTAAAAAGAAATCAATGTTGGTCTTAAATAACCTTCTTGCAACAAGTAGAAGTAAAACAAAGATCAGGAATCGATACAATTACAACAACGCAATCGGCAAGTTAGCAATCGGTCTTCTCCCAGACGTACTTTTGATGTTGTTTGAGACGAATATCAAATACGTGCCGAAAGCTTTGTTGCACCGTTTTGAACTTTCCATCACGTGCTTCTGAACCGGTATTTTAGATGATTGACACACGTCTCTGGACGTTTTAAGCGTGGGCGGGATAATAGCGCTGTCAGTTAATGTTACAATCGATTTTAATACTGCTCAAAAGAAGATTGTGGATACTCGTTAAAACCTCGAAGCGGTTCTAACCAGCAGTACCCACAATCTATAGTCTGCTCAAAACAGAGATTGTGGATACTCGTTAAAACCTCTAGGTGGCGACATGGCTTAAGATGTCATTTCATCTCAATGTTGGGTAAAAGTCCCACAAAATTGGAAGCAACGTCTCCAAAATGACCTATAGTGTTGACGGGGACGTTAAACCTCAAATCAAACAAAACACACAAAACCTCGAGGCGGTTCTGACCAGCAGTACCCACAAGCGAATATATATTCATCTCAAAACAGATTGTGGATACTCGTTTAAACCTCGAGGCTGTAGCAGAAACAAGAAAGAACAATGGATGAACCCCTGTATATACATGTATTAAAGTGGTCGAGCCGGCACTCGACATTGAATCAAGCGTGGTAGCTCAATGGTATAGTGCACCTGCCTGTGATGCTAGAGGCCCCCGGTTTGATTCCCGGCAGCGGTAATAAAACTGCGGTGTCCGAACATCCTCCGGGTGAATGCCACAAAGTGCACCGTCATCCGCATCGGGACGTTAACTGGGAGGCCCATCCTGTGCAGTTTAAAGATTTCTTCGTTATTACATGATTACTGTGTATGTTTTCATCCTGCAGACCTGGATCGGCAATGACCGATCACACTAGAATTGAAAACGCTCCAATGTTGATTCGACCGATATAGATAGAAATAGTAGAAAGAATGAATTGGAGAGGAGCAAATTCTTTCCTTTAAGAAAAGAAAATAAATAAATAAAAAAATCAGAAAATAAATAAATAAAAAAAATATTTGTCACTTAATTGCTCGACTCGACGGTTACTGATTTTTGCGTGCCCCCCCCCCCCCCCCCCCCCCAGGAGACCTGTTGGGTCCACACTTTTAAATCTTGAAATCTTCCTGCACAACTTCATTTTCATATCTGTCTAGTGGTTACTGAGAACTTATCGGGACAAAAATTGGGCGGATAAAAGAGAAGAAACCCAGAAAAACTAATGTCTCGTTTTGGAGACTTAACCCTTATCCTGCTGAAAAAATTAATTTAGCCACACCCATTGTTGGCTACCAAAGCATCATGCAGCCCGTGTATTTCTTCAAGCCCAGATGGGCGGGGGCCGCAACACTGTATAGGTCATTTTGGAGACGTCACTTCCAATTTCGTGGGACTTTTACCAGACATTGAGATGAAATGACTTCTCAAGCCCTGTCGCCCAATGAAACCTATAGGGTTTATATACATGGACGGTCTGACTCGCAACACATTTCCTAGGCAGGCTCAGAACCTCTAAGCTGTGTTCGTGTTCGGTCAGCTCTGCGTGGAAACATCATGCAGCCCAGTCTATTTTTGCAAGCCATGATGGGCGGGGCTATTCACAGAAACAGTAGGAAGTTCCAACTTTGAGCGGTAGGGGTCAAAATTAAAAAGGTGTGTTTGTATGGTTCGTATCAACTACGAGACTATGAAGATGTAATCACAGTGTTGGGAACAGAACTTTATTGAGCATCAATGATGGGAAATGCCGGATCCGGCGTATTTTTTACGCCAGTTTTGTTTGTTTGATTTGAAGTTTAACGTCCCCGTCAACACTGTAAAGGTCATTTTGGAGACGTTGCTCCCAATTTTGTGGGACTTTTACCCGACATTGAGATGAAATGACATCTCAAGCCCTGTCGCCCAATGAAACCAATAGGGTTTATTAGCATGGATGGTCCGCCTCGCACCGCGGTTCCTGGACAGACTTAGATCCTCAAAGCCGTTTACCAGTACTAGTGTGCGGGCCGGGTTCAGCTCTGCGTGGAAGCATCGTGCAGACCATATATTTCTTCAAGCCCCTATGGGCATTTTTTTACGCCAGATTTTGCGTAAAGTTTCCAGTCGTGGCCAGTATTTTTTCTCCTGTCGCGTTCGTCTTTGTAAATGACAGCGAGTGCTCAATTGATCAAAGGATTTAACAGTCTCAGGTCTGTAGGCTGGTGGGTATTGCCTATCGCGACTGCGGAAAAAAATGACAGGTCCATCTTGCGACACTCGGGTGTGCTGTGACAAATCAAGCATGTGGCTGATTAACACTTATTGAATGTTTTGCTTCCCGGATTTTTGTACACACACTTGGATTATCGGTAATTTGATTGTTGAGAAAATGTCGGGGTATAATTAAAGAAAGCGCTCATTACCTATATTTTGATTTAAAAAAAAAAAAAAAATACAGAATCGTCGATATTGCGATTCCCTATCTAACACTATTATCCATACCATCAACAAATAACAAAATGCGTTAAACTGGCAAATAAATCAATTTTTGGCTATTAAACTTTAAAAATAGAATAACCAAACTAATCATAACTGAAATTTATTTTATCAGATGCATTAGTTTGAATTTTAAAAATTGATTCGAAAATAAACATTTTTTATGTGGAAGTTCGCCATTGCGACTGGCCGGACAAATGACCCGAATTACATATGGTTCAAGCCCCAAAGTCTTTCGGATCCTTACGCGACACATGTTCATGGTGCTGCCTGACACAACAGCCTATAATACTGGCGCTTCAGATGTCTGTAAACTTTAGCCATAAACTCCCAAAGCCTGCCCTGGCGAGTCGGACATGCAACGCTTCAGATGTCTGTTAACTTTAGCCATAAACTCACAAAGCCTGCCCTGGCGAGTCGGACCATCCGAGCATATAAACCATATCGGTTTAACTGGGCGGCAGGGATTGAAATGTCATTTTATCTAAACGTCGGGTAAAAATTTCACACAAAACTGGAAGTAATGTCTCCAAAATGACCTAAATAATGTTAATGGGGATGTTTAACCTCAAATCATGTAAACAAACAATCTAACAGAAAAGCAGAACTATTGGTCAATTAAAGTCCGTTATTGGTCACATGAAATCTGACGGGAATGACTTGGCAGATTTTCCACATTTTTCAAAAGGGGGCAACTTTCGGAACTTCCTGTTTGCTTTTCTATAAGCTTTGTCCCACGAAAAAGGGGTCTACTCTTAAAGGAAAGAATTTGCTCCTTAGGAGCAAATTCTTTCGTTTAGAGTTGACCCTCATTGACATGGGAGACATACGCTTGAAAGAGTTGCCTCCCCTGAAGGTGTATGCATTCCACTGAAAGTCTGAAAAAATATATTTTTCACTTAATTGCTCGACGATTAGTAAAATATTTGGGCGGATTTTTGCGTGTTATTTCGTGATTTTATGGGCCCACCCTTTTAAATTTTGAAACCTTCCTCACAACTGGACAAAAAATGGGCGGGAAAAAGAAACCCAGAAAAACCAATAAGTCTTAACCCTTATCCTGCTGAATATATATATTTAGCCTCAGCAATTGCCGACTGTCAAACATGAAAATTTCTTAACATTATTCACAAGCTGCATGGCAAACAGTGTAGGACCTCATCTCTGTTTGCAAAAGTAGGAGTTGTTATGGGTTAAATATACACTAAAGCCACTTTATAACTGAGCCTCCTGTTGTGCCCATTTCTGTTTGTTTGATTTGAGGTTTAACGTCACCTTCAACACTGTATAGGTCATTTTGGAGACGTTGCTTCCAATTTTGTGGGACTTTTACCCGTCATTGAGATGAAATGACATCTCAAGCCCTGTCACCCAATGAAACCAATAGGGTTTATAAGTATGGGCGGGCTGCCTCGCATCGCTTTGTATGGGCAGGCTTAGATCCTCTAAGCGCTTTACCAGTACTCGTGTAGTCTGCGTGGTAGCCTCGTGCAGCCCATCTTTATCTTCAAGCCCCGATGGGCGGGGGCCGACCATTTCTGTATGCATTGGAATTGCACAGGGAGGGTAAATTACAATGATTCGTGTCAAAAATACATTGTGTATAAAGAAGTTGTTTTGTGAAAGCAAAATGTAGGACAAAGGGTTAATTCTTTCATGGAGGTTTGAAATATTAGGCAATATTAATTATATATCAGTTCTCAACAAGCTGTTGTATGATAAGCACTATATCAAGGCGACATGCAAAGGACTAAACTCAACCATTATAGATAAAGGTATGCACATGTATGTAATCAGACCGGACAGTCGTCGGCAGTCGCGAGCGGACGACAAAGGCGACCAGCGGAAAGGGGAAGCGTTCCCGACTGCCACCGAGTGTAGGCTGGGAATTTTTTTTTTTTTTTTTTTTTACGGCCCTTTCAAGATTATTTCACTCATATCGAGCCGATCGTTAATAAAAGGTGGGCGAAAACCGGAGTACCCGGAGAAAAATCACCTGACCTTCCGTTGCAGAACATGGCGTCTCACATGTGACCCGAGCGAGGCTCGAACCACAGCGGTGAGAGACCAAATGATCCAGAGTCAGCGCTCTTAACCACTAGGCCACGGAGGCCCGTGTAGGCTGGGAAAATAGTCCCGGACTGAGATCCAAACTTTCGTTCAAGCCCTAAATTCCACTTTCTTTGTAAACAGTGTAGACCCCGATCAGACGGTGCGTTCTGTGGCACCTGATCTGAGTCTCCATTGCTTGCCAAGCCTCTCACAGCGAACATTCTCTACTGAAATCATATACGCTAATTGGTGATTGATTTTTTACATGACCCGTGGCGTCATGCAGTAGATTTTTGACAATCGCTTAGCTCCGCCCTCTCCTGTGGGTTAACCGGTATTGGATGGTGATGTTAAGTATTGATTACGGTCAGCTTGACATTCTTGTCTCTTGATACACCTATTCTGGTGTAGCGTGTCAGTGTTTTTTGACGTATCTGCTCTTTAATGAACCGACGGGACATGACGTATTGCTAACTTGCTGGGTGCGCGGTTGTAAGTTACTCCATCCATCAAAGACACCAAAGGGAAAGAAACATAAACATGAAGCGACCAGACCATAATGGAAACCTAAACAAAGGAAGGCCATAAGGACAGTTACTTTCCCACAAAATGGCCATATGGCCATCCAAAATAAAAAGACACCATTGATACACACAGTAAGTAACAATCAACAACATAAATAAACCGCCACAGAAGAACCGCCTTGGAACGGTCAGTGGAAATATTTCCACTGGGGGGTGGGGGTGGGGGTGGGGCTTAAATCGATTTTACGTGGCCACAATCCTCGCGATTTAGACAAATAATTTGTTCAGTCCGCATGAAGGCCTCCTAACTCATCAGTGCAACATCTCCGTGAACACAAATAATCAAAGAACCACAGAGGTGAGACAACGGTGAAGACTCGACAGCAAGAAACTACTGAAATGCTGGAGCAAAAGAAAACCAACAGTTAGACTCCGATGGGCCCGACCAGAGACAACAGAGCATCAGGCACCAACCAACATTACCTTGAATTAGATCTCTCTAATTCTCAATAAGCCTTTACGTTGGAACCGTCATAGAATCTGAGGCCTGACCCACCGGCGTGCAATTAAAGAGGGAAGCAAAGTTGCCAACCGTGATTGGGTTAACTACCATGCATGCAGTCTGTCGTATAACATCCATGTTGTACCCAATCTTTTTATATCGAAGATTGATTTTATGAAATTGGGTGCTGAAGTCATTGCGGTTATATAGTTTTCTGAATTTATATACTAAGTCACCATAAAATTCGGGTTCCGATAGACCTTGTTGCAGAAGAGATTTGTCCAATATTGAATTTTGAAATTAAATCAGAATGGCGTCTATAAAATTTTTAAAAGGCTTTGCGTAGTTTATGGTACCGATAACCCTGATTAAGAAGTTGAGCCGTTAATAATTTATTACGAGTGTTGAAGTCAGTTACATGACTAAACGCTCTAGCAAATCGAATTAATTGCGAAATATAAACGCGATAGGATGGCGCACGAGGAAAATCACCATCAAAAAAAGGAAAATGTACAATTTCAAAATCAAAGTCATCGCGTTTATCATAAATTTTGCAAAAAACAAACCCATCTACAATAGATAGATGTAAATCCAAAATCGGGGCCTCGGTATCAGAAGAATTTGCTTTATTTAACTGAAGTTCTGGGGGGTAAATCTGACTGATAAAACCATCGAAATAGGTACTATCAATATTTAATAAATCATCTAAATATCTAGAAGTGGAGCTAAAAGCTTCAATAATTTCAGATTGGTTATCAATGGAAAGCGACAACATGAAGTCTCTTTCATAACAACGCAAGGACAGATCAGCCGCAAGAGGTGCGTAATTCGTACCCATCGGAATACCCACAATTTGTCTAAATAACTTAGTACCGAATCAAATATAAATATTGTCAAGTAGAAAGGTGAGGGCATCACACACTTTCTGACATGACCAAAGTGTATAATTCTTATGCTCTTTAGAAGTGAAAAATGCATTTCTGACATTACATGCAAGATAGAGAGAATCTTCTCTGTGAAAAGCCCATTCAATTAAATCATTAAGCTTTTCTTTTATAAAATTATGAAGAAGTGTAGTGTAAAGAGTGGAAAAATCATAAGTAGACAGACTTGAAGCACGAAAACGTCTGGATTTCAATTTATTTAAAGTAGAAGTAAAACAAAGATCAGGAATCGATACAATTAACTTACTCCACCCACCAAAGACACCAAAGGGAAAGAAATACAAACATTAAGCGACCAGACCATAATGGAAACCTAAACAAAGGAAGGCCATAAGGACAGTTACTTTCCCACCAAATGGTCATATGGCCATCCAAAATTAAAAGACACAAGTGATACACATAGTAAGTAACAAACAACAACATAAATAAATCGCCACATAAGAACCGCCTTGGAACGGTCAGTGGAAAGATTTCCAATGGGGGGCTTAAATCGATTTTACGCGGCCACAATCCTCGCCCTTACTTCCGTCGAGATTTAGACAAATAATTTGTTCAGTCCGCATGAAGGCCTCCTAACTCATCAGTGCAACATCTCCGTGAACACAAAAAAATCAAAGAACCACAGAGGTGAGACAACGGTGAGGACTCGACAGCAAGAAACCACTGAAATGCTGGAGCAAAAGAAAACCAACAGTTAGACTCCGATGGGCCTCATTCGAATTTTTTACAGACCAAAACAGATTTCTTCCTGATCTTTCAAAGACTGTATCACAATATTTAATCACAAGCATTTTGATAGCAGTAAGACAGGAAGTTAATAATTCAGAAAGTTCAGAAGTAGTGTAAGAGCTAGAATTTGCAATAAACCATGCTTTGTAAGGTCTTTTATGAAGTTTTGGTAATCAGTATAGCGTAGGAAGCTTGTCTTGGCCTTCGGTAACACACACAGCAAACTTGAAGACAAATATGTTCATCTACTATAGCTCTCTCTTCAGCTAAAGGCTGAAGTTCATAGGCCTTAGTACCAAAAAGCTTCTGTTTAAGCGTGTTAACATAGTGGAGCCGTCACACAACGACGACGCTGTTAGCGGCCTTGTCTGCAGGGGCCAAAACAAACTTCTTATGAAATTCTTGAATACCTAGTATAAGATGACGTAAAGACATCTTAGGCTTAGGAGGTAATAAGTTAGTATTTTGAGAATAGAAAGAAATGCGTTTAGTCACTAGTTTTAAAATGCTAAGTTTCCAGTCCTTAAGGGCTTTATGCTCAACATACTCTCGCTTACATCATCGATTACCGAATTCATTCAAGGCAGCAGCGATTTCATCTCTACATTTAATGAAATCAATTTTAGAAGGAAACCGATATTTCGGTCCTTTAGAAATTATATTCCTTATCCTAGAATCAGGAATAATTTTCAAATTGCCAGTAATTACATGACCAGCAGCAGGATAGCGATACACTGAGTTTTTACAATCACATGAATCAGGAGTATTAGTATCAATATCAAGACCTGAAACAAGTTTATTGAAGTTAAAAATGATAGATCTAACAGGTTTGTTATATTTATAGCAAATTATAGCTGTTTCAGTATTTTGAAAATAAGCAGGAATGGAAGAAAGCACCGAGCTGTCACGGAAAATACTGGGCAAATCTATAACATCCATACCCTTATTAATGAAGGATATTTTGAAGAAATGGCGTTTATGATTAATTTCAGAATCAATGTAAGGACGGAGAGTATGCTCAGTATAGCCTCTAGTTAAGAGAGCCGCATCATATAACTGATTAGAACTATGGTAGAATTTATTCGCCTCGGTGTCCAGAAGACTTAAAACAGAAACGGGTAATGACCTTAGAAATGAGAGCATAGAGTGGCGTCCATGATTTAATAATATAATTGACAGTCACTTTAGTCTAGTATTGTTTCGTTTAAAAGCATGTAATTTACGTTTAAAGTTACCAAGGCCTATCGGAACCTGAATTTTATGGAGACTTAGTATAAAAATTCGGAAACATATATGCTTCCAATGATTTCAGTACCAAATTTCGTAAAATCATTCTTCGATATAAAAAGATGGAGTACAACATAAATGCATGCATGGTAGTTAACCCAATCATGGTTGATAACTTTGCTTCCTTTTTTAATTGCACGACGGCGGGTCGGGCCTTTGACTCTATGACGGCTCCAGCCTAAAGACTTACTTTAATCTTTCTATACTTTTAATGTCGGTTGGAGCCCGATGCTCTATCTCTGGTCGGGCCCACCGGAGTCCAACTCTTCGTTTTCTTTTGCTTCGGCATTTCAGTTAGTCCTCATCGTTGTTTCATCTCTGTGTTCAATAGATTTTATATTATCGGAGATGTTGCACTGGTGAGCTTGAAATACTTCATGCGGACTGAACAAATTGTTTATCTAAACTACGTCAGAGCCACGTAAAGTCGATTTAGACCCCACAGTAAAACCTTTTTACTGACAGTTCCAATGTTCTTCTGTTGTTGTTGTCTATTGTTGTAGTTCGTCTTTTTATCATTGTGGATAGCCATTTGGCCAGTTTGAAAGTACATTATAGTTATGTTATTTTATGTTTGTATTTCTTTCCCTTTAATGTCTTGGATAGAAGGTGTGAGGTAATTGTATCGATTCCTGATCATTGGATTCACTTTTATTCTCCGGAATGTTGACACCAGACCAAAGGTGACCAGGAAAGCTTTTCATTACGATAAATAGTGCATTTTTCACATCTCCAAATGGCTACTTTTCTGATTAAAATTTGTGATATTTTTCTTATAAATACTACAAACACAGGTTGCGGGTGCTCGTTAGAACCGACTCATTGAGGCGGTTCTAAAGAGTACCCACAACCTATGTCTTGGAGTAAAAATAAGAAAAATAATGTTTACCCCCTTAAACCCCAGTTTTCTCTATAATAAAGTGGGGTTTAGCGGGGGTGTTCATTTCACGGACTTGTTCACGTGATGGGTATGTTTCTAGCACAACCAAGAACATTTTCTGAAGCGCATTATGACCAAGGCTTGGATTTTACATTAATGATCATGTATTATTGAATTCATTAAACGAGTTGGGAAAAAAGATAAAATGCGAGGCTTCGCCGAGCATTCTATCTCGTTTCCTCAACGAGTTTAATAAATTCAGTAATACATGAGCACGAATGCAAGATTCTTTTTTATCTATGACATTTAAAACACTTTATTCATGATTTGTTTACAAAAATATTAATATTCCACCATTACTAAAAGCGACGTCGTTAAGTACGTTGTACGTGTAAAGTTAAGGGCGTATCTTACTTATTTGCATATTTAATTCACTAGTGGATTCTGAAATTTATTTCATGGCGTTATTCAGTATATTCCCAGACGCGACGTCATATGATAAATGGGTCTATCCCTTCTCTCCGGAGTCAAAAGTGCAAAGCAAACAGAACAAAACAGCAATGCCCCTGTCCCCTACCAATGAAGGAATCTAAGCACACAACATCTAAGAGCAAGTTATGTCCTCAATTGTTTGAGATTGTAAGGGTGTGGTAATAGCATACGAGTATTTCTTGCACACCAGATAAGGACATCCTGCACTTAACCCTGTTTTGTTTGTTTGATTTGAGGTTTAACGTCCCCGTCAACACTGTCATTTTGGAGACGTTGTTTCCAATTTTGTGGGACTTTTACCCGACATTGAGATGAAATGACATCTCAAACACTGCCGCCCAATGAAACCAATAGGGTTTATAAGCACAGACGGGCCGACTCGCACCGCTTTGCCTGGGCAGGCTTTGATCCTCTAAGCAGTTTACCAGTTCTCGTGTGCGGGTCGGTTTAAGCTCTGCGTGGACGCATCATGCAGCCCATATATTTCTTCAAGCCCCGGTGGGCGGGGGCGAGACACTTAATCCTGTGATAGAATTTCTCATCCCATCCAGCATTACGAAAACTACCATATACAAATACATTTTAAACTTTATCACAGAAAAAAACGAAATTTTAAAGATGAAAAATCGTGATATTTTTCTTATTTCTGCTGAAAATATAAATTGTGGGTACACGTTAGAACCGTCTCATCGAGGCGGTTCTAACGAGTACCCGCAATCTATATTTTAGAGCAGAAATAAGACAAATAAGGTTTACCCCAGTAAACCCCAGTTTTACTATATAATAGTGGAGTTCAAGGGGGTCAAAATTATATAGGCGTGTTTTCGTGATGGGAAATCCTCCCATGGGATAGGAAAAATATCGATAGGTTTGATATGCACTGGTTGAATAGGACGTCACGTACGCCGTCATTTAGTTTGACGTCACTGCACGTACAGTGACGTCAAAAACGCTGCATTTTTGTCATCCAAATATCGAGGATGTCGACGGTCGAAGTGACTTCATTATAAAAATATCCACTTTCAGAAGTGAAAGGTATGCAAAAAAAGGATCTTGCATTGGTGTAGACAGAAATATCCATCACTGGTGATCACTTGTTCGGCAAGCCTCGTGATGACGGACAATGACCCTCGGGACAATTTTTTTTTTTTCTATTCACTTATCACACCCATGTAAGATTATTATAATTCACCACGAAAACACGCCTATATAATTTTGATCCCCATTGAACCCCACTTTTAAACAGTAAAACTGGGGTTTGCAGTGGTAAACCTTATTTTTCTTATTTCTGTTCTAAAATATAGATTGTGGGTACTCGTTAGAACCGCCTCATCGAGGCGGTTCTTACGAGTACCCACAATCTATTTTTCCGCAGGAATAAGAAAAATACCAAATTTGTTCATCTTATTATTATTATTTATTTATTTTTTTTTTTTTTTGGCGGTAAAATTTACATTTTTTTTGTATAGGCATGTTTTCGTTCACGTTATCACTATGTAGATTCATGCAGATGCAAGATACAGAGGGGAAAGCTCATAGCAGGTATCCGCTTGCTTTAAAAGTAGATAATTAGTGATTTGTTCAATAATACAACACAATTTAGAAGTCATTTGTAAAGTAGATCAAATCACGAGCGCGTAGTGTTAGAGATTTATCTACATGTATTTTTAACTGACCGACAGACTGTGAATTATGACTCTACAAATCACTCTCTGGAACTGATTTAATACGATTCTAACACACTAAAAGTACTTGTAGACAATAATTGTGCCGTTTTCTTCAAATGTTAGACGAAATCCCCCCAACACTACACATTAATGTCCCTTTGTAATGTTTTTGATGGCGAGAATTCCCGTCTTGCGTCGTAGAATTTTCGAGTGACGTCATAACCGTTGCTCTTTGCGTCACGCTCTTCTTCCCCGTGACATCACAGTTCTATATGCTCGCTGTGTTAGAATCTAGGACAATGCACCTGCCCACATCTCACAAGCTGAAGTTGTAGCTACAGCTGTTGGGTATGGCTTAGAATTTCTGTCCCCCCCCCCCCCCCCCCCCCCCACTGTAGTCCTCTGATTTGACTGTCTCTGAATTTTACCCATTTCAAAATTAAAACGGTGAGGGACGAATTTTGATAGTGGTGGCGGAAACCTTCTTCCGGGATGACGTAATTAATTGAGGCATCGCTTGAAACAATGTGTGACGTCATAGAGTTTAAAGACTGTGTTGATAAATAAGACATTTGAATTTCAAGTCCGACTTTGTTTTAAGCGTTAGACAAGACAGGTTTTGACTTATCTTTCCATTTTCAGTTTGCGTATAGCGTGTGCCACTGACATACAGAACATGTCAAGAACAGACGCCACAGGGTGAGGCGTGTGTGTGTGAATTCGGGTTTAACGTCGCTTTCAACAATTTTTCAGTCATATCACGACGGTGTCTGGTTGCGACAGGGAGCTCAATGCTCACGTTTATAGTGCTGCCTCACTGAAGTATCATGTCCCAGACACATTACATGATACCACACACCAGTCCTAGCTCTACCCCGTAAATCTGAGTGCCAAGCGAGGAGCAGCTAGTACCATTTTTAACGACTTTGGTATGTCGCGGCCCGGGATCGAACCAGAGACCTCCCATTCCCCGGAGCGGACACTCTACCAACTGAGCTATCGGGGCCGGTACCACAGGGTGAGGCGTCTGATCTTTGTCTACACATTTTGTTTTAAAGTAAGTGACTTACAAGAAATAAAATGTTCCCTTGGAATCCAACCCACGAGGAGTGGTAGATTCCACTGTTTATATCTATGTGTACTGCAGCGTTGAACTAAATATACTTATGGCGGAGTCTTTGAATACATAAAAGTCATGTAATTGATATTTAACGTCTTTAACCCATATTTGACTAGCGGCCCTTTTCTGGGACATTGGCAAACAGTGCAGACCCAGATCAGACGCCGCAGAACGCGGCGTCTGATCTGGATCTACACTGTTTGCTTAAAGAACATTCATTTTTGTAAAATTTGCTACAAACCCGACACCCATATAATTGGAAATGGACCACTCCAAACTGACTGGGTGGAAGATTCCATTGTCATATGTGGGTTAATTGAAAATGGCATCTGATGCTGGTCATAAAATTTTGAGATCTTCTTAAATTAAATCCACCAGCATCAAATCTATCATAAAAATAAAAAGTGAACAAAAGAGAAAAGATATTCATGTCCGAGCAACGATACGACGTGTGTGAGTGAGTGTTTGAGTTTTACGTCCCACCGACAGGTTAGGTCATACGGGGACGGGACCTCGGTTTAAAGACTCATCCGAAAGTCTGGAGAAGCCCGAGTTCGAACCTGCGATCCCCGGATTACAAAGCGAGTAGCGTAACCACTACACAATGGAGGTTTCTAACGATACGACGTATATTTTTGGGTCAATTGTTTGTCAGTCGACGAAAGGTTACTAAGTGCAAAAGTTTCCCGCCCGCTATTGTGCACGTGACTGACGCTGACAATGTACAAAATCCATGCAATGGTTATTTGTCACAACGCTGTCTTTCTCCCTTTGACGTCAGAGTGCTGTGTAATTATAAAATATGAACTGGGCTCGTGAAGTGTGACAGTATGGCAAAAAGTGTTGACCCAGATCAGACGCCGCAGTTTGCGGCGTCTGATCAGGGTTTACACTTTGCTTACAGTACAGAGTTAAACAAAACAGTCTAACATAAGTCCCGTTCAGAACCATTTTTCCGGCCAACATTCAAGAGACCATCTGGCCCCCGCCCATTGGGGCTTGAAGAAATAAATGGGCTGCATGATGCTTCCTCACAGAGCTGAATCCAGCCGCACACGAGTACTGGTAAACCGCTTAGACGATCTAAGCCTACCCAGGCAAAGAGGTGTCCATGCTTATAAACCCTATTGGTTTCATTGGGCGGCAGGGTTTGAGATACCATTTCGTCTGAATGTCGTGTAAAAATCCCACAAAATTGGAAGCAACGTCTCCAAAAATGACCTTTGCAGTTTTGACGGGGACGTTAAACCTTAAATCAAACAAACAAACAAACAAACAAACAAGCAAACAAACAAACAAACGATCCATCTGTGCTGTCAGTGCTCTGAGTATCAATTAAAAATAAAAAATGAGTTCCTTTAAGAGCAATGAAATCATTCATGGTCATACTACATAGTTTCGGTTAATAAAGCCTCATCAGTGACCCTGTAATGATCCGACAACGAAAGCCAGAGGAAACATACTACAATTTTGCGAATTTCGAATAGGCAGTCGATTCAAAGACTGATATAAATCAAAATGGGGTCCAAATAAAAACCTGTCTAGAATATGAGTCTAAACCAATAATTTATTTCTGATTTCTCAGAATATTCACGCTGATCAGTAAATTATAAACTGCACTATGGTTGATGTACGGGGAGACGTTTTACGGCCGCCACACGGCACAACACCAGCTGCAGTGAAGGCAAATAAAAATCAAAAATGAGTTCCTTTAAGAGCAATGAAAACATTAAACTCTTTAAAAATAGTTTATGTTTTTTTGTTGTTTTTTTTTGTTGTTTTTTTTTTCTCAGAATACAGTTGATGGCAGTACATGTTAATATAATTAATTTGAAAATATTCATAGTCAGATGATATCCTTACTTTGTCAGCAATTTAATAATTAATTAATTTGCCCTTATCATTTACCCATTTTGTACCGGAAACCCCAAAAGGGATTCTTGGCAAACAGTGCAAGCCCAGATCAGACGCCGCAGAACGCGGCGTCTGATCAGGGCCTACACCGTTTGCAAAAAGATCAGCTATTTTCCAAATAAACTTCAAGATAACACAACCTGTCACCCCTAAATTTCAAAATGGACTCCTGCCATATATAAAGAGGAAGAATCCATTTGGTACAAAAAGGGTTAATAGACAATGCATTTAGCTTAAGCGTAATGTCTAAATGCCATATAACATGTCTGCTATTGTTTTGTTATTCCACTATGCATAATTATGTCGACTATGTTGCCCATTACTTTTATGACCGCTTGATATGCTGCTGTTCCACACAGACCTCGAATCTACGGAACCCGGGAAGGGACATGCAACTTTATCTTTAATATGTTGTGCAAACAAGATAAAAAGTTGTGCGCATAAGATATTATGTTGTCTGCACGCAAGGTAATATGTTATGCGCACAAGATATTATCTTTTGCGGACAACAGAATTTATCTTGTTCGCACAACATGTTATCTTGTTTGCTCAACATAGATCTTGGGAACATGTGCGAACAAGATATTATCTTGTGCCCACAAGATAAAATCTTGTGCACACAAGATATTATGTTGTCCGCACAAGATATTAAGTGACTTTGAGAACAAGATAATATGTTGTGCGCACAAGATATAATGTTGTCTGCACAAGAGCTGTGCTGCCTAAACAACATGTTGTGCGAATAAGATAATAACTTGTGCGCACAAGATAATATCTTGTGTGCACAAGATAATATATTGTCTGCACATAATCTATGTTGTGCAAATAAGATAACATGTTTTACGAACAAGATAATAACTTGTACGCACAAAATAATATCTTGTGCGCACAATATCTTAAGTGTACGAACAAGATAATAAGTTGTGCGCACGAGATATTGTGTTGTCCGCACAAGAGCTATGTTTTGCAAACAAGATAATATGTTGTGCAAACAAGATAATAACTTATGCGAAAACGATGATAAGTTGTGCGAGATTACATCTAATGGACACAAGATATTAATTATCTTGTTTGCACAAGATAATATCTTGTGCGCACAAGATATTAAGTTATGCAAACACGATATTATCTTGTTTGGCCAAGATATTATCTTGTCCGCACAAGATCTATGTTGTGCAAAAAGGTTATATCTTGTGCGCACAAGATATTAAGTTGTGCAAACAAGATATTATCTTGTGCGCACAAGATATTATATTTTTCGCACAACATATTAAAATAAATTGCATGTCCCTTCCAGGGTTCCGTAAGGATCCCATGAATCGCTACGAATCGACTGATTTTAGGATTAGTGTGGCTTCGTGAAGTTTTTACATTTCTGGGGGCAGTTGTTCAAAACTAACGACGTCATTAGTTAACGTATCGTTAAAACTTTGATCATTTATTATGGTAAATATGCTAATATTTTTGCTGACAAAATGTGAGCAGCTTTTGCAAATGCAAAAGCTGCTCACTTTTTTTCAGCAAAAATACCAATATTTTAGATATTAAACTTGCTAGAACAGTTAACAATATGACCACTAACGAGCTCGTTAAGCTAACGATGCTTTGAACAACTGGCCCCTGGTCGAATTCGTGACGCTCTACAATTCAAAAGGTGCGAAAGTGTTACAAATCGGAAGCAACGTCTCCAAAATGACCTTAATAATTTTGTCGGGAACATAACGTGTCAATACAAAAAATAAATCACTAGTTCTGATTATGCTGCTTATAATAACGAAAAATATTATAATAAAAATAGCAACGATGACAATAATAATTATACTCTCACTACTACTACCACTACCACAACTCAGTACTTATATTATAATAATAATAATAATTGTATAATCGATAGTATTAATCATTATATCTTGCTACTACTACTACTACTACTAACTTTTGGTTTCATTGGCAGGCAGGGCTTGAGAAGTCATTTCATCTCAATGTCGGGAAAAAGTCTCACAAAATTGGAAGCAACGTCTCCAAAATAACCTTTATAGTGATGACGGGGACGTTAAACCTCAAATTAAACAAACAAAAACTACTACTTCTATCATTGTACTACTACCACTACTTCAACTATTATTATAATTATAACTAGAGCGCGCAGTCGATGGCAAGCCATCGCAAATCCCCACGTTTTCTCCACAGTAGGTCAAAATTTGACCTGTTGACCCCTCCCCAGGGCCCCTGGGGGCGGGGACAAAAAAGAATGTGCTCTTGCGCAAGCCATTCATGTAAGTACAAAAGTAACTCGCATACCAAATTTGGTTGAATTCCGGCTAACGGTTTAGGAGGAGATAGCCGGACAGACAGACGGACGGACGGACAGACGCACGTTCTCACAAATGGATACTTATGTGGCTATTTTGAGCAAGATTGATACTTAGGTGGCTAATTTTAACCACATAACAGACCTTTTATGTGTCTAACGGAATAAATCGCACTTTCTCTCATTGACTTACATTGATTCTGTCCAAGTTCATAGCCACCTATCTATCCATTTGTGTGTACGGACAGACGGACGGACGTTCTCACAAATGGATACTTATGTGGCTATTTTGAGCAAGATTGATACTTAGGTGGCTAATTTTAACCACATAACAGACCTTTTATGTGTCTAACGGAATAAATCGCACTTTCTCTCATTGACTTACATTGATTCTGTCCAAGTTCATAGCCACCTATCTATCCATTTGTGTGTACGGACGGACGGAGGCGATAACAATATCCCCACTTTTTCGTTGAAAAACGTGGGGATAATTATTATAAACGAGATGAAAATAAAGTGGTTACCACTAGCTAATATTGTTTGTAGGAAAGAACATTTAACAATAACAACAATAACTAGAGCGCGCAGTCGATGGCAAGCCATCGCAAATCCCCACGTTTTCTCCACAGTAGGTCAAAATTTGACCTTTTGACCCCTCCCCAGGGCCCCTGGGGGCGGGGACAAAAAAATGTGCTCTTGCGCAAGCCATTCATGTAAGCAACTCGCATACCAAATTTGGTTGAATTCCGGCTAACGGTTTAGGAGGAGATAGCCGGACAGACAGACGGACGGACGGACAGACGGACTTTCTCACAAATGGATACTTATGTGGCTATTTTGAGCAAGATTGATACTTAGGTGGCTAATTTTAACCACATAACAGACCTTTTATGTGTCTAACGGAATAAATCGCACTTTCTCTCATTGACTTACATTGATTCTGTCCAAGTTCATAGCCACCTATCTATCCATTTGTGTGTACGGACGGACGGACGGACGGACGGACGGACGGACGGAGGCGATAATAATATCCCCACTTTTTCGTTGAAAAACGTTGGGATAATAATGATAACAAACGAAAATGATACTAATAATAATAATTTTAATAATGTGTTGTTCTTTGTGTTAGAAAGGAAGGTGCTTAGGACCATTCTTTTTTGCTGATTTTGCTTGTGAGGTTATAATTTCGCTAAGGCTGTGCTGGTCGAATTCAACTTTATGAAATATACATTGTTAAATTCAACACGGGTTTTCACGCCAATTTAGGTTTATCATATGACGTCGCATCTGAGAATGTAATAACGTCATGTAATAAACTCGGTAATCCACTGGTGGATAAACTATGCAAATTAGTTAGATACGACCCATAATGTTACACGTACGACGTCTTTAACGACATTGCATTTACATATGGCGAATTCTTGACTGTTTTGTTTAAAATCGTGGATAATATGCGTTTAAATGTCATATGATAAATAGAATCTTGCATTCGTGTTCATGTATTATTAAATTTATTAAACTCCTTGAGGAAAAGGGATAAAATACTCGACAAAGCCTCGCATTTTATCCCTTTTCCTGAACTCATTTGATAAATTAAATAATACACGAGCTCTCATGTAAGAGCCCCTGTATTCAATCTATGGAATTCAACAAAAAGAACAAAACAATGTATAACCGGCATTAGATACTGCAAATTCAGTGTTCATGTAATTCTAGTTTACTAAACGGCTTTAAGAATGAGATATTATTGCCTGTTTCTTTCCAAAATAGTGCGCTGCAGTCACAATCAAGTCATTCGATATGGGACTTGGTGCCAAATCTTTTCTTGTTTAAAAGTGGGTCTAAAATAGGTATTAAAGCGAACAGGATGTCCCGAAAGTTGTCTCCCTTGACGGAGAAACGGACATTCACCATATTTGCATTATTTGCTGGCTCCCAGCTTGCACATTGTCAATATTGGAAAAACAGGTAACCAGACCCCCCTGACCGTGTAAATGGTCCTGAACGGGACTTAATATGTAAGTCTCTTTCGTTAAACTCTGTACTGTAAGCAAAGTGTAAACCCTGATCAGACGCCGCAAAATGCCAACACTTTTTGCCATACTGTCACAGTTCACGAGCCCAGTTCATATTTTACAATTACACAGCACTCTGACGTCAAAGGGAGAAAGACAGCGCTGTGACAAATAACCATTGCATGGATTTTGTACATTGTCAGCGTCAGTCACGTGCACAATAGCGGGGGGAAACTTTTGCACTTAGTAACCTATCGTCGACTGACAAAGAATTGACCCAAAAATATACGTCGTATCGTTAGAAGCCTCCGTGGTGTAGTGGTTACGCTACTCGCTTTGTAATCCGGGGATCGCAGGTTCGAACTCCGGCTTCTTCAGACTTTCGGATGAGTCTTTAAACCGAGGTCCCGTCTTCGTATGACCTTACCTGTTGGTGGGACGTAAAACTCAAACACTCACTCACTCACGTCGTATCGTTGCTCGGACATAAATATATTTTCTCTTTTGTTCAGTGATAACCTTCAGACTAGGAACTAGCAGATAAGGCAGATAAGGTGAATATGCTACATACAGGCGTGTCAACTGACCTTAAAGGCGTATGGAATTGTTAGCATGTGGTGGAAATAACGGCACTTTTGTCCGATCCCGGAACATCAGTTTCCTGTCTCTTCGCTTTTAAGGAACTAAATATCTTGTCATAAACTTCCGTTGTTACTCAATATCAGAGCTGAAAATTAAGTCTGATTGGAAAAATTAGTAGTCCGCTGCTTGACGAAATATTAATTTTCAGACATTAATGATTTCAAATTATATGTTACACGCTCAATTTGCAAGTGTTCGTTAAGTAGATTTTACTCCTGTCTATTATTTAGATACGAAAACATGAAAGGACAAATAGTTAGGCGACAGAAAATGACAGAGTATGTTGTTTTAAAGGAAGTCAACTAAATCTGAGATGAATGTGCTTAACGAAAAGAATGTTCGTTTCAAAGAAAATAAAAAATAAGCAAGACAAAATCTTATACTTAATGAATCCGATTAATGGTTACAAAACAAGTGCGTACAGAAAGCAAGATATGCCATAGAAATGCTATTCAGCAATGATAATAATGTTTGGAAACACACACACACACACACACACACACACACACACACACACACACACACACACACACACACACACATAAGCATGTGTGAACGCTCGTGTGCGCAAGCATAAAAATCAAGAGTCAGGTTTTCAAGCTTGTAGATGTGCATTGTAAACTTAACCGCCGAAAAAAAAAATTCAGATGAAAAATTGTCATATTTTTCTTATTTCTGCCCAAAATATACATTGTGGGCACTTGTTAGAACCGCCTCATTGAGGCGGTTCTAACGAGTACCCACAATCTTTATTTTAGAGCAGAAATATGAAAAATAAGGTATACCCCTGTAAATCCCGGTCTTACTATATAAAAGTGGGGTTCAAGGGGGTCAAAATTTTATCGGCGCGTTTTCGTGAATATCACAATTTTTCATCTTAAGCTTTCCTCAAGTTTTTTTTCTGCGGAAAATTTGACGATGAATTTGTAAAGGTGTGTTTTCGTAATGTAAACAAATGCCGTTTAGGATGCCATGTGAGAATTATCTATCTCACACGCTTGTGTTATTCCATTGATAATCTCATAAATAGAGGATCTTACACGAGTGTTTCGTTTGTTTAATTTGAGATTTAACATCCCCGTCAACACTATATAGGTCATTTTGGAGACGTTGCTTCCAATTTTGTGGGTCTTTAACCTGAAATTGAGATGAAATGACATCTCCAGCGCTGTCGCCCAATGAAACCAATAGGGTTTATAAACATGGACGGTCCGACACACACCGCTTTGCCTGGGCAGGCTTAGATCCTCTAAGCGATTTACCAGCCCTCGCGGGCGGTCGGTTTCAGCGTGCGTGGAAGCATCATGCAGCCCATCTATTTCTTCAAGCCCCGATGGGCGGGAGCCGCTTTCACGAGTGTCCATGTATTATTGAATTTATTAAACGACTTGACGAAAAAGGATATAATGCGAGGCTTCGCGGAGTATGTTATCCTTTACCTCAACGAGTTTAATTTTAATAATAAATGCGCACGAATGTAAGATTCTGTTTATCATATGACATTTAAACTGCTTTTTATTCACGATTATTTGCAACAAAAAATGTCAATAATCCACCATTAGTAAATCATGCAGTTTGTGAGTGATTCGCCGGAGTTTACACATCGATACAATCCACAATCAAAGCACTGAGAGTACTGGTGGGTTGATTGTCTCTGGGAGTAGTTCGAAAAAATGGGCCTGAGCGTGGACTGTTTCGTTTAACACTTAAACTCCTTTACTGAAAGCAAACCGTGTAGACCATGATCAGACGCTGCGATTTCGGCGCCTGACCCTTAAATTCCTATACTCTAAGCAAACAGTGAAGACCCTGATCAGACGCCGTGTTCTGCGGCGTCTGATCTGGGTCTACACTGTTTGCCTAGCCCAACCCATGATTCCAGCCCAGATTTTACAGTTAACCTTTTTAAGTAAACACGCTGACCTCACTGCGGTAAAATTCTATAAATTATCTGCGTGGATTCCTACAAATCAGTGATAGTCACGTGGACTCCAGCACTAATAGAGGTTTTGTCCTTTATACCTTTGGGTCGATTGATAAACAATCACAATCGACCCAAAAATGAAGCTCAATCCTAAAGAGAAACCGTGGTATTGTAATACAACCATGTATACGAGTATGGCGATATTACATTCTCGGAAGCGACGTCATAATTATGATAAATAAACATATGGTAGAACAGTTATGTTATTATGTTCCTTCAGAACATCGATAAGAGTATGTTGTGAAACATGCTGGAAAAAGTCAAACAGTTAATATGACAAATAACGATGTCGTTTTATCGGCCCATTGTGCTTTAGTCTGTCTAAAACTTGTCCCTAGACATGCATTGGTATTAAATTAATTTAATGGAATGGAATTAGGTGGTATTTTATGGTTTGTTATCAGTTTATGCTTGCTCACAAATGAATTGACATTTAACTGAAAGATTTCATGATTATAAATGTCAGACTAATTCCGGGATGGTGTGATAAAAGCTTATAGCAGTAGAATGCTACCGAACCGTCCAATATGCGCCAAGAAGACATGTTGCGCCATTGTTCAACTGGGTTCCATATTCTCTGATTATGGTTTATTCTATAACGACAATAACATAATTGGGATGGTTGGGCGAGGCAAAGCTGATAGAGGATCTAACATTAGTGTTCATGTATTATTGAATTTATCAAACGAGTTGAGGAAAAGGTATAAAATGCGAGGCTTTGCCGTTTAATAAATTCAATGATACTTGAGCACGAATGCAAGATTCATTTTATCATATGACATTTAAAATGCATTTTTTTTTTCACGATTTTTGTTTTTAAAAAATGTCAAATTCCGTCATTTGTAAACGCGACGTCGTAACGGGCCTCCGTGGCCTAGTGGATAAGAGCGCTGACTCTTAGTCATTAGGTCTCTCACCGCCGTAGGTTCGAGCCTCGCTCGGGCCACGTGTGAGGCGCCAAGTTCTGCAACGGAAGGTCAGGTGGTTTTTCTCCGGGTACTCTGGTTTTCGCCCACCTCTGATTAACGATCGGCCGGATATGAGTGAAATAATCTTGAAAGGGCCGTAACCCCCCCCCCCAAAAAAAACGCGACGTCGTTAATGACGTCGTATGTAACGTTACGGGGAGTATCTAACTAATTTGCATATTTAATCCGCTAATGGATTATAGAATTTATTACATGGTGTTATTGCATTCTCAGAGGCGATGCTATATGATAAATGCGTATCTTGCGCCACTGAGGCGCCCAACTGGTATTGGCTTACAGTTGGGCACGGCCTCCTGTCCTTGCAGCAGGAAAGAGTAGAGGGGGAGTGTTGCTATTTTCTTCTTTGTCTACACTTCCATTCATTTTCGTCGATCTCCCCTGTCCCTCACTTTCATTTCCTCTACCATCTCTTCTGTCACTTTTATACCTTTCTCTGGGAGACGACACAGAATGGTCCACAATTGCTGACGTGTCGTTAAACACAAAACCAATCAATCAATCAATCAATAAGCATAAAATCTGTCATTGTATTTCTATCAGTGCCTCGAACAGCTCATTGCCAGGATGAAGAAAATATTCCACTCATCACGTAAACAAGTCTGTGAAATGAAGACACCCCTAAATCCCACTTTATATAGAGAAAACTGGGGTCTACGGGGGTATACATTAATTTTATTATTTTTGCTCCAAGACATAGGTCGTGGGTACTCGTAAGAACCACCTCACTTAGGTTGTGGGTACTCGTTAGAACCACTTCAAAAAGGCGGTTCTAACGAGCACCCATAACCTATGTTTTGAGCATTTATAACAAAAATATCACGGATTTTGGTCAGAAAAAAAGTATCCATTTTGGAAATGTGAAAAATGCACTTTGTCGCACGGGTGTGTTATCGTAATGTAAAAACGTATCGTTCTCCGACCTGTAAAATGTACAAAACGTGTACTGACATGGATTACGGTTATGTGCTTTGTACGGGCATGGGAAACAAAACCGGAAGTTCCGTTTAGAAGGTCGTCTCTCTTTTAAATATGAAAACTTCAAAAATGAAAAAAAAAATAATAATAAGTAAATAAGATACAAACACACGCCGCTATATAAATATAGTACCATTTTGTTAAGTGGGGATGTGGTGGTAGTGTGAGACCATCACGTGAACAAGTCCGTAAAATGAAGACCCCCCTAAACCCAACTTTACATAGAGAAAACTGGGGTTTACGGGGGTATACATTATTTTTCTTATTTCTGCTCCAAGACATAGGTCGTGGGTACTCATAAGAACCGCCTCATTTAGGTTGTGGGTACTCGTTAGAACCGCCTCAATGAGGCGGTTCTAACGAGCACCCTTAACCTATATATGCAGTATTTATAAGAAAAATATCACAGATTTTCATCAGAAAAAATGGTCTTTTTGAAGATGTGAGAAAATGCACTATGTCTCACGGGTGTGTTAACGTAATGCAAAGGCGACGTGTATCTTGCGCCACTGGGGCATCCATCTGATATTGGCTTATAGTTGTCCTGGCAACAGGTAACGGTATAAGGGGTGGGCGTGTTATTTCTTCTGTTTTTACATTTACATTCATTTTCCTCTTTCTCCTCTGTCCCTCACTCTCATCTCCTCTGCTATGTCTTCTATCTCTTTTCTCCCTTTCTCTGGGAGACGACACAAAATGACCCACAAGGGTTGGCATGCCGTTAAACAAAAAAAAAAACATACAACCATTTCATATGTATGCATCACGAAAACACGCCAACATAATTATAACCCTTAAACACCACTTCCTATATAGTAAAACTGGGGTTTACGGGGTATATCTCATTTTTCTTATCTCTTCTCAGAATTAAAGATTGTGGGTACTCGTCAGAACCGCCTCGACGAGGCTGTTCTAACGAGGTCCCACAATCTATGTTCTAACGAGTTCCTTCAATGTAGGTTTTGAGCATGAATATGAAAAAAATATCAAATTTTAATCTGAAATGTTTCATTTTTGGGTTGTGAAGTTTTCTATATTTTCATAGGCATGTTTTTGTAATGATGTCGGTCTGTCTGTCTGTCTACCCTCCAATAGCGTCAAACCAATTTCTGTGATCATGATTAAAATCGATCGTTTGGTGGTAAGCCGTTTTCCTTTGCCGCTTTTATTCAGTAATTGTTATGAACTTTCTTGACAGACGTTCTGTTTAAAGCTTTCTTATATCCGATTATAAAGCTATTCACTTAATTAATTCTGTTTTCCGTCGATTCCTTTAAACCACATCTCAATCAAACGTAATAAATCGATTTGTATTGCTGTCAACTTATTTAAAGCATTAGACACGAGCTTAGAATCATAGGAAATTGTGGGATTTGTCCGGTGATTGATGCAGTTCGAACAGACGGCTTACATTGCACGCAATTGTCCCTTTTCTAATTTGTCGCCTGTCGCTACAGGCATCCTTTGATCGCCACTGGTCATCAAAAATGGGGTATAAAATATACAGGATATTTACTTTTTTGAGATTGATACCCAACATATTTCATTGAGTGTGCTAAAATATGTTTGGTATCCGCCGAAAAAAAGACAGGAAATTTTCTTTCTATTTTATAGAAGAACGAAGAATTTAAAGAAGAATATATATAAGCCTCCGTGGTGTAGTAGTTATGCTACTCGCCTTGTGAACCAGGGGTCGCAGGATCGATCCCGGGCTTCTCCAGACTTTCGGATGGGTCTTTAAACCGAGGTCCCGTCTCCGTATGACCTTAGCTGTTGGTGAGACGTAAAACTCAAACACTCAAAGCAGAACATATACAAAAAGTAGTCCCGGCTCGTTACAGTGAAACAATATAAATGGTATCAATCACTCAGGAAATGATACGAATTCATTTCAATAGTGTTCGATAACATTTATATTTGTTTCATATATACATTGATTTCCCTGCTAAGTATAAAATAAACATGCTTATTTTAAACTTAGCAATGGAATCAATGCATATCTGAAAAATATAGATATTATCACAGTGTGAAAAAAATAATATGACCCTATTATTTTCACAATAGCAACCCGTAGTACAGTTTTGCATGTTTGGTTTGTATTTAGTTTAAATGAAAAAGCATGTTTTTTCATCTCGTGTGTAGAAAACATCAGAATGTTCAAGAGTGCGAAAGCATGGCTCATCTCGTGTGTTAAAAACATCAGAATTTTCGCTCGCGCTTCGCACTCGTGAAACTTCTGATGTTTTCAACACACGAGATGGTATTCATCGCAAATAAGTAAATGTTTTCAATACAACAACCCTAGTCTTAACTGCTCTACAAGATCATAAGTATTCAAACGAAACATTTGATATTTTGCTCCAAACATATATTTATCAGTTAACCCTATATTAATCGCATTGTAACACTGAACGTTAAATAAATTGCCATTATTACTTATATTTACGTTTTTTCCCATCCATCATAATGCCATTTGGGATCAGAAAACAATTTCTTGCACACAAGACAAGGAAATGCGTGATTTTACCCTGGGATAGAAATTTATGTTCTGACCCTGGTGTTCCGACCCAAAATCGAATATAATCGCGTGTTTGATAAATGCACTGGTTGATTACGACCTCATATGCGCCATCGTTAAGGTTGACGTCACAGCACGTAAAGTGACGTCACTAAACAGTGCAGTGTCAACACAATATGGCGGACGTTGGTAACCGAAGTGACTGCAGCATTAAAAATCTGCGCAAAGAAATGGAAGGTATGCAAGAAAAAGAATCCAATATGGGTGTGAGGGGGTGGGGGGGAATAAAAAAATCGTCCCTCGGGATCACTGTCCGGCATCACTCGGCAAGCCTCGTGATGCCGGACAGTGTCCCTCGGGACGGATTTTTCCATCCACCCCTCACACCCATATAAGATTCTTATATTATTGGCAGCTGAACAGCGTCGTTGGTGCCATAACCTCGCCATCGTCCAATCATATTGAAGAGAACGATTGTCTACTTCGACATCATTGACATCGCATGAGTCAATGTATTCTATGAAGTATGCTTTCCATTAGTAAAGTATAGGGATTTTCTGTAAATGAACTGAGAATGAAAATAATGGGGAATAATGCTCGAATATGTTTTCGAGATTTCGATCTTTGAAAAAGATGGTACATGCATAATTGCCTAGATGTGGTGATTTTTATAGTTACACACAATATACTTTTCCAAGTTTTTTTTTATTATTATTATTAATATTATTATTATTTGCCTTTAAAATTTATGCGCTCATTACGAAAATACGCCTATTCAAATATATTGAAAATTTCACTACCAAAAAAAAAAAAAAAAAAGAAAAATTTCAGATAAAAAAAGTGTGATATTTTTCATATTTTTACTCCAAATATAGATTGTGGGTACTCGTTAGAACCGCCTCAACGAGGCGGCTCTAACTAGTCCCCACAATCTGTGTTTTAAGCAGAAATAAGAAATATCATTTTGACCCCTGATAACCCCAGTTTTACGATACAAAAGTGGGATTTAAGGGGATCAAAATGATGTAGGCTTGTTTACGTGATGTTTGACGAGGGCTATATTATTTTGCTACCAGAACAGAACAGAACAGAACAGAACTTTATTTTCAGTAAATCTCCGGCTACAACAGTTAGCATATGAGAAAAGGTATGTATACAATGTTTTAAACACATATTCGGAATGACAAACAAAACAAAAACATGCTATATTAAACAATTACACTTTACAACAACTATGAAGACTGTCGGAGAGAAAATTTTGATAATGGTGTGTGTGTTGGGGGGGGGGGCGAGAAAGCAATTCCACATTGACGTAGCGTCGCTTTGACGCGTATTTCACCATTTCTTGGATAGTAAAGCACGGTGCTTCCAGGAGTGTGCATTTCAGTAACTACATCTATGAATCAAAGTTGTTCCGGCGATGTACTTTATTCGGTCAACACTGCGCTTTGGACAGGCAGACAGGGAAAACATTTATTCTCTCAAGACATATAGCATGACTCCTAGAGATGTACTGATTACTATCAAAGACAAAATATTTTCATTTTTAAAGCATGACATGTGTTTTGTCAGTAATCATTTCAAAACTCTTAGCACTTATTATCACCGACCAAAACAAAGCCTTTGTCACCATCAAGTCATTTGGGGATTTATTGAATCGCAGAGTCTATGAATCAGGCTCGATATACCTGTATTTCAAATTAATTATGCCTGAGGGAAGATTTTGTTACAAAAACAATTTCATAATTAGTTTCTAATCGTTTTCACGTTTGATTACGGTTTCGAGGAAATGTAGATATTAATCAACAACGTCAAAATAGAATAAACAAAATATCCATAGAAATATTACTGTTGCATTACGATGATACTTTCGTGTGACATAATGCATTATGTCATATCTAAAACAAGTATTTTTTCTGACGAAAACGTGTCATATATTATTTTCTTATTAATGCTCCAAACAAAGGTTGTTGGTGCTCGTTAGAACCACCATCATGAAGGGGTTCTCATAACGATAAAACAGTCGTGCACGAAAATTATAGTTCGAACAAATTGACCTGATACTGGTGAACTCTATTAACATAATTTCATACCCGACTGAATGCATATATTTTTAACTTCGCCGTTTTCCGAAGATGGCGATACTGTTATGCAATACATAGAGGTCGATAAATGGGCCGCTATTCACGTGATGCCGAAAATTCATGAGAAGTTTACGAAAGCCGTCGTATTAGGCGATAGCATTGACTAATTTATTCCTTGCATTAAGGTCAGTCTCAGGTCAAATTGTTCGCACTATACGCCTGTCTCATCCCTAGAACTAACATTGTTTGATATTTGTCTTATTTCTACTCCAAATATAGATTGTGAGTACTCGTTAGAACCGCCTCAATGAGGCGGTTCTAACGAGTACCCACAATCTATGTTTTTGAGCAAAAATAAGGACAATAATGAATATCCCGTAAACCCCAATTTTCTCGATATAAAGTGGGGTTTAGAGGGGTCTTGATTTCGTGGAATTGTACACCTGATGTAACGAGTACCCACAACCAGAGTCTTGGAGCATAAAAAAGACAAATAATGTATACCCTGTAAACCCCAGTTTTCTCTTTATACATGAAAAGTGGGGTTTGCATGGTGACCATAACACGGACCTGTTTACGAAATGACAAAACTTTACGGACGAAATGCACATGTGGATGCGCACATCGAATCTCATGATGCAGCATAACTCAGCAGTACCAAACATTCTGCCGGTATTCAAATTTTCGACAGCGATGCGGCGAAATTTTTGTTAACATGTATCGCGACACGACAGAAATTCCGTTGAAACTTGGCGGGACATATTAAGGTATATGGTTAGGCTACATGTGAAGTAGAACCAACTTTTTTAAAATGGGCCGACTTTTCAACGAAAGAATTTGGTCTTAAGTAGACCCTTTTTGAAGGGATCGGTGTAAATGAAATAAGTAAAAAATTTGCAAAAGTTGTTCCTCCTCTTGACAAATGCTAGAAAAATGTGCCCGTTTTATACTCTTATAACACGTTGTATCGCCATGGTCCAATGTCCAATTTGGTCAGGCCCCGTGGTTATAAAACCTTTTTTCATGCTCAACTCACTTGAGTATGAAAGTCCTCCTCAGAAATTTAAAAATGCCAACAATTGTTGGCATTTTAAAATTTATGAGCCGGACAAATTTACTCTCTTGATCGCAATAGGAAAATCACCCCCGGCTTAAACCCTAGTAGTTTCTTTGGGCCGTTGGCTTGGGATGCCCCACAAAATCGAAAGCAATGTCTCCAAAATGACCTAAATAATGTTGACGGGGATGTAAAACCTCAACACAAACAAACAAATCCACTGAAATCAGAAAAACACACCTATAAAGTTTTACCCCCTTGAACACCACTAACTGGGGTTTTCAAGGTTAAACCTTATTTTTCTTATTTCTGCTCTAAAATATAGATTTTGGGTACTTGTTAGAACCGCCTCATCGAGGCGGTTCTAACGGATGCGGCGGTTTTAACGAGTACCAACAATCTATATTTTGAGCAAAAATAAGAAAAATATCACAGTTTTAACCTTAAAATTTTCATTTTTTCAGCGGTAAAATTTGCAATGTATTTGTATAGGCGTGTTTTCGTATTTTTTACACTCTACACTCAAAGAATCGACCCTCTGGTGCTGACAATGTTTTGATTTACACTGATTACTATGCAAATAAACGGAGGCCACAGGGGGATCAAGACAATAAAATCAAATGCCTTTTTGTAATTAAATGCTTTAAGGAAACAAGTACCAACAACTAATTAATAACTGTTCAGAAATCTCAAATTATTAATTTCCATTTAAACTATTTTCCACGCTGTAAATGAATTCCGAGATTCGTGTAAATTAATTCCTGTTAATAGTAGTCATATCGATAGTTTTTTTTTTTTTTTTTCATTTATGCTCCAATCTTATCTAATGTATTTCGCCACCGCCCGTAGGGGCTGGGAGAAATAGATTTGGCTGCAAGGTGCTTCCACGTAGAGCTGAAACTGACCACACAGGAGTACTGGTTTTTGTTTGTTTGATTTGAGGTTGAACGTCTCCGTCAACACTGTAAAGGTCATTTTGGAGACGTTGCTTCCAATTTTGTGGGACTTTTACCCGACATTGAGATGAAATGACATCTCAAGTCCTGTCGCCCAATGAAACCAATAGGGTTTATAAGCATGGAAGGTCCGACACTCACACCGCTTTGCCTGGGCAGGCTTAGATCCTCTAAGCGGTTTACCAGTACTCGTGTGTGGGTCGGATTCAGCTCTGCGTGGAAGCATCGTGCGGCCCATATATTTCTTCAAGCCCCTATGGGCGGGGCCGGAGACAGGAGTACTGGTAAACCGCTAAGAAGGACTAAGTCTGCCCAGGCAAGACTGTCCAATGCATATAAGTTTTTAGGTTTCATTGGGCTTGAGATGTCATTTCATCTCCATGTCGAGTAAATGTCTCGCAAAATTGGAAGCAGCGTCAAGAAAATGACCTAAATAGTGTTGATGAGGACGTTAAACATCAATTCAAACAAACAACACGTATCTTATGTGTGTTCGTCCGAATCACCAGCTTATTGAGACTACTCTCAAAACGCCGGCCTCGGTAGCACAGTCGGATGCGCGTCTGATCACGTGATCAGACGGTTGCGGGTTTGATACCTGCCGGACCGACAAGATTCGAGTTTGATCATGAATTCTTTTCTACGGTCATTATGTCTGTTTCTGGTGGCGGAATGTACACTGTACTGATTACATCACGTGAACAAGTCCTTGAAATAAACACCCGACCTAAACCCCACTTTATATAGAAAAACTGGGATTAACGACGAGGGTATTCCTTATTTTTCTTATTTCTGCTCCAAGATATAGGTTTTGGGTACTCGTTAGAACCGCCTGAGACCGTTCTAATGAGTACCCACAACCTATGTTTTCAGTATAAATAAGGAAATTATCACGCCTTTTCATAAAAAGTAGCTATTTTATAGATGTGAAACAAATGCACCAAATCGCACAGGTTTGAACCGCTAATATATAAGCCTATCCAGGAAACATGTGGTTACATGTAAGTTAACTGACCGGCTCGATATATCCTAAATAGTGGTGACTGGACCATTAAGCCCCAAACATATAAACAAAAGAAACAAACTAAAAAAGCAACTCACACACATGCACATCTGAGCAATATGGGAGACATTGCTTTGAAAGAGCCACATCCAAAGAATTCAGCCTCCTCCACCTCCGCAACTTACAGCAGACTTAGTAACATGACGGCGAAGAAAGTTCCGACCGTACAGCCGCTGATTTACCTCCCCAAATGACATTTTAGAATACGGCTATCCTCTAAATATACACATATGAAAGTTAAAACAAAGCAGGACGTGTATGTGTGTACCCCGCTAATGTAGTTGACGGCATGTGTGACAAGAGTCATTACGAAAATACGCCTATACAAATACAGTGTAAACTTTGCCGCCGAAAAAACGAGAATTTTAAGATGAAAAAATGTGTTTTTTTTCTTATTTCTGCTCTTTAATATAGATTGTGGTTATTCATTAGAACCACCTCAATGAGGCGGTTCTAATGAATAACCACAATCTATATTTTAGAGCAAAAATAAGAAAAATGAGGCGGTTCTAATGCGTAAACACAACCGATATTTTAGAGCAGAAATAAGAAAATATTGAGGCGGTTCTACTGAGTAACACAATCTATATTTTAAAGCAGAAATGAGAAAAATAAGGTTTACTATACATGTATATACACGTAAGTATTCTTTGCTACCAAAGGGTCTAACTATTCAGAACTTATTTATCTTCACTGCAGCTGGTGTTGTGCCGTGTGGCGGCCGTAAAATGTCTCCCCGTACATCATAGTGCAGTTTATATTTTCATATCATTTGGAATCAATGAGTTCATTTAGAATCATTTTGAAACTAGAGCTCTGCTTAAGCCGGTGCTACAGGGCGTTGCCGGTGTTGCACATTTCAGTACTGGCCATGGACAGACTCAATAAAACCGAGTGTGCTATTTTCGTTTAGTTTGTGTAGTCTTTGCTTCCAAAGGATCTAACTATTCAGAACTTATTCAAGGCGTGTTTTAGTGATGATTTGCCGAAAAAGGGAAGAACATACCTAGCATTTAATATCTATTTAATTATTTATTTATTAATTTATTTTTGTATGTATGTATGAGAAAATTGCTAATGCTGAACTTCATATTCCAGATATACATTTGTTTAGTCGCCTGAGCCGACTTTTTAAATAATTGTCCACAGTATATATTTATGCGTTATAACAATACCGTATACCCTCGGAATGGTTGTTTTGGAGGCTCAGTCGAACAACTCATGTCATTGTACAGAAGTCAGGTTCAGGCTTAATGTAGAGATGAAATCGCTGCCGCCTTGAATGAATTTGGTAATCGATGGTGCAAACGAGAGTATGTTGAGCATAGAGCTCTTAACCCTCTAGTGCCCAAACCCCTTTCTAGTGTGGAAAAAATTCTCAAACTGACATATGTGATTCCTGTCAAGTAGTTAATGACAAAATCAAAGACATTTCAGGTATATATGTCCCGGATGTGATTTTATGGCATGTATCATATATGATACATCGGGCATTAAGTTTACATGTATCATATATGATACATTTACTGTATGCTGTTTTCCTTAACTACATTGAGGTATAGGATAAATACGGTTGGTACAATTTAATTCAAACATTAATTTAAACAATTCTAACAAGGTAATATGTAACAGGGGAACAACAAAAATATTAAAATGCTGAAAACTGAGCATGGAATTTCATAAATTGTGCTGGTCCAAATTATTTCCTACAAAAGTCCATATGCATCCAGCAGAGACTCAAATCAGCCAAGGCATTCTAAACCTTGTGTACAATTGTAACAAGTACATTCAATATATCTCAAAGGGTATTTGAGTTATGGCCATAGCAATATTATATTGTCAGGGGAGATAACTCAAAAACCAGGGCAACAAGAGTTGTGGGTCTTGTGCATGTTACGCCTGCGTAACTTCATGTGTACAGTTGTACTGAATACCATCAATATGCCTCAAAGGGTATTTAGTTATATGGTAATCACAAGGTAGTTATACTTTTATATTGTATGGGGAGATAACTCAGATACCATGGCATCGAGAGTTTTGGTTCGTGCGCATTACACAACTTTTCAACCTTGTGTACAATAAATATTGGAGATATGGCAATCACAATGTCGTCATACAATTCTAATAGAAGGGGATATAACTCAAATACCATGGCACCCAGAATTGTGGTTCTTGCGCATCACACACCTCAAACTTGTGCACAATTGTGCCAATAAAATCATATCTCAAAGGCTATTGAAGTAAAGGCATCACAAGAATTTGTCTACGGACGGACGGACAGACGGACAGACGGACATACGGACGGACATACGGATGAATGGGTGCCAGGCTGATTGCTATATCCCCGAACCCAATTGGTCGGGGGATAAAAATGAAGTATACGCCGGTAAAACCCAGTTTTACTACATGAAAGTGGGGTTTAAGGGGGGGGGGTCAAGATTATTTAGGTGTGTTTTCATGATGAATGGCCAATGTATCATATATGATACACGAAACAAACGGCAGCATGTGCATGTTTAACTGCAAGTATTGAAATATAATGTATGAGGTGTCTTAATTTCATATCAATAATAATAGTTAAATTAAAAGATGTTGATAGATGTAGTATAAACAAGACACAGTTACCTTGTAAAATTTAATTCTCATGTATCATATATGATACATATGTGATACAGTACATTTAATGCCCGATGTATCATATATGATACATGGAAACTTACAAGCACAGAGTACAGTAGCCAAGTTATTTGCAGTGTTTAAAGACATCTATTTATATTTTTCAAGCTTTAATTCTTATTACTAGATGTAATTTGCAAATTATAGACACAAGCTCATACAGATTCCACCCGGATGTTATGACCTCTATAACAGGAACCTACCGACACATGGAAGCCGCCATATTGGAATGAAAATTAATGTCACATGACGTAATGCTAGGTTAAGAATATGAACCTGTTATACATATTACTAAACTAAATTGATAAAAACAAAGGAAATTAAGTCAAAATGCATACATAATGTCAAGTAATAGCTTTTGAAAAAACATGTATCATATATGATACACCGGGCATTAGAGGGTTAAGGAATGGAAACTTAGCATTCTGAAATTATTAAACAAACGCATTTCTTTTTATTCGCAAAATATGAACTTATTACCTCCTAAACCTAAGACGTCTTTTCGTCACCTTAAACTAGGTATTCAAGAATTTCATAGGAAGTTTGTTTTGGCTCCAGCTGATAAGGCCGCTAACAATGTGGTCGTTGTTTGACGGCTTCACTATGTTAACACTCTTCAGCAAGAACTTGGTGGTACTAAGGCCTAAGAACTTCAGCCTTTAGCTGTAGAGAGCGCTTTAGTTGATGACCACATTTGTCATTCAGCCACCAAGTTTGCTGTTTGTGTTACAGAAGGCCAAGACAAGCTTCCTACGTTATATTGGTTACCTAAACTTCATAAAAGACCATACAAAGTAGTGTTTTTATTGCAAATTCAAGCTCTTGTACCACCGCTGAACTCTCCAAATTATTAACTTCATGTTTTACTACCATAAAAAAAACATGTGATAAAATACTGCGACAAAGTCTTCGAAAGATCAGGTAGAAATCTGTTTTGGTCTATAAAAAAAATCTGATGAAGTTTTAAATAAATTGATATCCAGGCGTTTTCGTGTTTCAAGTCTGTCTACGTATGATTTTTCCACCCTTTACACTACACTTCCTCATAACCGTATAGAAGAAAAACTTAATAATTTAACTGAATGGACATTTCATAGGGAAGACTCCCTCTAACTTGCATGTAATGTAGGAAATGCTTTATTCACTTCTGAAGAGCATAAACATTATACTTTATGGTCATGTCAGAAAGTGTGTGAAGCTCTCACCTTTCTACTTGACAATATTTACATACGATTTGGTACTAAGTTATTTAGACAAGCTGTGGGTATTCCGATGGGTACTAATTGCGCACCACTTGTGGCTGATCTGTTTTTGTTTTGTTATGAGACAGACTTCATGATGTCCCTTTCTTCTGAAAACCAGTCTGAAATCATTGAAGCTGTTAGCTCCACTTCTAGATATTTGGATGATTTATTAAATATACATACTACCTATTTCGACGGGTTGTTCAGTCAGATTAACCCCACAGAACTTCAGTTAAATAAAGCAAATTCTTCTGATACCGAGGACCCGTTTTTGGATTTACATCTATCTATTGTAGAGGGATTTGTTTCTTGCAAAATTTTGATTTTGAGATTGTAAATTTTCCTTTTTTGGATGGTGATGTTCCTCGTGCGCCATCCTATGGCGTTTATATTTCGCAGTTCATTAGATTTGCCAGAGTGTGTAGTCATGTAACTGACTTCAACACTCGTAATAAATTGTTAACGGCTAAACTTCTTAATCAGGGTTGTCGGTACCATAAACTACGCAAAGCCTTTTCAAAATTTTATAAACGTCATCCTGATTTAATTTCAAAATTCAATATTGGACTTAAATCTCTTCTGCAAATATGTCTATCGGATCCCGAATTTTATGGTGACTTGGTATATAAATTCAGAAAAAATATATAACCGCAATGACTTCAGCACCAAATTTCGTAAAATCATTCTTCGATATAAAAAAGATTGGGTACAACATAAATGTTATACGACAGACTGCATGCATGGTAGATGACCCAATCACGGTTGACAACTTTGCTTCCCTCTTTGGTTTGTGCCTGATGCTCTGTCTCTGGTCGGGCCCATCGGAGTCATACTGTTGGTTTTCTTTTGCTCCAGCATTTCTGTTGTTTCTTGTTGTCGAGTCCTCACCGTTGGTTCATCTCTGAGGTTGTTTGATTATTTGTGTTCACGGAGATGTTGCACTGATGAGTTAGGAGGCGTGTGGCCACGTAAAAATCAATTTAAGCCCCCAGTGGAATTCGTTTCCGCTGACCGTTCCAAGGCGGTTCTTCTGTCGCGGTTTATTTTTGTTATGGTTTGTCTTTGGGTGTTTGTGTCGCTTATGTTATTTTATTTTGGATAGCCTATTGGCCATTATGTGGGAAAGTAACTGTCCTTTTGGCTTTCCGTCGTTAGTGTTTCCATTAGGGTCTGTAGTTTCATGTTTGTGTGTCTTTCCCGTTGGTGTCTCTGAAGGGAGCTGTGGGTTGATTGTATCATTCCTGACCAATGCTCCACTTCTATTAAGCGGCCATATTGTACAGTGCAAACTCTTTCGATGTAAGCTGCTCGACTCGAGTGAGTGTTTGTATTTTACGTTTCACCAACAGCTAAGGTCATATGGAGACGGGACCTCGGTTTAAAGATTCATCCGAAAGTCTGGAGAAGCTGCGATCCCGGGTTTGCAAGGCGAGGTGCATAAACACTACACCACGGAGGCTTCTGCTGCTCGTCTCGCATCAGCGGAAGGGAGCGAAGGAACGTAAACAGAGGATCTTACATAAGTGTCGATGCATTATTGGATTTTTTTAACGAGTTGAGGAAAATGGATTGAATGTGAGGCTTCGCCGAGCATTTAATCCCTTTTCCTCAATCAGTTTAATAAAGTCAATAATACGTGAGCACGAATCCAAGATTGTGTTTAAAACACATTTTATTCACGATTGTTTTACAAAAAAAAATGTTAATAAACCGCCAAATGTAATTGCGACGTCGTTAAGGACGTTGTACATGTAACGTTACGGGGCGTATCTAGCTAATTTGCATATTTAATCCACCAGTGGATTATCGAATTTATTACATGACGTTGCTTCATTCTCAGACTCGACGTCATATGAAGAAAATTGTTTATGATCTTAGTGGGATTCGTTTTAGCGACAAATTCTTTTTAACAGCTGGTCATATTTCTAAGTTACCTAGGGATTTGAACATTTGGTGTATATAGGGACATACATTATTTTTCTTATTTCTTTTCTGGGACATGGGTTGCGGATGCTCGTTCGTTAGAACCGCCTATGCACATGCAATCTATGTTTGAACTAGAGTATAAATAAAGAAAATATATAAAATTTTCAACAACAAAATACCGTTTGGATATATGAAAGATTCCTCAGACCGATTTGTTACCGAAAAGATTCGCACCAACGAAATGAACCAATACCCACTCCTTGTTATTTTAGCGCGAGATTGTAAGTCACGTCCTCAATATGCATTCCTGGCTCAGACAAGGCTGACCGACATACTTCTATGTCTAGTAGCGACACGTTGAAAGTCCCTTTCTCTGTCTCATGTGTTTTAGTTTTGTACTTGTTTGCATTATTTTCGAAAGGCATGGAAGAACAGTCGATGCTTAATTGATAAGCTACACATACAAAACCTATTAGTAGATTTGCTGTCACGCTCCTTTTCCGTGAGCTTTCGCGGGCAATGAACCATGGTAGTTCACCTGTGAATTGTGACTAAAGAAACCAAAATCGGGAATAACAAGGCAAAGGTCATTGGCAAAAAATATATACCCCGCATCCCTACGTATTGGATATTTGATTACATGTAACTCCCACCCCACAATAGATAATTAAATGCTGGTGCTAATGTATAGTAATATTACATGTATGTGTCTCTATTTATCCAAGTCTATAGTATTACATTTGATCATAACCTCATTGTTGTCAAGACGCCTGAGTGTAATAAATCCTGTTCTGTTCTTTAAATGCTGCATCCTTTGTGTTCAATTAGAAGGTTCACATAAGAACCACCGTCTGTAGAAGCAACATTTCCTACAATTCAACAATGACTGTCCTTTCGACTCATGGAATTGCTTCTGGCACTTACCAATTTAGCAGAACCATGGAAGTACAGTTTTAGTCGAACATTCATTTAATATTCAACACAGCCAAATCAGATTATCTCTTAATCATTCAATTTCATTACCTATCATCATATTAATTGAACTCCTGTTAACTGTGATTATAAGATATCCTTAGGACACGAAAGTTGCTGGAATGGAAATTATCCAATCTAAGAACTACGGCGCATGAATTCCAAATTACCGCTTGCAAGTAAAAGGATTTGTTTTTGCGGCGAGTAGTGATTACATTAAAAAACACATGCCCATGTCAGATAGAAAAGTCAATCGTGGCTTAAAAAGGATGGTATTTTCCCTTCATCTCATTTATTATACAGTTATTTTACGGCAGCCTTCGGTCTCGGGCAATAGTGCACCAGGACGCCCACAACACCGATGGGCAATAGTTTTGACTATACTCAAAGGTGCCATAAAATAACTGTTTTATCACCCAATCAGCCGTAAAATCTTCGTTTCACCCAAACGCACCCGTTGCATTGTTCTTGACTGCGACTTAATGTGACGTGAGCTGAGTTCCGGCAGCATCTAAAACAAGTACCGGGACAAAAACCATGCCGACCGACAAACAGAAATGGTCAATGTAGTACAAATATATCGCAACATATTATATAAGACATTAGAATATAAAAATTGAGACTGTGCTAGCGAGTAGGCACTATCTATATTTGCACTTCTATAAGGACAAGATCACACATTTTCAATACAAAAGGTCATTACTAGAAACACAGTCAACCCTCTTAATACCGACATTCATTATAATGGCAAACCTCGTTATAGCAACCAATTCAATGGAATGAATTATTAGCTCAAGGCTTAGCCTCGGTTACAGGCGGAGTGGGCTTCCCTCGGGTTGGAAATGCCCAAATCGAATCCATAGTCATGAACGATTCTTGTAATTTAATACTTCAAGAAACAAATGTTATAGATATTTGTTAGAATCTTCTAGATCTTACAGGAAACACGCAGATATAGTCTAAGGAACTCCGACCATTTACAGAACTACAGAGCTAATACTAAACTCTTTTTTGATTCAACTTTCCCTTCCACAGATTCGAGCCTGGAACAACCTGCCAACTGAAATAAAAGAAATATCTTTAACAGTTTTCAGATCCACAGACAATCGCCCCCCCGAAATACTACAAAATAGAAGTGGAGACAATTATCAGGAATCGATACGATTAACCCACAGCTCCCATCACAGACACCAAAGGGAAAGAAACACAAACACGAAACAACAGGCCCTAATGGAAACATCAATAGCGGAAAGCCAAAACGACAGTTACATTCCCACAAAATGGCCAATAGGTATCCAAAATAAAATAATATAAGCGACACAAATACCCAAAGACAAACCATATCAAAAATAAACCGCGACAGAAGAACCGCCTTGGAACGGTCATTGGAAACGAATTCCACTGGGGGGATTAAATCGATTTTACGCGGCCACAGTCCTCGCCCTTACTTCCGTCGCGATTAAGACAAATTATTTGTTCAGTCCGCATGAAGGCCTCCTAACTCATCAGTGCAACACCGATTCGCGTATAGGGCGGATTTTGCAAGCCAGAACTAAACTCAGATGTCTACCGCAAAAATATAGTTCCCAGTCCTTCTCGTCGGTGTGGAGAATTTGAAAACACTAAGCACCTCTTGTTTACTTGAACCAACTATACCGTTGCAAGGGAAATGCACTTTCCTCCCGACCTACAATGATACACTGCCAATGATCTCTTGTATGACAAAACGACAAAACGTAACACTATTTTACATTGTCAAGTGTGCTTGAAGACTTAAATACCTACAGATTCTGGCTGATAAGCAGTCCCTTTTTTATAACTGTGTGATTTCAGTTATATGCAGATACATGTAGTCAATCAAAACTCTCTCTAACTCTCTCTCTTTCGTTCGTTAATGTATACTCAATATTAATTTTCAGTCATTCCATTCAGTTATGCTGTATATTCTTATTTGCGCTTGGGAGATGACTCTTATAAGCTTGGTAGCTTACAGTCAGATACTTTTTATCATATCTTATGTGTGATTGTGTTTAATATTTGCTTCAAATAAAATACTGTTTAAACGAAAGGAAATATACTGTCGTAAACCCGACGACATCACGTAACGTCGCTTTTCATTGGCTGGCATTTGGTTTTACGCAGCTCACAGAGCTTGCCGCTTTGTGCAAAATAGTACAATTTTTAATTAAACACACGAATAAGTGCATTAGAACGGGGATAACTACATTGAAAATTGTCATTTGTGGAGGCAAATCGTCGGTTTTAGGGTCGGAAATTACGTTTTACGGCTCCGCTGACGGGTCGCCGTAAAACGAAATTTCCGACCGTAAAGCCTCCGATTTACCTCCCCAAATGACAATTTTGAATACAGTTATCCCCTAAATATACTGTCGACGTTATCCAATCAGACGTCGCGTTAGATATTCAAAGGCATCAGAATTGTCGTTATAATGTGTTTTGCTGTTATATGCATGTCGGTATAAGCGGGTTGATTATACCTATTTCCTAATGAAAATCGTAGATGAAAGGAAGAACAGTCTGACATCACACAGACATATCTAGACTTCGCGAACAATTATTAGTTTTGTGACTGTCGTAGTAATTAATCAAACCAATTACTTTGTGTATTCTGCATTATTACGCCTTTAAGGCATAGATTTTGTCATCGTCTATTGTAAACATTGCCAATAGTTGGGCCGCGCCGAAACAATATGGGTCCTTCGCGCATGCGCGATCAGCACTACAATTAGTCTCTACAGAAACTTAATCATTATAAAGCCTTCCCTGAATGCGTGAAGGTTTATGCTAAATGGCCATCCATAAAACGCACAGCCAAGAATCTGATCAGACTGCGCGCATGGTCAGAATCTTCGCTGGGAGCACATGGTCGTATACCTCTTTTTGCGAGTTGCGGCCAAGTCAATTCTGCATGCTCGTAGAAGCAAAGCGTTTAGTAGTTAATCGGGGGCGATATTCATCTCCGAGAATTCGTTTCACCTATGCGTAAATCATTGTTAGGGAAATTAACTTGGAATGGTATCTACTGCACGTATTAATTCGTTTGAAAACAGTGAAAGTCAAAGAAAGTAATTTAGTTTTATTGGCTAAAACACAACAAATGTATGTTTGAACCACTTTTATTTTTGCGTGCTCGAGACTTGAGTAAATCTGATGATTGCGACAGAGGATACACTTGTTTAAGTGTCCATACTTTTAAGTTTGTTTGTTTGATTCCAGGTTTAACCCCCCGGCAACACTGTATAGTTCATTGTGGAGACGTTGCTTCCAACTGTGTGAGACTTTTACCCGACATTGAGATGCCAAAATGACTTCTCAAGCCCTGCCGCCCAATGAAACCAATAGGGTTTATAAGCATGGACTTTTCGACTCGCACCGCTTTGCCTAGGCAGGCTTAGATCCTCTAAGCGGTTTACCAGTAGTCGCGTGTGGTCGGTTTCAGCTCTGCGTGAAAGCATCATTCAGCCCATCTATTTCTTCAAGCCCCGATGGGCGTGGGGCCGTCCATACTTTTAAGATCTTTGGACATAACTGTAGGAACATAAATGTATACCGATATTTACCCTGTGTTACGTGATGTCTGATCCAGGTGGGAGTGGGGTGTAGGGGGACGGGATTGCACAGGCGTGTTTTTGTGATGTTTCCCCAGCTGAGCTCTTGTTGTTTCGTTTTCGGACAAGATCTCAATTTAAACTGGACCTAGCCCATTTTTATTCAGTCTCTATGTTCTTTTAATGTGTGTACACGTTTATATGTACTTTAACATTCATCTTTTTCAGCCATCTGTGATTATATATATATATATATATATATATATATATATATATATATAGTTTTTTTTTTTTTATCTTGAAATGCATGTTTCTGTGATATTTGTTATTTTACATTTGTTTGTCGAAATACAAGCCCTACTGGGCTTATGTTAAATATGTTGCTATATTCGACAAAAAATAAATCTTCTATGTCTATGTCTATGTCTATGTCTATGACTATTTGCCTGTGTCCCTTGCATTGTAAACTTTACCGCCGGACAAAAAAAAATAATATTTTAAGTTTAAAAAATGTGTGATACTTTTCTTATTTCAGCTCAAAATATGGATTGTGGATACTCGTTAGAACCGCCTCTGTGTATCTCTCGCCCATGATAGATATGAAACCAAAACATTATTAGAATCCACGTAAATACAAAAGGGGATTCTACTCTCTCCTTCAGGAATAGACCCCTATTCAAGAGGGAGGCAAAATCATATCGAAAACACGCCTATATAACTTTGACCCCATTGAAACCTACTTTTGTATAGTAAAACTGGGGTGTACAGGGGTAAACCTTAATTTTCTTATTTCTGCTCAAAAAAGAGATAATAAGAAGAAGAAGAATGATAATCGACCTTATTTTTAGAGGGTAACACATTTAGTACTAGTACTAATCTTCCCTGTGGTCCTCTTTTCCTGGGTAGGAACCAGTTTAAGGTTAAACGACACGTCAACCATTGTGGGTCATTTTTGTGTCGAACGGGAGAAGATAGAAGAGATAGTAGAAATGAGGCGGTTCTAACGAGTAGTCACAGTCTATATTTTAAACATAGATTGTGGGTATTCGTTAGAACCGCCTCGATGAGGCGGTTCTAACAAATACCCACAATTTATAAATTTGAGCAGAAATAAGAAAAATATCACAATTTTTCATCTTAAAATGTTCGTTTTTCGAGCGGTTAAGTTTACTATGTATTTGTATAGGTATGTTTTCGTAATGGATGTCACCGTTACTAATCAAAGCACTGACAGTACTGATTGGTCGATTTTCTCTGAGAGTAAGATGGAAAGATGGTCCTGAATTGGGACTAGATCTGTTTGATCCTGTATATTCATGTACTGTAAGCAAACAGTGTAGTCCCTGATCAGACGCCTCGTTCTGCGGAATCTGATCTGGGTCTATACCGTTTACCAATGTTCCAGTACTCGAGCCAAGTCCAGATTTTACAGTAAACCAGTCATCTGTCAATGTTCCAGTGTATGAGTCCAGTCCAGATTTTACAGTAAACCAATCATCTGCCGTCAATGCTCCACTACACGAGCCAAGTCCAGATTTTACAGTAACCCAATCATCCGTCATTGTTTCAGTATATGAGTTCAGTCCAGATTTTACAGTAACCCAGTCATCTGTCAATGTTCCAGTATACGAGTCCAGTCCAGATTTTACAGTAACCCAATCATCTGTCAATGTTCCAGTATATTAGTCGAGTCCAGATTTTCATCAAGAAAACACGCCTATATAATTTTGACCCCTTGAACCCCACTTTTATACAGTAAAACTGGGGTTTACAGGGGTATACCTTATTTTTCTTATTTCTGCTCCAACCATAAATTGTGGATACCAGTTAGAACCGCCTCATCGATTCTTATTTCTGTTCTGAAATATTGATTGTGTGTACTCGTTAGAACCGCCTCGATGAGGCGGTTCTAACGAGTACGCACAATCTATATTTAAGCAGAAATAAGAAAAATATCACATTTTTTTATCTTAAAATGTTCGTTTTTCGGGGGTAAAGTTTTCTATGTATTTGTATAGGCATGTTTTCGTAAAGGATGTCACCGTAACTAATCAAAGCACTGACAGTACTGATTGTTCGATTTTCTCTGAGAGTAGGATGGAAAGTTGGTCCTGAAATGGGACTATCCCTGTACATTCCTGAACTGTAAGCAGTGTTGTCCCTGATCAGACGCCGCGTTCTGCGGAGTATAATCTTTGTCTATACATTTTGCCAATGTCCCAGTACACGAGCCAAGTCCAGATTTTAAAGTAACCCAATCATCTGTCAATGTTCCAGTACTCGAGCCAAGTCCAGATTTTAAAGTAACCCAATCATCAGTCAATGTTCCAGTACTCGAGCCAAGTCCAGATTTTACAGTAAACAGTAAACCAATCATCTGTCAATGTTCCAGTACTCGAGCCAAGTCCAGATTTTACAGTAAACCAATCATCTGTCAAAGTTCCAGTACTCGAGCCAAGTCCAGATTTTACAGTAAACCAATCATCTGTCAATGTTCCAGTACTCGAGCAAAGTCCAGATTTTACAGTAAACCAATCATCTGTCAATGTTCCAGTATATGAGTCCAGTCCAGATTTTCATCACGAAAACACGCCTATATAATTTTGACCCCTTGAACCCATCTTTTATATAGTAAAACTGGGGTTTACAGGGGTATACCTTATTTTTCTTATTTCTGCTCTAATATATAGATTGTGAGTACTCATTAGAACCGCCTCCTTCTGCTCTAAAATATAGAGGGTGAGTACTCATTAGAACCGTCTCATCGATGAGGCGATTCTAATGAGTACTCACAATCTATATTTTAGAGCAGAAATAAGAAAAATACCACAATTTTTCATCTTAAAAGTTTCGTTTTTCCGGCGGTAATCTTTACAATGTATTTGAATAGGCGTGTTTTCGTAATGTACAGTAAACCAACCATCTGTTACAGCGAGAAGCAAAGCGCTGCTGTAAATAATCGTAACGTGTATTTTGTACATGGTGAGCGATAATCACGTGGACAATTGCAGGCGGGAAGTTGCTGTAATTAGTAATATTGTGTTGATTGTTTATTGATAAGGAATCGACGCAATAAAAAGAGGGAGGACAGACAATAAACTAAAATAGCTCTTCCTGGACTGGTGTGAAAACAAATGGAGATGCATTAGCACAAATTACCTTTAAACCGCGCATGAAATGTGGCCTCCAATTCCTCAGCAGATTGTGCGCAAACGTCTGGTCACGTGCCCTAGACGTAATACATCAAAATGAACGCGTGGCAGTGGATGAAGTTTTTATCAAACCTTGATCAAGCTTTGAACACATTCTCCTATAACAATTAATAACCAGTAAGAAATTAATTTAGCATATGATCAAGCTATTTTAATGGGAAAAACGTCGGCATAGAAAATGAACTTTGTAGTATCATATGTCCCCTAAAATACAGGATACATGTGTTCTAACTTGTAGACAGGTTTTGGGGGTGGAATACCACGTATATCGTTTACAAAAACACATCCGCGATCTAAAGTGGCCTATCACCAGGACAAAAAAAGATTTTTGTCTTACTTATTCTTAGTTCAAATATATGTTTTGGGCAAAAATAAGGGAAAATAATTTATCATATGGCGTCGCGCCTGAGAGTGTAATAACGTAATGTAATAAATTCGATAATCCACTAGTGGATTAAATATGCAAATTAGTTAGATACGCCCCTTAACGTTACATGTATGAGGTCCTTAACAACGTCGCGTTTACTAATGGCGGAATGTTGACAGTTTTGTAAACAATATTGAATAAAATGCGTTTTATATGTCATATGATAAATAGAATCTTGCATTCGTGCTCATGTATTATTGAATTTATTAAACTCGTCGAGGAAAAGGGATAAACTGTTCGGCACAGCCTCGCATTTTATCTCATTTCCTCTACTTGTTTGATAAATTAAATGATACATGAACAATCGTGTAAGATCCTCTATATCCATTACAAAAACACATTCGCAGTCTAAAGTTGTGTCCCACATATCACCAGAACAAGATTTGTTTCTTTCTTATTTCTAGCTCAAATATATGTTTTGGGCAAAAATAAGGGAAAAAAAATGAATTACATTCATTACACGGACTTGTTATCCTGATGTCCATGCAGTTTAAAAAAAAATAAGGAAAGAAAAAAAGAAAGTTTTATACACATGTTTATCAATCATGAACCTGTTTGTTTGTTTTGTTTGATTTGAGGATTAACGTACCCGTCAACACTTTTTAGGTCCTTTTGGAGAGGCTGTTTTCAATTTTGTGGGACTTTTAAACGACATTGAGATAAAATGACATTTCAATCCCTGCCGCCCAAAGAAACCAATGGAGTTTATATGCATGGACAGTCCGACACGCACTACTTTACCTGGGCAGGCTTAGACCCCTAAGCGGTTTACCAATACTCGTGTGTGTTCGGTTTCAGTTCGGCATAGAAGCATCATGCAGCCCAATATTTTTAATCAAGCCCCGATTGGCGGGGACAAAGCATAAACCTGTTATTGGGGTGTTATTTACGAATGCTAAACCCATATATGCCAGCGGCCTTTTTCGGACATTGAAAAACAGTGCAGACCCAGATCAGACGCCACAGAACGCGACGTCTGATCTGTTTGCTTATGACCCGACGTTTTGTATTTGCAGTCTTATCAGAGTCAACGTTATGCTCTATATCGGTAGCCATTGACCCAGATATTTTTAGTCATTAGGATAACACACCCGTTCGAGATGATGCATTTTTCACATCTCCAAAATGGCTACTTTTCTGAGGAAAATTCGTGATATTTCTCTTATCTATACTGCAAACATAGAGGCGTTCTAACGAGTACCCACAACCTATGTCTTGGTGCAGAAATAAGAAAAATAATGTCTACCCCCATAAATCCCAGTTTTCTCTATATAAAGTGGGGTTTAAGGGGATGCTCATTTCACGGACTTGTTCATGTGATGTGATGTCCTAACGTATTGTATTTGCACTCTGATCAGAGTCTTTGTTACGCTCTGTATATGGGAAGCCATTGGCACAAATATACCTGAACTGAAACCTGCCCCGACGTATTTTATTTGCAGTCCGATCAATGTCTTCGTTATGAGCTTGACAGAAATATTCTTGAACTATGTCCCAACGTATTGTATTCGTAGTCTTATCAGGCTCTTTGTTACGCTCTATATCGGTAGCCATTGACAGAAATATCCATGACTATTGTATTTGCAGTGCGCCCCCGCCCATTGGGGCCTGGAGTAATAGATTGGACTGCACGGTGCTACCGCGCAGAGCTGAAACCGACCGAACTTGAGTACTGGTAAACAACTTAGGTCTAAGCCTGCCCAGGAAAAGTAATGCGAGTCGTACCGCTCCTTAAACCCTAATGGTTTCTATGGGCGGTAGGGCATGAGATTTCATTTCATCTCAATTTCGGGTAAAAGTCCCACAAAATCGGAAGCAACGTCTCCAAAATGACCTTAATAGTGTTGACGGGGATGTAAAACCTCAACTAAAAAAAAAAAAACAATTGTATTTGCAGTTTTATCAGAGTCTTTGTTTTGCGCCATACGGGAAGCCATTGACACAAAAATTATTTCGTTTTTTCCCAACTAGACTAGCTACTAGTCTGATAATAAAAGTCTGATCATATTTTTTTTATTATTTTGATATTTTAATTGGTTTAAAAAGTTATCACCTTCTTAGTAATGGCAAGTCTATTTGGTAGCGTCGCAAATCTTAGGATTATCAAAACTGAGCCAGAGAGACTAGACTAGCAAAACTTTTATACACTGTTCATTTTAGTGCAAAAGATTATTTTAATTCCATATTATTCATTTTAACGCCTAGTGGCTAGGCTATTTCCCGACGTATTGTATTTGCAGTCTTATCAGAATCTTTGTTGTGCGATATATGGCAAGCCATTGTCAGAAATATTTTTGACCTATGTCCTGACGTATTGTATTTGCAGTCTAATCAGAGTCTTTGTTATGCGCTATATGGGAAGTCATTGACCCAAATATTCTTAAATTATGTCCCGACATATTGTATTCGCAGTCCGATCAATGCCTTTGTAAGGCGCTTGACAGAAATATTCTTGAACTATGTACCGACGTATTGCGTTCGCAATCTTATCAGTTTGTTATGCTCAATATCGGTAGCCTTTGACAGAAATATGCCCCAACGTATTGTGTTTGCAGTTTTACCGGAGTCTTTATTATGCTCTATATTGGAAGCCATTGACACAAATATTCTTTCGTTATTTCCCGACGTATTGTATTTGCAATTAAATAAGAATCTTTGTTATGCGCTATATGGGAAGCCGTTGACCCAAATATTCTTAAATTATGTCCCGACATATTAGATTCGCAGTCCGATCAATGCCTTTATTAGGCGCTTGACAGAAATATTCTTGAACTATGTCCCAACGTATTACATTCGCTTTGTTATGTGCTATATTGGAAGCAATTGACATACATATTCTTGAGCTTTGTCCAGACTTATCATGTTCGCAGGCTGAATTGTGCCTTTCTGCACGCACGTACCCAAAAACATTTTTTTTCTGGCCGTGTGTTTTGTGATTGCTTTAGGAAATAATGCCCATGTGAAATAATGGTTTCCGACATGGTGTCAGACTTGAATGACAATTATTAGCTAAATTTGTACCATCTTTCTTATTTCTGCTTTCAACACAGATTGTGGGTGCTCATTAGAGTACCCACAATCTATGTTTTTGAGAAAAAAAAAAGCAGATAATGTATACCCCCTTCAACCCCATTGTTTCTACATAAAGTAAGGTTTACAGCAGTCTCCTTTTCACAGACTTGTCATCGTGATATTTTGTTCGCATTTGCTTTGCTTTAAAAGTTCGTGAAGACCCCGCTAAACCCCATTTTATATAGAGAAAACTGGTTCACGGGGGAATTAATTATTTTTCTTATTTCTGCGCCAAGACATAGGTTGTGGGTACTCGTTAGAACCGCCTCAATGAGGCGGTTCTAACGAGCACACAAAACCTATGTTATTTTCACTTATAAGAAAAATATCAAGGATTTTCATCAGAAAAGTAGCCATTTCAGAGATGTGACAAATGTGCTATATCGTACGGGTGAGTTATGGTAATAGATACACAATCAAAACATTTAAAATTTATGTTCCTCTATCAACTTTAAGGATAATGTTCTTAGAATATATAAATTCCACGTGATATATTCAAGTAAACGAAAGATGTTAAGAGTTCTAATTTAATTGGGGATGTTTTCGTCCATTTCACAAAAGAGTGGCTTTATGTTATTTTAATATTGATATTTTTCCTTATATCACAATATCATATTTACCGATTAAATATCTCAAAAACCAGCTGTGACTCGAAATGTTTAAATGTATTTTGATTACTTTCATTATGGTCCTGGCGCTGTACTTTGGGAAACGATATCTATCGTAATAATCCCTAGTAGTGGAACAGACAGTCCTCAACAAACAGTGCAAACCCAGATCAAGGAGCAGTCTTATCAGGGCCTTCGCCGTTTGTTATTCCGTTTCGACTTTTTGAACACCTTGCTGGATCGTGAAACAATTACAGCAAGTCCTCAAGGTGTCCGACCATTTAGAATCTTCACGGTATGTGACCATTATGAAAAAACACGTTAATTCAAATACATTGTAAATTTTACCGCCGAAAAAAAAAAGAGAACATTTTCCGATAAAAATTTTGATATTTTTTCTCATTTCTGCTTAAAATTTAAGTTGAGGGTACACGTTAGAACCGCCTCATCGAGGCGGTTCTAACGAGTACCCACAATCTATATTTTAGAGCAGAGATAGAAAAATAAGGTTTACCCCTGTAAACCCCAATTTTACTACACAAAAGTGGGGCTCAAGGGGTTCACAATTTTACAGGCATGTTTGCGTGATGATACGGTCTTCTTATATGGTTCTGTGAAACACGATTGTTTGTCAATCGACCCAAAGTGACTAAGCACAGCAGCTTTACGTTGCTGATTCCTACGCGAGTATCAATTGATTTGTTCGAAATCCGGGTAACGGTTATGTATTGCGCTGCGTACCAACGCAAAACCATTTGTGATGAATTGAAGCAGTGCAGTATGTATTCATGTGTTATGATTTTTACTTCACCTGGGCCGAAGGCTCCAGGGGAGCTTATAGTATAGTGGGTCATCCGTCGTCCGTCCATCGTCCGTCCGTTCACACCTTTGACCAGTTATATCTCTGAGGCCTGCATGCTGATCTCAACCATTTCTCATCATTAGGATGCCTCTGTTTGAGCATTGATGACATAAGCTTTTTTTTTCGGATTCGACCTAAAACTTTGGTTGCTATGGCAACCACAAGGTCCCATAGACTTCCAATGGGAAAATGCTTGTGATATCCGTAGCGCCTTCAGTTTTGATCAGATCTTTCTGAAACTCACATGTAAGGTGGCTGGGGGGGGGGGGGTAAAAACTCGGATGAGTCCGAAAACCGGCCACGTCGGCCCATAAATCATAAAGTTACTTCCCCTTATTTGCTGAAAATGCCCATTTTTGACCTTGTCATCACCGTAGCCCCATCAGTTTTGATCCCATCTTCCTGAAACTTACATACAAGTAAGTCAGGGTTGAAAGCTCGGATGAGTTCGAAAACTAGCGATGTCCGTCAATTACTTACGGAGTAATTAATGTCCCCTACTCTGCTGAAAATGCTTGTTTTTGACCTTATCATCACCGTAGCACCTTTAGTTTTGACCGGATCTTCTTGAAACTTACAAACAAGTAAGTCAGGGATAAAAACTCGGATGAGTTCGAAAACCAGCCATGTCGTTCGATTACTTACGGAGTTTTGTCCCCTACGTTGCTCAAAATGCTTATTTTTGACATTGTCATCACCGTAGCCCCTTCAGTTTTGATCGGATCTTCTTGAAACTTACACATAAGCAAGTCAGGGATAAAAGTTCGAATGAGTTCGAAATTGCACGACCCGCAGAAAAAGCGACCGACTGAAGTCGGTTGATTTTCTAGGAGTGCCCTAAAATCACCGTGTCATTCTGTCATTCGGTCATTCTGTCAGTCTGTCAGTCTGTCTGTCCGTCCGAAACCCGTTTGTGAAAATTGGTGATAGTGACTTAACCGCTTTGAATATTTAAACAATTTTTGGCATACTGATAGATATCAATGAGATCTAACCAATGAACTTGCGAACTATTACATTCCATTTAGTACAGCCTCGCCGAGGCTAAAATGTGAAAATTTTCGAACTGCTTCTCCTCGGAAACCGTTGGGCCGATTGAAGTCAAATTTCATATGGAGCCTCTATGGGATGGGGGAAACCAAAATTTGCTCATGGGATCCAGATCACATGACCAAAATGGCCGCCAAGCCATATATGGTAAAAACCCTTCAAAAATAGTCTTCTCCAGAACCAATGGGCAGATTTCCACGAAACTTGATAAATAGCATCTGGGATGTAGGCCCATCATAAATTGCTAAAAGGGTGACCCTGGGTTGACCTTGACCTTCTTTGTGCCTAGGTCAAACTTTGACACATATGCTTTTGTATTGGAAAAGTGAGAATGCATTTTGTCCTGCAAACGATTCAGAATACAGTACTAAAGTATAAGATATATTTTTGCTCCTTACGATAAGGCGCATTTATTGGGGGAACCGTTTTAGGTCCAGGTCACATGACCAAAATGGCCGCCATACCCATATATGGTAACACTCATAAAGCTAAAAGCATCCGGCGGGTCGTGCACTTCAGCTGAAGCACTGGTTCTTGTACTCTAAGCAAACAGTGTAGACCCTGATCTGGTTTACACCGTTTGCCGAACCGAACACATGACTGCAGTCCAGATTCTATAGATATTTCTCTGAAATTAACGCAGCTGTTGTTGTCTGTTTCCTACAAATTAGTGATAGTCATCTGGGCACAGACTTTAGATCGGCCCAAAAAGAGGTTTTTTTTATTAATTTATTTGTTTATTTACCGTGATTGCCGACAAATCTTCTTCTTCTTCTTTTTTCACCAGTTTTACTATATAACAGTGGGGTTTAAGGGGGTCAAATTATATAGGCTTGTTTTCGTGATGATACTACACATCACGTGAACAAGTCCTTGAAATAAAGACACCCTAAACCCCACTTAATATAGAGAAAAACTGGGGTTTACGGGGTAAACATTATTTTCCTTATTTCTGCTCCAAGTCATAGGTTGTGGGTTCTCGTTAGAACCGTATGCTTGGAGGATAAATAAGAAAAATATCACAAATTTTCATCCGAAAAATAAAACATGAAAAAGCACTATATCACACGGATGTTTTTGTTTGTTGGTTTGATTTAATTGATTTGAGGTTTAACGTCCCCGTCAACACTGTAGAGGTCATTTTGGAGACGTTGCTTCCAATTCTGTGGTACTTTAACGCGACCTTGAGATGAAATGACATCTCAAGCCCTGCCACCCAATGAAACCAATAGGGTTTATTATCATGGACGGGCCGACTAGCACCGCTTGCCTGGGCAGGCTAAGATCCTCTAAGCGGTTTACCAGCACTCGTTTGCGGGTCGGTTTCAACTCTGTGTGGAAGCATCATGCAGCCCATCTATTTCTTCAAGCCCCGATGGGCGGGGGCCGCGAACACACGGATGTGTTATCTATCGTAATAAGAAAGGCATCCAAGAAATAAAAGCGCGAAATAAGAGTGTATCTTACATCAATCCAGGATACTTGTTATTCTTTTTTGCATGCTGCCATGGATTCTTTGTAAGAACGGCCCCGCCTACAAGGGCTTGAAGAAATAGATGGGCTGCATGATGCTTCCACGCGGAGCTGAAACCGGCCAGCACACGAGTACTGGTAAACCGCTTAGAGGATCTTAGCCTGCCCACGCAAAGCGGTGCGAGTCGGCCCGTTGATGCTAATAAACCCTATTGGTTTCATTGGACGGCAGGGCTTGAGATGTCATTTCATCTCAAAGTCGGGTAGAAGTCCCACAAAATTGTAAGCATCATCTCCAAAATGACCTTTAAAGTAATGACGGGGACGTTAAACCTCAAATCAAACAAACAAACAAATCTATGCAAGAAACTGGTATTACGATAACACACCCGTGTGACATACAGCATTTTTTTCATATCCCCAAAATGGCTACTTTTCAAATGAACATTCGTTGTATTTTTCTTATTAATACTCCAAACATAGGTTGTGGGTGCTCGTTAGAACCGCCTCATTGAGGCGGTTCTAACGAGTACCCACGACCTATGACTTCGAGCAGAAATAAGAAAAATAATGTATACCCCATTAAACCCCAGTTCTGTCTATATAGAGTGGGGTTTAGGGGGTGTGGTGGTTTCACGGACTTGTTAACGTGATGGAAACCGTTAATTCGCTGGAACAGTACTGCTGAAGTGACCGATTGTGTGCCCACGAGAAATTGTGCACAAACTGATAAATATTGAACCTGCATCCATTTATGATATCACTGATGGAGAAGAATCATCCTTTCAAAAGTTAATCCCAGAAGACAAATATGGATTCATACATCCAAAAATGACGGCCCCGCCCATCGGGGCTTGTAGGAATAAATGGGCTGCATGATGCTTCCATGCAGAGCTGAAACCGACCCGCACACGAGTACTTGTAAACCGCTCAGAGAATCTAAGCCTGCCCAGGCAATGCGGTGCATGTCGGCCCGTTCATGCTTATAAACCCTATTGGTTTCATTGGACGGCATGGCATCTGATGTCATTTCATCTCAATGTCGGGTCAAAGTCCCACAAAATTTGAAGCAACGTCTCCAAAATGACCTTTACAGTGTTGACGGGGACGTTTAACCTCAAATCAAACAAACCAAACATCCCAAAATGCATAGGCGGACACCTTGAACACACTTAACTGTGTATTCGCTCTTGTCTGTTCAACAGAGTAGGCATTGGCGAAAACTATCTTTTGAATGCAGTTGTTAATGATATGATGAGGGGGTTCAAACGAGTACCCAAAATCTATAATTAGAGCGGAAATCGGAAAAATATCACCATTTTCACCATAAATTTTCGTTTTTTCGGTGGGAAGGTTTACAACTTAATTGTATAGGCATGTTTTCGTAATGTTAAAGACAAGCAAAATTATGAAAAAAATATGAAAACTTAACAAAAACAGGTATAGAAAGTTACTTTCCGTTTCCTCCTTTGGCGCGACCATTTTCACATAAATTACGATAATACACCCGTGCGCGCCATAGTGCATTTTTTCTCATCTTCAAAATGGCTACTTGTCTAATGAAAATCCGTGATATTTTTCTTATTTATACAGCAAACATAGTATGTGTGTGCTCTCTAGAACCGCCTCATTGAGGCGGTTCTAACGAGTACCCACAACCTATGACTTGGGGCAGAAATAAGAAAAAAATAATGTATAGCCCCTTAAACCCCAGTTTTGTCTACATAAAGTGGGGTTTAGGGGGGTCTTCGTTTCACGGACTCGTTATCATGATGATTATATAAAGGACAGATACATGTAACTCAAGATCTGGAATAGCTGCAGTTCTCTCTGGTAAAAATGTGCTTCCTTCAGTGGTCTATATAGCTGTAAAGTTTCATCAACCTGTTCCATATTCAAAAGGTATAACAAGCCATATGACGGGAAATAAATTTAGAACGTTCTACAAGGGTCAACTGTTAATGGTTTTTGAACTCTACGAAAGAGCATTAGGGCCACTTTAACTTTTATTTTTTTGATAGGTATCTCGAAATTTCGACTTAGTATCTCGAAATTTCGACTTAGTAACTCGAAATTTCGACTTAGTATCTCGAAATTTCGACTTAGTTTCTCGAAATTTCGACTTAGTAACTCGAAATTTCGACTTATTAACTCGAAATTCCGACATAATAACTCGAAATTTCGACTTATTAACTCGAAATTTCGACTTAGTATCTCGAAATTTCGACTTAGTTTCTCGAAATTTCGACTTAGTAACTCGAAATTTCGACTTAGTATCTCGAAATTTCGACATAATAACTCGAAATTTCGACTTATTAACTCGAAATTTCGACTTAGTATCTCGAAATTTCGACTTAGTAACTCGAAATTTCGACATACTATCTCGAAATTTCGACTTAGTAACTCGAAATTTCGACTTAGTAACTCGAAATTTCGACTTATTAACTCGAAATTTCGACTTACGAGATATTAAGTCCTATACACACAGTTAATGTTAAACACCCCCGTTTCATTAAACCCCCGCTTTAACCAGTTTACATCAAGCAGATTATGCAAATTATGTGATAACATTGTGAGACTAGGGTCATTATCGGCTTACTTGTATCGTGTAAACGCCAATGACCTTTCTCGGTGTATTTTTTCACATGTTCTTTCATTCTTCTTTCTTTCTATATTGGCCAATGTTAATTTTATCAAATATTTCTCAAGAACTATAAAACTAGAGGCCCAAATGTATCATGTAAGTTACAGAGGGTTTTCTGTCTCATCAGGACGTCGCGCATTCAATCCCGTTTCACGGCCCCCGCCCATCGGTCGCGCATTCAATCCCGTTTCACGGCCCCCGCCCATCGGGGCTTGAAGAAATTGATGGGCTGCATGGTGCCTCAATGCAGAGCTGAAATCCGATTGCACACGAGTACTGGTAAACCGCTTAGAGGATCTAAGCCTGCCCAGGTAAAGCGGTGCGAGTCGGACCGTCCATGCTTATAAACCATATTGGTTTCATTAGGCGACAGGGCTTGAGAAGTCATTTCATCTCAACGTTGGGTAAAAGTCCCACAAAAGTGGAAGCAACGGCTTCCAAATGACCAATACAGTGTTGACGGGGACGTTAAACCTCAAATCAAACAAACAAATTCAACCCCGTTTCAGTAAAATAAAAGCGGGCTAAAAGTCATATTGACAGCTTTTTTTTTTTCGGTATCAAACTTTCTCATCGTGTGCTGTAAAAATCATGATCAAAGCACTGACAGCACTGGTGGGTCGATTGTCTTCGAGTGTGGATTTGAACATGTTTCGTTTATCCTTTAAATTCCTTTACTATAAGCAAAACGTGTAGATCTTGATCAGATGCCGCGCTTGGGTCGATTAATTATCAATTGACTAAAAGTTACTAACTACAAAAGCTTCCCGCCTTCTATTGACCTCGTGACTATCACTGACCATGTTCAAAATCCAGGTACCAGTTATTTGTAGCAGCGCTATAGTCTTTCCTTGTGACGTCAGTGCGCCATGTAGACTGGGCCGGTGAACTTGAACATTGCAAACAGTGTAGACCCTGATCAGACGCCGCAGAAAAGAGCTTCATTAAATAACCGGTACGTTCATGGTGTAGATGGTCAGCGATAATCACGTGGACAAAAGCAGACGAGAAGCTTCTGTAGGTAGTTACTTTTGGTCGAATGAAAAAAAATCGACCCAAAAGATGGTAAACTATGCAACACGAACACCATGACTAACTTAACAAAGCAACAACCGGACAGAAAATGCGGTATCAGAATACGTTGCGTTTTCAAGATGTATCATTTTGACAGAGCAGCAGATTCCTAGACCCTTCGTTTCATCCCATGGGTCTGACGTCGAAATTGATGGCTGGTCAGCTCTAGCCACGCATGTGTGTGGTGGTGTGGGGGGGGGGGGGGGTGCGTGGGGGTGTTCAATGTTCTGTATTCGACGCCCAAGAACCTCCCAAATATGTTCCAGGAGATTCAAATCCGGGCTTCTAGCTAGCCAAGCCAATGTCTCGACTCCGTTACGGCAAATGATTCGTTCTCGAAATGAGGCATGACTTCTGGCGCTTAACATGTAAAAATATCCAAACTCCGTATTTAAAGCGTGATGTTGTGGAAAGTTGGTTCTGAGATCTGAGGTCTTCTTTCAACTCTGAGTTGACCATAACAAGATTCCTTTTATGGCTGATCCCTATGGAAGCGTATAGGTACCCCCCTTATAATTTTATCGCAACGCAAATTTATGTCGAGAAATACAATATTAACACGATATGTCGACATATTTTTGTCGAGAAATCATGATTTTTCATGACGATAATGACAAAAGTTATTGTGTTCGCTTCATATCTGTTTATTGATGTCGACATAAGTTATGACATATGACGTTGTATAAATTGCGTAGAGTTTTTATAACGAAGATTTATTTTTCGACGTTCTTCTAAAAATCACGAATGTCGTCTAATTTTGCTATGATAAACAATAAAATTAATTTCACTATCGCAAAAACGTTTGTCGTGATAAAGACTGTTGGCAGGAATTAGTGACGTCACAGTGTTGGACACAATAATGGCGGCTCAGTCAGACACCTATCATTAACAGCAAGAAATCGACATTTAGCGAATTTCAAAATCTGCCAGCAGTATATTTCTTCAATTTGCCATTTTGAAATCTTAGGTAACCGGAGCGCCCAGCTGATATCGGTCCAAAAGGTTGGCAAGGCCTGCTGTCCTTGCAGCAGCTCAGGGTAGAAGGGTATATATATATTATTTCTTAGGTTTCTTTACTGGTTTTCATCTGTCTCCCCTATCCCTCTCTTTCAGCTCCTTTACTATTTCTTCTGTCTCTTTTCTCCCATTCGCTAGCCGGCCTCAGTAGCTCCATCGGATGTGTCTGACTGGTGACCAAGATGACAGGTTCGATACCTGCCGAGGTCGACAACATTCTTTTGTGGGAGTTTATCATGAAATCTTTTCTACGGCCATTCACTCCCTTCCACTGATATAAGAACGACAGATGTGAGTTTCGGGCGAAAAGATTGCACTGTGTTGATAAGCCGCTCACGTGTAAGCCTGTACAGGAAAAGTGTGGATATCTAAAATGATCTAATAGTGTTGACTGTGCCGTTAAACTCCAGTACAAACATACAAACAAAATCTCCTTTTTCCTGGAAGACAGAACAAAATGACCCGTTTGAGTTGACATGTCGTTAAACCAAATACAATCAATCACAATAAAGAAGAGACATTTTTTTCTATTTTGTTTTCTTTTCCTAAGGCGTGTGTGTTCGAGTTTTACGTCCCACCAACAGCTTAGGTCATACGGTCAAAAGACTCATCCGAAAGTCTCGAGAAGCCCGGGCTCGGACCCACGATCCCTGGTTTACAAGGCAAGCGGTTTAACCACTACAACATCGAAGCTCCTATTCTATTCTAAGGTAGGCAGGTAGTAAGACAGTAGGTTGGTAGTAAGGTAGTATCTAGGTTTGTTTAAGTTTGTACCCCACCGACAGCTATTGACATATTCAGGCGGGACCTCAGGTTAAGACTCATCCTGAAGTCTGGAGAAGGCCGGAATCCAACCCACGATTCCTTCTTTACAAGAAGAATATGAAAATATTAATGAATGTATACAGAAAGTCATTATTCTTGAAACATGTCCCTATCCTGGTACCGAAAGCATACACGCCACCTGCCCTTCCAATCCTGGTCGTTCTCATTAGAGATTACGACTTAGACATCTTGAACATCAAGATGATGATGATGATTTCGTGTTTAACGACGCGTCAACCCTCTTTGTGGGTCATAAGCGTCAAACGGTTGATGGTTAAACGGCATGAATAATTATGATGATATTAAAAGTAAAAAGTCAGAATGATAATGTATAAAAATCTGAAACAGTTAAATCTTATGAAAAAGTCCAATTTCTTTTAAGAATAAAATAATATTATCAACAGGTACATCTCGAAACAGTTGTTGCAAAGTGTCAGCTTTGAAATATAAAATACGTGAGGGTGAAAAGTCAACACAGTCAATTAAGATATGTTTCACAGTGAATGGCTGATCACAACCTACACAAGAAGGCTGATCATCACCATTAAAAATATAAGAATGAGTAACTCTAGTATGGCCGATGCGCAGTCGTGTTAATACTACGTCCTCTTTTCTGGAAAACTGTGGAGGAGAGCATTTTGTACTAACGACAGGTTTAATGGCATGGAGTTTGTTATTTATTGCACGGTCCCATTCGCCTTGCCATTCCGACAAGATGTATCTATTGATAAATGGTTTAAAATTGTTAAAAGGAATTTTAAAAACAGATGGATCAAGATTGAGCGATTCCTTTGCTTTCTTGTCAGCATATTCATTGCCGACAATGCCAATATGGCTCGGAAGCCAACAAAACAAGATTTGGTGTGTTTTAGAAATTTCATGATGTTTTTCGATCAATTTTTGAATTTGAGGATTTTTAGATGATGAATGGTCTAAAGCCTTAAGCACAGAAAGTGAATCCGAAAATATAATTGCTTTTTGAATTGTTGAAGAACTGATAAAATCTAAAGCTAGGTCTATTGCTTTGGCTTCAGCTGTAAAAATAGATGAACCATCTGGAAGGCGCATGGTTTTGTGCGTATCTTTAGAAACATACGCACAGCCAACTTTATCTCCTTCTTTGGAACCATCAGTATAGACTTGCTGGTAATCATTGTAACGTGACTGCAGTACCTGAAAATTTTGTTTGAGAAGTATTGGATTTGATTCGGATTTTTTTCCATCATGTAAGTCGAACAGAATAGAAGGTTGTTTAATACACCAAGATGGAACTTCGGCGGTTTCATGTTTTTGAATATTTTTAAGGTCGATACCTGAATTTTCCAGCAGTGGTAAAATACGTAATCCAAAAGGTTTGATTGCTGTGGGTTTTGTTTCATACTTATCTACAAATTGAGGTGGAAATGAAATTTTGGATGCCGGGTTAGATGGATTTGCAGCAAGTCTGATAGCATACTGAAGAGAAAGTTTCTCTCTGCGCGAGGTTAAAGATGGTTCACCTGCTTCTACATAAAGGCTTAATACGGGAGAAGTACGGAAGGCTCCCATGGCCAGACGAAGGCCTTGGTGATGGATAGTATCCAAGGATTTTAAATAGGACTTTCTGGCAGAACCATAAACAACAGACCCATAATCTAATTTAGATCTTATTAAAGACCGGTAAAGATGTAATAAAGTATACCGATCTGCTCCCCAACTTGTATGAGCTAAAACTTTCAAAAGATTCAAAGCTTTTAAGCATTTCGCTTTAAGATATTTAATATGGGGAATAAAAGATAACTTTTGATCAAATATGACCCCAAGAAATTTGGCTTCTTCAACAACAGGAATTTGTGATCCGTATAAAAACAGGGAAGGATGTTCGTGTTTCTTCCGTAGTTTACAAAAATGAACACACTGCGTTTTCGACTTGGAGAACTTGAAACCATTTTTATCAGTCCATTCTTCTATTCTTTTTAAATTTTGTTGTAACTTTCGTTCAATTGTTTTCATATTTTTTGAACGGTAACATATACAAAAATCATCAACATACAATGAACAATCAGTTTTGTCGTCCAAACATTGTACAATATTGTTTATTTTGATGTTAAATAGCGTAGTTGAAAGAATACTACCCTGTGGGACACCCTGTTCTTGATCATAGAAATCTGACAGGGTAGACCCCACACGCACCTGAAACATGCGCTCCCCTAAAAAGCTTCTTGAACATCAAGAATCCATTTTGATTTCTGCATTATCTATCACATTTTGACGTGTAATTAAGATGAGATAATGCAATATTGAATATTTGGACAAAGCATTTCACCATATACGTTTTACGTTATAAAAATATAACAAGAACTTTTATAACGATATGACATATATAACGGTATAAGTATAACGTGTTATTGTGGTAATTATCTAATAATTGCGACTAACGTTTTGTCGTAATAACTTGATATTTACACAGTTTTGCGACAAAACCGTATACCGAGAAAACAACAGTAGGGGGGTACCTCTACGCTTCCATAGATCCCTATTCAGAGTTGAATGCACAGCGCTGATCACAGAGTCAGTTTCGCGTTAGTATGTCAAAATTTCGGAACAGTAAGTCGAAATTTCGAGTTAGTATGTCGAAATTTCAAGATAGTAAGTCGAAATTTCGAGTAATTAAGTCGAAATTTCGAGATAGTAAGTCGAAATTTCGAGTTACTAAGTCGAAATTTCGTGATAGTAAGTCAAAATTTCGAGTTACTAAGTCGAAATTTCGAGATAGTAAGTCGAAATTTCGAGTTATTAAGTCGAAATTTCGAGTTACTAAGTCGAAATTTCGAGATATTAAGTCGAAATTTCGAGATAGTAAGTCGAAATTTCGAGTTACTAAGTCGAAATTTCGAGATACTAAGTCGAAATTTCGAGTTAATAAGTCGAAATATCGAGATACTAAGTCGAAATTTCGGGATACTAAGTCGAAATTTCGAGTTATTAAGTCGAAATTTCGAGTTTCTAAGTCGAAATTTCGAGATAGTAAGTCGAAATTTCGAGATACTTAGTCGAAAATTCGAGATACTAAGTCGAAATTTCGAGATAGTAAGTCGAAATTTCGAGTTACTAAGACGAAATTTCGAGATAGTAAGTCGAAATTTCGAGTTACTAAGTCGAAATTTCGAGATACGAGTCAAAAAAATAAAAGTTAAAGTGGCCCTAATGCTCTTTCGTAGAACTCGCATTACAATAGATTTCCCGTTTTTTTCACATCTCCAAAATGGCTAATTTTTTATGAAAATCCTTCATATTTTTCTTATTTATACAGCAAGCATAGGTTGTGGGGGCTCGTTAGAACCGCCTCATTGAGGCGGTTCTAACGAGTACCCACAAGCTTTGTCTTGGAGTTGAAATAAGAAAGATAATGTATACCACCGTAAACCCCAGTTTTCTCTGTATAAAGTGGGGTTTAGTGGGGTCTTCGTTTTACGGCTTTGTTATCATGATGATTATATAAAGGACAGATACATGTAACTCCAGATCTGGAATAGGTATACAAGTCTCTCTAATAAAAATGTGCTACCTTCAGTGGTCTATATAGCTGTATAGTTTCATCATCATGTTCCATATGGAAAATGTATAACAAGCCATAAGATGGGAACTAGAACGTTCTACAAGGCTCAACTGTTAATGGTTTTTGAACTCGCATTACAATAACATTCCCGTTTCCAAAATGGCTAAATTTTTATGAAAATCCGTGATATTTTTCTTATTTGTACAGCAAACATAGGATGTGGGTGCTCGTTAGTGCAGCCTCATTGAGGCGGTTCTAACGAGTACCCACAACCCATGTCTTGGAGTAGAAATAAGAAAGATAATGTATACCCCGATACACCCCAGTTTTCTCTATATAAAGTGGGGTTTAGTGAGGTTTTCGTTTCACGGACTTATTATCATGATGATTATATAAAGGACAGATACATGTAACATGTAACCCAAGATCTGGACGGCCCCGCCCATAGGAACTTGAAGAAATATATTGGATGCATGATGCTTCCAGGCAGAGCTGAAACCGAGCCGCACACGAATGCTGGTAAACCGCTTAGAGGATCTAAGCCTGCCCAGGCAAAGCGGTGCGAGTCGGCCCGTCCATGCTTATAAACCCTATTGGTTTCATTGGGCGGCAGGGCTTGAGATGTCATTTCATCTAAATGTCGGGTAAAAATCCCACAAAGTTGGAAGCAACGTCTCCAAAATGACCTTTACAGTGTTGACGGGGACGTTAAACTTCAAATCAAACAAAGGAACAAGATCTGGAATAGCTACAGTTCTCTCTAGTTAAAATATGCTACCTTCAGTGGTCTACATAGCTGTAAAGCGTCATCAACATGTTCCATATGCAAAAGGTATTACAAGCCATAAGATGGGAACTAGAACGTTCTACAAGGGTCAACTGTTAATGGTTTTTGAACTCGCATTCCCGTTTTTTCACATCTCCAAAATGGCTAAATTTTTATGAAAATCCTTGATATTTTTCTTATTTATACAGCAAACATAGATTGTGGGTGCTCGTTAGAACCGCATCATTAACATAGGTTGTTGGTGCTCGTTAGAACCGCCTCATTGAGGCGGTTCTAACGAGTACCCACAACCTATGTATAGGTGTAGAAATAAGAAAGTTAATGTATCCCCCCCAAACCCCAGTTTTCTCTATATAAAGTGGGATTTAGTGGGGTCTTCGTTTCACGGACTTGTTATTGTGATGATTATATAAATGACAGATACATGCAACTCAAGATCATGACGGCCCCCGCTCATAGGGGCTTGAAGAAATATATGGGATGCATGATGCTTCCACACAGAGCTGAAACCGACCCGCACACGAGTACTGGTAATCCTCTAAGCCTGCCCAGGTTTGGGTGCTCGTTAAAACCGCCTAATTTAGGCGGTTCTAGCGAGTTCCCACAACCTATGTCTTGGGGAAGAAAAAAGAAAAATAATGAATACCCCCGTCAGCTCCAGTTTTCTTTGTGATAAAGTGGGGTTTAAGGGGTGTTTATTTCACGGATTTGCTCGGGTGATACGTCAAAAAGTATTCAAGTTAAAGAGCGGAAAAAGCGCTAATGGACGGACGGACACTTCAACGGTCGCTGCATAGTCGTGCCGGGGTATACAAATACAAAGACGCCATAAATTATGTCATGATATTGCTCAAATGTCATACCCTGATGTTATGGCGTTGTTGTCATTTTTGTACTTAAAACGAATGCCTAAAAAGATGCAGTTTATCAAATATCATTTTATTTAATTTATATTAACAGTGTTTCTCCTTTAAGTATCCATATATTTTATTACTAACAAAAGCCAGCTGCGCACAATTGCTAAAACGTTATTGTCCTATCAATTTCTGCAACTTCCGATTTTCGCTCTATTATTTTCTGCAAATTCTAATTTACACGAAAATAAACTGTTCTTTTAATGCGTATATGATACCGCTATAAACCGTGTATCTTTGATTTTGTTTTCATAAATAAGATATAAAATTATTTTCATTTATTTAAGAAATGTTTTAAGTTGAAAAGAGAAAGCAATTAAACGGGTTATGGGCATAATTATTATTTCAAATCAATACATAGCTTGTATATATGGACAATGTCAGGAAAAAATGTTTTGCTTGTCATTTGCGAACTAGATTGCGCATGCGCAGTCTGATTCGCTGCTTGGTTAGTTTCTCTTTTCGATAATACTCCCGTGCATTTTTAGTATCTTTAGTATTTTTATTATGGCTACTTTTCTCATGAAACTTTTTTGATATTTTTCTTATTCATACCCCAAACATAGGGTGTGGTTGCTGGGTTGAGGCGGTTCTAACGAGTCTCCACAACCTATATCTTGAAGCAGAAATAAACTAGAAAGTGTATAACCCTGTAAACCCTTGTTTTATCGATATAAAGTGAGGTGTGGAGGTGTGTTCATTTCACGGGCTTGTTAAGGTGATGTACGTATCTAAAATTAACTCATGCTTATCGCACCATCCTCAACTCCGCCGCAAACGTCCGGGAGGGGGGAGCGATATTCTCGTCATATGGCTCGTGTTGGCAAGGATCAGCCTTTACGTCTTGAACTTGTGGCTGACGTGAGGTTTACGTCCCATCAACAGCTATGGTCCTACGGAGACGGGACCTGGGTTTTTAAAGACTCGCCCGAAAGTCTGGAAAAACACGGGATCAAGCCCTACCCTAGCGCCCAATGAAACCAATCAGATTCCTATACACGGGCGGTCCGACTCGCGGTTTACCAGTACCCATGTGCGGTCGGTTTCAGCTATGCGTGAAAGCACCAGGAATTAAGCCCAGTCAATATCCCCTATCCCCAATGGGCTGGGCCTGGCTTGTTAGTGTACTTTTGGCGCATGATCCCATGGCAATGTCATTTGAACCCCGCATGATTATACTAAGCGAAAATCATATCACTATGATTTGTTTGTTTGTTTGATTTGAGGTTTAACGTCCCCGTCAACACTGTAAAGGTCATTTTGGATCAGTATGAATCTCCGTACAAGCTGCTTTGCGACGAGAGGGTCAAATGGACCCTTATTTGCTCACCTGAGGCCAAGATGAGTCATAAATTATGGGATCCACATAACTGCATGTAAGCTATTCATATTTTCAGGTCTGGCAGCCATCTTGTTTATTTAACACAGGAAACTTATTCATGTGAACAGAACAATTTTGGCTATTTGACAGAGAGTTGTTATCAGTATTGCATTATTCTTGTTAGCATATTAGGCCATCTTTGAAACTGTCCGGACGTGGTCTTATAGGGGGTCTTAATAATGGCTATTAAATATAAGAAGCCAAATTTTGTATTGGCTAGAGTGGTCTTAATAGCGAATGGTCTTAATAGTGTAATTTTATTGTATTAAAATTATTTCTGGCCGGAAGATAAAGTGATTGCACGCTAAAAACGTATCAACGAAAACGAAAATACATGTTCGCCTATATGATTCTGACCCCCTTGGACCCCCTTTTATGTTGTAAAACTTGGGTTTACAGGGATAAACCTTAATTGTGTTTTTTACTGCTCTAAACTATATTTTGTTGGTACCCGTTAATAGTTATTCTTATAATGCCCACACACCACACCTCCACTCCTCCCGACCCCCATCCCCACCCCGGGTTCAATTAACTACGTTGTCAACTAACGAATCGTTAAAAATTTGGACATTTAATATGGCTAATATACTTGTATTTTTGCAGAAAAAACGTGAGCATTTAACAATTTGACCACTAACGAGCTCGTTAAGCTAACGATTTTCCATTACGAAAACACGCCTATACAAATACACTGTAAATTTACCGCGGACAAAATAAAAAAAAAATAAGATAAAAAATTGTAATATTTTTCTTATTTCTGCTAAAAATATATAGAGGATATTTGATTTTTTCAGTGTAAGATCGAATTTTATTTCATCGAATGAACACCATAACTGTTATTTTCACGAGTGGCGTAGCCACGAGTGAAAATAGCAGTTTTGGTGTTCATGAGTGAAATAAAATTTGATCTTGCACTGAAAAAATCAAATTTTCTGTTTCTTACATGCTTCAAAAGGCAATATTTAGCGTCTTTAATGGTGTCGCTCACATTCGGAGAAAATTATCTTTGTTCCTGTTCGTTTCACGTCAATTTAGTGGTGTCCATCGTGTTTAGTGGGTATACTATTGGGTGTAAACTGAAAGTTTGCACCTGAGAAATGGCCTGGGATGGTATTATTATGAATGATTAATGAAATAATTGAGAGAGTAGTTTTCCAAGAAGTTGCTGGCAAGTCTAACGTCGCGCGACAAAAGACGTGACGTCAGCGTCATAAATGACGTCAGTAACGTCCCCGTCACACATGAACGGGCTATGCGTCAATTAGAACACATTTCAGTATTGTTCAGTTATCTGACAAGGATAAAATGGAAATGAGAGTTAGATTTGAAGAAAAAAGTAGTCCCAAACAGTGAAAAATAAAAAATCGTATTTTCACTGTTTGAAACAGTGAAAATATCGATTTATATTTCACTGATAAATCTCTATCATTCATTGAAAAGCATGTAAGAAAATTTGTCGGTACACGTTAGAACCGCCTCATCGAGGCGGTTCTAACGAGTACCCACAATCTATAATTTAGAGCAGAAATAAGGAAAATAAGGTTTACCCCCTGTAGACCCAATATTTACAGTATAATATAATAGGGTTCAATGGGGTCAGAATTATGAAGGCGTGTTTTCGTGATGTTTAAACAACTGGACCCTGGCCCGGAGCTATGAGTAACCATCACTGGCTCGAACTACCCCTGCTTCGAACAAATTTCCAGGGTCCCAAGCATTTTCAAGGCACTGAAGTCAGACTATATGAAAATGGCGGGGGTTGTGTTACAATAACACATCCGTGCGACATAGTGCATTTTTCACATCTCCAAAATGGCTACTTTTCTAATGAAAATCCGTGATATTTTTCTTATTTAAACTGCAAACCTAGGTTGTAGGTGCTCGTTAGAACCGCCTCAATGAGGCGGTTCTAACGAGTACCAACAACGTATGTCTTGGAGCAGAAATAAGAAAATAATGTACACCCCCGTAAACCCCAGTTTTCTCTATATAAAGTGGGGTTTAGTGGGGTGTTCATTTCACGGACGTGTTCACGAGATGACAAAGATAAACGCCTCGTCGAGATGGTTATATGGCTCAGTAAAAAAACAAGAGGGCTCAGAGGGCCCTGGTTCGCTCACCTGATCCAAAGCATACAAAGTGGGCCCCGGGCAGGGTCAATTTTGACCCCAGGGCTAAAATTTGAACAATCTTGGTAGAGGTCCACAAGATGAAGCTTCATATCGAATATGAAAGACCTGGGCTTTCTGGTTTCAGAGAAAAAGATTTTAAAGGTTTACCCTGCATATAGAAGTCTAAATAAAACAAGATTTTCCCTATATAAGTCTATGTTAAACCAAAGGGCCCCGGAGCGGGGGCATTTTTGGCCCCAGTGCTATAATTTGAACAATCTTGGTAGAGGTCCACTAGCTGAAGCTTCATAACAAATATCAAAGACCTAAACCTTGTGTTTCAGAGAAGATGATTTTTAAAGATTTTCCCTATATAAGTCTATGTAAAACCAAAGGGCCACATGGCGGGGGCATTTTTGGTCTCAGGGCTATAATTTGAACAATCTTGATAGAGGTCCACTAGTTGAAGCGTCATAACAAATATCGAAGACCTAAGCCTTGTGGTTTCAGAGAAGAAGATTTTTCAAGATTTTCCCTATATAAGTCTATGTAAAACCAAAGGGCCCCGGAGCGGGGGCATTTTTGGCCCCAGGGCTATAATTTGAACAATCTTGGTAGAGGTCCACAAGATGAAGCTTCATACCAAATATCAAAGACCTGGGCCTTGCAGTTTCAGAGAAGAAGATTTTTCAAGATTTTCCCTATATAAGCCTTTGTAAAACAAAACGGCCCTGGTGCGGGGGCGTTTTTGGCCCCAGCACTATAATTTGAACAATCTTGGTAGGGGTCTACTAGATGAAGCTCCATACCAAATATCAAAGACCTGGGCCTTGAGGTTTCAGAGAAGAAGATTTTTCAAGATTTTCCCTATATAAGCCCATGTAAAGCCAAAGGGCCCCCATGCGGGGGGGGGGGGGGGGGGCATTTTTAGCTCCAGCACTATAATTTGAACAATCTTGGTAGGGGTCCACTAGATGAAGGTTCATACCAAATAGCAAAGATCTGGGCCTTGCAGTTTCTGAGAAGAAGATTTTTCAAGATTTTTCCTATATAAGCCAATGTAAAACCAAAGGGCCCCAGAGCGGGGGCTTTTTTAGCTCCAGCACTATAATTTGAACAATCTTGGTAGGGGTCCACTAGATAAAGCTTCATACCTTATATCAAAGACCTGGGCCTTGCGGTTTCAGAGAAGAAGATTTTTAAAGATTTTCCCTATATAAGCCAATGTAAAACCAAAGGGCCCCCATGCGGGGGCATTTTTGGCCCCAGCACTATAATTTGAACAATCTTGGTAGGGGTCCACTAGATGAAGCTTCATACCAAATATCAAAGACCTGGGCCTTGCAGTTTCAGAGTAGAAGATTTTTCAAGATTTTCCCTACATAAGCCAATGTAAAACCAAAGGGCCCCCGTGCGGGGGCATTTTTAGCTCCAGCACTATAATTTGAACAATCTTGGTAGGGGTCCACTAGATGAAGCTTCATACCAAATATCAAAGATCTGGGCCTTGCAGTTTCAGAGAAGAAGATTTTTAAAGATTTTCCCTATATAAGCCCATGTAAAACTAAAGGGCCCCCGTGCGGGGGCATTTTTGGCCCCAGCACTATAATTTGAACAATCCTGGTAGGGCCCCAGAGGGGGGGGCTTTTTTAGCTCCAGCACTATAATTTGAACAATCTTGGTAGGGGTCCACTAGATGAAGCTTCATACCAACTATCAAAGACCTGGGCCTTGCGGTTTCAGAGAAGAAGATTTTTTAAGTTTTCCGTGAAAAAAAATCTATTTTTGGCTACTGTGACCTATATGTGCTACGGACCGGAACCATTTGAACAACTTTGAAAGGGGACCACCTAAGGATCATTCCTGTGAAGTTTGGTCAAAATCCGATCAGTGGTTTAGGATGAGATGTTGTTTGAAGAAAAGTTTACGGACGGACGCACGCACGCACGGACGCACGCACGCACGGACGGACGCACGACGGACGACGGACAAAAAGTGATCCCAAAAGCTCACCTTGTCACTACGTGACAGGTGAGCTAAAAATAGGTAAAGATCACATTATTAAGTGAAAAGATGTCATTTATACTAATGATACAGAGGAGTATTACACAACTAGGGTGCTTGAAGAAATATATGGGCTGCATGATGCTTCCACACAGAGCTGAATCCGGCCCGCAAACTAGTACTGGTAAACCGCTTAGAGGATCTAAGCCTGTCCAGGAACCGCGGTGCGAGACGGACCGTCCATGCTAATAAACCCTATTGGTTTCATTGCGCGACAGGGCTTGAGATGTCATTTCATCTCAGTGTCGGGTAAAATCCCACAAAATTGGAAGCAACGTCTCCAAAATGACCTTTACAGTGTTGACGGGGACGTTAAACCTCAAATCAAACAAACAAATACACAACTAGGGTGTATTTTCCCAATGTATATTTCAGATTAATCAACTGAAATGCTATGCTGTCAGTCTAATATTTTCCCCGTGATTACAAGATCCGGGCGGCAACAGATATTCTTTTATATAAATTCTTACAATAACGTATAAAATGTTACTCAATCAGACAAGATAAAGGTATTTGTCAACTTAGCAATTCCTTTCTTTAACTACGAACATCGCTGAATTCTCCGCGGTCTCATTACTCACGCGGAATTAAACGGAAGAACTAATCACAGAAATGAAAATGTATCCCTGCGCGCTCTCATATGATTTCGTTGTAATATCGGCGAAATCAGAAGTTGTCGATTTCAATGGTAAATGATTTCTCAAGATTAAGTCTGAATATCTCGCTTTTGTGCAGTCTCTAATTGAGAAATTCGCCTTCTGAATTAATTCAAGACACTCTGAATCAACATTATATTCCATTTGTCATCATGGCACGCGCATCAAAAGTTCTAGGATACTAATGGCTATGTTCTATAAATAAACTTCTGAACGAAATTTCTGATTACTGATTCAAGCACGTGTTACCAAAAGTAGAAACATTGGAAATCTTCAAAATCCGGCCGTATCATTTCTGTTGGACCAGTGTAACGTGCACAAAGGCTTCCGAAGCCCACCGGAATCTAACTGTTGATCTTCTTTTGCTCTAGCGTTTCAGTGGTTTCTTCAGTGCTGTTAAGTCCTCCCCGTTGTTTCATCTCTGTAGTTTTAAGTTTTGTGTTCACGGAGATGTTGCACGTTTCAATGACCGTTCTTCTGTCGCGGTTTATTTTGTGATGTCTTGTCTTTGAGTGTCTGTGTCACTTATATTATTTTGTTTTGGATAGCCAATTGGCCATTTAATGGCAAAGTAACTGTCCTTTTGGCTTTCCGCTATTGATGTTTCCATTAGGATCTAGTTGTTTCATGTATGTGCTCTTTCCCTTTGGTGTCTCTGATGGGAGCTGTGGGTTAATTGTATCGATTCCTGATCATTGTCTTCACTTCTATTTTCTTATAACGAAAACATGCCTATATAAATACATTGTAAATTTTACCGCCGAAAAAAAAAGTGAAAATTTTGAGACGAAATATAGATTGTGGATACGCGTTAGAAACGCCTCGAGGCGGTTCTAACGATTACCCACAATCTATATTTTAGAGCAGGAATAAAAACAATAAGGTTTACTTACCCCTGTAAACCCCAGTTTTACTATATAAAAGTTGTGGTTCAAGGGGTTCAGAATTAAATAGGCGTGTTTTCTTGATGTTGTGGGGGGAAATCTTTATCAGTGTCCGCAGGATATAAAAGAAACAGCGTGTAAATGGCTTGTTCGCCCGATCTTAGAATATAGTAGTTAAGTCTGAGACCTCTGCAAATGGTCATTCAGGAAGAAATTGAAAGTCCCGCAGATCGTATTTTTACTTCCTCTCTCTATTTGTACTCACATCAGTGTCGGATGTTCTTGGTTTATTAGCTAAGAACCGCTACATGTATATGTTCTCAAATAGTAAGTAAATCAAAGTACTGAGAGCACTGGTGGGTCGCTTGTCTCCGAGTGTAGATTTTAGGTCAGGGACTTAGACTTAAACATTTAACCCTTTAATTCCTGTGTTGTAAGCGAACCATGCAGACCCTGATCAAACGCTGTTTTTTTTTTTTTTGGCGGCGGCTCACCCTTAAGTTTCTGTACTTTAAACAAACAGTGTAGACCCTGATCAGACGCCGCATTCTGCGGCGTCTGATTTGGGTCTACACTGGTTGCCAAGCCCAAACCATGATTCCAGCCTAGATTCCACAGATAACCCTTTTACGCAACACGCTGACCCCACTGCGATAAAACTAACGCTGCTACTATCTATAAATAAGTTACATGGATTTCGATAGTCACGTGGCCACCAGCACGAATTCAGATTCTGTCCTTTATAACTTAAGGTCGATTGTAATTGTAAAACAATCGACCCAAAAAAATCGCAGATTAAGTTGGAATATCTATCTTAAAGTATAGGAGTTTTCCATCTCGTTCATACATGTATTAACTAAAACAATAAGGTTTTTCGCACATAAATCGGAAGGATAGAACATGAAATCACATCTTGTTTGATATACTTAGTAGATGTGTTCTCCAATGTAATTTTGTAGAATCCGAACCCACCACCACCCATAGAAAGCTTTTAACATCCTTTGAATGAGCCTTTTTAACAAGGCCGTACTACCTTTTTACATCGGCCTCCGTCCATCGGGGCTTGAAGTAATATATGGGCTGCACGCTGCTTCCGCGCAGAGCTAAAGCCGACCCGCACACGAGTACTGGTAAACCGCTTAGAGGATCTAGGCCTTCCCAGGCAAAGCGGTGCGAGTCGGACCGTCCATGCTTATAAACCCTATTGGTTTCATTGGGCGACAGGTCTTGAGATATCATTTCATCTCAATGTCGGGTAAAAGTCACACGAAATGGGAAACGACGTCTCCAAAATGACCTACATGTATACAGTGTTGACGGGGACGTTAAACCTCAGATCAAACAAAACAAACAAACCTTGTTACATGTAGCTTCTGAAATTGAGGTATGTTTCATATCAACTCGGTACTTGTTGGTCAAGTTTCTAAACTAGATAACTATAACATTAGCGCGAGTGGGCGGCATCCGGAGTACCCGGAGGGAAACCACCTGACCTTCCTTTGCAGAACTTGGAGTGTCATACATCACAAAAACACGCCTATATAATTTTGACCCACTTCAAAACCACCTTTATACAGTAAAACTGGGATTTACAGGGGTATACATTGTATTTCTTATTTCTGCTCGAAGAACGTAGCTTGTGGGTACTGGTTAGAACCGCCTCGCCGAGGCGGTTCTAATGAGTATCCGCAATCTATGTTTGGTGCAGAAATACAAAAAATATCAGAATTTTTTATCGGAAAATTTTCATATCTGGTGGTATAATTTTCGATAGAGGCTATTTGAATAGGCGTGTTTTCATAATGTTTGACCCGAAACGTGATTCATTATACCAAATAAAGACGAGTACATGAATAATAAGGCCCCCGCCCTTCGGGGCTTGAAGAAATAGATGGTCTGCATGATGCTTCCACACAGAGCTGAAACCGACCGCACACGAATACTGGTAAACCGTTTAGAGGATCTAAGTCTCCCCAAGCAAAGCGTTACGAGTCGGTCCGTCCATGCTTATAAAACCTATTGGTTTCATTGGTCGACAGGGCTTGAGATGTCATTTCATCTCAATGTTGGGTAAAAGTCCCACGAAATTGGAAGCAACGTCTCCAAAATGACCTCAATAGTGTTGACGGGGACGTTCAACCTCAAATCAAACAAACAAATAAAAAACATGAATAATAACTCGGAAAACGAGTAGGCCCTATTACTTGGAAAAGCTGGATTTTTCAGTTCCATGTTAAGATGGGTTTCAATGTGAAATTGTCTATAGATATCTGTAAAAAGTTAGTATGACTATAAGAATCTTACAGGATAGAAAAATCCGTCCCGAAGGCTACAGTCCGGCATCACGAGGCTTGCCGCCCACTCTGATTACAGGGGTATTCATTATATTTCTTATTTCTACTCCAAGACATAGGTTCTAACGAGCACCCACAATCTATGTTTGCAGTATAAATATATAAATAAGAAAAACATCATGGGTTTTCATCAGAAAAGTAGCCATTTTTGAGATGTGAAAAATGCACTATGTCGCACGAAAGGATATTCAACTTCGGCAAATTGAATCAAGTACGGCTCGTTCAAGTTAAACTAACTTAGCAGTAAATTAATGGAAATCTAGTAAACTGTGATTATAAAATGTCCTCAAGACGTTTCCGAATGTCTGGATTGGAATTAACTAAACTCCTAGACTCTACAAGGCATGAATCGGTAATCGCAAAAACAAATTTAATAGTGGCAGTCTGTTAGAGTTTGATAATAAAATCATGTTTGCAGCGTTAATCAAACGTTACCTTCTGAATATAGATTTAAACATTACGAAAACACGCCTATGCAAATACATTATAGCTTTTATCGCCGAAAAAAATGAAAATTTTAAGATGAAGAATTGTGATATTTATTTTAGATTATCATAGAAATTCCTACGCTTATTTCCTCAGCTGACCTAAATTCCAAATTAACTCAAGAAGGCTGTATATCTGGGAGCATTGAAATAGGTCTGAATTGCCATCGAAAAGCAAAGAGCATGTTGTCAAAATTCTATGCATCCCCTCCCCCCGAGAATCTTTGATTCGGGGGGGGGGGGGGGGGGGGGGTAGGGGGATATAGTAATATAGTATTTGCCCCGTCACAAAAAGCTTAAACCTTGATCATAACTTCAAAAGTTTTTGACCTAGCCCACACTTCACACACTTATTCACCATCACAAGGGCTACATTTTTACCAAGGGCCATAACTCTGTTGTCATTTTTGATTGAATGGTTGAATTATCTCCCCTTGAAATTTTGCAAAAACTCAGAAATTGGCTCCCACGGGGGTGAGGTGCATTGGTCACCTATAGTGACAGCTCTTGTTTTGTTTTTTCAATCAACTGCATATTTAAATTGTTATAGGTGTTAATCCAAAAAAGCATTTCAACTATTCCTACGCATTATAAACAGAATCACAGAAAATAGCAGCACGGGAACCCAACAGGTATACTCATTACGAAAACAAGCCTATACAAATGCGTTGTAAACTTAACCGCCAAAAAACGAATATTCTAAGATGAAAAATCGCGATATTTTTCTTATTTCTACTCAAAATATAGATTGTAGGTACCCGATAGAACCGCCTCATCGAGGCGGTTCTTACGAGTACCCACAATCTATATTTCAGAGCAGAAATAAGAAAAATATCACAATTTTTCATCTTAAAATATTCGTCATAGATCTATTTTAAGATGAAAAATCGTGATATTTTTCTTATTTCTACTCAAAATATAGACTGTATGTACCCGATAGAACCGCCTCATCGAGGCGGTTCTTACGAGTACCACTCTATATTTCAGAGCAGAAATAAAAAAAAATATCACAATTTTTCATCTTAAAATATTCGATTTACCCCCGTAAACCCCAGTTTTACTGTATAAAAGTGGGGTTCAAGGGGGTCAAAATTATATAGGCGTGTTTTCGTGATAATCATAGCAAGGTCAAGCTGTTGAGCATGTCAGATCAGCCATTACTATTCACATTTAATGTAGATCTAAAGGTTTAGATGAAGATTTTTTGGGGGGTTTAGAAACCAAATAACAACAAAAAAAAAAAACCTCTGCAACAGTAACTATCATAAGGTAGGTTGTATAAGTTGATACAGCTTTATTAAACGCTGATATCTGTAGCTAAGGGGAGCTTAATCAACAAGGGGAGGCCAATCTATTCCTTTGATGACAGCCCATTTCAAATTTAAAGGATGACGGGATTTTGACGTTTACAAATTGTCTTAGCAAATAATATATACATGTACCTTGCACAAATGGTGTATTCTGCGGGGACGGATCTTGGTCTACGTTGTTTGCAGCTTGAAACCGGAACCAGGCCTCGAGAAAATTGTCGTCATCGGTTTTGCGCCGGACATGACCTGCCCAATTTCGCATGCTAGCAATTGTCTTGAAATTTTAGATATAGAAACTAAAGGTTTCGAAATAAATCTATTTTAGTCGCGAACACAAATATATGATAATCGAACTGTGCGAATGTACGGAAACCGGGTACGGACGTGTAGTATTTTTTTAAGATGTTGTGCGAACAAGATATTACGTTGTGCGAACAAGATATTATCTTGTCCGCACAAGATATTAACTTGTAAGAAGGAGTAATATCTTGTGCGCACAAGACATTATGTTGTCTGCACAAGATCTATATTGTGCGAACAAGATACAGTAGAACTTCGATGGCTCGAACACCGTTGGCTCGTTTACCATGGATGTGTCGAACTCATTCTTGAGCCCCTAGCGAAATCCTCTACAGAAGAAATAGTGGGGGATGATTAAGGAGATTTTAGTCTTTTATCTTGCAAATGTATGCTGTGTGTACTAATTAGAATCGCCTCGATTATAGAACACCGAAAAGATGTCTAAAAGTATCTCGTTATGCCTCCTGGTAGTCACCTCAGTGGCTCGAACTACCCCTGTCTCGAACAGATTTTCGAGGTCCCAAAGGTGTTCGAGCCATTGAAGTTCGACTGTAATATGTTGTGCGAACAAGAAGATATCTTGTGCGCACAAGATATTATATTGTGCGAACAAGATAATACCTTTTGCGCACAAGATATATGTTGGGCAAACAAGATGAATATCCGTGATTTGTTTTCTTATTTTTACTGCAAACATAGGTTGTGGGTGTTTGTTAAATCCGCCTCATTGAGTACCCACAACCTAAGTGTTGGAAGAGAAATAAGAAAAATAATGTATACCCCCGTAAACCCCAGTTTTCTCTATATAAAGAGGGGTTCAGTTGGGTGCTCATTCCAGGACTTGTTCATGTGAGGCCTTCGGTTTTATGGCAATACAGGTATATTTGGCTGAAGTATTTGGGGATCTACTCCAATTTTGTGTTCAATTATTTCAACAGTTTGTTTGTTTGATTTGAGGTTTAACGTCCCCGTCAACACTGTAAAGGTCATTTTGGAGACGTTGCTTCCAATTTTGTGGGACTTTTACCCGACATTGAGATGAAATGACATCTCAAGCCCTGTCGCCCAATGAAACCAATATGGTTTGTTAGCATGGACGGTCCGCCTCGCAGCGCGGTTCCTGGACAGGCTTAGTTCCTCTAAGCGGTTTACCAGTACTAGTGTGCGGGCGGGATTCAGCTCTGCGTGGAAGCATCATGCAGCCCATATATTTCTTCAAGCCCCTATGGGCGGGGGCTTAATTATTTCAACAGTAAATAACGGACAGACGTGTCACACGCCTATTTAAATATATTGAAAATTTTGCAACCAAAACAAAATGAAAACTTTCTGCTAAAACTTCCAATATAGTTCATATTTCTGCTAAAAGCATTAATTGTGGGTACTCGTTAGAACCGCCTCCCCACATTCTATGGTTTGAGCAGAAATATATGTATACCCCTTTAAACCCCGGTTTTACTAAATAAGGGGTCAAACTTTTATAGGCGTGTTTTCGTCGTTTGCAACACTCCATGGCACAAGGTTAACAAGTCCTTTTAATGAAGATCCCTATTGTCTACGTCCATGGAGACATTATAGGCGTTGGGTTTAACACGGAAGTATAGTCATTTGTTACCCGCAATGCAGTTTGACCTTTATATTTACAGCAACAACAAGTATAAGTTTCACAAGAAGAAAAAGGCGGTCCATAACAAGAATAAGCTTTTAAACAAAAAGAGGTCCACGGGCAGAGTCTGGCACAGAATTGCTATCATATTTGTACAAGCCCATATTTTACTGTCATGCTTGTACAGGCTAATATAACATATACAGTCTATAAACTCTCGATCACAACGGACCACTGCCGATCACATAAGCTCCCCAGTAGCCTTCGGCTCTGGTGAGCTAAATAAACGACTTGCCTCTCCAATAGATACATGTTTGGGCTAATCTTCGAGAACACTTCTGTAAAGTGTAGGAAAGTTGTCTGCTTAACTTCGCCAACAGGCTCAAACATTCCATTTGATAAGATGTTACAAGCATATTGATGTTTCATATGTGCCTTTTTAAAGATGAAAAATGTCTTTTTGACAAACTTTGATTACAGCATTTGCAACTTTGCATTTTAGACATTCGACTTCAGTCGGCAGGACCCAGTGTGCAGACTGGCTATTAGAATACTGCCAAAGACAGTTAATTGTATAAAAAAAACATTTCTGGTTTATAACTCAGGCATTCACATTTAATAATGCGCTAAGCGTAGACCTAGCTTTTTGAAAAAGTTATACTTGTATTGAGAAACTTGGCATTTATAGATGCCTTATTTGTGCTCAAAAACATAGATTGTGGGTACTCGTTAGACCTACCGCCTCAATAAGACGGTTCTAATGAGAACCCTCAATCTATGTTTGAACTAGAAATAAGAAAATATATAATAGTTTCATGTAGAATTGGTAGTGTACAAATATAGAAGACGTTTTTATAGCGTCTCGGTGTGTTCTCGTTATGGCCTTCTCCAGAGGACTAAATCACAGTGGAATTCTGCTAGCTCGACTGCCTAATATTATGAATAATTCTGCTATAAAAGGATTATTTTGAAGGGTACACTTAATCTTTCTGTGAGTTTTCTGCCCATAGTGTCATCTGGTCAGGGACCACCATTGGGACTATTCAAAAGTAGTCTGAAGACCCTCTGAAAGACCAATTTTGAACAGTCCCAAAGGTGGTCTTAATATAGGATTTTTACTGTGTTATGTTCATCTAGGTAAAAAAACTTTCATTGGGTATACCATTTTAATGTCAAAACAAATACCTGAGACTGTATTCTGAGATAATCAAAGGGTTGAAAGCCCTCTAAGTCGGTGAAATTTACAGAGGCAGTTGTAACAACTTCTTTTTTTTAAACATATGTGGACTAAACTATGGGTCGTGGGCTCAATCTCGGGTTTCTATAGGCTTTTAGCCGAGGTTCCGTCACCTTATAACCTTAGCTGTTGATGGGACCTAAAAATTCAAACACACACGGATTGCGAGTGCTTCTTAGAATCGCCTAATTCGGAGTTCTCAAAGTGTACCTACAGTACATGTTTAAGCAGTAATAAGAGAAATAAAGTATACCACCTGTAAATACCATCTTTTCTATATAATTTTATGGTCCCAATACGCAAGAAAAATAGGACAGCTAATATTCACAGACTAAAAACTTGACTACTTAAAGACATATGAGATGAAACATTGTATGTTTTTTTTTTTTTTTTTTTTTTTTTGTTTTTTTTTTGCGTATTTGTTTTTGTCTTATTATGTTCCAAATATAGATTGTGGTTACTATATAGTATATCTTTTAAACTTCATATTGCTAAAAATAACATAAATTGTGGATACTTGTTAGTTGTTTAGCCAGCACCCACAATTTCCGTTACTTTTGAGCAATATAAAGTTTAGGAATACTATTACTATAATCACTATTTAGGCGTTGCCTACAGCATCTTATCATCAAGGAGAAATATGAGGACATGTGAACCATGAAACTGTCTGGCTGCCTGCCAGGCAGCAGCCAGACAGTTTCCATGTCCATATGTCCTCATATGTAAGCTGAGCCATCTCATTGTCTTCAATAATTTCCATGATCCGTCTTCAGATAAAAATCAATTAATTCCGTTGCCGTTATTCTATCAACTGGCGAAAGGTGATTAAGAAATGTCAAAAGAAAATTAATGAATGCCTCCTTGAAAGCTCAGGTCTTTGAATAGCTTCTTGACAATCAAACCGTATTGTTTAGTCTTAAATTATCGGCTAATCAAACTCAATTGACTGACGGAAGCAGATACAGCCGTATCATAAACGGATATTCCGGATCGTCGTAGGAAATTGCGGTTTGTTACGGATTAGCGAGAGAATCGGACTTAATAGTGCTTTTATTTTAGACACTGCATTACATGTAAATGTTTCTGTCAGTCTGTCACTTCAGCAAGTAGGTGTTTTGGTCTGCCTCTAGACTGGAATCAGTCCAAAAGTTTAACCAATATCTTCTCCTTTGTATTAGCAATACATTTATTTCTCCTCTCTAATACTTTCTGATCTCCAAAACTTTTCATTTGGTGCTATGGGATGGAAGTCATTGCTTTTGAGCTGGGTTAAAATTAATAAGATTATTCTTATAAGTGAAATGATTAAATGAATGGACTGTTTCCAGTCTAGTCTGCCTCCAACATCAAGTGAACAAGTCCGTGGAATGAAGACCCCCTATATCCCACTTTATATAGAGAAAACTGTGGTTTACGGGGGTATACATTATTTTTCTTATTTTTGCTCCAAGACATAGGTTGTGGGTACTCGTGGGAAGCGCCTCAATGAGGCGGTTCTAACAAGCACCCATAACCTCTGTTTGCAGTATTTATAAGAAAAATATCACGGATTTTCATCAGAAAAATGGCCATTTTGAAAAAAAAAAATGCACTATGTCGCATGGGCGTGTTATCGTAATGAGAAATTACATCACATCATGTTAACAAGTCCCTGAAATAAACAACCCTGCAAATCCCACTTTATATATAAAGTAAACTGGGGTTTGCAGGGGTATACATTATTTTGCTTATTTCTTCTCCAAGACATTGGTTTTGGGTACTCAATGAGGCGGTTCTAACGAGCACCCACAGCCTATGGTATGAGTTTAAATAAGAAAAAAAAATGTAAAAGGGGTCTAATATGTGTCTACACAGTTTTTCAATCCGAACGCATGAATCCAGTCCAGACCTTTCACGCGATTCTCTGACCTCACAGTGATAAGAATAGCGTGGTAATTGTCTAAAACCGTTTACTGGATTTAAAAAAAATCAGTGATAGTCACGTCGACATCAACACTGCAGGCTACTTGTAAGAGGCGCCGTTTTTCTATTTGTTACCTATTTATGGATATCCATAATTATTTATGGATATCCATAATTCGAATTATGGATATCCATAACTAGCTCTGATACTAATTAGATTTATGGACATCCATAATTCGAATTGATGATATCCATAAATAAGCCGAATAATGGATATCCATAATTCAAATTATAGATATCTGGATATCCATAATTCGATTTATGGATATCATTATTTCGAATAAGAGATGTCCATAAATTATTATTGATATTCGTAAATAATTATGGATGTCCATAATTCGAATTATGGACATCCATGGATATCCATAAATAATTAATGATATCCATATATAAATATGGATACCCATAATTCTAATAATAGTTATCCATAAATAATCATGGATATCTATAAATGGGGAATAAATAATTCGAATTGATGATATCAATAACCTAGCCGAATAATGGATATCGATAATTCGCATTATAGATATCCATAAATCGAATAATGGATATCCGTTATTCGTTTTATGGATATCCATATTTCAGATCTATTTATGGATATCCATAATTCGAATTATGGATATAATTAATTCGAATTATGGATATCCATAAATAATTATTGATACCCATATTAAATATTGATATCCATACTTCGAATAATGGATATCCATAAATAATTATGGATATATATAAAAAGGGAATAAATAGTAAAACGGCGCCCCATAGAATAGGACACATCTTCCGTCTTTAGGGATTGAACGTTACTAACCACTGTTTGGCCAAGTTTTGACCCTTTTACCCTATAGAACGATACTTAGAAAACCTTTCACTCGTGGTATTTATGAAACGAGCCTATGACGAGTTTCATAAATTTCATATGAAATGACCACATTGGAAGAATTGGTTTTATCATATAACGATTTAAGATCGATTTTACGGGCCTCCGTGGCCTAGTGGATAAGAGAGCTGACTCTTGATCATTAGGTCTTTCACCGCTGTGTGTTCGAGCCTCGCTCGGGTCATATGTGAGACGCCAAGTTCTGAAACGGAAGGTCAGGTGGTTTTTCTCCGGGTACTCCGGTTTTCGCCCACCTCTGATTAACGATCGGCTCGTTATGAGTGAAATAATCTTGAAAGGGACGTAAAACCAAAACCAAAAAAAAAAAAGATCTATTTTATCGCTGTAGAAGTTCAAAATGAAACAAAGGGTTGTCACTGACGGCGTCATGACGTTACGTGCCAATTACTCTGTGTTATTACACGTGTGGTCATATGGTTTGTCATCCACCGAATTACAGCGACGATATTTGATAAAACTAATTATGCAACATGTGCAGAGATTTAGAGCCATCTCATCAGGATCTACACGGTTTGCCATCTGATTGATACATTTTATGAAAACAGTTGATAACAATGCCGTCCAGCCGATATTGGCTTGGCCTGCTGCTCTTGGAGCAGGCAAGGGTAGAGGGGGGGGGGATATTATTTTTATTATTATTTTTATTCTATGTCTACAGTTTTATTTATTTTCCGTTTTCTCCTCTGCCCCTTACTTTCATTATCTCTACTATGTCTTCTGCCTCTTTTTTCTCCCTTTCTCTGGGAACCGACACAAAATGACCCACAAGGGTTGACATGTCGTTTAACAAAAAACAATGCAAAACTGAAAATTAAAAAAGAGAAACAATCAGGGACCGATACAATCAGCTCCCAAATTCTTCCCACAATATCACATCACGTGAACAAGTCCGCGAAATTAAGACCCCCTAAACCCCACTTTATATAGAGAAAACTGGGGTTTACAGGGGTAAACATTATTTTCCTTTTTCCTGCTCCAAGACATAGGTTGTGGGTACTCGTTAGAACCGCCTCAATGAGGCGGTTCTAACGAGCACCCAAAACCTATGTTTGGAGCAGAAATAAGGAAAATATCACAAATTTTCATCAGACAAAGCACGCTTTTTGAGGTTTGAAAAATGCACAATATCACACGGATGTGTTATCGAAATGACCAGGGAAAAAAGTCGAAACATGGAGTGAAGACAGTAAACAAAACGAACGTCAGCAGCTCTTTCCCAAACAGGTGGTGACTCAGAATATCTAAACCTTACTAAAAAGGAGCAATATACATAATGGTATAAAGAATCTGAATCACCAACATGACAAACATTAAACTAGAAGGACAACTGTAACTAAAAATTAACTACAAAAAGGGGGAAGAATATAAGAAAATTATATGGGCAAGCCTCGTGATGCCGGACAGTGACACAAGGGACGGATTTTTCCATCCACCCCTCACACCCATATAAGATTCATATACTCCGTCGGAAAGTTGTCCAGTCGTTGGCACTACAGTCAACAGTGTCGCTTGAAAACGTATGTCACCTGAAACGTACCTTGGGGGTAAATGTACGCCACGTGTGTTGAACTTCTTGATTTATTCGTTATAAGTGACGCGCGTGCAATGACAACGTTTCAGTTAATAAACAGAAATTTAATGAGTTTGATCTCTTCAGATATTGACAGTTTAGTGTAAGTCATTGATTTCAAAATCGGAATTGTTTAAGCAATAATTATACTAGAAAGTTCATTACGGGCCGAGTGCCAGTCATTTGGGAGTTATAGTCAGCAAAACAAGTAGAAATCCCTCTCGGCTCTTTGAGACAACATCTACAGATCTTAAATATTCTCTCTCAGTCTGTTATCAGACGCCGTTGCAGCTCATGTTTTTAAAATTGTAGTTTTTATCACATTTACTTGTCCGTGCAAGGAATACACTTGTTTATTGGTTTGTTTGATTTGAGGTTTAACGTCCCCGTCAACATTGTATATGTAATTTTGAAGACTTTGCTTCCAATTTTGTGGGACTTTTACCCGACATTGAGATGAAATGACATCTCAAGTTCTACCGCACAATGAAACCAATAGCATTTACACTCGCACCTATTTTCATGGACAGGCTTAGAAACTCCGGTTTACCAGTACTCGTTTGCGGTCAGTTTCAGCTCTGCCGGGAAGCATCATGCATTCCGATCTAATTCTTTAAACCCCGATTGGCGGGGGCTAGAATACACTTCATCACGAAAACATGCCTATATAATTCTGACCCCCTTGAATCCCACTTTTATATAGTACATGTAAAGCTGGGGTTTACAGCGGTAAACCTTATTTTTTCTTATTTCTGCTCTGAAATATAGATTGTGGTACTCGTTAGAACCGTCTCGATGGGACGGTTCTAACGAGTGCCTAAAATCTATATTTTGTGCAGGAATAAGAAAAATATCACACATTTTCATCTTAAAATTGTAGTTTTTCGGCTGTAAAATTTACAATGTATTTGTATGTGCGTGTTAACGTAATGTGTTAATCTCAAATAGGCAAATATGGGGATACAATTGTATACATTATGCTCTCGATCTGTGCTATTGTGGATACTTATAACTATGGTTCTAGCTCCCACATTCTACTGTTGAACTTTAATAACTCGAAAACCTTCTGGAATATGACAATTCGTTTGAAATAATGGTAGTTCGAGTTGATGACGTTTGCTAATAACGTCAGGTTTTGAGGGATAATGGGGATCAAATTTGTTTGATTTGAGGTTGAACGTCCCCTTCAACACTATTTAGGTCATTTTTGATTTGCTGTTCCCCATTTTGTGGGACCTTTACCCGTCATTGAGATGAAATGGCCACCCAATAAAACGAATGGGGTTTATATGCACGACCGTTCCGACTCGCATCACTTTCTCTGGGCAGGTTTAGTCCTTCTATACGATTTACCAGTACTCATGTGTGGTCTGTTTCAGCTCTGCGTGGAAGCACCATGCAGCCCAATCTGTTTCTCCGTGTCCCGATGGGTAGGGCAAAACTGGGGCTTGCATAAGGATATCTTATAATCTTCTAAAAACAATTAGGTATAATGTGTGTACTCATTAGAATCGCCTCATTGAGGCGATTCTAATGCGTACACACAACATACATTTAGATATAAGATCAGAAAAACCACCCATCCAAACATACGGATTTCTAAAGCTACAGTAAAATTTCTATATAAAGACCACTTTTGAACAGACCCAAAGGTGGTCCCTGACCAGAGGACATTGCGGGCAAAAAGAACAAAGAAACATTAAATAAGTTTTTTAAAGCAGAATTAGTCTTAATTTTAGGTGGTCTTAATAGCGGAATTTCTGGAGCTACAGTAAAATTCTTAAATTAAGACCACCTTTAGGACTGTTCAAAAGTGGTCATTTAGAACAGCCCCAAAGGTGATCCCTGACCAGAGGATACTGTATGCAGAAAACACAAAGAAAGAATAACTGCAACCCACTAAAACAACTTTTTCAAGCAATGAGAATTAGTCTTAATTTTTGGTGGTCTAAATAGCTGAATTTCTAAAGCTATTTGATGAATTCTTAATGAACTCAAGAGCGAATTTGAATAAACAAAGACAAGCGAGATAACCGTGTTCCCGTTATTGAAGTTTTATTGTATAAAGCAGAAATCAGACCTGAATGTGACACATTCTACTTATACGGCAATAACAGACCCCTTTTTACCGTCCGTGACAGCCCTACGCCGTGGCCGTGTAATATTCTTCGAGAAGCGGTCTTCAAGTTTTTTGGGCATAACATTATCTTTGATAACATTGTATTTGTTTGTTTGTTAGTCTGTTCGTTTCTTACTGTTTTTCTTCCTTTCTTTATTTTTTTCCTTTTAGTTCTTCAGTTCTTTTTCTTTCTTTCCTTCCAGTCTTTCTTTCTTTCATTAAGAACAAAAACAAACCTTTTCAGTCTCAAAGTCCGTCAGTGGCATGATTTGTTTTGTATACGTTTTGGTGTTTGCTTATATGATTTAACTATTGCCATTAAACAGGCCTTGTTCTCAGTAAGATATATTAGTTAAGATTCCAGTATATACACGGCGATTGCTCCGTGTTACTCGCCTCCAACACTGGGGGTCTCGGGTTCGATTCCGGGCTTCTCAATACTTTCTGACGAGTCTTTCAACCTAGGTCCCGTCTTGGTTGTTATGAACCGTGCAAATGGATATTGGTTGATTGATTGATTGATTGTGTCACGAGACGCGCGGCCCGCACCCCCCCCCCCCACACACACACAGAGACACACACCTTTACCTTTTGTTAGTTTGTTTGATTTGAGGTTTAACATCTCCGTCGACACTATTTAGGTCATTTTGGAGACTTTGCTCCCAAATTTGTGTGACTTTTACCCGACATTGAGATGAAATGACATCACAAGCCCCGCCGTCCAATAAGACCAAAAGGGCTTATATGCATTCCACGGTTACCATTTTAAAGACCAACAGCTGGACGCCCCAGTGACGCAAGATACACGACATCAAGCGAATCAGAGTTTTTCTGTAAACGAAAGTGTGATGTCAGTAAAAATATCACTTTATGAGACCAAGTTTTCGGAAACTTTCAGCGACTCGGCCAACGAGAGCTTAAATTCTAACCATAGGCGGGCTAAAAATTTTAGTTTTGGAAAATGTGTGAAAATGCAAGAAAATATCATCACCTATAGCGACATCAAAACGTTAAAAAACCTCGTGTACGAAAAGACCTAATTGTCAAAACGCCAGCAAATTGTATAAGAAAAAATGAACAACTTCATAAAAAATAAATAAATAAACGCAAAATAAATTAAGAAAATTGAAAAATAAAAATCCACAAGAATATTGAAAAATAATAAACAGTCTAGATAATAAATATGACATCATCAACATTGCTTGATTAATTTGAGGTTTAACTCCTCGTCAACACTGTATAGGTCATTTGGGAGACGTTGCTTCCAATTTTGTGGGACTTTTACCCGACATTGAGATGAAATGATATCTCAAGCCCTGTCACCCTATGAAACCTATAGGGTTTATGAGCATGGACGGTCCGACTCTCACATCTTTGCCTGGGCATGCTAAGATCCTCTGAGCGGTTTACCAGTACTCGTGTGCGGTCGGTTTCAGCTCTGTTTGGAAGCATCATGCAGCCCGTCTATTTCTTCAAGCCCCTATGGGCGGGGGGCTAATCGGCAACATTGAACTTAATGCATTACATTGTATATATTCCTTTTTTCAAAGACTTGCACGATTAAATATGTATTGCATTTTTTCATTGACGATGGTGATGTAATTTTAAATTGAGTAACAGAAAACGAAATTTTAAAATGTCAAAAAATAATAAAGCATGCGGCAACGATAACCTCTCATATTATATTACCTTTATGTAGTGTTGTTATTAGAATCTGGAATGATTGTCGTGGCTTGAGGGTGGCATAAATATGTAATATGAAACCTGTTTATAAAAATGAGGGGATCTTTCGTTACCAGAAAACTATCGCCCTATGTTTTATAAAACGCTTTACTTCTTTACTTAATTTGAGGCTAACTTGTTTTTATTCAGAGCAGCCACGAACTTATTAATAATGATAATAATAACCGACCTTATTTATAGAGGTTAACACATTTAGCACTAGTACTAATCTTCCATGTGGCCCTCTTTTCCTGGGAAGGAACCAGTACTTAGCAATGTGGATAAAGTCTCTGGCGCAAGGAAACAACACTTGGCGCTTGCGGAGATCGAACCGGCTACATCTCGATCTCAAATCCGATGCTTTACCACTGCACCACAGCGCTCCACAATTGAAATATTGAAATGTTGAAAGTTAAAACATATAAATACTTTGTTCGTTATAGACTTTAGTGAAGCTTCTGATTCGGTTTGGAGATTAGGGTTGTGGTCAAAATTATTGAAAATTGACACCAATAGGATTTTTTTTCGTACCATTTATAGTATGTATAAAGGAATTAAATCCTGTATTTCATTAAACGGGTACCAGTCAAGTTTCTCTTCCGCAACATGGGTAAAAACTTATCGCCCGTTCTTTTCGCATTATTTTTAAGACGCGCTCGAATGGATGCCGTGGTATCAATTTTAAATTTGAATCTGCCACTGTTTATACTTATATAGAACTATTAGTTCTGTTGTATGCCGATGACACTGTTAATTTTAGCATTGATGTAACGAATTTCCAGAAAAATCTTGACATATTTTACGAGTACTCTTAATCATAGAAACTGGATACCAACTTTGGCAAATTTCGGATCTCGTAACGATGACCGCTATTGTTTTAAAATGGGCGAAAATATAATCAATTTTGTCAAAACCCAGTTGTTCAAAGCCTCATTAGCTTAACAAGCTCGTTAGTGGTCATATTGTTAACTATTCTAGCAAGTTTAATACCTTAAAAAATGTTATTTCTGAAGCAAAAATATTAGTATATTTGCAGTATTAAATGATCAAAGTTTTAACGATTCGTTAACTAACGACGTCGTTAGTTTTGAACAACTGCCCAGGACTTTAAATACTTACCGAAAGAAGATTTTTTGTTTGTGAAGCTAAAAAAAATACCTATAACCAGGCTTAACAAGATGTGTTTGTGAAACACGAACATGTTCCCCGGCATGGTCATTTTTTTCAAAGTTTGTCAGAGTTCAAGGTCAAGGTCACATGTCATGAGTTTTTGTTTGAGTGGGAAGCCCTTGACACAAGGAACTTACATGCCAAATATGAAGGCTCTATCTTAAACGGTTCAAAAGTTATGAACAATATTTTGTTCTTTAAAGTAGGTCATAGGTCAAGGTCACAGGTCAAAAAACTTTGCATGAATGTAAAACTCTTGTCACAAGGAACCCACATGCCAAATATGATGGCTCTATCTTAAACGGTTCAAAAGTTATGAACAATTTTACTTTTTCTTTTAAGTAGGTCAAGGTCAAGGTCATGATCAAATAATTTTGCATGAATATAAAGCTCTTATCACAGGGAACCTACATGCAAAATATGAAAGCCCTATCCCAAACGATTCGAAAGTTTTGACCGAAATGAATTTTTTCTTTCAAGTAGGTGAAAGGTCAAGGTCACAGGTCAAACTTTTTGCATGAATGCAAAGCTCTTGTTAAAAGAAACCTACATATCAAATATGAAGGTTGTATCTCAAACAGTTCAAACGTTATGACCAATGTTGACATTTTCTATGTAGGTCAAAGGTCAAGGTCACAGGTTATAATGTTTTGTGTAAATGTAAAGCTCTTGTCACAAGGAACCAACAAGCTAAATATGAAGGCTCTATCTCAAACGGTTCAAAAGTTATGACCAAAATGTTATTTTTTTATTAAAGTAGGTCAATGGTTAAGGTCAAGGTCCCAAGTCATTTTGTTTTTGCATGAATGTAAAGCATTTGTCACAAGGAACATACAAGCCAGCTACCGGTAATAACCAATTTCTTTTGTTTCGCGGAGAAACCGCCTAACGCGAAATCGGCTATTTTCTCCGCAAAATAGCGAGAAAAGATGAAATGAGCGAGAAATTTCTCGCTGAAATTTCTCCCGGTTTCACGGAGAAAATTCTCGGAAATTCTGGGCGAAAATTTGACCGATTGCTTTCATTGAAAATGAAATTACCCGCGTTTCGCGGAAAAAAGATACAACTGGGCTTACGTGAAATTTTCGGCTCATTATTATTTCTTCGTTTGTTTGGCGTTGTTTTTGTAAACGAAGGCAAATGGCAGTCATTGTTAAATCATAAACAAATATTCTTTCATGTTACACAATTTCATTTTAGTAACTTATTTCTCCTTTGTATAATCCCTTTTTAAAGTCTCATGACAACTTTTATTCACATAACGAAAATACGCCTATTTATTTGTTACCCGCTTAAAACCTACTTTTAAACTGGGCTTTACAGGGGTATATATTCTTTATATAATTTCTGCTCACATAGATGGTGGGTACTCATTAGAACCGCCTCGCCGAGTCGTTTTGAAGTGTACCCAAAATCTTGAGCAGAAATATGAAAAAATGCCAGACTTTTTAGCCGACAATTTTCCGTTTTTAGTGGTAAAACTTTACAATATATTTAAATATACATGTCGTACATGTAGGTTATAAACACAATAATGATGTGTGACATTTACCAAAAGCTCAGTAAGCCCCCGCCCATAGGGGCTCGAAGAAATATATGGGCGGCATGATGCTTCCACGCAGAGCTGAATCCGGCCCGCACACTAGTAATGGTAAACCGCTAAGAGGATCTAAGACTGTCCAGGAACCGCGTTGCGAGGCGGACCGTCCTTGCTAATAAACCCTATTGGTTTCATTTGGCGACAGGGCTTGAGATGTCATTTCATCTCAATGTCGGGTAAAAGTCCCACAAAATTGGAAGCAACGTCTCCAAAATGACCTTTACAGTGTTGACGGGGACGTTAAAACTTAAACAAACAAAACAAACCAAAAGCTCAGCTTGATGAAAAAGATGGGCTGCATGATGCTTCCACGCATAGCTGAAACCGATCCGCATGCGAGTACTGGTAAACCGCTTACGGGATCTAAGCCTGCCCAGGTGTGTGTTCATGATGTCAGGACAAATTCATTTATTTCGAGCCGACCGCGCTCAACTCGTAACGTTGCAGAATTTGAACCGACCGAGGTGCGAACCACAGCAGTGAGAGTCCTAATGAGTGTCAGCGCTTTAAGGATGCCCATTATCCTCGGGGTGTTTAGTGGATTTACGGCACTTTCAAGATTATTTCCCTTATTTCGAACGGACCGCTAATCAGAGTTGAGCTAAAACCGGAGTAAGACCACCTTCTGTGGCAGATCTTGGCGTCTCATTTGTGGCCCGAGCGAGGCGCAAACCACAGCGGAGAGACTTAATGACCCGATGATTAACCCTTTTTGTACCAAATGGAATCTTCCTCCTTATATATACAGGAGTCCATTTTGAAACTTAGCGGTGTCAGGTTAAAAATTTTGTTCGGGAAATGGCTTAACGTTTTGCAAACAGTGTAGGCCCTGATCAGACGCCGCGTTCTGTGGTGTCTGATCTGGGCCTGCACTGTTTGCCAAGGTACCCCTTTATGGGTTTCTGGTACTGAATGGGTTAAGCTTCAGCACTCTTGCCCATTAGGACACGGGGGCCAGTTACCTTCGGGGTGTACAGTAGACTTAACAAGATACCTTGGTTGCATGTCTGTACAAACATCGCTGATTATCTTGGAGAATTTTGTAGTTCTGCTCCAAGTTATAGATGAGACTTATATGCAGCCTTGGAATGCTTGCCTCGCAATTCCCCCATATTAACCCTTTTTGTACCAAATGGAATCTTCCTCCCTATATATAGCATGAGTCCATTTCAAAATTTATGGGTTTCAGGTTGTGTTTTCTTCAAAATTTATTAGGAAAATGGCCGAACTTTTTGCAAACAGTGTAGGCTCTGATCAGACGCCGCGTTCTGCGGCGTCTGATCTGGGCCTGCACTGTTTGCCACGGTACCCGTCTAGGGGCTTCCAGTCTGAAACGGGTTAATGTACATGTATGAGCAAAATTGAATTGTAAAGGCAAGAAACACAAGCGGGCCTCCATGTGTGCTTAAGTGTAAGCATCAGTGATGTTTAATTACTCGCAGTGTAAGAAAAAGATCAACCAAAATGTAGAGTGAGATCAGCGCCCACATATACATGTACAAGCAGGATCCCCGTTATTATATACATTGAGTTTGATTTTTTCTAAAGTATTTACTTGAAAAAGAAAATACAGGACTCCCTATATGGAGAACCGATAGAAAATGAACAGTTTTCAATTTATAAAGCGTTTACACAACAGTAAAAAAAAGAAACACAGGAAACATTCATCATGTTCATACTGCGTTGTAAAGTGCATAAGATACAAATCATTATGATTCCAACCGGATCAAAATCATACTTTACGATCGCTAGAGTTGTACATCTTTGTACAAAGAACATGCATTTCGTCATTTGCTTCAAACTTTGTGTACCAAATTTTAATGCATGAGAAAAATGCATGCACATGAACAAATATACATGTAGATATAGGCAGATTTCGCGGAAAAACACCGTGAACGACTTCACCTGTACTAATTGACTTTCTCCGAGAAAAAGCGATGTTCGCAGAGAAATTTCGCGGCGTTTCGCGGAGAAATTAACAGCTTTGAAACGCGAATTTTTTTTCTTCTCGGAGAAATTTCTCGCTTGTTCTCCGAGAAAAAAAAGCCTTTTACCGCGGAGAAAAAAAATATGGGTTATTACCGGTAGCTGGTCTGTACATGCAAAATATGAATGCTGTATCTCAAGCGGTTCAAAAGTAATGACCAATGTTATATTTTTCTTTTAAGTAGGTCAAAAGTCAAGGTCACAGGTCACAGGTCAAAGGTTTTTGCATGAATGTAAAGCTCTTGTCACCAGGAACCTTCATACCAAATATAAATGCTCTATCTCAAACGATTCAAAAGTTATGACCAACGTTAAAGTTGTCCACGTACAAACCAACAAACAAACAAACAAACAGACAGGGCAAGAACAATATGTCCCCGCTATCGCTACCGAGGACATAAAAAGCCGTGCGCCTTTCGTTCAAAAGAACAAGTATCTTAAACCTAAATAGAAGTGGGGGCAATGATCGAACGACTGATTTACAGCTACAACTCTTTGAACATGATGTTTTGCCAATAGCTTTGTATGGATGTGAAATTTGGGCATTTGAAAACAACGCATTGCATGCAATACTTCTAAATGAACTCCTTAGATACATTATAGAATCAAAGAAATCTACACCAATATATATGCTACACGCTTAACTGGGTTACATGCCAAATAAGGCGTATGATAGGTTTTTGGTTGATTACTGTAAATGGTAAAGAAACTAAATTAGCAAAAACAGTTTACAATATTCTTCTTCGCTGGTATAACAAAGACACATATCATTACAAGTGGATGTCAGACGCGTGGGCCTATTCAACAAGGATATGATTGAGAACCCTCAACACGTTATCATCGCCTCCCAGTTGATACTGGCCGCTGGGAAAACACCCAACTAGCAGAGAGGAAAGGACAAATATGCAAAACAAATGGTATTGGGGATGACTTTCATTATCTTTTGTATGCGAGTATTTTAAGTTTGAAAGAAAAGGAATATCTTAAACCTTATTTTCATAAGAGACCTAAAAAATGTAAAATTCATTACGAAAACACACCCATCTAAATATATTGAAAATTTTACCACCAAAAAATGAAAATTTTCTGATAAAAAATTGCGATTTGTTTTCTTATTTCTGCTCGAAACATAGGCTGTGGGTACTCGTTAGAACCGCCTCGTTCTAACGAGTACCCACAACCTATGTCTTACAGCAGGGATAAGGAAAATAATGAAAACCCTGCAAACCCCAGTTTTACTATATAAAAGTGGGGTTATAGGGTGTCAAAATAATATAGGCGTGTTTTCGTGATGTTAAGGAATTGTTAACATCCGAAAATGTTAATCGACCCATACAATTATCCAAATTTGCAGAACTCATCATGAAGAAGTTTTTAAATTATTTAGGTTCCCATTACTGTTCGAAATGACTACATTCTACTCGTACCGGCCCCGATAGCTCAGTTGGTAGAGTGTCCGGTCCGGGGAACGGGAGGTCACGGGTTCGATCCCGGGCTGCGACATACCAAAGTCGTTAAGAATGGTACTAGCTGCTCCTCGCTTGGCACTCAGATTTACGGGGTAGAGCTAGGACTGGTCATCCCAGTATCAGGATAATGTGACTGGGTGTGGTATCATGTAATGTGTCTGGGACATGATACTTCAGTGAGGCAGCACTATAAAAGTGAGCATTGAGCTCCCTGTCGCAACCAGACACCGTCGTGATATGACTGAAAAATTGTTGAAAGCGACGTTAAACCCGAATTCACACACACACACACACACACACACACACACACACACACACACACACACACACACACATTCTACTCGATATTTCATTATGTGCTTAAATATAAATGTTTGCACTTGCCACCTCCAAATGGCCGGAGAAATAGTTAGATAAATAAAGTTCTGTTCTGTTCCATTCTGCTGTAGGTTTCATTTGGCCAAGGGTTTTTATGTTCAATGAAAAATCACCCCATATATTCATGGCGTCCCTAAAATGGGACATTGACAAACAGCATAGACCCAGATCAGACGCCAAAACAGCTGCGTCACTGTTTGCTTAATGAACGGCAATTTTCGTAAAATTTATAATCAATAAGATAAACCTGACATCCCTTTCATTTCAATACGACCTATCGTTGAAGATTCTTTTCGTCATTTAAGGTTTAACAAAGAAAATACTTTAAGATATAATCATATTCTAATGATATCCTGTCATCCATTTTAGTAGGCTGTGAATTAAACTGTCAATCATTCTTCTTTTTACAGAGAATGGATACACATTCAGGAACGTTAACTCTGTTAAGAGAATTAAGATAATTCACCCCGCGACATAGTGCATTTTTACATCTCAAAATGGCTACTTTTCTGATGAAAATCCGCGGGTTTTTCTTACTAATATTGCAAACATAGGTTGATGGTGCTCGTTAGAACCGCTTCGTTGAGGCGGTTCTAACGAGTACCCACAGCCGATGTCTTTGAGTAGAAATAAGAAAAAACAATCTACCTCCATACACCCCATTTTCTCCAAATAAAGTGGGGTCTAAGGGGGTGTTCATTTCACGGACGTGTTCATCTGATGAGATTTGCCACCTTTGAAGGCTACACGGGGAACAGCAAAGTGGTGCAGTTGCAAACAGAGCCAGAACCAGAACAGACGCCACAGGACGAACCGCCTGCACACGCCAAGATCAGACACCTTAGGAATAAAAAAACGTCTGTGCAGGTCCCGATCAGACGCTACAAGACGAAGCGTCACTATGCAGCCAATTTGACATCGATTTCTAAGGAAAAGGTAAAAAAAAAGTCTCTTGTTACATTTATGACAGATTATTCCTTTTTGTCGCGCCTGCTACTAGCATAGCGCGATATAGGAGTCCAAATTTCCGTTCGTTTGTTTGTTCGTTCGTCCGTCGTCAAACCGTCAACACTTGCGACCACCCTAGCGTTCATCCGACGCGGCAAATGACCAAGTTTACTACAGACGCGACATAGCCTTTGGTGGAATTCTTGTTGAAGTGTAGATTTGTTGTTGTTGTTTCTTTAGTTTAAATGGCCCAGTCAACATTGTTAAGGCCATACCGAGCCCGCCAGTGCACCAATTCATACTTTTCCTGGACATGCTCATACATAATCGCATTCTTTTGGCAGGGAACTGAAAACGGTCCTTCTTGAACCGGCGGAATGGATTGAATGACTGTAGAAAACGATTTCATGATCGAGTTCCACGAAAGAATGTTTCCGACTCCGGCAAGTATCGAACCCGCAATCTCTTGATCACCAGTCAGACGCGCATCCGAATCAGTTATCGACGCAGGCGTAACGTGTACAGCTCAGTCTCGGATGGGTTCATTCACTCGAAAACCACATCACGTTAAACGTTCGTGTAAGAACACCCTCTAAACTTCTTATGGTATAGGAAAAACTGGGTTTTACAGGGCTAAACATTATTTTTCATGTTTCTGCTCCCAGACATAGATTGTGGGTACTCGTTAGAACCTCCTGATGTAGGGGTATCTAACGAGAGTACCAACAGTCTATGTTTTTAACAGAAATACACATCACGTGAACAAGTCCGTGAAATGAACACCTCCTTACAGCCCACTTTGTATAGAGAAAATTAGAGGGAGAGTTTACAGGGGTAAGCATTATTTTCTTACTTTTACTCCAAGCCATAGGTTGTGGGTACTCGTTAGACCCACCTCATTGAGTCGGTTCTTACGATTACCAACAACCTATATTTGAAGTATAAATAAGAAAAACTATCACGTAATTTCATCGGAAAAGTAGCCATTTTGGAAATGTGAAAAATGCACTATGTCACACGGGTATATTAGCGTAATGGAAAAATATCAGAAGTTTTTATCGATTATTTCATTTTTTATTTATTTATTTATTTATTTATTTATTTTTTTTTTATTGGTGATAAAATTTTAAATATAACTGAATAGGCATGTTTTCGCAATGTCCGTTGTGAAAATGGCTGATACAAGTCAAGTGTATCAATTTCCATTAATGATCTTGACTTAAAATTAAACTGTCAATCATTGTTTTTCATTAATCGATGAAGTTTCATGTTATTTATTTCATCATGTGTCTGGCACACGGCACGGTATCTTAATATCTTAAAATGAAGCTTCATATACGTGTCTTCAGGTCATTTAATTTCTGAGCCTGGACAAAGACCCCCACCAGATCGCATCTGCTGCCAGCAAAATACAGTATCAGCTTACAGATTATAAGAATATTACATGGATGTGCGGGGTACGTAGAAAACTCCGTCCCGAGGGTCAATGTCCGGCATCACGAAGCTTGCCGAGTGATGAAAGGGACGGATTTTGTTTTTCTATCTCACATTTTCCTTTCTGACAGTGCATTTTTATTATGCAATCAATTAGCTTGTCGACGTCTGCCATAATGCGGCGTTTGTGACGTCACTGTATGTGCAGTGACGTCAAACTAAACGATGACGGACCTCCGTGGCCTAGTGGGTAAGAGTGAGTGTTTGGGTTTTACGTCCCACCAACAACTATGGTCATACGGAGACAGGACCTCGGTTTAAAGACTCATCCGAAAGTTTGGATAAGCCCGGGATCGATCCTGCGATCCCTGGTTTACAAGTCGAGTAGTGTAACCACTACACCACGGAGGCTTCTATTAGTGGGTAAGAGCGCTGACTGTTATTCATTAGGTCTCTCACCGCTGTTGGTTCGAGCCTGGCACGGGTCACATGTGAGACGCCAAGTTCTGCAACGGAAGGTCAGGTGTTTTTTCTCCGGGCACTCCGGTTTTCGCCCACCTCTGATTAACGATCGGCTCGATATGAGTAAAACCAAAACAACAAAAAAAAATAACCGATGCCGTACCTGACGTCGTATTCAACCGGTGCACATCATACGCGTGAAAATTCTCGATTGTTAACCTTATCCCTGGGTAGGATAACCTTGGTAGGATAAGAATGTCTATCCCAGGGTTTAGTCCAGGATTCACTTATCTGGTGTGCAAGAATATCGTAGTTTACTTAATTCTAACACAGCGCGCAAGTTTAGGCAATAGAATAGAATGGAGCTGTGATTGGCGTGATAGAAAGGCGATTTTATAACGTCACTCGTAGATTCTATTATGTTAGACTGTGAAACGTTAATTTTCTCGCATCAAAACTTTACATAAGGACAAAAATGTGCATGATACAGTCAATAATGTTGGCAGGATTTTCTGTAACAATGGCGCAAGTTTGGAATAAGTTCATAAGAAAAACCTGTCCATGTGAAACAATTTCGTACAACATGGTGTCAGAAATGACAAATTTTAGGTAAAAAGTGTAACATCTTCCTTATCTCTGCTTTCAAAATCGATTGTGGGCGCTCGTTAAAACCGCCTCAATGAGGCGACTATAACAAGAACCCACAACCTATGATTTTGAGCGAAAATAAGGCACATAATGTATACCCCTTAAACCCCACTTTTCTCTATGTGAAATGGGGTTTATATGGTGTTTGTTTTACGGACTTTTGGATTTACATTTATCTATTACAGATGAGTTTGTTTCCTGCAAAATTTATGATAAACGCGATTATTTTGATTTTGAGATTGTAAATTTTCCTTTCTTGGATGGTGATGTTCCTCGTGCGACATCCTATAGCGATTATATTTCGCAATCAATTCGATTTGCCAGAGTGTCTAGTCATGTAACTGACTTCACCAATCGAAATAGATTGTTAACTACTAAACTTCTTAATCAGGGTTATCGGTACAATAAACTACGCAATTTTAAAGACGTCATTCAGATTTACTTTCTAAATTCAATACTGAACTTAAATGTCTTCTGCAACAAGGTCTATCGAAACCCGAATTTTATGGTGACTTAGAATATAAATTCAGAAAAATATATAATTGCAATGACCTCAGCACCCAATTTCGTAAAATCATTCTTCGATATCAAAAGATTGGCTACAACATAAATGTTACACGTCAGACGGCATGCATGGTAGTTAACACAATCACAGTTGATAACTTTGCTTCCCTCTTTAATCACGCCGTTGGGTAAGGCCTGAGATTCTGTGACGGTTCCAGCGTAAAGACTTACTGAGAATTAGAATTTAATTTTATGTATTGTTGGTTGGTGTCAGCTTCTATGACTCTGGTCGGGCCCATCGGAGTCTAAATGTTGGTTTCCTTTTGCTCCAGCATTCCTGTGGTTTGTTGCAGTCGAGCCCCCACCGTTGTTTCATCTCTGTGGTTGTTTGACTTTTGTGTTCTCGGAGATGTTGCACTGATGAGTTAAGAGGCCTTCATGCGGACTGAACAAATTATTTGTCTAAATCGCGACAAAAGTAAGGACGAGGATTGCGGCCGCGTAAAAACACAACCCCCCCCCCCACACACACACACACACCCGTGGAATTCTTTTCACTGACCGTTTCATTGCGGTTCTTCTGTCGCGGTTTTTTCCGTGCGAGTCGGCCCGTCCATGCTTATAAACCGTATTGATTTCATTGGGCGGCAGGGCTTGAGATGTCATTTCATCTCAATGCTGGAAAAAAGTCCCACAAAATAAATTGGAATCAACGTCTCCAAAATGACCTTTACAGTGTTGACGGGAACGTTAAACCTCAAATCAAACAAACAAAACTGTCGCGGTTTATTTTTTATTCTGTTATTCTTTGTTGTCTCTGATGGGAGCTGTGGGTTAATTGTATCGATTCCTGATCATTGCCTTCACTTCTATTTTCTTATCGTGATGTGAAGGAAACAACATTGTCGATTCAATAATACAGAAGCACGAATGCAAGATTCTTTTTTATCATATGACATTTAAAACGCATTTTATTCACGATTGTTTTACAAAATGCCAGCAAACACCACGTCGTTAAGGACGTCGTACATGTAAGTTACGGAGCGTATCTAATTTGGATATTTAATCCATTAGTGGATTATCGAATTTATTACATGGCGTTATTACACTCTCAGGCGCGACGTCAGAATATAATAAAGTGTGTTAGAATCGAAAAACTAAGTTGACTCTTAATAGCAATTTCAACGTTCTTTGTCAGTGACATTTGACTGTAAATAGCAATTTCAACATTTTATGGCCAGTGGACACTGACTTTAAGGGGAATGAGAACACATTCAGGGTAGGCAACTCCTGCAAAGGTTTTTTTTTTGTCTCCCATGCAAAGAGGGGTCAACTCTTAAAGGAAAGAATTTGCTCCTGAGGAGCAAATTCTTTCCTTTAAGAGTAGATCCCTTTTTCAGTGGGACAGGGCTTATAGAAAAGCGAGCAGGAAGTCACGAAAGTTTTTTCCCTTTGAAAAATGGCAGAAAAAATGTGGTGGGTGTTCCCATTCCCCTTAAATAGCAATTTAAATGTATTTTGGTTAGTGACAATCGACTGTAAATAGAAATGCTAGAGACAGTTGACGGTAATGTTACGAGCCAGGCGTAGCAGAAAGAAAAAGCAAACAAGCCTTTTGGAAAAATTTAACAAAATTTATTTACAAGTTAACTTTAACCTGTAGAAGTAAGAAAATTAAATGTACTTAGCTCTGTTATGAAATATCCTGAATGAATCTATTTTCCTTGATCCCACAGAATTCACAGTCCAAAATGAAAAGTAATATCCTTTAACAATCCAACACAGAATTTAGAAATAACTTTCCTTATAAGCCCAAACATCAAACTCCAAAGTCTGACTCAATGAGAAAACCCAAGCTCTTTTATAGACCCTAAGATTTCTCCAGAACATTCCAGAGGGCTGTGGAATAAGATGAGGTAATTTTCTAAAAATAATGCAAACCTGAACTTTCTGGAAGGTTCTAAAGTACTTTTCCTTGTAAACATGTTGTTTACAAAAATAAAATTAATCTGTGACTCAGTTTTCTAGAATCTTCTATAAGAAGATTAACAAGATATTTATAACACTATTAGGTCACAGTGGGGTGCAAGTGGGAATCAGAAAAATAAATTCTTATGCATAACACTCCCCCTCTTCGAGGAAAAGAAAGATTTATGTAATAAAGCTTTCTTTTGCTTTAAGAATAATAAAATATTGAGCATAGCATATAAAATTACATGTACCTACAATCCACTTTAGTAGGAAAGAAAAACACAACTCCGGACACTGCTCAAGCTCTTGAAAGGGCATCAGGGATAATGTTATCTCTCCCTCTGATATGTCTTATGTCTAAATTATACTCTTGTAGCATAAGACTCCACCTGAGCAAACGCTGATTTTTGTTTTTCATTTTATGTATGAAAGTCAGTGGATTGTGATCACTGAAAACAACAATCGGTGCAGTAGTAGGGGTAAGATAAACTTCGAAATGTTGCAGAGCAAGAATCAGAGACAAGCACTCTTTCTCTATGGTAGAGTAATTTCTCTGATGCTTATTAAACTTTTTGGAAAAGTAGCAAACTGGATGATCCACACCATTTTCATCTTCCTGCAACAAAACACTACCTGCACCTACGTCACTAGCATCTACAGCTAGCTTAAACTCCTTTTCAAAGTTTGGTGCTAAGAGAACTGGTTCACTCTTGAGTATGGCTTTAAGTTTATCAAAAGCATTTTGGCATATTGCATTCCAATGGAATTTTGTTCTTTTGCTGAGCAAATTTGTCAAAGGCTCAGCAATGACAGAGAAATTATTACAGAACTTTCTGTAATAACCAGCCATACCAAGAAATCGCATCAGCTGTCTTTTGCACGTGGGTACGGGAAAATTTGAGATAACCTCAACTTTAGCATCAATGGGTTTCACATGACCTTGACCTACAACATGACCTAGAAATGTCAAACTTGCATGGCAGAATTCACTTTTAGCAAGATTGATTGTCAATTTGGCATTACTCAGTCTATCAAAGAATGCTCGAATAGTCCCAAGATGTTGATTCCACTGGTCGTTGTATATGATAGCATCATCGATATAAGCACTGCAGCCTTCCAGCCCCGCAATTACCATGTTTATTAAGCGCTGAAATGTTGCCGGAGAGTTTTTCGTTCCAAATGGCATAACTTTATAGTTAAATAATCCGTCTGGTGTTGTGAATGCCAAAACCTCCTTTGCTCTATCTGTGAGTGGAATTTGCCAAAATCCTTTCAGAAGGTCGAATTTCGTTATGTATTTGGCATTCCCGATGTTATCAATGCAGTCATCCATTCTTGGAATAGGAAAGCTATCTGTTTTACTTAAGGAATTAACTTTCCTAAAATCTGTACACATACGATATGTCCCATCAGGTTTTGGTACTAGAATACAAGGAGAACTCCATTCACTTTGGCTTGGTTCAATAAAGTCATTGTCTAATAGATACTGAACTTCTTCTTTAAGATATTTTTGTTTCACAGGATTCATCCTGTATGGGTGTTGTTTTACAGGTTTAGACCCATTTATGTCCACATCGTGAAATATTTTGTCTGTCCGTGTTGGAATGTCAGGAAATAATTGTTCATATTCAAAAATCAGCTGTTTCAGTTCATTCCGCTGATTTGGCTCTAGATGTGACAGTTTCTGGTCAAGATTCCGTAGAATGTCAGAATTCTGAAGTTTTGATGATGTGGGATCCGACTTCACTGAATTAATATCCTCACAGTCATTGTCACATGAATTAAGTGGAACAGAGCTAACTAGATTGACTGATGTTAAAGATGTATTGTCCCTATCTATGTATTCCTTAAGCATGTTAATATGACATAGCTGCTTTAGCTTGCGCCTCCCAGGAGTGTTTATTATGTAATTTACGTCACTGATCTTTTTGTCTACAGTGTATGGACCATAATACCTGGCCTGCAACGATTTTCCTGGAATAGGCAAAAGAGCTAGTACCTTATCACCTGGTTTAAAATTCCTTTCTTTTGTCCCTATGTCATATAGCTGTTTCATTTTCCTTTGGGCTGACTGAAGATTGGTCCGAGCAGCCTCACAAGCTTTTGAAAGTCTAGTTTTGAAATCAGACACATACTGAAGTAAATTCAGGGAGGTGTCATCATTGGAGAGAAATTTCTCTTTGAGAAGTTTCAAAGGACCACGAACAGTATGGCCAAACACTAATTCAAATGGACTGAAGCCAAGAGATTCTTGCACAGATTCTCTAACAGCAAATAAAAGGAGATGGATGCCTTCATCCCAATCCTTCTCTGTGTCAAAGCAATCTGATCTTATCATGTTTTTCAATGTTTGATGGAATCTTTCAAGGGCGCCTTGACTTTCAGGATGATAGGCTGATGACTTATACTGTACAATGCCAAGTTCATGCATTACTTGTTGAAATATTCCAGACATAAAATTTGAGCCTTGGTCTGACTGAATAGATTTAGGAAGCCCAACAAATGTGAAAAACTTCACTAAGGCCTTGACGATTGTCTTAGTTTTGATATTTCTTAGTGGAATGGCTTCAGGAAAACGTGTGGAAGCACACATAATGGTCAAAAGATATTCACAGCCGGACTTAGTTCTGGGCAAGGGACCCACACAGTCTATAATTATTCGACTGAAAGGTTCATCAAAAGCAGGTATAGGCTGCAAATGAGCCTTAGGTATAGTCTGATTGGGTTTTCCTACCATTTGGCATGTATGGCAGGACCTACAATGCTCAGAAACATCTGATTTTAACCCAGGCCAGTAAAAATGATTAAGAATCTTGTGATAGGTTTTATTTACACCTAAATGTCCTGACATTGGAGTTTCATGTGCCAAGTTTAATATTTCAGGACGGTAAATCCGTGGAACCACTATCTGATGGTTGACAGTCCACTCGTCTTCTGCTGAGACGTCTGGTGGACGCCATTTTCTCATAAGAATGTCATTTTTGACATAATAACAGACTGGGACCCGAGATACTTCCTGCTCATCTAAAGCCCTTTCAAACAAAGGCGAAATTTCAGGATCCTTGTGCTGTTCTATAGCTAGTTGAGACCCAGACATTATGTCATGGCCTAGATCTAAAGATGAGTTATTCTCATGAAAATCTGTCTGCTGATCAGACAGGCTTGAAGACAGAGACCTTGTTATCTCGTCATTAAAAGACTGACCCAAAAAAGTATCAGTTAAATCAAAATCCTGTTTCCCATCAGTTTGCTTGGCCTTACGTGCCATCGCCCTTGTGACTGCACAAGACGGATAAAGATCAGGAATTTCCTGCTCAATGGGATCAGGCGGTTGGTCTATGCAAGGATTAGTAGTCAAAAGTGGGTTTACCACAACCTTATCTCCAGCTAAGTCATTGCCTAGCAACAAATGAACACCTTTAAAAGGTAAAGAAGGTCTAATACCAACAGCCACTGAACCGGATACCAAGTCTGATGACAAATAAACGTTATGGAGCGGAACATTAACAAATCCACATTCCACACCCTGAATAAGGACACTTTGGCCCAAAGAAGTCTTCTCAGAAAAAGGCAGAGTATCTGCTAGAATAAGAGATTGAGAAGCTCCGGTATCTCGTAAGATTTTAATAGGGGTAGGATGGGCATAACTGTCACCATTTAGTGACACAAAACCATCTGATAAGAATGGTTCATAACACTCCATAACTGTATCAGTCTCAGATAATTTGGTATCAGAAAGAGTTTCCTCCCTTACACAAGACTGTGGTTTTGGCCTTATAGAAGTCAAGCCTGTAGGCTTAAGTTCCTCTTGTCTTTCTCTTTCTTTCCTTCGCTTTAATTTTAAACACTCAGAGATCAAATGACCTGTATTTTTACAATAATAACAAACTACTTGAGATTGAGATAAGGGATTCTGGTCTTTGTTTTCACCAGAATGTTTGGGAAAATTTGGGCTTCTGTTTTCACCAGGAGGTTTGGAAGGATTCTGGCTTTTATTTTCACCAGAAAGTTTGGGCATAGTACTAGATGTATGGCTATAACTACCAGAAGGATTGCTGGGATAGAATCTTGGACCTGTCTGTGGATTATAAGGTTTTCGAGGATAAGGCCTGTTCACAAATGAGACTTTATGAGTCAAAGCATAATCATCTGCCAAACGAGAAGCTTCCTCCAAGGTTTCAACCTGTCTCTCATCGAGAAAAGATTTAATGTCTGAATTTATGCACCGTTTGAACTCTTCAACAAGGACAAGTTGTCTAAGTTTGTCATGATCAGAGCCTACTTTTTTAGAAGAACACCACCTATCAAATAGCTGTTCTTTGGTTCGAGCAAATTCTACATGGGTCTGGGAAATTTCTTTTTTACAGTTCCTAAATTTCTGCCTGTAAGCCTCAGGGACCAACTCATATGCTTTAAGAATAAGCTCCTTAACCAAATCATAGTCTGAGCTTTGCTCGACAGTTAGCTGAGTGTAAATGTCTCGAGCCTTTCCAACAACAACGCTTTGCAAAAGTAAGGTCCAATGCTCTTTTGGCCATTTTAAATTTTCTGCAACTTTTTCAAAATGCAAAAAATACTTATCTACCTCTTTTTCCTGAAATGGGGGAACTAACCTGATATGCTTTGTGGCATCAAAGTAACTACCAGAGTCAAAAACAGGGGTAGGTTTCGCCCTATCTTGACCCTGGAGTTCCAGTTCCTTCATCTTTAATTGAAAATGCCATTTTTCTCTTTCTATTTCAAGTCGCTCTTCTTTTTCTAATTTTTCTTTCTGAAAGCGTTCCTCCATTTCTCTTTTTTCCCTCTCCATTTCTCTTTGTTTTTCCTTCTCTCTTTCTTCCATTTCTAATCTTTCCATCTGCATTTGTCTCTGCATTTCTCTTTCTTTTTCCTTCTCTCTTTCTTCCATTTCTAATCTGAACTTCTCTAATTCAATTTGCCTTCCTATTTCAATTTGTCTCATTTGTAATTCAGTATGTGAAACCATAATGAGAGACAAAGCAGATGGATCGAAAAGTTCTTCATCAACAAAAAACTGCACCAAAATATTCTTAATTTCATGCTTCTTCATGCTTGTTTTGACAGCAGTGACCCCATAATGGGAAGCAATTTCTAGCAAATCTGTCCTTTTGGCCAGATTAAACAACTCCTGAGTAGGCTGAGCCAAAAAGCTTCTCAAATCAAACGACATGTTTGCTTTTTGTTTGTTTTATAAAGTATTTCTGGAAATACAGATTGAGGTTAATTTGACAAAGTTTTTTTTTTTTTTTTTTTTTAAATGACAAGCCCAACGAGAATTTCACATGAAATGACAAGTACTATTTCACCTGAAATGACAGTTCACATGAAATGACAATCCCCTATATGCCTATAGGGAAATACCAATCCTGTGAAGCAACTGCAAAGTCTATTTGATAAGAAATGACAATTACCTGCGTCACATGAAATGTCGGTTTTAAAATGCTTAAAATGGTTTTATCCCGGACGAGCCCCCAATTTCTGTTACGAGCCAGGCGTAGCAGAAAGAAAAAGCAAACAAGCCTTTTGGAAAAATTTAACAAAATTTATTTACAAGTTAACTTTAACCTGTAGAAGTAAGAAAATTAAATGTACTTAGCTCTGTTATGAAATATCCTGAATGAATCTATTTTCCTTGATCCCACAGAATTCACAGTCCAAAATGAAAAGTAATATCCTTTAACAATCCAACACAGAATTTAGAAATAACTTTCCTTATAAGCCCAAACATCAAACTCCAAAGTCTGACTCAATGAGAAAACCCAAGCTCTTTTATAGACCCTAAGATTTCTCCAGAACATTCCAGAGGGCTGTGGAATAAGATGAGGTAATTTTCTAAAAATAATGCAAACCTGAACTTTCTGGAAGGTTCTAAAGTACTTTTCCTTGTAAACATGTTGTTTACAAAAATAAAATTAATCTGTGACTCAGTTTTCTAGAATCTTCTATAAGAAGATTAACAAGATATTTATAACACTATTAGGTCACAGTGGGGTGCAAGTGGGAATCAGAAAAATAAATTCTTATGCATAACAGTAAATAGCAATTTCAACGCATTTTGGCCAGTTAATATTGGCTATAAATAACACTTTCATAGTGTTTTAACAAGTGGATTAAACTATAAACAGCAATTTCAGTGTTTTTGACAAGTCACAGTTGGCTAGAGATAGCAATTTCAACGTTTCTGGCAAGTGACAGTTGACTGTAAATAGCAAGTTCATCGTTTCTGGCAAGTGACAGTTGACTGTAAATAGCAATTTCAAATTGTTCTGGCCAGTGACAGTTGACTGTACTTTGTGTCTGCGTTAAAAATTATCGCCCCCGTCCATCGTTGCTTTGCGAAACTGATTGGGCTGCATGGTGCTTCCACGCAGAGCTGAATCTGACCACACACGAGTACTGTTGAACCATTTAGAAGGACTAAGCCTGCCCAGGCAAAGCGGTGTGAGTTAGATCGTCTAGTGCATATAAGCCTTCTGGTTTCACTGGGCGGCAAGGCTTGAGATGTCATTTCACCTCATTGTCGGGTAAAAGTCCTACAGAATTGGAAGCAACGTCTCCAAAAGTGAGCCCAAATTCAAACAAACATTAAAAATCAAGAAGAGACTGCTACGGTGTTCTAAATTGTAGGGGGTCTTAATATTGGCAGGTTTAAGGTAAAAAATGTTTTTTTTGTAATTTGATTTGCTACCACAAAGTGTCAAGGACCGCAATAACATAGTTCATAGTTCTAATACAAATGCAGTATTTTCTAATAATTTTTGGTACAATGAAAAATTAAGCAGCTCGTTAATATAATTATAAATATATTGCCTGTATACTGTATATTATATTTTTTTTCATTGTTCTCGTATCACCCCTAAAGGTGTCACATACATATCTCAGTAAATTCACCCATTGTCACCTGGAAACCCCTGTCAGGGACAAAGGCAAACAGTGCAGACCCCGATCAGACGCCGCATAATGCGGCGTCTGATCGGGGTCTACACTGTTTGTTAGCAGGATTTTCCATCAAAAATAGAGTAAAAACTAAGAAAAAAAGGACACGACACCCCTTAAATGACAAATGGACTTGTCTAACATATAATAATGGTGGAGTCCACTAGTATAAAATGGGTTGATACTGTCCAAGTGTTAATTCGTCAATGTGTTTTGTCAAGCAAAAAGAGGGTTTCGGACACGTGCGCTCAGCGAAAACTCAAATCAGCCTGCATACCCACTCAGTTATTGTACATTCTTCTCACCCAGTATGGATAAACATTGGTCAATTGTTATACAAACTAACCACAGCAACAACTCTGATCGGACCGAGCAGATTAGGTGGCTGCTTTGCATGATCGATGAGTCATTTTCGCAAGGAGCGACCAAAACTTTATTAGAAATATGAAGAAACTTTGTAAAATAAAATATCCAATTTGACATAGAAAAAAATATTAAGATATTTTTATTACCGCAAAATATACTTTTCGCACTTAATTTAAAACATAATTTGTTGCTGAAATCATGCTAAAACCCACAGAGCCCCCTAGCATTCGAATGTTTATTTCAACAAGTATACATCACGAAAACACGCCTATATAATTTTGACCCCCTCGAACCCAACTTTAATATAGTAAAACTGGGGTTTCAGGGGTAAACCTTATTTTTCTTATTTCTGCTCTAAAATATAGATTGTGGGTACTCGTTAGAACCGCCTCGATGAGGCGGTTCTAACGAGTACCCACAATCTATATTTTTAGCAGAAATAAGAAAAATATCACTATTTTTCATCTTAAAGTTTTCATTTTTTCGGCGGTAGAATTTTCAATGTATTTGTATAGGCGTGTTTGCGTAATGATTTATTTGATCTTGTGCTTAGTAATTTCGTTTTATTTGGGCGTGAGTACTGAGTGTTATTAGGGCCCCGCACTGAAAGTGTGGGTGCCCTATAGTAATCACTCTGTCTGTCCGTCTGTCCGTCCACAATTTTTTTATCCTCTGATAGCGCTGCCGGGGCCCTAGTCAGTTTCACTGACAGCTCTAGTTTCAGTTATAATGAACATTTATTTATTTATTTATTTATTTATTTATTTATTTATTTATTTATTTATTTTCATTATAGGAGCAACTTAATACGAGACCCCATTACGATAACACACCCGTGCGCGATAGTGCATTTTTTTCTCACTTTTTCGCTACTTTTCTGATGAAAATTAGTTATTGTTTTCTTATTGATACTGCAAACATAGGTTGTGAGTGCTGGTAAGAACCACCTCATTGAGGAGTTTCTAACGAGTACCCACAACCAATGTCTTAGAGCAGAAATAAGAAAAATAATGTGCACCCCGTAAACCCAAGTTTTCTCTATATACAGATGGGTGGGGGTGGGGGTCATTTCACGGACTTGTTCACGTGATACGGTTTTTTCCAGTTGCGAAGACCGCGCAGTCTGATCAACACTTTGTTATTCGCTACTTGGGCAGCAAATTGTCTCTAGTTACTACATGTATTTAAACATTTTTAGACACTTGCTAGTCTTACACCAACCCCCTCTCCAACTTTTTTCTTTCATTACAATAATACACACGTGCGTTCGCAACCAGACACCGTCGTGATATGACTGAAAAATTGTTGAAAGCGACGTTAAACCCGATTTCACACACACACACACACACACACGTGCGTTACATCACGTGAACAAGTCCAGTTAAACCCCACTTTATACAGAGAAAACTGGGATTTTTTCTTATTTCTGCTCCAAGACATAGGTGGTGGGTACTCGTTAGAATCGCCTCAACGAGGCGGTTCTAAAGAGCACACACAGCCTATGTTTGTAGAATAAATAAGAAAAATATCACGGATTTTCATCGGAAAGAATGTGCGTTTTTGAGATATGAAACCAGAGGACCAATGGCCCTGTATCGCTCACTTTAGTACTGAATGTATGTAGAGCCATTTGGTTTCTGAGAAGAAGTTGTCTTGAAGGGTTTCTACTGTGGCAGCCATCTTGATCATGTCAACTAAGCCATTTTAAAAAACTTCCGTAAGGCTTCATATGAAGTTTGGTTTCACGTGACATTTACCTAGCTGTTTTGAACACCCATTACGAAAAACACCTATATAAACACATTGTAATATTTACCACCGAAAATCGAAAATTTTAGGATGAAAAATTTATATTTTTCTTATTTTTGTTCAATATATAGATTGTAGGTACTCGTTAGAACCGCCTCGATGAGGCGGTTCTAACGAGTACCTTCAATCTATCGAGGCGATTCTAACGAGTACCTACAATCTTTATTTTAGAGCTGAAATAAGAAAATAAAGTTTACACCTGTAAACCCCAGTTTTACTATATAAAAGTGGGGTTCAAGGGGGGGGGGGGGTCAAAATTATATAGACGTGTTTTCGTGATGAAAGGTACTGATGTGTTTGCCTTAGTAAACTCCACAATTATCTTAACTTCCCTGCATCTGTTCAGAACTTCCTCCATGCATTTATTGCATCCTTTCAGGACGCCCTGTTTGTATGCTTTAACCCATTTAGTATCAGAAACTCCAAACTGGTAGCCTAGCAAACAGTGCACGCCCAGATCAGGCGCCGCCGAACGCGGCGTCTGATCAGGGCCTACACTGTTTGCAAAAACATAAGCCATTTTCCAAGCATATTTTGAAGAAAACACAACCTGACACCCCTAAATTTTGAAATGGACTCCTGCTATATATAAGGAGGAAGATTCCTTTTGGTACAAAAAGGGTTAAAGGTTGGAGTCCAAAACGTTTGAGAGATATAAAAACTTATATGAACTGGAGGGGTAAGGGTATTTCCTCAGGGGATTCCCAGTCGGTCCCATATTTCTCATCTGACAACTCATATTCGTTGATTTCCATTTCCTTGGACAGCCCCCGCCCATAGGGGCTTGAAGTAATATATGGGCTGCATGATGCTTCCACGCAGAGCTGAATCCCACTAGTACTGGTAAACCGCTTAGAGGATCTAAGCCTGTCCAGGAACCGCGGTGCGAGGCGGACCGTCCATGCTAATAAACCCTATGGGTTTCATTGGGCGACAGGGCTTGAGATGTCATTTCATCTCAATGTCGGGTAAAAGTCCCACAAAATTGGAAGCAACGTCTCCAAAATGACCTTTACAGTGTTGACGGGGACGTTAAACCTCAAATCAAACAAACAAAACATTTCCTTGGAATCCATTAAAAAAAAGCTTTCATATGAAACTTGATTACATTCTGACAAGATCATTTTTTTCTATTTTCAAATTTAGATTATCTTGATCTTGAATACTCATGTAGTTTCATTTACTCCGAACCCGGGAAGGGACATGACTTTTTTATTTTATAAGTTTGGGAAGTTGTGCGGACAACATATTATCTTGTGCGGACAAGATATTATCTTGTGTGGACAAGATAATATCTTGTCCGCACAACATAATATCTTGTCCGCAAAAGATAACATCTTGTGCGGACAACATGTTATCTTGTGCAGACAAGATATTATCTTGTCCGCACAAGATATTAAGTTGTGCGAACAAGATATTATGTTGTCTGCACAAGATATGATCTTGTCCGCACAAGATAATATCTTGTCCGCACAAGATAATGTCTTGTCCGCACAACTTCCCAAGATCTATGTTGTGCAAATAAGATAATATGTTGTGCGAACAAAATAATATCTTGTGCGCACAAGATATTATGCCGTTGTGCGAACAAGATCATATCTTGTCCGCACAAGATAATATCTTGTCCGCACAAGATAATATGTTGTCCGAACAAGATAATATCTTGTCCGCTCAAGATATTATCTTGTTCGCACAACATTATAAAAATAAAAAATCATGTCCCTTCCCGGGTTCCGTATGAATTCATCTACAAATTTTAAGATCATAGGCTGCAAACGTTTGCAAAAAAAAAAAAAAAAAATACAGTTTTGATTTTTTTCCCATACAAAAGCCCATGTGACTAAATTTGACCTTGGCCTAAAATAGGTTATGGGACCCGGGGATCACCATGTGAACAAACTAACATTAGCCTGAGTCCCAAATGCTTCACACCATTTGGATAACTCACCCGTGCGACATAGTGCATTTTTCACATCTCCAAAATGGCTACTTTCCTGATGGAAATCCGTGATATTTTTCTTATAAATGCTCAAAACATAGGTTGTTGGTGCTCGTTAGAACCGCCTCATTGAGGCGGTTCTAACGAGTACCCACTACCTATGTGTTGGAGCAGAAATAAGGAAAATAATGTTTACCCCTCTAAACCCCAGGTTTCTCTATATAAAGTGGGGTTTAGGGGGGTCTTCGTTTCACGGACTTGTTATCGTGACGCCATGTTTCAGGAAATCAGGAAAATTAACCGACAGGTTCAGGAGAAAAATATTTAAAACTGTCCCCAAAGTGGTCTTAATGTAGGCGTAAGTGACTGTTTGTTTGTTGGATTTGAGGTTTTATGTCCCCGTCCACACTGTATAGGTCATTTTTGAAACGATGCTTCCAATCAGTTTTGTGAGACTTTCACCCGACCTTGAGATGAAATGACACCCCAAGCCCTGTCGCCCAATGAAACCAATACGGTTTATAAGCATGGACGGTCCGATTCGCACCACTTTGCTTGGCAGGTTTTGATTCTCTAAACGGTTTACCAATACTAATGTGCGGTTGGTTTCAACTATGCGTGGAAGCATCATGCAGCCCATCTATTTCTTCAAGCCCCGGTTGGCAGGGGCTGACATACTTGAACATTAGGGTTGACGCAATATTTCTCAGAAGCAATGAAAACTGAACTGTTGGTCAAGGTCAAATTTAAATGATTGAAAACATCCACTAATAAATGCAAATATGTGCCAAGTATCATAATTGAAGCCCGTCAGTTTTCGAAATAGACTTGAGTATTGGTGTCTACACCAGGCACCGTGAAATGAACACCCACTAAACCCAAATTTAATGTAGAGAAAACTGGGTTTACGAGGTACAGTAGAACTTCGATGGCTCGAACACCGATGGCTCGTTTTACCATGGATGTGTCGAACCTATTCTTGAGCCTCTAGCGAAATCCTCTACATAAGAAATAGTGGGGGATAATTAAGGATATTTTAGTCTTTTATCTTGCAAATGTATGCTGTGTGAACTCATCAGAATCGCCTCGATGAGGCGATTCTAATGAGTACACACAGCATACAGTTTCATTATAGAACACCGAAAAGATGTCTAAAAGAATCTCATTATGCCTCCTGACAGTAACCTCAGTGGCTCGAACTACCCCTGTCTCGAAGAGATTTTCGAGGTCCCAAAGGTGTTCGATCCATTGAAGTTCGACTGTAGACATTAACTTTCTTATTTCTGCTCCAATGCATAGGTTGTGGGTACATGTTCTCGTTAGAACCGCTTCAATGAGGCAATTTTTGCATTAACGAGCGTGCACCCACAACCTATGTCTGCAGTATAAATAAGAAGCAATCACGGATTTTTATCAGAAAAGGTAGCCAATTTGGAGATGTGAAAAAAATGCACTTTGTTATTGACGCACTGTTTTACTGCAAGGAACGGTTTGACGAACACGCCTGTATAACTTTGACCACCTTAAACCCAACTTTTTTATAGAAAAAGTGGGGTTTAAAGGGGTATACCTTTTTTTCCTAATCTCTGCTAAAATAGATTATAGTTATTCGTGAGAACCGCCTCGCCGAGGCGGTTCTAACGATTTCTAATAATCTATGTTTTGAGCAGAAATATGAAAATATCAGAATTTTTAATCTGAATTTTTTCTTTTTTTTTGGTGTACCAAAAGGGTCAAAATGACCGATACCGGTCTACCCGCATTTTAGATATACGGGTATACCCGTAAATTTGCGGGTACACCCCTAAATTTGCAGGTACACCCCTATTTCAAATGCGGGTGTACCCGTAAATTTGCAGGTACACCCGCATTTAGCGGTCTACCCGCATTTTACGGGTACACCTGCATTTTACGGGTACACCCCTATATTTGCGGGTACACCCCTAAAATTACGGGTGTACCCGCTTCTTAAAATGCGGGTATACCCGTAAAAATAGGAGTGTACCCGTAAAATGCAGGTCTACCCGTAAATGCAAGTAGACCGCTATTTCTTATTTTCCAATTATCCAATCAAAATGCCGCTTACATATCCACATTTTTTGGATAAGGCTCTTATCTTTCTTGCGGCGTCTTTGATATACCTGTCCAATTCATGCTGTGTAAACACTCAATAATTTCAAATTTTAATGAGAATCAAGAGCGTTTATTGCACCCTTGAAAAAATCACGGTTTGATATATTAAAATTTACCTAAGCGTATAATAAAATGTTTTGCATTTACTTTCCTGTCATTTATTTATTTATTTACACAGATTATCATGTGGGGTTTAGTTCCAGATATACAATGTTGAAGCATCAAGAATACACGCCTACATATGTTTGACCTCCAGAAACCCCATTTTCATTTTGTGAAACTTGGGTTTATTGGGGTATATATTATTTTCCTTATTTTTGCTGAAAACATAGATTGTTGGTACTATTTAGTACTCTTTAGCTGAAGCGGTTCTAACGAGTACCCACAATCTATGTTTTAGAGCAGACTTGACAAAAATAAAGTATACCCTTGTTTATCCCCGATTTTTTCTTTATGTATGGTTTGGTCTTCAAGGGTTTCAAATACGCATGATGAAGACTGACTCGAATCGCCCCCGCCCATCGGGCCTGGAGAAATAAAATGGGCTACACGGTGCTTCCGCGCAGAGTCGAAACAGACCGAACTTGAGCACTTGTAAACAGCTTAGGTCTAAGCATGCCGAGGAAAAGTGATGCGAGTCGGACCACTCCTTAAACCTCCGCGGTTTCTATTGGTGGTAGGGCTTGAGATGTCATTTCATCTCAATGTTGTGTAAAATCCCACAAAATCGGAAGCAACGTCTCCAAAATGACTTAAATAGTGTTGACGGGGACGTAAAACCTCAACTCAAACAAACAAACAAACAGATAACTCGAAAAGCTTAATTATTTCGAAAAAATGTTTCCTGTTTTCCTATTAAAGAAAAAGTGTGTGTGTTGAGGATTGGGGTGGGGGGAGGTGCATGGTAGTGGTGGTGGTGGGGGGGGGCAAACTCATTCGTTTTTGTCTGAAAAAAGAAATCCGAAACATTTCGTTTCTGGGTTGTAAAATTTTCCAGTATATCTGATGAAAAGGCGTGTTTTCGTAATGTCTTGTCTTATTCAAGCAAAGAATAAGAATGTGCGTAAATACTGCGCAGAAGCGCAGGCAGATGCATGTATGTGTGTGCGGAGTGCGTTTTAGTTGTAAGTTTCACAAACTAACTAAAGGTAAAATTGATATGGGCCTACTAACACTACCACTATAAGTTTAAATACCATTATTAATACCACTATTATATGTGCCATAACAACTACAGCTTTATAAGCCTGCCCAGGAAAAGCGTGGATAGGAAAACTGACTGGCTCAAAAATGACCTAAAACAGTGTTGACTGGACTGTTAGACTCCAATACATACAAAACTACTACCGCCACTATTCAAGCTACCTCTGTAACCACTACTTCATCAATGTCTACTACAGTCACTAGTAAAAGTAGTTGTAGTAGTAGTAATTGTTATTGCAGAAGAAGCAGCAGCAGCAGAAGTAGTAGCAGTAGTAGTAGTAGAAGCAGAAGCAGTAACAGCTGAAGTAGTAGTAGTAATAGTAGTAGAAGAAGCATTTGCAGTAGTAGTAGGAGATATACTTGTAATAGGTGCAGTAGCATAAGCAGTCTTATCATTCTCGTTGTTATTATTATTATTAGTAGTAGTAGTAGCATAGAAGTACAAGTTTAACTAGTTGTAGTAGTAATTGTAGCAGTAGAAGAAGTAGCAATAGTAGTAGAAGTAGTAGGCAAAAACGAATGAGTTTGCCCCCACCCCCCCCCCCCCACCCCCCAATCCCAAACACACACACTTTTTCTTTAATAGGAAACAGGAAACATTCTTTCGAAATAATTAAGCTTTTCGAGTTATCTGTTTGTTTGTTTGAGTTTTTACGTCCCCGTCAACACTATTTAAGTCATTTTGGAGACGTTGCTTCCGATGTTGTGGGATTTTACATGACATTGAGATGAAATGACATCTCAAGCCCTACCGCCAATAGAAACCGCGGGGGTTTAAGGAGTGGTCCGACTCGCATCACTTTTCCTGGGCATACTTAGACCTAAGCTGTTTACCTGTGCTCAAGTTCGGTCGGTTTCAACTCTGCGCGGAAGCACTGTGTAGCCCATTTTATTTCTCCAGGCCCCGATGGGCGGGGGCGATTCGAGTCATCATTGTATATCTGGAACTAAACCCCACATGATAACCTGTGTAAATAAATAAATAAATGACAGGAAAGTAAATGCAAAACATTTTATTATACGCTTAGTTAAATTTAAATATATAAAATCAGACTGATTATCCCGTGATTTTTTCAAGGGTGCAATAAACGCTCTTGATTCTCATTAAAATTTGAAAATATTGAGTGTTTACACAGCATGCATTGGACAGGTATATCAAAGACGCCGCAAGAAAGATAAGAGCCTTATCCAAAGAATGTGGATATGTAAGCGGCATTTTGATTGGATAATTGGAAAATAAGAAATAGCGGTCTACTTGCATTTACGGGTAGACCTGCATTTTACGGGTACACTCCTATTTTTACGGGTATACCCGCATTTTAAGATGCGGGTACACCCGTAAATTTAGGGGTGTACCCGCAAATATAGGGGTGTACCCGTAAAATGCAGGTGTACCCGTAAAATGCGGGTAGACCGCTAAATGCGGGTGTACCTGCAAATTTACGGGTACACCCGCATTTGAAATAGGGGTGTACCTGCAAATTTAGGGGTGTACCCGCAAATTTACGGGTATACCCGTATATCTAAAATGCGGGTAGACCGGTATCGGTCATTTTGACCCTTTTGGTACACCATAAATAGGCGTGATTTCGTAATGCCGCGATAAAAATGCAGTAAATTTCATCGAAAAATGCAATTAATTCTGCCATTAAAGATATCATAATATGACGCGGTTATGATATCTTAATAAATAATTTCAAAGTAGTCCTAAAATAGCAATGCATTGATGTACGTAGAATATCAGAGCTTCAAATGTCACTCAGCAATTACATTTTCCGCCGTTAATTCCAATCAACAAATTGGTAATTTGAAGCATGCCTTTTTATTGGAATTATTCATTGTTCTTTTACCAACATTTAATAAACGTTTAAACAAAACCGTAAAACAATACCTCTATCGCATATGCTTACAGCGAATGTTTGTGGGGATTCCACAAACCTTCGACGTTCTTGCACACTCTCTGTAGGTCTAGAAAAAAGAATCTACATGTGTCTAGGACCATCTTGTAACGCAGCGTCAATGTTTCCCGGGTGACTGGTCCGATATCTCTTGAACAAGCCCATTTAAATGTTCTCATCATATTAATTGCAACCATTTTACCTGACAGCAACAAAGGAAAAGTTACAATAAGGCTCTGGGCTGTAGAAATAGATTATTTTCTAAGATTATATTACAAGACGCGTTTAATCAACTTGATGGCATTCTTTAATATGCTTTAATCATTATTTTCCTCTCCCATTTACTGTCCTTAATGAACGAGCATTTGCAGTTAACAATCAAGTCCAAAAAAGCCTTTTACGTTTTGAATGATAAATACGACACCTATCCCTCAGTGATAACACATGTACCATTACATGAGCGATAGGGTTGAGACCGAGACGAGACGAGACGAGCAAATCTCTGACTCGTTATTAGTTTATTTAAGTCTCATACGAGGCCTCGCATGAGACTTAAATTAACTGAAAACGAGCTTGAGATTTCCTTGTCGAGATCTCTACCCCATAATTGATTATTTTTTCTCACCACCTACTTTAATTGATTAATTGATTTGAGGTTTAACGTCCCCGTCAACTCTGTATAGGTCATTTTGGAGACGTTGCTTCCAATTTTACCCGACATTGAGATGGAATGCTATCTCAAGCCCTGTCGACCAATGATGACATGGTTTGTAAGCATGGACGGTCCGACTCGCACCGTTTTGCCTGGGCAGGCTTAGATCCTCTAAGCAGCTTACCAGTACTCATGTGCGGTCAGTTTTAGCTCTGCTTGGAAGCATCATGCAGCCCATCTATTTCTTCAAGCCCCGATCGACTGGGGTGCTTCACCTACTTTAAAGAATGTGTTTTGAATGGTAAAATTGTGTAAAGCTTTTGCCATCAGACCGCCCAAGAATACAGAAAATTAGCCCCTTCACACAAATGTATGGAGCAAAAAATGGTAGAGCATCTATTAGTCATACCCTCTAATTGACGTTATTTAAACATTTATTAGTCCTACCTTCTAATGGAAGTTGTTTAAACATTTATTAGTCCTACCTTCTAATGGACGTTGTTTAAACATTTATTAGTTCTGCCTTATAATGAAAGTTGTTTAAACATTTATTAGTCATACTTTCTAAATTGTTTAAACATTTATTAGTCCTACCATCTATTGAAAGTTGCTTAAACATTTATAAGTCCTACCTTCTAATGAAAGTTGTTTAAACATTTATAAGTCCTACCTGCTAAAGAAAGTTGTTTAAACATTTATTAGTTCTACATTCTAAAGAAAGTTGTTCGAACATTTATTAGTCCTACCTTCTAAAGAAGCCTCGTGATGCCGGACAGTGTCCCTCGGGACGGATTTTTCCATCCACCCCTCACACCCATATAAGATTCTTATAATCCCCCATCCCCAGTGAAATTCTTTTCACTGACCGTTTCAAGGCGGTTCTTCTGTCGCGGTTTATTTTTGTTATGGTTTGTCTTTGAGTGTGTGTATCGCTTATCTTTTTGTTTTGGATAGTCATTTTGTGGGAATGTAACAGTCCTTTTAGTTTAGTTATTTAATGTTTGTGTTTCTTTCCCTTTGGTGTCTCTGATGGGAGGTGTGGGTTAATTGTGTCGATTCCTGACAATGGCCGGCACTTCTATTTAGAACGGCGTCATTATCGGCAACCATTGGGGATGGAGGTAAATTTCATATTTTCACCCCGGGCTCAAATGTTACTCAAACACTGGCAGCCAGAACTGAAGGAAACAAGTAAAAGAACCACAGGGCGACAAATCGGAATTTGGCTGCCATCTTAGCGGCAAGTTAACAAATGGCGTTGGTTTTAAAACTCACGTCATCTTCTAATGCCATATCAGTTTTGCTTCAGCTTGACGGACTTTTTACTGATATTTTAGGGGGGTGGGGGGAAAACATTCATTGCAGGGAAACCTTCATCATGCATTACGCGAAACATTTTAGAAGCCTCCGTGGTGCAGTGATTATGGTACACGCCTTGTAAACCAGGGGTCGCAGGATCGATCCCGGGTTCTCCAGACTTTTGGATGAGCTTTTAAACCGAGGTACCGTCTCCGTGTGAACTTAGCTGCTGGTGGTACGTAAAATTCAAACCCTCACTCACGCGAAACATTTGCAGTCGTCTTAACGACGTATTTCCGGAATATTATATGCCGTTGTTGGGTCTGACTGCGGTATATTATATATTTTTTACTTTTTATAAAACTAAGCTACATGCATGTTGTGTGATTCTAATTGAGGCGATTCTAATCAGTTCACACAACATACTTTTTCAAGATAAAATAAAGAAAAATCCATGAATTAACCTGGCCCCCGCACATCGGGGCTTGAAGAAATACATGGGCTGCATGATGCTTCCACGCAGAGCTGAAACTGAACGCACACGAGTACGGATAAACCGTATAGAGGATCTAAGCCTGCCCAGGCAAAGCGGTGCGAGTCAGGCCCTATTACTTATAAACCCTATTGGTTTTATTGGGCGACATGTCTTGAGGTGTCATTTCATCTCAATATTGGGTAAAAGTCCCACAAAATTGGAAGCAACGTCTCCAAAATGAACTATACAGTGTTGACGGGGACGTTAAACCTCAAACAAACAAACAATACAATAGATTTACCTAAATACATGTACAGTCGAACTTCAATGGCTCGAACACCTTTGGGACCTCGAAAATCTGTTCGAGACAGGGGTAGTTCAAGCCACTGAGGATTACTGCCAAGAGGCATAACGAGATACTTTTAGACATCTTTTCGGTGTTATATAATGAAAATGTATGCTGTGTGTACTCATTAGAATCGCCTCAAAGAGGCGATTCTAATGAGTACACACAGCATACATTTGTAAGATAAAAGACTAAAATCTCCTTAATCATCCCCCACTATTTCTTATGTAGAGGATTTCGCTAGGGGCTCAAGAATGGGTTCGACACATCCATGGTAAACGAGCCATCGGTGTTCGAGCCATCGAAGTTCTACTGTACATGGATATCTGGGGCTATGGAAAGAACTCTCTGAGGATTTCAGAATGAGTTCGTGTTAGCCATGGTAAATGAACAACCTGTGTTCGAGTTATCGAAGTTTCTCTGTGCATATATCAGTCTATAAAGCATGCGAAGATTTTTATCATACAGTGGAACTTCGATGGTTCGAACACCGATGGCTCGTTTACCATGGATGAGTCGAACCCATTCTTGAGCCCCTAGCGAAATCCTCTACATAAGATAAAGCAGGGAATAATTAAGGAGATTTTAGTCTTTTATCTTCCAAATGTATGCTGTGTGTACTCATTAGAATCGCCTCATATGAGTACACACAGCATACATATTCATTATGGAACACCGAAAAGATGTCTAAAAGTATCTCGTTATGCCTCCTGACAGTAATCTCAGTGGCTCGAACTACCCCTGTCTCGAACAGATTTTCGAGGTCCCGAAGGTGTTCGAGGCATCGATGTTCGACTGTATATTTACGACAAAAAATGCGATACGAACTTGGAATTTGCACGTGATGCCGTATCACATACATGTACTGATATCAGTCCGCAAAATCCATATCACACACCCTTGTTTAAAGTTGTTTCAGATTAAATACGTGTACAAACAGGAATTTCTTGTCATTAAGAAAAGTATAAAAAGCCAACTATTGCTCTGCTTTTCACTTAAAACTTTGCTTGTGTTTTTTTTTTTTTTTTTTATTTTTAAGAAGGGTTTTAAACACAAAAAGAAGGGGTTTAAAAATAAAACCACAACTCAACAAATTTAAAAAGGACAAAGGTGGGGGAAATATATGATAAATAGATTATGACACATCATTTTTATAACATACCCCCCACATCAGCCCGAGACCCATATCAGCCCAAGATTATTCGGCCCTCGAACTGATATAGGAGTCTCGGGCTGATCTGGGGTAGGCTCTGAAAACATGCCATGATAATGATATCAAAACGTGATGCTTTGGTCGAATACATGTCTGGTCAATGAAGAATATGTACATATACCGTCTAATCAACTATTTATTTGGACGATCAGTACGTGTTAAGATTTTTTTCTGCTTTGGCCTTAAATGGTATGCGAACAGTCGAAATTAATGCAAGTTACAGTGAAAGCTTCTTGGTTAAATTATGGTTGTTTACGATTCGTTGTTCTTTGTTAAAGCAATGTACTGTGTTATTTCCTTTTGAGGCATCCGACATACCTTTTAATCTCGGAACATCCAAATAACAGATAGGCTGTTAATCTTCTTAATGACACTGACGAGTGAATATGCTGTCTTAGTAGACAATTTCGTCTTGTAGTTAGTTATATGGATCGGTCAAATTTATGGAATAAATATAGCGAAATTCCGCTAAAACTAGGACTAATTCTGCTTTAAAAGGCTTATTTTGGAGGGTCAACCTATGTTTCTGTGTGCTTTCTGCCCACCCGTACCGTGTCCCCTGGTCAGGGACGACCTTTGGGACTGTTCAAAAGTGGTCTTAAAGACCACTTTTGAACAGTTCCAAAGGAGGTCATAATACAGGAATTTTTCTGTACGTCTTCATGGTAGTTCACACATACAGTAAAACTCCTGTATTAAGACCACAATATGGACTGTTCAAAAGTGTTCTTTAAGACCACTTTTGAACAGAACCAATGGTGGAGTATTATAAGAAGATACACAAAGCCAAATATACAAAAAAGAATAACTGATGTCTCCTCAATACGCTTTTAAAATCAGATTTAGTCCTAATTTAGGTGGTCTTAATAGCGGAATTTTACACTGTTGTTATCTCTTTTCTCTGCGCCCCCGCCCGTCGGGGCTTGAAGAAATAGATTGGGCTGCACGGTGCTTTCACGCAGAGCTGAAACTGACCACACATGAGTACTGGTAAACCGCTTAGAAGGACTACGCCTGCCCAGGCAAAGTTGTGTTTGTCAGACCGCCCAATGCATATAACCAATATTGGTTTCATTTGGGCGGCGGGGCTTGAGAAGTCATTTCATCTCAAGGTCGGGTAAAAGTCGGAAGCAGCGTCTCCAAAATGACCAAAATACGTTGAATCTCAATTCAAACAAACAAAATAAGACCACATTTGAGACTGTTCAAAAGTGGCCTTTAATACCACTTGTGAACAATCCCAAAGGTAGTCTCCTGCTAGGAGACACCGGATATCAAATACACAAAGAAAGAATGACTGAAATCTCCTCAGTGAGGTTTCAAAAGCAAATTTTTGGTGGTCTTAATAGCGGAATTTTACTGTATTGCTATCTCCTTTCTCTTCAGAGCAAATTCAGTCCTTCAAAGGAAATTTATTTCTTTAAGAGTAGATGTTTCTATGTTCAGGATAGCAAATAAAAAGTAATAAAGGTTGTCTCCAATTGCACAAAAGGGCGAACAAATGTTAGATTCATCCATTTCCCTAAAATGTTCAATCTTACCCATGAAATGACCATGAACGAAATACATAGAGGATCTTACATGAGTGTTCATATATTATTGAAATTATTATACGAGTTGAGGAAAAGGCATAAAATGCGAGGCTTTGCTGAGCATTTTATCCCTTTTTCTCAACGAGTTTAATAAATTCAATAATACATGAACACGAATGCAAGATTCTATTTATCATATGACATTTAAAACGCATTTTATTCACGACTGTTTTACAGAAATGTCAGCATTCCGCCATTTGTAAACGCGACGTCTTTAAGGACATCGTGCATGAACCGTTACGGAGCGTATCTAACTAATTTGCACATTTAATCCACCAGTGGATTATCGAATTTATTAAATGGCATTATTACATTCTCAGACGCGACGTCATATGATAAAAATGATTTACTATATATGTACTATGTAAAATAAGTTTAGGAACAATTTGTAAAGTGACGTCTTCATATGTGCAAGATTCCACAATGTATATGAAACATTCAAACATATAGGACAAACGTTTGGAAAACTAATTTAAAATTGGCCAAGCATCATGGCTGATATAGCGTAACGTGGTTTTCTGGCACCCATCACACAAACTTACTAGTGTGATCGTTCCAAAACGTCAAAACCATACAATCACGAAAACACGCCTTTATAATTTCGACCCCTTAAACCCCACACTGGGGTTTACAGCGTTATATAATTTTTGATCTCGTGACCTTGACCTTTGACCTACTTGTTTCATTTGTTTTAAAAACGTTAACATTGGTCATAACTTTTAATTGGTATGTGATAGGGCTTTCATATTTCACATGTGCATTCCTTGTCACAAGACCTTTCTAGTGGTACCATAATGTTTGACTTCGTGGCCTTGATCTTGACGTTTGACCTCCTTTTAAAAGCTTTAACATTGGCCATAACTTTCGATTGGTATGTGGTAGGGCTTTCATATTTCACATTATTATGCATTCCTTGTCACAAGACCTTTCTAGTGGTAACATAATTTTTGATCTCGTGACCTTGACCTTGACCTTTTGCCTACTTGTTTAAAAAAATTAAAAACGTTAACATTGGCAATAACTTTCGATTGGTAAGCGATAGGGCTTTCATATTTCACATGTGCATTTCTTGTCACAAGACCTTTCTAGTGGTACCATAATTTTTGACTTCGTGACCTTGACCTTGACGTTTGAACTACTCTTTAAAAGCTTTAATATTGTCCATAACTTTCGATTGGTAAATGGTTGGGCTTTCATATTTCACATGTGCATTCCTTGTTACAAGGCCTTTCTAGTAGTAACATAATTTTTGACCTCGTGACCTTGACCTTGACGTTTGACCTATTTTTTTAAAAACTTTAACATAGTCCATAACTTTCGATTGGTAAGTGATGGGGCTTTCATATTTCACATGTGCATTCTTTTTCACAAGACCTTTCCAGTGCTACCATAATTTTTGACCTCGTGACCTTTACCTTGACGTTTGACCTACTTTTTAGAAACTTTAACATTGGCCGTAACGTTCGATTGGTAAGTGATAGGGCTTTCATATTTCACATGTGTATTCTGTGTTAGAAGAACATTCCAACGATCTCATAATCTTTGACCTTGTGACCTTCACCTACTGTTTTAAGACTTGAACATTGGCCATACCTTTCGATTGCTTAGTGATACTACTTTCATATTTAACATGCGCTGTCCTGGGGCATTAGTGTTTCAGAAACACATCTTGTTTCTTTAACTGCTGAATGAGTACTGTTGACACATTATCCCAGTCATATCAGAAGCTGTTTTAATTAAGTATTTTCTCCTTGCTGCGCTTTCGGTCTCCGCCCATCGGGGCTTGAAGAAATATATGGGCTGCACGATGCTTCCACGCAGAGCTAAATCCGACCCGCATACGAGTACTGGTAAACCGCTTTGAGGATCTAAGCCTGCCCAGGCAAAGCGGTGCGAGTCGGACCGTCCATGCTTATAAACCCTATTGGTTTCATTGGGCGACAGGGCTTGATATGTCATTTCATCTCAAGGTCGGGTAAAAGTCCCACAAAATTGGAAGCAACGTCTCCAAAATGACCTTTACAGTGTTGACGGGGACGTTAAACCTCAAATCAAACAAAGAGAATCCTTGCTGCGCTTTATAGTGATTACAGAGCTACATGCTAAGCTGTTAGAAACTGTTTAAAGCACTTTTGTTACCAATGCAATCATTGTACGGGTAAATAAGTAAAGTGGACTTTTTAAACTGAAAGCAAGCCAGTATAATTTGAGAATTCTTTTTGGGGTATGCTAAAATTTGCAGATTTTTTTTTTTTTTCGTGGGGTTGGGGGTAGGTGTTTGACATACTGGATATTTTGGGGGTACACTGAGTCTAAGTATTTTGTGGGGCGGGGGGTCGAACAATACTGCTGGGTCCCACCCTACGTAGCAGGCAAAATTTAGAGTACCACCCCACTCTACACAGGCCCCTGGACGTAGCCCACTTTTATCAGTGTTTATATAGTAAAACAGGAGTTAACGGGGGACAATCTTATCGTTTTATTTCTGCTCTGAAGCACAGATTGTGGGTACTGGTAAGAACCGCCCCATCGGGGCGGTTCTAACGAGTACCAACATTCTGTGTTTCGTGCTGAAAAAAGGAAAGCAAATCAGTTTTTCATCTGAAAATTTATTTTATTTTCGATATAATGTATTGGAATAATGATACCAGAGGGAGACAACATGCCATAATTTAAGCTTTCGTTCTATCAGAGTAGTCTCTCTTACTATGCTCTCGGGGGACTTTCGTTTGATGAAGCTGCAAGACAATTATGTACAATGTACAGTCATTGTATCGAGTGTCATCTTTCAGTCTATAATATAATAATAATTATTGCGACGTCGAGTTTTGTTTTGTTTCGGAATTTTTATGGTGTAGTCAATTCTATATAGGTCATATCGAGCCGGTCGGTTTACCTAATCACAATTCTGTGCAGGCTTTAATATAAGCGATTAAACAGAACAGTGCACATTCTTTAGAGAAATTTGCACTATCACAACATTGTGAACATTTAGTATCAGTCTTATCTGGGTCTACATAGTTCTCTTTGTACTGATGGGGACTCAAAATTACAACATTGCACCAGGATCTTAAATGTTAATGGCTGCCCACAGCGAAATCTTGGACCGGGGTTAGACTCAATGTCTCCGGCCAAGATTAGAAGAATAGCCAAATTTGTTCCACCGGAGGACTTGAAGTTCCGTAAGCCCTCCGAACATCTTCTGTTCCCTAGCTTCCTAGTTAAAGCCAAGTACTGCGAAACTCTTATTGCAGTGTTTCTAATTTAATTACTACCCTGCACTCCTGGGGCCAGTTGTTCAAAACTAACGATGTCGTTAGTTAACGTATCGTTAAAACTTTGACCATTAAATATGGCAAATATGCTAAAATTTTTGCTGAAAAAATGTGAGCAGCTCACATTTTTTCAGCAAAACTACCAAAATTTTCGATATTTTTCTTGCTAGAACAGTTAACAATTTGACCACTAACGAGCTCATTAAGCTAACGATGCTTTGAACAACTGGCCCCTGATTTCCATCATCCGGATATTTTCTGTTATTTAGTTTCCAAAGGGTGAACAAAAGAACCAAGTCCATGGGCAACAGGGAGACCTTCATTTCAATATACTGGGCAATTGTGTGCCAAACAACAATACAGAATAAAATGCTAGAGCTGACAACACTTGCGTTTCCAGCGGTCTGCCAGCTGTACGGACAGTCCACACTAGCTGACAAGCTGACAACACGAGGCCAAGTAACAATCCTGATTCCAAGTGTTTTATGTTGTTGTTTTTTTTGGAGCCAGTGCACTGACAGCTACAACAGACTATTCTAATGCACTTGCGTATGTAACGCGACGTCTGATTGGATAACGTCAAAAATTTGCGACAGTATAATTATTCTGCGATATACTGTCGTAAACCCGACGTCATCACGTAACGTCGCTTTTCATTGGCTGACATTTGGTTTTACGCAGCTCATCGCGCTTGCCGCCTAATGCAAATTGCACAATTTTTAGCTTAACAACCGAAAAAGTGCATTAGAATTGGGATAACTGTATTGAAAATTGTCATTTGGGGAGGTAAATCGTCGGTTTTACGGTAGCAAATTACGTTTTACGGCTCCGCTGACGCGTCGCCGTAAAACGAAATTTCCGACCGTAAAACCTCTGATTTACCTCCCCAAATGACAATTTTCAGTACAGTTATCCCCTAATTCAGTACCCTGGTTAAGCTACACAGGACTATTCAGTACCCTGGTCAAGTTATATACAGCTCAGCACACTCAAATATCTGACAACTCACATACTCTTCAGAGAAATGAATGTGACAAGCTTACAAAGAATATTTCAATTTGCGTTTACCCCTCCCAAAAGTGAGGTAATGGCGGGAAAGAATGTCAACAAAGTAATCAATCTACAAGAGAGAAAAAATCAACAACCTACGATAACCAGCAATAATGTGTTGCTGGTTTTCCTTGTTTGCTATGGATCAGACAAGAAACAACAAAATATATTGGAAAAAACACTTCTCTTTTCTCCAAATCCGTCCAGGTCTAACGGAACGCCGAATCCATAATTCGATTAATGGATATCCATAAATCGAAATATGGTTATCTATAAATCGGACTGACTAATGATATCCATATTTCGAATTTTGGATATCAATAATTCATCACAAAAGCCTTTGGTTTCAGTCATTATTTACTTTTTTTATTTGCAAAGACGAATTATTGATATCCATAATTCGAATTATGGATATCCATAAAAGGACCGAATTATGGATATCAATAATTCGAATAAATGATATCAATAATTCGAATTATGGATATACATTAACCGATCTTAATTAATGATATCCATAAATCGAATTATGGATATCCATATTTAGATTTATGGATATCCATAATTCGAATTAATGACATCCATAAATCAGCCGAATAATGGATTTTGATTGATTGATTTGAGGTTTAACGTCCAAGTCAACACTGGAAAGGTCATTTTGGAGACGTTGTTTCCAATTTTGTGGGACTTTTAGCCGACCTTGAGATGAAATTACATCTCAAGCCCTGCCCCCCCCCCCCAATGAAACCAATAGGGTTTATTAGCATGGGCGGGCCGACTCGCACCGCTTGCCTGAGCAGCCTTAGATCCTCTAAGCGGTTTACCAGTACTCGTGTGCTCCACAATTCGAATTATAGATAATCGATAAATCGAATAATGGATATCCATAAATCGATTTATGAATATCATAATTCAGATTGAATTATGGATATCCATAATTCGAATTATGGAAATCGTTAATTTGAATTAAGGATATCCATAAATAAATATGGATATCCATAAATATATATGGATATCCATAATTCGAATTATGATTATCACTAATTCAATTTATGGATATCCATAAATACTCATGGATATCTATAAATAGGGAATAAATAGTAAAACAGCGCCCTATAAACACGGGCTGTGAGTGAAAGTATCCACAACCAAAGTCCGGCTGGGGTATAAATGAAAATAATAATAATAATCTATACACTTTATTGAGTTACAAATGCAGATCAAAAATAAAGAAAACAATATATATCCTTGCAATCTCAAATTTTCTCATATCATGACACGGGAGACTTGTGGTGCCTTATTCCGGGACTCAGACATTCCATTCAAAACCATCATAATACATGAAAGTCAATTCACCATAAATTCACCATCACGAAATGAGTCCGTGTCGAATCCAGATTCGATGTCTTAATTGCAATCAGCAAGCTGCAATAATTATAATAATAGTAACAACAAACGCAACAACAACAGTTACATTTACATATATAAAGCGGGTTTTAAGACAAAAGGCAAATACGAAGGACTGTTCAAATATGAATGCAAGTAGAACGTTTTCTCATGCACTAATGCGAAAATCACCTGGAAATAAATATCACAGCGTAAAAAAAACATTTTACCTATACATTGATACAAAACCTGTTAAAATCCGTCCACTTTAGCCATGTATATCGTTCGATAAACACTGTCTACTCTTGTATACTAATACAAAACATGGTTGGAAGAAGGTCAGAGTACGCCGTTGAAATACGGTCCTATATTAAGAATCGTTGTATTCTTGGTAAACGGTGCAAAGACATTTTTGATGAAATATGTTCGGTTTATGGGCATAATGAAATGTCTTTTCCGACAGTTTTTCGTTGGTGTAAGAAATTCAGTTGTGGGCTAGGCTCAACAGAAGATGCACCACATGATCGTCGGCCGAAAAGAGCAGCATCTGCCAAGATGGTTGCTGGAGTGAAAGAAATAGTTGCTACCGATGCTAGATACACCACTAGGCAAACAGCTAGTATGGTTGGCATCTCATTAGGAGCAGCTCATACAATTCTGAAACGGGATTTGAAAATGAGAAAGATCTGTGCTAGATGGATTCCCCATCTGTTGACAGATGAGCAGAAAAAGACACGCGTTCAGTGCGCCAAGAAGTTGCTTAAAAAGTTTCCAAATTACAATGCACGGTCTTTCGCTAATGTCGTCACAGGTGACGAGACTTGGGTTCACTTTTTTTTTGAGCCAAAACGAAAGATTCAGAACAAAATATAGGCAACAAAGTATTGCAAAAGAACATGCATTGCAAAGGGGACCATGAGCGTCAAGAAGAGAATGTATGCCATATTCTTTTCAAATCAAGGCCCTGCTATTCAGGTTGCTAAGCCTAAAGGCAAATCTGTAAATGCGAAGTTTTACAAGAATAAAGTTCTTCGAAAATTGAAGAAATATTTCAAAGAACGAAGACCCGCAACTGGTTTGGCCAATGTCAGATTGCTACATGACAATGCGTCATCGCACAAGGCGTTCATTATGCAAGACTATCTGAAGCAGGAAAAGGTTGTTGAACTCCCTCACCCCCCCCCCCCCCCCCCGTGTTCCCCTGACCTTGCCCCGTGTGACTTTTTTTTGTTCCTGCGGCTGAAAAAATACCTTTCTGGTCGAAAATTTGTACAGCGCAAACACCTCGGTTCTGCAATATTTCAGTGCCTTCATAGTATACCTCGAAAAGACCACCAAAATGCATTCAATGATTGAATCAGAAGACTGAAAGTTTGTATATCTGTTAAAGGGGAAAACTTTGAGGGGACAAAATAAATTTTTCATCGAAATCTATCACGGAATCATTTTTATGTGCTTTGTTGCATTCATATTTGAACAGTCCTCGTACGCAGAGTTCCCGTGAAAAATAAATCAATATTTTAACGCCTGGGTTTTCGAGCATTCGAACATCGACGCTTTTGAGTTTGGCAGCGCCAAGCCCACGAAGCTCTCTTTGTTTGTTTGAATTGGGGTTTAACGTCCCCGTCAACACTATTTAGGTCATTTTGGAGACGTTGCTTCGAATTTTGTGGGACTTTTACTCGACCCTGAGGTGAAATAACATCTCAAGTCATGTCGCCCAATGAAACCAATAGGCATATATGCACTGGACGATCTGACACACACCGCTTTGCCTTGGCAGGCTTAGTCCTTCCAAGCGGTTTATCAGTACTCGTGTGTGGTCAGATTCAGCTCTGCGTGGAAGCACCATGCAGCCAAATCTATTCTTCAAGCCCCGACGGGCGGGGGCGATCAAGAAGCTTTGTTTCAGCTTGCACATCAATGTAGTCAGAGTCTTCGCTGTGTGCTATATGGATGGATGCCTTCGGTTGAACAGTACAATGATTTCGGCCTCTGGCCAATTCAGTAGACCTCGGACCTGTAATTTGGCCAATACGAAATTATTCGGCCTCGGGCCAATATAGTAGAGCGAGGACCTTTCACTGGGCCAATACGAAATCACTTGAATCGGCCTCGGGCTAATACAGTAGACATCGGACCTGTAACTGGGCCAATACGAAATTACTTAATTAATGACATATTTATTGATTTATGACCTCAGCCTAATATCACTTGACCTTCGGTTAATATCTGAAGAAGCCATCTGATCAGGATCTACACTGGTTGTCAATCAGTTTGCGAATTCGAATGAATACATTATATGAAGTATAGCAAAATTCCTATATTAAGACCACCTTTGGGACTGTTCAAAAGTGGTCTTTAAGACCACTTTTGAACAGTCCCAAAGGTGGTCTCTGATCAGAGGACACTGTATGCAGAAAAAACAAAGAAACAATAACTGCAACCTATTTAAAAGCTTCTAAAAGCAAATTTAGTCTTAATTCCGGGGGTCTTAATAGCGGAACTTTACTGTGCATGTAATTTGATTGGTTCAAAATTAATTTATTCAGCAGGACAATGGAAATAATCAACTTACGGTTCGTCCCTTGCGTGTAGACGAAGGTGAATTGTCCAGTAATCTCCTCCATCGGCAAGTACATGCGTTGTCTCAGGTCACGACCCATCAATTCCAAATTGATGTTATTCGGTGGGTTCCTTAAAACAAAGCAGTTACGTTCTTTTGTTTGTGTTTCATTACGAAAACAAGCCTATACAATATATTGGTAAAATTTTACCACCAAAAATGAAATTTTTCACATAAAAATACGGATATTTTTCATACTTCTGCTCAAAAAAAAGATTGTGGGTACTGGTTAGAACCGCCTCGTCGAGGCGGTTCTAACGTGTACCCACAAACTATGTTTCTGCTAGAACCGTCTCGGCGAGGCGGTTCTAACGAGTACCCTTAATCTATGTTTTTGAGCAGAAATAAGAAAAACACTGTATACCCCTGTAAACCCCAGTTTTACTATATAACAGTGGGGTTTAAATGGGGTCATATTTATATAGGCGTGTTTTCGTGATGGTTCGTTTGAATTGAGGTTTAACATCCCCTTCAACACTTTTTACGTCATTGAAGAGACGTTGCTGCTTTTACTCGACAATGAGATGAAACCCTGTCGCCCAATGAAATCGATAGGGTTTTAATGCATTGACGGTCTGACTCGCACCACTTTGCCTGGGCAGGCTAAGCCATTCTTAACGGTTTACCAGTACTCGTGTGCGGACGGTTTAAGCACTCTGCTTACCCTTCTGCTGATTCAAGAAGGGCAGTTGTCAGTTTCTGGCGAAAGAAGGTGCACTGTACTGGTTAACCGCTTACGTATAAGCCTGCCCAGGAAAGGACGGATAGGCTCCAAAATGACCTAAAATAGTGTTGACTGAGCCGTTAAACTCCAATACAAACAAACAAAATTCCGCTCTGCTTGAAAGCACCGTGCACTCAACCCCCGATGGGCAAGTTATGTTCATTATCAAATCATTATCAAAACATGCCTTTAATTGTAATGTACAAACAGACAAAGGTCCCCGCCCATCGAGGCTTGAAGAAATGGATTTGACTGCAATATGCTTCCACGCAGAGCTGAAACTGATCGCACATTAGTGCAGGTAAACCATTTGGAAGTTCTAGGCCTGCCCAGGAAGGATGGTGTGAGTCGGACCGTCCATGCATGTAAACCCTAGTGGTTAAATTGGGCGGCAGGGCTTGAGATGTCGTTTCATCTCTGTGTCGGGTAGAAGTCCCGCAAAATTGGAAGCAACTTCACCAAAATGACCTATACAGTGCTGACGGGGACGTTATACCTCAAATAAAACAAACAAACTAATGAGTACACACAAGATACCTTTTCATGACATAACGAATAAAACAATCATGAACATCAGAGTGGCCGGGGTAGGCGACATTCTTCGTGGAGATTTGTCGTGGGACTGAGGTCATAGAAAATCACACAGGAAGTCCCGAAAGTTGCCTCCCTTCGAAAAATGACAGAAAATCTGTCAGATGTTCCCATTCCTCTTAAATGACTCGACAACCGTTGGGACCATTAACAGTTGTTCGAAAACTGTAGCGTTCAAAGTCTGATTTTGTTTGTTTGATTTGAGGTTTAACGACCCCGTCAACACTGTAAAGGTCATGTTGGAGACGTTGCTTCCAATTTTGTGGGACTTTCACCCGACATTGAGGTTAAATGACATCTCAAGCCCTGTCACCCAATGAAACCAATAGGGTTTATAAGCATAGGCGGTCCGACACTCACACCGCTTTGCCTTGGCAGGCTTAGATCGTCTAAGCGGTTTACCAGTACTCGTGTGTGGGTCGGATCCAGCTCTGCGTGGAAGCATCGTGCAGCCTATATATTTCTTCAAGCCCTTATGGGCGGGGGCTGAAACACGCCCAGAAGCGTGCCTGGCTGAATTACACCCTCAAGTGTTCCTGGTCTGAACTATGCCACGTAGCGTTCCTAGATTGAAAGCCGCTTTACTACTACACCCTCAATTGTACTACGTCCTCCTGCGGACCTGGGCAGAACTACGCCGTCTAGCGCACATGGGATGAACTGTCCTCTTGCATACATGCGTTAATTTTGTTTGATTTTAGGTTTAATGTCCCCGTCAACACAATATAGGTCATTTTGGAGACGTTGGGACTTTTACCCGACATTGAGATGAAATGACATCTCGAGCCCAATGAAACCGGTCCGACTCGCACCACTTTGCCTGGACAGGCTTAGACCTCTAAGCGGTTTACCAATCCTCACGTGTGGTCAATTTCAGCTCAGCTTGGGAGCCGTATGCAGCCTTATCTACTTCCCCAAGCCCCAATGGGCAGGGGCAAATACATGCGTCGAACTACGCCTTCTGGAATATGCCTTCTAGTGTGTCTGGGCTAAACTATACCTTCCAGAGTTCTTAGACTGAAGAACACCTAGCGTTCCTGGGCAGCGAACTTGGGCTTTCAATCGGACCTCTAACGTTTCTGGGTTGAACTAAACCCTCTAGCGTTATTAAGCCTTATCATATGACGCCGCGTCTGAGAGTGTAATAACGTCATGCAATAAATTCGATACTTCACTAGTGTATTAAATATGCAAATTAGATGGATAAGTCCCGTAACGTTACATGTACGACGTCCTTAACGACGTCGCGTTTACTAATAGCGGAATATTGACATTTTTGTTAAACAGTCGTGAATAAAATGCGTTTTAAATGTCATATGATAAATAGACTCTTGCATTCGTGCTCTTGTATTATTGAATTTATTAAACTCGTTGAAGAAAAAGGATAAAATGCTCGGCAAAGCCTCGCATTTTATCCCTTTTCTTGAACTCGTTTAATAAATTCAATAATACATGAGCACTCATGTAAGATCCTCTATGAACTACTACCTCTAGTGTACCTGGACTGAACTACTTCCTCTAGCGGATATGGACTGAACTGCGCCCTCTAACGTACATATACTTGGACTGAACTACGCCCTCTAGCGGATCTGGACTGAACAGCGCCCTCAAACGTACATATACTTGGACTGAACAGCGCCCTCTAACGTACATATACTTTGACTGAACAGCGCCCTCTAACGTACATATACTTGGACGGAACAGCGCCCTCTAACGTACATATACTTGGACTGAACAGCGCCCTCTAACGTACATATACTTGGACTGAACAGCGCCCTCTGACGTACATATACTTGGACTGAACAGCGCCCTCTAACGTACATATACTTGGACTGAACAGCGTCCTCTAACGCACATATACTTGGACTGAACAGCGCCCTCTAACGTACATATACTTGGACTGAACAGCGTCCTCTAACGTACATATACTTGGACTGAACAGCGCCCTCTAACGTATATATACTTGGACTGAACAGCGTCCTCTAACGTACATATACTTGGACTGAACAGCGCCCTCTAACGTACATATACTTGGACTGAACAGCGCCCTCTAACGTACATATACTTGGACTGAACAACGCCCTCTAACGTACATATACTCGGACTGAACAGCGTCCTCTTACGTACATATACTTTGACTGAACAGCGTCCTCTAACATACTATACTTGGACTGAACAGCGTCCTCTAACGTACATATACTTGGACTGAACAGTGTCCTCTAACGTACATATACTTGGACTGAACAGCGTCCTCTAACGTACATATACTTGGACTGAACAACGTCCTCTAGCGTACATATACTCGGACTGAACAGCGTCCTCTAACGTACATATACATGGACTGAACAGCGTCCTCTAACGTATATATACTTGGACTGAACAGCGCCCTCTAACGTACATGTACTTGGACTGAACAGCGCCCTCTAACGTACATATACTTGGACTGAACAGCGTCCTCTAACGTACATATACTTGGACTGAACAACGTCCTCTAGCGTATATATACTCGGACTGAACAGCGTCCTCTAACGTACATATACTTGGACTGAACGGCGTCCTCTAACGTACATATACTTGGACTGAACAGCGTCCTCTAACGTACATATACTTGGACTGAACAGCGCACTCTAACGTACATATACTTGGACTGAACAGCGTCCTCTAGCGTACATATACTTGGACAGAACAGCGTCCTCTAACGTACATATACTTGGACTGAATAGCGCCCTCTAACGTACATATACTTGGACTGGACTACGCCCTCTAACGTACATATACTTGAACTGAACTACGCCCTCTAACGTACATATACTTGGACTGAACTACGCCCTCTAACGTACATATCCGCCGCCCCCCCCCCCCCCCCCGCCGATAGGGGCTTGAAGAAATATATGGGCTGCATGATGCTTCCACGCAGAGCTGAATCCGGCCCGCACACTAGTACTGGTAAACTGCTTAGAGGATCTAAGCCTGTCCAGGAACCGCGGTGCGAGGCGGACCGTCCATGCTAATAAACCAAATTGGTTTCATTTGGCGACAGGGCTTGAGAGGTCATTTCATCTCAATGTCAGGTAAAAGCCCCACAAAATTGGATGCAGCGTCTCCAAAATGACCTTTACAGTGTTGACGGGGACGTAAAACCTCAAATCAAACAAACAAACTAATGTACATTTACTTCGACTGAACTACGCCCTCTAACGTACCTGCGATGAACACCATTAACCCACTTTGTACCGGAAACCCCAAAACGGGTAACAGGGCTAACAGTGCAGGCCCAGATCAGACGCCGCAGTACGCGGCGTCTGATCAGGGCCTACACTGTTTGCAAGAAGTTAAGCCATTTTCCAAAAAGATTTTGAAGAAAACACAACCTGACGCCCGTAAATTTTGAAATGGACTTCTGCTATATAAAAGGAGGAAGATTCCATTTGGTACAAAAAGGGTTAAATGGGCTAACTTGAAGAGGTACCATAATCAAGAACATGCACATTGGGTTAAAACTCTTAAGCCCTTTCCCAGCAAGCACAGAACGTTATAATGACGTCGTATACACGTTGATACGACATCATTTCGACGTTATGTGCCCACTGGGTTTATACTTCTTTAACTTTTCACACATACACATCATGCACACGCTCGCACGCACGCACGCACGCACGCACACACACACACACAAACACACACACACTAATATATACAGTAAAATTCCGCTATTAAGACCACCAAAAATTGAGACTAATTCTGCTATAAAAAGCTTATATAGAAAGTTTCAGTTATTCTTCCTTTGTGTATCCTCTGGTCAGAGACCACCTTTGGGACTGTTCAAAAGTGGTCTTAAAGACCACTTTTGAACAGTCCAAAAGGTGGTCTTAATATATTTATTTTACTGTACATTCTTCGAACGAGAACAAGACCAGTAATCTTTAGAATACTACTTACTCAATTGTATAGAGATTCGCAATAAGGTTAGTGGCTGGGCAGCGCCGACTGCCATCACTGTGGTTTAAACAAATCACTACCCATGCATAGGAATTGGGGTCAGATGAAAAAACAGCAGCGAAGGTCCCTGTAGTGAAAAGGATACAAAACGCCTTTCAGAATGTCATCATTTAAACAAGTCCGTGAAAAGAGCACCCCCTAACCCCCCACTTTATATGGAGAAAACTGTGGTTATCGTGGTATACATTTTTTTCTTATTTCTGCTCCAAGACGTAGTGTGTGGGTACTCGTTAGCATCTCGCAGACACGCCTATATAACTTTGACCCCAATGAACCCCACTTTTATATAGTAAAACTGGGGTTTACAAGGGTATACATTATTTTACTTATTTCTGCTCTAAAATATAGACTGTGGGTACTCGTTAGAACCGCCTCAATGAGGCGGTTCTAACGTGTACCCACAATCTATATTTGGAGCAGAAATAAGGAAAATATAAAAAAAAATTCATCTTAAAATTTTCGTTTTTTCGACGTTAAAATTAACACTGTATTTGTATAGGCGTGTTTTCGTAATGGAATCGACTCAGGAAGATGGTTCTAACGAGCACCCAGAACCTATGTTTGTGGTATGGATAATAAAAATATTGCGTATTTTCATCAAAAAAGTAGCCATTTTGAAGATGTGAAAGAATACTATTGACTATGTTCTATAGTTCTGCAGGCCACAAAGTGAGAGCTCGGGAGAGCGCCCGCGTTGTTGAATTGTTCTATAGGCCACAAAGTGATCGCTCGGCGGACCCCCGCGTTGTTGAACGGTTCTGTAGACCACAAAGTGAGAGCTCGGTGGGCGCCCACGTTGTTCACATCTAAGATACTTTCAACAATGCAGGCATCCGCCGAGGGCTCGTCTGTTTGCCTCCTCAGTCCAAGCGCTCGCCCGAGCGCCCGCGAGCGCTTGCGATACAGTCTGAGAGGTGTATCGTTGGGTACTGAATCCTTTGCGCACGGAGGTTCGGCCAAAGAAAATAGTTTGTTTACAGTCAACGAGCAGAATTGGAGGACCCACAATATATGTTTTTGAGTAGAAATAACGGAAAGATAATGTATACCCCTCTAAACCACAATTTGTATTGTACAATATGTATTTACAGTGCGAGTACTCTTTAGAATTGCCTCACAGAGGCGGGTCAAACGACGACCCACAATATTTGTTTTTCATTAGAAATAAGAAAACTAATATATACCACCCCCACCCCCACCCCCACCCCTACCCCTCTATACTCCAGTTTCTCTGCATAAAAATGTGGGGTTTAAGGGTTCTGTTTTCTGATATGATTGTGTCTAAAACAAGAAACATTTTATTGTTCCAGCTTGACTGAAACGCTGATGTTTTAGACATTATATGATTTTTGTCACATACTTTCAAAATATAATAATAAATAAATAAACGAAATAAATGTTAACTGATTGATTAAAATTTGAATTAATCAATTCATTTACCTTTACCGTGTTTATTTACTTCTTTTCACTTTTGAGTTAAAAAACAACAATGGATGTCAGTGTTTTTCTTAACTTTGTTTCTTTTAAATAAAAAGGAAGTATTTTAAAATTGTTGGAAACAATCTCAGTAAAAAATACACCATCACACAAGTTCCAAGTATAGAGCCCCCTTTCAAACATATCTCTACGAGAGTCTCTGCTCATAATCACCTCATAATCTCTTAGATAAGGTAAGCCTTTGATGTGCACTATGATCCAAAGGGCTTGTTTATTGGAGACGATTAAACAGGCCACCCCTTTTATACAGAGAAAAAATATGTTTCACCATATAAAAGGGGTGGCCTGTCTTTTCGTTTCAAATAAACAAGTCCTTAGGACCATAGTGCACATCAAAGGCTTATCTTGTCTAAGTGATTATGAGGTGATTATGAGCAGACGCTCTCTGATCTGGGTATACACTGTTTGCCAATGTCCCCAAAAGGGCCGTTAGGCATACACTCAAGCACTGATACCTGGCCCCGAGTTTATAAAAGTTTTTTCATGCTCAACTCACTTGAGCATGAAATTTGTCCTGCTCACAAATTTTAAAATGCCAACAATTGTTATATAGCATTTTAAAATTTGTGAGCAGGACAAATAACATTCTCTGCTATCTGAGAAAGAAAAACCGCCCAACTTCTTAGTATTTTAATTTCTATGAGCCCCACAAACTTCATGCTCAGTTGAGTTGAGCATGAAAAAAGTTTTATAACCTCGGGGCCTGAATGCCGATGTGAAATGATTCGATGTGCCGTGTAGGACATCCAGTGGAATGTGACAAGAAAAACAATCTTCGAATTACGCGCCTAGTGACGACTCAGATCAGACTGCGCTTACAAGGAGTCTGATCAGAGTCTTCGCGGTGCGCGTTGGCTCAGTGCCCTTCCCATGGAGACAGTGAAGGGTGAATTAGTGTTTGAGCAGGTCGAGTCTTCGACGAGCATATGCGCCAAGACGCCTTAATATTCGATTGTTTGTAAGTCGACTCAAAGTTACTAAGCACGATAGATTTCGTTGTTGATGTTCACATGACCATCACTGGTTTCAAGAAATCCAGGTAACGGGTATTTATAGAAATATTTTGTGTTATTCTTATCGCTGTGAGGTCAGTGTTGCAAAAGAGGGTCATCAAAAGAACAAGGATTGAAACCATGTGTTGGGTTTGACAAACAGTGAAGAACTAGATCAGACGCCGCATAAGTCAGCGTCTGATCAGAAACTAGCCTGTGTGCTTGCAGTACAAGACTTTAAAAATACAGTCGAACTTCAATGGCTCGAACACCTTTGGGACCTCGAAAATCTGTTCGAGACATGGGTAGTTCGAGCCACTGAGGTGACTGCCAGGAGGCATAACGAGATACCTTTAGACATCTTTTCGGTGTTCTATAATGAAAATGTACGCTGTGTGTACTCATTAGAATCGCCTCATCGAGGCGATTCTAATGAGTACACACAGCATACATTTGCAAGATAAAAGACTAAAATCTTCTTAATCATCCCCCACTATATCTAATGTAGAGGATTTCGCTAGGGGCTCTAAATGGGTTCGACACATCCATTGTAAACGAGCCATCGGTGTTCGAGCCATCGAAGTTCTACTGTAGAATTTTGGACACTCTAGATCAAAAGACATCACGAGATGGCCACCATGGTGGCCGCCATCACGGGGATGACCCTTCGAGGGTCTTAGAAATATACTTCACTCGTACATCACATGAAGGTCGCCATCTTTAGGGGCAGGAGAGGAGGGAGGGTGTGACACTTTGGGGTCCATTCTTGGGAGTACTTCCAAACGGTTACCCTTAACTGACATTATTTCTTACTTCTTTGTGGCGTTCAAACAAAAGGTACCATATAGACTGACCCCCAAGGGTCATCCCACTAGATGCTGCCATCTTGGCGTCCATCTTGTGATGTCGTTTACCGATCACCCCCAAAAGGGTCATATCCCCCACCCCTCCTGGTATGGAGGACATATGAGCCCCGCCAAGCGAATTTGTGTCTTCGAGCATTCCGTCATGACAAATTTTAACTGCGCATGCCCAGCCATTCAGAGGGGCCAGGGATATGGCTTTCTGTCTGAAGGATCCTCTTGATTCACTGCTTGTATGAGCGAGCAGCGAAGGTTCTGGCGAGACTGCGCGGATGCGCAGGCTCGCCTGAACCTTCGCTGCTCGCATAGGCCATAAGTACCAAAATCGCTTGACGGGGCCCATATGACATGCCGTTTGCCGATTATCCCTATGACACTTTGGGGTAATTCCCAAAATGCAGCTGTCTTGGTGGCCATCTTCTGACGTCATCTGATCTAAATTGCCCGCAACACTACTTTAATGGTTAAACGAAACGGTCTAATCCCCGTTCAGAACCATTCGCCGGCATACACTCAAAGACAATCGACCCACCAGTAGTGACTCAGTGCGTTGCCCATATAGCGTAACTTAAAGTGAGAATACGACACTACCATTAGGAAACGGAAAATAGTCACACATGTTGTCATTTGGATTGGCTTGGAGGTTGGCTGCCAATTCAACACAATCTAGGTCATCGAGTCGGTCAGTTTACCTAACACCACTTTTCCTGCGCACGCTTACATATGAATGGTAAATAAGTACAGAGCAAAGTCTTTCGCCGGAATTGACACTTGGCCTTCTTGAATCTGCTGACCGAAGAAATGATTTCATGATTACTCTCCGCCAAAAAATGTTTCTTGCACACTAGATAGGGAAATCCATAGTTTAACTCGCGGCTTGGGATAGAAATTCTGCTCTAACCCTGGTGTTCTTACCCAGAATCGAATATTCCGTCGCGTGTTTGATAAATCACTGGCTGAAAACGACCTCATATGCGCCGTCGTTAAGGTTGACGTCACAACACGTTTTTCGACGTCACTGAACATTTCTGTAGTGTCATCACAATATGGCGGACGTCGGTAACCGAAGTGATTAATTAAAATCCGCGCTAAGAAATTGAAGGAATCCTATATGGGTGTCAGGTGTGGATAGAAAAAAAAAACGTTCCTCGGGATCACTGTCCGGCATCACTCGGCAAGCCTCGTGATGCCGGACAGTGACCCTTGGGACGGATTATTCCATCCACCCCTCGCACCCACACAAGATTCTGATATACCCACCCCGGCAAGTATTGACCCGTCGAGCTCCTGATCACCAGTCAGTTCCAAAATGAGCCGGGGCACAGCATTTCCTACAACTTACATGTGCGCCCAGCGAAGAATCAGATCAGCCTGTGCATCCATATAGTCTAACAAGAGACTTCTCTTGCTGCTTGAAAGAACATTGAGTCCTTAGCTATCCTTAGAGCGCACAACAAAGACTCTGATCAGACTGCGCGGATGCAGCAACCATGAGGTAATGTGACCGACTGAATATGAAGTTATAGAAGATCTTACACGAGTTGTCATTTCTTACGATATTTATGAAACGAGCCTTCTGTTTCATAAATTTCGTATGAAATGACCACGAGAGTAAGATTCTGTTTATCATATGACCACTTTAAATTGGACTTTATCGCATTTAAATTTGACAAGTTTTCCACAAAAACTGCATGATTGACATGGACCTCATCTTGACGTTACTTAATCCCGCCAAAGTGTTATTACATGTGTGGTCATACGATTTTTATTACACGACGTTTTGTTTGTTTGTTTGATTTGAGGTTTAACGTCCCCGTCAACACTGTAAAGGCCATTTTGGAGACGTTGCTTCCAATTTTGTGGGACTTTTACCCGACATTGAGATGAAATGACATCTCAAGCCCTGTCGCCCAATGAAACCAATAGGGTTTATTAGCATGGACGGTCCGCCTCGCACCGCGGTTCCTGGACAGGCTTAGATCCTCTAAGCGGTTTACCAGTACTAGTGTGCGGGCCATATTACACGACGTTATCCACGGCTTATCAACGACGTCATATGTTAAAGATAAGCCTCTGACGTCATTATGGAACCCTAAAACCCTAACCCTAAAACGCTACGTTCAGGCGATAACGTTATATACCTCGCTTACTGTAACGAAAACAAAGCAAGACCCCATCTTGTCATATTGAAAGTTCAAAGTCAACGATCAAACAGCACGTGGATTTCATGATTTGAACATTGGTGTTGTTGCTTAAGCACGGCTTTCTGTCCATTCGACAATATGTGCATAGGTATTTATGAAAGAATGTTTTATTACACCTCGTAGCATAGTTCACAAAAGCTGCTGCTGATGATGATGATGATGATGATGATGATTTTGTGTTTAACGACGCGTCAACCCTCTTTGTGGGTCATAAGCGTCAAGCGGTTAATGGTTAAACGGCTCAAACGAATCTGAAAATCGAACAAGAAAATAGGATTTTTTTTTATTTATCTATCTATATATCCTGCAGCACCCTCTCGCGAGGATTATGTGCAGCTGCGCGCGTCAGAAAAAGAAAAGTGTGATAGAAGAAAAAGTATTAGATTTTAGGAGAATTGAAAGTAAAAACAGTGTTAGTAAAGTAGAGATTAAAAGCAGATAAAAACAATGTTTATTCCTTATTCTATATTCGCAATTGATACTTGCTGGATTTCGAAACCTATGCCATTATATTTAGAAGTAAAATGATGATGACTGTGCCATACGCAAAATGTTCTGTTACACCGCGTCGCAAAATTCTATGAATCTGGAAATCGAATAAGGAATAAGGAAAATTTTGATTTATTGCTTTTTCCTTATTGCTGGATTTTGAAAGCTATACCATTATGCTTAGAAGTTAAATTGATGACGAATGTGCCATGCAACTTTTCAGTTCAACCGCGTGGCAAAGTTCTATGAAGCTGAAAATCAAATAGGAAATAGGGGTGAAACGAGTCATTGAAATCGTATCTTCACTTTTGCTGACGATAAGCATATCGTATCGTTGGGCTATTATCGCGATACCTGACGATACGCACAAAAGTACAATTTCCAAAGAAAATCACAGCTTTAACATATATCAAGACCATTTTCATAACAAATTACAAAGATCTTAATTGTTACTGAGATACACTTATCACTTCTATGACAAATATGGGCATCTTAAAGAGGCTTTGTTACACAAAATTGAACTCTAAGATGGATTTGACCCAGTTTCCCAGAGTTTTAAAATTTTTGAGCTGTGATTTAAGCATAAAAGTAGTATCGTGATACGTATTGTATCGTGAGGCAAGTATCGCAATACGTATCGTATCGTCGGTTGACTGTATCGTTTGTCTGTCTGATTTGAAGTTTAACGTCCCCGTCAACACTGTAAAGGTCATTTTGGAGACAGACTGTATCGTTAAAGCCCTAATAGGTAATGAGGTGAATTTTGATTTATTCGTTAGTCTTTATTCACTATTGAAACTTGCTGGACTTCGAAACCTATACATGTACCATTATGCTTAGAAGTAAAATCAAAGCACTGAGAGTACTGATTGTCTCTGGGTGTAGTTAGGAAAGATGGGCCTGAGCGTGGACTGTTCCGTTTAACCCTTCAACTCCTTTCCTGAAAGCAAACCGTGCAAACCCTGATCAGACGCTGCGTTTTTCGGCGCCTGACCCTTAAATTCCTGTAATCTAAGTAAGCAGTGAAGACCCTGATCAGACGCCGCGTTCTGCGGCGTCTGATCTGGGTCTACACTGTTTGCCTAGCCCAACCCATGATTCCAGCCCAGATCAAGTTTACAGTTAACCTTTTCACGTAAACACGCTGACCTCACTGCGATAAAATTCTATAAATAATCTGCGTGGATTCCTACAAATCAGTGATAGTCACGTGGACTCCAGCACTAATAGAGGTTTTGGCCTTTATACCTTTGGGTCGATTGATAAACAATCAACCCAAAAATGATGATGAATACGCTATACGGAAATGTTCTATTGTATCTCGTCCCATAGTTCTCTGATGCTGAAAATCGAATAAGAAATAGGGAAAGTTTTGATTTATTCCTTAGTCCTTATTCACTATTGATACATAGAGGATCTTACATGAGTGTTCATGTAATATCGAATTTATTAAACGAGTTGAGGAAAAGGAATAAAATGCGAGGCTTTGCCGAGCATTTTATCCCTTTTCCTCAACATGTTTAATAAATTCGATAATACATGAGTACGAATGCAAGATTCTATCTATCATAGGACATTTAAAATGTATTTTATTCACGATAGTTTAATAAAAGTGTCAATATTTCGCCATTAGTAATTTAGTAAACGCGACGTCGTACATGTAACGTTGCGGGACGTATCTAGCTAATTTGCATATTTACATGTAATCCACTAGTGGATTATCGGAAATATTACATGGCGTTAGTACACTCTCAGACCCGACGTCATGTGATAAATGTACTTACTCGACTTCGAAACCTATACAATCATGCTTAGAAGTAAAATGATGATGAATGTGCAATAAGCAAATGTTTTGTTACACACTGCATCGCAAAGTTCTTTGAAACTGAAAATCGAAAAAAGGAAAATTTTCATTTATTCCCTATTCGCTATTGATACTTTCTGGGATTCGAAACCTATACCATTATCCTTAGAACTAAAAAGATAATGAATGTGCCATACGCATATGTTCTGTTATACCGCGTCGCAAAGTTCTATGAATCTGAAAAATTGAATAAAGAATAAGAAAAATTTCGATTATTCCTGATTCGCAATTGATACTTGATGGAATTCGAAACCCTTACAATTATGCTTAGAAGTAAACATGATGATGAATGCGTCATACGCAAATGTTCCGTTACACCGCGTCGTAAAGTTCTATGAATCTAGAAATCGAATAAAAAATAAGGCATTTTTTTTTTTCTTTTTTGCTTTTTCCTTATTCGCAAATGACACTTGCTGTATTTTGAAACCTATTCCATAATGCTTAGACTGAAGTAAAAATGATAATGAATGTACCATACGCAAATGTGCTGTTGCATCGCGTCGAAAATTTCTATGAAGCTGAAAAATCAAACAAGGTAAATTTAGTTTTTTTCTTTGTTCCTTATTCGCATTCTAAACTTGCTGGATTTCGAAACATATACCATTATGCTTACAGTTGTGTATAAGTAAAAATGATTATATTTATAGGTTATTGACTTTATATTGTGAAATATTCGGCACGAGTTCATATGGCGAAGGACGCACGAGCTTGCGAGTGCCGAATATTTCACAATATAAAGTCAATAACCTTTTTATTATATACCCAAAATTACCAAATGTTTGCTAGAATTCAGGATTGCCTGGTATGAATTTCTGAACGTAAAATCAGATTATACATCTTTAAGTGGTTTGAAACTGAAAATAATGAAGGTCGTTAAGTGTCTCCCTACACGTTGAAAAACCACGCCCAACGGCGCCAAAGTGAAGACGACGTTAATGTTGGTGGATGTGACGTCATTAAAAACATTGACGTTTCCCAACACAGGACGCCATTTTTCCGAAGCGTCGGTTATATTTCTTTCAAAATACTCCTGATTACTTGGAAGAAAGTATTGAAAATCTAAACAGATTGCAGGTAGGTCATATTTGACAGCATAAAATGCGGTTTATGCACTTTGTCAGAACCTGTATTCGTTTTGTTTTACGCTCTTTCAGTAGATACGCACGACAAGATGGCTGCCGATTTTTAGTATCGAAATGGACAAATTTGAAATAAAAATCAAAAATGAGTTCCTTTAAGAGCAATGACAACATTCATAAGAAAGAAGATGGGTCATACTACGTAGTTTCGGCTAATAAAGCCTCATCAGTGACCCTGTAATGATCCGACAACGAAAGCCAGAGGAAACATACTGCAATTTTGCGAATTTCGAATAGGCAGTCGATTCAAGGACTGATATAAATCAAAATGGGGTCCAAATAATTGAAAACAGAACAGAACAGAAAGTAGTTCTATTGTGAACGTGACTGCTTATCTACGGGCAATATGAACTTGACTACGGGCAATATGGAAAAAATATTGACCGGTAACTTCTGTAGAAAGTAAACGGGACATTTTCTGGGTATATAATAAATACGCTATACACATCTGTTCTATTACACCTCGTCGCATAGTTTTCTGAAGCGCAACATCGAATAAGGAATAAGGAAAGTTTTGATTTATTCCTTGTAACTTATTCGCAATTGATACTTACTGGATTTCGAAATTTAAACCATTATGCTTAGAAGTAAAATGGTGATGAATGTGCTATACGCAAATGTTCTGTTTCACCGCGTCGCAAAGTTCTATGAATCTGAAAATCGCAAAAAAATGGACAAATTTGATTTATTCTTTATTCGCAATAGATGATAGCTGGATTTCGAAACATATAGCATTATGCTTCGAAGTAAAAATGTTAATGAATGTGTAATATGCACATGTTTTGTTATACTGCGTCGCAGTGTTCTCTGAATCTGAAAATCGAATAAGGAATAAGAAAAATTTTGATTTATTCCTTATTCCTTATTCACTATGATACTTGCTGGATTTCGAAATCTATTCCATTATGCTTACAAGTAAAAGTGATGATGAATGTACCATACGAAAATGTTCTGTTGCACTGCGTCGTAATGTTCTATGAAATCTATACCATTATGCTTAGAAGTAAAATGATGATGAATACGCTTTACGAAAATATTCTGTTACACCGCGCCACAAAGCTCTATGAACACCAAATAAGGGGTAGGAAAATTTTTGATTTATTCATTATTTCTTATTCGCAAATGATACTTGCTGGGTTTTGAAACCTATACCATTATGCTTAGCAGTAAAAGTGATGATGAATGTACCATACGCAAACGTTCTGTTGCACCACGTTGCAGTGTCCTATAAAGCTGAAAATCTAATAAAGAATAAGGACAATTTTGATGTATTCCTTATTCGCAGATTTCGAAACCTATACCATAATGTTTAGAAGTAAGAATGTTGAAGAACACATCAAACGCAAATGTTCTGTTACACCTCTTCCCAAAGTTCTATGAAGCTGAAAAAATCGAATAAGGAAACGTTCCTCATTCGCAGTTTATAATTCCGGAATTGATGATCTTAAGGTACCCAGTCTTTTTTAGCATTTTTACGTAATGTCGTCTTATTTTGATAGGAGCCGAAACGTGAAGTCGACTTATTTTCATGCGGCTGAAAATGGACCTTTACTGATATAACCCTTTATAAAATTCAGGTTGTAAATATAAATCGAGAATAAGGAAAAAAGGAATAAGGAAACAGGAATAAGGAATAAGGAAAAGGAATAAGGAAAAATGGAAAAGGAATAAGAAATAAGGAATAAGGAAAAAGGAACCAACGTAACACTCGTCTCACCGAGGCGCTTCTAATGAGCACCCAAAACATAAGTATTCGTGCAGAAATAAGAAAAAATATCATGGGCCTGTTGTTCAAAACGAACGACGTCGTTAGTTAACATATCGTTGAAACTTTGATCATTTATTATGGCGAATATGCTAAATTTTTTGCTGAAAAAAATGTGAGCAGCTTTTGCAGATGCAAAAGCTGCTCACATTTTTTCAGCAAAAATACCAAATTTTTTGACATTGTACTTGCTAGAACAGTTAAAAATGTGACCACTAACGAGCTCGATAAGCTAACGATGCTTTGAACAACTGGCCCCTGTACTTTTCCTATGAAAAAGAAGCATTATCTGGAGCTATGGGCCCCGTTGACTCACCTGTGCTGCTGACCTTGAACTCCGCTCTGTTTCCAATGTAGAATGTATCAAACTCATTGCTACCAAAAAAGCTCTCATCCACACAAGTGCCTTCCGACCTGAGAATAAATGAATAAGTTAGTTTTATCATATGACGTCGCGTCTGAGAGTGTAATAACGCCATGTATTATTTTCGATAATCCACTAGTGGATTAAATATGCAAATTAGTAGCTAGATACGTCCCGTCACGTTACATGTACGACGTCCTTAATGACGTCGCGTTTACTAACGGCGGAATGTTGACATTTTTGTAAACAATCGTGAATAAAATACGCTTTTAATGTCATATGATAAATAGAATCTTGCATTCGTGCTCATGTATTATTAAATTTATTAAACTCGTTGAGAAAAAGGGATAAAATGCTCGGCAAAGCCTCGCATTTTATCCCTTTTCTCAACTCGTTTAATAAATTCAATAATACATGAGCACTCATGAAAGATCCTCTATATATTCAATAACTCAACATATATATAATTATGTACACGTAGTTCTGACAAAATTATTCATCCTCTAAATCCCACTCCATATAGAGAAAACTGGGGTTTACAGGGGTATACCCTATTTTTCTTATTACTGCTCCAAGACATAGGTTGTGGGTACTCGTTAGAACCGCCTCGATGAGGCGGTTCTTACGAGCACCAAAAACCTATGTTTGCAGTTTTAATTAGGCGTAAAAATATAGCTGTGGTTCTACTAATATGCTGGCAAAAAATGGTCGGTAGGTATGAGAATCATTTTTTATTATTATTATTTTATTTTTCTCCCAGACAAAAACCGTGTCGGGCCTGTGTTTTTGTTTTTGTACATGTTTTTGTTAATAAAATTGTCATGTTGAGACTTGCACTGTACGTATAACATAATTCATATTAGATGTTCAAAGACCTCAGCTCTGTAATTTGAAAGGAACTAAATGCCAAAAACTACAAAAATGTACTTAGAACGCGAAATTACTATGGGAAAGTGCAAAAAATAACACTGTGTAGTGTCGGAAATTTAAAATGGTAGGGTCGGTGTTTTAATTTCTATTTTGTTCATTTACTGATAAAAATAGTAGAGACGTGGGAGTGATTGTGTGTTTCTCTGAAGCCATCAGGTCCAGAGCTGAGACATTTAGTATGTTGCAACAGCTGGTGGTCAACTGCATAAATGCTGCCAATCATGCCTCTGTGGTCCAAAGTGACCACGACCTGAGGCTTTTCAGTTCCCATAGACTAATAATAGTAAAAAAATTTAAAATCTTCTACTCTGAAACCATAAAACCCGGAGCTAAGATGTTGAGTATGTAGCAATGGCTAGTGGTCACCTACATAAATGCTACCAATCATGCCCTTGGGGTCAAAATTGGCCACATCCTGGGTTCATTAGCTCCCATAGACTTATACAGGGGAAACTTCAGAAATATTCTTCTCTGAAACCATAAGGCCCAGAGCTCAGATATTTAGTATGCAGCAATGTTTAGTGATCAATTATATTAATCCTGCCAATTATGCCCATGGGGTCCAAATTGGCCCATGTCCCAGGGCTTATCAGTTCCCATACACTTAGATGTTTAGTATGAAACAACATCTGATTGTCAACTACATACATCCTGCCAATCATGTCCCTGGAGACTAAACTGTCCATGCCGCGGGCTTATCAGCTTCCATTGGCTTACTTAAACCGGTTTAGGCTCATTGAGCCTCTTGTTACATCTCTCACTTTGGGGTGAGAAAGTTAACCCTTATCTTGCTGAATATTCATTTAAGCCACACCCATTTCTGTATATCAACCAATCAAATTACTTGATGCAATTTATTGCTACAAATTCATAAACTGAATGCCAAACAGTGTAGATCCTGATCAGATTCAGAAGCCATCTGATCTGGATCTACACTGTTTGCAAAGATATGGGTTGTCGTAAACAGCAAGATAAGGGTTCACAAAAGTGATAAATGTAATACTTTCGTCATTTTCTTATCAAATATCCTTAGGGTATATCGATGTGATATAATCTCGAAAGGCGGTAAAATCCCAAGCGTGTCCGGACGGACGAACGGACACCAGATTGATAGTTATTTCTCCCGAACCTTTGCAGTCGGGGTTAAAACGAGTAATCTCTTTACATTAAACACTTTGTTGCGGATACTGCGACTCAAAATGTTACAAAATTGACAAATGCAGTTTATTTCCGTTGGTTTGATTTTATGGCCCTTTCATATTTCGAGGCGATCGTAAATCACTAGGGAGGTGGTCAAAACCGGGTTACGCGGTGAAAATCCACCTGACCTTCTGTTGCAGAACTTAGCATCTCACATGTGATCCGAGACAGGCGCGAACTCAATTTTTTATTTTTTTTTTTTTTTTTTTTTTATTTTTATCTGATCAACCTATATGAGACCACCGTGGAAAGACGGTGAACCCCCCAATTCAAGAAAATAACCTTACCCATTCATTAAAATTGCCAAACACTTGCCAAAACGATTTAAAACTATTTGAAAAAGTTATTCCTTGTCTAACATTTTTGCCGACATCGTGGGGAAGTAAGTTTCGCAAGCTTCAGGTTAACGCGAAATAGTATGTACAGAACCGCACTATGAAAACACGCCTATACCAATACATTGTAGCCTTTATCGCCGAAAATTTTAAGATGAAAAATGTGATATTTTTCGATGAGGCGGTTCTAACGAGTACCCACAATCTATATTTTGAGAAGAAATAAGAAAAATAAGGTTTACCCCTACAAACCCCAGTTTCACTATATAAAAGTGGGGTTCGATGGGTCGTATGGGCGTGTTTTCGTGATGCGTACTAACAAACCACGGCCTCCGCCCACCGGGGCTTGTAGAAATATATGGGCTGCATAGTGCTTCCACGCAGAGCTGAAACCGACCCGCACACGAGTAGTGGTAAACCGCTTAGAGGATCTAATCCTGCCCAGGCAAAGCGGTGCGAGTCGGACTGTCCATGCTTATAAACCCTATTGGTTTCATTGGGCGACAGGGCTTGAGATATCATTTCATCTCAGTGCCGGGTTAAAGTCCCACAACATTGGAAGCAACGTCTCCAAAATGACCTTTACAGTTTTGACGGGGCCGTTAAACCTCAAACCAAACAAACTAACCCAATGTGATGTAAACAAATATAGAAAAGATTCCATTTATAGAAACAGCCATGACAATATATAGGCATGGGTGCTGTGAAGCTCTGTTTGGCGATAAACAATGAACACCGATTGAATGTTGAAATAGGGCATTTATTTCAATGCCGACACAATTAGAACGTATGTGTATCAATGAAACATGAATGCTTTTAACTCATACGGCCATTATAATGATACAAATCATTAATACGCCAAATCTGGGCGACAAAAAGCGCCAGCCCAGATAAAAGAATTCTTTGTGCCAGCCAAAGCTTAAGGGGGAGATTGGGGAAGGTGGTGGATAATAATTTTTGAAAAACATTGACAACGGACAAAAAAGCAGCCATCTGCATGCTCGACTCTCAAAAAGTGCACTTCTACCCGAACGCGTGATCACAAGGTCACCAAGAACAGCGCATTCTGATTGGCTGCGGAAAACACACCGAAAAAACAGTCGATGATACTTTCCAGAGTCTCTAGAAACTATAAACGACGTGTGTGAATATTTTTGGTTTGGTCGCCATGAGGCGGGCAAACCGGGTATAATGACCAGATTGTAACTGTTCCATGGAGGGGCACGTGACGCGATCAACCAATCAGCTTTAACGTTAAACATCAAATCAAACAAACAAATAACGATGATGCAATACTACACTGCAATACCAGGAAACAGTCTGTCTGAATAGAGAAACAGGCCGAAAAGCAAGCGTTTCAACTCCAACAATAAATATCTTAAGGGAAATGGATACACCTGGCAGGTGTGGCAGTTAGTCTATCATTTTTACCGTATTTCGAAACACACCTATACAAAAACATTGTCATTTGTTGGCCACGGAAAAAGAAATTTTAAAAAGAAAAATTGGGATATTTGCCTTTTTTGCTCAAAACATAGATTGCGGGGAGTCGACAGAAACGCCTCGACGAGGCGATTATTTCGAGTACCCACAATCTAGTGTCTCAGAGCATGAATACGGAAATTAATGTATACCCCTGTAAACCCGAGCTTTACTATATAAAAGCGTAGATTATATTTTCTTGTCCTTTGGGATCATAGATTCCATTGTGGAATTTTGAAAATATCTGAGGGTCACTGATGAGGCCTAATTGACCGAAACTAACTAGTCTGGTCCAGAAAATATGTACACTCCATATTTTTCAGATCCGTGGTGTACTCCGTGCTTCCAAAGGATAGCCCTTTTATAGAACATATTTAACTTCACTACAACTGGTGTGTGGGAATGTGTGGCGGCGGTAAAACGTCTCCTTGCCCTACATCATAGTGTAGATTATATTTTCTTGTCCTTTGGGATCATTGATTCCATTGTGGAATTTTGAAAATATCTTAGGGTCACTGATAAGGCCTAATTGGCCGAAACTAGCTAGTCTGGCCCAGAAAACATGTGTACACCATATTTTTCAGTTCTGTGGTGTATTCCTTGCTTCCAAAGGATAACCCTTTTACAGAACATATTAAAGGGGATCACAATTCTATAGGCATGATTTCATGATGGAAATGGAAATACAACTTTAAGGACCTTATGGTTGCTACTCTGTTGGCTCTGCTCAACTGAAAAAGAGGTCTACTCTAACAGGGGAAGAATTTGCTCCCCAGGAGCAATTTTTTTCCTTTAAGAGTATACCCATTAGACATATCCAAAGAGAAACTACTTTTGCAGTAGTAGCCCCACCCCCTTAAGGCGTATCTATTTCCCTTATGGGGAACTTATAACAGCCGCAGTCATTTTCGCAAAGTTTACGTCTTGCAGTGCCATTATGGAGTAAGTCCATGGGGCCATGGAAACGAAAAACAACAGAACATAACTACTACTACTCACATAGTGTGGCTGGCTGCGGTAGCTCAGTCGGATGCAGTCTGACTGGTGATAAGGAAACTCGGGTTCGATACCTACCGGGGTCGGCAACATTCTTTCGTGAAGATTGATCATGAAAACTTTTCTATGGTCATTCTCTCCCTTTCGCTGATTCACGAAGGGCAGGGGTCAGTTTTTGGCAACAGAATGTGCACTGAACTGGTAAACCGCTTACGGATAAGCCTGCTCAGGAAAAGCGTGGATAGGTACACTGACAGGCCCAAACATGACCCAAATCAGTGTTGACTGGGCCGTTAAATACAAATAAACACAACTTGCTAAGTTTACTTCACACAGATAGGAACAGATTTATATATTCTGAACATCTTTCGGTGCGCTGATAGCTCTAATATTACGTATATGTAAATGTTGGAAAGACAAAAAACGGTATTTTTTCCCCTCATTTATAAAGATCGCTGGGTGTAACGGGCCTCCGTGGCCTAGTGGATAAGAGTACTGACTCTTAATCATTAGGTCTCTCAACGCTGTAGGTTTGAGCATGGCTCAGGTCACATAATGAGAAGTTCTGCAACGGAAGGTCAGGAGGTTTTTCATCGAGTACTCCAATTTTTCGATCACCTCTGATTAACGATCGGCTTGATGTGAGTGAAATAATTTTGAAAGGATCGTAAAACCAAAAATTAACTAGAAATGTGTCATTACAACACAAACGGCCCGCCCAGGAGCCTACCTCACCCACCCCCCACCCCTCCCCCCACCCCATCCTTAGGTTATTGGCATAGGTTGGTGTATGGCTGATTAAACCTTGGAAAAATAACTATCAACATACCAAATAGGAACCCAATCCATCAAATGGTTTGGAAAATATGAGCTCTTACAAACGTTAACATTCAAAATTTCTAAGTCTGCAACCTTGACCTTAAGATCATGGGGCAGGGTGGGGTTATGGCTGAATGTAACTTTTGATCTGTATCTATGTTCATTCCAAATATGTAGCAAATCCATCACATGGTTCAGGAAATATGAAATCTCAAAAAGTATAATATAAACAATTTCTATGTCTGTGACCTTGACCTTGAGGTAAGGGGTGGGGGTATGGCTCAATGAAACTTTGGACCTGCAACTATTGTCATACCAAATATGAAGCAAATCCATTATAAAGTTTGGAAAATATAAGCTATTAACATACTTAAATTTGAAAATTTCTATATCTGCGGCCTTGACCTTGAAGTCATGGGCATGGGTGGGGTATTACTGAATAAAACTTTGGACCTGCATCTATCATCAAACCAAATATAAACCAAATGAATCATAAAAGTTCAAGTTCAACGTGTTACAAATACCTTAGCCCGAGTCTTCAACATTAAAAATTTTCTAAGTCTGTGACCTTGACCTTGTGGGGGTATTGCTGAATAAAAGTTTGGAACTATATGTATCATCATACCGGTTATGAACCAAATTCATTGCACGGTTTGGAAAATATGAACTCAAGTTCTACCTGGTACAAATACCTTAACCTGGGTCTTAAACATTAAAAATTTCAAAGTCTATGACCTTGACCTTGAGGTCATGGGTATGGATGGGGGTATTGCTGAATAAAACTTTTGACCTATATCTATCATCATACTAAATATAAACCAAATCCATTGAATGGTTTTGAAAATATGAGCTCAAGTTCTGCCTGGTACAAATACCTTAACCTGGGTCTTAAACGTTAGAAATTTCTAAGTTTGAGACCTTGACCTTGAGGTCACGGGTATGGGTGGGGGCATTGCTGAATAAAACTTTGGACCTATATATACCATCATACTAAATATAAACCAAATCTATTGCATGGTTTGGAAAATATGAGATAAAGTTCTACCTTGTACAAAAACCTTAACCTGAGTCTAACAGGATTACGTACGTACGTACGTGCACACTTTCGTACAGAAGGACGTACATTCGGACGCAAGTACGCACGTACTCACGGACGCACATACAGAACACTCTATGCCCCCGGCATCATCCGATGCGGGGGCATAAAAAGATCGCAGGGTGTGTAAAAACATTTCCATGTCTTTGCTACTAGAATTAACGTCAGTGCCAAGCTCGATATTTAGGGAGCGGAACAAAGTCATAACGTTGATGGGTCGTTGTTTATTGTTCTTGAGCCCAGCACAGCAATAGTTTCCGTTAAAAAACTTCATGACTACTAAGTGACCTGCCACCAGTTACAGACTGAGTTGTTAGAAGACTTTTTGGCGCATTCGATGGGAACTATTGTATCTGATAAGCCGAGAGTGGTGTTCTTTATTTCCACTCAATACTTGACGTTTTACTAATCAGTTTCTTTTACAATTAAATTGTGATCCAGAACGATATACAAAAGGATTGCAAATTTGAGGTTTTTGCGGAGGTATCGCTTAAAGAAACTGCCGAGGTTTAAGATACAGTCTGATTCGCAGTACTTTGTCTGGGCAGGCTTAGATCTTCCTAGGCGGTTCAGCAATACTTCAAAGTTCGGTCGATTTCAGCTCATGCAGTCCAATATATTGCCCCAAGGTCTGATCGGCCGGGAACAAGACAGTTCCCCGACAAGACAGTTCCCCGACTAGGTTTTTGGAGACAGTTCCCCAACACATTTGAAGACAGTTCCCCGACACTTTTGAAGACAGTTCCCCGACACTATTGTTCATAGTTAAATGACATGTTACTGATAATTATAATGGCAATTAGTTCCCAGACACTTTTAAAGACAGTTCCCCCACACTATTGTTCATAGTCTTAATGTCCTAATTGGCAATTGGTGATAATAAAGGCTAAGTGATCATTGTGAATAGATTAAGTATACCTGTGATTTGGAGAGGCAATGTCTTTCTGTGCCGGGGAATTGTCTTAAGATATATTAGTTATTATTTGCACGTTTCTTGCTATGGCAACTATATATTAATGAGTTGCCTGAAATTTCCTCGTTGTTTTCAAGACAATTCGCCGACATTTGTTCTGACGATGATCTGTCTCGAAGTCTAAGCCAGAGAAGAGGTAATGATCTATACTTTAATAATATTTATTTAAAACAAAAACTTTGAACTCAGCTACAGTTTTCAAATGTTTATTATATGGACAAATTACAATTAGAAATATACTATTGCGTTTCCTAGAAGACATTTTTGTTTTGTTTAAATGTGTGCAGGTTCATTAACTGAACATGCTAGTTTCCTTAATTTTAGGTGTATTCATTACACTTATTGATAATGGTATCAAGTATAAGCTTTTATTTTATACATGTAAAAGTTTGTCCGGGGAACTGTCTTCAAAATATTGATGAACACATAATAACTATCAATTATGATAATCATCATGATCATTCAAAGGTCATTTGACTTTGAACAATAGTGTCGGGGAACTGTCTTCAAAAGTGTCGAGGAACTGTCTTCAAATGTGTCGGGGAACTGTCTCAAAAAACCGTGTCGGGGAACTGTCTCGATTCCGATCGGCCCCCGTCCATCGGGGATTGAAGAAATAGATTTGGCTGCATGATGCTTCCACGCAGTGCTGATACCGACCGCACATAAGTAGTGTTAAATCGCCTAGAAGTTCTAAGCCTGCCCAGGAAAAGTGGCTCGAGTCGGACCGTTCATGCATTTCAACCATTTAGTTTCATTGGGCGACAGGGCTTTAGAAGGAGTTTTATCTGCCCGTTTTATCTCAGTACTGAGTAAAAGTCCCACAAAATTGGAAGCAATGTCTCAAAAAAGACTCATACAGTGTTAACAGGGACGTTAACAACAAATGGAATAGATAACCAAGGCCCTATAGAAGGCCTGGTGATGACTTAGGAAAAATCTTTTTATACGCCCGTTTGAAAAACAACAACAACAACAAAAGAAAAACGGTCGTATTAAGTTATGGGGTTAGTGTCCGTCCGCCGTTCGTAAACTTTTTTTTCGTTTCCGTATAACTCCTACTATACAGTTTTCATCCGATCAAGCCTAAAATGTGTATGTAGTAAGGCTAAGATGTGAAGATGTGCCTTAAGTTTCGAGAATTACTGTTCACCAAATATTAACAGAGTTATGATCCTTTGAAAAATTCGGTTGACATTTTCGTTTGGTTAAGTTTTGTGCTATACATGTGTAAACCATATGTAAGTTACATTTAGTTTAAACTTGCCATGGCGTTAAACAATTTGCCACAGAATACTCATCACTACCTGCCCTTCCTGATACCAAGGTCACAGACTTCGAAATTTTATATTCACGTTTTGTATTAAAGTTTATTATTTTTATTCAAAAAAATGCATTAAGTGGGATAATGATATCAGCTGGCTCAAATCAGTATGTAGACTGACAAGACCAAACCTATTGGATGCTTTTTGAAAGCAGCCAACTTGTTTATGAAGGGTATTGCAGTTATGGCCATCACTAGCTTGTCTTCTTACAGACTGTTATTTATGCAGCTTTTGTTCAGTGTTTGATTTGTGGTTTAACCTCCTCGTCAACACTGTAAAGATCATTTGGAGACGTTGCTTCCAATTTTGTGGGACATTTACCCGACATTGAATTGAAATTATATCTCAAGCCCTGCCACGCCCCCCCCCCCCCCACTAAAAAAACAATAGTGTTTATAAGCATGGACGGGCCCGACTCGCACCGCTATGCCTGGGCAGGCTTAGATCCTCTAAGCGGTTTACCACTACTCGTGTGCGGGTCGGTTTCAGCTCTGCGTGGAAGCATCATGCAGCCCATATATTTCTTAAAGCCCCGATGGGCGGCGGCCGTCATTTATGCAGCTAATCATTGGAATACCAACTGTGATCAAAGTCATTGAGTAGCGCCCATTGGCAAGCCGAAATTCCATAGAAGGCTAATATGGGCCCCGTCAAGCGATTTAGGTACTTATCGCCTATGCGAGCAGCGAAGGTTCAGGCGAGCCTGCGCATCCGCGCAGTCTCACCAGAACCTTCACTGCTCGCCCATACAAGCATTGAATCAAGAGGAACCTTCAGACAGAAAGCCATATCCCTGGCCCCTCTGAATGGCTGCGCATGCGCAGTTAAAATTTATCATGACGGAATGCTCGAAGACACAAATTCGCTTGGCGGGGCTCATATGATCAGCGAAGATGCTGATCAGAGTGATCTGAGTCCTTGCTGGGCCCGCTGGCCGTACTGTAGATTTTATCGTATTTATGTTCATTTGTAATGAAGATATGAGCAAGGAAAGAAATGGGTCCACTTACACAGCCTTAAAGTCAAACTCCACTATGCCATCTCTTGGCCGAGTAAACTGTATTTCAGCTTTTTCTAGTTTCATATCCGCATTCGATGGGTGTAATCCTGTCATCATAACGTGCATAGTTTTCCCAAGAATCTGCAAGAAAAGACATAAGTCTCCGTTTTTTGTTCGATTTGAGGTTTAACGTCCCCGTCAACACTGTAAATGTCATTTTGGAGACGTTGCTTCCAATTTTGTGGGGGTTTTACCCGACATTGAAATATATAGGGTTTATAACGTGGATGGACCGACTCGCACCGCTTTGCCTTGGCAGGCTTAGATCCTCAAAGCGGTTTACGAGTATACTCATGTGCGGGCCGGATTCAGCTCTGTGTAGAAGCATCATGCAGCCCATATATTTCTTCAAGCCCCGATGGGCGGGGGCGTCATAAGTCTCAGTAATGTCTTTTTCTTAATGTGTGGATGTTTCATGAGGTCCGCGTGTATTAAGGGGAATCGGAACACCTTCAGGGGAGGCAACTCCTGCAAAACCATGTCAATAGGAGTCAACTCTTAAAGGAAAGAATTTGCTTATGTGGAGCAAATTCTTTCCTTTAAGAGTAGACCCCTTTTTAACGCCCCCGCCCATAGGGGCTCGAAGAAATATATGGCCTGCATGATGCTTCCACGCAGAGCTTAATCCGGCCCGCACACTAGTACTGGTAAACCGCTTAGCAGATCTAAGCCTGTCCAGGAACCGCGGTGCGAGGCGGACCATCCATTTTATCTCCATGTCGGGTAAAAGTCCCACAAAATTGGAAGCAACGTCTCAAAAATGACCATTAAGTGCTGTCGGGGTTTAAACCTCAAATCAAACAAAAGACCCCTTTTTCAGCGGTACAGGCTTATAGAAAAGCGATCAGAAAGTCCCGAAAGTTGTCTCCCTTTGAAAAATGGAGGAAAAATCTGCCAAATCTGCCAGGTGTTCCCATTCCCCTTAATTAGGTCACAGAGTAAGTCACCAAGTCAAATGCCATGTTTATGAGTAAAGGCTGTTTTTGCAGGGGTAGAAGAAATACGTAAAACACATTTTTTTTATAAACACATCACGAAAACGTGCCTATATAATTTTGACCCCCTTGAACCCCACTTTTATATTGTAAAACTGGGGTTTACAGGGCTTAACTATTTTTTCTTTTTAAATGAGGCGGTTCTAACGTGTACCCACAATCTATATTTAGAGCAGAAATAAGAAAAATATCACAATTTTTCGGCTTAAAATTTTCACTTTTTGGCAGTACATTTTACCATGTATTAGTATAGGCCCGTTTTAGTAATGAGAAAGCAAGCCAGTATAACTTTTTTATTTGGTGTGTGTGTTGGGAGGGGGGGGGGGGGTGTTGGGGTGGGAGGGGGGTTGTCTCATCTACATCTATACTGTTTGCATAGGTATCATTCAGGGCTGATGTAAAATGTAAACATTCACTTACCTTATTGTTGAATACGCTCATCGGCATAAGCCCCAGGCGCCTGGGTAATCTTAGCAAGGATGTGCCCTGTGCTTCAGAATCAGCTGTTGCATATCCAGCCATTGCAAGGATGAGGACGAACACAACGAAAGCAGGCATTCTTGTATACCTTCGCTCAGAACATAGACTAAACATACACAGTAAAATTCCTATATTAAGACCGCCTTTTGGACTCTTCAAAAGTGGTCTTAAAGACTTTAAGACCACTTTTGGACTGTTCAAAAGTGGTCTTAAAGACCACTTTTGAACAATCCAAAAGGTGGTGCCTGACCAGAGGACACTGCGGGCAAAAAACACAAAGAAAGATTAAGTGCAGCCTTCAAAATAAGCTTTACAAAGCAGAATTAGTCTTAATTTTAGGTGGTCTTAATATCGAAATTTTCACTGTACAAGTGTATGGGCCTGCACAAGCGTTAAAACCTTTTAACTGCAGAACTCCAGTTCAACCTTTTATATACGTTACATGTATCTCGACGCGGTCACTTCCGGGGTAACTCGTATGTTAATTACCTGACGCACAGGCTTGAGCATGCGTCTCCGCCATAAAAATGAGTGCCGCATATTTACCAAGATAAAGTTTATAACCTTTTTATTACATACCAAAAGGTTTCTAAAAGAGCCTAAAAATGGAAAAAAAAAAATTACATTCCCAGTGCATTTTACAGAAATATAAATCAAAGCACTGATGGCTGACAAGATAATCAAAAATGTTTAGCCCCGCCCATCGGGCTTGAAGAAATATATGGGCTGCATCCCAGCCAGCAAAGAATGCCGGACCAACGTCGGGCCGATAGCGGTACGACGTGGTAACGTCGTACCGCTATCGGCCCGACGTTGGCCCGTGGTTTGTGCTGACAGGGATGATGCTGTCACGCAGAGCTGAAACCGACCCGCACACGAGTACTGGTAAACCGCTTAGAGGAAGCGGTGCGAGTCGGACCATGCTTATAAACCCTATTGGTTTCTTTGGGCGATAGGGCTTGAGATGTCAGTTCATTTCAATGTCGTGTAAAAGCCCCACAAAATTGCAAGCAACCTCTCCAAAATGACCTTTTCAGTGTTGACGGGGACGTTAAACCTCAAATCAAACAAACAACAATCAAAAATGCAATTGTTGTTTGTTTGTTTGCTTGTTTGCTTGTTTGCTTGCTTTCCTCCAATAATTCGTCCCATAACGATAACGCGTACCGAAAACCTCTCACCCTGGGTCCTAATTTGACCTTATGGTCAAAATATTACCTGTACTATATTCTACTAATCATGCCCTTCAATTTGATATGCCACATGACTATGTTCCAAAAATCTTAAATTTTGACCCTTTGACCCCTCCCCAGGGCCTCAATCTGACCCCAGGGTCAAAATTTTACTTGTAGTTTATTCTACTCATTATCCCCTTCATATAGATATGCAACATGACTATGTTCTGAAAAACTTTAATTTTGACCCCCGACCCCACCCCCCACCCCCCCCAAGTCCGACCCCCAGGGCATGACCTAGGGGTCAAAGCCAAAATCCCGTTCAATATGTTTTACTTTTTTCATAACTAAATACATGTGCAAAGTTTGGCATCAAAATCTTCAAAATTGACTTTGTAATTGAATTTTATTGATATTTGACCTTTTGACCCCTCCCCAGGGCCCCTGGGGGCGGCGTCAAAAATGAACGTGATGTTGCGCAAGCTATTAATGTAAGCAACTCACATACCGAATTTGGTTGGATTCCGGACAACGGTTTAGGAGGATATCGCCGGACAGACAGACGGACGGACAGACAGACGGAGGCTATAACAATATCCCCACTTTTCTTCGAAAAACGTGGGGATAATAATACATTGTCGACTAATTACTTTAAAACGAATATTTCCAAAAAATACAAAACCCTAATTTTCTTTTAGTAAATGATCATTTATTTTTTTAAACATTAATTTCAAGCTACTGTGAATAGTAACTGTGTGGACTTAGGCAATTTTCGACCGAAAAGTTCAATAGTGCAACTCGGTTCTAGCGCAATTTTACTAATACGGGGAGGCAAAAAGATAAAATGTCAGAATAGTCTAACTTATATCTTTGTAAAGTTTGGAAATTTCACTATCTGGATCCAACAGAATTTAAAACTTTACAAAATTAATATAAGAATGAATCTAGTCCAAAATCGGTTAGATACATGTTTTCGCTATTTTTAATGACACCATTAAGGGAAAATACAGGGCTGTAACTAAATACAATAGGGAAGCAAGAAGATCTTTTCCAAATCAGACAAAAATACATCAATAGAAAGCTCTTGGGATTTTCTACAAAAATATAACAAAACTTCAATTCTACATTTAAATGTAATAAAGTTATAAAGGTGTATATGAAGTTTTCCCTATAAAGCTAATGCAAATCGGTTATCATTTCATACAGGTAGCATGATTGTCAGCATGTGTCACGGAAAACCAATAATTATCGGCAATCTCCGGTGAATGTTACATAAAGTCCCACATGCATAGTATGTTATAAAGCCAGGCTGAGCCTCAGGTCTTGCATCAAAGATGCGCTTATGCATGATTAGCACATGAAAAGAAGATCTGCTTGTTGGTTTGTTTGGTTTGAGGTTTAACATCCCCGTCAGCACTGTAAAGGTCATTTTGGAGACGTTGCTTCCAATCATGATTTTGTGGGACGTTTATCCGACATTGAGATGAAAAGATATCTCAAGCCCTGAAGCCCAATAAAACCAATAGGGGTTATAAGCATGGACATTCCGACACGCACCGCTTTGCCTCTAAGCGGTTTACCAGTACTCGTGTGCAGGTCGTGGAAGCATCATGCAGCCCATCTATTTCTTCAAGCCCCGATGGGTGGGGCCGCATGAAAAGAAGATGGAATATGTGTTAATTTGACTGTAACTAATGTTAACGCATTGGTCATGCCCAGATAGCCTTCAAGACTATCTGATTGATGTCATATTTACACTGGTGATCTTACATGACTGTTCATGTATTATTGAATTTATTAAACAAGTTGAGAAAAAGGGATAAAATGCGAGGCGAAGCCTCGCATTTTATCCTTTTTCCTCAACGAGTTTAATGAATTTAATAATAGAAGAGCACAAATGCAAGATTCTAGGTATGATATAACATTTAAAACACATTTTACTCACGATATGTTTACAATTCTAACACTAGTCGCCTATATAGCTAATAGATAAATCTGGTGATATATTGAGTGATAAATCACTAGGCGGAAGAGTGCGTCGCGAAGAGTTTCATGACTTCATTCATTGTTACCTTGACGTTAGATTGTGTAACGTCGTTTTCTTGTATCAGAAATGTTATGAAAACGTGTAATCGCATGTGATACAGTCAGTTATATTGTCGGGATAACTTCACACAACAGTGTAAGGTAGGGAGAATCTGAAGGAATCAACAGCATTCTCATCGACTTTTAGTATGTTAGAATCGAAATAGATCAGCTCTAATGTCGTGATTTATTGAGTGATATATCACAGCTTGTAGGTCAGTTGTAAGTAGTACGCGCTCGTGATTTGATCTACATTACACCTCCACAATAAATCACTGCTAGAGCTGATCTATTTCTTAAATAAATGCCAATATTCTGCCATCAGTATATCAACGCAACGTCGTTATGGACGTCGTACGTGTTGCGTTACGTGACATATCTAACTCGTTTGCATACCGGTATTTAACCCTTTTTGTACCAAATGGAATCTTCCACCTTATATATGGCAGGAGTCCATTTCGAAATTTAGGGGTCTCAGGTTGTGTTTTCTACGAAATTAATTCTGAAAATGCCTGAACTTTTTGCAAACAGTATAGGCCCCGATCAGACGCCGCGTTCTGCGGCGTCTGATTGAAGCCCCGCACTGTTTGCCAAGGTACCCCTTTAGGGGTTTCTGGTACTGAATGGGTTAATCCACTAATAGATTACCAAATTTCAAGGTGCAAATTCAAATTTAAAATTTTCTTGGCGTTATATTATGTTACATTCTCATACGCGACGTCATATGATAAAACATGACCCACAAGGGTTGTCGTGTCGTTAAACCCGACAAAATGAGCTTCCACTGTTATAATGTGCTTATCTCTTTCAGTAAATTTAAAAAAAAATGGATAACTAACATGCAAAAACTCCCGCTGGCGATGCTGAGTAAGGTAGCGGACAGCATCAGGCCCCGAGGTTATAAAACATTTTCATGCTCAACTCAGCGGAGCATAAAACTTGTGTTGCTCATAAAATTTAAAATACTAAGAAGTTGAGCGATTTTTCTTTCTCAGATAGCAGAGAATTCTATTTGTCCTGCTCACAAATTTTAAAATGCCAACAATTGTTGTCCTGCTCACAAATTTTAAAATGCCAACAATTGTTGGCATTTTAAATTTTGTGAGCAGGACAAATTTCATGCTCAAGTAAGCTGAGCAAGAAAAAAGTTTTATAACCTCGCGGCCAGGATAAAAAAGGCCATGTACAAAACATCTTTAAACCCCATTTTATAAACAGAAAGTGGTTTGGTTTTTTGGTTGTTTTGGTTTTACGGCCCTTTCAAGATTATTTCACTCATATCGAGGCCATCGTTAATCAGAGATGGGCGAAAACCGGAGTACCCGGAGAAAAACCACCTGACCTTCCGTTGCAGAACTTGGAGTCTCACATATGACCCGAGGGAGGCTCGAACCACAGCGGTGATAGACCTAATGATCAAGAGTCAGCGCTCTTAACCACTAGGCCACGGAGGCCCGTTAAATAAACAGAAAGTGGGGTTAACGGGGGGTATTGATTATTTTCCTTACTTGATTGTTGGTGCTTGTACTCATTAGACCCACCCCATCAAAATCTATAACATTATCTGTTTGTTACATGTCAGTTAGCTAAATGATATAAATGTGTATCATAAATAACGTCACGCACGTTTTCACGTCATTCCGACGTTGATAACGTCACTTTTAGCACCTACGCAACGTTAATAATGCACGCGACGCCAGACGAACTAAACAATGCGACCATTGTTTCAGTGAATGCAAATTGCAAGTGAACGATTTGATCAAGTAACATTCCAACACGTCCAAGCTGTTTTCACGATTACACTTAGGGGATAACTGTATTGAAAAATGTCATCTGAGGAGGTAAATCGGAGGTTTTACGGTCGGAATTTCGTTTTACGGCGACGCGTCAGCGGAGCCGTAAACTGACGTAATTTGCGACCGTAAAACCGACGATTCACCTCCCAGAATGACAATTTTCAATACAGTTATCCCTATTCTAATGCACTTTTTTGTGTGTTATTTTAAAAATTGTAATATTTTGCACAAAACGACAAGTGCTGTGAGCTGCGTAAAACCAAATGTCAGCCATTGATAAGCGACGTTACGTGATGACGTCGAATTTCCGACAGTATATCACAGAATATACTGTCGCAAATTTTTGACGTTATCCAATCAGACGTCGCGTTACATGCGCAAGTGCATAGAGGATGTTTGATTTTTACAGTGTAAAATCGAATTTTATTTCACCGAATGAACACCAGAACCAGTATTTTCACGAGTGGCGCAGCCACGAGTGAAAATACTAGTTTTGGTGTTCATGGGTGAAATAAAATTTGATCTTACACTAAAAAAAAACAATTTTTCTGTTTCTTACATGCGGCAATATTTAGCTTCACTAATCGCGTCACTCACCCTCAGAGAAAACTAACTTTATTCCTGGTCTTTCTCGTCAATTTGGTGGTGCCCAACGTATGTAATGGGTATAATATTAGGGGTAAAGTAAAAGTTTGCACCTGACAAATAGCCTGGGATGGCATTTCTGTGAATGGTTACTGAAGTAATTTAAAGATTTGTTTCCCAAAGACGCTGCAGACAGATCTAACGTCGCGCGAAAAAATACGTGACGTCAGCGTCGAAAATGACGTCATTTACGTCCTCGTAACGCGTGAACGGGCTTAGCGTCAATTCTAATACAGTTCATTAATTTTTAATCATCTGGCAATGGGAAGACTGACCACAGAATTAGATTTCGAGAAAAATGTAGTCCCAAACAGTGAAAAATAAAATTGATATCAGTCACTGTTTGAAACAGTGACAATATCGTTTTCGATTTCACTGAGAAATCTCTTTCTTGCACACCAGACAAGGAAATCCGCGATTTTACCCTGGGATAGAAATTTATGTTTTGACCCTGGTGTTCCGACCCAAAATCGAATATAATCGCGTCTTTGATAAATACACTTGTTGATTACGACCGTGTGTGCGCCGTCGTTAAGGTTGACGTCATGCACGATCCGTGACGTCAATAAACATTCCTGCAGTGTCAACACAATATGGCGGACGTTGGTAACCGAAGTGACTGCAGCATTGAAATTCCGCGCTAAGAAATGGAAGGTATGCAAGAAAAAGAATCCAATATGGATGTGAGGGGTGGATAGAAAAATCCGTCCCTCGGGATCACTGTCCGTCATCACTCGGCAAGCCTCGTGATGCCGGACAGTGACCCTTGGGACGGATTTTTCTATCTACTCCTCACACTCATATAAGATTCTTATAATATTTCATCGAAAAGATGTAAGAAAATCAATATTTTACCCAGCAAGGAGCTCTTGACCCAGTCTTAATCTTCGCGAAATCCTCATGGCGACGGCTCACGCTTTAAATACTGTTAAACGCGTATAAGAAACAGAAAATTTGATTTTTTTTTCTTTCAGTGTAAGATCAATTTTTATTTCACTCATGAACATAGAGCTACTTCTTTTTGTGTTCATTCGGTGAAATAAACATCGATCTCAAATGTCGTCTATATGTGTTTTTTTTTTTTTTTTTTTTTTTTTTTTCATTTTGACTCTACGGCCCTTTCATGATTATTTCCTTTATTTCGAGCCTATCGTTAATCAGAGGTGGGCGAAAACCGGAGTAGGCCTACCCAGAGAAAAAGCACCTGACCTTTCGTTGTAGAACTTGGCGTCAATATTTTTATTATTATAATTTTTTTAATAATAATACTAATACTAATACTAATACTACTACTAATAATAATAATAATGAAGTATATATGGATACATGTATGTATTATTAAGATGCGCCAGGGAACAGCATTTCATAAATTTCCAAATTTACATGTGCATCCAACATCTTCGCATCAGCCGTGGTCTTTCCAAGATTCCTGGAGAGGTTGTTGAAACGTGTGACTCTGTTTGCATTGGAGTTTAACGGCCCTGTCAACACTATTTAGGTTATTTCGAGCCGGACAGTTTTCCCTGGGCTGGTTTATACGTAAGAGATTAACCAGTACAGTCCACATTCTTTCGCTGCCATTCTTGAATCAGCGGAAGGGAGAGAACGATCGTAGAAAAGAGTTCATGAGCAATCTCCACGAACGAATGTGGCCGACCCTGGCGGGTATTCGAACTCGTGACCGTGAATACCGCGCAGCCAACTAAGCCGCCGTGGCCGCCTGACACCGGCAAGCGATGGTGAAACAAGGACAAAGGTATGCTTGCGGGTTATAAATGTCCGATATACATTCATATAAATTGATGTTATCAACTTTTAAACTCCATTAATTGCTATTTGAGCCGCATTTTGAGAAGACCTGGTTTATGTCATTTGCGAAATAGAAAAAAAAAAGATGCACACCACGTGAACAAGTCCGTGATATGGATACCCGCCCCCACTTTATATAGAGAAAACTGGGGTTTACGGGGGTAAACATTATTTTTCTTATTTTTGCTCCAAGACATACGCTGTGGGTGCTCGTTAGAACCGCCTCAATGAGGCGGTTCTAACGAGCACCCACAACCTATGTTTGCAGTATTTATAAGAAAAAATTCTCGGATTTTCATCATAAATGGTCATTTTGGAGATGTGAAAAAATGCACTATGTTGCAAGGGTGTGTTATCGAAATGAGATCAGACTGCGCTTCTGCCCAGTCTGTTCAGCACTTTTTTCTGCTGTTTAGATAGTAGATTACATTGTATCTCTAGTTTCTACATCTAGAATTTTGTGAAGTCGGTGAGTATGTAGACTTATAATGTCTGTTGAAATGAGACTTTTTTATTAAGTTATCCTTAGACAAAAAATAAAAATATACTTCCCCAGTTCCCCTTACTAATTAAATCTCTCTCTCTGTCTCTCTCTCTTGAGCCCTATTTCTAGATGTTAGACAGCATAAAACAAAATCTAGCCTAGCATGATGGCATCAGATAAAATGTGGCAAGCATGGACAAAACCATCAACATCTAGGACTGATATCAGTCTCGTGAGTATGATACCTAATCAAAACCGGAAGACAGGCTTTGTCGCAAGTGTAGGCTCCCATAAATCATCCTTAAAGACAGGAAGGTGAATTTGGTGTGATTTTCGTTTTTCGTTTTTCGATATTCATTTTCAGGTGAAGTTGGTTTGATTTTCGTTTTTCGTTTTTCGATATTCATTTTCAGGTGAAGTTGGTTTGATTTTCGTTTTTCATTTTTCGATATTCATTTTCAGGTGAAGTTAGTTTGATTTTCGTTTTTCGTTTTTCGATATTCATTTGCAGGGGAATTTGTTTTGATTTTCGTTTTTCGTTTTTCGATATTCGAATTGAGGCCGAATATCGTATTTTGACATTCAAAATCCTAGTTTGGCATTCGATTTGGCGAAGAAAATCGTATTTTGACATTCAAAATCCTATTTTGACATTCGATTTGGCAAAGAAAATCGTATTTTGACATTCAAAATCCTAGTTTGACATTCGATTTGGCGCTGAATATCGTATTTTGACATTCAAAATCCTAGTTTGACATTCGATTTGGCGAAGAAAATCGTATTTTGACATTCAAAATCCTAGTTTGACATTCGATTTGGCGAAGAAAATCATATTTTGACATTCAAAATCCTAGTTTGACATTCGATTTGGCGAAGAAAATCGTAGTTTGACATTCAAAATCCTAGTTTGACATTCGATTTGGCGAAGAAAATCGTAGTTTGACATTCAAAATCCTAGTTTGACATTCGATTTGGCGCTGAATATCGTATTTTGACATTCAAAATCCTAGTTTGACATTCGATTTGGCGAAGAAATTCGTATTTTGACAATCAAAATCCTAGTTTGACATTCGATTTGGCGAAGAAAATCGTATTTTGACATTCAAAATCCTAGTTTGACATTCGATTTGGCGAAGAAAATCGTATTTTGACATTCAAAATCCTAGTTTGACATTCGATTTGGCGAAGAAAATCGTAGTTTGACATTCAAAATCCTAGTTTGACATTCGATTTGGCGAAGAAAATCGTATTTTGACATTCAAAATCCTAGTTTGACATTCGATTTGGCGAAGAAAATCGTAGTTTGACATTCAAAATCCTAGTTTGACATTCGATTTGGCGCTGAATATCGTAGTTTGACTTTCAAAATCCTAGTTTGACATTCGATTTGGCGAAGAAAATCGTATTTTGACATTCAAAATCCTAGTTTGACATTCGATTTGGCGAAGAAAATCGTAGTTTGACATTCAAAATCCCTAGTTTGACATACGATTTGGCGAAGAAAATCGTAGTTTGACATTCAAAATCCTAGTTTGACATTCGATTTGGCGAAGAAAATCGTAGTTTGACATTCAAAATCCTAGTTTGACATTCGATTTGGCGAAGAAAATCGTATTTTGACATTTAAAATCCTAGTTTGACATTCGATTTGGCGAAGAAAATCGTATTTTGACATTCAAAATCCTAGTTTGACATTCGATTTGGCGAAGAAAATCGTATTTTGACATTCAAAATCCTAGTTTGACATTCGATTTGGCAAAGAAAATCGTAGTTTGACATTCAAAATCCTAGTTTGACATTCGATTTGGCGAAGAAAATCGTAGTTTGACATTCAAAATCCTAGTTTGACATTCGATTTGGCGCTGAATATCGAATTTTACATTCAAAATCCTAGTTTGACATTCGATTTGGCGAAGAAAATCGTATTTTGACATTCAAAATCCTAGTTTGACATTCAATTTGGCGCTGAATATCGTATTTTGACATTCAAAATCCTAGTTTGACATTCGATTTGGCGAAGAAAATCGTAGTTTGACATTCAAAATCCTAGTTTGACATTCGATTTGGCGAAGAAAATCGTAGTTTGACATTCAAAATCCTAGTTTGACATTCGATTTGGCGAAGAAAATCGTAGTTTGACATTCAAAATCCTAGTTTGACATTCGATTTGGCGCTGAATATCGTATTTTGACATTCAAAATCCTAGTTTGACATTCGATTTGGCGAAGAAAATCGTATTTTGACATTCAAAATCCTAGTTTGACATTCGATTTGGCGAAGAAAATCGTAGTTTGACATTCAAAATCCTAGTTTGACATTCGATTTGGCGAAGAAAATCGTAGTTTGACATTCAAAATCCTAGTTTGACATTCGATTTGGCGAAGAAAATCGTATTTTGACATTCAAAATCCTAGTTTGACATTCGATTTGGCGATGAAAATCGTAGTTCGACATTCAAAATCCTAGTTTGACATTCGATTTGGCGAAGAAAATCGTAGTTTGACATTCAAAATCCTAGTTTGACATTCGATTTGGCGTAGAAAATCGTAGTTTGACATTCAAAATCCTAGTTTGACATTCGATTTGGCGCAGAATATCGTATTTTGACATTCAAAATCCTAGTTTGACATTCGATTTGGCGAAGAAAATCGTATTTTGACATTCAAAATCCTAGTTTGACATTCGATTTGGCGAAGAAAATCGTAGTTTGACATTCAAAATCCTAGTTTGACATTCGATTTGGCGAAGAAAATCGTAGTTTGACATTCAAAATCCTAGTTTGACATTCGATTTGGCGAAGAAAATCGTATTTTGACATTCAAAATCCTAGTTTGACATTCGATTTGGCGAAGAAAATCGTATTGTGACATTCAAAATCCTAGTTTGACATTCGATTTAGCGAAGAAAATCGTAGTTTGACATTCAAAATCCTAGTTTGACATTCGATTTGGCGAAGAAAATCGTAGTTTGACATTCAAAATCCTAGTTTGACATTCGATTTGGCGAAGAAAATCGTATTTTGACATTCAAAACCCTAGTTTGACATTCGATTTGGCGAAGAAAATCGTAGTTTGACATTCAAAATCCTAGTTTGACATTCGATTTGGCGAAGAAAATCGTAGTTTGACATTCAAAATCCTAGTTTTACATTCGATTTGGCGAAGGAAATCGTAGTTTGACATTCAAAATCCTAGTTTGACATTCGATTTGGCGAAGAAAATCGTATTTTGACATTCAAAATCCTAGTTTGACATTCGATTTGGCGAAGAAAATCGTAGTTTGACATTCAAAATCCTAGTTTGACATTCGATTTGGCGAAGAAAATCGTAGTTTGACATTCAAAATCCTAGTTTGACATTCGATTTGGCGAAGAAAATCGTAGTTTGACATTCAAAATCCTAGTTTGACATTCGATTTGGCGAAGAAAATCGTATTTTGACATTCAAAATTCTAGTTTGACATTCGATTTGGCGAAGAAAATCGTATTTTGACATTCAATATCCTAGTTTGACATTCGATTTGGCGAAGAAAATCGTATTTTGACATTCAAAATCCTAGTTTGACATTCGATTTGGCGAAGAAAATCGTAGTTTGACATTCAAAATCCTAGTTTGACATTCGATTTGGCGAAGAAAATCGTATTTTGACATTCAAAATCCTAGTTTGACATTCGATTTGGCGAAGAAAATCGTATTTTGACATTCAAAATCCTAGTTTGACATTCGATTTGGCGAAGAAAATCGTAGTTTGACATTCAAAATCCTAGTTTGACATTCGATTTGGCGCTGAATATCGTATTTTGACATTCAAAATCCTAGTTTGATATTCGATTTGGCGAAGAAAATCGTATTTTGACATTCAAAATCCTAGTTTGACATTCGATTTGGCGAAGAAAATCGTATTTTGACATTCAAAATCCTAGTTTGACATTCGATTTGGCGAAGAAAATCGTATTTTGACATTCAAAATCCTAGTTTGATATTCGATTTGGCGAAGAAAATCGTAGTTTGACATTCAAAATCCTAGTTTGACATTCGATTTGGCGCTGAATATCGTATTTTGACATTCAAAATCCTAGTTTGACATTCGATTTGGCGAAGAAAATCGTATTTTGACATTCAAAATCCTAGTTTGACATTCGATTTGGCGAAGAAGATCGTATTTTGACATTCAAAATCCTAGTTTGACATTCGATTTGGCGAAGAAAATCGTAGTTTGACATTCAAAATCCTAGTTTGACATTCGATTTGGCGAAGAAAATCGTATTTTGACATTCAAAATCCTAGTTTGACATTCGATTTGGCGAAGAAAATCGTAGTTTGACATTCAAAATCCTAGTTTGACATTCGATTTGGCGAAGAAAATCGTATTTTGACATTCAAAATCCTAGTTTGACATTCGATTTGGCGAAGAAAATCGTAGTTTGACATTCAAAATCCTAGTTTGACATTCGAATTTGGTCCGAATATCGTATTTTGAAATTCAAAATCCTATTCTGACATTCTATTTGGCTGTACTGGGCCCCTTTGAGCGTGACCTTGATCCCCAAGGTCAAAGGTCAAAAAGTAGGACATGGGCATATCTTCTAAACCGTTGGGAGTTACACTTCTGAAACTTGGTCATTGGATGGTCCTTGGAATTTAGAGTGTACTGGGCCCCTTTGAGCGTGACCTTGATCCTCAAGGTCAAAGGTCAAAAAGTAGTACATGGTCATATCTTCTAAACCGTTGGAATAACACTTCTGAAACTTGGTCATTGGATGGTCCTTGGAATGTAGAATGTACTGGGCCCCTTTGAGTGCATGCTTGGCACCAAGGTCAAAGGTCAAAAAGTAGGACATGGTCATATCTTCTAAACCGTTGGCGTTACACTTTTGAAATTTGGTCATTGGATAGTCCTTGAAATGTAGGGTGTACTGGGCCCCTTTGAGTATGACTTTGACCCCCAAGGTCAAAGGTCAACAACTAGGACATGTTGATATCTTCTAAACCGTTGGAGTTACATTCCTGAAACTTGGTCATTAGATGGTCCTTAGAATGTCGAGTGTACTGGGCCCTTTTGAGTGTGACTTTGATCTCCAAAGTCACGGGTCAAAAAGGAGGACATGGTCATATCTTCTTAACCGGTGGAGTTACACTTCTGAAACTTGGCCATTGGATTGTCATTGGAATGTATGGTGTACTGGGCCCCTTTAAGTGTGACCTTGACCCCCAAGGTCAAAGGTCAAAAAGCTGGCCATGGTCAGATCTTCTAAACCTTTGGAGTTACAATTCTGAAACTTGGTCATTGGATGGTCTTTGGAATTCGGAGTGTAGTATCCAAATTATGATTTGACCCCCTAGGGTTATGTAGAGCCGATCGTCCGCTTCAGAAGGGCGAAAATTGTGTTTTGTATTTAACAGAGAGAGAGAGAGAGAGAGAGAGAGAGAGAGAGAGAGAGAGAGAGAGAGAGAGAGAGAGAGAGAGAGAGAGAGAGAGAGAGAGAGAGTTCAACAAGTATAGTAACGTAACAACACAAAGGACACACTCAAATGAGTCGCCCTCGTCCACCGGGGACTGAAGAAATAGATGAGCTACATGATGCTCCCACGCAGAGCTGAATCCGACCGCATACGAATACTGGTAAACCGCTTAGACGATCTAAGCCTGCCCAGGCAAAGCGGTACGGACCATGCTTATAAACATCGGACGACAGGCTTTTAGACGTCATTTTATCTCAATGTCGGGTAAAACTCACACAAAATCGGAAACAACGCCTCCAAAATGACCTATATTAAGTCCCCACCCATCGAGGCTTAAAGAAATATATGGGCTGCACGATGCTTCCACGCAGAGCTGATCGCGACCGAACATTAGTACTGGTAATCTGCTTAGAAGGCCTAAGCCTGCCCAGGAAAACTGCTGCGAGTCGGCCCGACCATGCATATAAACCCTTTTGGTTTTATATGACGGCAGGGATTGAGAAGTCATTTCATCTCAATTTTGGGTAGAAGTCCCACAAAATGGGAAGCAACGTCTTCAAAATGACCTAAATAGTGTTGACGGGGACGTTAAACCTCAAATCAAACACAATGACCTATACAGTGTTGACGGGGACGTTAAACCTCAAATCAAACAAAAAAAACACTCCAGTGCGGTGTCTGATTATGCTCGTTGATTATAGATGATTTTCTAGTGTTCGTTCGAACCAGACTTTTTGTCTGAATCCTTGACCAACGTCTAAGCAACGTCGCATCAACATGAACACGAATACGACGCTGCAAAGAAGATACAGTTTTAACTTGACAAATTCATATATTTAAGGTCAATGTCACCCAAATCAAATAAAATATTTTAAGTGGCAATGATATATCGAACCAAGTTCGACCAAATTTCATCTAAGGCGGTCCATAAAGTATGTTCTATAAAAAGTCTATCCTTTGAAATCAAGGAAGACATCGCAGAACTGAAATTATCATCACGAAAGCACGCCTATATAATTTTGACCCCCTTGAACCACACTTTTATACAGCAAAACTGGGGTATATAGGGTTAAACGCTATTTTTTCTTATTTATGATAAAAAAAAACAAACTTAGATTCTGGGTACTCGATAGAACCGCCCCATCGAGTCGGTTTTATCGAGTCCCCGCAATCTAGGTTTCGAGCAGAAATAAGAAAAATATCAGAATTTTCAAAAGAAAAGTTATTTCTTTTGGATTTAAATTTCCAATACATTTAGACAGGGCCTGTTTTCGTAATGGAAGTGTGTATGTTTCCTTGGGCAGACTAGCCATTTAGGCCTCATAAGTGACCCTCCGATATATTAAACATTCAACAGTGGCAACAACGATCCCAAAGGACAAGAAAATATAAATTACGCTATGATGTAGGATAGGGTGACTTTTTTACGTCTGCCTTAACACCAGCTGCAGTGACGTACTATATAAAGATTATCATACGCATTTTTTTTTCATATTATACCCCATATGAGCTCGAGGGTTGATGTGGGGTATGATATGCAATATGCCTTTTCGCAATACGAAAACACCCCTCTTACCCCCCTTGAACCTTAGGTTTACATAGGTAAAACCATGGGGGTTACAGGAGTATACATTATTTCTTCTTTTCTTATTTCTCCTCTAAATCAGAGATTGTTGGTACTCGATAGAGCACCTCGTCGAGGCGGTTCTATCGAACCCCGAAATCTATGTTTTGAGAAGATATAAAAAAAAATATTACGCCGAAAAAAAATGACAACACACATCTTTTATACAGCATCTCATTTAGAGGTTGGCCTGACGTTGCATCGACGTTGCATAGTGGTTATGTAGGTCGCGATCCAATTTCAACAAAAATACAACGTCTCTACAACGTCGCATTCTGACCTTGAACTGACATCGCAGTTACAACGTTGTATCGATGTTGTGTTGTGTTGTGTTGCGACCTAAATACAAACAAATACCAATGTTGATCCGATGTCAGGCGTTTGCTTGGAAAATATCCTAAATCATTAAAATAGTGTTATTTGGCCATTAAATCTAAATTTAAACAAAAATAATTAAATGGAGGCCTCGCTTATGTGGTCCGGCCTCGGTAGCTCAGTCGGGTGCGCGTCTGACTGGCGATGAGGAGGACGTTGGTTCGATTCTAGCCGGGGTCTACAGCATTCTTTCGTGGAAATTGATCATGAAATATTTTATACCGCCATTATCTCCCTTTCGCTGATTCAAGAAGGGCAGTTGTCAATTCTCGTTCTGGCGAAAGAATGTCCTCACGGACTACGCTCCAGGTTAGTTCACTGCAGAGGAGTCAAGATATTCACCAAAGGACTAGTACGGACTCCGTCTCGTTTAAATTCAATGGAAACTTCACCTCAGATGAGGCTTAAGTTGAGTTCAGTGGAAACTTTGCCTCTGGTGAGTTCTCTGGAGACTTCGCCTTAGGCAAGTATCTTATGTGTTCATGTCAAGTGAGTAAGTTCGCTCTATCAAGCAGAGGTGGGGAGGACATAATTTTGGTGCGAATTCCGTTTGCATCGGTGTTGGCGTCAGTGAACCCTGTGTTAACCAATGTGAAGCCTACATGGTGGCATTGCTGTGTTGAAGGATTTCATTTTAAAGGAAAAAGTCCCAAAACTGTCACTTTTGAGTAAAACACCCTGTTTTCTCCGTTTCGCTAGATCCGCCTTCTAATATAGATAAATTACAGTTAAAGGCAACGTTGAGAACGTCCCAGCGTTTTTCTCCGTCATCGGCATCGGTATCCGTATTCTGTATTGGTGTAAAATGTCTAAGAAAGAAATGATGGATTTTGATCAAATTTTGCATATGAATTGATATTGACAATGTCTAGCTTGGGATTGTTACACTGCTTTTCGCGTCAATTTTCAACAGAGTTATGGCCTTAGAATGATGCCAGAAAATGATTTCCGCTCAACATATATCTTAAGAAAGAAATGATTGATTTTAATCAGATTTTGCATAAGAATTGATATCGACAACCTCTAGCTTGGGATTGTTACACAGCTTTTAGCGTCAATTTTCAAAAGAGTTACGGCCCTTGAAGGATGCCAGAAAGTTGTTTCCATTTGATATCTTAAGAAAGAAATGATAGATTTTGATAAAATTTTGCATATGAATTGATGCTTGGGATTGTTACACGGCTTTTGCGTTAATTTTCAACAGAGTTATGGCCCTTGAATGATGCCAGAAAATGGTTTCCACTCAATATCATAAGAAAGAAATGATTAATTTTGATCATATTTGGTATATGAATTTATATTAACAAGATCTAACTTGGGATTGTTAAGTGGCATTTTGCATCTATTTTTCAGCAGAATTATGGTCCTTGAATGACATCAAATATTTACTTCAGTACAATATTTTGAGAAAGAAATGATGAATTTTGATCGAAATTTGTATGTGAATTTATATTGACAAAATATAGCTTGGGATTGTTACATGGCATTTTGCGTCAATTTTCAGCAGAGTAATGGCCCATGAATTATGTCAGCAATTTGTTTCCGCTCAATATCTTGAAAACACATTAATGGATTTTCATCAATTTTTGCATATGAACTGATATTGACAACCTCTAGCTTGGGGTTATTACACAGCTCAATTTTGCGTCAATTTTCAACAGCGTTATGGTCCTTGCCCGATGCCAGAAAGTCTAATTAATTTTGATCATATTTATATGTGAATTTATATCAACAAGAGTTAGCTTTGGATTGTCATGCCAAATTTTGTCTCTATTTTTAACAGAGTTATGACCCCTGAATGGCATCAAAAATTCGTTTCTTCTCGATATCTTGAGAAAAGAAATGATGAATTTTGATCTAATTTGGTATGTGAATTGATGTTGACCAAATATAGCTTGGGATTTTTACATGCCATTGTACTATTGCGGGGGGGGGGGGGGGGGGTATTTAGTAAGCCCTGCTTACTGACATCTAGTTGGTCCTGAAGCGCTCACCTAACAGCTCAAGATCTGAAGGGGTAAGGGACACCCTGGGATCCCAAGATCCATGTCTCTTGGTCATGAATCGCTCACCAGAAGAAGAAGAAGAAGACTAGATATTATGCAATTGATGAAATGAGGGAGTGGGGCATGCCCCCGTTGTACACTCTAGGGTCCAAAGATCCATGCCTCTAAATGGCCCTTATCATAATGAACAAGAATATATATGGTTTATGGGTGGGTATCTGAACGGTTTCAGAGATATTAAGCATTTTACCATATATGGGCATGGCGGCAATCTTGGTCATGTGACCTGGACCCAAAATGGTCTCCGGATTAAATGTCCCTTATCATAAGGAACAAGAATATATATGGCTTATGGGTGGGGATCTGAACCGTTTCCGAGATATTAAGCATTTTACCATATATGGGCACGGCAGCCATCTTGGTCATGTGACTTGGACCAAAAATGGCCCCCACTAAATGCTCCTTATCATAAGGAGCCAGAAAATATATGGTTTAGGGGTGGTATTCTAAACCGTTTGTAAGATATCATGCATTTTCACTTTTTCCCATATAAATGCCTATGTGACCAAATTTGGCGTTGGCAAAAATAGGTCAAGGTCATCCCAGGGTCACCATTTATGCAATTTATAATGGGCCAATGTCCCACATGCTACATACCAAGTCTAATGCAAATCGGCCCAGTGGTTCCGGAGAAGAAGATTTTAGAAGTTTTTTTTTTACCATATATGGGCATGGCGGTCATCTTGGTCGTGTGACCTGGACCAAAAATGCAAACTTTCGTTCCCCCACCCCATGGAGGCTCCACATGTTCCAGAGGAGAAGACGCTTGAAAATGTGAACACACATACACACACGACACAAGACAGACAGACAAACTCTGGCCACCCTGTAAGCTTACCATTGAGCCTTCGGCTCAGGTGAGCTAATAAATGGTTCATATGTGGGGATCTGAACGGTTTCTGAGATATTAAGCATTTTACCATATATGGTCACGGCGGCCATCTTGGTCATGTGACCTGGACCAAAAATGGTCCCCCCACTAAATGCCCCTTTTCACAAGGAACAAGTATATATATGGTTGGTTGGTGGGGATCTGAAAGGTTTCCAAGATATTAAGCATTTTACCTTATATGGAAATGGCGGCCACCTTGGTCATGTGACCTGGGACAAAAATGGTCCCCGGACTAAATGCCCGTTATCGTAAGGAGCAAGAACATGTATGGTTTGGGAGTGGTATTCTGAACCGTTTGTAAGATATAATGCATTTTCACTTTTTCCTATACAAATGCCTATGTGACTAAACTTGACCTTAGCATAAAATAGGTCAAGGTCGACCCAGGTCAACATTTTAACAATTTATGATGGGCCTACGTCTTAGATAATACTTACCAAGTTTCATGAAAATCGGCATAGCGGTTATGGAGATTTTAAGGGTGTTTTACCATATATGATTATGGTGGCTATCTTGGTCATGTGACCTGGAACCCATTAGCAAACTTTCGTTCCCCCATCCCATGGAGGCTCCACATGAAATTTGACTTCAGTTGGCCCAGCGGTTTCTGAGGAGTAAAAGTTTAAACATTTTTCCATATATGGACATGGCGGCCAGCTTGGGCATGTGACCTGGGCCAAAATGCCCCCCCCCCCCCCCCCCCTACTAAATGCGCCTTGTCACAAGGAGCAAGAATATATTTGGTTTAGGGGTGGTATTCTAAACCATTTGTATGATATAATGCATTTTCGATTTTTTTCCATACAAATGCCTATGTGGCCCTCGTCCCAGATGCTACATGTCAAGTTTCGTGGAAATCGGCCCTGTGGTTCCGGAGAAGAAGATTTTTGAAGGGTTTTACCATGTATGGGCCTGTCAGCCATCTTGGTCATGTGACCTGGACTGAGTGTCAAAATACGATTTTCTTCGCCAAATCGAATGTCAAACTAGGATTTTGAATGTCAAAATACGATATTCAGCGCCAAATCGAATGTCAAACTAGGATTTTGAATGTCAAAATACGATTTTCTTCGCCAAATCGAATGTCAAACTAGGATTTTGAATGTCAAAATACGATATTCAGCGCCAAATCGAATGTCAAACTAGGATTTTGAATGTCAAAATACGATTTTCTTCGCCAAATCGAATGTCAAACTAGGATTTTGAATGTAAAAATACGATTTTCTTCGCCAAATCGAATGACAAACTAGGATTTTGAATGTCAAACTACGATTTTCTTCGCCAAATCGAATGTCAAACTAGGATTTTGAATGTCAAACTACGATTTTCTTCGCCAAATCGAATGTCAAACTAGGATTTTGAATGTCAAAATACGATTTTCTTCGCCAAATCGAATGTCAAACTAGGATTTTGAATGTCAAACTACGATTTTCTTCGCCAAATCGAATGTCAAACTAGGATTTTGAATGTCAAAATACGATTTTCTTCGCCAAATCGAGTGTCAAACTAGGATTTTGAATGTCAAACTACGATTTTCTTCGCCAAATCGAATGTCAAACTAGGATTTTGAATGTCAAACTACGATTTTCTTCGCCAAATCGAATGTCAAACTAGGATTTTGAATGTCAAAATACGATATTCATCGCCAAATCGAATGTCAAACTAGGATTTTGAATGTCAAACTACGATTTTCTTCGCCAAATCGAATGTCAAACTAGGATTTTGAATGTCAAACTACGATTTTCTTCGCCAAAGCGAATGTCAAACTAGGATTTTGAATGTCAAACTACGATTTTCTTCGCCAAATCGAATGTCAAACTAGGATTTTGAATGTCAAAATACGATATTCTTCGCCAAATCGAATGTCAAACTAGGATTGTGAATGTCAAACTACGATTTTCTTCGCCAAATCGAATGTCAAACTAGGATTTTGAATGTCAAACTACGATTTTCTTCGCCAAATCGAATGTCAAACTAGGATTTTGAATGTCAAACTACGATTTTCTTCGCCAAATCGAATGTCAAACTAGGATTTTGAATGTCAAAATACGATTTGTTCGCCAAATCGAATGTCAAACTAGGATTTTGAATGTCAAACTACGATTTTCTTCGCCAAATCGAATGTCAAACTAGGATTTTGAATGTCAAACTACGATTTTCTTCGCCAAATCGAATGTCAAACTAGGATTTTGAATGTCAAACTACGATTTTCTTCGCCAAATCGAATGTCAAACTAGGATTTTGAATGTCAAAATACGATATTCATCGCCAAATCGAATGTCAAACTAGGATTTTGAATGTCAAACTACGATTTTCTTCGCCAAATCGAATGTCAAACTAGGATTTTGAATGTCAAACTACGATTTTCTTCGCCAAATCGAATGTCAAACTAGGATTTTGAATGTCAAAATACGATATTCAGCGCCAAATCGAATGTCAAACTAGGATTGTGAATGTCAAACTACGATTTTCTTCGCCAAATCGAATGTCAAACTAGGATTTTGAATGTCAAACTACGATTTTCTTCGCCAAATCGAATGTCAAACTAGGATTTTGAATGTCAAACTACGATTTTCTTCGCCAAATCGAATGTCAAACTAGGATTTTGAATGTCAAAATACGATTTTCTTCGCCAAATCGAATGTCAAACTAGGATTTTGAATGTCAAACTACGATTTTCTTCGCCAAATCGAATGTCAAACTACGATTTTGAATGTCAAAATACGATTTTCTTCGCCAAATCGAATGTCAAACTAGGATTTTGAATGTCAAAATACGATTTTCTTCGCCAAATCGAATGTCAAACTAGGATTTTGAATGTCAAAATACGATATTCAGCGCCAAATCGAATGTCAAACTAGGATTTTGAATGTCAAACTACTATTTTCTTAGCCAAATCGAATGTCAAACTAGGATTTTGAATGTCAAAATACGATTTTCTTCGCCAAATCGAATGTCAAACTAGGATTTTGAATATCAAAATACGATTTTCTTCGCCAAATCGAATGTCAAACTAGGATTTTGAATGTCAAACTACGATTTTCTTCGCCAAATCGAATGTCAAACTAGGATTTTGAATGTCAAAATACGATTTTCTTCGCCAAATCGAATGTCAAACTAGGATTTTGAATTTCAAACTACGATTTTCTTCGCCAAATCGAATGTCAAACTAGGATTTTGAATGTCAAAATACGATTTTTTTCGCCAAATCGAATGTCAAACTAGGATTTTGAATGTCAAAATACGATTTTCTTCGCCAAATCGAATGTCAAACTAGGATTTTGAATGTCAAACTACGATTTTCTTCGCCAAATCGAATGTCAAACTAGGATTTTGAATGTCAAAATACGATTTTCTTCGCCAAATCGAATGTCAAACTAGGAGTTTGAATGTCAAACTACGATTTTCTTCGCCAAATCGAATGTCAAACTAGGATTTTGAATGTCAAACTACGATTTTCTTCGCCAAATCGAATGTCAAACTAGGATTTTTAATGTCAAAATACGATTTTCTTCGCCAAATCGAATGTCAAACTAGGATTTTGAATGTCAAACTACGATTTTCTTCGCCAAATCGAATGTCAAACTAGGATTTTGAATGTCAAACTACGATTTTCTTCGCCAAATCGAATGTCAAACTAGGATTTTGAATGTCAAACTACGATTTTCTTCGCCAAATCGAATGTCAAACTAGGATTTTGAATGTCAAAATACGATATTCATCGCCAAATCGAATGTCAAACTAGGATTTTGAATGTCAAACTACGATTTTCTTCGCCAAATCGAATGTCAAACTAGGATTTTGAATGTCAAACTACGATTTTCTTCGCCAAATCGAATGTCAAACTAGGATTTTGAATGTCAAAATACGATATTCAGCGCCAAATCGAATGTCAAACTAGGATTGTGAATGTCAAACTACGATTTTCTTCGCCAAATCGAATGTCAAACTAGGATTTTGAATGTCAAACTACGATTTTCTTCGCCAAATCGAATGTCAAACTAGGATTTTGAATGTCAAACTACGATTTTCTTCGCCAAATCGAATGTCAAACTAGGATTTTGAATGTCAAAATACGATTTTCTTCGCCAAATCGAATGTCAAACTAGGATTTTGAATGTCAAACTACGATTTTCTTCGCCAAATCGAATGTCAAACTAGGATTTTGAATGTCAAAATACGATTTTCTTCGCCAAATCGAATGTCAAACTAGGATTTTGAATGTCAAAATACGATTTTCTTCGCCAAATCGAATGTCAAACTAGGATTTTGAATGTCAAAATACGATATTCAGCGCCAAATCGAATGTCAAACTAGGATTTTGAATGTCAAACTACTATTTTCTTAGCCAAATCGAATGTCAAACTAGGATTTTGAATGTCAAAATACGATTTTCTTCGCCAAATCGAATGTCAAACTAGGATTTTGAATATCAAAATACGATTTTCTTCGCCAAATCGAATGTCAAACTAGGATTTTGAATGTCAAACTACGATTTTCTTCGCCAAATCGAATGTCAAACTACGATTTTGAATGTCAAAATACGATTTTCTTCGCCAAATCGAATGTCAAACTACGATTTTGAATTTCAAACTACGATTTTCTTCGCCAAATCGAATGTCAAACTAGGATTTTGAATGTCAAAATACGATTTTCTTCGCCAAATCGAATGTCAAACTAGGATTTTGAATGTCAAAATACGATTTTCTTCGCCAAATCGAATGTCAAACTAGGATTTTGAATGTCAAACTACGATTTTCTTCGCCAAATCGAATGTCAAACTAGGATTTTGAATGTCAAAATACGATTTTCTTCGCCAAATCGAATGTCAAACTAGGAGTTTGAATGTCAAACTACGATTTTCTTCGCCAAATCGAATGTCAAACTAGGATTTTGAATGTCAAACTACGATTTTCTTCGCCAAATCGAATGTCAAACTAGGATTTTTAATGTCAAAATACGATTTTCTTCGCCAAATCGAATGTCAAACTAGGATTTTGAATGTCAAAATACGATATTCAGCGCCAAATCGAATGTCAAACTAGGATTTTGAATGTCAAAATACGATTTTCTTCGCCAAATCGAATGTCAAACTAGGATTTTGAACGTCAAAATAAGATATTCAGCGCCAAATCGAATGTCAAACTAGGATTTTGAATGTCAAAATACGATTTTCTTCGCCAAATCGAATGTCAAACCAGGATTTTGAATGTCAAACTACGATTTTCTTCGCCAAATCGAATGTCAAACTAGGATTTTGAATGTCAAAATACGATGTTCTTCGCCAAATCGAATGTCAAACTAGGATTTTGAATGTCAAAATACGATTTTCTTCGCCAAATCGAATGTCAAACTAGGATTTTGAATGTCAAACTACGATTTTCTTCGCCAAATCGAATGTCAAACTAGGATTTTGAATGTCAAAATACGATTTTCTTCGCCAAATCGAATGTCAAACTAGGATTTTGAATGTCAAAATACGATTTTCTTCGCCAAATCGAATGTCAAACTAGGATTTTGAATGTCAAAATACGATTTTCTTCGCCAAATCGAATGTCAAACTAGGATTTTGAATGTCAAAATACGATTTTCTTCGCCAAATCGAATGTCAAACTAGGATTTTGAATGTCAAAATACGATATTCAGCGCCAAATCGAATGTCAAACTAGGATTTTGAATGTCAAACTACGATTTTCTTCGCCAAATCGAATGTCAAACTAGGATTTTGAATGTCAAAATACGATTTTCTTCGCCAAATCGAATGTCAAACTAGGATTTTGAATGTCAAAATACGATTTTCTTCGCCAAATCGAATGTCAAACTAGGATTTTGAATGTCAAACTACGATTTTCTTCGCCAAATCGAATGTCAAACTAGGATTTTGAATGTCAAAATACGATTTTCTTCGCCAAATCGAATGTCAAACTAGGATTTTGAATGTCAAACTACGATTTTCTTCGCCAAATCGAATGTCAAACTAGGATTTTGAATGTCAAAATACGATTTTCTTCGCCAAATCGAATGTCAAACTAGGATTTTGAATGTCAAACTACGATTTTCTTCGCCAAATCGAATGTCAAACTAGGATTTTGAATGTCAAAATACGATTTTCTTCGCCAAATCGAATGTCAAACTAGGATTTTGAATGACAAAATACGATTTTATTCGCCAAATCGAATGTCAAACTAGGATTTTGAATGTCAAAATACGATTTTCTTCGCCAAATCGAATGTCAAACTAGGATTTTGAATGTCAAAATACGATATTCAGCGCCAAATCGAATGTCAAACTAGGATTTTGAATTTCAAACTACGATTTTCTTCGCCAAATCGAATGTCAAACTAGGATTTTGAATGTCAAACTACGATTTTCTTCGCCAAATCGAATGTCAAACTAGGATTTTGAATGTCAAAATACGATTTTCCTCGCCAAATCGAATGTCAAACTAGGATTTTGAATGTCAAACTACGATTTTCTTCGCCAAATCGAATGTCAAACTAGGATTTTGAATGTCAAAATACGATTTTCTTCGCCAAATCGAATGTCAAACTAGGATTTTGAATGTCAAAATACGATATTCGGCCTCAATTCGAATATCGAAAAACGAAAAACGAAAATCAAAACAAATTCCCCTGCAAATGAATATCGAAAAACGAAAATCAAACTAACTTCACCTGAAAATGAATATCGAAAAATGAAAAACGAAAATCAAACCAACTTCACCTGAAAATGAATATCGAAAAACGAAAAACGAAAATCAAACCAACTTCACCTGAAAATGAATATCGAAAAACGAAAAACGAAAATCACACCAAATTCACCTTCCTCTTAAAGACTATTAAATGGTAGCAAACGAATGTATAGATGAGGTTTTAGTTAGAAGCCCTGATTCTCAACGGTGAAAGACCTAATGCTCAAGAGTCAGTGCTAGGCCACAGAGAAATTGTCAGAACAATGAAAAATTTAAATTGTTTGTTTGATTTGAGGTTTAACGTCGCCTTCAACACTGTAAAAGTCATTTTGGAGACGTTGCTTCCAATATTATGGAACTTTTACCCAACACTGAGATGAAATAACATCTCAAGCCCTGTCGACCAATGAAACCAATAGGGTTTATAAGCATGGATGGTCCGACTCGCACCGCTTTGCCTGGGCAGACTTAGGTCCTTCATGCAGTTTACCAGTACTCGTGTGCGGCCGGTTTCAGCTCTGCGTGGATTTGTTTGTTTGATTTGAGATTTAACGTCCCCGTCAACACTGTAAAGGTCATTTTGGAGACGTTGCTTCCAATTTTGTGGGACTTTTACCCGACATTGAAATGAAATGACATCTCAAGTCCTGCCGCCCAATAAACCAATAGGGTTTATTAGCATGGACGGTCCGCCTCGCACCGCGGTTCCTGGACAGGCTTAGATCCTCTAAGCGGTTTACCAGTACTAGTGTGCGGGCCGGATTCAGCTCTGCGTGGAAGCATCATGCAGCCCATATATTTCTTCAAGCCCCGATGGGCGGAGGCCAAAGCTCTGCGTGGAAGCAACATGCCGCCAATCTATTTCTCCAAGCCCCGATGGGCGGAGCCGAGGTTTGTACGTAAGCGGTTAACTATAGTACAGTGCACATTCTTTCGCCAGAAACTGACAACTGCCCTTCTTGAATCAGCGGAAGGGAGAGAATGCCCGTAGAAAAGATTTTATGATAAATCCCCACGAAAGAATGTCGCCGACCCCGGCAGATATCGAACCCGCGTTCTCCAGATCACCAGGCCGACGCGCATCCGACTGAGCTACTGAGGCCGGTAGATGGTTAGTGTGCGCCATATATGTCTTGCGATCCATTATTGGGACATTGACAAACATTGTAGACCCAGATGGAACGCCGCAGAATGTCGCGTCGGCGTCTGATCGGAGCCTAAACAATTTGCTTAAAATGTACGCACATTTCTGTAAAATTTACCAGAAAGAAAGCAAACCTGACACACCTATTATTGGAAATGGACCACTCCGAACTTCACTTACATGTTTTCTTGCACACCAGTAAGGAAATGCGTGGTTTAAGCCTAGGATAGAAATTCTGTTCTTACACTGGGGTTCTTCATAAGAGTATAATGCGTGCTCGTAGAGTAAAGTAAAAAGTTTTCGGAAAAAGAGTCTATTGTTTTTTGTTTGTTTGTTTGTTTTTTTTTTTTTTTGTTTGTTTTTTTTTTTCTATTGCGTTTTGCTTCTGTGTTTTTCTCGGTTACCTTACAATATTAGAATCTGATATGGGGTTCTGTTGTAGATTTCCAACAAAGGCATGGCCGTGCTGAGCGGAACCTCGACTATGGCGTTTCCAATCCTCGGGATGACCATGCTGAGCCGAACCTCGCCAAAGTCTCGGTTCCGCTCAGTACCACCAATCGGGGCTTAGAGAAATAGATTGGGCTGCACGATGCTTTCACGCAGAGCTGATACCGACCGCACATAAGTACTGGTAATCCGCTTAGAAGGTCTAAGACTGCCCAGGAAAATTGCTGCGAGTCGGCCCGTCCATGCTTATAAACCCTATTGTTCAAGTTCATTGGGTGGCAGGGCTTGAGATGCCATTTCATCTCAATGTCTGGTAAAGGTTTCACAAAAGCAACGTCTCCAAAATGACATATACAGTGTTGACGGGGACATTGAAACCTCAAATAAAACAAACAAACAAATAAACTGCCATATCTCGCCCATATATAACAAAACTCCAAATTAGAGTCTAAGATTGTTTTGTTTGAAATTGAAAGTAAAGGAAACTGCCATCAAGCCACCAAAATAAAAGAAAGGGTACTAGGCGGGCATGGGCACGCACGCAGACAGATGCGCGCACAGCACGCACATGGGCACGCATCCGCACCCCCCCCCCCCACACACAATTATATTAACTGTAAAGGAACAACCCCACCTTGTGGGAGCGGGGTAGTGGAGGGGCGGTTCCAGCAGGCATGACGTGTGCCTGCTGGGTACAATCTATCGTTTTTACGCCCTGTCAACACTATTTAGGTCATTTTGGAGACGTTGGTGCCGATTTTGTAGGACTTTTATCCGTCATTGAGATTAAATAACACCGCAAACCCTACCGCCCAGGTTAAGCGACGGTCCGACTCGCACCAATTTTCCTGGACAGGTTTAGACCTTCAAAGCGATTTGTCAATACTCATATGTGCAGTCGCTTTCAGCCTTTCGCGGAAGCACCATGCATGCAGCTCAATATATTCTCCAAGCTTCGATGAGCGCGGGCGCTACAAACTATGTTGAGAGTAAGAGCATTATGCGAAGACCCATGACCAAAATGACTTTATCATGTGACGTCGCGTCTGAGAGTGTAATAACGCCATGTAATATTTTCGATAATCCATTAGTGGATTAAATATGCAAATTAGCTAGATACGTCCCGTAACGTTACATGTACGGCATCGGCCCCCGCCCATAGGGGCTTGAAGAAATATATGGACTGCATGATGCTTCCACGCAGAGCTGAATCCGGCCCGCACACTAGTACCCGGGTAAACCTCTTATAGGATCTAAGCGTGTCCAGGAACTGCAGTGCGAGGCGATCCGTCCATGCTAATAAACCTATTGGTTTCATTAGGCGACAGGGCTTGAGATGTCATTTCATCTCAATGTCGGGTAAAAGTCCCACGAAATTGGAAGCAACGTCTCCAAAATGACCTTTAGAGTGAATGGGGACGTTAAACCTCAAATCAAACAAACAAACAAAACATGTATGTACAAAAGTGTGCTACCGCGCAGAGCTGAAACCGATCAAATTTGAGTACCGGTAAGCCGCTTAGGTCTAAACCTGCCCGAGTCGAACGGCTCTTTAAACCCTAGCAGTGTCCATGGGCGGTAGGGCTTGAGATGTCATTTAATCTCAGTGTTGGGTAAAAGTCCCAAAAAATCGGAATCAACGTCTCCAAAATGATCTTAATAGTGTTGACGGGGATGTTAAACCTCAACGTAACCTAACAAATAAACAAACAATCCTTATCCCGCTGAATAATTAATTTAGCCGTACCCATTTCTGATTTTAAACCAATCAGATTACTTGATGTAATTTAATCCTGCAGATTCACAGGGGTTGTCGTGAATATTGGGATAAAATGTATCATTTGTTTGTTTGATTTGTGGTGTTTAACGTCCCACGCCAACACTTTAAAGGTCACTTTGGTGACGTTGCTTCCAATTTTGTGCGACTTTTACCCGACATTGAGATGAAATGATATCTCAAGCCCTGTCGCCAAATGAAACCAATAGTGTTTATAACCACGGATGGCCCGACTCGCATCGCTTTGTCTTTGCAGGCTTAAATCCTCTAAGACATTTTCCAGTGTTCCTGTGCGGACGGTTTCAGCTCTGCGTGGAAGCATCATGCGGCCCATCTATTTCTTCAAGCCCCGATGGGCGGGGGCCGAAACTGTATCGCTTCGTAATACGTTTCAAATGACCCTACAGATTATTGTCTCATTGATTAGACACACATTAAGCTTAATCCGGCGTTATTGTATTTGCAAATACGTGGTCAATATCTACTTTGATTTTATTTGAATAAATCATGCAAATGCTGTCATCTGTGAAATTAAAAAAAAAACCTGAGAGACAGTTCCTACGGGAGAAGACCAGGAACAGAGACAATGTAAAGCAGGGGCGGATTTAGAAGGGTTTCGGTCCATCCTCCTCGACCCCGTCATTTTGTCCAAATCATTGTATTGTTTTTAATGGGAACACCTTCAGGGGAGGCAACCCTACAAAAGCATTTTTGTCTCCCACGTCAATAATGGTCAACTCTTAAAGGAAAGCATTTGCTCCCTGAGGAGCAAATTCTTTCCTTTAAGAGTAGACCCGTTTTTCGGAGGGATAGGGCTTATAGAAAAGCGAACAGGAAGTCCCGAAAGTTGTCTCCCTTTGACAAATGGCGGACAAATCTGTCAGGTGTTCCTCACATTCCCCTTAATTCTTCTGATAAGCCCCCGCCCATAGGGGCTTGAAGAAATATATGGGCTGCATGATGCTTCAAAGCAGAGCTGAATCCGGCCCGCACACTAGTACTGGTAAACCGCTTAGAGGATCTAAGCCTGTCCAGGAACCGCGGTGCGAGGCGGACCGTCCATGCTAATAAACTCTATTGGTTTCATTGGGCGACAGGGCTTGAGATGTCATTTCATCTCAATGTCGGGTAAAAGTCCCACAAAATTGGAAGCAACGTCTCCAAAATGACATTTACAGTGTTGACGGGGACGTTAATCCTCAAATCAAACAAACAAACAAAACAAATTCTTCCGATACAGATTCCCAATCAAACATTGTAGACGACAGACGACGAATAATCAGCATCTTCATTGCCATATTGTGAATGATTTTAACCCATATATGGCAATGGAATCTTCCACCTAGTCAGTTTGAAGTGGTCCATTTTCAATTACAGTCGAACTTCAATGGCTCGAACACCTTTGGGACCTCGAAAATCTGTTCGAGACAGGGGGAGTTCGAGCCACTGAGGGTTACTGCTAGGAGGCATAACGAGATACTTTTAGACATCTTTTCGGTGTTCCATAATGAATATATATGCTGTGTGTACTCATTAGAATCGCCTCATCGAGACGATTCTAATGAGTACACACAGCATACATTTGCAAGATAAAAGACTAAAATCTCCTTAATTATCCCCCACTATTTCTTATGTAGAGGATTTCGCTAGGGGCTCAAGAACGGGTTCGATACATCCATGGTAAACGAGCCATCAGTGTTCGAGCCATCGAAGTTCTTCTGTATATGGGTGTCAGGTGTTTATGACAAATTTTATTACAAAAAAATGTATTTTCTTTAAGCGAACAATGTAGACCCAGATCAGACGCCGCGTTCGGCGGCGTCTGCGTCTGATCTGGGTCTGCATGCACTGTTTGCCAATGTCTAAGAAAAGGGCGGCTAGGCATATACGGATTAAGCTAAACCCCAATTTAGATAAGTTCTGAATTGTTAGATCCTTTGGAAACAAAGAATACACCAAATAAACGAAAATAGCAGACACGGTTTGATTGAGTTTCTACCAGTACTGAAATGTGCAACACCGGCCACGCCCTCTAGCGCCGGCTTAAGCAGAACTCTATTTTCAAAATGATTCAAAATGAAATCAATGATCCCAAAGGACAAGAAAATATAATTTGCACTATGATGATGTACGGGGAGACGTTTTACGACCCTCACACAGCACAACACCAGATGCAGTGAACATAAATAAGTTCTGATTAGTTAGATCCTTTGGACAGAGAAGGATGCGGCTGGCCACCCCACCTCCTTCAGCAATGTTGAATCCCCTTTTCACGGCTCCCGCCCATCGGGGCTTGAAGAAATATATCGGCTGCACGATGCTTCCACGCAGAGCTGAATCCAACCCGCACACGAGTACCTGTGCACCGCTTAGAGGATCTAAGCCTGCCCAGGCAAAGCGGTGCGCACGAGTCGGACCGTCCATGCTTATAAACCCTTTTGGTTTCATTGGGCGACAGGGATTGAGATGTCATTTCATCTCAATGTCGAGTAAAAGTCCCACAAAATTGGAAGCAACGTCTCCAAAATGACCTTTACAATGTTGACGGGGACGTTAAACCTCAAATCAAACAAACAAACAAACAAACAAATCCCCTTTTCAAAAATCCACGATCCGTCCATATACAATGTAAAGAGATGGCGATTCCGATATTTTAATAAATCATTCTAACAAATTGAGCCCCGCCAAGTGAATTTGTGTCTTCGAGCATTCCGTCGTGACAAATTTTAACTGCGCATGCCCAGCCCATCCAGAGGGGCCAGGGATATGGCTTTCTGTCTGAAGGTTCCTCTTGATTCACTGCTTGTATGAGCGAGCAGCGAAGGTTCTGGTGAGACTGCGCGGATGCGCAGGCTCGCCTGAACCTTCGCTGCTCGCATAGGCGATAAGTACCAAAATCGCTTGACGGGGCCCAATTGATAGCGATTCACCCTGCTCAGATCACTGATTGGGGTGTCCCTTTTGGGGGTTTCCTTACAAAATTGACCAACCTACGTAGATTTGTCACTCCGAGTAACATGCGAGAATCATAAAGGAGGATCGCAATGAAAATTAATATAATGTTATTTCCTGTTGGCCCAGTTACAGGTTCGAGGTCTCGGGGCCAATGCAGCTGACCGATGACCTGAACTTGGCCAATGCCGAATTACTTGATTAATGGCAATCACAATTAAAAATCAAAGCACTGAGAGTGCTGATGGGGCAATAGCTAGTGACCAATGGATAGGGTAAGGCAATTTTAGCGTCTGATTGGTAGTTAAATCAGACTCATAAATAATATATTTTTGAATAAAATCCAATAAGCATAGCTTGGGCCAGAAGTCCTGTTAACGCAACAAAACCCATGTTGAAATTTAATATGTTGAAACATGAGTTTTGATCTTTGGATATCAAAAATGGACCTTGCTTTGTTTATGTAACACGTTAGAGCGATGTAATGTTGTCCCAGTGAACGTAACTTTTTAAGTGTTGCAGAACAGGCGTTATCGTTTTAACAACGTTTTGAACTAGCAGCCATGCCCTTTTAGTTTAACGGTCGCATCTAAGGAGGTGATTGATATGGAGTTGTGGGGCGTTTTTGTCACAATTTGCCGTAGAAAATGCAAGAATGACGACCATGTATGTTTATTTCATTGCAATAACATTTGTTTTGTCCCTCGAAGATATTCAGACAAATTCTTTGGAATCACCTGCAAATGTTATTCATGAAAAATTATGGATGATCCCTTTAATTGTTCAAATGGGGCTTGAATATATTGGAAGGTGGCTTATGAGGCCTACTTTGGCGAAACTAGCAAACCAGACTCTGGTCTAGAAAATCTGACCACTCGATGCTTTAATTCCTTTGGGGGAATTTCATTTTACCAGAGAATAAACCTTTACAGAAGACATATACATGTACTATGTATACGCCTGATATAAAGGGACTGTTTGTTCATCGACTGTTTTTCACTGTTGTTCTTGTTTCTTTTAATTATTTTAAATTTTGGGGGAAACTGTTTATATTTCTTAGTCGTTACTAGCAAGTATTCAAGCTGAATAAATTTATATTGGTGTGTAACGACCAAATCAACACTTTTAGGTCATTTTTGAGCTGGTCAATTTACATAGCCACAATTCTCCTACATGTACGTAAACGTTAAACCAGTACAGTGCGCATTCTTTCAACAGAATCGGCAGCTCAGTCGGATGCGCGTCTGACTGGTCATCAGCAATACGCGGGTTCGATACCTGCCGGCAACATTTTCTCGTGGAGATTGATCATGAAGTATTTTCTACGGTCATTCTTTTCCTTCCGCTGATTCAAGAAGGGCAGTTGTCAGTCTCTGACGACAGAATATGCACTATACTGGCATTAATTCAGAAAGTAGCGCCAAAATCACTCTTCAATACTCTGGGGCTATTGCCCCAAAAATGATTATTGATTTTTGACCTCAGCCTAATATCACTTGACCTCTAGAAGCCTCTTTGGTGTAGTGGTTATGCTACTCGCCTTGTAAACCAGGGTCGCAGGATCGGTCCCGGGCTTCTCCAGACTTTCGGATGAGTCTTGAAACTGAGGTCCCCTATGACCTTAGCTGTTGGTAAGGCGTAAAACCCAAGCACTCACTCGCCTCAGGTTAATATTGGTCGTGCAATGCAGAATTAATTACAGCTCCATTCCATTGCCATTATGGGCATGCTGTATTAGAATTGTCAGTGTTTGCATTTGATTATATTACCCTATCCGTATTACGTCGCTAGCCATTCTGTGACAGCTTTAATTAACTCTTACCCTGCTGTTCACGGCAACCCTGTTTTTTTCTTTGCAAACAGTGTAGTTCCAGGTCAGATGGCTTCTGAAGGAGCCATCTGATCAGGATCTACACTGTTTGACTTTCAATTTATGAATTTGTAGGAATAAATTACATAAAGTAATCTGATTGGTTCAAAGTCAGAAATGGGTGTGGCTAAACTGAATATTCAGCAAGAGAAGGGTTAACTGTCGCAAATGACGCAGAAACCAATAGCCATTCACTGTTCAGCTCTCGAACAATCCAGAGCATTTTCTCAGCATGTCTGTCTCCATGAAAGATTATAAGGATCTCATATGGGTGTGAGGGGTGGATTGAAAAATCAGTCCCGAGGGACACTGTCCGGCATCACGAGGCTTGCCGAGTGATGCCGGACAGTGATCCCGAGGGACGGATTTTTCTATCCATCCCTCACACCCATATTGGATTCTTTTTCTTGCATACCTTCCATTTCTATTGCAAATTTTCAGCAAATCAGCAAAAAAGGAAATGTATAAGGCCAAACTTGAAGAGGGCAAAGATGATCCACGTTCTATTTGGAAACTTTTCAGGGAGCTAGGTGCTGGTGGAAAATCAGACTCAAAAAAGAATATATTTGGCTTAACTATAAACAATGAATTTGTATCTAGTGACTTTGAAGTTGCAAATGAATTCAACCAATATTTTGCTAGTGTTGCTTCGCAGCTAAAGAACCTATTCAGTTCTCAAATTTTGAACAAATTAAAAGCCATGTTAATTCGAAAGTGTCGTCGAGCATTTCATTCAGCATTCCAGAAATAAACCAAAGCTTTGTTAGAAAATACTTATTCAACTTAGATGTAACAAAATCTACAAGTCTCGACTGCATTGAATATAGCACATGACATAATATGTTCAAGTATTACTCATATAATAAATAAAAGCTTACAAAACAGCATCTTCCCGACCGTTTGGAAAAATGCAAAAATATGCCCAATTCACAAATCGGGTCAAAAAGATGATGTAAATAATTACAGGCCAATTTCAGTGCTTCCTACTATTTCCAAAATAATAGAAAAATGGGTACATATAAAGTTTATGACATTTCTAAATAACCATAGACTACTTCATCAAACGCAAAGCGGTTTTAGAAATGGACATTTAACTGAATCGGCTTTACTTCTTATGACTGACTCTTGGTTAAAAGCTGTAAATGATGGAAAACTAGTAGGTTGCGTAATGGTTGATTTCCGAAAGGCTTTTGATCTGGTTGATCATGACATTTTATTGCAAAAACTTGCACTTTATAAATGTAACTCAAATAGTTTACTTTGGTTTAAATCATACTTAACACAACGAATACAACAAGTGTCAATTAAAAATACTAAATCGGACAGTAAAGACATCATTTGTGGTGTCCCACAGGGGTCTATTCTAGGTCCACTCCTTTTCCTAATTTTCATCAATGACTTGCCTCTGATACTTCAAAATGTAGTCGCAGCCACTGATTTATATGCGGACGATACGACCATTTATGACGTGCAGTCTGACAAACAGACACTGGAAAATAATCTACAAAAATCCTTAAATTTGCTTAAGCAATGGTGTAAAGAGAATGGAATGCTTTTAAACACTAATAAAACTAAAGTTATGCTCATTACAAGTCGGCGAAAAAGACTTAATTTACAGGATAAATCTCTCATGTTAAAATATAACGACTTGGATCTTCAAGTAGTAAATAATGATAAAATTTTAGGGATCAATATAGACGAAAATTTAATTTGGAATTCACAATACCAACAGGTTGTGAAGAAAGTATCCTCTCACTTATGGCTTTTATCACAGATTTCATCATACTTAACAATAGAGCACAGATTACTTTTTTATAATGCATATATCCGACCCCACTTCGATTACTGTTCTGTTATCTGGGGAAATTCTACTTGTTTCAACATCAATAAAATTACTAAACTTCAAAGACGGGCATGCAAGTTAATATCAAGAAATGAATATCTTACTCTTGAAGAGGCTCGAGATAGATTAAAAATCCTGTCTTTTACCGAAAGTGTATTTTTACAAAAAGCCAAAGTGATGTATAAAGTTGCTAACAATATTGCACCAGAATATCTGACAGATTTGTTTCAAATGAGGTCATGTAATACGGATGACACCATATCGAATTTACGTTCCATAAGCAATAGAAACTTTTTGATACCCAAACCTAAAATCGATTTGTTTAAAAACAGCATGTCCTACTCAGGTGCTTTGATCTGGAACAGTATCCCACTTGAAATAAAGAATGCTACTACCTTGAGTTCTTTTGTAAATAAATGTACTGTTTGGTTGAAACATTAAGGTCTTTTCACATTTGGACCTCCGCCGCCATTAGCTGAATTTTATCTCTTGAAAATGCATCTTTAAGAGTGTGTATGAATATGTATGTATGTGTGGATGCGTGAATGACATAATGCACTTTATATTGTTGTTTATGATGTATCTTACGTAGTAGTTATTTGTTAGAGGGCCTCAATGAAAATTGGTTCACCAATTGAGTTACCCTCTTAAAATAAAGTCGTTACTTACTTACTTACTTAATGCTGCTGTCACTTCGGTTACCGACGTCCGCAATTTTGTGATGACACAACAGGAATGTTTAGTGACGTCACGCATGACAACGCCGCGCATGAGGTTGTAATCAACCAGTGCATTTATCAAACATGCGATTATATTCGATTTGGGGTCGGAACACCAGGGTCAGAACATAAATTTCTATCCCAGGGTAAAATCGCGGATTTCCATGTCTGGTGTGCAAGAATACCGTCTTCCAGAGCCACTTGTGGCTTTCCTGAAATCATGCTTACTTGACGGGGTCCTTAAGTGACCACAGCCGCTACGATGACCACGACCTCTACCTGCAGGAAGCCTACGGATCGAACCTACCTGTCCGCGACAGAGTGCTACGCTTTTCAACATTTGGAGAATGGCATTCTGTGCGTGTCGAGGTCATCGGATGCGAGGGACGACGGGTCCGTCCCAGGAGCTTTGCGGTTCTACAAGCAACACTTCTGCATGGCCAAGCCGGTATGAGATAGTGATGGCTTGTACCAACGTCTGGATCGTTACGCACTCATTCTGCCTGCTGGCTGGTATTGACTAGTCTTCTTCCTGGATTGCTAGGCGCGTTTTCCTGCATGGAAACTTGCATAGGCATGTTTCATTTGTAGCCTTAGTCCGAGGGCCAAAATCGCGCGGCCCCAAGAGGGAGCACCGTTCACCTACTCTCTGCTCTTGCAGAGAAATCGCGATCTGCAGCCATGATTACTCTACATGTTTGGCTCAATCTAGTTTCGAAAACTGGCAGTGCTTCACTTTCCTCGGTAGGGCACAAGCAGTCCAACGCGATTGACTCTTGATAGGCAAATTTGCCGGGATCCGTAGCCCATAAATTTCGCTGTGGAGCTATGCAGTTCTGTCCGTTTGACCCTGGCAGACGTAAAATGCCTAACTTGAATGAATGAACGAACAAACGAACGAAGAAACAAATAGCTACTTGCCTCTCACAATTAGGGGTCATGGGTTCTCCAGACTTTCGGATGTATCTCTAAACCGGGACCCCGCCTCGATACACATGTAGTGCTAGTTGTTGGTAAGTCGTAAAACTCAAACATACAGACACACAGGCATTAAAGAAAGTTTTCTAGGAGCTAATTCAAGAACAGACATTCCTGTTTTAAAAAAAACTTGTATATAGGGGGGGGGGGGGGGGGGCGGAAAGAACTTAATTGTTGCCTTTTTTGTTTGGAGATCAATCGTTTATTAAATGATCAAAGTTACTGGGCGTTACATGGGTATACATTATTTTTTCTTATTTCTGCTCCAAGAAATAGGTTGTGGGTACTCATTAGAAACGTCTCATTTAGGCGGTTCTAATGAGTACCAACAACCTGTGTTTAGAGTATAAATAAGAAAAAAAAGATGACACATTTTCTTCACAAATATAACTGTTTTGAATATATGAAAGAATGTGCTATCATCACGGAAACACGCCTATATCATTTTGACCCACTTGAACCCCACTTTTATATATTAACCAGCCAAGATAGCTCAGTTTGTAGAGTTCCGCTCCGGGGAACGGGAGGTCACGGGTTCGATCCCGGGCCGCGACATACCAAAGTCGTTAAGAATGGTACTAGCTGCTCCTCGCTTGGCACTCAGATTTACTGGGTAGAGCTAGGACTGGTCGATCCAGTGTCAGGATAAAGTGACTGGGTGTGGTATCATGTAATACACATGTCTGGGACATGATACTTCAGTGAGGCAGCACTATAAAAGTGAGCATTGAGCTCTCTTTCGCAACCAGACACCGTCGTGATATGACTGAAAAATTGTTGAAAGCGACGTTAAACCCGAATCCACACACACACACACTTTTATATAGTAAAACTGGGGTTTACAGGGGTAAACCATATTTTTCTTATTTCTGCTCTAAACTATAGTTTGTGGGTATTCGTTAGAACCGCCTCGATGAGGCGGTTCTAACGAGTACCCACAATCTATATTTTGAGCAGAAATAAGAAATATATCACATTTTTTCATCTTAGAATTTTTATTTTTTGGAGGTAAAATTTACAATATATTAGTATAGGCGTGTTTTCTTAATGGTCACACACGGAAGTGCTATTATTACGGTATTGGATATTTTCTGGGCTTCATTCAAGCGCATTGTATCGACAATAGCTATTTTCCTCGGCTCGCATGTTAGTCCTGGTGTTTTAGTTTTCCTAAGAGGCCCGCCAAGCAAAAATTTGACAGTGGACGTGTATGCAACGCAAAGACCCGGATCATCCTGTCTATCCGGCACGGCATGTTCAGAGTCCTCGCTTTGTGCTACATGAACATAGATGCCCGTTGACCCAAGCTGTTTTCATTAAGTCTAAAAGGCTGTTTTCTGAGGGCTGGCTAATAGCTTCGTCCGTTGAGACTTAGATATAGCACATTCTCACTTACAACGGACTTAGGCAAAAAGCTTACATCAACCGTTTGCTTGGTGCCGGAATATGCAAAAAATGAAAGAAGGTAAGTCGAAGGGCAGCTGGCCTATTTTTATTTATTGTTATTATATAGAGGATCTTACGTGAGTGTTCATGTATTATTGAATTTATTAAACGAGTTGAGGAAAAGGGATAAAATGCGAGGCTATGCTGAGCATTTTATCCCTTTTCAGTCTCCAACGAGTTTAATAAATTCAATAATATATGAGCACGGATGCAAGATTCTATTTATCATATGACATTTAAAACGCATTTTATTCACGACTGTTTAACAAAAATGTCAATATTCCGCCATGAGTAAACGCGGCGTCGTTAAGGACGTCGTACATGTAACTTTACGGGGCGTATCTAACTAATTTGCATATTTAATCAACTAGTGGATTATCGAATTTATTACATGACGTTATTACACTCTCAGACGTGACGTCATATGATAATAATTATTATCATTATTATTTCTGCCATTGTTCAAAGGGAGATAACTTTTAAGATTTCTCATTTGGTTTTATGTACAATTTGCCATCACGAAAATACGCCTGTATAATTCTTGAAAAATAAAAGTGGAGGCAATGATCAGTAATCGATACAATCAACCCACAGCTCCCATCTGAGACACCAAACGGATCGAAACACAAACATGAAACAACATACCTAATGGAAACATCAATACAATAAAACTGGGGTTTACAGGGGTTAATCTTGTATTTCTTATAAGAATCTTATATGGGTGTGAGGGGTGGATGGAAAAATCCGTCCCGAGGGACACTGTCCGACATCAAGAGGCTTGCCGAGTGATGCCGGACAGTGATCCCAAGGGATGTATTTTTCTATCCACCCCTCACACCCATATTGGATTCTTTTTCTTGCCTACCTTCCATTTCTTAAAGCGGATTTTTAATGCTGCTGTCACTTCAGTTACAAACGTCCACCATATTGTGTTGACACTGCAGGAATGTTTAGTGACGTTGCTGTTACGTCAACCTTAACGACGGCGCATACGAGGTCGTAACCAACCAGTGCATTTATCAAACACGCGATTATATTCGATTTTTGGTCGGAACACCAGGGTCAGAACATAAATTTCTTGCACACCAGACAAGGAAATCCGTGATTTTACCCTGGGATAGAAATTTATGTTTTGACCCTGATGTTCCGACCCAAAATCGAATATGCCCGCGTGTTTAATAAATGCACTGGCTGAATACGACCTCGTACGTGCCGTCGTTAAGGTTGACGTCATGCACATTACGTGACGTCACTAAACATTCCTGTAGTGTCATCACAATATGGCGGACGCCGGTACTCGAAGTGACTGAAGCATTAATAATCCGCGCAAAGAAATGAAGGTATGCAAGAAAAAGAATCCTATATGGGTGTGAGGGGCGGATAGAAAAATCCGTCCCTCGGGATCACTGTCCGGCATCACTCGGCAAGCCTCGTGATGCCGGACAGTGACCCTCGGGACGGATTTTTTTCCACCCACCCCTCACACCCATATAAGATTCTTATATTCTATCCCAGGGTAAAATCACGGATTTCCTTGTCTGGTGTGCAAGAATAATATTTCTGCTCAAAAATATAGAATGTGGGTACTTGATAAAACCGCCTCGATGAGACTGTTCTTACATGTACCCTCAGTCAATACTTTAAGCAGAAATAAGAAAAATATCATTGGTTCTAACATGTACCCTCAATCTATATTTTGAACAGAGCGGGGGCATTTTGGCCCAAGGGCTATAATTTGAACAATCTTGGTAGAGGTCCACTACATGAAGCTACCCACCAAATATCACAGACCTGGGCCTTGCGATTTCAGAGGAGATTTTTTTAAGATTTTTCCTATATAAGACCAAAGGGCCCTGGGGCGGGGCCATTTTTGCCCCCAGGGCTATAATTTGAAAGCCTTGATAGAGGTCTACAAGATGAAGCTTCACACCAAATATCAAAGACTTCAGAGAAGAAGATTTTTTTAAAGATTTTTTCCTATAAAAGTCAATGTAAAACCAAAGGGGGCATTTTTTGGCCCAAGGGCTATAATTTGAACAATCTTGATTGAAGTCCACAAGATGAAGCTTCATATCAAATACATGTATCAAACACCAGAGCCTTCTGGTGTCAGACAAGAAGATTTTTAATGGGTTTCCCTATATAAGTCAATGTAAAACCAAATGGCTTCATTGGTGGGGGCATTTTGGCCCCAGGGCTATAATTTGAACAATCTTGGTAGAGGTCCACTACATGAAGCTACACACCAAATATCAAAGATCTTGGCCTTGCGATTTCAGAGATGATTTTTTTAAGATTTCTCCTATATAAGTCGATATTGACCAAAGGGCCCCGGGGCGGGGGTATTTTTGGCCCCAGGGCTATAATTTGAACAGTCTTGATTGAGGTCCACTAGATGAAGCTTCACACCAAATATCAAAGACCTGCCGGGCCTTGCGGTTTCAGAGAAGAAGATTTTTTTAAAGATTTTTTCCTATAAAAGTTAATGTAAAACCAAAGCGGGCATTTTTGGCGCAAGGGCTATAATTGGAACAACCTTGGTAGAGGTCCGTAAGATGAAGGTAAAATTCAAATATCAAAGACCTAGGCCTTGTGGTTTCAGGAGAAGATTTTTTAAGATCTGTCCTATATGAGCCAATGTAAAACTAAAGGGGACTGGGGTGGGGGCACTTTTGGCCTAAGGGGTATAATTTGAACAATCTTGATAGAGGGTCCACAAGACAAAGCTTCATACCAAATATCAAACATCTGAGCCTACTGGTCTCAGACAAGAAGACTTTTAAAGGTTTTCCCTATATAAGTCAATGTAAAACCAAGGGGCCCCGGGGCGGGGGCATTTTTGGCCCCATGGCTGTAATTTGAACAATCTTGACAGAGGTCCTTCATACCAAATATCAAACACCTGAGCCTTCTGGTTTCAGACAAGAAGATTTTTAAAGTTTTTCCCTATGTACAGTGATGTAAGTCGATGTAAAACCAAAGGGCACCGGGGCGGGGCATTTTTGGCTCCGGGACTATAATTTGAACAATCTTGGTAGAGGTCCACTAGATGAAGCTACACAATCAAATATCGAGGGCCTGGGCCTTGCGGTTTCAGAGAAGAAGATTTTTAAGTTTTCGTTAAAAATCTATTTGTGGTTCCCGTGACCTTCATGTGCAACGGACCGGAACCATTGAATAATTTCGAAAGGGGATCACCTAAGGATCATTCCTAAGAAGTTTGGTCAAAATCCGATCAGTGGTTTAGGAGGAGATGTCGTTTGAAGAAATTGTTTACGCACGGGAGCACGCACGCACGAAAAGTGATCCCAAAAGCTCACCTCGTCATTACATGGGCCCCGTCAAGCGATTTTGGTACTTATCGGCTCTGCGAGCAGCGAAGGTTCAGGCGGCCTGCGCATCCGCGCAGTCTCGCCAGAACCTTCGCTGCTCGCTCATACAAGCAGTGAATCAAGAGGAACTTTCAGACAGAAAGCCATATACCTGGCCCTTCTAAATGGCTGGGCATGCGCAGTTAAAATTTGTTATGACGAAATGCTCGAAGACACCAATTCGCTTGGCGGGGCTCATATGACAGGTGAGCTAAAAAGGCGGTTCTTCGCGTCGCGCTCTCGCCCAGTGACTTATCACTCAATATATCACTAGATTTTAATATAGGCTATATAGTGACCAGTGTTAGAATGAAGAAATAGATCCGCTCTAACTGTGATTTGTCTAACTGTGTCGGTCAGTTGTAAGTAGACAAATCACGCGCGATACGCGCTCGTGATTTGTCTACTTTACAACTGACCTCCAAACTGTGATTTATTACCTAACAAATCACTAGCTAGAGCTGATCTATTCCGATTCTAAGACGCTGAAACTCGGCAAAAATGCTGTTGTTTCCTTCAAATTCTCACAACTTTTCGCCATTGTTAGAAGAAATCCCGCTAAAATTATCGACTGAAACATGCATTTGTATCCTTTTCTAACGTTTTCGATGCGAGAAAATGACGTTACACCGTCCAACGTCAAGGAAATCGACTAGTGACATCATAAATTTGCAGTTTTAAATGACGTAACTCGTCACGCTCTTCCTTGGTGTGATTTGTTGTAGAATAAAACACAGTTATTTTCCATTGCCTATATAGGCGCGCTGTGTTAGAATTCTTATTTGCGCAACATAGGTTGTAATTTGTCGGTGTCGGTCTAACGAGTGCACTCAGCCTATGTCTTTATCTCCGCAAAACAGATTTCAAGCTCCGTATTCGGGCCAATGGGATCGATATATCACATCTTGTATTGTGTATGGCTCACAGAGTATTTATTTGTTTTGGGTTTTACGACCCCGTCAGCATTATTTAGGTCGTTTTGGAGACGTTGCTTTCAATTCTGTGGTATTTTTATCCGACACCGAGATGAAATGGCATCTCAAGCCACACCGCCCCAAAAACCGCAAAGGTCTGTGGAACAGATCGACTCGCGTCACTTTTTCTGGGCAGACTCAGAGCTACTAACTAAAGTTCGGTAGGTTTTGGTTCTGTGCGGTAGCACCATGCAAACCAATCTATTTGTCAACGTCCCGATGGGCGGGGCGCATATGGTTGTGTTGTCGAATATGTGGGTTTATCATATGACGTTGCGTCTGAGAGTGTAATAACGTCAAGTAATATTTTCGATAATTTTCGTTAGTGGATTAAATATGCAAATTAGGTAGATACGTCCCCGTAACGTTACATATACGACGTCCTTAACGACGTTGCGTTTACTAATGGCGGAATATTGGCATTTTTGTAAACGATCGTGAATAAAATGCGTTTTAGATGTCATATGATAAACAGAATCTTGCATTCGTGCTCATGTATTATTGAATTTATTAAACTCGTTGGGAAAAAGGCATAAAATGCTCGTCAAAGCCTCGCATTTTATCCCTTTTCCTCAACTCGTTCAATAAATTCAATAATACATGAACACTCATGTACGATCCTCTATTTAATGGATGTTTTTGAATTTTACGCAGAATGGCGAAGCTACCTGGTGTTATTCAGTATCATACAAGCTTCCCAACTTGGTTCCAGTGCAAATATCTCTGAGATAAATAATCTTCACAGTACACTTATATCTGGATACAATCCAATGGTACGACCAGTGTTAAATGACAGGGACACGGTGTATGTGAAGATGGGCATACATATCAGAAGTATTGATGATCTTGATCAGATATCGGGTATACTCAAGCTGTCTACTCGCTTTTTCATCGAATGGAAAGAAGAACGAATGATTTGGACACAATCTGATCATGGAATGGTATCAGATCTGATTTTCTCAGCATCGTCGTTATGGAAACCTTTCATATATCTTACCGAAGCTGGAGACAAATATGTAGAAATAGGGGAAAACAAAGGATTACTTCGAGTAGCGTATAATGGTGGGGTTAAATGGTCACCAGGACAGATTACTTACAGCGCATGCTCCGTTGACGTAACATACTTTCCTTATGATACTCAGGGGTGTGTATTAAACTACATGGTAAAAGACTACCTGGCAAAGGAAGTGACCATATATGTAGAAAGTGGCATATCCCCCGTTGACCTTCACGGTGAAAACGGCCATTGGAGCTTAATAAGTATGGAAGTTAGAAACTCAAGTTCAGGATCACCATCGGGTCCAGTGTCTGCTTTGCAAATGACTGTACTTCTAAAGCGGCGACACATATTCCATACCTATTATATTGTTTGTCCTATAGGGTTTCTGTCTTTTTTAAATAAACTGGTATTTTTCATGCCCCCGCATTCTGGTGAGCGGACCAGTGTAGCTGTAACCATATTGCTGTCTTTTGTTGTATACATGGATGTAATCAACTCAAATATACCAGGCAGTTCCAATCCCGTAGCCTTTATTTATATTATTGTTTTGGAATTAATGTTATACAGTGTGTTAATTATGTTGCTATGTATAATCTCATCAAGAATATACGCTCAAACTCAACCCGTGCCCTTGTGGGTGGAACGGACTGTTAACATTTTGAAGTTGCAGTGGCTGAGAAAGACAAAAGTAAGTACATGTAATTCAGTGTCTGGTGAAGACAGTGGCACCCCAAATGAGACAAGTGGACATTGCGACAATGCAAGGCCTCAAAAGGTCTCAGAAACTATGACTTGGGAGTCTGTGGGAAAACTATGTGACATTTATTTCTACATCATATGTGTCGTATTCCTAATTGCAGTTTATATCCAGTCGAGTCTGAATCTTCAGTAGCTTTACCCACAGAAACCAAAACAAAAATTAAAGAAGTTTTACAAATAAATCTGATGCACATCACGAAACCCCCCTTGAACTCAACGTTTATATAGTAAAACTGGGGTTCACTGGGGTAAACCTTATTTTTGCTCTAAAATATCGATTGTGGCTACTCGTAAGAACCGCCTCACCGGTTCTAACATGTACCCATAATCTATATTTTGAGCAGATATAAGAAAAATATCACAATTTTTCAGCTTAAAATTTTCACTTTTGGCGATAAAATTTACCATATATTAGTAAAGGGGTGTTTTCGTAATGAGGATGACCACTCCAAAATCCTTGGGTTAACAGATAAAGTCGGTAATATGTTTTCAGACCACCTGAGCCGAAGGCTCACAAGGTGAGCTTATAACATCGGCTTGGTCCGTCATCCACACGTTCAAACATTGAAATCTCTGAGACAAATACATCGATTTTGTTCAAATTTCATTTGCAGCATTGTTTTGTTTGATTTGAGGTTTAACGTCCCCGTCAACACTTCAAAGGTCATTTTGGAGACGTTGCTTCCAATTTTGTGGGACTTTTACCCGACATTGAGATGAAATGACATCTCAAGCCCTGTCGCCCAATGAAACCAATTGGGTTTATTAGCATGGACGGTCCACCTCGCACCGCGGTTCCTGGACAGGCTTAGATCCTCTAAGCGGTTTACCAGTACTAGTTTGCGGGCCGGATTTAGCTCTGCGTGGAAGCATCATGCAGCCCATATATTTCTTCAAGCCCCTATGGGCGGGGGCGATTGCAGCATTGTTGGGGTGTGTGATTGGCCGCATAATGTTTCTGGGAAGATATGATCAAAACTGGTTTCCATGGCAACATTTAGGTTCCATTGACTGATATGGCTATTTAATCATACCTACAGTTAATCAGACTAGGCACAATATCATGGGCGAGTTCAAATTAGAGTCGGATTGAATATTGAGTACAGAGTTAACGATCCCTTTAAGATTGAAAATGTATCCATAGACTTATTATTTGGAAAATGGTTTCTGCCAAATATTTTAATGGGTATTTTTTTTTAATTCTATCAAACCTACAGATAATCAGAAGGGGCATAATATCGTGACCGAGTTCGAATTTGGGTCAAATTGGAATGTTCTGTACAGAGTAAATGTCCCCTTCAAGATACAGACTTATAATGGGGAATATGGTTTTCACCCAATAACTTGTATATTTTTGTCAGAATCCATGAAACCTACAGATAATCAGAAGAGGCGTAATATCTCCACCGAGTTCATTTGGATCAGATTAGAAACTTCAGTATAAGTATAGAGTTAATGTCCACTATACGATTAAAAAAGTTTATAGACTTACAACGTGGAAAATTGTTTCCGTACAATTTCTTGTTGATCTTTTATCAGAATTGATAATCAGGAGGGTCTTTTTATTTTGGTCGAGTTCGAATTTGGTTAAGATTAGAATCTTCAACATAATAGTTATTTTTTCCTTTAAAATTGAAACATTTCTCCATAGATTTTTAATGGAGACAAGAAATCAGTCTGAAGGACAGCCAAATCCCCCGTCACTCTTTGTATCCAGGCTCAACCTTGTGACTTTCACCTGTGACCTTGACCTTATGTTGGCATGGTTTATTTATGGTTCTGCATATCAGCTCACTGTGGGGTGTATTTCACAAAAGTTGAATGAAAATCCTTCCAGGGGTAAAGGAGATATGGAACAGACACAAAATTCAAAGTCTCTAACTATTGACCTTCAACCATGACCTTGACCTTAAGTCAGCATAGGTCATTTATGGATTCTGCACTACAGCTCACTGAGACGAATAATTGACCAAAGTTTAATGAAAATCTATCAAAGGGTTTAGGAGATATGGAGCGGACATGAAAGTGTTATGGATGGACGGATGGACAGACTGACAGACGGATGGATGGATGGATGGCCGGCCGGCCGGACATGGGTTCTGCACATCAGCTCACTGAGAAGAATATTTGACCAAACTTTAATGAAAATCCTTCCAAGGGTAAAGGAGATATGGAACGGACACAAAATTCGAAGTTTCAAACTCGTAACCTTCAATCGTGACCTTGACCTTAAGTCGGCATGGTTCATTATGGGTTCTGCACACCAGCTCACTGAGACGAATAATTGACCAAAGTTCAATGAAAATCTGTCACAGGGTTCAGGAGATATGGAGCGGACAAGAAAGTGTTACGGACAGACAGATGGATGGATGGACAGACAGACAGATGGACGGACTTGGGTTCTGCTTATCAGCTCACTGAGAAGAATATTTGACCAAAGTTTAATGAAAATCCTTCCAAGGGTAAAGAAGATAAGGAACGGACACAAAATTCGAAGTTTCAAACTCGTGACCTTCAACCGTGACCTTGACCTTAAGTCGGCATGGTTCATTTATGGGTTCTGCACACCAGCTTACTGAAACGAATAATTTACCAAAGTTTAATGAAAATCTATTGAAGAGTTCAGGAGATATGGAGCAGACAAGAAAGTGTTACAGACAGATGGACGGACGGACTGATAGACGGATGGACGGACATGGGTTCTGCACATCAGCTCAATGGGAAAAAACATTTGACCAAAGTTTAATGAAAATCCTTCCAAGGGTAAAGGAGATATTGAACGGACACAAAATTCCAATTTTCAAACTATTGACCTTCAATGGTGACCTTGACCTTGAGTCGACATGGTTCATTTATGGGTGCTGCACACCAGCTCACTGAGACGAATAATTGAGCAAAGTTAAATGAACAACTATCAAAGGGTTCAGGAGATATGGAGCGGACAAGAAAGTGTTACCAACAGACAGACAGACGGACAGAAAAGGCCATTCCTATAATCCCCGCTCCGCTTGCGGCGGGCGATTAAAAAAAGGTTTTCCCCTAATAACTTTGTAATTTTTATCGGAATTCCGTACAAGAGGCTCAATGAGCCTAACAGCTCACCTGAGGAACATTATAGTTAGCTGTTTGTCTCATGGTCTTTGAGCATAACTTTTTTTTGAAGTTCTTCCTAATGGGACATGGCATTGTCAATTTGGACCCTAGGGGCATGTTTGGTAAGATTAATGTAGGGGACCACTTGACATTGCTACATGCTTAATATGTAAGCTCTGGGCCTAGTGGTTTCAGAGAAGAAGATTTTTGAAGTTTTTTTTTTCCATTATAAGTCTATGGGGGCTAAGGGGCCCCGGGGCGTGGCCAGTTTAGACCCCAGGGGCATGAATGACACAATTTACGTAGGGGACCACTTGACATTGCTACATGCTAAATTTGTAAGCTCTGGGCCTAGTGGTTTCGGAGAAGAAGATCTTTTAAGTTTTTCCCATTGTAAGTCTATGGGAGCTATATGTTGCCATGGCAACACCAGTTTCAATCTGAATTGCCCCAAAACATACTGCATCTTTTTCCCCAACCGGATAATGCTTCTAATGAAATTTAATCATGATTGGCCAAGTGGCTTTAAAGATATACTTATTTGAAAATGTACAGGGCCTCCGTGGCCTAGTGGATAAGAGCGCTGACTCTTAGTCATTAGGTCTCTCACCGCCGTAGGTTCGAGCCTCGCTCGGGCCACGTGTGAGACGCCAAGTTCTGCAACGGAAGGTCAGGTGGTTTTTCTCCGGGTACTCCGGTTTTCGTCCACCTCTGATTAACGATCGGCTCGATATGAGTGAAATAATCTTAAAAGGGCCGTAAAACCAAAACCAAAAAAAAAAAAAAAAAAAAAAAATTATTTGAAAATGTGAATGGACGCAGACGCCGGAACATTGGCATACTAATAGCGACACCGCCTTGTGGCTGCGAAGCAGCCACGCGGTGGCGTCAAATGGTAACGCGTATGGAACTATGGGATAGATCATACCATAGGCCTGAAAAGCTTTCGTCCAGGTACGAAAAAATTCGAATGATTAAAACACAGCGAATAACTCCGAGTATTCCAATTGAAGCTTGATCCAATGAAATAACGTCTATGTTTAGGCTCATGAATAATGGTTACCGATTATTAGGCGTCTTTCTCGCATATGATAGTAGACGACGGAAACCAGTATCTCCCCGGAAACAAGCTCATTTGCATACAATTGTTGACCGATATGACGCCATTTTTTTCAAGCTGTCAGCTGGCCAGAGGCGTATAATTACCAATGTCTTAGTTATTAGTAGAATTTCGGTAAGAACAACAATGCAGTAATTTCACATATAGTTGGAACTTTAAAGATAACAATATTTTTATAAAACTATTTGCGTATTTTTCACGTTACAGTTGGCCGAGGCTGAAACTGAAAGTACCAAAAATTGATCAGCTCACAGCACAGACCTGCTCAAGTGTTTGACATTGCAGTCGATATTCCTACAAAGTACATTGGCAATCATGTACTAGTAATTCCCGCAGGGGTCTTTAACCTGCAATTTTTCGGGGTTCAAGTCCCACGCCAGAAATCTGCGATCGGAGATGTACATTACATACACCTGTACACTGCAGGGTTGAAAGCCTACAGTTTGTTTTTGTTTGATTTGAGGTTTAACGTCCCCGTCAACACTATAAAGGTCATTTTGGAGACGTGGGACTTTTACCCGACATTGAGATGAAATGACATCTTAAGCCCTGTCTCCCAATGAAACCAATAGGGTTTCTTAGCATGGACGGTCCGCCTCGCACCGCGGTTCCTGGACAGGCTTAGATCCTCTCAGCCGTTTACCAGTACTAGTGTGCGGGCCGGATTCAGCTCTGCGTGGAAGCATCATGCAGCCCATATATTTCTTCAAGCCCCTATGGGCGGGGGCTTATCATGTAATTACAGTAGGGGTCTTTAACCTGCACAGGAGATGACTCTTTCGGCGCCACTCTTTCTGCACAGGGGGCCTCCAGTTAATGTCCAGATCCAAAGGACTGTGCACTTTTTGGTATTCAGCCAATGGAGCGTGTTCGGAGTTGGGGGTGGGGGGGGAGGCTCTAGCATTAGAGGCAAGTGTATGCACCACTAAACCATCGGCCATTCTTGAACAAAACACTCAGCATTGTACCGCCCTATCTTTGGTGCTCATGGTTGTGGTTTGAGTGCTTGGGTCATCACATGTGAGATGCAGTGTTCTGCAACGGAAGGTCAGGTGGTTTCTATCGGTATCGGGACAACTCGACACATAGCAAACTCGGCACATAACCAACTCGGCCCCTACAAACTCGGCACATAGCAAACTCGGCCCACAATAGTTATAATGCTTATTAAGCTGTACATTAATACTTTATTTGCCTGTTTTATTATTATTATTTTATAATAATTATTTATATGCTTATTAAATCAAAAAAAGTTTCTAGTATATTTTTTTTTGGATTGTTTTTAAAAAAAATCATCTAAATCAATATGCTCTGGATATGACTTAATTGCTACACTAATTATCTGATTAATTAGACGATGACTAAAGCTGTGAATATGATATTTGGGACTCATTGCCACCCATGATTGCCCAGCCGAGTTGATGGGCGTATTGTCAAACAAGAGATTGCCTAGCCGAGTTGATGGGCGTCTTTTCAAACGATATTTTTTCCTTGTTGTCAGTAAAAATAGGTTGTGGGTGCTTGTTAGAACCATGTCATTGAGGCGGTTCTAACGAGTACCCACAACCTATGTCTTGTTTTTTGGGTTTTTTTTCAAGATTTATTCGCTGGTAAATTTAAGAAACAACTTAAATATTTGAATTTCATCTCAATGTCGGGTAAAAGTCCCACAAAATTGGAAGCAACGTCTCAAAAATGACCTTTACAGTGTTGACCGGGACGTTAAACCTCAAATCAAACAAACAAAAAACAAAATATTTGAAACTTAAATATTGAAATTTTATTGAAAAAAAAACCTTCATTTTTTTTTTTTTTTAAATAGAGATCTACTCCATTAAATATTGATGTTTGGTCCCTATTTAGTTGGTCCCTATTTCACAGGTAACTTTAATTTGATTATTTGCTTGGTTATGCAATCATCATTTCCCAGTTGACCCAAACAACTAATTATGTGCCGAGTTTGTATAGGCCGATTTTGTTATGTGCCGAGTTTGTCATGTGCCGAGTTGTCCCACAACCTTTCTATCCAGTTTTTGTCCACGATCGGCTCGATTTTAGTGAAATAAGAGTCTGATCTTGAAAGGGTCATCAAACCAAAGCCCAAAAAATATCAATCTGTCAATCTATCCTTTTTCTTTCATCCAATACGTCTAAAGGTACGTCTGTCTACATGTATCTATCTGTCTACTGTTTAAAAGCACTGGTAAACTGGTTACAGGATCTGAGCCTGTCCAGACAAAGCTGTAAGAGCCTGGCCTTTCATTCTTATAAACCTGTTTGTTTCATTGGGCCACAGGGCTTGAGAGCTCAATGTCAGTTAAGAGTTGTGACCTATGACCTCAGCCAATGATCCCAGGGGTTCAGATAAAAATTTGGATAGCCTCATGCACATCTGCAGTACCTAAACAATCTACATGTACATGTATGTAGCAAGTTTTGCAACCATACTTGAATAAATATTTCTTTGTAATGTCCCTGTCAACACTATAGGTAATTTTGGAGGTTTGAATCCCTTTCAAGATTATTTCACTCATATCGAGCCGATCCTTAATCAGTGTTGGGCAAAAACCGGCGTTTCCGGAGAAATACCACCTGACCATCCGTTGCAGGAATCATTTTGGAGACGTTGCCTCCAATTTTGTGAGTCTTTTACCCGACATTGGGATGAAATGACATCTCAAGTCCTGTTGCCCAATGAAACCAGTAGGGTTTATAAGCATGGACGGTCCAACTCGCACCGCTTTGCCTGGGCAGGCTTAGATCCTCTAAGTGGTTTACCAGTACCAGTGAGCGGGTCGGTTTCAGCTCTGTGTGGAACCATGCAGCCCATCTATTTTTCAAGCCCTGATGGACAGCGGCCGTAGTAATTGCATTCACACCTATTTTCATGAAAATTTGACTTTTGACCTCACTACATAATCCCAGGGGTTCAGATCAAAATTTGGATACCCTTATGCACATCTGCGCTCCTAAGCGATACATGTACCAAGTTTGGCGACCATAGTGCAAGAAATAAAAAGTAGTTACTGTTACATTCACAAGCATTTTCTTGAAAATTTGACTTACTGTTACATTCACAAGCATTTTCTTGAAAATTTGACTTTTGACCTCACCCTATGGCCCCCGCCCATAGGGGCTTGAAGAAATATATGGGTTGCATGATGCTTCCAAGCTGAGCTGAATCCGGCCCGCACACAAGTACTGGTACACCGCTTAGAGGATCTAAGCCTGTCCAGGAACCGCGGTGCGAGGCGGACCATCCATGCTAATAAACCCTATTGGTTTCACTGGGCTACATGGCTTGAGATGTCATTTCATCTCAATGTCGGGTAAAAGTCCCACAAAATTGGAAGCGAAGTCTCCAAAATGACCTTTACAGTGTTGACGGGGACGTTAAACCTCAAATCAAACAAGCAAAAAATGGCCCCAGGGGTTCAGATAAAAATTTGGATTCTCTAAACTTCTAAAGCACATCTGCAGTTTCTATGCAATACATATATGTGTTTAGGGCAAGAAATAAAAAAGTGGTTACATTGTCAAGGTTTGTGACCGATCATTACGATAACACCCTTGGAAAATATTACATTTTTTCACCTCTTCAAAATAGTTGTTTTTTTTGATGAAAGTCCTTGATATTTGTCGTATTTACTGCAAACATATGTTGTGGGTGCTCGTTAGAACCGGCTCAATGTGGCGGTTCTAATGAGTACCCACAACCTATGTCTTGGAGCAGAAAAAAGCAAAGTAATGTTTACTCCTGTAAGCCCCAGTTTTCTATATATAAAGTGATGTTTAGTGGTGTGTTCATTTCACGGACTTGTTCAAGTGATGGGAAGGACGGACGGTCATCCAGATGAACACCCATGACAAAACTTAAATACCATTTTTTTTTTTTAGTTTTTTTTTATATCTAAAGCTGGTATTACAACATGAAACCACATTCTCACTTTAATAAAGTGGTTCATTACAGGGACTTGTTATGGTGATGAGTAGAAGTGCTCTGATTTGGGTACATCTTTTGGATGTTTTATAAAATATCAGTATGTTGTCTGTACTTGGTAGAATTGCTCATCCAGGCAATTTAAATGCGTACACACAACTTACATGTTCAAGATAACAGTAACTTAGTAAGATAAAATGTGAGAAAATCTTCCTAGATCATTCTGCAAATTTCTTATCTACAGCCAAGATTCCCTATGGACACACGAATGGGCTTGATAAGGTCATGGTCAACAAGCAACTGGGGCTGGCCTCGGTAGCTTAGTCGGATGCGCATCCGACTGGTGATCAGGAGGACACAGGTTCTCTACCTGCCGGGGTAGGCAATGTTCTTTAGTGGAGGTTGATCATGAAATCTTTTCTATGGTCAATCTCCCCCTTCCCCTGATTCAAGAAAGACAATTTCAGTTTCTGGCGAAAGAATGTGCACTGTACTGGTTAACTGGTTACGAGTACATATAAGCATGCCCACGAAGTGTGAATGGGCAAACTGACCGGCTCAAAAATGACATAGTGTTGACTGGGCCACTAAACTCCAATACAAACAAACAAGCTACTGGTGCCCATTGAGGCTTGGAGAAATAGATGTGGCTGCAATGTGATTCCACGCAGAGCTAAAACTGACTGCATTATGCAGCATATGGGTATTGGACATTGGTAAACCGCTTAGAATTTCTAAGCTTGCCCAGGATTTATTTGTTTGATTTGAGATATAACATCTCCGTCAACACTATTTAGGTCATTTTGGAGAAACTAGGACTGTTACCCGACATTGAGAAGAAATGACATCTCAAGCTCTGTCGCCCTATGAAACCAATAGGGCTTACATGCATGTAAAGACCAACTCGCACCGCCTTGCCTGGGCAGGCTTAGGCATTCTGAGCCGTTTACCAGTACTAGTGTGGGGTTGATTTCAGCTCTGTGTGGATGGCAGGGCTTGAGATGTTATTTAATCTCAACGTCGGGTAAAAGTCCCACAAAATTGGAAGCGACGCCTGCAAAATGACCTAAACAGTGTTGATGGGAATGTTAAACCCCAATTCAAGCAAGCAAATACACTGTTGGTGTTTTAGTCATTGAAGTTTTTCGGTACATCAGAATAGTCATAAATACTCCTTAGATCTGCATTTGCAGTTGATAATTAGCCTGTCTTCCTCCAATTTCTGTGTGGACATCTTTGATATTGGATTCATCCATTATTGCATATATATAGAGTGTTTTTTAAAATCAGCATTATTAACAAGATGTTGATCCTGATTGGATGACTTGTTATGAACAGTCTACCCGGTACTCTTGATCTACATGTTTTGCATGGTTTAAATGGTTAACCCAGACTTTTGTCCAAATTCCAACAGGTATGACAGGGACTTCTGAGCCTGTCTCAGAACATTTGGGACCAAGTGAAACAGGAGCTGCATAAGACACATTCTCGGTGAAACATCACAGTCACAGACAATTTATAAACCTTAACCCCAAACTGTTCTACAAGATATAAGCCATTCTGGTTTGGAAACCAGTCATACCTAATGAAGGTAAGTGTATTCTAGGTGAATGGATACACCAGGGCATAGTTGATGGTCAAAATGTTGACTGCATATGAATGCCCAAGCAAAGCCACATATAATATTATCTGGAATAGACCAGAGGTATGACTACTATTTCATCCCCGACCATTTGGGCTTGAAGAAATAGATGAGCTGCATGATGCTTCCACATGGAGCTGAAACCGACTGCACGAGTACTGGTAAACCACTTAAAGGATCTAAGACAGCCCAGGCAAAGCAGTGCGAGTCGGACAGCCCATGCTTATTAGCCCTATTGGTTTCATTGGGTGACAGGGCTTGAGATGTCATTTCATCTCAATGCGAGGTAAAAACCGCACAAAGTTGGCAGCAACGTCTCCAAAATTATGTGTACCATGTTGACGCCTTCGTCTGGATGTCTGGATGTTAACCCTCAAATCAAACAAACAAAATACTATTACCCGACTTTAAATTATATAGTGATAATTTTACTAACACTTTAAATGTGGCATTAGATATTTTATCACTGTAAAATTTAAAATCTGGAGAGTTACTTTTCAAAAATACCACCGCCTATTGGGGCTTGCCCCCGCCCTTGAAGGCTTTGTGAAATGGATGAATGGACCGACAGCTGGATCCATCCATGGCAGAGCTGCAAGAGTGAGTATGGGTTAACTGCAAAGATAATTCAAGTATGCTCAAGAAAAGTGATTTTGGGTTCTGGCTGCCCCAATAATTAAGTTTATTAACTTAGATGCAGTTATACATGTACATAAAGTAACATAATGGTAGGAAGAGTTACTGCAGGACTTGAACATCGATTCTTTGCTCTCAGATCAGACGGGGCCTGATAAATCCTAATCCACTGCCTGGCTGCTCGATACAAGTCTAAATTTTGGCTGGGCAAGAGTTTTTTTTTTTTATTTCACTTGCCCAGAAAAATATATAGGACATAAAAAAAAAAAAAAAAAAAATAAGAAGAGCTATTTTCAAGATGCTGTGGAATGCAGGGCAAGTGGTTGAAAGTTTGATCTGTCAGGCCCTGGATCAGGTAAAAAAGCCCACAGATTTGAAAGCAATGTCACCAAAACTATTGTTGCCATAAATGCTCAACAAACAGATCTTTAAGAGAATTTCTAAAATGTATTTGATAAATATGATCAGTGCGCTGTTATAAGATTAAAGTAGTGTTAATTTAATAGAAGACTGTGATTGTTTTTTTTTTTCATTATTTTCAGTGAAAATCAGGCTTGACATTTCATCTGAATTGTCTGCCCAATAGATTATTCACATGCAATGTCATGCCTTTTTTCCACTTAAAAATAGAAAACAGTTAATGACATATATATACTTTGAAAATGCTGTCTTTTTCTTATTAATACGTGTATTACTAAATCCACTCATAAGATATACCATAAAAATACTAAAAATTTGGACACTTTGATGAGTTAATGTTTGTTTGCTCTGAGATGCAACGTCCCCTTCAACACTTTTTAGGTTATTTTGGAGGCATTGCTTCCAATTTTGTGAGACGTTTACCCACCATTGAGATGAAATGACATCTCAAGCCCTGTTGTCCAATGAAACCAATACAGTTTATTTTCATGGGCGGTCCAACTCGCACCACTTTTCCAGGCATGCACAGAACCTCTAAGCAGTTTACCAGTACCCATGTGTGGTCGGTTTCAGCTCTTCCTAGAATCATCATGCAGCCCAATCTATTTTTTCAAGCCGTGATGGGATTGGATCAGAGAAGTTACTCTAATTGTAAAATTTTAACAAATTTGTTTCATGATCCAGCAAAGAGTCCAAATGGTGCAGACAGAATAGTAAACAGTGCAGACGCTGGACAGACTGGATCTGGGTCTGCACGGTTTGTCTGTCTGTCCGAATATTTTGGTTAATAATGATAGATTTTTCACTTTATTTGATGTTTTGTTTTCCCTATCATTGGAGGGTGTGGTGGGGGGATCTTTTTGCTGGGATTCTGTTGGTGTCTGCAGTTTGGCTGTTTGAAGCACTTTAATAGTTCTCCTGAACCAACAGTTGGTTGCTAACCAAACATGCATAAATTATGTACATGTAACTTTAAGCCATCAGGTTTGTTCACCTTCACCTTATTCACAAGATGATCATATTTTGTACTTATCATGCTTGCCATTGCATCCTACATGAACCAAAAATTTCAACAATAGATTTTTATGACATTTACCTCAGTTGTAAGGTCAATCACACACACACACACAAAAAAAAAAACTGACAAAATTAATTTTGGGTAAAAATATATCTTCAAGTGAACAGATATGTTGTTATCTGTGGTATATGTCATTGAAACCTTCCAAATTTTTTAGATTATGCTAAGAATTGGTGCAATATAGTACATGTATTACAAATAGCCGGAGCACAACATTCCCTACAATTTACATGTGTGCCTAGCAAAGACTCAGATCAGCCTATGCATCCACACAGTCCGATCAGTGTCTTTGTTGTGCGCTGAAGGATAGCTAAGGGCCCAGTGCTCCTTCATGCAGCAAGAGAAATCTCTGGTCAGAATATATAGATGGGCAGGCTGATGATTCTTCACTGGGTGCACATGGACATTGTAGGAAATGCTGTGCCCCAGCGCAGATATCAAAGATTTGATTTTGGTGATCTTCTCTTTTCATGACCAAATGATGCAAAGATTTATAATTTTGCTTGACTACAGTAAAGCCTGTTATGGTGGCCACCACTATTACACAAGTAACCTGCCTAATGCAATCATGCTTTTGGTTTACAATAAAGGCAAATGCATTAAGATTGACTTGTACTAAGCGAGTACATGTCCTAAGCAAGCACATTTTGGTTATCCCCTAAGTGCTTGCATAATAGGATTGGGCTGTTTTTTTTTGTTTCTTTTTTTTTAGGTTTCTCGAATTTATAGATTGCTTAATTTTTGCATGTACCATAATGATCCTTAGTATTGGGACATTCAGGCCTAAGCAAACAGTGCAGGCCTAGATCAGACTGCTCATGAAGCAGTCTGATAAGGTTCTCCACTGTTTGCCATTCTGTCTCCATTTTTTGGACTTCTTGCTGGATCGCGAAACAAATTTGCTAACATTTTAGGAGAATTTATTCAATTACAGCAAATCCTCAAGGTGTCTGAATTTTTGAGATTTTTACGGTATGCACCTTCCAAGTCCAAGTGGTTGTAACAGTCTTCTGAAAACATTTCTAGTCTTTGTAATGGTCACATGTACATTTATTTTGTTCTGTTCCTTATTTTCTTTTTAGCTGACCAGTTCGGCTCCGGGGGAGCTTATAGGATAGGCAGTTGTCCGTCATCGTCTGCGTCAACACTTTCAAACGACATTTCCTCTGAAACTACTGGGCCAATTCAGCCCGAATTTCATCTGTAGCATCCTTGGGATTAGGGATTTTTTTTTTTTTTTTTTTTTATGAAACTCGGCTCATTAGTTTGGTTGCTATGGCAACTTAGAGTTTCCATAGACTTATAATGGGAAAAATAGAAAAATGGCATTTACTGCCAAGTCTCTGCAGATATTTTGACAAAACTTTCATAGAAATGTTCCTTAGGCAGTCTAATATCTGCCATATGATTTTAGGCCTACTGCTCATTTCTATTGGTTGCCATGGAAACCAAAATAAAAAAAAAATAGAAAAAAAAAATCAAAAATCATCTCCTCAGAAACCGAATGCTCTATTAGGCTTAGAGTTTTTGGAAATATTCAACATATTTGCCTTTACAGGTTTTGTGTTTTTTTTTTTATAAAATTTGGCTTCTTAGTTAGGTTGCTATAGCAACTTAGATTTTCCATAGACTTATAATGGGGAAAATTGAAAAATGGCATTTGCTGCCAAGTTATTGCAGATATTTTGACAAAACTTTTATTGATATGTTCCTTGAGTGAATGTCTCTCAGCCATATGCTTAAATGCCAACATAGGGGTCCCCCAGGTTAAGCCGGGGCCATGCCCCACCCCCTCCACTTCATAAATGGCCATATAACTCAGAAACCATCCAGATCCCCACCCCAAAACCACATATATTCTTGTTCCTTATGATAAGATGCATTCAGTGACACCAACCTGGGGGTCCCCCGGTACGTGCCGGGGTCATGCCTCACCCCCTCCATTCCATAAAAGGCCCAATATCTTTGAAACCTTACAAATTCCCACCCCTAAACCATATATATTCTTGTTCCTTATGAAAATATACATTCACTGACACTAACTCGGGGGTCTCTTGGGGTGCGCCTGGGCCTTGCCCCACCCCTTCTTCTTCACAAAAGGCCGTATATCTCAGAAACCATTTAGATTCCCACCCCAAAACCATATATATATTCTTGTTCCTTATGATAAGACGCATTCCGTGACACCAACCTGGGGGTCCCCGAGTTGTGCCGGGGTCATGCCCCACCCCCTTCATTTCATAAAAGGCCCAATATCTTGGAAACCTTATAGATCCCCACCCCTAAACCCTATATATACTTCTTCCTTATGAAGAGACTCATTCTTTGACACCAATTTGGGGATCTTCCAGGGTGCGCCAGGGCCTTGCCCCACCCCTGCACTTCACAAAAGGCCATCTATCTCAGAAACCATTCAGATCCCTGCCCCCAAACCTTATATATTCATGTTTCTTATGATATGACGCATTCATTGACATTAACCTGGGGGTTCCCCAGGATGTGCCGGATTCGTGCCCCACCCCTTCATTTCATTGAAGACCCAATATCTTGGAAACCTTACAGATCCCTACCTCTAACCATATACATGTATATTGTTGTTCCTTATGCTAAGACACATTCATTGAGAATGAGAATGACGTCAACCTGGAGGTCTCCCAGGTCAAGCCAGGGCCTTGCCCCATCCCACCACTTCACAAAAGGCTATATATCTCAGAAACTGTTCAGATATGTTCTTGTTCCTTATTAATAGCACACCCACTTGGGGGTCGCAGGGGCAATTCCTCTCCTCTCCACGTCATAGAAAGGCCTCATATATCGGAAACCATTCAGATTCCAACCAATAAACCATAATATATATATATATTGTTGGTCCTTATAGGGACAACAATCCTGGGCTTTCTTGGGATCAACAGGACATGCCCCAACCCCTTCACAGCTTAAGAGGCCTTAAAACTCTGGTATACAGATCCCCACTGCTACACCATATATATTCTTATTCCTTATGATAAGACACATTTAAAAGGCCTAATGTTTTAGATACTGAGTCCAGATGGATGCTCATTTGGATATAGGGGTTCATTTGGGAGACGTTATAATTGGTAGATTAAAATGATATCATGTTAAAATACATGGCTGTCATTGGGCAGTGCCCACCTGAGCTCTGGTGAGCATAGTGGCCCATGGGCCTCTTGTTTTAAAAATCTGTTTCAATTTTTATTACAGGTTCAGTATGGAAAAACCCACATACAGTTTGATACAGAGGAACCTTGCTTTCACCAGTAGCTAACAGCTGACAGCCTATGTGGTCCTACTACCCACTGAAAGAAAAAGGACTGAATTATTTAATGCCTAGAACTTCTTGATGGCAGCTATGTTTTTGAACCACTGGATCATGACTGACAATAATTTGTTTGTTTGATTTGAGGTTTAACATCCCTGATAACACTCTAAAGGTCATTCTGAAGACATTGCTTCAAATTATGTGGGTCTTTTAGCCGACATTGCGATGAAATGACATCTCAAGCCCTGCCGCCCAATGAAATCAATAGGGTTTATAAGCATGGACAGTCCGACTCGCACTGCTTTGCCTGGACAAGCTTAGATCCTCTAAGTGGTTTACCAGTACTCGTGTGCGGGTCGGTTTCAGCTACGCCTGGAAGCATCATGCAGCCCATCTATTTCTTCAAGCCCCGATGGGCGGGGGCAGTTGACTGACAATAAAGAATGGAAGAAAGATCAATAGCTTTTGATTAGTTTAGGCGTTAACATTTAATGTATTTTAACAGCCAGAAAAGTGAAATAGTATATGGTGATGACACGGACTTGTTTGGACATTCACAATTCACCTGGCCCATCGGGTTTTACATCCCACCAACAGCTAAGGTCATATGGAGACGGGACCTCGGTTTAAAGACTCATCTGAAAGTCTGGAGAAGCCAGCGATCGAACCTGCGACCCCTGGTAAAGTTCTTAAATAAAGTATGTGGACAGTCTTAGCCTAATGTTATGCTGTTTTGAATTTGAAAGTTAAATTCAAATAAACTTCTTTGTATCATCACTACTTGTACATGTATCTTTTAATAATTTTGCATCAGTGGGGACTGAAAGAATATCTCCTAAAAAGGGGTATCCTTCAGAAGCAAGGAATACTCTGCAGAACTGATAAGTATGGAGTGTGCAAGTTTTCTGGGCCAGACTTCATGTAAACTTTGTTTGCTATGGGGTATGGTTTTACTATTTAATACAATTTCAAGATATCTCTAATTTTATTATAGATATCTATAAATCAAATTATAGATATCTAGTATAATTAACATTATCTAATTATCAAAATTTTTGATATCATAAAATGTAATCAGTGATATGAAATATATATTTCTTGATATTTTTAATTCCTTAGCATATATAGATATCTAAAAATCCAGTTATAGGTATCTAATAATATTGATATCCTATATTTTTATTATAGATATCTATAAATCAATTTAAAGATATCTAAAACTCAAAATATAGATATCCATAAATCAAATTACAGAAATCCATAAAAGAATTATAGATATCTATAATTAATATTATTGGTATCTATAATTATCAGTACTTTTGATATCATAAAATGTAATCAATGATATGAATTATATATTTCTTCATATCTAAAAATTTGTTTTATGATATCTACTATTCCTTTGCATATATAGATATCTAAAAATCAATATTTGATTGTCTACTATTGCACCAAGAGTACAATGCGGTGTCGCAAAGAAGGCAATGCCTTAATTTCATATTACTCGGCTCAAGTGAGCTAATAATACTAGAGGTTTCAGAGAAGATTTTTTTAATCTTTTCGTTCCATTATAAGTCTATTGGGGCTAAGGGGCCGCGGGTGTGGCCAGTTTAGACCCCAGGAGCATGATCGGAACAATTTATGTGAGGGACCACTTCACATTGCTACATGCTTAATTTTTAGGAGACGCAGCCTAATTTTTAAGCTCTGGGAAACGAAAAATGTTGAAGTGAAACATCGAGTCCACTATCTTGCTTCTCTTACATATAAGAAGAAATTGGGCATTTAGAAAATAGTTTATACCCAAAAGTTGGGGTGGGGGTAAAGATATCCTGGCCAGTTTAGCTTTACCCCCGGGGTAAAGATATCCCGGCCGGGATATCTTTACCCCCGCCTTTCCACTCACCATCACCACCCATTTCACACCTGACGGGGATAATGCAAGATTTTGAAAGATTGTCATAACACGGGTGGTAATCAGGGGAACTAGCTCGAAAATGAGTCAATGGAAATTTGTTCCCTCGACAAATCCGGGAACTCTCGAGCTAGCTCCATCACCAAGAAACTCGTAAACAAAGGTAGGTCGCGAAGAGTTTTATCACCATTTTTTTCTTTGTAAGCTATTTATAAAAAAATCCGTCAATGCAGTTCCACATAGAAATGATTTAACTTTGTACTCCGCTAGAGTTTGCCATGTAAATTTGCAGCGCTGGAGTATGAATGAAAGCAAACTTTTTATCACGGACCGGAAAAATTGTCAATTTATGTCATTACGGAGATTTTGGCCGACGATTTTTCATTTTCCGTCAAAAGTACGCCCTTCACACCCACAGAAACAACATCCCTGGTGAAATGGAACATGGAAAGTTTGAAATAAGCAAAAAAAATTTGGCCGTGATTACGTAACTTGCGACTTATTACGAAATTACTGTCCGAGCTAGTCTTCTCGCCAAGGAGCTAGTTCACTCGACATAAAAAAGAAAATGAAACATTCATCAGATTCGATGTCTTTCTATGGTCCCACCCAGGTTATCCAACTGGTTTCTTTACCACTGGCTAGTTGGGTAACAAGATGCTATGCCCCAAAGGCGTCCCCCAGTCGTTTCTCCCTGTTCGTTTCGCCCCCATTTTGCACCCCTAGTTGTTTTGCCAACAGTGCCTGGTCTTTTCGCCCCCCTTAGTCATTTCGCCCTCCTAGTTGCTTCGCCCCCTCACTTTGGAGCGGATCAATGGATGTTGGATGGATGGATGGAATGATTGATGGATGGATGGATGGAAGGGTGCACAATAGAAAGGGATGAGTGGGTATTTGGATGGATTGGTCCATTGGAGGACGGATGGACGAACGAACATATAGACGGACAGACAGACGGATGGATGGATGGGTCGGTGGGTATATGGATGGAAGGATGGATGGAAAAAGAGAGAAAATATATATGCACACAAATGTCAGTGTCGTGTGAAGGTTTGATTAAATAAATGAAGTATTTGATTCCTACCGGTAATCTTTTTGATGATTTTTGTTTCACTCAGAAATCACATATTGTTCCCGCAGGTGATCTGATTATTTTTGATAAACCTAAAGTCATCGTTTATACAAATTATGTTGTGCTGCAGTCCTAGGTACTACAAGTTTCTTGAATTCAGCCCATTGGTTCTAGAGAAGATTTTTAATGGTTTCACCATATATGGGCGTGGTAACCATCTTGGTCATGTGACCCAGATGCCTCGAACAAACTATCGTTTCCCCTATACCCACAAATGCTCAACACAGTTTTCGACTAAATTGTTGAAAGATAAGATGGTGCTTATTAGTTGCTTAATATATCACAGACTGGAAGTCAGTCATTATAGTGAATAGATCATGAGCGCGTAGCGCGAGTGATCACGGCCGCGTTCCGCGAGTAATCTCTGCACTTGTGACCGACAGACAGTGATCTATTAAGCAATTAATCACCTAACAACATGAATCTATGTCGATTAGGGATTCTGCCGGTGTGGTTCGAGCCTCTCTTGAGTCATATATGGATGTCCTAGTTCTGCAATGGAAAGTCACGTTCATAAACAGTCTAACAAATTTCGAAGTTTACGTCTGCATTTCTCTTGGAGCCCATAACTACCATTTATGTTATGCTACAAAGTTGAAAATTGGTATGACGCTTACTCAGACGGTGACCTTTCTGTTCATGATACGATTGTCCCAGGGCCATGCTCCTGAGCGTGTCCGAGTGTCAGATGCCATTGCCCAAGAGTCCTAACCAGAGTCTAACAAACGTTAAAGTTAACTATTTTATTTTGCTATTTCCGGGATTGTGATAAATCTCTCAGTAATGGAAGCGACTTTTCGTCTTTACAACCATAGTGGAAACACAATCAGGGATAATTAAATCGTGCTCTGACTGTGCACAGATGCGGCGACGTCGCCTAGCACTGCAGTGGCCGACGTCCTTAACCACTGCGCCACAGAGGCATCCCCAAAAAAGGATGCTCATATAGCGCATATAAGGCTATCGGGCACTGCAGTACACTCTGTATATAGGAAGAGTTCGAATCACAGTTAAAGTTAACGTTCGCGTTTCTCTTGGAGCCCATAATTCCCGTTTCTGTTATGCTACAAAGTTGAAATTTCGCATGACACTTACTCAGCCAAAGACCTTTCCGTTCATGATACAATTGCCCCTGGATGGGCCTTGGGGTAAAATTACATAAAACGTAAAATTGACATATAGGCATTTGTATGGAAAACTCAAAATGTCTAATATTTTGAAAATTATTCAGCTCGCAACCCCTAAACCATATATATCATTGTTCCTTATGATAAGACTCTGTTTTATTTCACCAGGGATGTTGTTTCTGTGGGTGTGAAGGGCGTACTTTTGACGGAAAATGAAAAATCGTCGGCCAAAATCTCCGTAATGACATTAATTGGCAATTTTTCAGGTCCGTAATAAAAAGTTAACTTTCATTCATACTCCAGCGCTGCAAATTTCCATGGCAAATTCTAGCGGAGTACAAAGTTAAATCATTTCTATGTGGAACTGCATTGTCGTATTTTTTTTTATAAATAGCTTACAAAGAAAAAAATGGTGATAAAACTCTTCGAGACCTACCTTTGTTAGCCAGAGGTAAAGAAACCAGTTGGATAACCTGGGTGGGACCATAGAAAGACATCGAATCTGATGAACGTTTCATTTTCTTTTTTATGTCGAGTGAACTAGCTCCTTGTCGAGAAGACTAGCTCGGACAATAATTTCGTCATAAGTCGCAAGTTACGTAATCACTGCCAAATTTTTTTTGCTTATTTCAAACTTTCCATGTTTCATTTCACCAGGGATGATGTTTCTGTGGGTGTGAAGGGCGTACTTTTGACAGAAAATGAAAAATTGTCGGCCAAAATCTCCGTAATGACATAAAGTGACAATTTTTCCGGTCCGTGATAAAAAGTTTGCTTTCATTCATACTCCAGCGCTGCAAATTTCCATGGCAAATTCTAGCGGAGTACAAAGTTAAATCATTTCTATGTGGAACTGCATTGCCGGATTTTTTATAATTAGCTTACAAAGAAAAAAAATGGTGATAAAACTCTTCGAGACCTACCTTTGTTTACGAGTTTCTTGGTGATGGAGCTAGCTCGAGAGTTCCCGGATGTGTCGAGGGAACAAATTTCCATTGACTCATTTTCGAGCTAGTTCCCCTGATTACCACCCGTGCATAAGGGACATTTTGAATAAGAAAATATACAAAAAGAAGTTATTAAATAATCATTTGCCTCTATAATATGGTCATATTTCTTTCTAAGGGTGGTTCTATAAGTCCGAGTCACAATTGAAACGAACAATGTTTAAAGTGAAACATCGAGTCCACTATCTTGCTTCTCCTACATATAAGAAGAAATTGGGCATTTAGAAAATAGTTTATTCCCAAAAGTTGGGGTGGGGGTAATGATATCCTGGTCAGGTGAGCTTTACCGCCGGGGGTGAAGATATCCCAGCCGGGATATCTTTACCCCTGCCTTTCCACTCACCACCACCACCCTTTCACGACTGACAGGGATAATGCAAGATTATGAAAGATTTTCATAAGGAACATTTTGAATAAGAAAATATACAAAATGGAAGTTATTAAATAATCATTTGCCTCTATAATATGGTCATATTTCTTACTAAGGGTAGTTCTATTAGTCCGAGTCATGATTGAAACGAAAAAATGTTAAAGTGAAACATTGAGTCCACTATCTTGCTTCACTTACATATAAGAAGAAATTGGGCATTAAGAAAATAGTTTATACCCAAAAGTTGGGGTGGGGGTAAAGATATCCCGGCTGGGATAGTTTTACCCCCGGGGGTAAAGATATCCCAGCCAGGATATCTTTACCCCCGGGGGTGAAGATATCCAGGGTGGGGGTAAAGATATCCCGGGATATCTTTACCCCCGGGGGTAAAGCTACCCAGGGGGAAAAGATAAACTGTTACACCGGTAGTTGCATTCATATTTGAACAGTCCTCGTATAATGGGGAAAATTGAAAAATGGCATTTACTGCCAAGCCTCTGCAGATATTTTGACAATGTTTTCTTAAAAATGTTCCTTAGGCAATCTACTATCTGATCTGTCTACTACCCTATAAACAGGGTATGACAATGATTTTAGGCCTACTGCTCTTTTTTATTGGTTGATGAAAAAAAAAAAAAAAACTTAAAAACTATCTCCTCAGAAACCATATGCTCCAGGAGGCAGAGACTTTATGAAAATATTCACAATATCTGCCTTTACAGGTTTTGTGTAGACTTATAATGGGGAAAATTGAAAAATGACATTTACTGCAAAACCTTTCATAGAAATTTTCCTTGAGTAAACTTCTCTCAGCCATATGCTTTTATGTCAATCTGGGCATCACCTAGGTTGTGCCGGAACCATGCCTCACCCACTCCACTTCATAAAATGTCATTTATCTAAGAAACCATTCAGATCCCCACCCCTCAACCATATATATTGATAAGAAGCACTCAAAGACACCAACCTGGGTGTCCCCCGGGATGTGCCAGGGCCATGCCACACCCCCATCCACTTCATAAAAGGCTGAATATCCCAGAAACCTTACAGATCCCCACCCCTAAATTATGTATATTCTTGACCCTTATGAGAAGTGGCATTCAGTTACACCAACCAAGGGGTCCTCTGGGATGTGCCGGGGCCATGCCACTTCATAAAAGGACCAATATTCCAGAAACCATACATATCCCCACCCCTAAACCATATATATTCTTCTTCCTTGTGATAAGACACATTCAGTGACACCAACCTAGGGGTCACCCAGAGCGCGCCCTGGCCATGCTGTACCCATCAACTTCACAAATGCCCATATACCTGAGAAAGAGCCCCACCCCATAACCATCTATATTCTTGTTCCTAATTATAAGACGCAATCAGTGACATCAGCATACCGCTCTGGGGGTGCCACGGATCATGCCCCACCCCTATACTTCATCAAAAGCCATATATCGCAGAAACCGTTCAGATCCCCGCCCCTTAACCATATATATTCTCTAAAGGGGAATTTATGACATGTTTTTTCCATAGCACTCAAGTGAAATTGACCCTATATTTATTTGGTATTTATTTTCAGTAATAAATAAATTAAATTCTGCAAGTATCAAGAAACTTAAAATACTGGGTTAACCCATTCAGTACCAGAAACCCCAAAACGGATACCCTGGCAAACAGTGCAGGCCTCTATCAAACGTGACAGAATGCGGCGTCTGATCAGGGCCTCCACTGTTTGCTAAATTTTCAGTCATTTCCAAATAAATTTCCAAGAAAACACTACCTGACACCCCTAAATTTTGAAATGAACTCCTGCTATATATAAAGTGGAATATTCCATTTGGTATAAAAAGTGTTAAGTAACCAAAATAATGCTAATATAACAGGCTTTTTTTGGAAAAAATATTGCTGGTTGTCAGGAACATTTTACATAGCAAAAATGCTCCTGACAACCGGTTGTCAGGAACATTTTACATTGCAAAAATGCTCCTGACAACTGGTTGTCAGGAGACGCAGCCTAATTTTTAAGCTCTGGGCCTATTGGTTTCAGAGAAGAAGATTTTTAGCTCACCTGTCACGTAGTGACAAGGTGAGCTTTTGGGATCACTTTTTGTCCGTCGTCCGTCGTGCGTGCGTGCGTGCGTGCGTCCGTGCGTGCGTCCGTGCGTGCGTCCGTAAACTTTTCTTCAAACGACATCTCCTCCTAAACCGCTGATCGGATTTTGACCAAACTTCACAGGAATGATCCTTAGGTGGTCCCCTTTCAAAGTTGTTCAAATGGTTCCGGTCCGTTGCACATATAGGTCACAGTAGCCAAAAATAGATTTTTTTCACCGAAAACTTAAAAAATCTTCTTCTCTGAAACCGCAAGGCCCAGGTCTTTGATATTTGGTATGAAGCTTCATCTAGTGGACCCCTACCAAGATTGTTCAAATTATATTGCTGGGGCCAAAAATGCCCCCGCACGGGGGCCCTTTGGTTTTACATGGGCTTATATAGGGAAAATCTTTAAAAATCTTCTTCTCTGAAACCGCAAGGCCAAGATCTTTGATATTTGGTATGAAGCTTCATCTAGTGGACCCCTACCAAGATTGTTCAAATTATAGTGCTGGAGCTAAAAATGCCCCCGCACGGGGGCCCTTTGGTTTTACATGGGCTTATATAGGGAAAATCTTTAAAAATCTTCTTCTCTGAAACTGCAAGGCCCAGGTCTTTGATATTTGGTATGAAGCTTCATCTAGTGGACTCCTACCAAGATTGTTCAAATTATAGTGCTGAAGCTAAAAATGCCCCCGCCCCGGGGCCCTTTGGTTTTACATGGGCTTATATAGGGAAAATTTTGAAAAATCTTCTTCTCTGAAACCGCAAGGCCAAGGTCTTTGATATTTGGTATGAAGCTTCATCTAGTGGACCCCTACCAAGATTGTTCAAATTATAGTGCTGGGGCCAAAAATGCCCCCGCACCAGAGCCCTTTTGTTTTACATAGGCTTATATAGGGAAAATCTTTAAAAATCTTCTTATCTGAAACTGCAAGGCCCAGGTCTTTGATATTTGGTATGAAGCTTCATCTAGTGGACCCCTACCAAGATTGTTCAAATTATAGTGCTGGAGCTAAAAATGACCCCCACACGGGGGCCCTTTGGTTTTACATGGGCTTATATAGGGAAAATCTTGAAAAATCTTCTTCTCTGAAACGGCAAGGCCCAGGTCTTTGATATTTGGTATGAAGCTTCATCTAGTGGACCCCTACCAAGATTGTTAAAATTATAGTGCTGGGGCCAAAAATGCCCCCGCACCAGGCCCCTATTGTTTCACATAGGCTTATATAGGGAAAATCTTGAAAAATCTTCTTCTCTGAAACTGCAAGGCCCAGGTCTTTGATATTTGGTATGAAGCTTCATCTTGTGGACCTCTACCAAGATTGTTCAAATTATAGCCCTGGGGCCAAAAATGCCCCCGCTCTGGGGCCCTTTGGTTTTACATAGACTTATATAGGGAAAATCTTGAAAAATCTTTTTCTCTGAAACTTCAAGGCTTAGGTCTTCGATATTTGTCATGAAGCTTCAGCTAGTGGACCTCTATAAAGATTTTCAAATTATAGCCCTGAGACCAAAAATGCCCCTGCCATGTGGCCCTTTGGTTTTACATAGACTTATATAGGGAAAATCTTTAAAAATTATCTTCTCTGAAACACAACGCTTAGGTCTTTGATATTTGTTATGAAGCTTCAGCTAGTGGACCTCTACCAAGATTGTTCAAATTATAGCCCTGGGGCCAAAAATGCCCCTCTCAGGGGCCCTTTGGTTTAACATAGACTTATATAGGGAAAATCTTGTTTTACATAGACTTCTATATGCAGGGTAAACCTTTAAAATCATCTTCTCTGAAACCAGAAAGCCCAGGTCTTTCATATTCGATATGAAGCTTCATCTTGTGGACCTCTACCAAGATTGTTCAAATTTTAGCCCTGGGGCCAAAATTGACCCTGTCCGGGGCCCACTTGTTATTCTTTGGATCAGGTGAGCGAACCAGGGCCCTCTGGGCCCTCTTGTTTAAGTTTTTTTTTTATTATAAGTTAATGGGGGCTAAGGGGCCCCAGACGTAGCCAGTTTAGACCCCAAGGCATAATTGGCACAATTTATGTAGGGGACCACTAGACATTGCTACATGCTTAATATATATGCTCTGGGCCTAGTTGTTTCAAAGAAGAATTTTTACGCTTTTTTTTCCATTATAAATCTATGGGGGCTAAGGGGCCCCGGGACATGGCCAGTTTAGACCCCAGGGGCATGATTGGCACAATTTATGAAGGCGACCACTTGACACTGCTACATGCTTAATATGTAATCTCTGTGCCTAGCGGTTTTAGAGAAGATGATTTTTTAAGCTTTTTTTTCCATTAAAAGTCTATGGGGGCTAAGGGGCCCCAGGGCGTGGCCAGTTTAGATCCCAGGGGCATGATTGGCACTATTTATGTAGGGGACCACTTGACATTGCTACATGCTTTATATGTAAGCTCTGGGCCTAGTGGTTTCAGAGAAGAAGATTTTTGAAGTTTTTTTTTCCATTATAAGTCTATGGGGGCTAAGGGGCCCCGGGCGTGGCCAGTTTAGACCCCAGGGGCATGATTGGCACAATTTACGTAGGGGACCACTTGACATTGGTACATGCTTAATTTGTAAGCTCTGGGCCTAGTGGTTTCAGAGAAGAAGATTTTTTAAGTTTTTTTCCCATTGTAAGTCTATGGGAGCTATATGTTGCCATGGCAACACCAGTTTCAATCTGAATTGTCCCAAAACATACTGCATCTTTTCCCCCAACCGGATAATGCTTCTCATGAAATTTAATCATGATTGGCCACGTTGCTTTAAAGATATACTTATTTGAAATTGTGAGTGGACGTTGACGCTGGACCATTGACATACTAATACCTCAAATGAGCCTTCGGCTCAAGTGAGCTAATAATACTAGCGGTTTCAGGGAAGAAGATTTTTTTATCCTTTTTTTTCCATTATAAGTCTATGGGGCTAAGGGGCCCCGGGTGTGGCCAGTTTAGACTCCAGGGGCATGATCGGCACAATTTTTGTAGGGGACCACTTGACATTGCTACATGTTTAATATGTAAGGTCTGGGCCTATTGGTTTCAGAGAAGAAGATTTTTTAAGTTTTTTATTTATAACAAGTCAATGGGAGCTAAGGGGTCCCGGGATGTGGCAAGTTTAGACCCCAGGGGCATGATTGGCACAATTTATATAGGGGACCTCTTAACATTGCTACATGCTTAATATATATGCTCTGGGCCTAGTGGCTAAGGGGCCCCGGGACATGGCCAGTTTAGACCCCAGGGGCATGATTGGCACAATTTATGAAGGCTAACACTTGACACTGCTAAATGCTTAATATGTAAGCTCTGTGCCTAGCAGTTTCAGAGAAGAAGATTTTTTAAGCTTTTTTTCCATTATGAGTCTATGGGGGCTAAGGGGCCCCAGGGTGTGGGCAGTTTATATCCCAGGGGCATGATTGGCACAATTTATTTAGGGGACCACTTGACATTGCTACATGATTAATATGTAAGCTCTGGGCCAAGTGGTTTCAGAGAAGAAGATTTTTGAAGCTTTTTTTCCATTATAAGTCTGTGGGGGCTAAGGGGCCCGGGGCGTGGCCAGTTTAGACCCCAGGGGCATGACTGGCACAATTTAAGTAGAGGACCACTTGAAATTGCTACACGCTTAATATGTTAGCTCTGTGCCTAGCGGTTTCAGAGAAGAAGATTATTTAAGTTTTTATTTCTATGGGGGTTAAAGGACTCCGGGGCGTGGCCAGTTTAGACCCCAGGAACACGATTGGCACAATTTATGTAGGGGACCACTTGACATTGCAACATGCTTTATATGTAAGCTCTGGACCTATTGGTTTCAGAGAAGAAGATTTTTTAAGTTTTTCCCATTGTAAGTCTATGGGAGCTATATGTTGCCATGGCAACAAGAGTTTCCATCTGATCTGCCCCAAAACATAATGCATCTTTTCCCCCAACCTGATAATGCTTCTCATGAAATTTAATCATGATTGGCCAACTGGCTTTAAAGATATACTTGGTTGAAAATGTGAACGGACGTGGGACGCCGGATCATTGGCATACTGATACCTCATGTAAGCCTTCGGCTCAGGTGAGCTAAAAATCTAGAAAGTCAGGAGAGACATACTATCTCAGTCAAGATTTTGTCAGATTAGAATATTCAGTATAGAGATAACGTCCCCTATCAGGTTAAACAAGAGTTGTCAGAACCTATGGGGCCTTAGATGGATGAGGACAAGTTATTTTGAAATAAAAATTCGATTTTGCTCTTTTTGCCCTAAAACGACATTTTCTTTTGTAAAAGCGCTAAACAGACTGCAGCAATGAAAGGAGAACTAAACAAGAAAAAGTTATACGAGGACTGTTCAAATACGAATGCAAGTAAACGTTTTCTCATGCACTAATGCGAAAATCACCTGGAAATAAATATCACAGCGTAGAAAAACATTTTACCTATACATTGATACCAAACCTGTTAAAATCCGTCCACTTTAGCCATGTATATCGTTCGATAAACACTTGTCTACTCTTGTTTACTAATACAAAACATGGTTGGAAGAAGGTCAGAGTACGCCATTGAAATACGGTCCTATAATAAGAATCGTTGTATTCTTGGTATATGGTGCAAAAATATTTTTGATGAAATATGTTCGGTTTATGGGCATAATGAAATGTCTTTTCAGGCAGTTTTTCGTTGGTGTAAGAAATTCAGCTGTGGGCTAGGCTCAACAGATGCACCACATGATCGTCGGCCAAAAAGAGCAACATCTGCCAAGATGGTTGCTAGAGTGAAAGAAATAGTTGCTACCAATGCACGATACACCACTAGGCAAATAGCTAGTATGGTTGGCATCTCATTAGGAACAGCTCATACAATTCTGAAACGGGATTTGAAAATGAGGAAGATCTGTGCTAGATGGATTCCCCATCAGTTGACAGATGACAGAAAAAGACACGCGTTCAGTGCGCCAAGAAGTTGCTTAAAACATTTCCAAATTACGATAAAAAGTTTCCAAATTACCATGCACGGTCTTTCGCTAATGTCGTCATAGGTGACCAGACATGGGTTTACTTTTTTGAGCCAAAACGAAAGATTCAGAACAAAATATGGGCAATAAAGTATTGCAAAAGACCATGCATTGCAAAGTGGACCATGAGCGTCAAGAAGGTAATGTATGCCATATTCTTTTCAAATCAGGGCCCTGCTATTCAGGTTGCTGTGCCTAAAGGCAAATCTGTAAATGCGAAGTTTTACAAGAATAAAAGTCTTCGAAAATTGAAAAAATATTTCAAAGAACGAAGACCCGCAACTGGTTTGGCCAATGTCAGATTGCTACATGACAATGCGTCGTCGCACAAGGCGTTCATTGTGCAAGACTATCTGAAGCAGGAAAAGGTTGTTGAACTCCCTCATCTCCAGTATTCCCCTGACCTTGCCCCATGTGACTTTTTTTTGTTCCCGCGGCTGAAAAATACCTTTCTGGTCGAAAATTTGTACAGCTCAAACACCTCGGTTCTGCAATATTCCAGTGCCTTCATAGTATACCTCGAAAAGACTACCAAGTTGCATTCAATGATTGGATCAGAAGACTGAAAGTTTGTATATCTGTTAAAGGGGAATACTTTGAGGGGACAAAATCAATTTTTCATCGAAATCTATCACGGAATCATTTTTATGTGCTTAGTTGCATTCATATTTGAATAGTCCTCGTACAGAGGTGTTGCTAAACAAGATTTCATATTTCCAGAACAAGCATTTTTCAGATGAAATTAGTGATCTTTTTCTTATTTTAATCCCTCGGTACCTCCTACAATACGAGGCTCATAACATATCAATCAGCCCTCGTAATGTAAGTAGATATACGTATAAAGTGAAAAGTTTCATTTATAAACCTGTTCAAGTAAAATGGTGTCCCTCTGCCCGCTCGATTATTTTTCTAAGTAGAACAAAATAGAAACTAAATGTCTATTGATAGTATGGCTACTTAACGAAGCTTATTTAAAGCCTTGATCTTTTTAAAAATTATATTAAAGCCGACTTTTTTTTTTTTTTAGCTAAAATAGACCTTTGGTAGAAATACCCCTACTTTCACTTAGTGACACATTGTGAAATTGCAGTCTTTCCAAATCATAGCCTTTTGCAACCTTACTTTGTAAGGGAAAGGGTTTATGAAGCAACATCTTACTTCCTTGTGTTTTATGTTTATTTTTTTAAACATCGCGTGAACAAGTCCGTGAATCGCCCCCGCCCCATAGGGGCTTGAAGAAATATATGGGCTGCATGATGCTTCCACGCAGAGCTGAATCCGGCCCACACACTAGTATTGGTAAACCGCTTAGAGGATCTAAGCCAGTCCAGGAACTGGGGTGCGAGGCAGACCGTCCATGCTAATAAACTCTATTGGTTTCATTGGGCGACAGGGCTTGAGATGTCATTTCACCTCAATGTCGGGTAAAAGTCCCACAAAATTGGAAGCAATGTCTCCAAAATGACCTTTACAGTGTCGACGGGGACGTTAAACCTCAAATCAACAAACAAAACAAGTCCGTGAAATCAGCAGTCCCGTAAACCCAAATTCATATGGAGAAAATAGAGGTTACAATAGTTTTCTTATTTCTGCTCCAAGACATAGGTTGTGGGTACTCTTTAGAACCACACCAATGAGGTGTTTCTAATGAGCATACACAGCCTACAATTTGAGTATTAATTATATCAAGAGGGCCATGATGGCCCTGGATCGCTCACCTGATCCATAGAGTAACAAGTGGGCCCCAGGGAGGGCCATTATTGGCCCCAGGGCTTTAATGTGCATAATGTTGAGAGAGGTCTTAAAGGTGAAGCTTCATACCAAACATCAGCAAAGGCTATAATTTGAAAAATCTAGGCAAAGGTCCACTAGATGAAGCTACACACCAAATATCAAAGACCTGGGCCTTGCAGTTTCAGAGAAGAAGATTTTTTAAAGATATTCCCTACATAAGCCTATTCAAAACCAAATGGCCCTGGGGCTATATAAGTCTATGTAAAACCAAAGGGCCCCGGGGTGGTGGCATTTGTGGCCCCAGGGCTATAATTTGAACAATCTTGGTAGAGGTCCACTAGGTGAAGCTCTATACCAAATATCAAAGACCTAGGCCTTGCAGTATCAGAGAAGATTTTGAAAGATTTCCCTTCATAAGTCTATGTAAAACCAAAGGGTCTCTGGGCGGCGACATTTTGGCCTCCAGGGCTATAATTTGCACAATCTTGATACAGGTCCACTAGATGAAATTCACACCAAATATCAAAGACCTAGGCCTTGTGGTTTTCCCTATATAAGTCTATGTAAAACCAAAGGGCCCCGGAGCAGGGGCATTTTTGGTTTCAGGGCTATAATTTGAACAATCTTGAAAGAGGTCCACTAGATGAAGCTTCATACAAATATCAAAGACCTAGGCCATGTGGTTTCAGAGAAGAAGATTTTTTAAGATTTTCCCTGTATTAGTCTATGTAAAACCAAAGGGCCCCAGAGCGGGGGCATTTTTGGCCCCAGGGCTATAATTTGAACAATCTTGATAGAGGTCCATTAGATGAAGCTTCATACCAAATATCAAAGTCCTGGGCCATGCGGTTTGAGAGAAGAAGATTTTTTAAGACTTTCCCTATATAAGTCTATGTTAAACCAAAGGGCCCTGGACAGGGACATTTTTGGCCCCAGCACTATAATTTGAATAATCTTGGTAGGGGTCCTTTAGATGAAGCTTCATACCAAATATCAAATACCTAGGCTTGTGGTTTCATTGAAGAAGATTTTTATAAAGATTTTCCCTATATAAGTCTATGTAAAACCAAAGGGCCCCGGAGGGGGGGGGGGGGGGGGGGGGCATTTATAAACCAAGGGCTATAATTTGAACAATCTTGGTAGAGGTCATTTAGATGAAGCTTCATAATAAATATCAAAGTCCTGGGCCTTGTGGTTTCAGAGAAGAAGATTTTTAAAGATTTTCCCTATATAAGCCTATGTAAAACCAAAGGGCCCCAGGGCGGGAGCATTTTTTGCCCCAGCATTATAATTTGAACAATCTTGGTAGGGGTCCACTAGATGACACTTCATACCAAATATCAAAGACCTGTGCCATGTGGTTTCAGAGAAGAAGATTTTTAAAGATTTTCCCTATATAAGCCTATGTAAAACCAAAGGGCTCCGGGGCGGGGGCATTTTTTGCCTCAGCATTATAATTTGAACAATTTTGGTAGGGGTCCACTAGATGACGCTTCATACCAAATATCAAAGACCTGGGCCTTGTGGTTTCAGAGAAGACGATTTTTTAAGTTTTCAGTGAAAAAAATCTATTTTCGGCTCCTGTGACCTAGATATGCAACGGACCGGCTCATGTGACCTAGATGTGCAATGGACCGGAACCAGTTGAACAACTTTGAAAGGGGACCACCTAAGGATCATTCCTGTGAAGTTTGGTCAAAATCCCATCAGTGGTTTAGGAGATGTTGTTTGAAGAAATTGTTTACGCATGCACATACGCACGCAGGCACAGACACACGACGGACAAAAAGTGATCCCAAAAGCTCACCTTGTCACTACGTGACGGTGAGCTAACAATACCACAATTTTCAATAGAAAATAATCTGCTTTGGTGATATTAAAGAATGCTATGTGGCGCACGGATGTGTTGACAAAATGCGTAAGTTGTGGGTACTCTTTATAACGGCCGCAATCAGGGCTTCGTCTAACGAGTTCCTTTTATGTATGTGCTGTCAGTTTCAGCTCAGCATGGAAGCACCATGCAGCCAAATCTATCTCTACAACCCCTAAAGATGCTTAATTCCACCGTTTGTTTTTGCAGTGATACAAGTTTTAGGATGACACTTTTCCGAGGCACAGGTTGGTTTTGGTTTGGTTGTTGCTTTCATACATGTGCGTTTTGCCATGCCCGGCTCATATTTAGGCTCTGTTCACATTTAACTGATTGCCAAAGACATTGCACATATAAACAAAAACGTAATTGAAGAAACAAAATCAAAATAAACTAGATCTGCAGTCGATGGTATACCATTGCAAATACCCGCTTTTTCTATTAATAACACTAATGACTATGTATTAGCTAGCCAAAACTACATGTAAGTTAAAAAAAGTTGCAAAGAACATTCTAACTGATAAGCAAAGTTTCAGAAGTGTAACTCTTATAGTTTAGAAGATATGGCAAAGTCATACTTTTTGACCGTTGACCTTGGGGTTATGTTGAGGTCCACCTAAAGTATCCCAATTTATTCTATATTCCAACAGCCATCCAATAACCAAGTTTCAGAATTGTAACTCCAAAAGTTTAGAAGATATGGCAAAGTCATACTTTTTGACCTTTGATCTTGGGGTCGAGGTCACACCAAAAGTAGCCCAACATATTCTACATTCCAAGGACCATCCAATAAGCAAAGTTTCAGTAGTGTAACTCCAATAGTTTAGGAGATATGGCAAATCATAATTTTTGACCTTGGGGTCATGTTGAGGTGAAGGTCACACCAAAAATTTCCAAATTTATTCTATATTCCAAGGGCCATCCAATAAGTGTAACTCTAATAGTTTAGAAGATATGGCAAAATCATACTTTTTGACCTTTGACCTTGGGGTCAAGGTCACACCAAAAGTAACCTGACATATTCTATATTTCAAGGACCATCCAATAAGCAATGTTTCAGAAGTGTAACTCCAATAGTTTAGGAGATATGGCAAATCATAATTTTTGACCTTTGACCTTGGGGTCATGTTGAGGTAAAGGTCATTAAAAAGTTGCCTACTGCCATCTACATTCCATGTACTATCCACATGCAAAGTTTCAAAAGTGTAACTTCAGTGGTTGCAGAGGAGATCCATTTACAAGAAACGTGACGGACAGACAGACGGACGGACAGACGGACTGACCCCAAAGTGAACTGTGGTACGAAAACAATATACCTGATTTTTCTTCGAAAAAGCGGGTATAAAAAATAAATAAATTTGATGGATAAGAGAAAATACAATTTCACTGAGGCAATTCTAATGAAAACCCACAACATAGGTATTTATGGAGAAATAAGAAAAAAATTATTGCCTTCAATGAGGTGATTCTAATGAATACCCACAACAGTACCCACAACATAAATTTTTATGGATAAATATAGAAAAATACCACCCCAAATATAGAAAAAATATCACTTCACTAAAGGAGATTTTTAATGAATACCCACAGTGTAGGTTTTTATGGGAAAAAAAAGAGAAAAATATTATGTCCCTGAGGTAATTCTAATGAATGCACACAACATATATTTTTATATAGAGAAACTAGAAATGCATCCATAGGACACAGATGCCCCCGCCTGATTATAAAATCCATCAAGAAATAAGGAAGTTATTGACTGCGTTTAAGTTTTGGACGCACGGACGGACGGATGGACGCATGGATGGACGGACAGGGGCAAAGCTATATGCCCTTTCCACCATTCTTCGAATGGCGGGGGCATAAAAAAATCACCTCACCAAGGGTAGCCCTGGATCTCCAAGGCCAAAGATGTTCAAAATGCAATCCTCTGCTGGCAAGGTAATGGCAACTGTATTTCGTGATGCACAAAGCATTATTATGTTGGACTTTCTAGCAAAGAAAAGTACAATAACAGGTGCTTTTTACACAAATTTGTTCGACCAACTGAGAACTGCGAGCCATGAAAAACCACCGAGGTAAACTCTCCAAAGAGATTGTTTGAGAGAGCAAATTCTTTCCTTAAGGGATAGCCAGCAACAGGAGGACAGGTGAACCCACCTCAACCATCTAAGCTCCTCATGAAGGGGTTTGACTTTACCGCAATACAATATTCCATGGAATGGGCTGCATGGTACTTCCACACAGAGCTGAAACCGATGAAACATTTGAGTACAAATAAACTGCTAAGCAGGTCTAAGCCTGCAAGGAAAGGTGGTGTGAGTCAGACAATTCCTTAAACCCTAGTTGTTTCTTTGGGCAGAAGGGCTTGAGACGTCATTTCATCTCAGTGTTGGGTATATGGTTTGTTTGTATTGGAGTTTAACGACCCAGTCAACACTATTTTAGGTCATTTTTGAGTTGGTCAGTTTACCTATTCATACTTTTCCTGGACAGGCTTATACGGAAGCGGTTAACCAGTACAGTGCACATTCTTTTGCCAGAAACTGACAACTGCCCTTCTTGAATCAGTGGAAGGGAGAGAATGGCCGTAGAAAAGATTTCATGATCTCCGCCAAAAGAATGTTGCCGATGCCGGCAGGTATTGAACCCACATCCTCCTGACCACCAGTCAGAAGTGCATCCGACTAAGCTACCGAGGCCGGCCTCAAGTGTCGGGTAGATGTCCGACAAAATGGGAAGCAACATCTCCAAAATAACCTATGGGGATGTTGATGGGGACCTAAAACTTCAACACAAACAAACAAACAATATACCATGATGTTCCTTTACACACCCCCTGGTTTGGATATGTATTCTATTAATCCAAAGCTTTGGTTCAGGAGTAATGATGATAATCAAGAAATAACGTTCTTTACTTCAAGTTAGAAACATATGCCGTGGGTCCTTGTTAGAATTGCCTCGGTGAGGCAATTCTAACAAGTACCCACAACATACATTACAACAGAGAAATGCAGAGGACCCTTGCTATAACGACAGTATTTGTTCCCCCCACACTTTACCTTTATAAAGAAGTTGCCAGTACAAAGAATCTCAATAAGGAGTAGTGTAACAGAATTCTAACACAGCACGTCTATATTGGCGATGGAATTGAACTGTGTTTTATTATGCAACAAACACTAGTTGAAAGAGGATGACAGGTGGCGTCATTAAAAACTGCCAATTTATGACATCACTCAAATATTCATTGACGTTAGACAGTGTAACGTCACTTTGTCACATCAAAAACATTACAAAAGTACATAAAACATGTGTTACATGTACAGTCAATGTTTTGCTGCGGGATTTCTTCTAACAATGGCAAAAAGTTGTGAGAATTTGAAGGAAACAACAACATTATAGCTGATTTTCTTTATTTAGAATCGAAAAAGATCAGCTCTCGTCTGTGATTTGTTGAGTAATAAATCTCAGTTTGTCGGTCCGTTGTAAGTAGACAAATCACGCGTGCTATGCACTTGTGATTTGATTTACTTTACAACTGACCTTCAAACTGCGTTTTAGTACACAAATCACAGCTAGAGCTGATCTATTTCTTAAATAAGGGGCCTTTCCCCTCATAAATACTCCCTTAAACAAATGTTGTGGACATTTGTCAGAATTGCCTCGCTGAGGCAATTCTAACAAATATTCACATTTGTTTTTTGGAATAACAACTCAATTTTCCTGATAATCTCCATTAACCCCTCTCATATTTAGCAAAGGATTCGTTCCATTAGAAGAGTCAATTACTGTAACAAGTTTTTTTACATCAAAAGTCAGTAAAAAGAGTGTTTTATGTAACAAAAATTGCCTTCAACTTGTCCTCCATACTTCTTCCACCTGGAGATATGATGAATCACTCCGATGACGGAGGATATCCTCTTGAGCTATGATTCCAACACGTCACATAATCGTGCTCATTTACATATGTCATGATATGGTTCTGTAGTCCGTAAGTCCCTCCATGTTGGAGGGCACCCTGCTAAGTAGTGTTTTCCGCATTTCACACATGATGCCGAGAATAAAGTCCTGTAACTTTGAAACCAGTGCTGGAAAAGAATTAATCAGTAAAGTAGAAATTGGCACACAAAGAATATAATGCAGAATGTAACACTGGCCTCTGTTGCTCAGCAGGATGCATGTCTGAATGGTGATTTGTTTGATTTGAGGTTTAACGTCCCCGTCAACACTGTAAAGGTCATTTTGGAGACGTTGCTTCCAATTTTGTGGGACTTTTACCCGACATTGAGATGAAATGACATCTCAAGCCCTGTCGCCCAATGAAACCAACAGGGTTTACTAGCATGGACGGTCCGCCTCGCACCGCTGTTCCTGGGCAGGCTTAGATCCTCTAAGCGGTTTACCAGTACTAGTGTGCGGGCCGGATTCAGCTCTGCGTGGAAGCATCATGCAGCCCATACATTTCTTCAAGCCCCTATGGGCGGGGGCCGTGGATGCATGTCTGAATGGTGATCAAGAGGAAGTGGGTTCAATACCTGCTGCAATTGCAATATTTCTTGTTGACATTGTTCATGAAATATTTCCTACTTATTCTCTCCCTTCCACTGATTCAAGAAGGGCAGTTGTCAGTTTCTGCCAAAAGAATGTGCACTGCATTTGTTAAATGCTTTAAGGGGATGGAACACCTGGCAGATTTTTCCGCCATTTTTCAAAGGGAGACAACTTTCAGAACTTCCTGTTTGCTTTTCTATGAGCTGTGTGCCACTGAAAAAGGGGTCTACTCTTAAAGGAAAGAATTTGCTCCTTAGGAGCAAATTCTTTCCTTTAAGAGTTGACCCCTATTGACATGGGAGACAAAAATACTTTTGCAGGAGTTGCCTCCCCTGAAGGTGTTCCCATTCCCCTTAAAATATGTAAAAGCTTGCCCAGGAAGTGATGTAAGATAAACTCACTGGCTCAACATGACTTAAGGGGAATGGATACACCTTCAGGGGAGGCAACTCCTGCAAAAGTATTTTTGTCTCCCATGTCACTAGGGTCAACTCTTAAAGGAAAGAACTTGCTCCTGAGGAGCAAGTTCTTTCCTTTAAGAGTAGACTTGCTCCTGAAGAGCAAGTTCTTTCCTTTAAGAGTAGACGCTTTTTTCAGTGGGCAGGGCTTATAGAAATGTGAACAGGAAGTCCCAAAAGTTGTCTCCCTGTGAATAAAGGAGGAAAAATCTGCCAGGTGTTCCCATTCCCCTTAAATAGTGTTGTGCATGGGCCATTTAACTCCAGATCAAAACACCTGAATTCATTGGACATGAATACATCTTCAATGGAGGCTATTCCTTCAACTAGAAATGAATTCAGCCTGCCCAGTAGTAATGGCATCAACCACGAACTTAAATGCAAACTGCTAACGCTAGACACGGACGGACAGATGGCCAGGGGCTTTCTAGGGGCAAAAAAAAAAACTGTGCCTTCCAAATCAACCAGGGTCTGCTTTAAGCCCTTTCAGACCTACAGATCTGTCACTGTGTGTGTGTGTGAATTCGGGTTTAACGTCGCTTTCAACAATTTTTCAGTCATATCACGACGGTGTCTGGTTGCGACAGGGAGCTCAATGCTCACGTTTATAGTGCTGCCTCACTGAAGTATCATGTCCCAGACACATTACATGATACCACACCCAGTCACATTATCCTGACACTGGATCGACCAGTCCTAGCTCTTCCCCGAAAACCTGAGTGCCAAGCGAGGAGCAGCTAGTACCATTTTTAACGACTTTGGTATGTCGCGGCCCGGGATCGAACCCCAGACCTCCCGTTCCCCGGAGCGGACACTCTACCAACTGAGCTATCGGGGCCGGTATAGATCTGTCACTGATGAGGCCTAAATGGCCAAAACTAGCTAGACTAAGTCTGGCCTAGAAAAAATTTGAACTATCAGTTCTGTGGTGTATTTCTTGGTTCCAAAGGATAACCTTGCTTTAGATCAAATTTAATGGAATTTGTGGTAGACGTAAAGACTTTCTGCACTTTATCATAGTGTAGATTATAAGAATCTGATATGGGGTTCTGTTGTAGATGGGCGTTTCCAACCCGAGGGATGACCGTGCTGAGCGGAACCGAGGCTACGCCGAGGTTCCGCACAGCACAGTCATCCCGAGGGTTGGAAACGCCCATCTACAACAGAACCCCATATTGGATTCTTTTTCTGGCACAACACCTCCGGTTAGTTTTGACAGCTCGCACATGTATATTGTTTACAAAATAAAAGTAGTGCAGAAGTAGTGTGGCAGTTGAATAGAAATGAAGCGCATTTATGTTAGTTGCCTGGGTCGGAACACCAGGGCCAGAACATAAATTTCTATCCCAGGGTAAAATCACGGATTTCCTTGTCTGGTGTGCAAGAATATATTTTCTGGTCTTTTGGGAGTATGGAATCCTGAGGGTCATTGTTGAGGCCCTAGTCTAGTCTGACCCCAGAAAACAAATTTTTCAGTTCTGTGGTGTATTCCTCGCTTCCAAAGGATAACATTTTTTGATAGATCATATTGCAACTAAAATATTTTGTTGAAAAATAGCTGATTTAGCTACGATTATTTATTATACTACATGCATAATGAAAATATACCACAATTCATCACGTGAAAAAGCCCGTGAAACGAAGACCCCCCTAAACCCCACTTTATATAGAGGAAACTGGGGTTTATGGGGGTATACATTATTTTTCTTATTTCTGCTCCAAGACATAGGTTGTGGGTACTCGTTAGAACCGCCTCAATGAGGCGGTTCTAACGAGCACCCACGACCTATTTTTGCAGTATTTATAAGAAAAATATCAGGGATTTTCATCAGAAAAGTAGCCATTTTGGAGATGAGAAATATGCACTATATCACACGGGTGTGTTATCCTAATGTCTCAATGAATTAAGAGGAATGGGAACATCTAGCATATTTTTCCGCCATTTTTCAAAGGGAGACAACTTGCTGGACTTCCTCTTAGCGTTTCTATAAGACCTGTCTTGCCGAAAAAGGGGTGAACTATTAAAGGAAAGAATTTGCTGCTCAGCAGCAAATTCTTTCCTTTAAGAGTTGACACCTATTGACATGGGAGACAAAAATACTTCTGCAGGAGTTGCCTCCCCTGAAAGTGTACCCATTCCCCTTAAAAATGCTTATCACCTCTTGCCTAGGAAGATATATTTCCTCCCAAGGAAAAAACTTTCCTTCGGTCGGTCCTACTTTTCAAATGCAATTATTATATTTAGATGCGGGGAAAGTTTAGTTCATGTCGATGCGTTTTTTCTGCAAACAACATTCAGATTGTATTACCTTAGATTCAGAGGCAGCATTGAATAAAGATTACATGGACGTATCTTAAGTTTGTTTTTGTTTGTTTGATTTGAGGTTTAACCTCCCCATCAACACTGTAAAGGTCATTTTGGAGACGTTGCTTCCAATTTTGTGGGACTTTTACCCGACATTGAGATGAAATGACATCTCAAACCCTGTCGCCCAATGAAACCAATAGGGTTTATTAGCATGGACGGTCCGCCTCACACCGCGGTTCCTGGACAGGCTTAGATCCTCTAAGGGGTTTACCAGTACTAGTGTGCGGGACGGATTCAGCTCTGCGTGGAAGCATCATGCAGCCCATATATTTCTTCAAGCCCCTATGGGCAGGGGCCGCTTAAGTTTGTTACTGTTCTCTCACATTTTAAGTGTTTTATCACCATAATAGTTTTAGCTGTTCAATTTTTATTCAGTTCAACAGAAAGTGCTATCAAGATGGCACCTATACAGTGTTTGTTTCAATCAGCTTATGTGTCACTGCCCCCACTACCGTTTGCATTGACTGTATGTTACGAGTGAATTAGTTGATCCAACAACTCTATCTAATCAAAATGCATGTAATATACAGTTTATTGACTCAGTCCATTTTAAATATGTGATTAATAAACCCCGGGAGGTTGAACATCCGATAAAGAAACTCATGCTCAAGCGCACTCATTTCTTTATCAGATGTTCAACCTCCCTTGGTTTATTAATCCCATATTTAAAATGGACTGAGCAATAAACTCTTTGTAATGTGATAAATGTGAAACAAAAATTCTTGTATCCTTTTATGTATGCTGTAGCATGAAAGAAGAAAATGTGTATCATTATTGTAACAAGTCCATGTAACTTATACACCTGTAAACCCGAGTTTATACATAGAAAAAAGTTGGATTTACTAAGGTATACTCTGAGTTACTTATTTTTATTGAAAAACGTATATTGTGGATACTCGCTACAATGTGTAGTATTTCATTTATTTTTGTTCAAGATATATCACATTTTTTTAGTAACAGTAGGTGAAGCAGTTCTTTCAAGTGAGCCCAGAAGAAAATAATGTAAAGAAACCCTATAAACTCCAGCTTTCTCTGTACAAAGTGGAGTTTACAGGCTTCCATTACACATACCTGTTTACTTTGTGAGAAAGCATATTGTCGCATGGGTGTCAAAGTGGGGTTTCACATCTTCACACGGGCTTTACGAGAGTATACTTTGAAAACTTGCTTCTTAAGTGTCTGTTTTACATAGGGTTTTCAGAAGCCTTGATATGCTATTCTTCTTATAAACCAGCGGTCATGGGTTTGATACCAGGCTTCTCCAGACTATTGGATGGTCTTTAAACTGTGATGTGGTCTAAGCATGACCTTAGCTGTTGCTGGGACCTAAAACTCAAACACACACGCACATGTGGTTTTCTTTCAATTGTTTTAATTACATAATGATACTACTAAACCATGTGATATCCTTGAACTTTATGTAAAAGCACATTCAAGCTACACCAAGCGAAGTTTCTGTGGCGATAACTAAAATCAGCCTGCGCATACTGCAGTCTTAATACGATGCACTATATGGATGCCTGGTGAACTAGATTTACTTTTTAATTTGAATCTTTGGGAGCAAACATGCTGGAAGGCCTCTTTTCGCATGTCACGGCTCATCCTTCATATGTTTCACGCTGTGATTACACTGTTATCGCCATTTTTATCCATCCATATTCACCATATTTGCATTAATTGCTGGCTCCCAGCTTGCATATTGTCAATATTGGAAAAACAGGTAACCAGACCCCCTGACCTTTCAAGGTCAGCGGAGTCTGGTTACCTGTTTTTTCCAACACTGATAACCTTCAGACTAGGAACCAACAGTTAATGCAAATAAGGTGAATAACAACAAAGTGCGTCTGAAAGTCAAATTATTCTGCTTTTAATACAGCAAAGACTTTGACCATACTGCGTGGTGTACAGCGAAGACTCTGCTCAGACTTTGCTTCCTATGGCGAAGACTCTGATCAGACTGCACAGCATATAGCAAAGATGCTGATCAGACTGTGCAGCGTACAGTGAATACACTGATCAGACTTCGTTGCATACAGCGAGGAGTGATCAGACTGCCCAAGGAACATTTCAAAATCAATCTAGCTATTTAGGAACTTAAGTCATTTAAAGTGTCATACATTTTGTTTTCTGGTGACTATGGTGTTCAGTGAAAACTTGTCAGTGTCACTCATGTAACATTCCTTCAAAATTGTTTTCTTTTTTTAGGAAGACGTCATTCAAAATTTCCCTTTGACAATACAGAGCCAACTTGTATGTCACTATCTGGCCACCTTGTGGACATTAAGGGTCAGGTCCTAGTGCATCAGACAGAGATGAATGGGCTCAGTCTTACTTACTAAAAATGACTCATGGTGACAAGGGGGAGAGGGGGATATCCGTCTCTTTGACAATACAGAGCTGACTTGTATGTCACTAGCTAGGCGCCTTGTGGACATTGAGGGTCAGGTCCTATTGCACCAGACGAAGATGAACACGCCCAGTCTAACTAACAATGGTGACAAAGGGAGTGTGGGCGGGGGAGAGGGGGGTGCCCTTTGTAAAAGGTACCACTATATTCCTAAGATACCTCTCCTGACCAAGGTATTACCCAAAGAGGTCAATTCTGAGCAAGTTTGATGTTGACTGGACTAAAACTGTGGCCTCTAGGGTGTCAACAAGGTTTTTCTATAATTTAACCTACTCCCCTCTTTTTGACCCCACATGACCAATATTCAAACTTGACCTAGATATTGTCAAGATGATCATTCTGAGCAAGTTTGATGATATTTAGACTAAAATTACCGTCTATAGAGTGTAAACAAGTTTTTTCTATGATTTGACCTACTGACCTACTTTTTGACCACACATGACCTAGATATTGTACAGATGATCATTTTAAGCAAGCCTGACATTGATTCGATCAGAACTGTGGCCTCTAGAGTGTTAACAAGTTTTTCTATGATTTGACCTACTTACCTACTTTTTGACCTGACATGACATGTATTTGAACTTTACTGCGATATTGTCAGGATGATCATTCTGAGCAAGTTTGAAGATGATTGGACCAAAACTATGGCCTCTCGAGTGTTAACCCTTTACCACTCAGATACGTGTTTTTACGTGTCTGCACCCGCCCCCCATTTTAAGCCCCAGAAGCACCTAAAATCTGCATTTCTACCCCTTGATAGTTATGTTTGCTTTAGGATTTGTTGGGCAAAAAAGTGACCTGTTTTTTTCGCGCGCCTCCCCACAAAATATTCTAGGGGGGGATTGAAGGGGGGCAACGCCCCCCTCACATCCCGAAAAATTTTGGGTGTATGGCACAACCGGCCGCTTAAATTTATATCTGAGGGTGTCTGGGGTCGAAATTGCCTAAAAATTGATGCTAATAAAACATGCTGCAAACAGTGAAAATGGCCAGTGCCAAACACCTTAATTGTTGCCTTGACAGCTGTGTGAAGATTAAAATGTGATCAAAAATTCATGTGAAAACGCACTTTTTGCCAACTTTGAGATGCCCCCTCTTTACCATGACAACAATGATCAAGTCATGAAAGGTTGCATTTGAAAGGCTACTGCCCAATGAACATTCATACCGAGTTTGGTGTAAAACAGACCATCCATTATGAAACAATGGCTAGTTGAAGTTGCTGTCAGGTGCAACACTGTGAAAATCAGCGAAATTCACAAAAACCCTGAGTGGTAAAGGGTTAATGAAGAATATCGCAACTGACCAAAATAATGTTTTTTCATCATTTTATTGCAAGAAACAATATTTCAGATATAATTAATGCATTTTAGGCTAAAATTCAGTATGTTCCCAGATTTCAGTTAACCCTTTACCACTCAGATACGTGTTTTTACGTGTCTGCACCCCCCCCCCCCATTTTAAGCCCCAGAAGCACCTAAAATCTGCATTTCTACCCCTTGATAGTTATGTTTGCTTTAGGATTTGTTGGACAAAAAAGTGACCTGTTTTTTTTTGCGCGCCTCCCCACTAAAAATATTGTAGAGGGGATTGAAGGGGGGCAACGCCCCACTCACATCCCGAAAAATTTTGGGTGTATGGCACAACCGGCCGCTAAAATTTATATCTGAGGGTGTCTGGGGTCGAAATTGCCTAAAAATTGATGCTAATAAAACATGCTGCAAACAGTGAAAATGGCCAGTGCCAAACACCTTAATTGTTGCCTTGACAGCTGTGTGAAGATTAAAATGTGATCAAAAATTCATGTGAAAACGCACTTTTTGCAAACTTTGAGATGCCCCCTCTTTACCATGACAACAATGATCAAGTCTTGAAAGGTTGCATTTGAAAGGCTACTGCCCAATGAACATTCATACCGAGTTTGGTGTAAAACAGACCATCCATTATGAAACAATGGCTAGTTGAAGTTGCTGTCAGGTGCAACACTGTGAAAATCAGCGAAATTCACAAAAACCCTGAGTGGTAAAGGGTTAATGAAGAATATCGCAACTGACCAAAATAATGTTTTTTCATCATTTTATTGCAAGAAACAATATTTCAGATATAATTAATGCATTTTAGGCTAAATTTTAGTATGTTCCCAGATTTCAGTTAATGAAGAATATCACAACTGACCAAAATAATGTTTTTTCATCATTTTATTGCAAGAAACAATATTTCAGATATAATTAATGCATTTTAGGCTAAAATTCAGTATGTTCCCAGACTTCAGTTAACCCTTTACCACTCAGATACGTGTTTTTACGTGTCTGCACCCCCCCCCCCCCCCCATTTTAAGCCCCAGAAGCACCTAAAATCTGCATTTCTACCCCTTGATAGTTATGTTTGCTTTAGGATTTGTTGGGCAAAAAAGTGACCTGTTTTTTTTTGCGCGCCTCCCCACTAAAAATATTCTAGAGGGGATTGAAGGGGGGCAACGCCCCACTCACATCCCGAAAAATTTTGGGTGTATGGCACAACCGGCCGCTAAAATTTATATCTGAGGGTGTCTGGGGTCGAAATTGCCTAAAAATTGATGCTAATAAAACATGCTGCAAACAGTGAAAATGGCCAGTGCCAAACACCTTAATTGTTGCCTTGACAGCTGTGTGAAGATTAAAATGTGATCAAAAATTCATGTGAAAACGCACTTTTTGCCAACTTTGAGATGCCCCCTCTTTACCATGACAACAATGATCAAGTCATGAAAGGTTGCATTTGAAAGGCTACTGCCCAATGAACATTCATACCGAGTTTGGTGTAAAACAGACCATCCATTATGAAACAATGGCTAGTTGAAGTTGCTGTCAGGTGCAACACTGTGAAAATCAGCGAAATTCACAAAAACCCTGAGTGGTAAAGGGTTAATGAAGAATATCGCAACTGACCAAAATAATGTTTTTTCATCATTTTATTGCAAGAAACAATATTTCAGATATAATTAATGCATTTTAGGCTAAAATTCAGTATGTTCCCAGATTTCAGTTAATGAAGAATATCACAACTGACCAAAATAATGTTTTTTCATCATTTTATTGCAAGAAACAATATTTCAGATATAATTAATGCATTTTAGGCTAAAATTCAGTATGTTCCCAGACTTCAGTTAACCCTTTACCACTCAGATACGTGTTTTTACGTGTCTGCACCCCCCCCCATTTTAAGCCCCAGAAGCACCTAAAATCTGCATTTCTACCCCTTGATAGTTATGTTTGCTTTAGGATTTGTTGGGCAAAAAAGTGACCTGTTTTTTTTTGCGCGCCTCCCCACTAAAATATTCTAGAGGGGATTGAAGGGGGGCAACGCCCCACTCACATCCCGAAAAAATTTGGGTGTATGGCACAACCGGCCGCTAAAATTTATATCTGAGGGTGTCTGGGGTCGAAATTGCCTAAAAATTGATGCTAATAAAACATGCTGCAAACAGTGAAAATGGCCAGTGCCAAACACCTTAATTGTTGCCTTGACAGCTGTGTGAAGATTAAAATGTGATCAAAATTCATGTGAAAACGCACTTTTTGCCAACTTTGAGATGCCCCCTCTTTACCATGACAACAATGATCAAGTCATGAAAGGTTGCATTTGAAAGGCTACTGCCCAATGAACATTCATACCGAGTTTGGTGTAAAACAGACCATCCATTATGAAACAATGGCTAGTTGAAGTTGCTGTCAGGTGCAACACTGTGAAAATCAGCGAAATTCACAAAACCCTGAGTGGTAAAGGGTTAATGAAGAATATCGCAACTGACCAAAATAATGTTTTTTCATCATTTTATTGCAAGAAACAATATTTCAGATATAATTAATGCATTTTAGGCTAAAATTCAGTATGTTCCCAGATTTCAGTTAACCCTTTACCACTCAGATACGTGTTTTTACGTGTCTGCACCCCCCCCCCCCATTTTAAGCCCCAGAAGCACCTAAAATCTGCATTTCTACCCCTTGATAGTTATGTTTGCTTTAGGATTTGTTGGACAAAAAAGTGACCTGTTTTTTTTTTGCGCGCCTCCCCACTAAAAATATTCTAGAGGGGATTGAAGGGGGGCAACGCCCCACTCACATCCCGAAAAATTTTGGGTGTATGGCACAACCGGCCGCTAAAATTTATATCTGAGGGTGTCTGGGGTCGAAATTGCCTAAAAATTGATGCTAATAAAACATGCTGCAAACAGTGAAAATGGCCAGTGCCAAACACCTTAATTGTTGCCTTGACAGCTGTGTGAAGATTAAAATGTGATCAAAAATTCATGTGAAAACGCACTTTTTGCCAACTTTGAGATGCCCCCTCTTTACCATGACAACAATGATCAAGTCATGAAAGGTTGCATTTGAAAGGCTACTGCCCAATGAACATTCATACCGAGTTTGGTGTAAAACAGACCATCCATTATGAAACAATGGCTAGTTGAAGTTGCTGTCAGGTGCAACACTGTGAAAATCAGCGAAATTCACAAAAACCCTGAGTGGTAAAGGGTTAATGAAGAATATCGCAACTGACCAAAATAATGTTTTTTCATCATTTTATTGCAAGAAACAATATTTCAGATATAATTAATGCATTTTAGGCTAAAATTCAGTATGTTCCCAGATTTCAGTTAATGAAGAATATCACAACTGACCAAAATAATGTTTTTTCATCATTTTATTGCAAGAAACAATATTTCAGATATAATTAATGCATTTTAGGCTAAAATTCAGTATGTTCCCAGACTTCAGTTAACCCTTTACCACTCAGATACGTGTTTTTACGTGTCTGCACCCCCGCCCCCCCCCCCATTTTAAGCCCCAGAAGCACCTAAAATCTGCATTTCTACCCCTTGATAGTTATGTTTGCTTTAGGATTTGTTGGGCAAAAAAGTGACCTGTTTTTTTTTGCGCGCCTCCCCACTAAAAATATTCTAGAGGGGATTGAAGGGGGGCAACGCCCCACTCACATCCCGAAAAATTTTGGGTGTATGGCACAACCGGCCGCTAAAATTTATATCTGAGGGTGTCTGGGGTCGAAATTGCCTAAAAATTGATGCTAATAAAACATGCTGCAAACAGTGAAAATGGCCAGTGCCAAACACCTTAATTGTTGCCTTGACAGCTGTGTGAAGATTAAAATGTGATCAAAAATTCATGTGAAAACGCACTTTTTGCCAACTTTGAGATGCCCCCTCTTTACCATGACAACAATGATCAAGTCATGAAAGGTTGCATTTGAAAGGCTACTGCCCAATGAACATTCATACCGAGTTTGGTGTAAAACAGACCATCCATTATGAAACAATGGCTAGTTGAAGTTGCTGTCAGGTGCAACACTGTGAAAATCAGCGAAATTCACAAAAACCCTGAGTGGTAAAGGGTTAATGAAGAATATCGCAACTGACCAAAATAATGTTTTTTCATCATTTTATTGCAAGAAACAATATTTCAGATATAATTAATGCATTTTAGGCTAAAATTCAGTATGTTCCCAGATTTCAGTTAATGAAGAATATCACAACTGACCAAAATAATGTTTTTTCATCATTTTATTGCAAGAAACAATATTTCAGATATAATAAATGCATTTTAGGCTAAAATTCAGTATGTTCCCAGACTTCAGTTAACCCTTTACCACTCAGATACGTGTTTTTACGTGTCTGCACCCCCGCCCCCCCCCCCCCCCCCATTTTAAGCCCCAGAAGCACCTAAAATCTGCATTTCTACCCCTTGATAGTTATGTTTGCTTTAGGATTTGTTGGGCAAAAAAGTGACCTGTTTTTTTTTGCGCGCCTCCCCACTAAAAATATTCTAGAGGGGATTGAAGGGGGGCAACGCCCCACTCACATCCCGAAAAAATTTGGGTGTATGGCACAACCGGCCGCTAAAATTTATATCTGAGGGTGTCTGGGGTCGAAATTGCCTAAAAATTGATGCTAATAAAACATGCTGCAAACAGTGAAAATGGCCAGTGCCAAACACCTTAATTGTTGCCTTGACAGCTGTGTGAAGATTAAAATGTGATCAAAAATTCATGTGAAAACGCACTTTTTGCCAACTTTGAGATGCCCCCTCTTTACCATGACAACAATGATCAAGTCATGAAAGGTTGCATTTGAAAGGCTACTGCCCAATGAACATTCATACCGAGTTTGGTGTAAAACAGACCATCCATTATGAAACAATGGCTAGTTGAAGTTGCTGTCAGGTGCAACACTGTGAAAATCAGCGAAATTCACAAAAACCCTGAGTGGTAAAGGGTTAATGAAGAATATCGCAACTGACCAAAATAATGTTTTTTCATCATTTTATTGCAAGAAACAATATTTCAGATATAATTAATGCATTTTAGGCTAAAATTCAGTATGTTCCCAGATTTCAGTTAATGAAGAATATCACAACTGACCAAAATAATGTTTTTTCATCATTTTATTGCAAGAAACAATATTTCAGATATAATTAATGCATTTTAGGCTAAAATTCAGTATGTTCCCAGACTTCAGTTAACCCTTTACCACTCAGATACGTGTTTTTACGTGTCTGCACCCCCGCCCCCCCCCCCCATTTTAAGCCCCAGAAGCACCTAAAATCTGCATTTCTACCCCTTGATAGTTATGTTTGCTTTAGGATTTGTTGGGCAAAAAAGTGACCTGTTTTTTTTTGCGCGCCTCCCCACTAAAAATATTCTAGAGGGGATTGAAGGGGGGCAACGCCCCACTCACATCCCGAAAAAATTTGGGTGTATGGCACAACCGGCCGCTAAAATTTATATCTGAGGGTGTCTGGGGTCGAAATTGCCTAAAAATTGATGCTAATAAAACATGCTGCAAACAGTGAAAATGGCCAGTGCCAAACACCTTAATTGTTGCCTTGACAGCTGTGTGAAGATTAAAATGTGATCAAAAATTCATGTGAAAACGCACTTTTTGCCAACTTTGAGATGCCCCCTCTTTACCATGACAACAATGATCAAGTCATGAAAGGTTGCATTTGAAAGGCTACTGCCCAATGAACATTCATACCGAGTTTGGTGTAAAACAGACCATCGATTATGAAACAATGGCTAGTTGAAGTTGCTGTCAGGTGCAACACTGTGAAAATCAGCGAAATTCACAAAAACCCTGAGTGGTAAAGGGTTAATGAAGAATATCGCAACTGACCAAAATAATGTTTTTTCATCATTTTATTGCAAGAAACAATATTTCAGATATAATTAATGCATTTTAGGCTAAAATTCAGTATGTTCCCAGATTTCAGTTAACCCTTTACCACTCAGATACGTGTTTTTACGTGTCTGCACCCCCCCCCCCCATTTTAAGCCCCAGAAGCACCTAAAATCTGCATTTCTACCCCTTGATATGTTATGTTTGCTTTAGGATTTGTTGGACAAAAAAGTGACCTGTTTTTTTTTGCGCGCCTCCCCACTAAAAATATTCTAGAGGGGATTGAAGGGGGGCAACGCCCCACTCACATCCCGAAAAAATTTGGGTGTATGGCACAACCGGCCGCTAAAATTTATATCTGAGGGTGTCTGGGGTCGAAATTGCCTAAAAATTGATGCTAATAAAACATGCTGCAAACAGTGAAAATGGCCAGTGCCAAACACCTTAATTGTTGCCTTGACAGCTGTGTGAAGATTAAAATGTGATCAAAAATTCATGTGAAAACGCACTTTTTGCCAACTTTGAGATGCCCCCTCTTTACCATGACAACAATGATCAAGTCATGAAAGGTTGCATTTGAAAGGCTACTGCCCAATGAACATTCATACCGAGTTTGGTGTAAAACAAACCATCCATTATGAAACAATGGCTGGTTGAAGTTGCTGTCAGGTGCAACACTGTGAAAATCAGCGGAATTCACAAAAACCCTGAGTGGTAAAGGGTTAACAAGGTTTTTTCTATGATCTCACCTACTGACCTACTTTTTTACCCGAAATGACCCATATACAAACTTGACTGAGATATTGTCAGGATGAACATTCTGAGCATGTTTGAGGATGATTGGACCAAAACTGGCCTCTTAGAGTGTTAACAAGATTTTTCTATGATTTGACTACTGACCTACCTTTTGTCCTGACATGACCTATATTCGAAAGTGACTGAGATATTATCAAGATGATCGTCCTGAGCCAGTTTGAGGATGATTGGACCAAAACTGTGGCCTCTAGAGTGTTAACAAGGTTTTTCTATGATTTGACCCTCTGACCTAGTTACCTCTTACCCGACATGACCCATATTCGAACTTGACCTAGATATTGTCAGGATGATCATTCTGAGCAAGCTTGAGGATGATTGGACCAAAACTGGCCTCAAGAGTGCTAACAAGGTTTTTCTGTGGTTTGACCTACTGACCTACTTTTTGATCCGACATGACCCATATTCAAACTAACCAAGATATTGTCAAGATGAACATTCTGAGCAAGTTTGAGGATGATTGGACCAAAGCTGTGGCCTTTAGATTGCTAACAAGGTTTTTCTATGATTTGACCTACTGACCTACTTTTTAACCCGACATGACCCATAATCGAACTTGACTAGATATTGTCAGGATGATCATTCTGAGCAAGTTTGAGGGTGTTTGGACCAAAACTGTGGCCTCAAGAATGCTAACTAGGTTTTTCTGTGGTTTGATCTACTGACATACTTTTAATACCTGACGTGACCCATATTCGAACTTGACATAGAAATTGTCAGGATGATCATTCTGAGCAAGTTTGAGGATGTCTGGAACAAAACTGTCGCCTCTATGATCTGACCTACTGACCTACTTTTTGACCCATAATCAAACTTGATTGAGATATTGCCAGGATGAACATTCTGATCATGTTTGAGGATGATTGGAGCAAAACTGTGGCCTTTAGAGTGCTAATAATAATTTTCTGTGGTTTGATCTACTGACCTACTTTTTGACCTGGCATAACCCATATTCGAGCTTGACCGAGATATTATCAATCTGATCGTCCTGAGCAAGTTTGAGGATGAGATTGAGGATGACTGGAACAAAACTGTCACCTCTAGAGTGTTAACAAGGTTTTTCTATGATAAGACCTACTGACCTACTTTTTCACCCGAAATGACACATATTCTAACTTGACCTAGATATTGCCAGGATGAACATTCTGAGCATGTTTGAGGATGATTGGACCAAAACTGTGGCCTCTAGAGTGTTAACAAGGTTTTTCTATGATTTGACCTGCTGACCTATTTTTTGACCCGACATGACCCATATTCGATCTTGACCTAGATATTATCAGGATGATCATTCTGAGCAAGTTTGAGGATGATTGAACCAAAACTATTGCCTCTAGAGTGCTAACAAGGTTTTTCTGTGGTTTGACCTACTGACCTACTTTTTGACCTGACATGACCCATATTAGAACTTGACAGAGATATTATCAAGATGAGCATCCTGAGCAAGTTTGAAGATGATTGGACCAAAACTGTCGCCTCTAGAGTGTTAACAAGGTTTTCCTTTGATTTGACCTGGTGATCTACTTTTTGATACAACATGACCCATATTCGAACTTGTCCGACATATTGTCATGATGATCATTCAGAGCAAGTTTGATGATGATTGGATCAAAACTGTCGCCTCTAGAGTGTTAACAAGAAAAGTTTATGCACACACGAGGCACGACGACGCCGGACATCTCGAAGTCACAAAAGCTCACCATGACCTTCGGTCAGGTGAGCTTAAAATATCACCTCACTAAGGAGATTTTTGATGAATATACACAATGTAGGTTTTTATGGGGAGAAAAAAAAAGAAAACTAGAGCAAAGTCAATTGGGGGCCAATCGCAAATATCTGCACTTTTGTGAAATTGACCTTTTTACCTTGACCTTTGACCCCGGAGGTCACAGCCAGCATCCGAAACCTTATGTGTAATCTACACATCCCAGGCAATCATCCTGCCAAATATGAACACCATCCGACAACCGGTGTAGGAGGTGTTCGCATTACGAGGAAATATGCACTGACTGACTGACGGACTGACTGAAGGACGGACTGATGGACTGGACTGATTACATTATATCCTATTTTTCTTCGAAAAGTGCGGATATAAATATTATGTCACTGAGGTAATTCTAATGAATGCACACAACATATATTTTTATATAGAAAAAAAAATATCACCTCACCAAGGCTAGGGCCTTGATCTCCTAGGCCAAAGAAGTTCAAAATGCAACCCTCTGCTGGCAAGGTGATGGGAAATGTATTTCGGGATGCACAAAGCATTATTATGTTGGACTTTCTAGCAAAGAAAAGTACAACAGCAGGTGCTTATTATGCAAATTTGCTCGACCAACTGAGAACTGCGAGCCATGAAAGACCACCGAGGTAAACTCTCCAAAGAGAGCAAATTCTTTCCTTAAGGAATAGCCAGCAACAGGAGGACAGGTGAACACACTTCAACCATCTAAGCTCCTCATGAAGGGGTTTGACTATATCGCAATACAATATCCCATGGAATGAGCTGCATGGTGCTTCCACACAGAGCTGAAACCGATGAAACATTTGAGTACAAATAAACTGCTAAGCAGGTCTAAGCCTGCCAAGGAAAGGTGGTGCGAGTCAGACAATTCCTTAAACCCTAGTCGTTTCTTTGGGCAGAAGGGCTTGAGAAGTCATTTCATCTCAGTGTTGGGTATTTTGTTTGTTTGTATTGGAGTTTAACGGCTCAGTCAACACTATTTTAGGTCATTTTTGAGTTGGTCAGTTTACCTATTCACACTTTTCCTGGACAGGCTTATACGGAAACGGTTAACCAGTACAGTGCACATTCTTTTGCCAGAAACTGACAACTGCCCTTCTTGAATCAGTGGAAGGGAGAGAATGATCGTAGAAAAGATTTTATGATCTGCACGAAAAAATGTTGCAGACCCCGGCAGGTATTGAACCCGCATCCTCCTGACCACCAGTCAGCAGCGCATCCGACTGAGCTACGGAGTCAGGCCTCAAGTGTCGGGTAGATGTCCCACAAAATGGGAAGCAACATCTCCAAAATAACCTATTGGGATGTTGATGGGGACCTAAAACTTCAACACAAACAAACAAACAAACAATATACCATGATGTTCCTTTACACACCCCCTGGTTTGGATATGTATTCTATTAATCCAAAGCTTCGGTTCCGAAGTAATGATGATAATCAAGAAATAACGTTCTTTACTTCTAGTTAGAAACATATGCCGTGGGTCCTTGTTAGAATTGCCTCGGTGAGGCAATTCTAACAAGTACCCACAGCATACATTGCAACAGAGAAATGCAGAGAACCCTCGCTATAGCGACAGTATTTGTTCCCCCCACACTTTACCGTTATAAAGAAGTTGCCAGTACAAAGAATCTCAATATGGAGTAGTGTAATAGAATTCTAACACAGCACGTCTATATAGGCAATGGAATTGAACTGTGTTTTATTATGCAACAAACACTAGTTGAAAGAGGGTGACGAGTGACATCATTAAAAACTGCAAATTTATGACATCACTTATAGATTCATTGACGTCAGACGGTGTAACGTCACTTTGTCACGTTGAAAACATTTCAAAAGTACATAAATACATGTGTTACATGTACAGTCAATATTTTGCTGCGGGATTTCTTCTAACAATGGAAAAAAGTCTTGAGAATTTGAAGGAAACAACAACATTATTGCCGATTTTCTTTATTTAGAATCGAAAAAGATCAGCTCTCGTCTGTGATTTGTTGAGTAATAAATCTCAGTTTGTCGGTCAGTTGTAAGTAGACAAATCACGCGTGCTATGCACTTGTGATTTGATTTATTTACAACTGATCTCCAAACTGCGTTTTAGTACACAAATCACAGCTAGAGCTGATCTATTTCTTAAATAAGGGGCATTTCCCCTCATGAATACTCCCGGAAACAAATGTTGTGGACATTTGTCAGAATTGCCTCCCCGAGGCAATTCTAACAAATATTCACATTTGTTTTTTGGCATAACAACTCAATTTTCCTGATAATCTCCATTAACCCCTCTCATATTTAGCAAAGGATTCGTTCCATTAGAAGAGTCAATTACTGTAACAAGTTTGTTGTTACATCAAAAGTCAGTAAAAAGAGTGTTTTATGTAACAAAAATTGTCTTCAACTTGTCCTCCATAATCCTTCCACCTGGAGATATGATGAATTACTCCAATGTGGGAGGATATCCTTGTGAGCTATGATTCCAACACGTCACATAATCGTGCTCATTTACATATGTCATGATATGGTTCTGTAGTCCGTAAATCCCTCCACGTTGGAGGGCACCCTGCTAAGTAGTGTTTGCCACATTTCACACATGATGCCGAGAATAAAGTCCTGTAACTTTGAAACCAGTGCTGGAAAAGAATTAATCAGTAAAGTAGAAATTGGCACACAAAGAATATAATACAGAATGTAACACTGGCCTCTGTTGCTCAGCAGGATGCATGTCTGAATGGTGATTTGTTTGATTTGAGGTTTAACGTCCCCGTCAACACTGTAAAGGTCATTTTGGAGATGTTGCTTCCAATTTTGTGGGACTTTTACCCGACATTGAGATGAAATGACATCTCAAGCCCTGTCGCCCAATGAAACCAACAGGGTTTACTAGCATGGACGGTCCGCCTCGCACCGCGGTTCCTGGGCAGGCTTAGATCCTCTAAGCGTTTTACCAGTACTAGTGTGCGGGCCGGATTCAGCTCTGTGTGGAAGCATCATGCAGCCCATATATTTCTTCAAGCCCCGATGGGCGGGGGCCGTTGATGCATGTCTGAAAGGTGATCAAGAGGAAGTGGGTTCAATACCTGCTGTATTGGCAATATTTCTTGTTGACGTTGTTCATGAAATATTTCCTACTTATTCTCTCCCTTCCACTGATTCAAGAAGGGCAGTTGTCAGTTTCTGCCAAAAGAATGTGCACTGCATTTGTTAAATGCTTTAAGGGGAATGGGAACACCTGGCAGATTTTTCCGCCATTTTTCAAAGGGAGACAACTTTCGGAACTTCCTGTTTGCTTTTCTATGAGCTGTATGCCACTGAAAAAGGGGTCTACTCTTAAAGGAAAGAATTTGCTCCTTAGGAGCAAATTCTTTCCTTTAAGAGTTGACCCCTATTGACATGGGAGACACAAATACTTTTGCAGGAGTTGCCTCCCCTGAAGGTGTTCCCATTCCCCTTAAAATATGTGAAAGCTTGCCCAGGAAGTGATGTAAGGTAAACTCACTGGCTCAACAGGACTTAAGGGGAATGGATACACCTTCAGGGGAGGCAACTCCTGCAAAAGTATTTTTGTCTCCCATGTCACTAGGTGTCAACTCTAAAAGGAAAGAATTTGCTCCTGAGGAGCAAGTTCTTTCCTTTAAGAGTAGACTTGCTCCTGAAGAGCAAGTTCTTTACTTTAAGAGTAGACCCTTTTTTCAGTGGGGCAGGGCTTATAGAAATGTGAACAGGAAGTCCCAAAAGTTGTCTCCCTTTGAATAAAGGAGGAAAAATCTGTCAGGTGTTCCCATTCCCCTTAAATAGTGTTTTGCATGGGCCATTTAACTCCAGATCAAAACACCTCAATTTATTGGACATGAATACATGTTCAATGGAGGCTATTCCTTCAACTAGAAATGAATTCAGCCTGCCCAGTAGTTATGGCATCGACCTGGAACTTAAATGCAAACTGCTAACGCTAGACACGGACGGACAGATGGCCAGGGGCTTTCTAGGGGCAAAAAAAACTGTGCCTTCCGAATCAACCAGGGTCTGCTTTTAGCCCTTTCAGACCTACAGATCTGTCACTGATGAGGCCAAAATGGCCAAAACTAGCTAGACTTAGTCTGGCCCAGAAAAACTTTGAACTATCAGTTCTGTGGTGTATTTCTTGGTTCCAAACGATAACCTTGCTTTAGATCAAATTTAATGGAATTTGTGGTAGACATAAAGACTTTCTGCACTTTATCATAGTGTTGATTATATTTTCTGGTCTTTTGGGAGTATGGAATCCTGAGGGTCATTGTGTTGAGGCCCTAATCTAGTCTGGCCCCAGAGAACAAATTTTTCAGTTCTGTGGTGTATTCCTCGCCTCCAAAGGATAACATTTTTTGATAGATCATATTGCAACTAAAATATTTTGTTGAAAAATAGCTGATTTAGCTACGATTATTTATTATATTACATGCATAAAGAAGATATACCACAATTCATCACGTGAACAAGCCCGTGAAATGAAGACCCCCCTAAACCCCACTTTATATAGAGGAAACTGGGGTTTACGGGGGTATACATTATTATCCCCACGTTTTTAAAAAAAAGTGGGGATATTGCAATCGCCTCCGTCCATCTGTCTGTCTGTCCGTCTGTCTGTCCGGCTATCTCCTCCTAAACCGTTAGCCGGAATTCAACCAAATTTGGTATGCGAGTTGCTTACATGAATGGCTTGCGCAAGAGCACACTTTTTTTTGTCCCCGCCCCCAGGGGCCCTGGGGAGGGGTCAAAAGGTCAAATATCAATAAAATTTAATTACAAAGTCAATTTTGAAGATTTTGATGCCAAACTTTGCACATGTTCTTAGTTATGAAAAAAGTAAAACATATTGAACGGGATTTTGGCTGTGACCCCTAGGTCACGCCCTGGGGGTCGGACTTGGGGGGGGGGGGGGGGGGGGGGTCAAAATTAAAGTTTTTCAGAACATAGTCATGTTGCATATCTATGTGAAGGGGATAATGGGTAGAATAAACTACAAGTAAAATTTTGACCCTGGGGTCAGATTGGGGCCCTGGGAGAGGGGTCAAAGGGTCAAAATTTAAGTTTTTTGGAACATAGTCATGTGGCATATGAAATTGAAGGGCATGATTAGTAGAATATAATACAGGTAATATTTTGACCATGGAGTCAAATTAGGACCCAGGGTGAGGGGTTTTCGGTACTTGGCCTCTCTGTAGAAAGCGTGGGGATTTGCGATGGCGCGCCATCGACAGTATTCTAGTTTTTCTTATTTCCGCTCCAAGACATAGGTTGTGGGTACTGGTTAGAACCGCCTCAATGAGGCGGTTCTAACGAGCACCCACAACCTATTTTTGGAGTATTTATAAGAAAAATATCAGGGATTTTCATCAGAAAAGTAGCCATTTTGGAGATGGGAAATATGCACTATGTCACACGGGTGTGTTATCCTAATGTCTCAATGAATTAAGAGGAATGGGAACACCTTGCATATTTTGCCGCCATTTTTCAAAGGGAGACAACTTGCTGGACTTCCTGTTAGCGTTTCTATAAGCCCTGTCCCACTGAAAAAGGGTCTACTCTTAAAGGAAAGAATTTGCTCCTCCGGAGCAAATTCTTTCCTTTAAGAGTTGACCCTTATTGACATGGGAGACAAAAATACTTCAGCAGGAGTTGCCTCCCCTGAAAGTGTACCCATTCCCCTTAAAAATGCTTATCACCTCTTGCCTAGGAAGATATAATTCCTCCCAAGGAAAAAACTTTCCTTCGGTCAGCCCTACTTTTCAAATGCAATTGTTATATTTAGATGCGGGGAAAGTTTAATTCGCGTCGATGCGTTTTTCTGCAAACAACATTCAGATTGTATTACCTTAGATTCAGAGGCAGCATTGAAATAACGATTACATGGACATATCTTAAGTTTGTTACTTTACTCTCACATTTTAAGTGTTTTATCACCATAATAGTTTTAGCTGTTCAATTTTTATTCAGTTCAACAGAAAGTGCTATCAAGATGGCATCTATACAGTGTTTGTTTCAGTCAGCTTATGTGTCACTGCGCCCACTACCGTTTGCATGGACTGAGAATATTAAGAGTGAATTAGATGAAACAAGAGCATCGCATGCGGGTGCCAACGCTCGGCTGCAGTTTCTTTTAGTTAAACAAAAATTCTAAGTCGAAAAAGGGGCATAACTGTGCCAAAAATATTTTAAGGGTCACCTCACCTATTGGTATGAGTTCCCCTTTTCATAATGAACAACTATTCCGAGTTTCAAGTAAATATGTTCAGTAATGACAGAGATATTAAAAAAATGTCCAAGTTTTTGCAAAAATTCTAAGTCCAAAAAGGGGCATAACTGTGCCAAAAATATTTTAAGGGTTACCTCACCTATTGGTATGAGTTCCCCTTTTCATAATGAACAACTATTCCGAGTTTCAAGTTAATATGTTCAGTAATGACAGAGATATTACAAAATGTCCAAGATTTTGCACGACGAGGACGCAGATGACGACAGCTATGACAATACCTCGTAGTTTTCTTCGAAAACAGCCGAGCTAAAAATGATCCATCAAATCTATCTAATCAAAATGCATGTAATATACAGTTTATTGACTCAGTCCATTTTAAATATGGGAATAATAAACCCTGGGAAGTTGAACACCTGATAAAGAAACTCCTCCTCAAGCTCACTCTTTTCTTCATCAGATGTTCAACCTCCCTTGGTTTATTAATCCCATATTTAAAATGGACTGAGTAATAAACTCTGTGTAATGTGACAAATGCTAAGCAAAAATTCTTGTATCTTGTGATAAGACTTACAATAAATGAGTGCAGAGCCAGATCTGAGTTATGTGGTAGGTAGAAATGCAAAGTAGCTGCTGTGGCACTTTCTGTCACCTGCAAAAATTAAGAAAAAATATATAGAAATGTGTCAATACGACACAAATGCCCCCACCCAGGGGCCCACCTCACCCCAATAACATTATGCATAAACCTCACAAAGCAAGCCTCAGCAAGCAATAATATGGTTTAATTCTTATCCTGCTGAATAAAGTAATTAAGCCACACCCATTTCTGACTTTGAACCAATTAGATTACTTAATGTAATTAATTCCTATAAATTCACAAACTTATCATAAAACAGGGTGGGAACGGGAGGTCACGGGTTCCATCCCAGGCCGTGACATACCAAAGTCGTTAAAAATGGTACTAGCTGCTCCTCGCTTGGCACTCAGATTTACGGGGTAGAGCTAGGACTGGTCGACCCAGTGTCAGGATAATTGACTGGGTGTGGTATCATGTAATGTGTCCGGGACATGATACTTAAGTGAGGCAGCACTATAAAAGTGAGCATTGAGCTCCCTGTCGCAACCAGACACCATCCTGATATGACTGAAAAATTGTTGAAAGTGACATTAAACCCGAATTCACATTATAAAACAGTGTAGATCCTGATCAGATGGCTTCCTAAGAAGCCATCTGATCAGGATCTACACTGTTTGCAAAGGTAAGGGCTATTCTGTTCAGCAGGATAAGGGATAAGATGTGGGCTCAGCAGAGACTACAATCATTGTGTTACCCACTCAAATCAAAATACAGCCTTCCTTGTCTGAGTAAAGGAGGATTATGTATCATGGCGTTAAAAAATGCACATAGAAGACTGATTATGGCACAGTCTGAGCTAAGACTTTCTGTGTGAATATGTCTCAAACAGTTCAAAAAGGATGACAAAATGACCTACTGACCTACTTTTTGATCCAACATGACCCATATTTGATCTTGACCCAGATATTGTCAAGCTGATCATTCTGAGCAAGATTTATGATAATTGGACCGAAACTGTGGCTCTAGAGTGTTCACAAGGTTTTTCTATGATTTGACTTACTGACCTACTTTTTGACCCGACATGACCCATATTCAAATTTGAGCGAGACATTGTCAAGTTGATTACTCTGAGCATGTCTGATGATGATTGGACCAAAACTTTCAATGATTTAACCTACTGACCTACTTTTAGACCCGACATGGCCCATATTCAAACTTGACTGAGATATTGTCAAGACAATCACTCTGAGCAAGATTGGTGATGATTGGACCAAAACTGTGGCCACTAGAGTGCTCACAAGGATTTTCTATGATTTGACCTACTGACCTACTTTCTAACCCAACATGACCCATATCTGAACTTGACCCAAATATTGTCATGATGATCATTTCAAGTTTGATGATGATTGGACCTACTTTTTGACCCATATTCAAACCCAGATATTGTCAATCTGACCAAGTTTGATGATGACTGGACAAAAGTTACTGTGGCCTCTAGAGTGCCCACAAGAAAATGTTTACGCATGCACAACACAGCTTGGCATCTCATGGACATCTGTACTGGCTCAAATTTTAGAACAAGTATGTTAGTACATGTATGTTGAGGTGTCCGAATACTTAGGGTAAATAAGCAAGTTCCCTAGAATTACCTTTCTAAACACTTCATATCTTGACTTTGTCCACAATTCAAGCTGAAAATACAAAAGAAATAATAACATATGCAGACTATCTTATGCTTATTATAACTTCATATGAAATTGTGGTAATTTCATATACACTTGTGGTGATTTCATACAAAATTTACGAAATGTGCATCTGGCTCATTTCATAAATTGCATGTCAAATTATCACAAGTGTAAATTCACAAGTGTAAATTTCTGTTAATCACATCTAATGACTTGGAAATCAGTTTTCTAAATGTGGAAATGCAAATCAATTTCAGCAGAAAACGTAAGGTATCATAACATTTAGAGCCAGTAACCATACGTTATAATATAGGGATCAACCATGGCCTTTAATGCATTAATTTTTGCCGGATCCCAAGACAGCTGTTTGAACATGAAGCCACTAGGCCAAAGGTTCAAATATCTTCCAAGGGATCTGGCAAATGTTAATGCAACGAAATAACCATGGATGATCATTGTTCTTGCTAACTTATGATTCTGACAGCAAATTTTGACGAAAACGCCCAAAGGCTCCATATAGACTCTTCAACTGCTACCAGCAAACCAACATGGCGGCTAGTTCAGAACATTGTTGACAATGACACTGTTAGGCAGTAACTTTTTGATGTCATCATTTTATCCCTTTTCTTCAACAGGTTTAATAAATTCAATAATACATGAGCACGAATGCAAGATTCCATTTATCATATGAAATTTAAAATGCAGTTTATTCACGATTGTATGATAAAAAAGTCAAAAGTCCGCCATTAGTAAACGCGACGTTGTAAAGACGCCGTACATGTAACGTTAAGGGGCGTATCGAACTAATTTTCATATTTAATCCACTAGTGGATTATCAAATTTATTACATGGCGTTATGACATTCTCAGACGTGACATCATATGGTAATTAAAATGTATACTGTGTATTAATTAGATTTATCAGAATCGCCTCATTAAGGTAATTCTAATGAGTATACACAGCAAAAATTTGCAAGATAAAAGACTTAAATATACTTAATTATCCCAAACTATTTGTTATGTAGATGATTTTTCTAGGAGCTCAGGAATGGGTTTGACTCAGCCATGGTAAATGAGTCATCAGTGTTCAAACCATCAAAGTTCTTCTGTAGTTTGGGAATTTGAATGAAACATTATTTAAGTTTAAGTAACTGGATTGGTTGAAAGTCAGAAATAGGTGTAGCAAAACTTAAATTTATTCAGCAGAAAATATACATGCCATGATCGATGTTGATGAAAAAATGGGAGACAACGCCTGGTATCAAGCCCAAGACTGGCTGGTGAAAGGGATGTTGCTGGTTGGATACCTGCCGAGTTGGCAACATTCAATCGGGAGGTTGCTGATTTGATGCCTGCCGGTCAGGCAACTTTCTTTCATAGTGGTTGGTCACAAAGTCCTTTCTGTGGTCATTCTCTCCCTTCCACTGATTCAAGAAGGGCAGTTGTCAGTTCCCGGTGAAAGAATGTGCACTTTACAAGTTAACCACTATGTATAAACCTGCCCAGTAAAAGTTTGCTGCATTAAAACTGACCCACTCGATATGACCTAAGAAGTGTTCACTGGGCTGTTAAACTCCAAACAAACAAAAATATTTGTATTAGAAAATAAGCCTTAGCAGACATATAACACACGATAAACTCTGCCTTTGTAGACAGTGTAGATTCAGATCAGAAGAAGCCATCTAATCAAGATCTACACTGTTTGTCAATTAGTTTGGGAAATTAATGAATCATTATATCAAGTTATTAACCCTTGACCTGCTGAATATTTATATATGCCACCCCCACCACTGCTTATCAAACAATCAGATTTCTTGATGCAAATCATGGCAACAAATTCATAAACTGAATGACAAACAATGAAGATCCTGATCAGATGGCTTCTTCTGATCTGGATCTACATTGTTTGAAAGATATGACATATCCGGGCTCAGCAGGACACTGCTTAAGTAAATGGATTGGCAGAAAGTCAGAAATAGGTGTGGCAAAACTTAATTTATTCAGCCGGACAAGGGATAAACTTACCTTAGATTCATCTGGATTTTCCTCCAGGAACCCTCGTACATTCACCCATTCGATGATTAAACCTCTCAGGGCCACCTGTGCCTTCAAAACTCTTCCCAGATTTACCTTACATAAACAGATGTAAATGTCAAGAGTATGTACAGTAAATGATGTTGTTGCCTTTCTTAGCCCATAACATGCCAATCATGACAAATGTCTGCTTTGCCGTCTGCCGGATACCTTAAAAGTCATTTTTTTCCAAACAGTGTGGACCCAGATCAGACTGCTCCTGCAGGAGCAGTCTGATTTGGGTCCACACTGTTTGCTTGTAAGCAATAATATTTTTATAAAGTTTGCAAGAAGATTCAGCAGATGATATAAGCAGACGACATTTTCAGATGTTGTTTTTCTCGGCAGCTTAAGGGTTAACCTTTATAAGGACAGTCGCTGTGACGTCACTTCCCTTGAGGTCTGCCATTTTCGGAGGTGAAAACAAAGGTATTCTACTACATAACCTTACCAAATGCGCACAAGAAATAGTTCACATCTGTCTTAAACCTCTGACAAAGACTTATTCTATAGTATTGTTCTGTATATTTCCTAGAAGCCTCCGTGGTGCAGTGGTTACGCTACGCGCCTTGTAAACCAGGGGTCGCAGGATCGATCCCGGGCTTCTCCAGACTTTCGGATGAGTCTTTAAACCGAGGTCCCGTCTCCGTATGACCTGAGCTGTTGGTGGGACGTAAAACTAAAACTCACTCACTCTGTATATTTCCTTTAATTTCTCATGATTATCGAAAAAAAAAATCAAACGTATTCTGCTTAAAAATCTGTTTAAAAATGGTGAAATTTTAGCAATAATAAACCGAAGCATTCACCTCCACCGAAATAGAAAAATGGCGGGAAAAGATAACCATTCTTTGTTTCTTTTTACTGAAGAGTTCCTTGCCGATCGTCCTTATCCTGCTCAGTAAAGTATTTCAGCCACATACATTTCTGACCATCCACAAATCAAATTACTTGATATAACGTATTGTTAAATTCAAGAGCTGCATGATAACAGTGTAGATCCTGATCAGAAGCCATCTGATCTGGATCTACCTCGTTTGCAAAGGTAGGGATTGCGGTGTTCAGCAGGATAAGGGTTAATGTGCATTAACAGCAAAGTCAATGGGTAAAAATTAATATCTTTATTGAAAATGTCCTTATTCTCCTGTGCCATACTGGTTAAAATCTTCTGACAAATATGGTAATAGTATTATTTTTTTCTATGGACTTCTGATAAGTTGTCTAATTTTTGCCATAGCATTACAATAACACATCCGTGTGACATAGTGCATTTCTCATATCCCCGCAATTGCCATTTTTCTGATGAAATTTTGTAATATTTTTCTTATTTATATTAAAAAAATAGGTTGTGGGTGCTTGTTAGAGCTGCCTCATTGAGTTGGTTCAAACTATGTCTTGGAGCATAAGTAAGAAAAACAAGAGGCTAAATGAGCCTAACAGCTCACCTGAGGATCCTTTTAGTTGGCTGTTTGTCGCATGGTCTTTGAGCATAATATTCTTTTTGAAGTTCTTCCTAATGGGACACGGCATTGTCAATTTGGACCCTAGGGGCATGTTTGGTAGGATTAATGTAGGTGACCAGTTAATAGTGCAACATACTAAATATTTAAGCTTTGGACCTTTGGTTTCGGAGAAGGAAAGCCAGCCTCCGTAGCTCAGTCAGATGCGCATCTAACTGGTGATCAGGAAGACACGGGTTCAATACCTGCTATATTTTTTTCTTGCAGATTGATTATGAAATCTTTTCTATGGTCATTCTTTCCCTTTGGCTGATTCAAGAGGGGCAGGTGTCAGTTTCTGGCGAGAGAATGAGCACTGTACTGATTAACTGTTTACATACAAGCCTGCCCAGAAAAAGTGTGGATAGATAAACTGACAGTCTTAAAAATGAGCTAAATAGTGTTGAATGGGCCTTCAAACTGAAATACAGTTTAGCCCAATTTTTAAAATGTGGCTACAACTATTTAAAATTTATCACAGACTAAAAACAGATTTTAAGTGTTTAAAAATTTCAGTTTTTGTTTAATTTGCGGTTTAACATGTTATCCAACACTGTAAAAGTCATTTTGGAGGCGTTGCTTCCAGTTTTGTGGGACTTTTACCAACATTATTAGTCTATGGGGGCTAAGGGGCCCCACGACGTGGCCAGTTTAGATCCTAGGGGCATGATTGGCACAATTTATGTAGGGAACCACTTGACATTGCTACATGCTTAATATGTAAGCTCTGGGCCTAGTGGTTTCAGAGATGATTTTTGAAGTTGTCTTTTTCCATTATAAGTCTATGGGGGCTAAGGGACCCCAGGGCTGTGCCAGTTTAGACCCCAGGGGCATGATTGGCACAATTTATGTAGGGGACCACTTGACATTCCGACATGCTTAATATGTAAGCTCTGGGCCTAGTGGTTTCAGAGAAGAAGATTTTTTAAGTTTTTCCCATTGTAAGTCTTTGGGAGCTATATGTTGCCATGGCAACACCAGTTTCAATCTGAATTGCCCCAAAACATACTGCACCTTTTCCCCCAACCCGATAATGCTTCTCATGAAATTTAATCATGATTGGCCAAGTGGCTTTAAAGATATACTTATTTGAAAATGTGAACGGACGCCGGACAAACACCTTTGGGACCATGAAAATGTGTTTGAGAAAGGGGTATGAGACTTTGATGGTTATTCCTTGCATAATGTCAGAAGGCATAATGCTGATAGGAAAATTAGGTATGCTGTGTGTTCTCATTGAGGCGATTCTAATGAGTACACACAGCATACCTTATTTTCATATCGACATTATAGTTAGGTATAATTTAGAAAGATTCTCCATTGTGAAAAGGTATGTTGTGTGTACTCATTAGAATTGCAGATAACAGCTTCACCTTGTCAATCATAAATGAAACAAGTATACATTATATAACATCTACCTGTAAAACTGCAAAACTTCCCAAAGGTCTTGTGACAGTAATCGTCATGTCAACAGTTTTCTGAGACATTCTTGCAATGAAACCATCTACAGCACTGTGAACAGAGAAATGGACAAAACCATGACATTAGTATAACAAACTTCTAAACCTCTTTTATAGCACTGAATACTCATTAAAATAAGGCATCTATATGACCATCGCGAAAACAGTCCTATATAATTTTGACCCCCTTGAACCCCACTTTTATATAGTAAAACTGGGGTTTACACTTTACAGGGGTAACCATATTTTTCTTATGTCTGCTCTAAAATATAGATTGTTGGTACTCTCGATGAGATGGTTCTAGCGGCGGGTACCCTCAATCTATATTTTGAGCAGAAATAAGAAAGGTGTCACAACTTTTCATCTTAAAATTTTCGTTTTTTTTGGGGCAGTAAAGTTTACAATGTATTTGTACAGGCGTGTTTTCGAAATGATAGCTCATTCTTTTACTCATCTATCTCCAAAGTACTAAATTGTTTTTATGAAAATTTGTGATAATTTTTTCTTATTTATACTCCAAACATAAGCTGTGGGCACTCGTTAGAACCACCTCTTTGGTTCTAAAGAGTACCCACAACCTATGGCTAGGGAGCAGGAATAAGAACTAGAAAAGCATGTTGCAACAGAGGCTGTCATCGGACAGCATAGCTCACCTGGAAAAGAGACAATGAAGTCATAGGTATAGGTAGTGGTATTGCCTATTAATTCTTGGGACAAATATCTACCATCATACCAAATAGAAACCAAATCCATCATATGGTTTGGAAAATAAAGAGCTTTTAAAAACTTTAAAATTAACAATTTCTAAGTCTGTGACCTTGAAGGGCAGGGGTATGGCTGAACAAAACTTTGGACCTGTATCTTTCATCATACCAAATATGAAGCAAATTTTAACTGTCACATGGTTTGGAAAATACAGTATGAGTTCTAAAAATACATTTAACATTCAAAAGTCTGTGACCTTGAGATCACGGTCAGGGTTGGGAAGTATGGCTGAATAAAACTTTGGACCTGTATCTATAAACATACCAAATATTATGAAGCAAATCCATCATATGGTTTGGAAAATATGAGCTAATAAAAACTTTAAACATTAAAAATTACTTAGTCTTTGACCTTGACCTTGGGGTCATGGGCATGGGTGGGAGTATTACTGAATATCACTTTTTAAAGGTATCTATCATCATAACAAATATGGACCAAAACACAAAACATATGGTTTGGAAAATATGAGCTCTTAAAAACTTTAATGTTAAAAATTGCAATATTGGGTGTGGGGCTGTTGAATAAAACTTTGGACTTGTATCTATCATTGCATTTTCAGAGGAATGAAAGAATGCAGGGATGTGTTAGCATAATAGTTCTTACTTCGGATGTGTTGCGTGACCAGTTGGTGGGACTCTCTTCATACGTTTTGCCTGGACTAAGCCACCCATTGGCATCGACCGTTTAATTTTCATATGTTGATCCAACAATGACACAGCATGACCAGCAAGCTCTGATATCTGTAAAGAATAATCTTAATTTATCATATGATGTCGCACCTGAGAAAGACATAATGCCATGTAATAAATTTGATATAAATATTCAAATTACTTAGATACACACTGTAACCTTACACATACATGTACGACTTTCTTAAGGCATTTCTAATGGTACAGACAACATACCTTTTCGTTAGTTTTTAAGTTTTATGGACCAGTCAACAAGTCATATTGAGTCGGTCAGTTTACCTATGCATACTTCTTGGGCAGGTATATACATAAGGGGGTAACCAGTTCAGTGCACATTCTTTCGCCAGAAACTGACAACTGCCCTTCTTAATTCTGCAGAAAGGACAAAATGACGGTAGAAAAGATTACATGATCAATCTCAACGAAAGAATGTTGGCAACCGGGCAGGTTTAGAATGCACAGCTCCTAATCCTGAGTTGTTTAAAGCATTATCAGCTTAATGAGCTTGTAAGTAACCAAATGCAAACTGTTCTACATTTATAGGTTATTGACTTTATATTGTGAAATATTCGGCACGAGTTCATATGGCGAAGGACGCACGAGCTTGCGAGTGCGTCTTCGCCATATGAACTTGTGCCGAATATTTCACAATATTAAGTCAATAACCTTTTTATTATATACCCAAAATTTCATTTGTCGGTTAGAATTCAGGATTGCCTTGTATGAATTTCTGTACGTAAAATCAGATGATACATCTTTAAATGGTTTGAAATGGAAAATAATGAACGTCGTTAAGTGTCTCCCTACACGTTGAAAAACCACGCCCAATGGCGCCAAAGTGAAGACGACGTTAACGTTGGTGGATGTGACGTCATTAAAAACATTGATGTTTCCCAACACAGGACGCCATTTTTTCCGAAGCGTCGTTTATATTTCTTTCAAAATACTCCTGATTTCTTGGAAGAAAGTATTGAAAATCTAAACAGATTGCAGGTAGGTCATATTTGACAGCATAAAATGCGGTTTATGCACTTTGTCAGAACCTATATTCGTTTTGTTTTACATTCTTTCAGTCCATATGCACAACAAGATGGCTGCCGATTTTTAGTATCGAAATGGACAAATTTGGAAGTAGTTCTTTTGTGAACGAGACTGCTTATCTACGGGCAATATGAACTTGACTACGGGCAATATGGAAAAATACTGACCGGTAACTTCTGTAGAAAGTAAACGGGACATTTTCTGGGTATATAATAAGTAGCAAGTACAATATCTATTACTCTAATTTGTTGAAAAGAGAAGTGAGTGGCTTGCAAAAAGCTATTGCTATCTTTTTCAGCTGCCATACTAAACAATTGAAGTTTTAACCCTTCTCTTGCTGAATATTCAGTTTAGCCACGCCCATTTCTGACTTTGAACCAATCAGATTACTTGATGTACTTTATTCTTACAAATCCATAAATGGAATGTCAAACAGTGTAGATCCTGTTCAGATGGCTTCTGAAGCCATCTGATCTGGATCTACACTGTTTCCAAAGACAGGGGTTGTCGTGAACAGCAAGAGAAGGGTTAAAAACAAGATAACTACAGTAACAACAGCTTTAGCAGGTATTCAGAGTGAGCATTTTGCCCACACTGCCATAAATCCAAATTTTACATTTCAGTTAATAGGCATTTTTATTCAAAACTTAGGCGCAAAAATTTAGGCGCCTTGGGCAACTGCGAGCCTGTTAGTCTGTATCCCTGTTTAGGTTTTAAGATGTACAACTGGTCCCTAGTACATTATTTCTCCTACCTTGTTTGACCATTTGTAAGCTTCTAGTATCTGGGAATACACTGGAGTTTTATCAATAGCTGGGTCAATACTCAGATATATACTGTTGGGTGGGTTGGCTGTTGATACTGTCTGAAGAGAGGAGCCTATTTTCTCTAATTCACTGAAAAAAAAAGAATCATACAGGTAAAGTTAAGCCCCGCTTGAACAAATAGATTGGGCTGCATGATGCTTCCACGCAGAGATGAAACCAACTGCACTTGAGTACTGGTGTACGGCTTGGAGGTTGTAAAGTAGAAGTAAAACAAAGATCAGGAATTGATACAATTAACTTACTCCACCCATAAAAGACACCAAAGGGAAAGAAATACAAACATTAAGCGACAAGACCATATAGTTGGCCATCCAAACCACAAAAAAATACTTCTGATGGCAAAATTGAGTAGAGTATGGCATCCATGCTAATTGTGTTCTTTAGTGTGTTGCAAAAGTGATAGGGGTGGATGCCACTTATGAAAATACCCCTGAGCCTCAGATTAGGTCAAAGGTCAAATGAGTGCAAAAAATACAATAAAGTTTGTACATACTGGCATTTGTACCCTCTCTCTATCTAAGCAGACGAAATGAAGTTAATTGAAACACCAGCAATGTACTTAGGACATATTATTTTTGCATCATATGTGAGAAAAAAGTTGTACCTAGATTAGACCAAGGTCAAAGGTCATTTGAGTACAAATTTTCTTTAAATATGCATCAATATAATTGTACAAAGGGGTATCTAGTCAACTGAAATAAAGTCAAATGAGTTCCCATTTCTTTATCTAGGAAGCATAAAACTCACACATTATACCAACAGCATAATGGCCAACCTAATCGCCCTTAGGTCAAAGGTCATTTAAGTACATATTTGGCAAAATATATATGTTGATTATTCACATGTCATCCATTTATTATATGTAACATTGCAAATTGTCTGATTTCTTATTAATCGTCACAATGATATATCAAGGATATAGTGTATGATGAAGATATATCTAATAATGACACAAGTGGGTCGTCATCAAAGGTCACTTACAGCTACTGTTAAACACATATTTTTTGCGGTCATTTTATTTTGGCGCTATTTGTGGTCAAGGAAAAAACGCCAAAATAAAAATTCGCCAATAAAGCTCAAAGCGTGCGAGAGAAGAAACTTTATTCTACACATCACAATTATGATGTGTCAATTGGTCATAGGAATCATCGGTGACAAAAGAAAAAGTGTATTTACTTCTTTAGAAGTCGAAAAAAAAGACAATGTTCTAATCATAAGACAGCTCAAAACGGCTGAATGAAAACAAACACACCTTGAGAGTTATGAAAATTGTGGATATAATATTGGTATTGATTTATGGCTTTGTGGCGGCCGTAAAACGTCTCCCCGTACATCAACCATAGTGCAGTTTATATTTTACTTTTGGTCCTTTGAGATCAGCGTGAATATTCTGAATAATCAGAAATAAATTATTGGGTTAGACTTATATTCTAGACAGGTTTTTAATTATTTGGACCTCATTTTGGTTTATATCAGTCTTTGAATCGACTGCCTATTCGAAGTTCGCAAAATTGCAGTATGTTTCCTCTGGCTTTCTTTGCCGGATTGTTGCAGGGTCACTGATGAGGCTTTATAATGTTGGTTGGTGCCTGATGCTCTGTCTCTGGTCGGGCTCATCGGAGTCTAACTGTTGGTTTTCTTTTGCTCCAGCATTTCAGTGGTTTCTTGCTGTCGAGTCCTCACCGTTGTCTCACCTCTGTGGTTCTTTGATTTTTGTGTTCACGGAGATGTTGCACTGATGAGTTAGGAGGCCTTCATGCGGACTGAACAAATTATTTGTCTGAATCGCGACAGAAGTAAGGGCGAGGATTGTGGCCACGTAAAATCGATTTAAGCCCCCCCAGTGGAAATCTTCCACTGACCGTTCCAAGGCGGCCCTTCTGTGGCGATTTATTTATGTTGTTGTTTGTTACTTACTGTGTGTATCACTTGTGTCTTTTGGTTTTGGATGGCCATATGGCCATTTTGTGGGAAAGTAACTGTCCTTATGGCCTTCCTTTGTTTAGGTTTCCATTATGGTCTGGTCGCTTAATGTTTGTATTTTTTTCCCTTTGGTGTCTTTTATGGGTGGAGTAAGTTAATTGTATCAATTCCTGATCTTTGTTTTACTTCTACTTTTAGTAGCCGAAACTACGTAGTATGACCCATCTTCTTTCTTATGAATGTTTTCATTGCTCTTAAAGGAACTCCTTTTTGATTTTTATTTGCCTTCACTGCAGCTGGTGTTGTGCCATGTGGCGGCCGTAAAACGTCTCCCCGTACATCAACCATAGTGCAGTTTATATTTTACTTTTGGTCCTTTGAGATCAGCGTGAATATTCTGAATAATCAGAAATAAATTATTGGGTTAGACTTATATTCTAGACAGGTTTTTAATTATTTGGACCCCATTTTGGTTTATATCAGTCTTTGAATCGACTGCCTATTCGAAGTTCGCAAAATTGCAGTATGTTTCCTCTGGCTTTCTTTGCCGGATTGTTGCAGGGTCACTGATGAGGCTTTAGTAGCCGAAACTACTTAGTATGACCCATCTTCTTTCTTATGAATGTTTTCATTGCTTTTAAGGAACTCCTTTTTGATTTTTATTTGACTGTGAGCTCAATAGAATGAGTAAAACAATCAGATAAGAGGAAAGTAACACACCTCCAGACAGACATTTAGATTATCAATGTAGCACATTGGGTTAATCATGCAGTGAACACAAAAATTCTAACTAATTACTGCAGTTTCCGCATGACGTTGTTGATGACCAACTACGATGAATTTTTTGTCATCTTACACGGCTTTGGAGAGTCGACCGATTTGTTTTCCTCGGACATCGAAAATCTGCCAAAATATAAATCAGTGAAAAGGGCTAATATAAAAACCGTCAAATTTACTGCCGCTAAATTTAAGTTTTTAACAATATTCAAATGTTGTATTTTACAAGATGCCACTTCATTTTAAGAGCCAGTCAGATCATTACAATGTACAGGGTAACAGCTAATTGTGACAATGCATATCATATGTATTCGCGTTTATGCCCATATGATTAATGTTTTTACTTCAACATTGACAAGCCTACGCAATGCAATCGGCCCCCGCCCATGGGGGCTTGAAGAAATAAATGGGCTGCATGATGCTTCCACGCAGAGCTGAATCCGACCGCACACGACTACTGGTAAACCGCTTAGAGGATCTAAGCCTGCCCGGGCAAAGTGGTGCCAGTCCGACCGTCCATGCTTATAAACCCTGTTGGTTTCTTTGGGCGACAGGGCTTGAGATGTCATTTCATCTCAATGTCAGGTAAAAGTCCCACAAAATTGGAAGCAAAGTCTCCAAAAATGACATATATAGTGTTGACGGGGGCGTTAAACATCAAATCAAACAAACTACGCAATGCAAAATAAATAGGGGTTTCTCCGATATCACTGAAATGAGATTTCTTCCGCATAATCTGAAATGATAGACATGGTCATATATAACAAGCCATTTTAATTTCATTATATGCACAAGCTGTCAGGGAATACTGGATGCATTAAAAAGTACAAAAACGCGGGTAGTCTATTTGCTATTCAAATTTATTGCTAGAATGCATGAACATGTAATAATTTGGCAGCCATCTTGGATGTCATCTTCAACAGTTTGCATAAAACGCATACATTGCATCTGCATATATATTTTTAGGTAAGCACAAGTTAGCAATTTGTTAAAATGTGTTTGTTATGCACTGTTGAAGATATATCTGAATTTACAGTTAGGGCATCCCAATGCAGTTATTTGTCATTCAGCCACCAAGTTTGCTGTATGTGTTACAGAAGGCCAAGACAGACTTCCTACATTATATTGGTTACTTAAACTTCATAAAAGATTATACAAAGCACGTTTTATTGCAAATTCAAGCTCTTGTTCCACCACTGAACTTTCCAAATTATTAACTTCATGTTTTACTGCCATAAAACATGTGATTAAATATTCTTTGAAAGATGGGGAAGACATCTGTTTTGGTCTAATGATGGTTTAAATAAATTGAAATCCAGACGTTTTCGTGCTTCAAGTCTGTCTTACTTATGATTTTGCCACCCTTTACACAACACTTACTCGTAATTTTATATAAAAAAAACTCAGAGATTTAATTGAATGGACATTTAATAAGGACGTCTCCATCTATCTTGCATGTAACGTAAGAAATGCTCTTTTTACTTCTGAAGAGCATAAAATTATACTTTATGGTCATGTCATAAAGTGTGTGAAGCTATCACCAGTCTACTTGACAGTATTTACATAAGATTTGGTACATCCTTATTTAGACAAGTTGTGGGTATTGCGACGGGTACCCGCACCCCTTGTGGATGATCTGTTCTTGTTTTATTTTGTTTGTTTTTAATGAAGAGACTTCAAGATGTCTCTTTCTGTTGGAAACCAATCTGAAATCATTTGAGCATATAGCTCGACTTCTACATATTTGGATAATTTATCAAATATTGACAATACTTATTTAGACGGTTTGATCAGTCAACTTTACCCCAAGAGAACTTCAGTTAAATAAAGCAAAATTCCTCAGATACAGAAGTACCATTTTTGGATTTATATCTGTCTATTGTAGATATGTTTGTATCCTGCAAAATTTATGATAAAACGCGATGATTTTGATTTTGAAATTGTAAACTTTTCTTTCTTGGACACTGATGTATATCGTGCGGCATCCTATGGCGAGTGGTTTTCGCAATTTATTCGATTTGTCAGAGTGTCTAGTCATGTAACCGACTTCAACACTCGTAATAAATATGTGCCTGATACTCTGTCTCTTGTCGGGCCCATCGGAGTCTAACTGTTGGTTTTCCTTTGCTCCGGTTTCTTGCTGTCCAGTCCTCACCGTTGTTTCATCTCTGTGAATGTTCGATTATTGTGTTTACGGAGATGTTAATCTGATGTGTGAAGAGGCCTTCATGTGGACTGAACAAATTATTTGTCTAAATCTGGACGGAGTAAGGGCGAGGATTGCAGCTGCGTATAATCAATTAAGCCCACCCCCCTTCCCCCACACCCAATGTAATTCGTTTCACTGACCGTTCCAAGGCAGTTCTTCAGTCGCGTTTTTTTTTTGTTATGGTTTGTCTTTGAGTGTGTGTATCGCTTAAATTATTTTGTTTTGGATAGCCAATTGGCCATTTTGTGGGAAAACAATTGCCCTTTTGGCTTTCTGTTATTGATGTTTCCATTAGGGTCTAGTTATTTCATGTTTGTGTTTGCTTCCCTTTGGTGTCACTGATTGGAGCTGTGGGTTAATTGTAACGATCCCTGGTCATTGCCTTCACTTCTGCTTTATAATGGAAGCCAATAACTGTCTTACAGCCATCTTGGATGCCAACTTAAGGAATTTAAATCTGTCTTTGACAATCAAATACACGTAACAAATGTATGTTTAATATTTTGTGTGAGGAGGCCTTCATGTGGACTGGTTATCAACACATCCTTATGCTAACTACGACAGAATTTGATTAGAAAACATCCATTTTTCAAGAGTTTTGTACTTAAATGACCCTTGACCTATAAAATTGACATACTTTGAGGATACATTTAAAATGATTTTCCATTGTTCACTGCACCTGAGTAGTTTTATGGTGATTTTAAGCAAGCCATTTCTCCGAAATTTTTGTTAAAAGAGAGTTATGAGTAGTTTCATGTTTATTTTGCACTCATTTGACCTTTGACCTACTTCTGAGCCTCAGACGCATTTCCAGACGTGGCATCCACCTCTATGATTGTTGACACACATCAATGATTACATTTAGCATGGGTGCCCTACTCTACTCAATTTTGCCATCAAAAGTAAAAATATCCATCTTTTTGGGGATTGGATGGCCAACTAATAATGGAAACCTAAACAAAGGAAGGCCATAAGGACAGTTACTTTCCCACAAAATGGCCATATGGCCATCCAAAACAAAAAGACAAAAGTGATACACACAGTAAGTAACAAACAACAACATAAATAAATCGCCACAGAAGAGCCGCCTTGGAACGGTCAGTGGAAGATTTCCACTGGGTAAGCCTGCCCAGGAAAAATTGTGTCAGTCAGACCGTTCATGCATATAAACCCTATTGGTCTCATTGGGTGGCAGGAATTGATATGTCATTTCATCTCAATGTCGGGTAGAAGTCCCACAAAATTGGAAGCAGCATCTTCAAAATGACCTATACAGTGTTGACGGGGATATTATACCTAAGATCAAACAAACAAATCCACAAATAACAGGAATTATGAATGCTATAGTCATGTTTCAGATACTGTATGTATTCAGACAGACAGGCCTTAGCAAACAGTGAAGACCCAGATGAGATGCCACAGAACACGGCGTCTCATCAGGTTCTACACTGCTTGGCTCTCATCTGACTATTCTTTGACACACCTTCGGGTAGTAAATTGTACTTGTTCAAATTTTGGAACAAGTATGGTAAGGAGTTGAGGTGTCTGAATACTAAGGGTAAATACGGTTTGCGATAAATTCTGGTATATAATAGCACTACTAACACTGCAGGCCAATACCATGCATTTTTCAGGTGTATCTAGAACAGACAGACTTAGAAATAGGACAGCCTGAAATTGCCCAAATCCAGAAGCCTTGAAAAATCTGTCACAATAATTTTCTGTATCATCAGTCAGGTGCATAACCTATACAATTTTCTTAACTTCTTACAGTTAAAGACATATGCGGGTAATTCGCCATTTTTGTATGATCATCAGAAATGAAAGTTATGTCAGAGCCAATGTTTTACCGTTGTTGGGTGAGGAAATGGTTGAAATTCGTGGAACAGGTGTTGTTTTGGGCTCATTTTATTATTAAACATGTTCAGCTTGGCTATAAACTTCATGAAAACAGCAACTTTGCAATTTTTAAAACTTTTAATTTTTCGATATTTACTCAAGATGAGATCGACCTAAACAGTTGCACACTTACTTTTAAAAATGATTTGCCGTGATGCATATTATGGCAAGCTAGTATTTACAAATAAAATCCAAGTTACCCGACAGTGATGCGCCATTTTTTCTTACAATTTGTATGTATTTTTACCATTTAATTTAACTGGGGGTAGGGGAACGGTTTGTTCAATAAAACAGAAATTAGCACGGTGACCCCTACTTTTCTTTTAATTTCCTATTCTCTGATAACATCTCCTAGAGAAAAAATCTTGTTTTATGAAAAATTCAATGTAGCATTTTTCTGTATGGTCCAAAATATTACCGACAATGAATTATTTTAAAGATATTTTGGTTGATGACAAAAATTGGTTTTGCCGAACATTTTATGAGCTTGAAAAATAAGTTAAAGAAAGGCTGCAGTATCTTTTACTACATCATTCTGACTAAATTAAATGTTCGAAAGCTAGGCAAAAGTCATTTTTGACATGTTATTTACTAACATTGTTGTTTTCTGATATTTCTTGGAAAACAGCTTGGGGTGATCTCCTTAAAGGTCAGATTACTTAAGATTCAGCACATATGTTTTTTACTTCAAATTTGGTAAGCCCATATATGAAACTAAAAATATACAGTATTTACCCGCACATGCCCTTAAAATATTTTGGCACTTTAGCATTTATAACTTGTTTAAGTTATTTAGTCATTTTTCAATTTCATATTCTGCAGTTATTGTAATTTTATGGATATGTAGGTAATTTTAGTTTATAGATCTCTTACATAACTTTATTATTAGGCAATAAAATTCTGTATGCATCGTCTAGAATTTTGTACGCAAGGCTCTTGAAGATAGGAAAAAATGCTAAATTATAATTATAAAAGTTACTTTTGAATGGTTTACTAATTTAACCTTGACCTGAATAACTTTAGACATAACCTAAACAGGTTATTTTCTACAGCCTCACTTTGAAATCAATGGCAGATTTTGTTTGTTTGATTTGAGGTTTAACGTCCCTGTCAACACTGTAATGGTCATCTTGGAGACATTGCTTCCAATTTTGTGGGACTTTTACCTGACATTGAGATGAAATGACATCTCAAGCCCTACCACACAATGAAACCAACAGGGTTTATAAGCATGGACGGTCTGACTCGCACTGCTTTTCCTGGGCAGGCTTAGATCCTCTAATAGGGAGCCAATAAATGCTGGTGTATAAAAGCATTGCTAACATGCAGGCCAATACCATGCATTTTTCAGGTGTTTCAAGAACAACCAAACGAGGATTGTGGCCACGTAAAATTGATTTAAGCCCCCCAGTGGAAATCTTCCATTGATCGTTCCAAGGCGGCTCTTCTGTGGCGATTTATTTATGTTGTTGTTTGTTACTTACATATGGCCATTTTGTGGGAAAGTAACTGTCCTTATGGTCTTCCTTTGTTTAGGTTTCCATTGTGGTCTGGTCGCATAATGTTTGTATTTCTTTCCCTTTGGTGTCTTTTATGGGTGGAGTAAGTTAATTGTATCAATTCCTGATCTTTGTTTTACTTCTACTTTAGAAATAGCACAGCCTGAAATTACCCGAACCCATTTATAAAGCCTTGATTAATCGGTGGCAATAATTTTCTGTATCATGATACAGAAAATATGGGCAAAACCAAGCCATTTTTCAGATACACCAACTTAGCCAGAAACTCAAGAACTTAACCCTCGCCATGCTAAACGGTTCATCCCAGACTTAACCCTCACCATGCTGAACGGTTCAACCCAGACTTAACCCTCACCATGCTGAACGGTTAAACCCAGACTTAACCCTCACCATGCTGAACGGTTCAACCCAGACTTAACCCTCACCATGCTGAACGGTTCAACCCAGACTTAACCCTCACCATGCTGAACAGTTCAACCCAGACTTAACCCTCACCATGCTGAACGGTTCAACCCAGACTTAACCCTCACCATGTTGAACGGTTCAACCCAGACTTAACACTCACCATGCTGAATAGTTCAACCCAGACTTAACCCTCACCATGCTGAACAGTTCAACCCAGACTTAACCCTCACCATGCTGAACGGTTCAACCCAGACTTAACCCTCACCATGTTGAACGGTTCAACCCAGACTTAACACTCACCATGCTGAATAGTTCAACCCAGACTTAACCCTCACCATGCTGAATGGTTCAACCCAGACTTAACCCTCACCATGCTGAACGGTTCAACCCAGATACATCCTTTAAGCCAGCTGATCAGGATCTTCCATTCTGCTTCTGAATCCATGGAAAATCAAAGTACTGAAAGTACTGAGAGGCGGGCGAGTAATGTCATTTCTGTACAACGCTCTTGAAAAGAAGCAAACGTTTTAAACTTTATATCGGATTTATCTAATAAAACTTGGAAAAAATAGTCTTTTACGCTCTAATCACTTATAACAGCTCTTAAATGTATCATTGAGTGTTTTTATCTTCAAACGGGCAATTTTAATAAAAGACCACATACAGGATGCATTTCTCCAACACGTTGACTGTTTTTCTAGCTGGAAGAAACTGTTATTTATTTATTTATTTATTTACATTTACCTTCTTTCATCTGAATTAATTTCCTCCGACTTTACTGACGATCACATATCTATAGACATTACAAAAACACGCCTATACAATTACATGAAAAATTGTAATATTTTCCTTATTTTGTTTGTTTGAGGTTTAACGTCCCCGTCAACACTGTATAGGTCATTTTGGTGACGTTGCTTCCAATTTTGTGGGACTTTTACCCAACATTAAGATGAAATGAAATCTCAAGCCCTGATGCCCAATGAAACCAATAGGGTTTATAAGCATGGCTTTGCCTGGGCTGGCTTAGATCCTCTAAGCGGTTTACCAGTACTTGTGTGTGGTCGGTTTCAGCTCTGCCTGGAAGCATCATGCAGTCCATTTATTTCTTCAAGCCCCTATAGAGGCGGTTCTAACAAGTACCCACAACATATGTCTTGGAACAGATATAAGGAAAATAATGTATACCCTTGTAAACCCCAGTTTTACGACATGAAATGGGGTTCAAGGGGAATCAGAAGTATAAGGGCGTTTTCACGATGAGGACCACCTACAAATTATCATTCTGAGTATTGAAAACATCCGAAATTTCACTTGTGCATCGCACTCGTGTGTTAAACTATCCTGGTCGAAAATGGAGACATACCAAATCCGACGGAGGAAAGGCAAACATAAATAAATAAAAAAATAAATAAATAAATAGACGAGCCTGTTCATTTTTTCTTTTTTCATGTTATAACTGTAAATTTGAGATAATAGCTCAACTTACGCCACAAATAAAGTTCTGTTCTGCCCCCCTCCCTCCCCCTCTCTGTAAAATGGACACGCCCCACCATTTCCTTCGGAAGTGGGGAAAAAAAAAGTTTTGCTAAATTTTCAATGTCAGTCGTTTGATCCTTTAATTTCTGTATTTGAAATTTATAGTGTAGGCCCTGATCAGATGCTGCATTATATTAACTTCAACTTTAACTGATTCGTCTTACTAAGGGCGTATTAACGCGTTCACAGATTCTGCAGCTTATTTGCCCATAAATGCCGAGTGTCCCTTTACTGGGACATTCGAAAACACCAGACCCTGATGAAAGGCCACATAATGCGGAGACTGATAAGTGTCATCATTAATGGCTTGAGGTATGGAACTTTATGTAAATTCACAGCGTTGTTATTAGACCGCTTCAAAGCGGTCGGAATACTACGTGTCAACCCTTTCAACCCTGTGCATCGCTGCAGAAGCCAATTCAGGTACAGATACCAATACAAACCTTATAGATCCAGATCAGATGGCATGTGACGAGCCGTCTCAATCAGAATCTACACTGTTTGCAAGCTGTCAATGACTTGAATCTTGTTATAGAAATTGGTACACTGAATATCAAATCTAGAAGGGTTCTGTTCAGAAATTGAGGGATGAAAGTGAATGATTTCAAGCATAAACAGCAACGGCGTAGGAAAATAGTGCCATATTTTTTCAATCAGTCTTCAGCGCAAATGTATTTGTAAAAGCCAACAAGCAGGTCTATTTTTACAAACTTTTGTCAATTTTCAAACAGTCCGCCCGAACTTAATCAAATTTATTGCGTGTATTGTTTTTTTTTTTCATATTTAAAGTGGTTATTCACCTCTTTTCTTCAATACCTTTATTTAGATATTAAATTTATAAAAAGACCACTACTGCTATAATTTTTGCAATCACAAGGTTAATTAGCCAGTAATTTGATTATTTATACTTGCTGTGGGAACCGGCCATTTTATCAGTTCAGTTATCTGATATATTGCAACTAGCAGCACTTTCTCTCTCAGTAGAACAGGTATAAGACAGAAAAAAATGCCTCAAACTTTGCACTGTCAAGAGGGGGCAGGACATAAGTTCATTCACTATTCCCGACCCAAACAAAAATAGACTTTTATGTGAACGGTGGATTCATAATCTTGGCATAAAGAACCTAAATATGACGAACATAATTATGTCTGAAACTAAAGACTGAGATATGTACATGTAATTGGAACTAGTGCTAGTGTAAACATAATTTAGAAATATTTATGAATATTCATAAAGATAGAACACACTGTTGGAACAAGTTTGATGGATCAAAGCAACATTGATTCAATGTTGTTTCAATGTTATGTGCCAACTGAATGCTTTGATTAACTTTACAGAGATTGTCCAGTATTCTCATGATTGCTGTTGTTTGGTGCTGAAAATCGCTCTGACAGCTAACTCTCCTTCTTAATATTCCGGTTCCCTCTGATATAGTTTTCATGATCATGTCCATCACCATTTCATACCGGAAACCCCTAAATGGGTAATTGACAAACAGTGCAGGCCCAGATCAGAGCTAGGGACTAATGTCCCATATCACAGGTCCTGGTGGTCGGGTATAAAAGCCAAGGCCGCGCCGGGCCGGGCCAAGCCGCCGAGCCTACCGAAAATTTTATTTTTAGTCTCTAGATACAAGTAAGATATATATTTTGGTGAATGTGGGATTAAATAATTATGAATTAGATATGTTATAACTACAAGTAGTTTCACGTATCTACATTGCTTTTTTATCTTTTAATAACTGTTTTCCGAAATCCAGGGGTATAAAAGCCAAGGCGGCGAAAGAGTATTGACAATTCCGAATTTCTTTCAAATTCATCGGTTAAATTACTTCTTTTTGGCCTTATGATATTTGAATTTGATTATACTTCTTATGTGTTCGTGATAAAATTAAATATACTCACCAGAATCACCTTAATTGATCGAAAATCTTATTTTATTTTTGTTTCTATTTTTAGAATTACCTTGTTATAGAAAACGACCGAAACGGACCGAAAGGGAAGGCACACAACGACCGAAAAGTTCCTAATCGAATGAGGACCCATGTTGTGTGTGTGTGTGTGAATTCGGGTTTAACGTCGCTTTCAACAATTTTTCAGTCATATCACGACGGTGTCTGGTTGCGACAGGGAGCTCAATGCTCACGTTTATAGTGCTGCCTCACTGAAGTATCATGTCCCAGACACATTACATGATACCACACCCAGTCACATTATCCTGACACTGGATCGACCAGTCCTAGCTCTACCCCGTAAATCTGAGTGCCAAACGAGGAGCAGCTAGTACCATTTTTAACGACTTTGGTATGTCGCGGCCCGGGATCGAACCCGAGACCTCCCGTTCCCCGGAGCGGACACTCTACCAACTGAGCTATCGGGGCCGGTAGGACCCATGTTGTTCAGTGACATCAGACTGAACAAATTTGTATGTGCGACGTTGTTTAAATGATTGGTCAAGGACTTCTGGTCAAGGACTTCAGGGTTTTACGACGTTGATTCGACGTTAAAACGGCACTGGGATACTTTGTAAGGGTTCTGTTTTCTGTTTACTGCCAGTAGGAGCTGTTTACTGACTGATGATCATGAGGATGCGGGTTCGATACCTGCTGAGGTCGGCAGCATTCTTTCGTGGAGATTGAACATGAAATATTTTCTTCAGTCATTATCTCTCTTCCATTGATTCAAGGATTCAAGAAGGGCAGTTGTCAGTATTTGGCGAAAGAATGTGCACTATATTGGTTAACCGCTTATGTATAAGCCTGCTCTAGGAAATACACGCCAAATGCGTTTAGTCTTCGCCGAGGCGTTATCTTTGTATTTTGGCGAGTTATCTGCAGGTATGCAAATTGCATAGTTTTTGTTGCAACCCTTTCTTTTTAAAGTGACAGGCTGAGATCTAAAACAATTAGATGAGTCAATTAATGCACTATATATATATATAATCACTTACTGACTGAAGCATATTAATAAGCAATAATAATACAAATTCAATAGGTAAGTATCAAAACATAATTAATATGTCTAAAACATGATTAAGTAATATGATGAGCTTCATAATGCTCTATCTTAAGTTCCTACACGATTCAGATAGTATATTTAAATGCCCTTATCATTTATCTGACATTGCCGTCCGTTGCGGTTCATTACGACGTGACCTACATAAAACCACCAAAAATACGGTTATTACAGATACTAAAAGGAATTGACTGGAATTATTACAATAAAAGGTTTAGAAAATACTTATTTGGGGTTGTCATGTACATTTTTTCACACATCCATGTCTATTTCTTTCAAATTCGATCAAAACGTACGATAAAAACCGCCTTGGCTTTTATACCCCTAAAAATTTGCAAAAATGCAATAAAACAAAAATTACGGCACCAAAAAGAACAAAAATTATGCTGAGTATCACATTTGATACAATTGACATTATCATATTAAAATTTACCACTAATATTTCTTCTTCGGTTAGAATTCCGAAAAATAAAATCTTCGGATCGGCAATTTTTGGCTCGGCGGCTCGGCCCGGCGCGGCCTTGGCTTTTATACCCGACCGGTCCTGGTGTATGAATGTCATGTGACAAGTCACCAGTAACAATTCTGATCAGTTTTATGCCAAAACAACAACAACAAAAAAAAACAGGGCTCTGGTGCAATGGCACAGAATTAGATTGAAAGTCATAAAGCGCACCGTCCTTCAGATCAGGGCGTTAACTGGATGCCCCCTGTGCAGGTTAAAGATCCCTACCGTAATTACATGATTACTGTGTAGGCTTTCATCCCGCAAAACCTGGAGTGTATGTAATGTACACCTGCGGTAATGGTCAAATGTGACCGAGGCAGTATCAGTAGAAAGAAAGAAAGAAACACTGCTTTGAAAAGAAAGATAAAAACCAGCATTGCAGTTCAGTTCATTTTCAGACCTGAAATCATTGTTGACATCCAGTAAAGATTGCTGAAAGGAGTTCAAAAGCGCCTTCTCATTTCCTTGCCCAATCTCAAATCCATCTCCTAAGTTGTCAAAGACCTTCCCAACACTGGTCCTTAGTTTCTGAGTTAAATTTATGGCTTGAATAATGTTCTCTGTTAAATTGTGTATCTCTGCCATCCCTCTCCTCTCAAGCCTGTTCTGTGACACATACACCATGGAAAACAAATAAATAAATAAATAAAAAATTGGCACTAATTGCAATTTAAAATAAACAGATTCATAGTATTTCACATTTATTTCATTATAATTTTTCTTTGGTGACAGGTATTGCAATAGTGACCGGAGAAATATTCATTTTTAGGTTTTAAGCGACAAAATATCCAAAATGGCAGCGCCCGTAACAAAATGTGGGAACTGGCTGATGAAAATGCGAGTTTTCGGTATTGTTCACAAACGCTGTAGGTTTATTTCCGTTAGTCGACTTAAGAGGCGCCCTTCAGTATTCATATTGCCTCTACGAGCTCTCTGAGGAAGATTTCTCAGTGTCCCCTCCACAGAACTGGTCTGGTGGCACGTCAAATCATCGACAAATGACATTCATACACCAGGCTGCCCAGGCCCGCCCCCGCCCATCGGGGCTTGAAGAAATAGATGCTTCCACACAGAGCTGAAACCGACCACACACTAGTACTTGTCCACTGCTTATGTGGAGCGTGATAGCTCAGTGGTTAGTGCACTTGCCTCTGATGCTAGAGGTCCCGGGTTCGATCCCCGGCAGCGGCGATAAAATTTCGGTGTCTGAACACGCTCCATTGGCATCATTTGCAGGGATGAATGTCATAAAGTGCACCGTCCTTCGGATCGGGACGTTAACTGGAGGCCCCCTGTGCAGGTTAAAGATCCCTATCGTAATTACATGATTACTGTATAGGCTTTCATCCTGCAAAACCTGGAGTGTATGTAATATACACCTGCGGTAATGGTCAAATGTGACCGACGCAGTATCAGAAGATAGATAGATAGAGGATCTAAGCCTGTCCAGAAACCACGGTGCGAGGCAGACCGGCCATGCTTATAAACCCTATTGGTATCATTGGGTGTCAGGGCTTGAGATGTCATTTCATCTCAATGTTGGGTAAAAGTCCCACAAAATTGGAAGCAACGTCTCCAAAATGACCAATACTGTGTTGACGGGGACGTTAAACCTCAAATCAAATAAGCAAACAAATCGTACACCAGGACCTGTGATATGGGAAGTTAGAGTTCCCACTCACACAAAATCTTTCGTGAATAACGCAAAGAAAATAAAAATCATGCACAATTTCTTTTCGTCAAGCGAATCGCGTGCGTACAAAATTGACTGGGGCCAATTGGCCAATTTTCCCGTTGGGTAAAATCGGCACGTCCGAAATTGACTGGGACGAATCGGCCAATTCGCTGATTCACTGAAATAGATTTGGGAAAACCCGCAGACTTGAATCCGGCATATGGCTTGACTAGCTAGTACAGCTTCACGCCAATACACAGGAAACTTTTGCCCTCTGCAAAAGGCATTGCTGCAAAATGTCGCAACCCATGTTGGCGAAATTCGGGTTTAAAACGGGGTCTACAAAAACCAATGATCGTCTTAGAAAGGTGTGAAAAAGCCACATGCTAACTGTGTCAGGAAAGAACAGCCAAATCTTTCCAATCATTAATCATCATCATCATCAATCATCAACGGATTTTTGATTAACGTGCAGGTACAGGGGCAACGTCCACATAAGTGGGCCCCCTTCCAGGTAGCTGGCTTGCTGCACGCATGGCAGATCTTACACCAGATCTCCAGGCTTGTCTATCATGAGGATCGATAGCAGAGAGCTTCCATTCTCTGCAATCTCTTTCTGTTAGTTGCTTCCAGGTCATCTTGGGCCTTCCTGGCCCCCGCTTTCCACTTACCTGTATGTCACAGGCAGTCTTGATTGCACCGTTGGAGCGTTCCACATGTCCATACCAGCGAAGTCTTCTCTCTTTCAGGATGAGGTCCAGGTCCTCAATGCCAAGACGCTCCAGTAACTCACTGGACCTGATGGTGACAGTGTCCTGTGGCTTGACATTGCAGATCTGTCTGATCATTGCCCTGTCATTTCGCTGTAGACGTTGGAGGTTTGGCTTTGTCAATGGCCATGTCTCACTGGCATGGAGCATTGCGCTCCGCACACAAGAGCTATACACACGGCCACGTGTCTTGAACGAGAGGTGGCGGGAAGAGAGGAATGGTAGCAACTCCTTGAATTTCTTCCAGGCTGTTTTCACACGTGATGTAGTTGAAAGGTCACAACCACCCCCTGCAGAGAGCATATCACCTAGGTAGCAGAAGGAAGCTACAACCTCCAGCTTGTCTGATCCGACTTGAACTTCCCTCTGTGGTCTGCCATCTAAGGGGCGTGCAGTTCCTTGGCACCGTGTACACCTGTACTCAGGGTCCTCTATCAAGCGTTTGAGCCCACTGCATTTCTTGTGCACCCAGAACTTGCAGCCATTACAAAAGATACTGTTGCTGCCCACTCCAGTGCGACATACAGCGCATGGGAACTGGCCTGTACTCTGCAAGAGGTCCAGACCTGTACCACAGATCATGATCTTTGTCTTTCCTGCATTCACTCTCAGCCCTTTCGCCTCCATTGCATCTTTCCAAGTTAAGAGCCTCCTGACACATTCCTCAAGGGATTCAGCTATGATGACAAGGTCATCAGCATACAGGTCTTCCCAGGGGACTCCAGAGCGGAACTCGCATGACAAGGCTTCAAGCACAATGATGAAAAGCAGTGGGCTGAGAACAGAGCCTTGATGAACACCCACCTTCACCTTGAATTCTTCACTGTAACCATCACCAACGCGGACACAGCTCCGAGCATTTGCGTACATCCCTTGGACCAGTTTCACAATCCACTCGTCCACTCCAAGTTTTCTTAGTGCCCACCAGATGACTTTCCGAGGCACTCGATCAAATGCCTTCTCCAGGTCTACAAAAGCCATGTAGAGTCTCTTGTTGGCCGCCAGATACTTCTCTTGCAGCTGTCGGACAACAAAAATTGCATCTGTTGTGCCTCTTCCTGGGACGAAGCCAAACTGGGAATCGTCGATGGACACCAACTGCCTAATGAGGCCATCCACAATCCTTTCCAGGACTTTCATGACCTGTTCTGTCAGCTTGAGACCACGGTAGTTGCCCCGTTCCAAAGCATCGCCCTTGCCCTTGTAGAGACAGACAATGAAACTCTGTTCCCAGTCAGAAGGTACCTTCCCATCACGGATGATTGCAGCTGCAAGGTCACGGATCATCGAGGCACCCGCATCACCTGCAGCTCTTATCATCTCCACCACTATGCCAGAGGGACCAGGTGCTTTGCCAGTCTTCATCTGAGAGATAGCCTTCTTAACCATATCAATAGTGATTGGGATGGGTGGCCCTTCCACTGGTGGCTCATCAGACAGGTGGTCTGGGTCCCAGTCGAACTCAACATTGAGTAGCCTTTGGTAGTGTTCTAACCAGGCCCTCTGCTTTGAGTCATCACTCATTGACATCTCCCCTGCATCATTCTTTACTGGTTTGTCACCTACAACATCGGCATTCTCTCTTCTCATCTGGTTAGCAAGGCGGTATACTTCTGAGGACTTAGGCTCAATATTCTTGTAGATCTCTTTCTCAGCTTCTTGGCGAGCATGGTGCACCGCACGTCTGGCTATGCGTTTGGCCGCAAGATATGATGCACGGGTGCCCTTACCAGTCTTCCAAGCTTTAAAGGCTTGCCGCTTGGCTGCTATGACCTTATTAACATCCTCATTCCACCACCAGGTTTCGCGACGCCAGCGGTGGGGCCGAGTTGTGCCACACACCTCTTCAGTTGTCTTGAGCAGACCGGTCTTGATGCTGTTCCATATATCCTCAGTGGTAGCATCTGCTACACCTGCCGAAGCACTCACATGCTGGCTGAAAACCTCCTGGAAATGATTTCTTGTCTGAGATTCTTTCAGCTTCCAAACTTTTAGTCTGGGGGTGAACTTGCGCTTGGGTTTTGGTGGCACATTAATCTACCTTATTATCGTTTTTTTCGGAAACCGTTTCCCACGAATATATTACGCAATGTTACATATGTAGTTCATACTTATAGTTACGGAGCCGCGCGAAAATTGTCTAAAATCTATGGTAAGTATAGATAGTTCTAGCAGCCAATGAAACCATTATTTTACGACGGTGTCTGAACTGCCGGAAGTCAAGAAAAGTTTTTGTAAACAACTCTGCCATTTAGCAGAAAATCGATGTTTTAAACCTCGAAGGAACAAAATGGATACGATCTCAATTTGTTATCATCAAAATCATTATAATAGAATACCCAAATGAATGTCAAATTTGGAGCCGAAATTTATGTTAATTTTGACAGTAACAGTGAAAACATTGACACTTGCGTTGACGAACATTGCAATATTTTTCTTCTGTAATATCAATTTCCGGTTTACATACGAGTCTGTTTTACGCCAGTTTTACAGGAAGTTTGAGATTGTTTTTTTTTTCGGATTTTAGAGAAAAATGAGCAAAACGGGACACAAAAAAGGCTTTTGTACCGGTTCAGGCAAAGCGAACCACGACGTTTATTTTCAGCGAACCACGATTTACCGGTATATTGGTATATCATTGCACCCCTACTAATGATCAAATTACCAATTCATTTATTTTAAGGTCACAAATATGAATAATGATTATTAGTGGGTGACACTGTAACAATCATAAATGTTTTTTTCACATCATGATCAATGGAGAAAGAATAAATAACAAAGCATTAACACAACCTTTAATGTTTTTTATTAAATTCGAAAGCATTATGGACAAGTATACAGGTTTTCTCACACATTTCCTTTCGTTGTAAAATTTTCTACCCCCTAAATTTGATTCTTACCCCCAGTTTTTGTACCCAGGGGGTTAGTTTACCCCCCAAACCAAACATGGTTGGGAACACTGAGTTAGTTCCTAGATCTAACCAAAGTCGTAAACTTAGTTACACAATTCTCAGCACCTTCAACTGTCAATATAATAAAATCTGGAATACCGGTACTCAAATCTGAAGGAGGCAATTACCAGGTCTAAGAAAGTTGTTATACACGCTTTTTCGAAGAAAAATTGGGTATATTGTTTTCGTACCGGAGTTGAGTGGTCATCAGTCCATTCGTCTGTCTGTCCGGGCAAACATGTCAGGTTTAGGGACTAGTGTCCAGATTAATAACAATAGAAAATGCTAGAAAATGATTGTTGAACAACAGACTTATTCCATAAATAAAATGTTTAGGAGGTTAGCCCCTAAACCAAACAAAAGAAAACAACAAATGAAATAGCCCTTAAACCTGACATGTTGGAATGTCCATCTGTCTGTCTGTCCATCACGTTTCTTGTAAATGGATCTCTTCTGCAACCACTAAAGATACAGTTTTGAAACTTTGCATGTGGATAGTACATGGCATGTAGATGGCAATGGGTTACTTTTTTGTGACCTTGACCTCAACATGACCCCAAGGTCAAAGGTCAAAAAGTATGATTTGCCATATCTCCTAAACCATTGGAGTTACACTTCTGAAACTTTGCTTATTGGATGGTCCTTGGAATAAAGAATATGTCGGGCTACTTTTTGGTGTGACCTTGACCCCAAGGTCAAAGGTCAAAATGTGTGATTTTGCCATATCTTCTAAACTATTGGAGTTACACTTCTGAAACTTTGGTTATTGGATTGCCCTTGGAGTATAGCATAAATTTGGATACTTTTGGTGTGACCTTGATCTCAACATGACCCCAAGGTCAAAGGTCAAAAAGTATGATTTGCCATATCTCCTAAACTATTGGAGTTACACTTCTGAAACTTTGCTTATTGGATGGTCCTTGGAATAAAGAATCTGTGGGGCTACTTTTGGTGTGACCTTGACCCCAAGGTCAAAAGTAAAAAAGTATGACTTCGCCATATCTTCTAAACTATTGGAGTTACATTTCTAAAACTTGGTTATTTGATGGCTGTTGGAATATAGAATGAATTTGGATACTTTTGGTAGACCTCAACATAACCCCAAGGTCAAAGGTAAAAAAGTATGACTTTGCCATATCTTTTAAACTACAAGAGTTACACTTCTGAAACATATATCACAACATGCAACAATAAGAAGAAACATATATATCGCAGCATGCAATATAGATTCTAACACAGCACACCTATATAGTCAATGGAAAATAACTGTGTTTTATTCTACAACAAATCACGGCAAAGAAGAGTGTGAGATGTGACGTCATTAAAACTGCAAATTTATGACGTCACTGGTCAATTTCCTTGACGTTGGACGGTGTAACGTCATTTTCTCGCATCAAAAACGTTAGAAAAAGATATAAATGCATGTGTTTCAGTCGATAATTTTAGCGGGATTTCTTCTAACAATGGCGAAAAGTTGTGAGAATTTGAAGGAAACAAGAGCATTATTGCCGAGTTTCAGCGTGTTAGAATCGAAATAGATCAGCTCTAGCCAGTGATTTGTTGGGCAATAAATCACAGTTTGTCGGTCAGTTGTAAGTAGACAAATCACGCGCGCTACGCGCGCGTGATTTGTCTACTTTACAACTGACCTCCAAACGGTGATTTATTACACAACAAATCACAGTTAGAGCTGATCTATTTCTTAAACATATACCAAATGAGAATCTAAGAACTAGGGGCATATCACAGCACTAAATATATTCTTATGCAATTCAGATTAAACTTCAGTTTCAATTTATATAATTGTTAAAAATAGAAAAAAAAAAATAAGGAAAATAAAATACTGTTTGGAAAACTTCAAGAAAAAAAACAAAAAAACATAAAAAAACATGCTTCAGGCAGGGCTAGAGAAAGACTGCTAAAAGCATCTACCCAAAGATACAACCTTTGTGCGAAAAAACAAGAAAGGCATGATAAGACTCGTGCTTACCAAGCGCTGACAAAATAAGTTAAAACAAAGGGAGTAACAGGGTTAAAACAAGGAAATGCTTAAAAGAAATAAAAAAGAACATGAAGGACACTTACATATGACGCCATCCCAGGTGTGGAGCAGCCTTCTGAACTGGGAGTAGGACTCAGCCTTTCTCAGGTCGTTCGGGAGACAGTTTCATATACGGGTGGCTTCATAACGAAGTGACCTTAGCCCGTACCTAGTACTTTTCACTTGTGGAATAGTGGCTTGATTTTCTTTCCTGAAATTATATGAAGAATTATGTAACGTAATGAGGTCTTTGATATATTCAGGAGACATATTGTTAACAATTTTGAATACCTCAGGAGCCATGATACCTTTGACAGATATTTCCTCCCTTTCTGTCGTGTTTCACCACATTTGTGGTCTAAGGGAAGGAACGGTGTTGTTTAATGTCTTATTTATTTTCTATCATTAGAATACCTCAGAAGCTCATAATACTTTTGACAGATATATCCTCCCTTTCTGTCGTGTTTCACCAAATTTGTGGTCTAAGGGAAGGAACTGGGTTGTTCAATGTCTTAATTATTTTTATACCCGCTTTTTCGAAGAAAATTCGGGTATATTGTCTCGTACCGGAGTTGAGTGGGCATCAGTCCGTCTGTCTGTCTGTCTGTCTGTCAGTCGGTCACGTTTCTTGTAAATGGATCTCCTCTGCAACCACTGAAGATACACTTTTGAAACTTTGCATGTGGATAGTACATGGTATTTAGATGGCAGTGGGCTACTTTTTTGTGACCTTGACCCCAACATAGCCCCAAAGTCAAAGGTCAAAAAGTATGATTTTGCCATATCTCCTAAACTATTCGAGTTACACTTATGAAACTTTGCTTATTGGATGGCCCTTGGAATATAGAATAATTTGCGCTACTTTTGGGATGACCTTGACCTCAACATGACCCCAAAGTCAAGGTCAAAAATATGATTTTGCCATATCTTCTAAACTGTTGGAGATACACTTCTGAAACTTTGCTTATTGGATGGCCCTTGGAATATAGAATATATTAGGCTACTTTTGGTGTGACCTTGACCTCAACATGACCCCAAGGTCAAAGGTCAAAAGTATTATTTTGCCATATCTTCTAAACTATTGGAGCTACACTTCTGAAACTTTGGTTATTGGATGGCCCTTGGAATATAAAATAAATTGGGCTACTTTTGGTGTGACCTTGATCTCAACCTGACCCCAAGGTCAAAGGTCAAAAAGTATGACTTCGCCATATCTCCTAAACTATGGGAGTTACCCTTCTGAAACTTTGCTTATCAGTTAGAATGTTCTTTGCAACATTTTTTTTTTGACTTACATGTAGTTTTGGCTAGCTAAAACATAGTCATTAGTGTTATTCATAGAAAAAGCGGGTATTTGCGATGGTTTACCATCGACTGCGCAAGCTAGTCTATCATTAAAACGATATTTACTGACAATAAAATACATGCAGTTTTCAGCAACACTTTGTTTTTTAATGAGATGATGAATGAGGCTGCATATGTGAATGCGATTTTTTCTTGTTTCATTATTTTCATGATTTTCCCTATGCACTAATGTGTGAGTCTTTTAATTTACAGACTAAAAAATCTTTAAATTTACAGTCTTTTAATTTACAGACTGTCTTTAAATAAAACAACTTTCTTAGACCTGATTACTGAAGATGAAGGTGATAAAGGGCATTCCAATCTCTAATAGTTTGGGGGAAGAACAATTCTTTAACCCTTGTCCTGCTGAATATTTATATATGCCACACCCACTACCCATTATCAACCAATCAGATTACTTGATGCAAATTATTGCAACATACATGTATTCACAATCTGAATGGCAAACAATGTAGATCCTGATCAGATGGCTTCATCAGAAGCCATCTGATCTGGATCTTCATTGTTTGGAAAATAAGGCATATCCGGGCTCAGTAGGACAAGGGTAAATATGTAAATAGGCTTAGCCTAAGAGTGAGTACAGCATATCATACACAAGTCTATGCAACTAAATAATTCTTTTCATGACACTGATTCTGAAATAACAAAGCATAGCAGCTCATAAAGATAAAAGATACATGTATTTGTTTGTTTGATTTGAGGTTTAACGTCCCCGTCAACACTGTAAAGGTCATTTTGGAGATGTTGCTTCCAATTTTGTGTGACTTTTACCCAACATTGAGATGAAATGACATCTAAAGCCCTGTTGCCCAATGAAACCAATAGGGTTTATTAGCATGGACGGTCCGCCTCGCACCGCGGTTCCTGGACAGGCTTAGATCCTCTAAGCGGTTTACCAGTACTAGTGTGCGGGCCGGATTCAGCTCTGCGTGGAAGCATCATGCAGCCCATATATTTCTTCAAAGATACATGTAAAGAAGCTTTATTTAACTTAGCATATTTATCAGAAACAAGTAAATCTTTGACCTGGCTGGGGATCAAAACATGCTACCTCCTGATCCCAAAGCGGATACTCCACTACTGAGCCATCAAGGCCGGTAACACCGCATAAGCACATTGTTACATCAACGAGATGTTGCCATTGGATTTTTGTCTTTCTGACATTTTTAATTCTGATTTACGTTCAATCTGCTGTGGTAACAAATAAAGTATGGAATCTTTTGGATCAGGGCACTGATTCTACGTCTTTAGAATGAGCTCAAAGGTAAATGTCTCTCCTGTATATTCCCTCAAATGTATTGTTCTCAAATGTATTTTCTAAAAAAAAACAAAAAAAAAAAACAAAACAAACAAAAAAAAAAAAAACATATATCAGATACTGGGTGCTGATTTGTACTTTTCATTTGCATTGGAAGACACAAATCTTCCTATTTCCCAACTCCAATAATGTTGTCTCTCTCCAGTTTGGAATGTCCGGTTGATCCTCATAGCCAAGTACACTGTCAAGATGCTGTAGTCCTATTTGCCATCATTTGCATTTAGGCATCTTCATACAGCTAGCAATCACACAGATAGTGGTCCACTGTTTACACTGTGCCACACTCACATAGGTTAGATTCTGTTACCGGTAATCCAAGTTTGTGGCGGTAATCATTTAAGACTGAATATTCGGTACCAGTGTTCAGTACCAAGATTGAAATAACTCGGAATGTGTATTTTAAAAACTTCACATGTACATCTACACTGTACAGGTAATGCCCCAGTCCTGTCGATCAGGCTTGGAGAAATAGATCGGCCTGCAATGGCCCTGCATGGTTCTTCTGTGCAGAGTTGAAACAAGAGAAACATTTGAGCACTGTTTACCAGCTTATAAGGCCTAATACTGCTCAAAAGATCTAAGACTGCACAGGCAAACATAACAATAGCACACCCATATGACTCAGTGCATTCTTTCATATCTCCATATGGCTACTTTTCCAGTGAAAATTTGTGATATTTTTATGCCCCCGCATCGGATGATGCCGGGGGCATAGAGTTTTTCGGTTTTCCGTATGTGCGTCCGTGGGTACGTGCGTACGGTTTCCGAATGTACGTCCTTCTGTACGAAAGTGTGTACGTACGTACGTACGTATGCACATACGTACGTACGTACTTACGTACATAATCCTGTTAGACTCAGGTTAAGGTTTTTGGTCAGGGTAGAACTTGAGCTGATATTTTCCAAACCATACAATAGATTTGGTTTATATTTAGTATGATGATAGATATAGGTCCAAAGTTTTATTCAGCAATACCCCCACCCCTACCCATGGTCTCAAGGTCAAGGTCACGGACTTAGAAATTTTTAATGTTTAAGACTCAGGTTAAGGTTTTTGGTCAGGGTAGAACTTGAGCTCATATTTTTCAAACCATGCAATGGATGTGGTATATATTTAGTATGATGATAGATATGGGTCCAAAGTTTTATCCAGCAATACCCCCACACCTACCCATGGTCTCAAGGTCAAGGTCACAGACTTAGAAATTTTTCATGTTTAACACTCAGGTTAAGGTATTTGGTCAGGGTAGAACTTGAGCTCATATTTTTCAAACCATGCAGTGGATGTGGTTTATATTTAGTGTGATGATAGATATGGGTCCAAAGTTTTAGCCAGCAATACCCCCACACCCATCCATGGTCTCAAGGTCAAGGTCACGGACTTAGAAATTTTTCATGTTTAACACTCAGGTTAAGGTATTTGTACCACATTGAACTTTAACTTTAATGATTCATTTGGTTCATATTTGGTTTAATGATAGATGGAGGTCCAAAGATTTATTCAGCAATACCCCCACCCATGCCTATGACTTCAAGGGCAAGGTTGCAGACATGGAAATTTTGAAAATTAAGTATGTTAATAGCTTATATTTTCCAAACTCTATAATGGATTTGCTTCATTATTGGTATGACAATAGTTGCAGGTCCAAAGTTTCATTGAGCCATACCCCCCACCCCTTAACTGAAGGTCAAGGTCACAGACATAGAAATTTTTTATATTATATTTTTTGAGAGCTCATATTTCTTGAACCATTTGATGGATTTGCTACATATTTGGAATGATGATAGATACATGTCAAAAGTTTCATTCAGCCATAACCCCGCCCCTGCTGCATGACCTTAAGGTGATGGGGGGTGGGGGAGTTAGGTCCTGGGCGGGGGCATTTGTGTTGTATTGACACATTTCTAGTTCTTATTTATACTCCGAACATAGGTTGTGGGTGCTCATTAGAACTGCCTCATTGAGGTTGTTCTAATGAGTACACAACCTTTGTCATGGAGCAGAAATAAGCAAAATAGTGTACACATATATAATCCTATAGATTGGCTGGGTTTATTATAGGTTGTTTCATATAAAGGGGAATGGGTAAACCTTCAGGGAGAGGCAACTCCTGCAAAAGTATTTTTGTCTCCCATGTTGATAGGGGTCAACTCTTAAAGGAAAGAATTCACTCTTAAGGAGCAAATTCTTTTCTTTAAGAGTAGACCCCTTTTTCAGTGGCACTGAGCCTACAGAAAAGCAAACAAGAAGTCCAAAAAAGTTGTCTCCCTTTGAAAAAATGGCGGAAAATGTGCTAAGTGCCATTCCCCTTATTTGGTAGAAATAAAATTTTTCAAAATCCAATGAATCCAGTGAAAAAAATAGGCAGTGGCTAGGGATACAGGTCTGTATATATCTAAAGCCAATACTACCCATGTAGACTAGAGAAAAGAGTCCATAATCCTAGCCAAGCTAGGTTAGGATGGCTAGCCAAAATCCCTGTGGTTTGGCTTGGAATAGGGCACTCAAAAGAAACATTTGAAATACCTGATACAGACACTTATCCAAACAGTGTAGATCCGGATGAGACTGCTCCCAAGGAACCATCTCATCAGGACTACAATGTTGCCATTCTGTTTTAGTGACAAATACACAATAACCTCATTATAACACTGTTTGTTATGACACGGTAGAGGATATAACACGGTTTCAAGATGAATCCCAAAAATATATAGATTTTTTGGTAATTGGTAAATTTTGGTCATTTTTCTGTATGATCTAATCATTTTTGTTTGGATATAACACGTTTGTTTAACTAACAGGGTTTCTGCTGTGGACCCCATGAATAGTGTTATAAAGAGGTTGTGGTGTACTTCCAACCATGGCTACAGAGGACCCTCACTATAACAACAGTATTTATTCCTTATAATATCCCGCCATAGCGAATTTAAGATGCTATAAAGAATCCCAGTGAGGAAATAGTATAATGGGTTATAAAGGACTTTCTCCCTTAAATAATTACTCCAAGAAACAAATGTTGTGGACATTTGTTAGAATCTATAGCTGTGATCCTCCCTCATCAGGAAGGAGACTCCCTCATTTTGATGCTAATTTTTGCCGAATTTATGCTAAATTTTCTCCCTCATTTGAAATGAAAATTTTCCTATATATTCTTTACATCTTCCTCATCGTAAAGGCAAATCTCCCTCATACAGTTAAAAAAATTATCACCGGTATGAGAATCTCCTCGCCAAGGCGATTCTAACAAATATCCAAAACACTTGTTTCCTGCAGTATTAAATAATTACAATATCTTGAGTATAGAGCGTTAAAGGATTTGTTCCATTGAAATTGTCTTTATAACAAGTTTTGTCATTTTACATTGAATGTCAATATAAAGAATGTCGATATAAAGAGTAGAATTTGTTTCACTGATCATTCCAAGGCGGTTCTTCTGTCGCGGTTTATTTTTGTTATTATTTGTCTTTGAGTGTGTGTATCACTTATATTTTTTTTGGTTTGGATAGCCAAATGGCCATTTTGTGGGAAACTGTCCTTTTGGCTTTCGCAATTGATGTTTCCATTAGGGCCAACCCATAAATTGAACACGGAAGAGTCCTCTTCAGAAACTCGGGGTTGAAAGGGTTTAGGTTCCTACACTTGATTTACCCATTCTTACTGGGTAACCCATAAAGGGGACACAGGAAAAATCATGCAGAACAGGATCAGCACTGTTTGCTAGCAGGGTTTTCTGTCAAAAATAGAATAAAAAGGGAAAAAAGGTCTGACACACCCCTTAAATGAGAAATAGACTTGTCCAGCATATAACAATGGAAGAGTTCACCAGTATACAGTGGGTTGATTTCTTTCCATCGTTTTTGTTTTTCAGCTGGTTCCAGTTTGTTCAGCCCAGTGATGCTTGGCATATCTGCCTTCCAGAAACGAAGGCTGGAGGTTAAAGACAGCATAGGAAACTACAGAGGTATATACATGTACATGTATATACAACCAAAGAAATTCATTGTATCATTACAAAAACACACCTATACATATACATTGTAAATTTTATTGCCGGGCAAAGGAAAATTTTAATGAAAAAATTGTTTTTCTTATTGCTGCTCAAAATATAGATTGTCAGTACACTTAAGAACCACGTTAGAGCAGAATAAAGAAAAATAACAGTTACCCCTGCAAACCCCAGTTTTACTACATGTATATAAAAGGCGGGGTTCAAGGGAGTCCAAAGGACGGGTTACAGTTTTCTATTGCAAAGTGCCTACTGAAAGAGCTAATTCTTAAAGTCAACAAAAACTGATCAAAATACACTCATAAGGTGACCAAATATCTCTGGTTTGTAGGACAAATATTTACTTTTTAATCCGCATGCGTTTTCGTAACAAAATTTCCGGTTGAATACATGCACTACTGGTCATGTGTAACATTGCGCCTATGGAAAAAGTGAAGAACCCTGTGGTGTTCAACGGAAAATTGCATGGTCGTCCACATTGTTAACCAGAGAAAACTACACACCACTTTATTTCAGAAACAATAATGCTTTCAAAAATGCTGATGTTTTGGCGGTGAACGATGTGGAGGATGTTGAAAAATAAACTTTTATCGATAAAATAAGGTGAGAAAATCAATGTAATCAAAGAACCTTGAAAAAAAGTCAAGGTCACCAAAACCTAATCAAATCTGAGGTATGTTATAATGGTATATTACACCAAGTTTGAATTTATGCAATTAATCAATTTGTTTATAAGAAATTGTGCAGTCAAGCCTTTTTTTTTTGTCCCAAAATCATCTGTTTTTGGGAGCCTTTGACCTTGAAAAAAAGGTCAAGGTTGACAAAATATAATCAAATCTGCATCATGTTGTAATGTTATATTGTACTAAGTTTGACTAAAATTAAAGACAGGATTTTCGTGCCGGGGGGGTCTGGTTCCCAGCTTAAACATGTACAGGTAACCAGCAGATAAAAGTAGGTTTGGCTTGGTCTTGGTGGGCTGGCTACCTATAGGGACCATAAAACTGATAAGGATTATAGGATATAATTGACAGTAATAATCAACTGCTGTCCATATATTTATCAAACAAATACATGTACCTTCAAAAATAGGACATAAATTATGCTTCATAAACAAAGAGTTATTTATTTATTAACATTTAAATAGAAAAAAAAAATCTAGTTTTGTGTAGTAGAAAATAAAATAGTAAACTTGACTGAAATCAGAAAACGATTTTATCTGAATGTCAATTTAGGTTTGGAAGAAATATAATGTGTGTTTTCATATTTTTCTCTGTACGCAATAACCTCGCTGTAACATGATTCACTGTAAAAAGATTTTGGGATATAAGACAGTTCTAACACATATCCCAAAAATCGTTAGAACCGTTTCATTTAAAACATTTGTATGTGTAAAATGCTAGTCCTAGTACTCATTAGAAATAGACCTAGTACCAACACTCTCTCGGCCCCCGCCCATCGGGGCTTGAAGAAATATATGGGCTGCAAGATGCTTCCACGCAGAGCTGAAACCGACCCACACACGAGTACTGGTAAACAGCTTAGAGGATCTAAGCCTGCCTAGGCAAAGCGGCGCGAGTCGGCCCGTCCACGCTTATAACCCCTATTGGTTTCATTGGGCGACAGGGCTTGAGATGTCATTTCATCTCAGTGTCGGGTAAAAGTCCCACAAAATTGGAAGCAACGTCTCCAAAATGACCTTTACAGTGTTGACGGGGAAGTTAAACATCAAATCAAACCAACATTCTATAGTATATTGTGGGGTCTCATTTGAATTGCCTCATTTAGGCCATACACATGTATACCCTCACTTGATAGTACATTGTAGGTGCTCATTAGAACTGCCTGATTTAGACCATTCTAACGAGCACCCTAAATCTATTTTTTATTTAAAAAAATCTAAACTGAGATTGGAATGAGATCAGTCTGGACATCTGTTTTATTCATTCAGCCATTCCATCACTTGTTTAGCCGTGTCAATTTTATTTAATTTATTTTACTAAGACTGCCTGTGTAGAATTCATTTTACTTTTTATTTCTCTTCTTCTATAAGAAGAAAAACAAGAAGAAGAATGGAAAAATCTTTCTATTATATCAAGTTTAATAAACAATTCTTTCATTCAAACATTATTTATTTATTAATTTATTTATTTATTTATCCGAAGAAGCTGTTTTCTATAGTGTCAACTAATAATTTTTCAACAAATTTGAAGCTTTAATTTTTTATTATTTATATTTTTTTTGTAATATTAGAAATAAATATGCTATATAATTAACCTTTATGAAATATGTTTGTATTTTCTTTCTTTGTAATTTAAAAATAAAAAATAAATACATGTACATTAATCATGACTAAATTGTTTTGTTTGTCTATTGAAACCAATTATGGAGTGTGCCTGCTGTTACATAATTGAGATAACAAGGTTAGCTTCAAACAGAGCAGAGCTGTCAATCACTTATTATTAAAATGCCAATCATTGTGATGTCACAGTAGGTGTCCATTTACAGCCAATCAGATAAATAGAATTTGATGTTAACCCTTCAGAGGTCAGACAAAGAATGACTCGGGCTTGACTTGACTTGATAGATTTTGTAAGGTAACCAGGCGCTAAAATAGGGGCTACCCCCATCTCGCTAAATGGGATTAGTTTATGAACTGCTCTTCCCAGGGCCTCCAATGTGCTGGCACTTGTCAATTCGACAGGTGTCAGCTGACCAATGGGAATATACTGAACTCTTAATCGGAGGAAGGCACAAATCGCACCCAAGGTACAGCGTTTGTCCTATAAAAAACACAGTTCTATAGCGATTTTAGAATTTTGAGTGCAGGAATCAGACCAAAGACGGGCTCTAGTATGTGATGACGTGTTGCCAATTTCGACTGCCAAATGTGTCAGAGCACAGCCCTGTTTTCAAATGTCTGGCCGAGGAAAAAAGCTAACATACATTATCAGTTCTGGCTTCCATTATTCTCTGCCCCATCCCCTGACATGGCAAAGAAAACGCCTTAATGACTCAGGTTTTCCTGTGCTCCCTTAAATAGTCCAGTCCTGTCTTTAAGCGATTTATTAATGAGATAAAGTGCAGACAAGCCATTTTTGGCCCAAAATTCATTGTCTTTGAGGGCCTGTGACCTTGAAAAAGGTCAGGGTCACCAAAATCTAACCCGATCTGTGGTACGTTATATTGATATATTGTACCATGTTTGACGAAAAGTGGTCATTCTTTAATGAGATAGGGTGCAGACAAGCCATTGTTGGCCCAAATTGACTGTTTTGGGGGGCCTGTGACCTTGAAAAAATTGTCAAGGTCACCAAAATCCAATTAAATTCCCGGTATGTTGTAATGATATATTGTCCCAAGTTTGATTAAAATTAATCAATTCTATATTGAGATAGAGTACAGACAAGCCATTTTTGGCCTAAACATGACTGTTTTTGGGTTGCTGTGACCTTGAAATATGAGGACAAGGTCACCAAAATCCAATCAAATCTGTTGTATGTTGTACTGATATATTGTACTGTTGTTTTCTTTCTGCCAACATTTTAAATATATATTCCAGAATCGAAAATACATTCCGTATTATTAAGCAATTCTAACATATTATACTTAAAGACAGGATTTTCATGCCGGTGGGTCTGGTTCCCACTTTAAACATGTACAGGTAACCAGCAGATAAAAGTAGGCGTGGCTTGGTCTTGGTGGGCTGGCTACCTATAGGGGCCATAAAACTGATAAGGATTATAGGATATAATTGACTGTAATAATCAGCTGCTGTCCATATATTTATCAAACAAATACCTTAAAAAATTGGACATAAGTTATGCTTCATAAACAAAGATTTATTTATTTATTAACATTTAAATAGAAAAAAAAACTAGTTTTATGCAGTAGAAAATAAAATAGCAAACTTTACTGAAATCAGAAAACGATTTTATCTGAATGTCAATTTAGGTTTGGAAGAAATATAATGTGTGTTTTCATATTTTTCTCTGCACACAATAAGCTCTCTGTAACATGATTCACTGTTAAAAGATTTTTGGATATAACACAGTTCTAACACATATCCCAAAAATCGTTAGAACAGCCTCATTGAACATTTGTATGTGTAAAATGCTAGTCCTAGTACTCATTAGAAATAGACCTAGTACCGACACTCTATCGGCCCCCGCCCATCGGGGCTTGAAGAAATATATGGGCTGCATGATGCTTCCACACAGAGCTGAAACCGACCCGCACACGAGTACTTTGGTAAACAGCTTAGAGGACCTAAGCCTGCCCAGGCAAAGCGGTGCGAGTCGGCCTGTCCATGCTTATAAACCCTCTTGGTTTCATTGGGCGACAGGGCTTGAGATGTCATTTCATCTCAGTGTCGGGTAAAAGTCCCACAAAATTGGAAGCAACGTCTCCAAAATGACCTTTACATGTTGACGGGGACGTTAAACATCAAATCAAACAAACAAACCAACACTCTATAGTATATTGTGGGGGCTCGTTAGTAATTGCCTCATTGAGGCCATACAAATGTATACCCTCACTTGATAGTATATTGTGGGTGCTCGTTAGAACTGCCTGATTAAGACAATTATAATGAGCGCCCAAAATCTATATTTTATTTTAAAATATCTAAACTGAGATTAGAATGAGATAAGCCTGGACATCTGTTTCATTCATTCAGCCATTCCATCATTTGTTTAGCTGTGTCAATTTTATTTAATTTATTTTATTAAAACTGCCTGTGTATAATTCATTTTACTTTTTATATTTCTTATTCTATAAGAAGAAAAACAAGAAGAAGAATGGAAAAATCTTTCAATTATATCAAATTTAAAAACAATGCTTTCATTCAAACATTATTTATTTATTTATCAGAAGAAGCTGTTTTCTATAATGTCAACTGATAATTTTTCAACAAATTTGAAGCTTTAATTTTTTATTATTTATTTATTTTATTTTATTTTATTTTTTTTTTGGTAACCAGCAGATGACAAAGCAGACGACAATTGTCGTGATTGTTGTATTATGGGTTAAAAAGAATGGGCCTCAGTGGCCTAGAGGGTAAGAACACTGACTCTTATTTATTAGGTCTCTTAACCTTGCTCAGGGTCACATGTGAGGCGACAAGTTCTTCAACGATAAGGTCAGGTGGTACTATGGTTCTTGCCCAGCTGATTAACTATCAGTTTGAAATAAGTGAAATAATCTTGAAAAGGCCGTAAAACCAAAACAAAACAAAAAAGGTCATTGAACAGATACACATCCAGAGAAAAGTGGGTATTGCAACCTAAGTTTTGCTCAACCCTTGAGATGCCGAGAAAAACTACTTCTGAAAAAGTCGTCTGCTTATGACTGTCGTCTGCTGAATCTTCTTGCAAACCTTTTAAAAATATTTTTGCATAGAAAAGCAGCCTGATCTGGATCCCCATTGTTTGCAAAAAATGACTTTTTTAAGTTCCGACAGACAGTAAAGTAGACGACAGTTGTCGTGATTGGCATTTTATAGGTTAAAGCAAAGTTTGTGGTTACCCACAATCTATGTTTGCAGAAGTGGTTACCCACAATCTATTTTTGTAGCAGAATAAGAAACTGTTTTTGATGCTCAGATTCCATTTTTGAAGTTTAGCGCAACCACAGAAGCAGTGTGCAATTATTCCAATGGACCATTCAGGCAAGGAAAGCCTGAAAAGGCAGGAAATTGCTGAGATTTCTGGAAATTTTTTTAACCCTTAAATTGAGAAAAAATGCATCTTAAAATGTTGTCTGCTAATGTCGTTTGCTGAACTTTGTAGCAAACTTTTTAAAAATATATTTTCATGCAGGCAAACAGTGTGGACTCAGATCAGACTGCTCCTAGAGGAGCAGTCTGATCTGAGTCCATACAGTTTGCAAAAATGACTTTTTAAAGTAACCGACAGATGACAATTATGGGTTAAATTAATATAGCAAACATACATGTAATAACTTGCAGTTTGCTGGCTAATCCCCTAATCCCCCGCCATGAAGTGGAGTGGGGATTATAGGAATGCCCTTTGTCTGTCCAGCCATCTGTCTGTCTGTTCCATATGTGTTTCTGTAACACTGTCTTGTCTGCTCCATATCTCCTGAACCCTTCAATAGATTTTCATTAAACTTTGGTCAAATATTCGCCTCATTGCGCTGATATGCAGAAACCATAACTGCACCATGCAATGATGCCAACTCAAGGTCAAGGTCACAATTCAGTTGAACTTAGACCATGTCAAGTCCATCCCTTGAGTTACAAGGCTACAATTTGTCTAGTTATTTAAAAAGTTCATGTTGAATCCTGATGTGTTCCATTATAATTTCAGACCTAGGTACAAGACTGTAGATCACTGCCTATTATAGCATGCTGTTATTTGACCACCATTATTTAATTAGTAGACTGGCTGATTACAGTATAAAATTTCCATGCATGTTCTGAGCTTTTTGGATCCAAACACAAGTGTTATAAAGTGTTACCATGAGGTTACAGTAATCAAAAGGACTTAATTCAAGTTAAAAGCTTAAGAGACTGATTTAAGTTCTGTTCGTAAATATATAAATGCCAACAATGTATTTCTGACAACCCATTTTGTACCGGAAACCCCAAAACGGGTACCCTGGCAAACAGTGCAGGCCCAGATCAGACTCAGAAGAATGCGGCATCTGATCAGGGCCTACACTGTTTGCAAAAAGTTCAGCCATTTTCCAAATAGATTTTGAAGAAAACACATACAACCTGACACACTTAAATCTTGAAAGGGACTCCTGCTATAGGAGCTTTTTTCGTGACGTACTTCCGGTTCTAAAAATAGAAAGGGAAAAGCCCTGGCCGTCATCTGTCGTATTGCTTCAAAGGCAGTGGGACAGATAAAGTGTTAATTACAGCGTCAAACAATGGAATTCTTTTAAACTTTTTGGGTATTCTAATGTAAGATAATAGGAGAAACACCGATATACTCCCAGATGTGAAATTTCGCATTACGAAAATGATATATTGTACATACGACCCAACAGGGTCCTCTCTCTCTCTCTCTCTCTCTCTCTCTCTCTCTCTCTCTCTCTCTCTCTCTCTCTCTCTCTCTCTCAGCGCACCAACAATTAGCGAGCGCAGGCAAATGTAAATTACAGTCTCTCTCTCTCTCTCTCTCTCTCTCTCTCAAAGCGATGTATTGAATTTGACATTGGAGCGTCGATGAAACGTCACAGCGTTTCGTTGGCGATAATACGGCGTTGCTTAATAAAATGTCATTTGCCCAGTGCTCGGACCCATCAAGACTCAGTGGGATTGGAACATTTAATTCAAAACAAACGTAGAACACCCTTTCAGAGCATAAGAATGTTAAACACTCCTTCGCAAGTGCAAGATATTTTACAGTAAAACCTGGTAGATTTGTAGATTGGTTCAACCTGCCTAGCCCTTACGTCTACATTAACCCATTTGGTACCGGAAAGGGGTAAGTGACAAACAGTGCAGACCCAGATCAGACGCCGCAGAACACGGCGTCTGATCAGGGCCTACACTGTTTGCAAAAAGTTTGGCCATTTTCCAAATAAATTTTGAAGACAACACAAACTGACACCCCTAAATTTTGAAAATGACTCCTGCTATATATAAGGAGGAAGATTCCATTTGGTACAAAAAGGGTTATGGGCTTCTTGGATACAGGGATCAGTCAAACAATCTCAACGGTCACGTGCCATTGAAGTGAGTTGGAGTGGTTGTCGACGGCATGACGTCGAGCCAACGTTGACTCGACGCCCGTCTGTAAGTCCACTCATTGTTTTTTTTTCGGCTGTCAGCATGTTTATTTGTCTGTCTAACAGTCCGTCCGTTCGTCTGTTAGTCAGTCATTCAGTCAGTAGGCCTGTGTGTCGTCTGTATGTCTACTGTCAGTTTGTCAGTCAAACCCCTCTCTCTCTCTCTCTGGCTCTCTCTCTCTATTATGCCAACGGTCATGTGACAATGAAGTGAGTTGGAGTGGGTGTCGACGGCATGGCGTCGAACCAACATTGACTCAACGCCTCTCCGTCAGTCCACTCATTAGTTTATTTCGACTGTCAGTATGGACATTTAAATTGCACATGTAGACAGATTGTTGGACAGACAGACAGACAGACAGACAGACAGACAGACCGACCGACCGACCGACCGACCGACCGACCGACCGACCGACCGACCGACCGACCGACCGACCGACCGACCGACAGACCGACAGACAGACAGACAGACAGACAGACAGACAGACAGATAGATAGATAGATAGATAGATAGCGAATAAAACAAATAACGGTATCTCAAGCCATTGACATGGGTCGTTCACGAAAAGATTTTCGTCAATTAAAAAGCGGATTTAGGATAAATGAATTTCGGTAATGAAAGTAAAATATCATTCTTTCCTTCTCGAGGCATTATTTCATTGAAAACGGGTATATTTACTCTCAAAATGCCTGGATATTGTTAGCATTTTAAGCTCCGCCAATACATTTGAATAGCGATGGCCGTTTCAATTGACGGCCAGTACTTTGCGCATGCGCAAGAATGACGTCATAAACGGAATTCCTAAAACCTCCTATATGTAAGGTGGAAGATTTCATTTGGTACAAATAAGGTTAATATTTAGAAGCAGGATATGTTTCATGCTTATTTGAATAATGTTTATAACACTGGCAATCCGCCCCTGCCCATCGGGGTTTGAAGAAATAGATGGGCTGCATGATGCTTCCATGCAGAGCTGAAACTGACCGCACCCCAGTACTGGTAAACTGCTTAGAGGATCTAAGCCTGCCCAGGCAAAGCGGTGCGAGTCGGCCCGTCCATGCTAATTAACCCTTATTGGTTTTATTGTGGGACAGGGCTTGAGATGTCATTTCATCTCAATGTCGGGTAAATTTCCCACAAAATTGGAAGCAACGTCTCCACAATGACCTATACAGTGTTGACGGGGACGTTAAACCTCAAATCATACAAACAAACAATTGTTCAGTTATTTAAAAAGTAAATGTTGGTCCCTGATGTGTCACGTTATAATTTCAGACCTAGGGACAAGACTGTAGGTCACTGCCAATTATAACATGCAGTTATTCGACCACCTATGTTTAATCAGTAGAATGGCTGATTACGGTATTAAACTCATTTGTTTACCTTCCATGTTCTCAGCTTTTTTGGATCCAATCACAAGTGTTATAAAGTGTTACCAAGAGGTTACTGTAATTTAAAATGTTAATCAATAGGGCTTAATTCAAGTTCAAAACAGAGACAGATATAAGACATGAAAATGCCAACAAATTTATTTAATATTTTTCAATTTGTTTGTTTGATTTGAGGTTTAACATCCCTGTCAACACTGTTAAGGTCATTTTGGAGCCATTGCTTCCAATTTTGTGGGACTTTTACCCAACATTGAGATGAAATGACATCTCAAGCTCTGTCGCCCAATGAAACCAATAGGGTTTATTAGCATGGACAGTCCGCCTCGCACCGCGGTTCCTGGACAGGCTTGGCTCCTCTAAGCGGTTTACCAGTACTAGTGTGCGGGCTGGATTCAGCTCTGTGTGGAAGCATCATGCAGCCCATATATTTCTTCAAGCCCCTGTGGGCGGAGGCTATAATATTTTTCAAACCTGATTTGTTTCATGCTTATTTGAATTGAGCATGCCATACCACAAAGTTATCACAATATTTGCTTATTAATTTTTCAGACAAATTCCTGACTAGAATGGAAGATGAACTGAGAAAACCTGATCAGAAAATCTTTACCTGTGACCTAGTGACTCTGATAGAGATATCTGAGACAGACCAACACCTTGATCTACTCCTTGGACTGATAAATAAGTAATCATAGCTGCAGATCATTAAAGGAGGATAATTAAGAGATAATGTTCGCAATTTCTTGTTAGACACATATGTTGAGGGTAAGGTGATTCCAATAAGGTACCACAAAATATCTCCCCATCACAAAAACATGCCTTTATAATTTTGACCACCTTAAACCCCAGTTTTGTACAGGGGTGTACATTATTTCTTTATTTCAGCTAAAAAACATACATTGTGGGTTCTCGTCAGAACAGCCTCATTGAGGTGGTTCTAACGAGCACCCAGAAGCCTCCGTGGTGTAGTGGTTACGCTACTCGCCTTGTAAAGCAGGGGTCGCAGGATCGATCCCGGGCTTCTCCAGTATTTCGGATGAGTCTTTAAACCGAGGTCCCGTCTCCGTATGACCTTAGCTGTTGGTGGGATGTAAAACTAAAAACACTCGCTCACTCTAAAGAGCACCCACAGTCTATGTTGAAAGCAGAAATAAGGAAGATCCCAAGATTTGTAATTTCTGACACCATGTTGGATGCCATTATTTCACACAGACATGTTGTCCGAATGCCAAACTTGTCCTCATTTCTCCTGATTGGAAGCCATGAGTATACTGTTATTTCTATAGCACAAGTGTTTTAGTATCAGACATTGAGGATCTTACATGAGTGTTCATGTACAGTTGAATTTATTAAACAAGTTGCAGAAAATGGATAAATATTTGGCTGTGCCAAGCATTTTTTCCCTTTTCCTCAACGAGTTTAATAAAATCAATAGTACATGAGCATAAATGCAAGATTCTGTTTATCATATGACATTTAAAATGAATTATATTCACGATTTTTGTACAAAAATGTCAATATTCTGCCATTAGTAAACGCAATGTCGTGTACGTGTAACGTTATGGGATGTTTATAATTTGCATATTTAATCCACTAGTGGATTACCGAATTTAATGCATGGCGTTATTACATTCTCAGACATGTCATTTGATAAATAATAACAATAATCATCTCTGTAGCACAAGTTTATAAGCATCATCTCTGTCAAAAGAAACAAGTTTTTCGTAGTATTATCTCTGTAACAAGTATTTTTGTATCATCTCTGTAGCAAATGTCTTAAGTATCATCTCTGTAACACATTTATGTCTTTAAGTATCATCTCTGTAGCACAACTCCTTTTAGTATCATGTCTCCTGCACAAGTCCTTTAAGTATCATGTATGCTGCACAAGTCTATAAGGATTATCTCTGTAGCAGAAAAATCCCTTAATATCCTCCTGTAGCAAATGTCTTTGAGTATCATCTCTCTAGCACAAGTCTTATAACTATCATCCTGGCTGCACAGTCTTTTAAGTATTATTATATCCTTGGCATACGAAGTATGCTGTGGAGGTATATAGTTTTCATCCTGCCGTTTGTCTGTTCGTCCATCTGTCTGTCTGTGCATTCATCTGTCCGTCTGTTAACAGTTTGGTTAAAGTTTTGTGTCAAAGTTTCTAAGAGATTGTATCTTCTGAACCCTTTGATAGATTTAGTTGATACTTACACTGAAGTTACATACTGGTCTAAAGATTTCATTGATGCATGTCCCACCACCACAATGACTTTGAGGTCTAGCTCACAGACTTACAATTTTCACATTTGGTTAAAGTTTTATGACAAAGTTTATTGATGCTTAATGCTTGTATGTCCTAAACTGTAAGACAAATTCAGTTGATACTTGCATCAATGTTGCATACCAGTCCAAAGATTTCGTGATGTATGTCCCTTCCTCCACCCACGGTGACCTTGACCTCAAGGTCTCAGACTTAGAAATTTTACAATTGGTTAAAGTTTTATGAAAAAGTTTATAGATGGCTGTATGGTTTAAATTCTAGGACAAATTCAATTGATAATTGCATCAATGTTGCATACCAGTCCAAAGATTTCATTGATGCATTCCCCGTCCTGCTGCTTCAGTAACATTGATGCCCGCAACCCTTTAGTAACATTGATGCCCTCACTCCCTTGGTCCATTTAGAAATTTTATGTTGGATTTAGCTTTTACAAGCGCATTTATAGATTCTTATAGCTTCTCGACTTCTTCATTCATCTATCATACAAGCTTGAAAAATATACCTGCTGGTGGTATACATGACCCTATGGTCACTTTCACTAGTCTCTGTAGCACAACTCTTTAAATATCCTCAGCAGCACAGGTCTTTACGTATCATCTCTGTAGCACAAGTCATTTAGTATCCTCTGTAGCACAAATCTTTAAGTATCAAATTGGTAGCACATGTATTTAAGTATTCTCTATAGCACAAGTCATTTAGTATCATGCCTGTAGCACAAATCTTTCAGTATCATCTCTGTAGCACAAGTCTTTAAGTATCCTCTGTGGTGCAAGTCTTTAAGTATCATGTATGTAGTAAGTCTTAATGTATCATGTCTGTAGTTCAAACCTTTAACTTAAGTATCCTCTGTAGCTCTAGTCTATAAGTATCATATCTGTAGCACAAGGCTTTAACAACTTGTGATCTTGTACACACACACACACACAGTAGATGATTTTTGCCATAATTAGCTCGCCTGTTTGTCTGTTTGATTTGAGGTTTAACGTCCCCTTCAACAATGTATAGGTCATTTTGGAGACGTTGTTTCCAGTTTTGTGGAAGCAGTGTCTCCAAAATGACTTATATACTGGTAGTATTGAGAGGGATATTAAACCTCAAATCAAACCAAAAAGTAAGGGATATCATTACACATTTGAATATGTGATGAACAGATGCTGTTTTTTTTTTTTGTTTTCAGATATACAGAAAATATGAAGAAAGATCCTTTTCAAACACAGATTAACTTTGGACCTTTGCTCCTTAGAATGTTACACGCTCAAAACAAAGTGGATGAGGCATATTCTCTTTTTATAGATAAGGTAATATAGATTGTTTGATTAATAGGTAACCTAAACAGGTCAATTGATTGAATGTTTTGGTATAATGACCAACCCTTGTGGGTCATTTTGTGTTGTTTCCCAGAGAAAGGGAGAAAAGACCTAGAAGAGGTAGTAGAGGAGATGAAAATGAGGATCAGAGGAGAAAGAGGAAAATGAACGGAAGTATAGAAACAGAAGAAATAACAACAGTCCCTATCTAACCTTAACTGCTGCAAGGACAGCAGGCCTAGTCCAACTATAAGCTTATAAGCTAATATAATTTGGATGCCCATGTGACAAAGATACACTTCTCTTTGCCTCACTACCCCCCCCCCCCTCCCCCCTAATATCAGTTGGATGCCCCAGTGACCAAGATACACTTCTCTTTGCCTCACTACCACACACAACTGAGGGCCTCATGGAAGATTAGCTAATGCTTGTAAATGTCTATGCTAAATGCTGTTACCCTCGTTAAATGAAGACTTTACTTACTTACTTCTTACCATTATGTTTTGGTATAATTGCAAGAGTGAGTGAGTGTTTGCGTTTTAAGTCTCACCAACAGCTAGGTCATACGAAGACGGGACCTTGGTTTAAAGACATCTGAAAATCTATATAAATGTTGTTAGTTAATATGCCATTAAATCTTTGATCATTTAATATGGCAAAAAATAATGATATTTTGGCTGAAAAATGTGAGCAGCTTTTGCATCTGCAAAAGCTGCTCACATTTTTCCAGCAAAAACCACTGTATTTAGTATTAGATATTGTTCTTAATCTAACAGTTAACAATTTGACCACTAATGGGCTCTTTGAGCTAATGATAGTGTTAGTTTTAAACAACTAGGCCCTGGTTTTTAACAAAAATACAGAACCCCCATAACATAATGCTTGCATTTTCTAATTCATTTTCCATTTCACCATTATTTGAATTGAAGCTACTGTGAAAATCCTAAATAATCGGACATCTTGAGGACTTGATGAAATTCTCCTAAAATTTGTTTCATGGTCCAGCAAGGAGTCAGAAAGTGCAGATGGAATGGCAAACAGTGTAGACCATAAACAGTGTAGATCCTGATCAGACTGCTGTTCTGGGTCTGCACTTTTTGTTTAGGTTGTCAGTCTCAATACTGAGGATCATTACTGTACCTCAACTTAGGACTTTCTGCAGAGCCATGAAACACCCATGTGTAATCTGGATCTAGATGTGTCAGCATGAGGATCTGCACTACACACAGAACAAATCAAAATCTCCCTTATTTATTTTTGAAAAATGACTTTGTCTGAAAAAAGAAGCTCTGTGTATATCATTAACATATTACCATTGTAGTAAATTGATTTGCCACATAGTATCACATTCCATGATTCTTTCATAACTTTACGTGTCACACTAACAAGTAAGTACATACGTACATATGTACGTAGTATGTACGTACGTACCAACTAATGTACGTAAGTAAGTAAGTAGACTTCAAACATTAATTAAGCTTTTCTTAAATAAAGCTAATCATATATTGACATAATGTTTAGAGTTTTCATGGCCTCAATGAGGTGGTTCTAACAAACACCCACAAGATATGTCGGGAGTATAAATTAGAAAAAAATCACAAATTCTCGTCAGCAAAATAGTGAAAGAATGTCATGTAGATGTGTTTTGGTAATGGAAATAATATGATTATGCCTGTCGGGGTCCCAAGGAGAAAATTCTTGCCTTCAAGAGCAGACCCTGATTCTGCCTTGATTAACTCATTGTATACTAGTGGACTCTTCCATTGCTATATGTTGGACCAGTCAATTTGTCAAATAAGGGGTGTCAAGCCTTTTTTTTCGTTTTTATTCTATTTTTGACAGAAAATTCTGTTAGCAAATAGTTCAGGCTCTGATCAGACGCCGCGTTCTGCGGTGTCTGATCTCGGCCTACACTGTTTGCCAAGGTACCCCTTTATGGGTTTCCAGCATACAATGGGTTATAGCATGTCATTTATTTCAGAATTCAAATGTGAGTCCTTGGTTTAGGAAAACAGTGTGTTTTCAACTAATGATGGACATGCTGTACAAGGCTGAACATTACGAGGATATTGTCAGCCTCTATCCCCATGCTCAGGAAAGTTTATCAGTGGACTCGGTGAATTTACTAACCTGTGTGTTTGCTGCACTCTACCAAATGGTATGCATCATCCTGCTAACAATTTGTTTTTTCTTATATTACATAGTGAACCCATTGTATACTAGTGGACTCTTCCATTGCTATATGTTAGACAAGTCAATTTGTCAAATAAGGGGTGTCAGGCCTATTGTTTCTTATTTATTCTACTTTTTGATCGAAAATTCTGTTAGCACATAATGCAGGCCCTGATCAGGCGCCACATTCTGCAGCATCTAATCTGGGCCTGCACTGTTTGCCAAGGAACCCTCTTTCGGTTTTTCCCTGCATGCAATGGGCTAACAAGTAATTATAAGGATTTCTGTGGAAAATAAAAAAGTGATATTTTCCAGTTTGTCATTATCATGTTGGGCAAAGGACATAAATGATGACACATCATGGCAATAGGTTGCCTCATGTAAATGCATCAGAAGACCAAATTTTCATTTTAAAGCTGTACATCATCAGGGGAGGCAACTCCTCCAAAAGTATTTTTGTCTTCCATGTCAATGGGGGTCAACTCTTAAAGGAAAGAGTTTGCTCCTAAGGAGCAAATTCTTTCCTTTAAGAGTAGATCCTATTTTCAGTGGAATAGGGCTTATAGAAAAGCGAACAAGATGTCCCAAAAGTTGTCTCCCTTTGAAAAATGGCAGAAAAATCTGAAAAAATTGTTTCCTTCAAAGTCTCTAAATATTCCGCCATTGTTTGAAAAATCCCGCCGACATGTTTGACTGCAACACATGCAGAACAGGAAGTCCCAAAAGTTGTCTCCTTTGAAAAATGGCGGAAAAATCTGAATTTTTTTTTTCCTTCAAATTCTCTAAACATTCTTCCATTGTTTGAAAAATCCCGCCAACATGTTTGACTGCAACACATGCATTTACCTGTTTTTGTAGCATACTTAATTAATGAAAAAGACATTACTCCGTCTAACATCAAGGAAACGATCGATGACATTGCAAAATGTCATAAAATGGCGGCTCTTCACGTCACGCTTTTTCGCCTAGTGATTTGTCACTCAATATAGCGTCAGATTTATCCATTGGCTGTATAGACCACCCGTGTTAGAATGTTATTTCTTGCACACCAGACAAGGAAGTCCATGATTTCACCCTGGGATAGAAATTTATTTTCTGACCCTGATGTTCCGACCCCAAATCGAATATAATCGCGTGTTTGATAAATGCACTGGTTGATTACAACCTCATGTGTGGCGTCGTCATGCATGATGTCACTAAACATTCCTGTTGTGTCATCACAAAATGGCGGACGCCGGTAACCGAAGTGACAGCAGCATTAAAAATTCGCAATAGAAATGGAAGGTATGCAAGAAAAAGAATCCAATATGTGTTTGAGGGGTGGATAGAAAAATCTGTCCCTCGGGATCACTGTCCGGCATCACTCGGCAAGCCTCGTGATGCCGGACAGTGTCCCTCAGGGCGGATTTTTCAATCCACCCCTCACACCCATATAAGATTCTTACAGTACAAAACAACCATGGCAAACAGGCCATTGGTGTTCTAGTTATCAATGTTCCAGACAAAACTAGACTGAAATTTAAGCAAACAGTGTAGGTGTGGCCCAAAACTAAAAGCAAAAGGTCTGTTTATAAATGGAAGACTTGGATGGATGTACGTTTATGTGTGTATATTTCAGAATACCCAGAAAGCATTAGATCATCTGTTGTTTTTGTTGAATGAAGTGAACATGAAGCAGTTGAAGATATCCTCCAGAACCCTCAGTTTTGCTGTTATGCTACCATTGAATCAGGTAATATATTGGCCCCGTCAAGCGATTTTGGTACTTATGGCCTATGCGAGCAGCGAAGGTTCAGGCGAGCCTGCGCATCCACGCAGTCTCGCCAGAACCTTCGCTGCTCGCTCATACAAGCAGTGAATCAAGAGGAACCTTAAGACAGAAAGCCACATCCCTGGCCCATCTGAATGGCTGGGCATGCGCAGTTAAAATTTTACATGACGGAATGCTCGAAGACACAAATTCGCTTGGCGGGGCTCATATATACATTGTACCGGACGCCTTGACTTTGAGATGAAGCAAAGACTCGCCATATGCATGTAGTCAACCCCCTTTATACCAACATTTGATATCATGACAAAACTGGTTATAATGACAATTTCACACGAACAAAACCTTAGGTCAAGATGAGACTGAAATATGCAAGAATATTTTAGTACTCCAAGAAACAAATGTGGCTATTTGTTAGAATTGCCGAGATTCTAATAAATGTCCACAACATTTGTTATTTGGATTAAAAGGAAAGATCCATTATTACCTATTCTAATGCACTTGCGTATGTAACGCGACGTCTGATTGGCTAACGTCAAAAATTTGTGACAGTATATTCTGCGATATACTGTCGGAAACCCGACGTCATCACGTAACGTCGCTTTTCAACGGCTGGCATTTGTTTTACTGCTCACCGCGCTTGTCGGCTTGTGCAAAATAGTACAATTTTTAACTTAACAACCGAATAAGTGCATTAGAATGGGGATAACTGTATTGAAAATTGTCATTTGGGGAGGTAAATCGTCGGTTTTACGGTCGCAAATTACGTTTTACGGCTCCGCTAACGTGTCACCGTAAAACGAAATTTCCGACCGTAAAACCTCTGATTTACCTCCCCAAATGACAATTTTCAGTACAGTTATCCCCTAGTTTTACTACTCCTTATTCGGATTCTTTACAGCAGCAGATTCTTTATAACAGCAAAGTGCATTACAAAAACATTGTAAATGTTACTGCCGAAAAAAAGAAAATTTTAAGATTAAAAATTGTGATATTTTTCTTAATTCTACTGAGCGGTTCTAACGATTTCCACAATCCATATTATAGAACAGCAATAAAGAAAAAAAAGGTTTACCCCAGTAAACCCCAGTTTTTCAAAATAAAAGTTGGGTTCAAGAGTGTCAGAATTATATAGGTGTGTTTTCATGATGGTGTGGAACAACACTGTCGTTATAATGAGAGTCCTCTGTACATCCACACAGAGTGATCACATAGTTTGCAAAAATAGCTGCTGTTCACTTTGGAATAACTTTCAAGTCCTTCTTTGCTTATCAATGTTTTATCATATGACGTCGCATCTGAGAATGTAATAAAGCCATATATTACATTTCTGATACTATTTTTAGTAATTTTTGAGGGAAATAAAAGTGATATTTTCCCTATGGAAAATAATACCTTCATACGAGGAAATAATTCCTTTCGAACCTTATAACGTATCATGGCACGCCAAAATTTGGAAAAATTACGTAACGTTACAGTACCAAATTACGTCATTTTATGAAGTCAGAAAAGGCAGAAACGGTCAATTCAATAAATGAAATATATAAATTAATTGCCCCCGAGGTGAATAATTATCATCACAAGGGTTGAATGAAACTGCAGCAACCATTGGAGCTCGGTGTCGTAGTGATCCCAGTGCACCGCTTTACCCTGATAAAAATTTTAGCTAACAATCACTGCATTAGCTGGAGGTCTGAGAGCTGATACACTGTCAGCAAGGTGTGAAACCAGGGAATCACCGATAAGCAATATATCTGTAACAGACAATTTAAAACGTATGTACCATGTTACCGCCCCAGTTTTCCATCAACCAATTTCTTTTATGGCTATACTAGAATACCCTTAGCTGCCAAATTAATAGCCCTTCCAATTCTAAAGGAATGTGCAGCATAAAGTTGCTTTGGAAGTCCGAGTTTATTTTCTACAGCTGTCACAAGAATGCCACTGAGCTGACAGTGCTTTAATGAATGGCCATTCCGGAGGCAAAAGAAGTCTAGACTACCATCAGGCTTCCACATCATATATTGTTTGACAACCAAGGCAACATATAGATGCATTGATTGCAAGTGGGATGCACGATATTGTTGGAGGGCAGTTATGTCTCAACTAATTCTAAAGATGAAGTATATATTTATCCAGTTTATTTATCCGATTAGAACTATCTCATCCAACATTACCCTGCGTGAGTGGGTATGTGTGATTAGAATGTGGTGTACTGCAAGGTGCAGTGCTCAGTACTCTTCATTTTAATAAATGCATAAATTAAAATAAATAAATAAATAAATACATAAATGGAAATATCTCATTAAACATTACCCTCCGTGAGTGGTAAGGGGACAAATTTATGTGGGGCATCATAAATTTGCTGTGGCGGAATTCAGCATTCGATAGGGGGGACGCTTTGCTTAGACAGCTGTTTAGTTGTAATGAAACTTTACGCCTTGAGCCTAGATTCCAAATACTGGTTGCTGGGAGCAAGGCTGAAGTTTGTTTCTTTCAGGACTTCTGCTTGGACTGGGTGGCATCTCCTTCATGGAAGTGGTTCGCCATACCCTGAAGATTTGTTCTTGAGCCTAGATTCCGGGTACTGGTTGCTGGGAGCAGAGCTAAGGCTTGTTTCTTTCAGAACTTCTTGAACTGGGTGGCGTCTCCTTCATGGAAATGGTTCGCCATAGCCTGAGGATGTGTTCCCCCCAGGGTCATACTAAAAAATTTCTAAATTGCAAGTCATAAGTAAGGTTCGCACGTGCAGCCGGGGCTATTTGAATATATGTAATATGGGATGGATTACATGGTATGCATTGCATAATGCAGAAGATGGTATGGAATGCGTGTCATGGAATGCATTTTGGAGTGCACATTACGGAGTGCTCACTGTCAAGATTAGTTGGAGTGCATAAATTGGAGTGCACAAGAGTTGGGATAGAGTGGAGCGTACAAATAGGATGTGCGCAATATCTGGATTGTTACATAATTTGGAGCGTACAGTCAGGATGTGCGCAATATTTAGAATGCTAAAAAATTGTAAAGCATACAAACAAGATGTATGCAATATTTGGAATACTTGGAGCGTACAAATAGGATGTGCGCAATATTTGGATTGTTACAAAATTTGGAGTGTACAAACAGGATGTGCGCAATATTTGGAATGTTAAAAAATTGTGGAGCGTACAAACAGGATGTACGCAATATTTGGAATACTCTGTTACAAAATTTGGAGCATACTATAGGAAGTGCGCAATTTTGGAATGTTACAAAATCTTGGAGCACACATTTGGAGTGTGCGCATATTTTGGAATACTCAAAATTCAAAATTGGACTGCACAATATTTTGAGTGCAAACAAATTAATAATTTGGTGCCCGTTTTCGTGCGAGCAAGGTTAGATGCTGTCACTGCGTCCCCCCTTCGACCTGAATCTACTCGGTGTCCATATACTGCCATATATTGTAGAGATTGAAAGTAAGACAAAAAAACGCACTATTGAAATAATGTTTTATTAACTAGGTGAAAAAGGAGATAAATAAAAGTAGTTGTATCTATATATATTTTGTTGTATGAGTGAGCATCCTTAATAAATGAAATATATAAATTAATCTATCTTTAGTTTAAAATACAGGAAATATTTCCCGAGAGAGTTGCGAATCAAGTAAACAAACGAGTGCGAATGCACGAGTTTGTTTATAGGATTTGCAAGTCTCGAGGGAAATATTTTCTGTATTAAATTTGGTAATCCAATATTGGATTAGACATGTAAATTGGCTAGATACATTCCTTAACGTTACATGTACAACGTCCTTACAACGTCTGGTTTACTAATGGCGGAATATTGACATTTTGTACAAAAGTCATAAATTAAATGCATTCATGTTCATGTATTATTTAATTTATTAAACTCGTTGAGGAAAAGAGATGAAATTGTCGGCGAAGCCTCACATTTTATCCCTTTTCCTCAACTTGTTTAATGAATTCAATAATACATGAACACTAATGTAAGATCCTCTAGTTATCATATGCTAGGTTTCTGGCTGTCCATAGCTCCAGCAAAGGAGAAATCAGGATAACTTGTGGTATAAATAGAGGATCTTACATGAGTTCATGTATTATTGATGTATTATTATTGTTCGCTTTTCTAGACGATCTGTCCAATGGAGAAAGGAGTCAACTCTTAAAGGAAAGAATTTGCTCCTCAGGAGCAAATTCTTTCCTTTAAGAGTTGACCCCTATTGACATGGGAGACAACAATACTTTTGCAGGTGGTGCCTCTCCTGAAGGTGTTTGTTTGATTTGAAGTTTAACATCCCCGTCAACACTGTAAAGGTCATTTTGGAGACATTGCTTCCGATTTTGTGGGACTTTTACCCGACATTGGGATGAAATGACATCTCTAAGTCCTGCCTCCCAATTAACCCCAACAGGATTTGTAAGCATGGATGGGCCGGACATGCACCGCATTGCCTTGGCAGGTTTAGATCCTCTAAGCGGTTTACCAGTTCTTGTGTATGGGTCGGTTTTAGCTCTGCTTTGAAGCATCATTTAGCCCATCTGTTTCTTCCAGCCCTGATGGGCGGGTGCTGTTCTGAAGGTGTAACCATTCCCCTTAACACACAGCCTGCTGCTTCATGCTTGAACAGCTTCCTTGGGATCTGACAAGTTTTGATACACATGACACCATGAGTTATCCCTGTATTCTTGCATAAATACCTATGCACATGGCTGTTTGAAGCCATTGTCAAATGGACCGAAAGCCGTGCTCAGACAGCAAAAACCATGTTCAAATCATGAAATTCATGTGCTGTTTGAAAATGGATTTTGAACTTTTGATACCACAAGACGGGCCTTGCTTTGTTTACGTTACGCTGAGTGACGTAACGTTATCGCCCTGAACGTAGCGTTTTAGGGTTTTATGATGACGTCAGAGGGTTACTGCATGACAACGTCATTGTAAACAACATTCTGAACTGGCCGCCATTTTGGTTTACTGTTGCATTTGAAGAGTTTATATGGAGTTTATATGGAGCTTTTGGGCGTTTTCGTCAAAATTTGCTGTCGGAATCGTAAGTCATGCAAGAACAACGATCATCCATGGTTATTTCATTGCATTAACATTTTCCGGATCCCTCAGAAGATATTTGAACATTCGGCCTGACGGCCTCATGCTCAAACAGCTTCCTCGGGACCCGGCAAATGTTAATGCATGAAAAACCATGGTTGATCCCTATATTCTAATCAAAGCACTGACTGCACTGACAGATTGCTTGTCTCTGAGTGTAGGCTGGAAAAGTGGTCCTGAACGAGGACTTGGGACTGTTTCATTTAACCCTTTCAGCAATCAGTGTAGACCTGTTCAGTTGTTCCCTTCTGTGGCGTCTGACCTGGGACTACACTGTATGTCAGTGTTTCAGGGTATGAGCCCAGTGCATGTTTTAAGGGGAATAGGACCACCCCACCTAGCACATTTTTCTGCCATTTTTCAAAGGGATACAACTTGCGGGACTTCCTGTTCACTTTTCTGTAGACTCAGTCCTACCGAGAAAGGGGTCTACTCTTAAAGGAAAGAATTTGCTTTCTTCAAGACCCGTATAGACAGGGGAGACAAAAATACTTTTGCAGGAGTTGCCTAACCTGAAGGTGTACCCATTCCCCTGTAAGATAACTCCTTTTACATTGCACTCTGACATCACATTGACAAAATAAAGGCAGCCATAAACTGGCTAACTGATTACACCACAACCTTTATAACACTATGTTACACTAGTAACTGTGTTACTTAAACAACCATGTTATATCCAAACAATATGGTCATTTTTCTATATAAACTACACATTTTTGTGATCCATCTTGAAACAGTGTTATATCCAAACCGTGTTATAATGAACCGCATTATAATAAGGTTTTGGTGTGTTAGCTTCACCTTAAAATCATGTGTATAAAACAGTTTGCAAATAGTCATACCGGTGTCCCAGTTTAGCTTGACCCCTGGGTAGCTTTACCCCCGGGGGTAAAGCTACTCAGGGGTAGCTTTACCCCCGGGGGTAAGGATATCCTGGGATATCTTTACCCCCACCCTGGATATCTTCACCCCCGGGGGTAAAGCTAAACTGGCCAGGATATCTTTACCCCCGGGGGTAAAGCTAAACTGGCCAGGATATCTTTACCCCCACCCCAACTTTTGGATATAAACTATTTTCTAAATGTCCAATTTCTTCTTATATGTAATAGAAGCAAGATAGTGGACTCGATGTTTCACTTTACATTTTTTGTTTCAATCGTGACTCGGACTATTAGAACTACCCTTAGTAAGAAATATGACCATATTATGGAGGGAATGATTATTTAATAACTACTTTTTGTATATTTTCTTATTCAAAATGTCCCTTATGACAATCTTTCATAATCTTGCATTATCCCTGTCAGTTGTGAAATGGGTGGTTGGGGTGAGTGGAAAAGCGGGGGTAAAGATATCCCGGCTGGGATATTTTTACCCCCGGGGGTAAAGCTAAACTGGCCAGGATATCTTTACCCCCACCCCAACTTTTGGGTATAAACTATTTTCTAAATGCCCAATTTCTTCTTATATGTAAGAGAAGCAAGATAGTGGACTCGATGTTTCACTTGAACATTTTTCGTTTCAATCATGACTGGGACTAAAAGAACAACCCTTAGTAAGAAATATGAAGATATTATAGAGGCAAATGATTATTTAATAACTTCTCTTATTCAAAATGTCCTTTATGACAATCTTTCATAATCTTGCATTATCCCTGTCAGTTGTGAAATGGGTGGTGGTGGTGAGTGGAAAGGCGGGGGTAAAGATATCCCGGCTGGGATATCTTTACCCCCGGGGGTAAAGCTAAACTGGCCAGGATATCTTTACCCCCACCCCAACTTTTGGGTATAAACTATTTTCTAAATGCCCAATTTCTTCTTATATGTAAGATGTGCAAGATAGTGGACTCAATGTTTCACTTGAACATTTTTTGTTTCAATCATGACTCGGACTAATAGAACAACCCTTAGAAAGAAATATGAACATATTATAGAGGCAAATGATTATTTAATAACTTCTTTCTGTATATTTTCTTATTCAAAATGTCCTTTATGACAATCTTTCATAATCTTGCATTATCCCTGTCAGTTGTGAAATGGGTGGTGGTGGTGAGTGGAAAGGCGGGGGTAAAGATTTCCCGGCTGGGATATCTTTACCCCCGGGGGTAAAGCTAAACTGGCCAGGATATCTTTACCCCCACCCCAACTTTTGGGTATAAACTATTTTCTTAATGCCCAATTTCTTCTTATATGTAAGAGAAGCAAGATAGTGGACTCAATGTTTCACTTGAACATTTTTCGTTTCAGTCATGACTCGGACTTACAGAACTACCCTTAGTAAGAAATATGACCATATTATAGAGGCAAATGATTATTTGATAACTTCTTTTTGTATAGTTTCTTATTCAACGTGTCCCTTATGACAATCTTTCATAATCTTGCATTATCCCTGTCAGTTGTGAAATGGGTGGTGGTGAGTGGAAAGGCGGGGGTAAAGATATCCTGGCTGGGATATCTTTAGCCCCGGGGGTAAAGCTAAACTGGCCAGGATATCTTTACTCCCATCCCCACTTTTGGATATAAACTATTTTCTCAATGCCCAATTTCTTCTTATATGTAACTAAAGCAAGATAGTGGACTCGATGTTTCACTTGAACATTTTTTGTTTCAGTCATAACACTGATAGAACTACCCTAAGTAAGAAATATGACCATATTATAGAGGCATATGACTGTTTAATAACTTCATTTTGTTTATTTTCTTAGTCAACACCTTGCTTATGACAATCTTTCTTAATCTTGCATTAACCCTGTCAGTTGTGAGTGGTGGACATCAGTAGTACCTTCCATTGTTGAGAAGTGTGCTTGTCTGGATTTTCCAAAGTCTTGATTATACCCCCACAAATGAAATTTGGGGGGGGGGGTATATAGGAGTGAGCTTGTCGGTCGGTCTGTCAGTCTGTTGACTTGGTTTCCAGACGATAACTCAAAAAGCGCTTCACCGATTTTTATAATTTTTGGTACACTGATGTAACATCATAAAATACAGGTCAAGTTCGATTTCCACTACACTTTGTCAATTTTCGACATAGTTATGGCCCCTTTCAAGTGAAAAAATTGCAAACTGCCACTGTTGTACTATCAAAGCAGTTTTTGTGGGGGTATTCATCACCTTTAGTGATAGCTCTAGTTTTTTTGGGGGTGGTGAGGGGGTGGGGGGGTCACCCTATGCCAGCCATGAAATCTTCACCCACACCCATGAGCAATGGTAAAAGATGTGAAAAAATATTCTTGCAAGCTGTATGGTTAAATTATGCTTGTTTTGGTTTTTTTGCTTCACTTACATATAAGAAGAAATTGAGCAGTAAGAAATAGTTTATACCCGAAAGTTGGGGTGGGGGTAAAGATATCCTGGCCAGTTTAGCTTTACCCCCGGGGGTAAAGATATCCCAGCCGGGATATCTTTACCCCCGCCTTTCCACCCACCACCACCACCCATTTCACAATGGGCAGGGATAATGCAGGATTATGAAAGATTGTCATAAGGGACATTTTGAATAAGAAAATATACAAAAAGAAGTTATTAAATAATCATTTGCCTCTATAATATGGTCTATTTCTTTCTAAGGGTAGTTCTATAAGTCCGAGTCACAATTGAAACGAAAAATGTTAAAGTGAAACATCGAGTCCACTATCTTGCTTCTCCTACATATAAGAAGAAATTGGGCATTTAGAATATAGATTATACCCAAAAGTTGGGGTGGGGGTAAAGATATCCTGGCCAGTTTAGCTTGGCTGGGATATCTTTAACCCCGCTTTTCCACTCACCCCCACCACCCATTTCTAAAGTGACAGGGATAATGCAAGATTATGAAAGATTGTCATAAGGGACATTTTGAATAAGAATCAAACAAAAGGAAGTTATTAAATAATCATTCGCCTCTATAATATGGTCATATTTCTTACTAAGGGTAGTTCTAATAGTCTGAGTGGGTAAAGATATCCTGGCCAGTTTAGCTTTACCCCCGGGGGTAAAGATATCCCAGCCGGGATATCTTTACCCCCACCTTTCCACTCACCACCACCACCCATTTCACAACTGACGGGGATAATGCAAGATTATGAAAGATTGTCATGAGGGACATTTTGAATAAGAAAATATACAAAAAGAAGATATTAAATAATCATTTGCCTCTATAATATGGTCATATTTCTTTCTAAGGGTGGTTCTGTAAGTCCGAGTCACAATTGAAAAGAAAAATGTTAAAGTGAAACATCGAGTCCACTATCTTGCTTCTCTTCCATATAAGAAGAAATTGGCCATTTATAAAATAGTTTACGCCCAAAAGTTTGGGTGGGGGTAAAGATATCCTGGCCAGTTTAGCTTTACCCCCGGGGGTAAAGATATCCCAGCCGGGATATCTTTACCCCCGCCTTTCCACTCACCACCACCACCCATTTCATGACTGACAGGGATAATGCAAGATTATGAAAGATTGTCATAAGCAACATTTTGAATAAGAAAATATACAAAAAAGAAGTTATTAAATAATCATTTGCCTCTATAATATGGTCATATTTCTTAGTAAGGGTAGTTCTATTAGTCCGAGTCATGATTGAAAGGAAAAAATGTTAAAGTGAAACATCGAGTCCACTATCTTGCTTCACTTACATATAAGAAGAAATTGGGCATTAAGAAAATAGTTTATACCCAAAAGTTGGGGTGGGGGTGAAGATATCCTGGCCAGTTTAGCTTTACCCCCGGGGGTAAAGATATCCTGGCCAGTTTAGCTTTACCCCCGGGGGTGAAGATATCCAGGGTGGGGGTAAAGATATCCCGGGATATCTTTACCCCCGGGGGTAAAGCTACCCAGGGGGTAAAGATAAACTGTTACACCGGTGTTTGCTTAAAACATTTAATTACTCCTGTATTTGAGAGATTATTGTGGTATATGTATATGTTTTATGTGAGATGCGCTAAAAACAAGTCTGTTTTACGCTAATTTTACAGGAAGTGTTTGAGATTTTTTCGCATTTTAGAGGAAAAATGAACAAAACAGACACAAAGAAAAGGCTTTTGTATCTGAACAAGCAAAAGCGAACCGTGGTACGATATTTATTTTCGGGCAACCCTGGGCTACCCATATATCGGTATATCGTTGCACCCTTGGCTAAAATGTATTTGGAATTTTTAACAAAATTTGAATTTTTTGACAATTGTTGTTGTTGTTTTCCAGTTTCCCCGTGTTGCGGGTCGTCAGCTGGTGGGGTCCCAGGGAACAAATCCATGCTGGCACTACACCGTAGCCGTTCGGTGGTACCCCCTATTCCCCGTTGCCGGTGAACAGGGAGACCATCACTCGGCTCCAGCCCCGTCCGTCTCGTGTTTTTCGTCTCACGTCTCAGGTGTCTCCGAGCCCACGGGCATCCCCTTGCCTTGTAGCCAATATCCGAGCTCCGTCCTGAGAAGTTTGTCAAATGGTGCCGTGACCTTTACAGGTCTCGGTGGGGCTTATATTTTGTCTTCCCGTTTGCTTCAGGAGTGCATGTGTCCTGTCGCTAAAGGGCATCTTTATTTGTTGGAGTTTCTGCGCTAGGCGTGCTTCATTTTTCAAGGGCTGTGGATGTGTTGCACAGTTCCAATGTGAGCCTTTGTTTTGGTGCAACATAGTTTAGTTGTAGTAATTTGGAACTCCATTCTAAACGTTTGGCTACGTGATTGCACTGCGTTTAAGTTATAGCATTGCTGTGCCTTGGGTTTTTGTGGTTGGCCCCAAAGGGGTGAGGGTTGTTTTGTGTAACAGGGTAGGCTCCGAGTTTGAACTTATCATTAAAGGGATCGTTTAGCAGTTAATTTTGTTTGAAAGTTTCATTGCGATTTGGAAGACATTTCTATACATTGCTATACACATTTCCATGCTACGTGTTATGCACCTTATATTCAATCAGGGGATTCGAGACAAAGTTTTTTAGCAATTTTTGTAGAGTCCATCCATTTCTTTCTACTAGCTTGTAGCTTCAGCCGCATCTACACCCTCACGCCAGCACCATGTCTATGGATGTCGTCTACGCTTTTTGTATCAATTTTGATATTGGTATTTTTGTTTCTTTTATTTTTTTGTTTGATTTTTGCGTATTTTTGTAACGTATGTACATTTTTTACATTATTTGGTCTGTGCCCCCAGCTTATTGAGTATATATGCGGGCGGATGTGCTCGCCCCGCCACGGACCTGTCGTGTTTGTTTTTCTTGTGCTTTAAAGATGGTGTTGTCCGTTTTGGGGCAAGCCCACCCGCTCTCTATTGCTGGGTAGGACAATTTTTGTACCTGCAAGGTTGTGCTTGTAGATTATATTTTGTGATATTTGTTTATTCTGTACATACAACATATAGTAATACTATAGTGTGACGGCCTCCGTCGTCTCGGGCCCAAGTTCGTGTTTATTTTAGTTTGTGGGTGACCTCTATCGCGGAGGATGTGGAAGTAGGTCAATCCCCTTTTCTGCATTTTTTGTTAAAGTTAGGAAAATGTGGTGCCCTCCTCCACGTAGGATGTCATATTCTATGGACTGTAAGTGGGTCATTCTGAGTCGCCATGTTTACATGTCATTATCGCATCCTACGAGATATCGTGTGCCGATCACATTAGCAATGTAGTTAGTACAAACTCATATATTGCTGGCCTCAGTGGCTCAGTCGGATGCGCGTCTGACTGGTGATCAGGAGGACGTGGGTTCGACAATATTCTTTCATGGAGATTGATCATGAAATCTTTTCTACGGTCATTCTCTCCCTTCCGCTGATTCAAGGAGGGCAGTTGTCAGTTTCTGGCGAAAGAATGTGCACTGTACTGGTTAACCGCTTTCGTATAAGCCTGCCCAGGAAAGTGTTGATAGGTAAACTGACCGGCTCAAAAATGATCTAAATAGTGTTGACTGGGCCGTAAAACTCCAAAACAAACAAACAAACAAATTCATATAATCATGTAGGTCGCATACAAGCGTCCGCCTACGCATGTGCTCCTATGCGATCTTGTTTTTATGTGTCATATTTACAGTTAACAATGTTTGAAATCGCTTTTTAGGAAAAAAACTCTTCTTCTTCTTCTTCTATCTCCAGGTTTTTGATCTCTCTTTTCCTATACTATCCTCTCTACGGGATTACTACTCTACAAATATTCTACAACTATCGCTATATTGCGCATTGCGTGGGTGGATGTATGTTGTTTTAGTTTTGCGTGGGTGGTTGTGTGTTGATGCCCTCCTTCAGGGTCGCGCTAAGTCATGCCCTAGTTAGTTAGTTAGTTAATTTCCCTTATCTGTATAAATATATGGCCGTCTTGACCGTCATTTTTAATTACGGTCATGGCGCGGTTTGCTGTTTTTGGTGATTCTTATGTTAAACGACAAAGGCAGTACCGAGGGCTGTTTGATGTATCAGGCGAGGTTCGGTTTTTCGGGCGTGGTGGTATGCGGGTGGCGAGCTATGATGTTGACTTGTGGGACAGCATTTCATATTTTCCGAGGGCAAATTTGGAACAGCGATGGCCGCCTCCACAGGCCCTATTATAGGGACCGTATTCATTTGTCAAGGGAGGGAGAGAAGCAATACCATGTGTGCTTAGAGAGGGCCTTCCTGCGATTTTTCTGCTAGTCAGGTGTTTATTAAGGGTCCTTTTGTGGCCCCCAGATCATTCCGTTTGGGTAACCTTATAATGTACATCCTTTACTCGAAAGCGAAATTTGCGAAAAAAAAAAGAAAAACAAAGAGATGCGATAAGGCCTATTGTTTCTTATTTCTGTCCCACTTATCTAAGCGCATTCCTGAAGGAGAGCCTTTTGTTTGCTAGTGTGTTGGTGTGTCGTTCTCCTTTGGGTTGTGTGGTTCTCGATCAGCCAGGATTTTGACGCAACGCTGCTCAGTGCCAAAGTCCTAAGACCGCAAACCCCAGCGTTACATCTCGTCCTGATTTCCTGTTTGCCTCACCCCCTCCGGAGAGGCCGGGCGATGGAATTTCCTTGTGGTGGAACCATGCCCAGTCCTGGCGTGTTCTCGTGTGATCCTCTTTTGGGCAGTGTGGCTCCCGATCAGCTAGGATTTTGGTGCAGCGCTCATACGTGCAAAGCCAGTGGGCCGCAATCACAACGCTACACCTCGTCTTAACCTCTCGCTTGCCACACCCCTTTGGAGGGTGGGTTGGGGCTATGGATTTTCCTTGTGGTGGGTCCATGCCCCGTTCTGTTATGGTCTTCTCACAGTGATCCAGGGATCGCTGTCACCGTTAGGCACAAGAAATGTGAAGCTATAAATAACTTTAAACTGGTTTTGTACCTGGTCAGCATAGCAGGTGTGAAGCTTCCGGAGTATTAGTGAATTCTGGTTGATAGAAAAACAGTGGTCAGCTTAGCCAGTGTGAAGCTTCCAGAGTATTAGTGAATTCTGGTTGATAGAAAAACAATGGTCAGCATAGCAGGTGTGAAGCTTCCAGAGTATTAGTGAATTCTGGTTGATAGAAAAACAATGGTCAGCATAGCAGGTGTGAAGCTTCCGGAGTATTAGTGAATTCTGGTTGATAGAAAAACAATGGTCAGCATAGCAGGTGTGAAGCTTCCGGAGTATTAGTGAATTCTGGTTGATAGAAAAACAATCAGCCCAAAAATCACCAAGAATTTAAGAAGCATATGTCTGTGAAGAATATAACTCCTTTTTTCTGAAAAATAACATTTCTTACAGCCATTAAAGATAATGTTATATATAATATAGGTTTTTATCTGTACCCCTATATCTTTACAGAAGAAACCAGACATTGCCTTAGATATAATGTATTCTCCAGCATGTGAGAGGTTGATGGAAAAAATACATGATAGGAAGATCAATTTCAAGGTAGGGAATATAGGTGTATACAAACATACAGTCAACCCTCTTTATACAGACAATCGGTATAACGACAAAACTTGTTATAATTGCAATTCCAATGAAACGAATCTTTAGCTAAAGTTGATACGGTTTAACGGTAATATTTAAGAATATTGTAACTATTTGATACTCCAAGAAGCAAATGTTATGGATATTTGTTAGAATCGCCTCTATGAGGCGATTCTAACAAATATCCACAACATTTGTAGCTTGGGAGTAATTAAGCGAGAAAGTCCTTTTTACTCGTTATTGAGATTCTTTATAATGGCTAAATCCTTATAACGGCACCATATTGGGGAACAAATACTGTCATTATAACGAGGGTCTTCTGTATATATAGATCATTTGCATAATGAAACAGTCGTGTTTGATTCCCTTTATGATAACATGTCTATTTTGCATAGTGCACTTTTTCATTTCTCCAAAAAGGTCATTTTCCGCCCATCGGGGCTTGGAGAAATAGATGGGCTGCATGATGCTTCCACGCAGAGCTGAAACCGACCCACACACAAGTACTGGTAAACTGCTTAGAGGATCTACGCCTTCCCAGGCAAAGTGGTGCGAGTTGGCCCATCCATGCTTACAAACCCTATTGGTTTCAATGGGCGGCATGGATTGAGATGTCATTTCATACTAGTCCCACCAAATTGGAATCAACATCTCCAAAATGACCTATACAGTGTTGACGGGGATGTTAAACCTCAAATCAAACAAACAAAATCTGATAAAAAACTGTGATATTTAACATATTTTTACTCCAAACATAGTTTGTGGGTGCTCTTTAGAACTGCCTTATTGAGGCCATAAAATCTAAAACAAACCACCCAAAATCCTGATGGAATGTTTTATTATAGGAATGAATTTCATTTTTGTGGATTTCATTGATGGGTAAACTCCGGCTAATCACTCACAAACTGCATGAAGCCTGAAGGTTTGTGAGTGATTCGACGGAGTTTACACATCGATAAAATTCACTAAAATGAAATTCATTCCTACAGCAAAACATTCCATCTGGATTTGGGGTGGTTTGTGTTAGATTTAATGGCCCAGTCAATACTTATAGGTCATATTGAGCCAGTCTATTTACCTACTCACACTTCCTGGGCAGACTCATACATAAGCACTTAATCAGTCCATCCATCACGAAAACACGCCTATATAAGTTTGACCCCCTTGAACCCCACCTTTATATAGTTAAACTGGGGTATACAGGGGTAAACCTTATTTTTCTTATTTCTGGTCTGAAATATAGATTGTGGGTATTTGTTAGAACCGCCTCAAAGTGGTTCTGATGAGTACCCAGAATCTTTATTTTGAACAGAAATAAGAAAAATATCACAATTTTTCATCGTAAAATTTTCGTTTTTTTTTTTTTGGTGGTAAAGTTTACAATGTATTTGTAAAGGCACATTTTTGTAATGGCACATTTTTTTTTGCCAGAATCTGACAATGGCCCTTCTTGAATCAGCAAAAGGGAGAGGTTGACCATAGAGAAAAAATTTCACGTTCAATCTTAAACCCCTGACCTCCTTATCTCAAGACAGGCATGCATACGACTGAGCTTCTCAGTTTCAGTGGTTAAAACAACAGCAAAACAACAGCATGTATCGTGCATCAGCCCCTTTAACCCTTAAGATGCCGAGAAAAACTACATCTGAGAATATCGTCTGCTAATGCCATCTGCTGAATTTTGTTTTGCAAACTTTTTAAAAATATTTTGTCATACAGGCAAACAGTGGGGGCCCAGATCAGACTGCTCCTACATGAGCAGTCTGATCTGGGTCCACACTGTTCGCAAAAAAATACTTTTAAGGTAACTGGCAGATGGCAAAGCAGACAACAATTGTCAAGATTAGCATTTTATGGTTAACTTGAAAACTTGTTCAGTTATTATGTGTGTTTACAAGACCTGAAACAAACACGTTTTTAAAGAAAAAAAAAATCACTTTATCTAGAGAAACCTGACAACAGGAGTTTGCATTAGCTACATACCTTATTTACTCTTATGTATTCTGACACCTCAATGCCTTGCTGTTCTTGTTCTAAAGTACAATTTACTCCTCGGTGTTGTGTCTAAAAATAGATGAATTAGCGGCAAACAGTGTAGATGCTAGACTCTGGGTTTGCACTGCTTGCTCAGGCCTGTATGTCCGAATACATACAGTAAATACAGAACCCCCGCAGTCAGCCACATTAAGGCTTTAATCAGAGAAGATATTTAACTTCAGACAAGGCTGTAGGTGGCATTAGTGTACTAGGGACTTTTTTTTCTTTTTACTTATGCATCAGTCATGGCATTGTGCATTTTTCACATCTCCAGAATGGCTACTTCTCTGACGCAAATCAGTGATATTTTTAGCTCACCTGACCGAAGGTCATGGTGAGCTTTTGTGACCGTAAGATGTCCGGCGTCGTCGTGCGTCGTCCGTCGTGCGTAAACTTTTTCTTGTGAACAAACTAGAGGCCACAGTTTTGGTCCAATCATCATCAAACTTGCTCAGAATGATCATCATGACAATATCTTGGTCAAGTTCGAATATGGGTCATGTCGGGTGAAAAAGTAGGTCAGTAGGTCAAATCATAGAAAAACCTTGTGAACACTCTAGAGGGCACAGTTTTGGTCCAATCATCATCAAACTTGCTCAGAATGATCATTGTGACAATATTTTAGTGAAGTTTGAATATGGATCATGTCGGCTTAAAAAGTAGGTCAGCGGGTCAAATCATAGAAAAACCTTGTGAACACCCTAGAGGCCACAATTTTGGTCCAATCATAATCAAACTTGCTCAGAATGATCATCATGACAATATCTTGGTCAAGTTCGAATATGGGTCATGTCCGGTCAAAAAGTAGGTCAGTAGGTCAAATCATAGAAAAACCTTGTGAACACTCTGAAGGCCACTGTTTTGGTCCAATTATCATGAAACTTGCTCAGAATGACCATTGTGACAATATTTCAGTCCAGTTCGAATATGGGTCATATCGGGTTAAAAAGTAGGTCAGCGGGTCAAATCATATAAAAACCTTGTGAACACCCTAGGGGCCACAATTTTGGTCCAATCATAATCAAACTTGCTCAGAATGATCATCATGACAATATCTCGGTCAAGTTTGAATATGGGTCATGTCCGGTTGAAAAGTAGGTCAGTAGGTCAAATCATAGAAAAACCTTGTGAATACTCAGGAGGCCACAAGTTTGGTTAAATCATTAATCTTGCTCAGAATGGTCATTGTGACAATATCTTGGCTAAGTTTGAATAAAGGTCTTTTCGGGTCAAAAAGTAGGTCAGTAGGTCAAATTAAAGAAAAAACTTGTGAACACTCTAGTTTTACATAGACTTATATAGGGAAAATCTTTAAAAATCCTTTTCTCTGAAACCACAAGGCCTAGGTCTTTTATATTTGGTATGAAGCTTCATCTAAAAGACCCCTAACAAGATTATTCAAATGATAGTGCTGAGGCCAAAAATGTCCCCGCCCCCGGGCCCTTTGGTTTTACATAGGCTTATATAGGGAAAATCTTTAAAAATCTTCTGCTCTGAAGCTGCAAGGCCCAGGACTTTGATATTTGGTATTAAGCTTTATCTAGTGGACCCCTACCAAGATTGTTCAAATTATAGTGCTGGGGCAAAAAATGCCCCCGTTCCGGGGCCCTTTGGTTTTACATGGCCTTATATAGGGAAAATCTTTAAAAATCTTCTTCTCTGAAACCGCAAGGTCCAGGACTTTGATATTTAGAATGAAGCTTCATCCATTGGACCTCTACCAAGATTGTTCAAATTATCGCCCTTGGGCCAAAAATGCCCCCGCTCAGGGGCCCTTTGTTTTTACATAGACTTATATAGGGAAAATCTTTAAAAATCCTTTTCTCTGAAACCACAAGGCCTAGGTCTTTTATATTTGGTATGAAGCTTCATCTAAAAGACCCCTAACAAGATTATTCAAATGATAGTGCTGAGGCCAAAAATGTCCCCACCCCCGGGCCCTTTGGTTTTACATAGGCTTATATAGGGAAAATCTTTAAAAATCTTCTGCTCTGAAACTGCAAGGCCCAGGACTTTGATATTTGGTATTAAGCTTTATCTAGTGGACCCCTACCAAGATTGTTCAAATTATAGTGCTGGGGCAAAAAAAGCCTCCACCTGGGGCCCTTTGGTTTTACATAGGCTTATATAGGGAAAATCTTTAAAAATCTTCTTCTCTGAAACCGCAAGGCCCAGGACTTTGATATTTTGTATGAAGCTTCATCTAGTGGACCCCTACCAAGATTGTTCAAATTATAGCCCTTGGGCCAAAAATCCCCCTGCTCAGGGGCCCTTTGGTTTTACATAGACTTATATAGGGAAAATCTTTAAAAATCTTCTTCTCTGAAACCGCAAGGTCCAGGACTTTGATATTTAGAATGAAGCTTCATCCAATGGACCTCTACCAAGATTGTTCAAACTATCGCCCTTGGGCCAAAAATGCCCCCGCTCAGGGGCCCTTTGTTTTTACATAGACTTATATAGGGAAAATCTTTAAAAATCCTTTTCTCTGAAACCACAAGGCCTAGGTCTTTTATATTTGGTATGAAGCTTCATCTAAAAGACCCCTAACAAGATTATTCAAATGATAGTGCTGAGGCCAAAAATGTCCCCGCCGCCGGGCCCTTTGGTTTTACATAGGCTTATATAGGGAAAATCTTTAAAAATCTTCTGCTCTGAAACTGCAAGGCCCAGGACTTTGATATTTGGAATTAAGCTTTATCTAGTGGACCCCTACCAAGATTGTTCAAATTATAGTGCTGGGGCAAAAAAAGCCTCCGACTGGGACCCTTTGGTTTTACATGGCCTTATATAGGGAAAATCTTTAAAAATCTTCTTCTCTGAAACCGCAAGGCCCAGGACTTTGATATTTTGTATGAAGCTTCATCTAGTGGACCCCTACCAAGATTGTTCAAATTATAGCCCTTGGGCCAAAAATGCCCCCGCTCAGGGGCCCTTTGGTTTTACATAGACTTATATAGGGAAAATCTTTAAAAATCTTCTTCTCTGAAACCACAAGGCCTAGGTCTTTTATATTTGGTATGAAGCTTCTTCTAAAGGACCCCTACCAAGATGATTCAAATTATAGTGCTGGGGCCAAAAGTGGCCCCGTCCCGGGGCCCTTTGGTTTTACATAGACTTATATAGGGATAATCTTTAAAAATCTTCTCTGAAACCACAAGGCCCAGGACTTTGAAATTTGGTATGAAGTTGCATCTAATGGACCTCTACCAAGATTGTTAAAATTATAGCCCTGGGGCCAAAAATGCCCCCACTCTGGGGCCCTATGGTTTTACATAGACTTACATGGGGAAAATCTTCAAAAATCTTCTTCTCTGAAACCACAAGGCCTGGGTCTTTGATATTTGGTATGAAGCTGCATCTAGTGGACCTCTATCAAAATTATTCAAATTATAGCCCTGGTACCAAAAATGTCCCCGCTCCGGGGCCCTTTGGTTTTGCATAGACTTATATAGGGAAATCTTTAAAAATCTTCTCTGAAACTGCAAGGCCAAGGCCTTTGATATTTAGTATGGAGCTTTATCTAGTGGACCTCTACCAAGATTGTTCAAATTATAGCCCTGGGGCCACAAATGCCCCCACCCCGGGCCGGGGCCCTTTGTTTTTACATAGATTTATATAGCCCTGGGGCCATTTGGTTTTGCATAGGCTTATGTAGGGAATATCTTTAAAAAAAATCTTCTTCTCTGAAACTGCAAGGCCCAGGTCTTTGAAATTTGATGTGTAGCTTTATCTAGTGGACCTTTGCCAAGATTGTTCTAATTATAGCCTTTGTTGATGTTTGGTATGAAGCTTCACCTTTAAGACCTCCCTCAACATTATGCACATTAAAACCCTGGGGCCAATAATGGCCCTCTCTGGGGCCCACTTGTTACACTATGGATCAGGTGAGCGATCCAGGGCCATCATGGCCCTCTTGTTCTTATTCATACAGCAAACATAGGTTGTGGGTGCTCATTAGAACCGCCTCAATGAGGCGGTTCTAACAAGTACCCACAACCTATGTCTTGGAGCAGAAATAAGAAAAATAATGTATACCCCATCAACCCCAGTTTTCTCTATTTCAAGTGGGGTTTAAAGGGGTATTCATTTCAGTCTTTGTATCGACTGCCTATTCGAAATTCGCAAAATTGCAGTATGTTTCCTCTGGCTTTCTTTGCCGGATCATTACAGGGTCACTGATGAGGCTTTATTAGCCGAAACTACGTAGTATGACCCATCTTCTTTCTTATGAATGTTTTAATTGCTCTTAAAGGAACTCATTTTTGATTTTTATTTGTTCACGTGATGATATATGCGATAGAGCCGAGGCAGGCATCAGATATGAAGGTATAGACTTTCGGTGTGCCTACCCACTGTAACGTCATTCCAAATTTCTTTCCAGCTTTTAGCGTTTATTCAACTGGGTAGAGTGGAGGAGGCAGTGGAGATTTTGGAGAGTATGAGAAGAGTGTACAGTTTAGAAGGAGAATTGTTGATTTACTCAGAAACAGTGAGTAGCCATCATGTCAGTGAGTGAGTGAGTTTTAGTCTTACGTCCCACCAACAGCAAAGGTCATACCGAGACAGGACCTCGGTTTAAAGACTCATCCAAAAGTCTGTAGAAGCCCGGGATCGATCCTGCGATTCCTGGTTTACAAGGCGAGTAGCGTAACCACTGCACCACGGAGGCTTCTGATCATGTCAGTGAAATGAACCCCCCAAACCCCAATTTATATAAAGAAAACTGGGGTTTACTGGGGTATACATTATTGTTCTTATTTCTGCTATAAGTCATAGGTTGTGGGTACTCGTTAGAACAGCCTCAATGAGGCGGTTCTAACGAGCACCCACAACCTATGTTTGCAGTATAAATAAGAAAAATATCATAGATTTTCATCAATTTTTGGGCCATTTTGGAGATGAGAAAAAATGCACTATGTCGCATGGGTTTCGTAATGCCAACCATTTGTTCAAATCTTCGTTAGTTCAATAAACAAGGACCCAGTTGTTCAAAGTATTGTTAGCTTTACATAGAGGATCTTACATGAATGTTCATGTATTATTGAATTTATTAAACGAGTTGAGGAAAAGGGATAAAATGCTCGGCTCAACGAGTTTAATAAATTCAATAATACATGAGCACGAATGCAAGATTCTATTTATCATATGATATTTTAAACGCATTTTATTCACGATTGTTTACAAAAATGTCAATTTTTGGCCGTTAGTAAACGCGACGTCGTTAAGGACGTTGTACATATAATGTTACGGGATGTATCTAGCTAATTTGCATATTTAATCCACTAGTGGATTATCGAAAATAATACATGACGTTATTACACTCTCAGACGCGACGTCATATGATAAAAATTGTTAATTGTTCTTATAAATAAAATGTCTAATAGTCCAGTAGTTTTGCTGGTCACATATTTTTTAGCAAAATATTAGCTTATTTGCCATATTAAATGATCAAATTTTAGCTATATGCTAAGTAACAACATCATTCATTTTGAACAACTGGCCCCTGCTTGTGAAGAAATTAATATAAGAATCTTACATGGGTGTGACAAGTGGATAGAAAAACAAATGTCCAAAAGGCCACTGTCCGACATCACAGGGCTTGCCGAGTGATGCCTGAGAGTGATCCCTAGGGACGTATTTTTCTATCTGGCCCTCACACCCATGTATTGTTCTTTTCCTTGCATACTTTTCATTGCTGAGAGTGATTTTTTTGTAATGCAGTTTTTTCCGATAGTCGATGTCCGCCATATTTTGATGACAATAATGCAGCATTTTTGATGTCACTGAGCAGTGATGTCAAAGCTAATGACCATGTATGTGACCTCCTATTCAACCAGTTCACATCAAACACATGTGACTTCTCTATTTTTATCCTATCCCTGGGTAGGATAAGAATTTCTATACCAGGGTTAAGTCCAGTGTTTTCTTACCTGGTGTGCAAAGAGTAAAGGTTCTTTCAAGTGCAATGTGTCATAATCAGAGTCCAATTCTTCAAAACATTGTTAGCTTATGTAAATTGTTAGGAGTAGCATGATAGCACAGTGGTTCATGTACATGCCTCTGTAAGCCTCCGCCCATAGGGGCTTGAAGAAATATATGGGCTGCATGATGCTTCCACGCAGAGCTGAATCTGGCCCGCACACTAGTACTGGTAAACCGCTGAGAGGATCTAAGCCTGTCCAGGAACCGCGGTGCAAGGCGGACTAATAAACCCTATTGGTTTCATTGGGCGACAGGGCTTGAGATGTCATTTCATCTCAGTGTCGGGTAAAAGTCCCACAAAATTGGAAGCAATGTCTCCAAAATGACCTTTACAGTGTTGACGGGGACGTTAAACCTCAAAACAAACAAACAAATGTACATGCCTCTGTTGCTAGTGGTCCCCGGTTGGATTCTTTGCAGCAGTGATAAAAATTTGGTGCCCGAACAAGCTCCATTTGCATCATTCACAGGGCTAAATGTTATAAAGTGTGTCGTCCTTTGAATTGGACATTATCTTATCTGGAGGTCCCCTGTGCGCTGTGCAGATTAAAACCCATACTTTAATTACATGATAACTGTAAAGGCTTTCATCCTGGAAATCTGAAGTGTATATAATGTACATCGCCTGTGTTCCCCTCCAGGGATTAAGACAAAATGGAAGAAGGAAGATGCCAAAATGATAAATGTTTTAATCTGTGTAATATCTAAGACAGACATTTTTGCTGAAAAATGTGAGAAGCTTTTGCATCATTTGCAAAAGCTACTCACATTTTTTCAGAAAAATGTTAACCCTTGTTCTGCTGAACCCGGATATGCCTTTTCTTTGAAACAATGTAGATCCAGATCAGATGGCTTCTGAAGAAGCCATCTGATCAGGATCTACATTGTCATTCAGATTGTGAATTTTTGTTGTAATAATTTGCTACAGGTAAACTGATTGGTTGATAATTGCTAGTGGGTGTGGCATATATGAATATTCAGCAGGACAAGGGTTTACATATTCAAATTGCTATATTAAATGATAAAGATTTTGAGGATACATCAGTGGAACAGGGCATTTTTGCTGAAATAAAAAGTAAGAAACTTTTGCATTGGTGACAAGTCTAGTTGCAGTGGAAAACCCTAAGACGGGAAATGGCAAACAGTGCAGCCCCTGATCAGGCACAGATGCTGCAGAATGAAGCTCTGATCAGGGCTTCCTCTTTTTGTTCTCTTTTATAATGAATTTCAAAAATTATGTCAGACTGATAGCCTTTATTTTTCCCAAGGACTATTGCTAATACTAACACAGCGCGCCTATATAGGCAATGGAAAATAACTGTGTTTTATTCTACAACAAATCACGGCAAGGAAGAGCGTGACGAGTGACGTCATTGAAAACTACAAATTTATGACGTCACTAGTCGATTTCCTTGACGTTAGACGTGAAACGTCATTTTCTCGCATCGAAAACGTTAGAAAAGGATATAAATGCATGTTTCAGTCGATAATTTTAGCGAGATTTCTTCTAACAATGTCGAAAAGTTGTGAGAATTTGAAGGCAACAACAGCATTATTGCCGAGTTTCAGCGTGTTAGAATCGAAATAGATCAGCTCTAGCCAGTGATTTGTTAGATAATAAATCACAGTTTGTCGGTCAGTTGTAAGTACACAAATCACTCGCGCTACGCGCTCGTGATTTGTCTACTTTACAACTGACCTCCAAACTGTGATTTATTACTCAACAAATCACAGCTAGAGCTGATTTATTTCTTAAATATAACAGGGGTGTGATTCTTCCTCTTTTCAGAGGAATTCCTCTTTTTGACTCCATTTTTTCAAAAATGAAAAGTTGTGGATTTGATCTGAAAAGCTCAGATACATTATTTTCTGAAGGGGGTATAGGGTTTTTCCTCTGCTATCTACAGATTTTCCTCCCCCGGAGAAGTAGACCAATCACATCCCTGTATAAGGCAGAAGATTCCATTCAGTTCAAATTGGGTCAAAGGCATCAACAGTTCTCTTACAAGTTGTGCCCAAGAGTGTAAAAGACATAGTGAGGCACTGACAACCAACTTACTCTGTTTTGCTTGTTTTAACCCATTGTATGCGGGAAACCCCTAAAGGGGTTACCTTTGCAAACAGTGCCGGCCACAGTCTGATGTGCATCTGACTGGTGATCAGGAGGACGCGGGTTCGATACCTGCCGGGGTAGACAACATTCTTTCATGGAGATTGATCATGAAATCTTTTCTAGAGCATTCTCTCCCTTCCGTTGATCCAAGAAGGGCAGTTGTCAGTTTCTGGCGAAAGAATGTGCACTGTCCTGGTTACCCGCTTAAGTATAAGCCTGCCCTGGAAAAGTGTGGATAGGTAAATTGACCGGCTCAAAAATGACCCAATATAGTGTTGACTGGGCCATTAATACAAACAAAGATCAGATGCCGCAGAACGCGGCATCTGATCAGGGCCTGCACTGTTTGCTAACAGAATTATCTGTCAAAAATGGAATAAGAATGAAAGAATAGGCCTGACACCCTTTATATGAGAAATGGACTTGTCTAACATATAGCAGTGGTAGAGTTCACTTGCATACAATCGGTTAATGTGTTTTGTTCCATATAAAATAAATCTCTTTATAACACTGTTCAGATATAACAAAGTTGAAGAAAGGATAATAAAATGTGTAGATTATATAGATAAATTGTCATTTTTCTTCACATGTATAATCTTTACATGGTCTCCACCCATCGAGGCTTGGAGAAATAGATTGGGCCGCATGATGCTTCCATGCAGAGCTGAAACAGACCCCACATGAGTACTGATAACATGCTAAAAAGGTCTAAATAGAAGTGAAGGCAATGATAAGCCTGCCCATGAAAAGTGGTGCAAGCCTGACCGGCCCTGCATATAAACCCCATTGGTTTCTTTGGAAGGTAGGGCAGAGATGTCATTTCATCTCTGTGTCGGGCAAAAGTCCCACAAAACTGGAAGCAATGTCTCAATAATTACTTAAATAGTGTCGATGGGGACGAAAAATCTCAATTCAAACAAACAAATAATTTATACATTCTTGTTTGGATACAGCACATTGTTTGTTTTATTTGAGGTTTAACATCCCGGTCAACACTGTATAGGTCATTTTGGAGACATTGCTTCAAATTTTGTGGGAATTTCACCATTGAGATGAAATGGCATCTCAAGCCCTGTCGCCCAATGGATCCAACAGGGTTTATAAGCATGGATGATCAAACTTGCACTGCTTTGCCTGGGCAGCGGTTTACCAGTACTCATGTGCGGTCCGTTTCAGCCCATCTATTTCTTCAAATGGGGGCAAGTGGCCAAAGATACAACACATTAACTAAAGCACTGTTTTTGCTTTGGATCCCATCAATAGGGTTATAAAGAGGTTGTGGTGTATTGAGTTTAATTATAGATTTAACACAAATTCTATCTTCTTTCAGATTGATGAATTACAGAAAGCTATTTCAAAGACTGATAACCTAGATCTTAATCATAAGTTTTCCATTTTAAAACCTGCTTTGTACAGGGCTGGACTGGTATACCCACAAACATTTCACGAATTCGTCACAGCCCCAATATTTCACAACAGGTTCAGAACTTCATTCAGAAATAGCAAACACAATTATTCCCCCAAAGGCAGAAGGAGAGGAAATGAAGAAGAGGAGATTGCTGGCTTTTAGTATATGTAGAACAAAGTTCAGGGCCAGGTTCCGAGGTTATTAAACTTTTTTCATGCTCAACTCAGCTGAGCATAAAACTTGTGGTGCTCATAAAAAGTAAAATACTAAGAAGTTGAGCGATTTTTCTTTTTCAGATAGCAGAGAATGTTATTTGGCCTGCTCACAAATTTTAAAATGCCAACCATTGTTGGCATTTTAAAACTTGTGAGCAGGACAAATTTCATGCTCAAGTGAGTTGAGCATGAAAAAAGTTTTATAACCTCAGGGCTGGTTGTTCAAAGAATCATTGGTTTAATGAGCTACTACGGGTCAAAATGGGAACTATTCTAGCAAGTACAACCTCGATAGCTCAGTGGTTTGCAGGTTCGACTTATGATCGAGAGGTTGTGGGTTCAAATCCTGCCATGGGGGGTTGAGTTGTGTCCTTGGGCAAGACAGGTAATTCCACTGCCCCACTCCATCCAGTTGCAAATGGGTAGCAGTGCTGTAAAAGTCAATGCCTCTCGCGAGATAACATCCAGAATGCATGTTTGAGAGCGATTCAAATAAGTTGAAGCTTTCATCACAATCTAAAATAAATTAGTAAGTATAAGTTTAATATCGGGAACGGGAGGTCACGGGTTCGATCCCGGGCCGCAACATACCAAAGTCGTTAAAAATGGTACTAGCTGCTCCTCGCTTAGCACTCAGATTTACGGGGTAGAGCTAGGACTGGTCGACCCAGTGTCAGGATAATGTGACTGGGTGTGGTATCATGTAATGTGTCTGGGACATGATACTTCACTGAGGCAGCACTATAAAAGTGAGCATTGAGCTCCCTGTGGCAACCAGACACCGTCGTGATATGACTGAAAAATTGTTGAAAGCGACGTTAAACCCGAATTCACACACAAACCCACATATGCCCGCGGCCCTTTTTTGGGACATCGGCAAACATTTTTAGGTTTAAACAATAGGGCTCAGGTTCCAGTTGTTTGAAACTAACAAGTTGTTAACTAACTAACAATGTCTTTAGTTAACAAATTGTTAAAACTTTGATCATTTAATAATGGCAAATATACCAATATTTTTGCTGAAAAATGGGAGTTGCTTTTGCATATGCAAACACTACTCACATTTTTTCAGCCAAAAAATATTTTTTTTTAGATAATGTACTTGTTAGAACAGCTAACAGTTTGACCACGAATGAGCTTGTTAAGCTAACAAGGCTTTGAACGATTGGACCCTCTTGTTCAAAGCAGCAGTGTTAGATAACACTCTCATTCGTGGCCAAAACATTAAATGTTCTAGCAAGTAAAATATTACACAGATATTATTGCTGAAAAAATGAGAGTAGCTTTTGCATTTGCAAAAGCTACTCACATGTTTTCAGCAAATATATTAGCATATTTTATTTGTTTATGTTGAGGCTTTATGTCCCCGTCAACACTATATAGGTCATTTTGGAGATGTTGTTTCTAATTGTGGGACTTTTACCATATATGGAGATGAAGAACATCTTCAGCCCTACCACCTAAAGAAATCACTGGGGTTTATATGCAGGGACGGTCCAACACACCACTTTGTCTGGGCAGTTCCAACTGTTTTACCAGTACTCATGTTCAGGGTTTCAGCTCTGCCCGGAAGCGCCATGTGGGCCAATCAGCATTTGCCATATTAGATGATAAAACTTTTAACAATATGTTGACTAACAGCATCCAGGGGAGGCAAATCTTACAAAAATTGTTGTTAACCTTGACAATTCAATAAGGAAACACTACTTTACAATGGTAGGCTGAAAAGTTCCGAGCCTGACCAAGATCCAATGGTTTGTCCATGCTGAAAGTGCCTTATTTTTCAACATAGTCTCCCTTCCTGTCCACACACTTCCTCCAGCGATGCTTGGATCCCAGTGGTATATAAGGTCTCATCTTGGTCCCTGAAAAACTCCTCCACAGCAGCTATCACTTCCTCATCTGACCGATAATGCTGCCCAGCCAAGTGCTTTTTCATGTTTGGAAACAGGAAATAATCTGATGGAGCTAGATCAGGTGAATACGGAGGGTGATCGACAAGTGTGAAGCCACAGTCATGCACAGCAGCCATTGCGACAACCGATTTATGAGAAGGGGCATTGTCCTGATGGAAAAAGACCCCTTTTGTCAATTTTCCGGGTCGTTTAGCCTTAGTTGCTTTTCGCAATTGCTTTAGCAGATCTGCATAAAACTCCCCTTTAATTGTTCTGCCCTTTTGAAGGTAATCTATGAATATTATGCCCTTGGCATCCCAGAACACTGATGCCATCCCCTTCCCTGCAGAGGAGAAGATTCTTAAAGGTTTTCCCTATATAAGCCCATGTAAAATCAAAGGGCCCCGGGGCGGGGGCATTTTTGGCCCGAGCACTATAATTTGAACAATCTTGGAAGCAGTCCACTAGACGAAGCTTCATACCAAATAGCAAAGACCCGGGCACTATAATTTGAACAATCTTGGTAGGAGTCCACCAGATGAAGCTACATACCAAATATCAAAGACCTGGGCCTTGCGGTTGCAGAGAAGAAGATTTTTAAAGATTTTCCCTATATAAGCCCATGTTAAACCAAAGGGCCCCGGAGCGGGGGCATTTTTGACCCCAGCTCTATAATTTGAACAATCTTGGTAGGGGTCCACTAGATGAAGCTTCATACCAAATATCAAAGACCTGGGCCTTGTGGTTTCAGAGAAGAAGATTTTTAAGTTTTCGGTGAAAAAAATCTATTTTTGGCCCCTGTGACCCAGATGTGCAACGGACCGGAACCATTTGAACAACTTTGAAAGGGGACCACCTAAGGATCATTCCTGTGAAGTTTGGTCAAAATCTTTGCAAACAGTGTAGGTCCAGATCAGATGGCTTCTGAATCTGATCAGGATCTACACTGTTTGGCATTCAGTTTATGAATTTGTAGCAATTAATTACATCAAGCAATTTGATTGGTTGATAGACAGAAATGGGTGTGGCTTAGATGAATATTCAGCAAGATAAGGGTTAAGTTAGACAATATTTGCTCCATGAAACCAGTGTGCGGACACATTGATTTATCCTTTTAAGGCTCTAAGATAGAAAAACAGTCATCTTTAGTGATAGGAATACTTTTGTTAGAGGTCGATTTGGTGAAAGTAAATTGCAGAATTATCATAGGGGAGTCCCTGATCAGGTATTGCATGGAAAGGACATATTCTTACCAATGTGACAAACATATGTATTGTGATTATGTGTTGTTATAAACCACAATAAAATGAAACAAAGTTCGAGTATTGTCTTAGTATGTAACCCTGGGACTACTCATTGATATCCAGGCGTAGCGACTGGCTATGTCTGTAATCTGTGTTTGAGTCTTCAAGGTGTAACCAACCTGGGACACATTATCGATTGCCAGGCCTGTCGGCTGGCTGTTTCACAGAGACCCATCTGAAAACAAGGGCAAGAAATGCCAAAAGCAGTATGCTTTCTGAGGCTTATGGAATCCGTAGATTGTGAATAGATGTGCTAGGCAAACTTTCTGTCATTTTAACCCTTTGGACTCATAAGAAAATTTGCAAATGTTGTCTTCGTTGTCTGCTGCTTCTTCTTGAAAACTGATTATAAATATTTTTGCATACAGGAAAATAAAATCGACACATGTCAGACTGCTGCTGGCGGAGCAGTCTGATCTGGGTCCACACTGCAACAATGAATTCTTATGTAACCAGCAGACAATAAAGGAGAAATAACTGCCATGGCAATTTTAACTCATTTCGTACCCAATGGAATCTTCCACCTTATATACAGCATAAGTCCATTTCAAAATTTTGGGGTGCCATGAGTTTTCTTCATAAACTATTTGGAAATATGATTAATTTTAATTTGGAAATATGCTGGAAATACTGCAAATAGGGTAGGCCCTGATCAGATGCTGCATTCTGTCGAATCTGATCTGGGCCTGCACTATTTGCCAACTACCCGCTTTGGGGTTTCCGGTGTAACAGTTTATCTTTACCCCCTGGGTAGCTTTACCCCCGGGGGTAAAGATATCCCGGGATATCTTTACCCCTACCCTGGATATCTTCACCCCCGGGGGTAAAGATATCCCGGCTGGGATATCTTTACCCCCGGGGGTAAAGCTATCCCAGCCGGGATATCTTTACCCCCACCCCAACTTTTGGGTATAAACTATTTTCTTAATGCCCAATTTCTCCTTATATGTAAGTGAAGCAAGATAGTGGACTCGATGTTTCACTTTAACATTTTTTCGTTTCAATCATGACTCGGACTAATAGAACTACCCTGAGTAAGAAATATGACCATATTATAGAGGCAAATGATTATTTAATAACTTCTTTTTTGTATATTTTCTTATTGAAAATGTTGCTTATGACAATCTTTCATAATCTTGCATTATCCCTGTCAGTCGTGAAATGGGTGGTGGTAGTGGTGAATGGAAAGGCGGGGGTAAAGATATCCCGGCTGGGATATCTTTACCCCCGGGGGTAAAGCTAAACTGGCCAGGATATCTTTACCCCCACCCCAACTTTTGGGTGTAAACTATTTTATAAATGCCCAATTTTTTCTTATATGTAAGAGAAGCAAGATAGTGGACACGATGTTTCACTTTAACATTTTTCGTTTCAATTGTGACTCGGACTTATAGAACCACCCTTAGAAAGAAATATGACCATATTAAAGAGGCAAATGATTATTAAATGACTTCTTTTTGTATAATTTCTTATTCAAAATGTCCCTTATGACAATCTTTCATAATCTTGCATTATCCCCGTCAGTTGTGAAATGGGTGGTGGTGGTGAGTGGAAAGGCGGGGGTAAAGATATCCCGGCCGGGATATCTTTACCGGCCGGGATATCTTTACCCCCGGGGGTAAAGCTAAACTGGCCAGGATATCTTTACCCCCACCCCAACTTTTGGGTATAAACTATTTTCTAAATGCCCAATTTCTTCTTATATATAAGAGAAGCAAGATAGTGGACTCAATGTTTCACTTTAACACTTTTCATTTCAATCGTGACTAAGACTATTAGAACTACCCTTAGTAAGAAATATGACCATATTATAGAGGCGAATGATTATTTAATAACTTCTTTTTGTTTGATTCTTATTCAAAATGTCACTTATGACAATCTTTCATAATCTTGCATTATCCCTGTCAGTTGTGAAAAAGTTGGGGGGGGGGGGGGTTGAGTGGAAAGGCGGGGGTAAAGATATCCCGGCTGTGATATCTTTACCCCCGGGGGTAAAGCTAAACTGGCCAGGATATCTTTACCTCCACCCCAACTTTTGGGTATAAACAATTTTATAAATGCCCAATTTCTTCTTATATGTAGGAGAAGCAAGATAGTGGACTCGATGTTTCACTTTAACATTTTTCAGTTCAATTGTGACTAGGACTAATAGAACTACCCTTAGAAAGAAATAGACCATATTATAGAGGCAAATGATTATTTAACAAATTCTTTTTGTATATTTTCTTATTCAAAATGTCCCTTATGACAATCTTTCATAATCTTGCATTATCCCTGTCAGTCGTGAAATGGGTGGTGGTGGTGGGTGGAAAGGCGGGGGTAAAGATATCCCGGCTGGGATATCTTTACCCCCGGGGGTAAAGCTAAACTGGCCAGGATATCTTTACCCCCACCCCAACTTTTGGGTATAAACTATTTCTTAATGCCCAATTTCTTCTTATATGTAAGTGAAGCAAAAAAAAAAAACAAAAACAAGCATAATTTAACCACCATACAGCTTGCAAGAATATTTTTTTCACATCTTATACCATTGCTCATGGGGGGGGTGAAGATTTCATGGCTGGGATAGGGTGACCCCCCCCCCCCCCCCACCACCCCCCCAAAAAATCAAGACTTTGGAAAACCCAGACAAGCACACTTCTCAACAATGGAAGGTACTACTGATGTCCACCACTCACAACTGACAGGGTTAATGCAAGATTAAGAAAGATTGTCATAAGCAAGGTGTTGACTAAGAAAATAAACAAAATGAAGTTATTAAATGGTCATAAGCCTCTATAATATGGTCATATTTCTTACTTCTATCAGTGCCATGACTGAAACAAAAAATGTTCAAGTGAAACATCGAGTCCACTATCTTGCTTCAGTTCCATATAAGAAGAAATTGGGCATTGAGAAAATAGTTTATAACCAAAAGTGGGGATGGGGGTAAAGATATCCTGGCCAGTTTAGCTTTACCCCCGGGGGTAAAGATATCCCAGCCAGGATATCTTTACCCCCGCCTTTCCACTCACCACCACCCATTTCACAACTGACAGGGATAATGCAAGATTATGAAAGATTGTCATAAGCAACATTTTGAATAAGAAACTATACAAAAAGAAGTTATCAAATAATCATTTGCCTCTATAATATGGTCATATTTCTTACTAAGTATAGTTCTATAAGTCTGAGTCACAATTGAAACGAAAAATGTTCAAGTGAAACATTGAGTCCACTATCTTGCTTCTCTTACATATAAGAAGAAATTGGGCATTAAGAAAATAGTTTATACCCAAAAGTTGGGGTGGGGGTAAAGATATCCTGGCCAGTTTAGCTTTACCCCCGGGGGTAAAGATATCCCAGCCGGGATATCTTTACCCCCCCCCCTTTCCACTCACCACCACCAACCATTTCACAACTGACAGGGATAATGCAAGATTATGAAAGATTGTCATAAAGGACATTTTGAATAAGAAAATAAACAAAAAGAAGTTATTAAATAATCATTTGCCTCTTAAATATCTTCATATTTCTGCCTACAGGTTGTTCTATTAGTCCCAGTCACGATTGAAAGGAAAAATGTTAAAGTGAAACATCGAGTCCACTATCTTGCTTCTCTTACATATAAGAAGAAATTGGGCATTTAGAAAATAGTTTATACCAAAAAGTTGGGGTGGGGGTAAAGATATCCTGGCCAGTTTAGCTTTACCCCCCGGGGGTAAAGATATCCCAGCCGGGATATCTTTACCCCCCCTTTCCACTCACCACCACCAACCATTTCACAACTGACAGGGATAATGCAAGATTATGAAAGATTGTCATAAAGGACATTTTGAATAAGAAAATAAACAAAAAGAAGTTATTAAATAATCATTTGCCTCTAAAATATCTTCATATTTCTGCCTACGGGTTGTTCTATTAGTCCCAGTCACGATTGAAACGAAAAATGTTAAAGTGAAACATTGAGTCCACTATCTTGCTTCTCTTATATATAAGAAGAAATTGGGCATTTAGAAAATAGTTTATACCCAAAAGTTGGGGTGGGGGTAAAGATATCCTGGCCAGTTTAGCTTTACCCCCGGGGGTAAAGATATCCCAGCCGGGATATCTTTACCCCCGCCTTTCCACTCACCCCAACCACCCATTTCACAACTAATAGGGATAATGCAAGATTATGAAAGATTGTCATAAGGGACATTTTGAATAAGAATCAAACAAAAAGAAGTTATTAAATAATCATTCGCCTCTATAATATGGTCATATTTCTTACTATGGGTAGTTCTAATAGTCCGAGTCACGATTGAAACGAAAAATGTTAAAGTGAAACATCGAGTCCACTATCTTGCTTCTCTTACATATAAGAAGAAATTGGGAATTTAGAAAATAGTTTATACCCAAAAGCTGGGGTGGGGGTAAAGACATCCTGGCCAGTTAAGCTTCACCCCAGGGGGTAAAGATATCCCAGCCGGGATATCTTTACCCCCGCCTTGCCACTCACCACCACCACCCATTTCCCGACTGACAGGGATAATACGAGATTATGAAAGATTGTCATAAGCAACATTTTGAATAAGAAAATATACAAAAAAGAAGTTCTTAAATAATCATTTGCCTCTATAATATGGTCATATTTCTTACTAAGGGTAGTTCTATTAGTCTGAGTCATGATTGAAACGAAAAATGTTAAAGTGAAACATCGAGTCCACTATCTTGCTTCTCTTACATATAAGAAGAAATTGGGCATTTAGAAAATAGTTTATACCCAAAAGTTGGGGTGGGGGTAAAGATATCCTGGCCAGTTTAGCTTTACCCCCGGCCTTTGCACTCACCACCACCACCCATTTCACAACTGACAGGGATAATGCAAGATTATGAAAGATTGTCATAAGGGACATTTTGAATAAGAAAATATACAAAAAGAAGTTATTAAATAATCATTTGCCTCTTTAATATGGTCATATTTCTTACTAAGGGTAGTGCTATTAGTCTGAGTCATGAATGAAACTAAAAATGTTAAAGTGAAACATCGAGTCCACTATCTTGCTCTTCTTACATATAAGATGAAATTGGGTATTAAGAAAATAGTTTATACCCAAAAGTTGGGGTGGGGGTAAAGATATCCTGGCCAGTTTAGCTTTACCCCCGGGGGTAAAGATATCCTGGCCAGTTTAGCTTTACCCCCGGGGGTGAAGATATCCAGGGTGGGGGTAAAGATATCCCGGGATATCCTTACCCCCGGGGGTAAAGCTACCCCTGAGTAGCTTTACCCCCGGGGGTAAAGCTACCCAGGGGTCAAGATAAACTGGGACACCGGTACAAAATAGGTTAAGTGTTTTAGCTTTGCTATGAACTGAATTGAATGCCACTGAAACAGGGGTCTTTCCTTTTATAGTAGACCCTTTTTGACAAAGGTTTTTGACAGGGTTTCCTCCATTGAGGGTTCATACTTTCTAATTTGTTCTAGATTCTAATGCACTTTTATATGTAATGCAACATCTGATTGGTTAACATAAACAAGAGGCCCATGGGCCACTACGCTCACCAGAGGTCATGTGGTTTATACCATATACAGGCAAGATGCCCAGCTTGGTCATGTGACAACAATACCAGGAATAATGTTTAATTGCCTCACCCCCATAGAGGCTTTTCATGTAATTTGGTTTCAATCAGCACAGCTCTTTTACTGGAGAAGAAGATAAAAATACTGAATCTGAGCCATCCAAGACAAAAGGTCATTAATGACCTTGACCTTTGGAAATGATAAACTTCCATTCAGCTAACTGGAAATATCATTACTGATGTCACAGCCTACCAGGCAATCAGAAATATCCACCATTTTACCATTTTTCCATGCAAATGTCTAAGTTACCAAATTTGACCTTGAAGTAAAACAGGTCAAGGTCAACCAAAGGTCATCATTTGAACAAATTTGGTAGGGCCAGAGTCCCTGATGCTGTATACCAAGTTTCAAGATCATCGGCCATTCGGTTCTTGAGAAGAAGTTTTTTAAAGGTTTTTACCATATATGGGCATGGCAGCCATATTGGTCATGTGACCCAGTCCTGGACAAAGGTAGGAAAATGACCTTGACCTTTGGAACTGACAAACTTCCGTTCAGCTGAAGGTAAATACCATTTCTGATGCCACTAGCTAATATACAATCAGAAAAAGCCACTGTTTTGCCATTTTTGTCGCACCTGCTTGTAGCAGGGTGCGACATAGGCGTCAATTTTTCCGTCCGTCCGTTCGTCCGTCCATCACATTTATGTCGAAGTTCGACATTTATGTCAAAGTTTTTATTTTACAAACCTCAGCTACCATCAAACCTTACAAGAAACATCTCATAGACCTTCTCACTTTGTAAGCACCTTGACCTGGTGATTTTGACCTATATTTTGCGCTCCATTGACTTTGAACATTACGTCTAAGTTCGACATTTACGTCGAAGTTTGACATTTAGGTCAAAGTTTTTATTCACAGACCTCAGCTACCATCAAACCTTACATGAAACATCTCATAGACCTTCTCACTTTGTAAGCACCTTGACCTGGTGACTTTGACCTATTGCGCTCCAGTGACTTTGACCATTACGTCGAAGTTCGACATTTACGTCAAAGTTCGACATTTACGTCAAAGTTTTTATTTTTACAAACCTCATCTACCATCAAACCTTACATGAAACATCTCATAGACCTTCTCACTTTGTAAGCACCTTGACCCGGTGACCTTGACCTATATTTTACGCTCCAGCGACTTTGACAAATTTTTATGTCGAAGTTCCAGATCTCTGCAAATAAAAGGCCTACAACCATCAAAGCTTGCATAATGCTGCTCCTGGATGTACTGATTCTGCAGGTACCTTGACCTGGTGACCTTGACCTATATTTTACGCTCCACTGACTTTGACACAATTTGCGTCAATGTTTCAGATCTCTTCAAATAAAAGGCCTGCAACCACCAAATCTTGCATAGTGGTTCTCCTAGATGTACTGACTATGCAGGTACCTTGACTTGGTGACCTTGACCTATTTTTTTGCACTCCATTGACTTTAACACATTTTAGGTCGACATTCCAAATCTTCTTAACTATAAGGCCTACAACCACCAAACCTTGCATAGTGCTTCTCCTACATTTACTTACTCTGTGGGTACCTTGACCTGGTGACTTTAATCTATATTATGCACTCCAGCGACTTTTACGTCAATGTTCAATATGTCCTAAAATAAATGGCCTACAGCCACCAAACTTTGCATAGTACTTCTCCTCATTGTACTGATTTGGCACGTACCTTGACCTGGTGACCATGGCCTATATTTTTAGCCCAGTGACTTTGACACATTTTACATCAACTATCAACTGCTATGAAATTTACTTAATTAATAACAACATTCTGATTGTGGCTACTATGACTTTTGCCCCCAGCAGGTGCGACGCCGCCTTCTGCGGAATTCTTGTTCCATACAAATGTCTGAGTGACCAAATTTGACCTTGACAGAAAACAGGTCAAGGTCAACCTATGGTCATCATTTGAACAAATTTGGTAGGGCCAGAGTCCCTGATGCTGTATACCAAGTTTCAAGATCATCAGCCATTTGGTTCTTGAGAAGAAGTTTTTTAAAGGTTTTTACCATATATGGGCATGGCAGCCATATTGGTCATGTGACCCAGTCCTCACGAACAAACTTTTGTTCCCTCATTCCATAGAGGCTCCACATGTAATTTGGTTTCAATTGGCCCAGTAGTTTAAGTGAAGAGGAAGATAAAAATACTGAATCTGAGGTGTCCTGGACAAAGGTTGGTAAATGACCTTGACCTTTGAAACTGATAAACTTCCATTCAGCTGACAGCAAATACCATTTCTGATGCCACTAGTTAACATACAATCAGAAAAATCCACTGTTTTGCCGTTTTTCCATACAAATGTCTAAGTGACCAAATTTGACCTTGAAGTAAAACAGGTCAAGGTCAACCAAAGGTCATCAATCTGAACAAACTTGGTAGGGCCTGAGTCCCCGATGCTGCATACCAAGTTTCAAGATCATCGACCATTCGGTTCTTGAGAAGAAGATTTTTAAAGGTTTTTACCATATATGGGCATGGCGGCCATATTGGTCATGTGACCCAGTCCTCCCGAACAAACTTTCGTTCCCCCTTCCCATAGAGGCTCCACATGTAATTTGATTTCAATTGGCCAAGTAGTTTCAGAGGAGATGTTGTTTGAAAATGTTTAGGACGCAGACGTTGGACGACGGACCAATGCCTTTACTATAAGCTCCCCCGAGCCTTCAACTCTGGTGAGCTAAAAATTTGTGACAGTATTGTTTGTGTTAAGGTTTTACGTGCAGCCCCCCCCCCCCCATACACACACACACACGCTTTATTTTCTGGTATTTGCAGGATTTCAGGCTTTTAGAGCTTGATTTTTTTTTCTTCATTTCTGGCTTTTAGATTTTTTTTTTTTTCTATATTTCTGTTAAAGAATTTTTATCCCTTATCCTGCTGAAAAAATTATTTAGCCACGCCCATTTTTGACTTTTCACCAATCAAATTACTTGATATAATGTATTTGTTCAATTCACAAACTGCATTACAAACAGTGTAGATCCTGATCAGATGGCTTCTTCAGATCTGGATCTACAGTTTGCAAAAGTAATGGTTGTCCAAAACATGCATGCAGACAACGGGTTTGACTACAATAGTTCTCCTTGTACTTTGAACAGGCGAGCTAAATTTGGATATTGACAAAAATGTAGACCCAGATTAGAATGCAGCATCTGATTAGGCAGTGATTTATCTACCTTTTGGCCTGGCTGAGTCAAACTGACTTACTCACCCCAAAACACTGAGTCAAATTTCAAAATAGTGAGTCAAATTTATCGGGACAGAGACAAGTATGAAAATAGGTGTCTACCATAATAAAGTAAGCAATGGGGGTTTTAGATGTAGAACAAATGTATAAAATATCACTTTTTCTTTTGCAAGAGGTTTTATCTGATGACAAAAATCTGCTATAGGTTTTTATAAATTTTATACATCTAAAACTAAATTCACGTCACGTGGTTACTGATTACTCTTAACCTTTAACCTGCTGAATATTCAATTAAGCCACATCCATTTGTGACTTTGAATCAATCAGTGAATCAATCAGATTACTTGATGCATAAACTGAATGTCAAACAGTGTAGATCCTGATCAGATGGCTATCTGATCTAGAGCTACACTGGTTGCAAAGATAGGGCTTGTCACCAACAGCAGGCTAAAGGTTAAACATTGTTTCATTTGAGGAGCCTGATCTGGTTTAAAAGTCTTTTCTGGATTAAATTGTGTTTTACATAAAGTAATAAATAATAAGAACTATTTGAGTTGGTTTCTGCTCTGCGTAGAAGCATCATGCAGACTATCTATTTCTTCAAGCCCCGATGGGTGGGGGCCAGTACACAAGTTGTATCTTATCAAGTCCCATCAATATATCTCAAACTATAAGAGTATTGCAGTTAATGCAATCACAAGATTATATTGTCAGGGGAGTTAACTGAAATACCATGACACCTACAGTTGTGGTTTGACCTTAGTAACCTTGAGTACAACTGTGCCAAGTTAAATCAATATATCTCAAGGGGTTTGGGAGTTTTGGCAATTACAAGGTAAGTATTGTAGGGGAGATAACCAAAATACCTGTGCACCCAGAGTTATGGTTCTTGCTCATGACATGTCTTCTTGACCTCATGTACAACTATATCAAGTACCATCAATATATTTCAAAGGGTATAGGAGTTATGGCAAGGCATGTCACAAGGACGAGGGAGTGACTGCGGACGGACGGATGGACAGACAGACGCCAGGCTGACTGCTATATCCTACTTTTTGGTCTGGGTATAAAAATGCTAGTTAAATATCACGCCATATTTTCACAGGCATACTAACATGTTTATGTAATCAAAGATTGATGTACCTATCAAGTTTGTTATTTCTGTCCAACTTTTAAGTGCGTAATATGGTTGTTAGCAGGTGTCCTTTGAAACGCATGATAAACATGAGCTTGCAAAGATCAAAAGTGTCGGCTTATTATGGCCAGTACCAAGATTTTCTTTTTGCCAAAACAACAGCCCATGGGCTAATTTCAGCATAAAAATGCGGTGGTGCTTAAAATCTACATGTAATTAATTTTATCTTCTTTTTTTTTTTGGGGGGGGGGGGTTGTGGGGAGTGTTTCTTTCTCATGAATAGGCTGTCCATGTCAGCAGCCTGATCAGTTTCTTCGCTGTCGGCACCCTTATCATTGAATTCTTTTGTACAGTAAAGTATGATCAGTCTGCGGATTCAGTTCATAACTCGGGAGGCATTTTCTAAGGAAGAGTTGAACAGTCTGACCCTAGCACTCATTGGCTTACGCGAACACAGAAGATGCTCCATATATACAAGAAGTTAAAATTTTCTTATATATATATTTACATGCAAATGAGCCGGCGCACAGCTAAAGAAGTTTTCCTCTAACGAAGAATCAGATCAGCCTGTGAATCTAGCCAATGTGGCCAAATTCTTTGCTTGCTAGTCTTTTGAAATGCTCGAGGCCATAGAAGGTGTGTGTAAAGAGCAAATGTTGATCAGACTGCGCAAGCTGATCTGCGTTTCACCAGCCGCACAGATTTGTTTTGCAAAAACCGCGGGAAAATTTGCCCTGGCTGCAACAGCAGCACATGCTAAAATGATGGCGGGAAATACGACGAACTCTAGAAAAAATGTGCGACCAGAAAAGACACGGGTCAGCCTGCACATCAGCCTGCGTTATTTATGATTATCGAAGCGTCGACTAACAACATCGTACATATGTCTAACTGCCGCAGCAGGTGTGAAAATAAGTTTTGGATAATTCTTATTGTCACAATATACTTCAAAGGAAAGTAATTAGATCGCAGATAGTAGTCGTTCAGCGGTAGCCGTTGGCTATGTTAGTCCGTTACATTCGGCTGCCATCCTTACGGCCAGCCACGCTGCGAAGTTATCCGAAATTACCGAAATGAACCGAAAGTGCCCAAAATGATTTTTGCGGCCGCGGAAACCGGGAAAAAAAGATTAGGGTCGGCGGTAAAATATTAGGGTCGGTCGGGTTACCGGAAACACAGGTATTTTTTATTTTGGCCTAAACGGAAACGACTGGAAATTCTCGAGACGTTTAAAAACCGGTACTTTAGAAAGCACCGGCGCGAAAAAAACGTTGCGTCAGGCATACGCGTGTCGGGATTTTTTTTTCGTCACGCCGGGAAAATTTGCGTAATCTACGCATGACGCAGAGGTAGATAAATCACTGATTAGGGTCTACATTGTTTGCTAAAGGACTTTAAGATTAAATGAAACACGTCTAGGTTCACAACCATTTTTTTCAGTCAACATTCAGAGACAATCAACCCCACCCCTCCAACCCAAAGTCCTCAGTTCTCCGATTCTTCCTTCATGACAATCCCTTACTTTGCTGTCATATACAATAACTTTTACCCATAACAACAGACAAAGAGGTTCTTTGGTGGTAATTCAGGTTCTTTGAGTTTCCGATTCCATGAAAATGTCGCTTACATGTATACCACAACCTCTTTATAACACTATTAATGGGGTCCAAAGCAGAAACCTTGTTAGCCAAACAACCGTGTTTTATCCAAATAAAAATGTATAGATTATACAGAAAAATGACCATTTATGGTCATTTTTCTATATAATCTATACATTTTTGGGGTCTATCTTGAAACCATGTTATAGCCATAACCATGTTCTAACGAACAGTGTTATACTGAGGTTGCGGTGTACATCTTAGATCCATCTTAGTGTCAGAGACAATTCTTAAGAGATACCAATTTCATGGTCTGTCGGAATACATACTGTAGACACAGTACCACCAAAAATCCCCTTTATCTGTTCTTGTGTGTGTTATCTATCTGTAAGATGTGACTTTTTATGTTTCAGTATTTCTGTGTTAGTCAACATTAATTGTTTATCACAGTCCGCACAAAAGTAGGATTTTCTCAGGGGAGTTAACTGAGTCTCTCTCTCCTCCTCCAAATCTTTCTCCTCTTCTTCCTTGGTGGCTGAAAAAGGAACGATTACTCTTGAATGAATAACTTGCCATTTGAACCCTGTCAAGTGAAAATCTGTCCATTACGATAACACACTCGTGTGAGATGCATTTCTCCAAAATGGCTACTTTTCGGTTGAAAATTTGTGATATGTTTCTTGTTTGTTTGATTTGAGGTTTAATGTCCCCTTCAACACTGGAAAGGTCATTTTGGAGACGTTGCTTCCAATTTTGTGGGACTTTTACCCGACATTGAGATGAAACGACATCTCAAGCCCTTCCACCCAATGAAACCGATAGGATTTATAAGCATGGATGGGCCAACTCGCACCGCTTTGCCTGGGCCGAAACTAGCTGGTCTGGCCCAGAAAACATGTACACTCCATATTTTTCAGTTCTGTGGTGTATTCCTTGCTTCCAAAGGATAACCCTTTTAAAGAACATATTTGTTCCTCTAAGCAGTTTACCAGTACTCGTGTGCGGTCTGTTTCAGCTCTGCGTGGAAACATCATGCAGCCCACCTATTTCTTCAAGCCCCAATGGGCGGGGGACGAGTTGTTTTTACTGTGAAATATGGAACACTTTTTAAAGCATTCCCATGACAGAACATCTTAGTGATGTATGGCTTCCCCTTATTACGGTAACACATCCGTTTAATATAGTGCACATTTTCATCTCTCTAAAACAGTCATTTTTCTGAAAAAAATTTGTGTATACTCAAAACATAGGTTGTGGATGCTCACTAGAACTGCAATGAGGCAGTTCAGTTCTAATGAGTAGCAACAACCTATATCTTGGAACAGAAATAAGAAAAAAATACTATATACCCCTGTAAACCCCATTTTTCTGTATATAAAGTGGGCTTTAGAGGGCTGTTAATTACAGGACTTGCTATGTAAACCAGATGTTAACTGTTTCAAGGGGTAACCACCACTTGCAGACAACATTTCCTTAAGTTAAGCAGGCTCTGGTTGTTCAAAACTAACAATGTTGCTAGTGAACGTATTTTTAAACTGATTGATTGTATTCTGGTGTAACTCTTATCTTACTGTTCACAACAACCCCCATCTTTGAAAACAGTGTAGATCCAGATCAGATGGCAAGAAGCCATCTGATCAGGATCTACACTGTTTGACATTCAGTTTGTGAATTTGTAGCAATAAATTACATCAAGTAATTTGATTGGTTGATAGACAGAAATGGGTGTGGCTTAAATAAATATTCAGCAAGAGAAGGGTTAACAACAAGTCAACCCTTGTGGGCCATTTTGTGTCGTCTTCCAGAGAAAGGGGGAAAAGAGATAGAATAGGTGGTTGAGGAGATGAAAAGGGGGGATAGGGAAGAAAGAGGAAAATCAAAGAAGTGAAGAAACAGAAGAATATAAGAATCAAATATGGGTGTGAGGGATGGATTGAAAAATCCGTCCCGAGGGACACTGTCCGGCATCACGAGGCCTGCCGAGTGATGCCTGACTGATCCCGAGGGACGGATTTTTCTATCCACCCCTCACACCCATATTGGATTCTTTTTCTTGCATACCTTCCATTTCTATTGCGAATTTTTAATGATGCTGTCACTTCAGTTACCGACGTCCGCCATTTTGTGATGACACAACAGGAATGTTTAGTGACCTCACGCATCACGCCGCCGCGCATGAGGTTGTAATCAACCAGTGCATTTATCAAACAGGCGATTATATTGGATTTGGGGTCGGAACACCAGGGTCAGAACATAAATTTCTATCCCAGGGTAAAATCACGGATTTCCTTGTCTGGTGTGCAAGAAATAACAACATTCCTCCTCTACCCTTACCTGCTGCAAGGACAACAGGCCTTGCCTAACTATAAGCCAGTATCAGTTTGGTGCCCTTGTGATGTAAGATACAGGACACCTTTGCTTCACCAAACCATCAAAACTTTAATCATTCAATATGGCAAACAGACTAATATTGTGCAGAAAATAGTGAGCCGGTTTAAATTTTGCAAAAGCTACACATAATGCTATTTTCAGAGGAAGTGGTATGTTTCCCAAGCTTTAAGGGTAAATGACCCATCAGTGTTAAGAGCCACTAAAGTCTCACTGTATAAACTTCAAACCACAGATGTTTTTTGGTTTTATGGACATTTTAAGTTTATTTCACTTATTTCGAGTCTATCGTTAATCACAGACAGGCCAAAACCTGAGTACCCAGAGAAAAACCCCTGACCTTCCATTGCAGAACTTTGCATCTCACATGACCGAAGCAAGGCTCGAATCATATGCAAAGCAGTGAGAGACCTAATGACTAAGAGTCAGCGCTCTTACCCCTAGGTGTCGGAAGCCCAGCCAAACATAAGAAGTGTAAATAATTTTGTACAATTATTTTAACCCTTAATACAGGTAAGGCGAATGTTTGATGATACCAGAAGGACACTTTTCCTTATTTCTGTATATAAACCTATGTTGTTGGTATTTATTTGAACCGCATCATCATGGCAATTCGTAGGAATACCCACAACATAGCCTTTTATAGGGAATTGGAAAAAAATATTCCTTCAATTATTACCGAATACCCACCTTATCTTTTGCGTTGCCCATTTCCTGCTGAACACTAAAACCAATGTTTTTAAATAGTTTAGATCATCTTCTAATGAAGCCATCCAATCAGGATCTACACTGTTAGTCATTTAGTTTGCAAATGTGTATGCATACATAACATCAAATAATTTAATTGGTTAATAGGCAGAAACAGGTGTGGTAAAATTAATTTATTCAGGTTAAAAGAATTAGCCAGACCTCATTGGTCAGTATAAACCGGTTACCTGTTATGTTCTTAGACTGGTACTCTGCTTCATGCTCCAGTCTTTCAGAAATTGTCACCAGCATTTCCAAGTGGCATCGTGAACACTTCCAGTGTCTCTGCATGTTTAGACCACCAAATTCTCCTAATGCACTGGCAGTTTCGTCATCAATCAAACTGAAAATAAACATGATTAGAACAGAGATAGTATCAAAGAAAGGATTTCTCTTCAAGATCCATGACATGAAAGAACTGTCATTCATCCTCATTCTCCTAGGAAAAACTCTACAGCCTGGGGACAAACATCACGACAACACGTCTATATAATTTTGACCCCCTGAACCCCTTTTAAATAGTAAAACTGGGGTTTACGGGGGTAAACCTAATTTTCTTAATTTCTGCTTTAAAATATAGATTGTGGGTACTGGTTAGAACTGCCTCGATGCGGCGTTTCTAACAAGTACCCACAATGTATATTTTGATCAGAAATAAGAAAAATATAACCATTTTTCATCTTAAATTTGTTTATTCGGCAATAAATTTTACAATGTATTTGTACAGTCATGTTTTCGTAATGATATGTTGTTTTTGGATGATCTTTTTCAAGCAAAAGGATTAGGAATAAACTGGGTAGAAAATTCAATTCTGCTGTTGGGCTTCCTATGCAAACAGTTGTTGTTGTGTTCAGGTTATACATCTCCGTCAATACTATTTATGTCATTTTGGAGACGTTGCTTCCTATTATTTTTGAAATGGCCATTTCAAGCCCAATCCAATAGGTATTAGGTTTTTAAGCAGGGGCAGTAACTAGTTTGACTTGCACCACATATATTGCCAACAGTATCAATCCAGTTGAGATGGCTCATAATATGCCATTTCACCAGAACCTACACTGTCTTCCTTCCTACAAATGATTAGAAGCCTCCGTAGTGTAGTGGTTACGCTACTCGCCTTTGAAACCAGGGATCGCAGGATCAATCCCGGGCTTCTCCAGACTTTTGGATGAGTCTTTAAACCGAGGTCACGTCTGCGTATGACCTTAGCTGTTGGTGGGACGTAAAACTCAAACACTCACTCACTCATACAAATGATTAATGACTAAACATAGCTGTCCTATCAATAATAGTCTACCCAAATAAAGGAAAGCACTGTAAATATTGGTTGACTGCTTAGAGGAGATGTTCTTTCCCAAGAAATTTGTGGTAAGGTCATCATAGTGTCTCAACACAACCGTCCTAGTGTTGACTGGGCTGTTACACCCGATCAAAATAAACAAAAGACAGATACATGTTAAGAGTCCTTCACTAAAAGTGGGCCTTACAAACAAATGTGGAGATCAATTCTGATATCCAGTAATGCTCTGCATGCTGGGTATTTTATCGCAGGAGAATACATTTTGAAATATTTTTCCAATTTTCCCAGAAAACAGGACTTGACATCTCAGGCAAATTGTCTCCTGTAGAAAACAGGACTCGACATCTCAGGCAAATTGTCTCCTGTAGAAAACAGGACTTGACATCTCAGGCAAATTGTCTCCTGTAGAAAACAGGACTTGACATCTCAGGCAAATTGTCTCCTGTAGAAAACAGGATTTGACATCTCAGGCAAATTGTCTCCTGTAGAAAACAGGATTTGACATCTCAGGCAAATTGTCTCCACAGGAGACAATTTGCATGAGCTGTCAAGTCCTGTTTTCTGGGAAAAATTAGAAAAATATCATCAATTTGCCGTCTGCTGAATTAGCCTAGAGAGTGGTAAAGGTTAAAAAGGAAATGGACTGACCTTCAGGGCATCAACTTTTTCACAGTTACTTTTGTCTCCCCTAAATTGAAGAGCATTTTTTTTCAAAACTACACAATGGATTTGGTTTATATCTGGTGTGATGGTAGATATGAGTACAAAATTTTTAGTCAACAATACAACTACCCCAGCCCATGACCTCAAGGTCACAGACTAAGACACCTTTCCAAGTGAGCTATGCTGTCTATTGACAGCTCTTGTTTGAGAGGGTGCAAAGTGAAAAAGAAGTCACAAAACTTGGCTCCCTTATAAAAAAGGCAAGTGATATTGTGAGAAACCCTGTTTTTGCCATTTACAAACAACGGTACAGATCTGCCTGCACATTCAAAACTCTTTCATCACAGCAGGTTTCTTATGATGTGTCTTGTGTGTATCCAGTCCCCATTGCTTGCTGAATAAATTTATTTTGCCACACTAATTTCTGACTATATAGAGGACCTTACATGAGTGTTCATGCATTATTGAATTTAATAAATGAGTTGATGAAAATGGAAAAAATGCGAGGCTGTGCCGAGCATTTTATCCCTTTTCCTCAAGGAGTTAAACAAATTCATTAATACATGAGCACGAATGCAAGATTCTATTTATCATATGGCATTTAAAGCACATTTTATTCACAAATTATTTCGGAAAATGTCAGTATTCCACCATCAGCTAATGCAACGTCGTATGTGTAAATTTATGGGTGTATCTAACTAATTTGCATATTTAATCCACTAGTGGAGGATGATGGAATTTATTACATGGCGTTATTACATTCTCAGATGTGACATCATAAATTATGATAAAAGTATTAATTTCAAAAATTGCAATCTGAATGTCAAACAGTGTAGATCCTGACCAGATGGCTTCTTCAGATCTGGATACACACACTGTTTGCAAAGGTAGGAGTTAGTGTACATTGTTTGAGTTCTATGTCCTACCAATAATTAAGGTCATATAGAGACAATCTATCTATCTTCTAATACTGCGTCGGTCACATTTGACCACTACCGCAGGTGTATATGATATACACTCCAGGTTTTGCAGGATGAAAGCCTACACAGTAATCATGTTATTACGGTAGGGATCTTTAACCTGCACAGGAGATGGTTCTCACTGCACAGGGGGCTTCCAGTTAATGTCCCGATCCGAAGGACGGTGCACTTTATGACATTCATCTCTGCAAATGCAATCGAACCCGGGACCTCTAGCATCAGAGGCAAGTATACTAACCACTGAGCTATCACGCTCCACCTCGGTTCAAAGACTCAGCTGAAAGCCAAGAGTTGCCCCTAATCAAACCTATGGCCTCTGGTTTATAAAGAGGACAAGGGTTAAATTGCACCATGTTTATCTAATTTTCAGTTTCACTTCACTGTAATTCTCTTTTGTGAAGTTTATACCACTTACCATCCATGAGTGAGGTAGTCATTGAGTTGTCTTCCTCCTTTAACAGGGTGAGGCTTGCATGAGCCAGCTGACAGAATAGTCGTCAACTTTTCACCTGAAAAAAGAAAGTTTAACTTCAAAATCTGGAACCTGGATCCAGTTGTTCAAAGCGCCATTGGTTTAACCCATTTTGTACCAGAAACCCCTAAAGGGGTACCCTGGCAAACAGTGCTGGCCCAGATCAGACGCCGCAGAACGCGGCGTCTGATCAGGGCCTCCACTGTTTGCTAAAAGTTCAGTCATTTTCCAAATCAATTTTGATGAAAACACAACCTGACACCCCTAAATTTTGAAATGGACTCCTGCTATATATAAGGAGGAAGGTTCCATTTGGTACAAAAAGGGTTAATGAACTCGTTAATGGCCAAAACATTGACTAGCATGCACAGTATCTTACACACACATATTTTTTTGCTGATAAATTGTGAGTTGAAAAGTCACATTTTATCGGCATAAATATTTTTTTCAGCAAAAATATTACCCTATTAACCCTTTTATACCAAATAGAATCTTCCTCCTTATATATAGCAGGAGTCCATTTCAAAATTTAGGGTTGATAGGTTGTGTTTTCTTCAAAATTATTTTGAAAATGGCTGAACTTTTTGCAAACACTGTAGGCCTTGATAAGACGCCGCATTCTTTGGGGTCTGATCTGGGCCTGCACTGTTTGTCAACTACCCGTTTCGGGGTTTCTAGTACCAAACAGGTTAACAATATAAAATTAAGTTTTAACTATATGTAAACTAACAATCGTAGTTTTGAACACTGCAGTCTCGGTAACTATGTGGGCAGTTGCAGCTTCAATACCTGCTGGTTCAGGAACAATCTTTTGCAGAGATTGATAGGTCATTCCTGCACACCAGACAAAGAAATCCGTGATTTTACCTTGGGATAGAAATTTATGTTTTGACCCTGGTGTTCCAACCCAAAATCGAATATAATCGCCTGTTTGATAAAAGCACTAGTGGATTGCGACCTCGTATGCTCCGTCATTAAGGTTGACGTCACAGCATGTTACGTGATGTCAATAAACATTCCTGCAGTGTTATCACAATATGGCGGACGTCGGTTACCGAAGTGGCTGCAGCATTAAAAATCCACGCTAAGAAATGAGAGGTATGCAAGAAAAAGAATCCTATATGGGTGCGAGGGGTGGATAGAAAAATCTGTCCTTCCGAGATCACTGTTTGGCAAGCCTCGTGATGCCAGACAGTGACCCTCGGGACAGATTTTTCCATCCACCCCTCACACACATGTAAGATTCTTATATTCTCTCCATTCCATTCCATTGATTCAAGAAGGGCATTATTCAGTTTCTGGAGAAAGAATGAGCATTGTACTGGTAAACCACTTACCTATAAGCCTGCCCCGAAAAAGTGTGATTTGGTGAACATACCAGCTTGATATGATCTAAATAGTGTTGACTGGGCTATACAACTCCAAACAAACAAACAAACTATAAATTTATAATTGCTCATAAATTTTGAAGTACCAACAAAATCGGCCCCCGCCCATCGGGGCTTGAAGAAATACATGGGCTGCATGATGCTTCCACGCAGAGCTGAAACCGACCCGCACATGAGTACTGGTAAACCACTTAGAGGATCTGAGCTGGCCAAGGCAAAGCGGTGCGAGTCGGACCGTCCATGCTTATACATCCTATTGGTTTCATTTGGGCGACAGGGCTTGAGATGTCATTTCATCTGAATGTCGGGTAAAAGTCCCACAAAACTGAAAGCAACGTCTCCAAAATGACCTTTACAGTGTTGAAGGGGAAGTAAAACCTCAAAACAAACCTATAAAATCACTTTTTGAAGCTTCTTGTCCTGCTCATAAAAGTTCAAATGCCAACAATACTGGCATTTTAAAATTTATGAACAGGACTAATTTCATGAGCATGAAAAACAGGTTAATGACCCTGGGCCCCAAATATAAGACCGGTAAAAAGAATAGGAGAAAATATCTCACCGGCTCTGTCAGGACCAAAATAAACGTGCTTCATCTCAGCGGCAAGTACACGCCTTAAGGTGTAAAGTACATCACTGCTTAGAAATTCTGTTAATTTCTTTGCCAGTGTTTTCTCTAGTTTTCTAGCTCTGGGGCTGATTCTCTTCTCAGTTTCCATGGATAATAATGTATCTGTAAAAAGGCAGTATTATTTTCATTTCAGTGTAGGAAACTCCTTGGAAAGTATTTTTGTCTCCCATGCCAACCGGGGTCAACTCTTGAAGGAGCAAATTCTTTTCTTTAAGAGCAGACCCCTTTTTCTGTGGGACAGGGTTTATAGAAAAGCAAACAGGAAGTCCTGAAAGTTGTCTCCCATTGAAAAATGGCAGTTAAAACTGCCAGGTGTATCTGTTCCCTATAAAAGATACACTTAAGGGCAGACAACAAAATTATGATAATCTGGGTCTACTTTTAAAAAACTAAGTAGAAATGTTTTCAGAAGAAACTATGTTCCCTCGCCATAAAAATGACCAAAACAACTATTTGACCTGGAAAATGAGGTTAAGTTTCCCAAAAATGCTTCCATCGGTGCAAGAGATATGGTACAGACAGGCAAAAATTGAAAAAAAATCTTTGGACCTGTTTGACCTTATAACTAGGTCAAGGTCTCCAAAATCGAATATTTGTTTGTTTGATTTTAAGTTTAACGTCCCCATCAACACTGTAAAGGTCATTTTGGAGACGTTGCTTCCAATTTTGTGGGACTTTTACCCGACATTGAGATGAAATGACATCTCAAGCCCTGTTGCCCAATGAAACCAATAGGGTTTATTAGTATGGACGGTCCGCCTCGCACCGCGGTTCCTGGACAGGCTTAGATCCTCTATGCGGTTTACCAGTACTAGTGTGCGGGCCGGATTCAGCTCTGTGTGGAAGCATCATTCTTAAATATGTTGAAGTGATATATTACACCAAATTTTGCTACAACTGATCAATTAGTGCAGAAATATAGTGTAATTCATTCAGCAAATGCTACTCAAGGTTTTTCAGCCAAAATACCAAAACATTAGATATTGTACTTGCAAGAAGTCAACACTTTTGCCACTAACAAGCTCATTAAGCTAACTATGATTTGAACAACTGGACCCTGGATCTATTTGATCTGGGTCAAGGGTCTGGTTAACATGACCCAATACAGATACCAGGCATAAGTGTCATGTATAAGAACTTGATTCATATAAAGTTTGATTTACATGTCTGGTCCACTTTCTACATTGTTTATGTTGTTTACCTAATTTCTATTTGTGGAAAGAAGGATCTGCAATATGATAGATTTTTTTTCAATAGTCTGTTTGCAGGGAAATGTATAAAACATTTCTAGAATATTCTCTAGCACTATTTTTAGATTATGAGCAAATTATTTCTAAAAAGTTCTTATCTGGAGAGTGCCAGCAAATTCTATATATGGCATTTTCCATGAATCTATACAGGAAGAAAGTTTTTCCTACAGGTTCAGTTTAGGAGATTTGAGAAAGGTTCACCAGGAATTGGTTCTAAATTCCATGCTGGTTTTTTATTACATTTTCCTTCCAAGATAATTTAACTTATTTCAAGCCAATTATTAATCAGAGGTGGGTGAAACCCAGAGTACCCTGTGAAAAACACCTGACCTTCCTTTGCAAAACTTGATGTGACAAGAGGCATGAACCACAGTGGTTACAGATATAATGATAAAGTCAACTAGGTCATGGAGGCACATTAATTCTGTGTTAGATTACTAAAGGATTAATATTCATTTAAGACTTAGTGCTCACTCTCTGAGATTAGACAAGAGAACTTTGTTTATGGACATTTGAGGACAGGGATAAGTAATATTTGTTTATTTCTCCATTCTGAATTTCATTAAGATTTACCGGAATACTTTGTAAATAACTTTCATTAAATATAAATACATTAAAATGGATTTGACAAAAGAACTTTGTATATGAACATTAGAGAACAGAGATAAGTAATTAGGGGGGCAGGTGGACTCATTCATTCTGGACTTTGAGAAGGCTTTTGACACCCCTCCTCATGAACTACTTAAATCCAAATTATTTGGTTATGGAATTGAAGGGAAGACTCTTAAATGGATAGATTCCTTCCTTTGCTACAGAAAACAGCGTGCTGTTGTTAATGGTGAATCTTCAGTATGGGCGCCAGTTTTGTCTGGAGTCCCACAAGGGACTGTTCTTGGTCCTCTGTTGTTCTCCCTGTACATCAATGATATTTCCATTGACATTGACTCATAAATAAGACTGTTCGCAGATGACTGTGTTTGTTACCGGGAAATTAGAGATACAGATGACTCACTGAAACTTCAGGCTGACATAGATAGATTAGGATGTTGGGCCAGAAAATGGGGCATGAGATTTCAACCAGTCAAATGCAATATTATGCAGATAACAAGGAAGAGATCTAATAAAGTTGAGGCTTCTTACACCTTAGAGGGAACGGTCCTCGAAAATGTGAATTCCATTAAATACCTTGGTGTGACAATCACTCACGATTTGAGATGGAATACACACATTAGCAATATGTGTACAAAGGCGAATAGAACACTTGGTTTCCTGAGGCGAAATCTTCATCAGTGTCCTCAGGATGTGAAAGAGACAGCATACAGGGGACTTGTTCGCCCAATCTTGGAATATCGTAGTTGCATCTGGGACCCAAGCGGAGTGGTCCTTAATGAAGAAATTGAAAAAGTTCAGAATAGAGCTGATAGATTTTTAACTGAAAATTATTGCTTTGAAACTGGGAGCATGACTGGAATTCTAGGAAAATTAAGAATTAAAATTGGGAGTCTCTCAAGAAAAGGAGAAGAGACAGTAGGCTCATACTCTTATACAAAGGTCTAAAGGGTGCTGCCAGAATTCCCACAGATGACCTTGTTCCCCCGGCTAGGCACTGTAGAAAGCACCATTCAATGATGTTTCAGACCCTTACTGCAAGAACGGATATTTATAAAGAATCGTTCTTCCCCCCGAACCATTAGAGATTGGAATGCCCTTCCCGATTCTATTATTTTGACGGCTGAAGGTGCTGAGGATTGTGTAGCTAAGTTTACATCTTTGGTTAGAGCTAGGGACTAACTTATCATATCATAGGTCCTGGTGTATGAATGCCATTTGACGTGTCACCAGTAACAATTCTGATTCTGAATTAGTTTATTTCTTAATTCTCAATATCAATAAGACTTACTGGAATGCTTTGGAAATAACTTTTGTTAAATATGAATACAGTAAAATTCCGCTGTTAAGGCCACCTAAAATTAAGACGAAATCTGCTTTTAAAAGCTTATTGAGAAAGTTTCAATTATTGTTTCTTTGTGTTTCTACACCCAGTGTCTGGTCCCCGCCCCTTCGGGGGTTTAAGAAATTGATGGGCTGCATGATGCTTCCACGCAGAGCTGAAACCGACCTGCACACGACTACTGGTAAACCGCTCAAAGGATCTAAGCCTGCCCAGGCAAAGCAGTGCGAGTCGGACCATCCATGCTTATAAACCCTATTGGTTTCATTGGGCGGTATGTTTTGAGATGTCATTTCATCTCAACGTCAGGTAAAAGTCCCACAAAACTGGAAGCAACATCTCCAAAATGACCTTTACAGTCTTGACGGGGACGGAAAACCTCAAATCAAACAAATACTGCCAGTGTGTCCTAATAAGAGACCACATTTGGGACTGTTCAAAAGTGGTCTAAAAGACCACTTTTGAACAGTCCCAAAGGTGGTCTTAATATAGGAATTTTACTGTATTTAAAGCTTGCTGGTTTTCCTTTTCATATCCTTTCTGCTACGCTTGACTGATAAAATAAATAGAGGATATTTACTGTTTTGAGGTGGATTCCAAAAATATTTCATCAAGTGTGTTGTAAACGAATTTTCAAGAGTGCAAAGCACAAGTGAAAATTCGGATTTTTCAACACACATGATGAAATTCTTTTGGTATCTGCTGAAAAAAAAGCAAATTTTCTTTTTATTTTATAATTTTATAAGAATATTTACGGTAATATCAAATGTATTGTATGTTGCAATATGTTTTGACCTGGCTATGACGTCACAACTGTCAGTTTCAAAACATTAACATATCGCCATGGCATTTTTACAGTTCAAAGAGTGCTTTTCAAGGTATATTACAGAATTATTTTATTGATAACATATGAATGTTGGCGAGAAAAAGTAGGCTTGGCTGCTACTGTGAAAATAACAAGATGATGTTAGTTTTCAGTGTGAAAATAGCATATATCTTCAGTGTGAAAATTTTATTTTTATTTGTTTCAGAATATGCATTGATTTCACTGAAGAGTATAAAATAAATACCTTCAAGCCTGAGTTTGAGTAGATTTTCCCAGGTTGCCCTCAACTGTATGATACTTGAGACAATGTCCTGTGCCGACTCTTCATCTGGTATACCAATCTCTAACCAGCCATCACAAATTAACCTGAAACATATACGAGGACTGTTCAAATATGAATGCAAGTAGAACTTTTTCTCATGCACTAATGCGAAAATCACCTGGAAATAAATATCACAGCGTAGAAAAACATTTTACCTATACATTGATACCAAACCTGTTAAAATCCTTCCACTTTAGCCATGTATATCGTTCGATAAACACTGTCCACTCTTTTATACTAATACAAAACATGGTTGGAAGAAGGTCAGAGTACGCCGTTGAAATACGGTCCTGTATCAAAAATCGTTGTATTCTTGGTATACGGTGCAAAGACATTTTTGATGAAATATGTTCGGTTTATGGGCATAATGAAATGTCTTTTCCGACAGTTTTTCGTTGGTTAAGAAATTCAGCTGTGGGCTAGGCTCAACAGAAGATGCACCACATGATCGTCGGCCAAAAAGAGCAACATCTGCCAAGATGGTTGCTAGAGTGAAAGAAATAGTTGCTACCGATGCACGATACACCACTAGGCAAATAGCTAGTATGGTTGGCATCTCATTAGGAGCAGCTCATACAATTCTGAAACGGGATTTGAAAATGAGAAAGATCTGTGCTAGATGGATTCCCCATCTGTTGACAGATGAGCAGAAAAAGACGCACGTTCAGTGTGCCAAGAAGTTGCTTAAAAGTTTCCAAATTACAATGCACTGTCTTTTGCTAATGTCGTCACAGGCGACGAGACATGGGTTCACTTTTTTTAGCCAAAATGAAAGATTCAGAACAAAATATGGGCAACAAAGTATTGCAAAAGACCATGCATTGCAAAGCAGACCATGAGCGTCAAGAAGGTAATGTATGCCATATTCTTTTCAAATCAGGGCCCTGCTATTCAGGTTGCTGTGCCTAAAGGCAAATCTGTAAATGCAAAGTTTTACAAGAATAAAGTTCTTCGAAAATTGAAGAAATATTTCAAAGAAAGAAGACCCACAACTGGTTTGGCCAATGTCAGATTGCTACATGACAATGCGTCATCGCACAAGGCGTTCATTGTACAAGACTATCTGAAGCAGGAAAAGGTTGTTGAACTCCCTCACCCCCCGTATTCCCCTGACCTTGCCCCGTGTGACTTTTTTTGTTCCCGCGGCTGAAATAAATACCTTTCTGGTCGAAAATTTGTACAGCGCAAACACCTCGGTTCTGCAATATTCCAGTGCCTTCATAGTATACCTTGAAAAGACTACCAAAATGTATTCAATGATTGGATCAGAAGACTGAAAGTTTGTATATCTGTTAAAGGGGAATATTTTGAGGGGACAAAATAAATTTTTCATCTAAATCTATCATGGAATCATTTTTATGTGCTTAGTTGCATTCATATTTGAACAGTCCTCCTATGTATGTACTGAGATCATCTTACATCAGTTGTCATTTCATATGCAATTTATGAGACAAAATAGAAGTGAAGGCAATGATCAGGAATCGAAACAATTAACCCACAGCTCCCATCAGAGACACCAAAGGGACAGAAGCACAGACATGAAACAACTAGACCTAAACGGAAACATCAATAGCGGAAAGCCAAAAGGACAGTTACTTTCCCATAAAATGGCCAATTGGCTATCCAAAACAAAATAATATAAGCGACACACACACTCAAAGACAAACCATAACAAAAATAAACCCCGACAGAAGGACCGCCTTGGACAGTCAGTGAAACGAATCCCACTGGGGGGCTTAAATCCAATTTACGTGGCTACAATCCTCACCCTTATTTCCGTCATGATTTAGACAAATAATTTGTTCAGTCCGCATGAAGGCCCCCCCTAACTCATCACTGCAACATCTCCATGAACACAAAAAATCAAACAACCTAAGAGATGAAACAACGGTGAGGACTCGACAGCAAGAAACCACAGAAATGCTGGAGCAAAAGAAGACCAACATATGACTCTGATGGGCCCGACCATGGGATGTAAAGCCTTCATAAAGTTTCATAACTGAGCCAGTGCATGGCAACTCTACTAGAAAACCTGTTAGAGCAGTAATGAAATGGGGCCCCAAGTTGTTCAGACAGAGCATTTTTAGCTTAACAAGCTCATTAGTGGTCAAATTGTTTACTCTTCCAACAAGATTTTTTTTTCTGATATAAGGGAAATGGGAACACATTTAGGGAAAAAACTATTTCATAAATTATTTGCATCCCATTTTACTAGGGCTCTCTTCTTAAGGGAAGAATTTGCTCCTGTGAGGCTTGATTTATAACAAGCAATAGGAAGTTTTCTTGCTTGCATAAAAAATGGTGGGAAAATTACCATGTGTATCTATTCCTATTAAAAAAGTGGAATCTTCTGTTTCAAAGTTTAGAATAGAGCTACCTTATTTACCACATGTATTCGGACAGACAGACACAAGCAAACAGTGAAATCCTAGATGAGACACTGCAGAATATGGCATCTCATCAGGGTCTACACATTTTGGCAGTCATCCAGACTTTTTGACTGGGTAGTATACTGTAATTGTACAAATTTTAGAATAAATCTGGTAAGGAGTTGAGGTATCTGAATACGCAGGGTAAATATGGGACCTTAATTTTATATAAGGTTGAAAAGATATGCCAAAATGACCCCAAAAGATAACTCATCTGGGTCTACACTTTTTGCTAGTCATCAACATCAGGTACGGTAGTAAACTGCACGTTTTCAAATTTTAGAACAAGTATGGTAATGAGTCGAGTTGTCCGAATACTTTGGGTAAATATGGTACAAAGGTTGGCTTTGGAAACTAGAGGCCCAAGCGGGCCAGAACCGCTCACCTGGATGAGCTGATCATATATAACATTTTGCCTTGGTGGCCATTTTGTCTATCAGATCACATTGCCTTAAGCAATTCTGAATCTGCATGTTATCTTGATGCTTCTGATTAACTTTCTGAACAGCTTAGTCTGATTTAGGATTCAGGAAGAGATGATGTTGATGCAGAGTGGAAGTGTATAGTTTGGCAGGCAAGAGCTATCGTTTGCTCCTGCCTTTGGTCATATAGAGATGGGACCTTGGTTTCAAAACTTGTCCAAACATTTGGAGAAGCCCGAAATCTAGCCCATAAACCCTGTTTTATAAAGTAAGTAGCTTAACCACAACACCAAAGAGGCTTTTTCAAAATCAGCACTCCTCAGGTTAGGCTTTATTTGCAAGGAAGCAATTGATGATTCATAAAAGTCGGGTATATATGGAAGAAAAATCCAACTTGTATACAACTGCATTAACCCTTGTCTTGATGAATAAATTAATTTTGACCGACCCATTTCTGACTATCAACCAATCAAATTACTTGATAGTGTGTATTCATTCAGATTCACATATTGAACCAGTGCTTCAGCTGAAGTGCACGACCCGCCGGATGCTTTTAGCTTGATGAGTGTTACCATATATGGGTATGGCGGCCATTTTGGACATGTGACCTGGACATAAAACGGTTCCCCCAATAAATGCGCCTTATCGTAAGGAGCAAAAATATATCTTATACTTTAGTACTGTATTCTGAATCGTTTGCAGGATAAAATCCAACACAAAAGCATATGTGTCAAAGTTTGACCTAGGCACAAAGAAGGTCAAGGTCAACCCAGGTATACCATTTTAGCAATTTATGATGGGCCTACGTTCCAGATGCTATTTATCAAGTTTCGTGGAAATCTGCACAGTGGTTCTGGAGAAGACTATTTTTGAAGGGTTTTTACCAAATATTGCTTGGCGGCCATTTTGGTCATGTGACCTGGACCCCATGAGGAAATTTTGGTTTCCCCCATCCCGTAGAGGCTCCATATGAAATTTGACTTCAATCGGCCCAACGATTTCCGAGGAGAAGCGGTTCGAAAATTTTCACATTTTTCGCCTCGGCGAGGCTGTACTAAATGGAATGTAATATTTCGCAAGTTCATTGATAAGATCTCATTGATATTTACCAGTATGCCAAAAATTGTTTAAATATTCCAAGCGGTTAAGTCACTATCACCAATTTTCACAAACGGGTTATGGACGGACAGATAAACAGACCATATATGGCTTGGCGGCCATTTTGGTCATGTGTCCTGGACCCCATGAGCAGTTTTTGGTTTCCCCCATCCCATAGAGGCTCCATATGAAATTTGATTTCAATCGGCCCAACGGTTTCCGAGGAGAAGCAGTTCGAAAATTTTCACATTTTTCGCCTCGGCGAAGCTATACTAAATGGAATGTAATATTTCGCAAGTTCATTGGTTAGATCTCATTGATATCTATCAGTATGCCAAAAATTGTTTAAATATTCCAAGCGGTTAAGTCACTATCACCAATTTTCACAAACGGGTTACGGACGGACAGACAGACAAACCATATATGGCTTGGCGGCCATTTTGGTCATGTGACCTTGACCCCATGAGCATATTTTGGTTTCCCCCATCCCATAGAGGCTCCATATGAAATTTGACTTCAATCGGCCCAACGGTTTCCGAGGAGAAGCAGTTCAAAAATGTTCGAAAATTTTCACATTTTTCGCCTCGGCGAGGCTATACTAAATGGAATGTAATATTTCGTAAGTTCATTGGTTAGATCTCATTGATATCTATCAGTATGCCAAAAATTGTTTAAATATTCCAAGCGGTTAAGTCACTATCACCAATTTTCACAAACGGGTTACGGACGGACCCAAAGAAGATCAAGGTCAACCCAGGGTCACCATTTTAACAATTTATGATAGGCCTACATCCCAGATGCTATTTATCAATTTTCGTGGAAATCTGCCCAGTGGTTCTGGAGAAGACTATTTTTGAAGGGTTTTTACCATATATGGCTTGGCGGCCATTTTGGTCATGTGACCTGGACCCCATGAGCAAATTTTGGTTTCCCTATCCCATAGAGGCTCCATATGAAATTTGACTTCAATCGGCCCAACGGTTTCCGAGGAGAAGCAGTTCGAAAATTTTCACATTTTTCGCCTCGGCGAAGCTATACTAAATGGAATGTAATATTTCGCAAGTTCATTGGTTAGATCTCATTGATATCTATCAGTATGCCAAAAATTGTTTAAATATTCCAAGCGGTTAAGTCACTATCACCAATTTTCACTTACGGGTTACGGACGGACAGACAGACAAACCATATATGGCTTGGCGGCCATTTTGGTCATGTGACCTTGACCCCATGAGCAAATTTTGGTTTCCCCCATCCCATAGAGGCTCCATATGAAATTTGACTTCAATCGGCCCAACGGTTTCAGAGTAGAAGCAGTTCAAAAATGTTTGAAAATTTTCACATTTTTCGCCTCGGCGAGGCTATACTAAATGGAATGTAATATTTCGTAAGTTCATTGGTTAGATCTCATTGATATCTATCAGTATGCCAAAAATTGTTTAAATATTCCAAGCGGTTAAGTCACTATCACCAATTTTCACAAACGGGTTACGGACGGACAGACAGAATGACAGACTGACAGAATGACACGGTGATTTTAGGGCACCCTTAGAAAAAACCGACTTCAGTCGGTTGCTTTTTCTGCGGGTCGTGCAATGACAGTGTAGATCTTGATCAGACGGCTTCTTCAGAAGCTGTCTGATCAGTATCTACACTGTTTGCAAAGGCAGGGGGTATCTTGGTTCAGCAGGACAAAGGTAAAATTTTTAATACCTTGTACAATTGGCATTTGTGTCAATATAGTTCGAGAACAGTGTAACTGTTTGAAGGGCAGGTACTCTCATGGTGTTCATCAAATACGGCTTGTTGGTCTCCAATACAGACCTGAAAGTAACATATAATATAGTGTTATTAATCAAATAATTTCGTATTGGCCCAGGTACAGGTCCTCAGTCAGCTGTATTGGCCCAGGTACAGGTCCTCAGTCAGCTGTATTGGCCACCATTAAAAACATGATTATTGATTTTTTACCTCAGTATTAATACCGATGACCTCCGAACAATACAGGATAGTCAGTTAATAATCAACTTTATGATTTGACTATCCTGTATTGATGGGAGTTCATCTGTATTAACACCAGGTCAACCAATTTTAACCCTGGGCCAATACAGCAGACCTCGGACTTGTAACTGTGCCAATACAAAACTAGAGCTGTCAGTGAAACTGACTAGGGCCCCCGCAGCGCTATCAGAAATTTGTGGACGGACGGACGGACGGACAGACAGACAGACAGATGGACGGACAGAGTGATTACTATAGGGCACCCACACTTTCAGTGCGGGGCCCTAATTACTTGATTAACCCTTTACCACTCAGGGATTTTGTGAATTTCGCTGATTTTCACAGTGTTGCACCTGACAGCAACTTCAACTAGCCATTGTTTCTTAATGGAGGGTCTGTTTTACACCAATCTCGGTATGAATGTTCATTGGGCAGTAGCCTTTCAAATGCAACCTTTCATGACTTGATCATTGTTGTCATGGTAAAGAGGGGGCATCTCAAAGTTGGCAAAAAGTGTGTTTTCACATGAATTTTTGACCACATTTTAATCTTCATACAGCTGTCAAGGCAACAATTAAGGTGTTTGGCACTGGCCATTTTCACTGTTTGCAGCATGTTTTATCAGCATCAATTTTCAGGCATTTGTGACCCCAGACACCCTCGGATATAAATTTTAGCGGCCGGTTGGGCCATACACCCAAAAATTTTCGGGATGTGAGGGGGGGGGGGGGGGGGGCAATGCCCCCCTTCAATCCCCCCAGAATATTTCTAGTGGGGAGGCGCGCGAAAAAACAGGTCACTTTTTTGCCCAACAAATCCTAAAGCAAACATAACTATCCGGGGGTAGAAATGCCGATTTTAGGTGCTTCTGGGGCTTAAAATGGGGTGGGGGGGGGGGGGTGCAGACACGTAAATACACGTATCTGAGTGGTAAAGGGTTAATAACATAGTATAACTTTAGATACCGAGGCTATTGGTTTGCATCAACTAAAGCTGCTCACATTTTTTCAGCAAAAATTTTAGCATATTTGCCATATTTAATGATCAAAGTTTTAACAATTCGTTAACTAACAACGTCGTTAGTTTTGAACAACTGGCCCCAAATCTGCATTTACACTTCTTCAGAGTGAGTGAGCATTTTGAGTTTTACATCCCACCAACAGCTAAGGTCATATGGAGACGGGACCTGGGTTTAATGACTCATCTAAAAGTCTGGAGAAGCCCAGGATAGATCCTGCAACCCCTGATTTAGAAGGCAAGTAGCGTTACCACTACACCATGAAGGCTTCTACACTTCTTCAGAAGCCATCTGATCAGGATCTTCATTGTTCGAAAATGCAGGGGGTTGTCATGAACAGCAGGATAAGGATTAAGTACTGAGGTTGTTGGTTTGTTTATCCAGAGTTAAATGGCCAAGTTAACACTATTTAGGTCACATAAAGCGAGTCAGTTTACCTAACCAAACTTTCAGACGGAAGTAAGGGCGAGGATTGTGGCCACGTAAAATCGATTTAAGCCCCCCCAGTGGAAATCTTCCACTGACCGTTCCAAGGCGGCTCTTCTGTGGCGATTTATTTATATTGTTGTTTGTTACTTACTGTGTGTATCACTTGTGTCTTTTATTTTGGATGGCCATATGGCCATTTTGTGGGAAAGTAACTGTCCATATGGCCTTCCTTTGTTTAGGTTTCCATTATGGTCTGGTCGCTTAATGTTTGTATTTCTTTCCCTTTGGTGTCTTTTATGGATGGAGTAAGTTAATTGTATCAATTCCTGATCTTTGTTTTACTTCTACTTTTCCTTCACAGGCCTATATATGGGCCCCGTCAAGCGATTTTGGTACTTATCGCCTATGCGAGCAGCGAAGGTTCAGGCGAGCCTGCGCATCCGTGCAGTCTCGCCAGAACCTTCGCTGCTCGCTCATTCAAGCAGTGAATCAAGAGGAACCTTCAGACAGAAAGCCATATCCCTGGCCCCTCTGAATGGCTGGGCATGCACAGTTAAAATTTGTCATGACGGAATGCTCGAAGACACAAATTCGTTTGGCCGGGCTCATATGGTGGTTAACCAGTATAGATACTGTCAGAGGCTGTTTTCAACGCACCAGAGAAGGGGAAGAAATAGAGGAACTTACATGAGTGTTCATGTATTATTGATTTTATTAGAGTTGAGGAAAAGGTATGAAATGCGAGGCTTAGCAGAGCATTTTATCCCTTTTCTTCAACGAGTTTAATAAATTCCAGAATTTATTAAATGAGTTGAGGAAAAGGGATAAAATGCGAGGCTTAGCCGAGCATTTTATCCCTTTTCTTCAACAAGTTTAATAAATTCCATATACATGAGCATGAATGCAAGATTCTATTTATCATATGACATTTAAAACATATATTATTCACAGCTGTTTCACGAAAATGACAATATTCCGTCATTAACAAACGCGACATTGTTAAGGACGTCGTAAATGTAACGTTACAGGGCGTATCTAACTAATTTGCATATTTAATCCACTAGAGGATTATCAAATTTATTATATGGCATTATTATATTCTCAGACGCAACTTCATATGATAAACAAGAATAATTTGCTCATTTTATACAGAAGGCCCAAAACAGGTCACAGGCAAATAGTGCAGGCCCTGATCAGATGTCCCTGAATGTGGTAGTAAATTGTACTGTCAGAGGTTTTCTAAACACTCCAGACAAAGGTAAATAACACGGATATTTTATACAGGAAACCCAAAAATCGGTCCATCATGAAAACATGCCTAAATAATTCTGACCCCCTTAAACCCCACTTTTATATAATAAAACAGGGGTTTGCAGGGGTATACATTATTTTTCTTATTTCTGCTCAAAAACATAGATTGTGGGTACTCATTAGAACCGCCTCACCAAGACGGTTCTAACGAGTATACACAATCTGTGTTTTGAGCTCAAAAACATAGATTGTGGGTACTCATTAGAACCGCCTCACCGAGACGGTTCTAACAAGTATCCACAATCTGTGTTTTGAGCAGAAATAATAAAAATTACAATTTTTCATCTTAAAATTTTCATTGTTTCGGCGATAAAAGTTACAAAGTATTTGTATAGGCATGTTTTCGTAATGACATGCAAACAGTGCAGGCCCTGATCAGATGCCACAGTATGGGATTTCTGATCAGGGCCTACACTGTTTGCAAAATGTTTGGCAATTTTCTCAATGAATCAACCTATCACCTTGAAATTTCCAAATGGATTCCTTCTATTTTAAGGTGGAACATTCCATTCAGTTCAAATTGGGTCAACATGCATGAGATTTGCAACATCAGTAAAAAGTCTGTAAACACCTATAACACCAAAAATGTAATTTTTGCAAGTTTCAGACAAAATTTAGCAAATTTCTGAAACAGTTTCAGACACAGTTTAGCAAAGTTCTGAAACACTTGTTGAGAAACAATAAATGGAATCTGCCAAAAGTCTGAAAAGACTCATGCTGCATAAAAGAATCATATGTACTTTTCAGACATTTTTCTTTTTTTTTTCATTAATTTTTTCAGCAAAACACCACTACAACACAACCTCATTATAACATGGTTCGTTATAACATGGTTTTGGATATAACACAGTTTCAAGAGGGATCCCTAAATGTATAAATGGTCATTTTTCTATATAATCTATACATTTTTGTTTGGATATAAAATGGTTGTTTAACTAACATGATTTCTGCTTTGTACCCCATTAGTAGTTATAAAGAGGTTGTGGTGTATATTAAGGGGAAGGATACACCTTCAGGGGAGGCAACTCCTGTAAAATTATTTTTGTCTCCCATGTCAACAGAGTAAACTCTTAAAGGAAAGAATTTGCTCCTGAGGAGCAAATTCTTTTCTTTAAGAGTGGACTCCTTTTTCAGTGGGACAGGGCTTATTATAGAAAAGCGAACAGGAAGTCCTGAAAGTAGCCCCCCTTTGAAAAATGGCAGAAAAAATCTGCCAGGTGTTCCCATTCCCCTTAAGTACTGTTCCTGCAAGAAAAGTTGAGGTTTGGACCACTTTCAAGCTAGATAAGATAACAATGCTTTGACCATTTGGGCCATGGCGGACCTACACAAATGCTAGTAGTTCATGTTTGTTACTGAGCTGACCCTTCAGATCAGATATACTATGTCCATCCTGGTGTTTGTCAGTGTCCTTTAGTTGTAAAAGCTCTGGCTGGAATGCAAACACACTGGTGGGATGAAGCAGGATAAATGGCTTGCTCTGAAAATAAAGATATATCATATTTAACATATTTTTGCTTGTGTCCCTGTCAACACAGATCTGCAATGTCAAGCCAAAGGACACTGTCATTCTCAGGTCCATTGAGCTACCTGCACGGCTTGGCATTGAGGACCTGGACCTCATCCTGAAAGAGAGAAGGCTCCACTGGTATGGACATGTGGAATGCTCCAACAGTGCAGTGACATACAGGTTGATGGAAGGCGTGGGCCTGGGAGGCCCAAGATGACCTGGAAGCAGCTGACAGAGAGAGATTGCAGAGTGGAACTCTCTGCCATCGACCCTCATGATAGTAAAACCTGGAGATCTGGTGTGAGATCTGCCATGCGTGCAGCAAGCCAGCTACCTGGAAGGGGGCCATTTATGTGGATGTTGCCCCTGTACCTGCATGTTAATCAAAACTCTGATGATGATGATGATGATGAACACTACTGAGGTCATTTTTTAAACATTGCTTCCAATTTTGTGGGACTTTAACCCAATACTGAGATGAAATGACAACTCCAGTCCTACTGCCCAAGGAAACTGCCAGGATTTATAAGCACAGACTGTCTGACTAGCACCACTTTGCTTGGGCAGGCTTAGACCTTCTATTAAAGCAGTTTACCAGTACTCATATTCTGTTGGTTTCAGCTCTGCCAAGAAGCACTTTGCAGCCTAGACTATTTCTCCAAGCCCCAACGGGTGGGGGCTTTACCATATGTATTCGAACAGACTGGTCTGAGCAAACTGTGTAGATCCAGATGAGATGCTGCAAAGGATGGCGTCACATCAGTCTACACTGTTTGCACTCATCACAATATTTTTAGACACAACATCTGGTAGAAACTTGAACTTATTCAAATGCTTATACAAGTATGTTCTGGAGCTGAAGTGTCCAAATACTTAGGGTAAATACGGTATGAGCCAAATCATGACAAAAGCTGTTTTTGCTCTCTGAGAATAACAAAGTGAGATCACATTACAATTACACATCAGTGAGGCATAGCGCCTTTTTTTCATGTCTCAAAAACAAACGTTTTTCTGATAAAAATGTGTGATACATATAGTTTTCTTATTTTAACTCCCAACATAGGTTGAGGAAATAAGACAAGAGGGCCAAGAGGGCCCTGGTTCGCTCACCTGATCCAAAGCATAACAAGTGGGCCCCGGGCAGGGTCAATTTTGGCCCCAAGGCTAAAATTTGAACAATCTTGGTAGAGATCCACAAGATGAAGCTTCATATCGAATATGAAAGACCTGGGCTTTGTGGTTTCAGAGAAGATGATTTTAAAGGTTTATCCTGCATAAAGAAGTCTATGTAAAACAAGATTTTCCCTATATAAGTCTATGTTAAACCAAAGGGTCCCTGAGCGGGGGCATTTTTGGCCCCAGGGCTATAATTTGAACAATCTTGGTAGAGGTCCACTAGCTGAAGCTTCATAACAAATATCAAAGACCTAAGCCTTGTGTTTCAGAGAAGATGATTTTTAAAGATTTTCCCTATATAAGTCTATGTAAAACCAAAGGGCCACATGGCGGGGGCATTTTTGGTCTCAGGGCTATAATTTGAAAATCTTTATAGAGGTCCACTAGCTGAAGCTTCATAACAAATATCGAAGACCTAAGCCTTGAAGTTTCAGAGAAAAAGATTTTTCAAGATTTTCCCTATATAAGTCTATGTAAAACCAAAGGGCCCCAGAGCGGGGGCATTTTTGGCCCCAGGGCTATAATTTGAACAATCTTGGTAGAGGTCCACAAGATGAAGCTTCATACCAAATATCAAAGACCTGGGCCTTGCAGTTTCAGAGAAGAAGATTTTTCAAGATTTTCCCTACATAAGCCTATGTGAGACAAAAGGGCCCTGGTGCGGGGGCATTTTTGGCCCCAGCACTATAATTTGAACAATCTTGGTAGGGGTCCACTAGATGAAGCTTCATACCAAATATCAAAGACCTGGGCCTTGCGGTTTCAGAGAAGAAGATTTTTTAAGTTTTCGGTGAAAAAAATCTATTTTTGGCTACTGTGACCTATATGTGCAACGGACCGGAACCATTTGAACAACTTTGAAAGGGGACCACCTAAGGATCATTCCTGTGAAGTTTGGTCAAAATCCGATCAGCGGTTTAGGAGGAGATGTCGTTTGAAGAAAAGTTTACGGACGCACGCACGCACGCACGCACGACGGACGACGGACAAAAAGTGATCCCAAAAGCTCACCTTGTCACTACGTGACAGGTGAGCTAAAAATAATGTATACCCCCATAAACCCTAACTTTCTCTATATAAAGTTTGGTTTAGAGGGGTATTCATCACATAGACTTTTTAACGTGATGAGTCTGCAGATTGACTATTTCATGGGGTAGGTGGTAAAAAAAGTAAAACAAACAATGTTATATAGCAAAATGTATCTTGGATTTCTCGGTCCGCACCAACATAGGCCAATATATCCATGTTGAATGAAAAACTAAAATTCATACACAAGTTGTTTCAACCGTCTCTATTTATCGTTGCAATAAATACCATTCTAATGCACTTACGTATGTAACGCGACGTCTGTTTGGATAATGTCATAAAGGGGGGGGGGGGGGGCCCATAAGGCCCTTTTCCTGCCCTGGAACAAAAGTCTTCATTTTTTCCTGATATATTGCCAATAGTATCCCATTCATTAAAATAGTATTGGTTTTGTAACGTAAGCCCTAGTTATTGAGAAACATGATAATGAAAGTGGGTGGGGTAATTCAGCATTAATCTGAGGTATCATGTTTTACGCACTGTTTCTTTTTTAAAATATATCACACCCACTCATTATTTCCACTGTTTGTTAGACAAATGTATTGGGTAAATTCCTACTTAAATTTTATTCCTCTTAAGTTAAATACTACATCTGCAGCAACTATTTTATGAACATCGTCAATTTTTGTTAATTTTGCATCTTCAAATTCAATAAATCCTAGCCTATCTCCGAAACTAAAAGGCAAAGTATTTTCAAACTTCCTTGAATTAAACATTGGAAAAGTACAAAGTGTTGATTAGGTTTTGGTGACCTTGACCTAATACTCAAGGTCACTTGGGCTGGTCAAATATCAAAATTAGGGGTGACCATTTTGGCCATTTTTTTGTTCCTGAACAAAAAGCTTCAAATTCTCCTAAAACATTGCCTATAGAATTCCTTGTACTAAGACAGTTTAGGTTTTGTAAAGTAAGCCCTAGTTATGGCGTTAAATGATCATGAAACTGGGTGGGGTATTCGATACGATGCTGAAGTATTGTGTTTTATGCACCACATCTCTTTTAAAATACATGTATAGCAAACGGAGCCATAACTTCCTCTGTCTGTTTGTTTGCCTTAGGTAACACCCTACCTAGTTTTCTTCCTCTAAAGTAAAGCATGCAATCTGCAGCAACTCTTTTATAAAAACCTTCTATTTCTGAGAATGTTGCATCTTGGAATTCAATAAATCATATTTTTTCTTTTGAACTACACAAGGGATTCTTTTGAAATTAATCTGAATATATTATAAGATTTTGAGAATATTAAGGGCTGACTAGGTTTGTGTGACCATGACCTTATCTTGAAGGTCACATGGTCTGTGAGATTTTCAAAATCGAAAAGAATGATTGTCTTTATTTGGGAATTATTAAATTAAAATCCTGTGACATTTCATTGACTTTCCCAGATATCTATATCATTAGAACTTGCCCTTGAGCTTAGATTTTGGTGACCTTGACCTCATTTTCAAGGTCAGGACTGGCTTGATATCTATAATTGCACTCATATTACCCTTTAGTCGAGCTGTCACTTAAATTATGCAGCATTACACCAGACTTGGCTGGATGTAGCATCTGGACATGTCTCTGAGTTGGTTAGATGTTCAGTGAACTTGGCCTTATTTTCAAGGGTCTTGTTTTCAAGGTCACCACAGAACAAAATAGGTCAAAATTTTTAAGTTTCGAGTATAGTTTCTTTGGAACTCCGGACTTGATTCTTAGAAACTGGCTTAGATGAAATATTGAGCCATGATTTCAAATTGATTAACATTAACCTCATTTCAAGATCATCAAAGGTCAAAGTAGATTGAAGTTTAGTAAGCTTAAGCTTGTTTGCACAGTTTGTGGGATCAATTGAGTGGAATGGATGCTAGTTTATCTGGCATAGTCAGGACAGAACAAGGGGCTGAGTAAGTAATGGTAAACAAACAATATTAGGCTTTGATGACCTTGTTTTCAAGGTCACAATACAATAAACAATGTCCAATTTCAGTCTGACCTTAAAATAAGGTCAAGATCACCAAAACCTAATCAACTGTGTGCACTCACAATAATATCTGCATACATGTACACATTTCAAAAGAATTCAGATTTGAGAGATAAACAAAGATACTGCAAATTCCAAAACTTAAAACTAGAGCTGTCAGAGGATCTGACTATAGCCCCGCTATAGCGCTATCAGAGGAGTAAGACACATTGACTCTAAAAGCTTTTAACCTATCAGGGGAGCTTTCTTAGTTCCAGAGAAAACTTTAATATTTTTTTTTTTCTTTGCTGGGGAGATAACCCCAAGAGTAATGTTGTTGGCCATTATTTACTTACATCCACCTAATGTTCATGTTTATACAAAGTTTCAGCTTTCTAGCTTTCTTAGTACCTGAGAAAACTGTATCGAAAATATTTTTCATGGTTTGATGGTTAGAAAAGTGAAATGATTTTTTTACTTGCAGAAAATATCCTATCAGGGGAGATAACTCCAAGAGTTATGGGCCTTTGGCCATTATTTTGGTAAGGGCCATACATCCACCCACTTTTCATGTTCATACAAAGTTTCAGTATTCTAGCTTTCTTAGTTCCTGAGAAAACTGTCACCAAACCTTTTCATTTATTAAAAAAAACTATACTATCAGGGGAGATAACTCCAAAAGTAATGGGCCCTCGGCCATTATTTTGGTTAGCTCCCTATATCCACCCATTGTCCACATTTATGCAAAGTTTGAGGTTTCTAGCTTCTTTAGTTCCTGAGAAAACTGTGACCAAACATTTTCATTTAAAAAAAAACCTATATTTTCATTTATTTAAAAAACCTATCAGGAGAGATAACTCCAACAGTTATGGGCCCTTGGCCATTATTTTGGTAAGCTCCCTATATCCACCCATTGTCCACATTTATGCAAAGTTTGAGCTTTCTAGCTTCTTTCGTTCCTGAGAAAACTGTGACCAAACATTTTCATTTAAAAAAACCTATCAGGGGAGATAACTCCAAGAGTTATGGGCCCTTGGTCATAATTTCGGTAAGGTCCGTGGAGGCACCCATTGTCCACGTGTATACAAAGTTTTAGTTTTCTAGCTCTCTTAGTTTCGGGGAAAACTGTGACGAAAAAATAACGGAATAACGGAATTACGGAATTACAGAATTACGGAATTACAGAATTACGGAATGACAGGGCAAATCCAATATAGCCCCACTTTTCAAGCGGGGCAGGGGAGATAACTCCAAGAGTTATGGGCCTTTGGCCATTATTTTGGTAAGGGCCATACATCCACCCACTTTTCATGTTCATACAAAGTTTCAGTATTCTAGCTTTCTTAGTTCCTGAGAAAACTGTCACCAAACCTTTTCATTTATTAAAAAAAACTATACTATCAGGGGAGATAACTCCAAAAGTAATGGGCCCTCGGCCATTATTTTGGTTAGCTCCCTATATCCACCCATTGTCCACATTTATGCAAAGTTTGAGGTTTCTAGCTTCTTTAGTTCCTGAGAAAACTGTGACCAAACATTTTCATTTAAAAAAAACCTATATTTTCATTTATTTAAAAAACCTATCAGGAGAGATAACTCCAACAGTTATGGGCCCTTGGCCATTATTTTGGTAAGCTCCCTATATCCACCCATTGTCCACATTTATGCAAAGTTTGAGCTTTCTAGCTTCTTTCGTTCCTGAGAAAACTGTGACCAAACATTTTCATTTAAAAAAACCTATCAGGGGAGATAACTCCAAGAGTTATGGGCCCTTGGTCATAATTTCGGTAAGGTCCGTGGAGGCACCCATTGTCCACGTGTATACAAAGTTTTAGTTTTCTAGCTCTCTTAGTTTCGGGGAAAACTGTGACGAAAAAATAACGGAATAACGGAATTACGGAATTACAGAATTACAGAATTACGGAATTACAGAATTACGGAATGACAGGGCAAATCCAATATAGCCCCACTTTTCAAGCGGGGCTATCCAATATAGCCCCACTTTTCAAGCGGGGCTATAATAAGCAAAATGCACACTGTCATGTAATAAAGCTGCAGTCCTTATATTTTCCTCAAAATGGAAAAATAATAAATCAGGACTATGCGCTTGAGTAAATGAAGATCTGTTGTGGCAGGGACGGTGATGGGTGGGGTCGGCAGAATATAACCTTATTGGTCCTGTCTGATAATTTCAAAGACCATGTAACCAAGGCCACCATAACCTAGGAAACATTTTGTTTTCTCCAAATACTGTCTTCAGATTTATTTCAATTGAATCTTTCATTTAATTCCAGAAAAAAAATATGTTTTATTGAATTCCAAGATGCAAAATTCTCAGAAATAAAAGGTTTTCATAAAAGAGTTGCTGCAGATGGCATACTTAACTTTAGAGGAAGAAAATTAGGTAGGATGTTACCTAAGGTAAACAAACAAACAGAGGAAGATATGACTGCATTTACTATATTTTGAAAGAGATGTGGTGCATAAAACACAATACCTCAGCATCGTATCACATTACCCCACCAAGTTTCATGATCATTTAACGCCATAACTAGGGCTTACTTTACAAAACCTAAACTGTCTTAGTTAAAGGAATTCTATAGGCAATGTATTAGGAGAATTTGAAACTTTTTGTTCAGAAACAGAAAAATGGCCAAAATGGTCACCCCTAATTTTGATATTTGACCAGCCCAAGTGACCTTGAGTATTAGGTCAAGGTCACCAAAACCTAATCAACACTTTGTACTCTTCCAATGTTAAATTCAAGGAAGTTTGAAAATACTTTGCCATTTAGTTTCGGAGATAGGCTAGGATTTATTGAATTTGAAGATGCAAAATTAACAAAAATTGACGATGTTCATAAAATAGTTGCTTCAGATGTAGTATTTTACTTTAGAGAAATAAAATTTAAGTAAGAATTTACGCAATACATTTATCTAACAAACAGTGGAAATAATGAGTGGGTGTGATATATTTTAAAAAAGAAACAGTGCGTAAAACATGAGACCTCAGATTAATGCTGAATTACCCCACCCACTTTCATTATCATGTTTCTCAATAATTAGGGCTTACGTTACAAAACCAATACTATTTTAGTAAATGGGAGACTATAGGCAATATATCAGGAGAAAATGAAGACTTTTGTTCCAGGGCAGGAAAAGGGCCTTATGGGAACCCCCCCTTTGCGATGGTATATTCAACGATATACTGTTGGACATCTGACGTCATTACGTAATGTCGCTTTTCATTGGCTGACATTTGGTTTTAAGCAGCTCACACAACCTGCTGTTTTGTGCAAAATAGTACAATTTTTAACAAAACAACAGAATAAGTGCATTAGAATGGGGATAACTGTATTGAAAATTGGTTGTTCATTCTGTATTTCCCTCATTACCTTTGTATTGAAAATTGTCATTTGGGGAGGTTTTACGGTCGCGAATTCCGTTTTACTGCTCCCCTGATGTGTCGCCGAAAAACGAAATTTCCGACCATAAAACCATCGATTTACCTACCCAAATGACAATTTTGAATACAGTTATCCCCTAACTCATACAATTAATGATTCAAAACTAGACCTATAAACAAACTGACTAACCTTGGTATGAAATGCTTGTTCTGAAAATGATTTGTATGAGTTACACTCATCAGCTATGGCAACCTGCGGGTAGAGCCCACTACACAGTATTATCTTGAGGAGGTTTATATCTCTCAAGGTGAAGTTCCGACTTTTATTCGCAGTTTCCTGAAATAGAGCATGATTTTTGTAACATTCAGCTAACAAATTTGTTGGCATTTTAAAATTTATGAGCAGGATAAATTTCATGCTCAAGTGAGTTGAGCACGAAAAAAGTTTTATAACCTCGGGCCCAGGAATTGAACCAAAACCTCCAAAATCCCGAAGCAGATGCTCTATAACTGAGCTATCGGGGCTGGTAATAGTATATTGATAGTATTCTACCAAATACAATTATTTAATGTCAAATGCCATATGTGAGTATACTGTTTCATCCATTTTATACAGGTAGCCCCAAAAGGGGACATAAGCAAACAGTGCAGGTCCAGATCACACATCTAATCAGGACCAGAAGGTTGGAACAGTTAAACCCATTACGAAAATACGCCTTTACTAATACATAGTAAATTTTACCCCCGAAAAAAAAAAAAATTTCAGATGAAAAATTATGATATTTTTCTTATTTCTGCTCAAAATATAGATTGTGGGCACTCGTTAGAACCGACTCAATGAGGCAGTTCTAACGAGTACCCACAATCTATATTTTCAATGAGGCGGTTCTAACGAGTACTCACAATCTATATTTTAGAGCAGAAATAAGAAAAAGACATGTCGCCGGACAGGATAGCTCATCGGAAGTCACACTTTGACTCAGTTGCGCAAAGGCAAATTTTCAGACCCATAACAGAAACAAAGTCACAAAGAAAGAATCCAGTGCTATATCAATATAGTTATATCAAAATCTATCAATAAATGTAGCCTCTAAAGCAAAGACAAAGTTTTTCTAAAAATAGCTACAGTGACCTTGACCTTGACCTGAGGACCCTGAAAGTCAAACTCCCTTGAGATATTATCATACCCAACAGTTGTTTGAAGTTATAGAGTGATGAAAAAGTATTTCTGAAAATAGCCACACTGTCCTTAACCTTGAGGTCATGACTTTGAAAGTCGAACTCGCTCGAGATATTATCATTAGCAACATTTGTGTAAAGGTATGGCAAAATTCATCAACAAATGTAGCCCATACAGCAATGACAAAGTTATTCTGAAAATAGCCAGTGACCATGACCTCTACCTCAGGACCTTGAAAGACAAACCTGCTCCAGATACTAACATACCCAACATTTGTGTGAAGTTATATTAAAATCTATCAATAACTATAGGTGCTAGAGTGGTGAAAAAGTTTTTCTAAAAATAGCCACAGTGACCTTGACCTTGAGGTAATGACCTTGAAAGTTGAACTCGCCTGAGATATCATATGCAACATTTGTGTGAATTTATATAAAATTCGTCAATAAATGTAGGCCCTGGAGCAATGAGTTTTTCTAAAAATATCCATAGTGACCTTGACCTTGAGGTCATGACTTTGAAAGTCAAACTTACTGGAGATATTATCATAAGCAACATTTGTGTGAAGTTATATTAAAATCAGTCAATAAATGTAGGGATAACAAAGTTTTTCTTAAGATAGCAACAGTGACCTTGACCTTGGGGTCATGACCTTGAAAGTTGAACTCACTCGAGAAATTTAAAGCAGTATCTATCACCATTCCAAGTCTCAAGTAAATTCGTCTGAAGGCAACCAAGTAATGATCTTAAATCTTCAGTGCAAAAACATAAAAGTCCTTAGTCTGTGACTTTGACCCGAAGGTCACGGTCATGTATGATGATGCTGCTGATAAAAACTTTTGACAAGAACCTATCACCAGCCCAAGTATGAACTAAATCTATCAAAAGGTAAATAAGTGATGAGCTCCTAAAAACTATAACACAAAATCTTTAACATAAGAATTCTAAGTCAGTGACATTTACCCCAAGGTTATGGTCATGTGCTCAAAATTTGAGACAAGTATCTATAACCATACCGGTCATGTATGATGATGCTGCTGATAAAAACTTTTGACAAGAACCTATCACCAGCCCAAGTATGAACTAAATCCATCCAAAGATAAAGAAGTAATGAGCTCCTAAAAACTTTAACACAAAAACTTTAACATGAAAATTCTAAGTCTGTGTGTGTGTGTGTGTGTGTGTGTGTGTGTGTGTGTGTGTGTGTGTGTGTGTGTGTGTGTGTGTATGTGTGTGTGTGTGAATTCGGGTTTAACGTCGCTTTCAACAATTTTTCAGTCATATCACGACGGTGTCTGGTTGCGACAGGGAGCTCAATGCTCACGTTTATAGTGCTGCCTCACTGAAGTATCATGTCCCAGACGCATTACATGATACCACACCCAGTCACATTATCCTGACACTGGATCGACCAGTCCTAGCTCTACCCCGTATATCTGAGTGCCAAGCGAGGAGCAGCTAGTACCATTTTTAACGACTTTGGTATGACGCGGCCCGGGATCGAACCCAAGACCTCCCGTTCCCCGGAGCGGACACTCTACCAACTGAGCTATCGGGGCCGGTCTAAGTCTGTGACCTTGATTTGTTTGTACTGGAGTTTTACGGCCCAGTCAACACTATTAAGGTCATTTTTGAGCCGGTCAGTTTACCTATTAACACTTTCCTGGGCAGGCTTATACGCAAGCGGTTAACCAGTACAGTGCACATTCTTTCGCCAGAAACTGACAACTGCCCTTCTTGAATCAGCGGAAGGGAGAGAATGACCGTAGAAAAGATTTCATGATCAATCTCCACGAAAGAATGTTGCGGACCCAGGTCGGTCCAAGACAAAAAGTTTTACACTCCACAGTTTTCAGTTCTTTGTTGTTCAAAAAAAAAATCATATTTGCCGAAAAAAAATAGGAATAGCTTCTGCATTTCAAGTAAACATTATTTTTCTTATTTCTGCTCAAAAACATAGATTGTGGGTACTCGTTAGAACCGCCTCATCCAGGCGGTTCTTACGAGTTCCCACAATCTATGTTTTAAACAGAAATATGAAATATATCAGATTTTTTCCCCTAAAGTTTTCATTTTTTTGGTGGTAAAATTGTCTATATTTTTGAATAGCATGTTTTCACATACACCTACCTGAAGTTGCTGCAGATTATGACTCAATCGAAATTCCAGATCCTTTATGTCAGAGCCTGTATCATCATCTTCTCCATCACTGATTGTAAAATCCTGAAAATCAGAAACAGTCAACTCCATCTTAATTGCCCTTTAACTCATTCTGTACCGGAAACCCCAAAATGGGTACCCTGGCAAACAGTGTAGGCCCAGATCAGATGCCGCAGAATGCGGCATCTGCTCAGGTCCTACACTGTTTGCAAAAAGTTCGGCTATTTTACAAATAAATCTCAATGACAACACAACCTGACACCCCTAAATTTTGAAATGGTCTCCTGCCATATTTAAGGAGGAAGATTCCATTTGGTACAAAAAGGGTTAAACAATTTTATATGAGAACCCCCCCCCCCCCCACCCCAAAAAAAAAGTGCAGGCGAGCCAGTCAGTTCACCTAACCATATTTTTCTGTGGCAGGGTTATTATATATATAAGCGGTTTACCAGTACAGTGCAAATTACGACAACACACCCATGCGACATAGCTCATTTTTTCACATCTCCCAAATGGCTTCTTTTCTGATGAAAATCTGTGATATTTTTCTTATTTTACTGCAAACATAGGGTGTGGGTGCACGTTAGAACCGCCTCATGTGGTCCTAACAAGTACCCACAAACCATGACTTTTAGCAGAAATAAGAAAAATAATGTATAACCCCGTAAACCCCACTTTTCTCTGTACAAAGTAGGGTTTAGAGTGTTGTTCATTTCACGGATTTGTTCAGATGATGACATGCTTTAGCGGAATCTAACAACTGCCCTTCTTGAATCAGAAGAAGGAAGGGAATGTGGAATGATCATAGAAAAGATTTCATGATCAATCTCCATGAATAAATGTTGCATTTTTTATTATACTAGGGACAAAAAATAAGGGAACCCCAAAATTCAAATAGAAAGAAGCAAAACTTCAATGTCACAGCAAAGGTTTATATGCAAAAGGGTGTCGTCCATGCACCACGAGCATTGATGCATGCATGACACCTTCCGGGCATGCTAGTGTTAATGCGACAGATTATCTCTCTTGGTATCTGTCGCCATTCTTCTTGCAATGCTCGGCCAAGCTGTTGCAGATTGTTACAACGCGGCGACCCAAGACATCCCAAATGTGCTCAATCGGCGACATATTGGGGTCAATAGGGGTCAACCCTTAAAGGAAAGAAATTTGCTCCTGAGGAGCAAATTCTTTCATTTAAGAGTAGACCCCTTTTTCAGTGAAACAGGGCTTATAGAAAAGTGAACAGGAAGTCCCGAAAGTTGTCTCCCTTTGGAAAATGGCGGGAAAATCTGCCAGGTGTCCCGGTTTCCCTTAAAGTAACCAGCAGACAACAAAGCAGACAACAATTGTTGTGACTGGAATCTTAAAGTTTAACCTCTTCTTCAGGTTTGAGGATTTTCCTCTTCTTTGACTCTTTTCTTTGTTCTCTTCTCAGCTCTCCCAACCTCTTCCTCTCTCCATGCTTCTTCCTCCTCTCATCACTGGTGAGATACTGGTCCGAATCTTCAACTTTCTCCAACAACCCATAATCCTGTCAAGTTGAAACTGAGTTGTTAACCTTTATAACTCTCTGGGCTATTTCAACAAACAACAAATTGGTGCTTTTTGTCACTTTTATCAGTTACCCCCTATATATATTGCATTGTAACACATTGACCTGATAAAGATATGCTATCTCAGGACAAGTGAGCTTTTTATCACGTCAACATGATAGTTCACTTATGAATGAACTGGAGTACCGGAAAAAATGGCAAAATTGGAAGAAATACTTGAAAAAAAAATATCATAGGAAAAATTACGGTCAGCTTGTACTAACAAGAGGACCATGATGGTCCTAATTCGCTCACCTGAGTTAAGATATGTACATGTGTGTCCCAGGGTGGGGCAATTTTTGGCCCCAACTCTATGATTTGAAAAATCTTGGTAGACCCCGGCGCTGGGGTATATTTAGCCCCAGGGCTATAATTTGAACAATCTTAGTAGAGGTTCACTAGGTGAAGCTTCATACCACATATCAAACACCTGGGCCTTCTGATACCAAACAAGACAATTTTTTAAGGTTTTCCCCATATAAGCCTATGTAAAACCAGTGGGCCCTGTGGCAGGGGCATTTTTGGCCCCACGGTTACAATTTGAATGATCTTGGTAGAGGTCCACTAGATGAAGCTTCATACCAAATATCAAAGATCTGGGCCCTACTGTTTCAGAGAAGATTTTTAAAGGATTTCCCTGTACAAGCCCATGTAAAACTGGTGGGCCCCAGTGTGGGGCCATTTCTGGACCCAGGGCTATAATTTGAACAATCTTGGTAGAGGTTCACTAGATGAAGCTTCATACCAAATAATAAAGACCTGGACCCAGCAGTTTCAGAGAAGATGATGTTTAAAGGATTTTCCCTATGTAAGTCTATGTAAAACCGCTTGGTTTCTAAGCACCCCCATTTTGGTCGCAGGGCTATAATTTGAACAATCGTCATAGAGGTCCCCTAGATGAAGCTTCATACCAAATATCAAAGACCTGGGTCCTACGGTTTCAGAGAAGAAGATTTTATAAAGGATTTCCCTAGGCAAGCACTTATGTGTAAAAGTGGTGGGCCCCAGTGCAAGGGCATTATTGGCCCCAGGGCTATAATTTGAACAATCTTAGTAGAGGTACCCTAGATGAAGCTTCATACCAAATATCAAAGATCTGGGCTCAGTGGTTTCAGAGAAGAAAATTTTAACAAGCGGTAAGGAGGAGATGTCGTTTGAAGAGTTTTCTAGTTTTAGCTCTGGCGCTCTTGTTCGCCGCGTTGAATGATTTTAGCTATTTTGGTAGGGAGTCACCTAACTAACATTCCTGTGAAGTTTGAATCAAATTGGCCAAAGGGTTGAGGAGGAGTTCACGTTTTGACGTATATTTACAAAGTTTTTTTCTGTTTTTAGCTATGGCGGCCATTTTGCTCATCAGAGCGAAAAACATTTTAGCTATTTTGGTAGTGGGTTATCTAAGCATCATTCCTATGAAGTTTGAATGAAATTGGTCCAAGGGTAAAGGAGGAGTAGTCATTGGAGGAATTTTTCTATATTTAGCTCTGGGGGCCATCTTGTTAGTCAGAGCAGAATGATTTTAGCTATTTCTTTAGGGAGTCACCTACATAACATTCCTGTGAAGTTTGAATCAAATTGGCCAAAGGGTTAAGGAGGAGTTCGTGTTTGAAGCAAATTTACGATGTTTTTCTATTTTTAGGAATGGCGGCCATTTTGCTCATCAGAGCAGAACCTTTTCAGCTATTTTGGTTGATGGTCACCTAAGCAACATTCCTATGAAGTTTGAATAAAATTGGCCCAAGGTTACAGGAGGAGTTGTCGTTTAAAGTTTTTTCTATTTTTAGCTCTGGCGGCCATCTTGTTTGTTAGAGTATAATGATTTTAGCTATTTTGGTAGGGAGTCATTTGGGCAACATTCCTGTGAAGTTTGAATCAAATTGGCCCAAGGGTTAAAGAAGAGTTTGTGTTTGAAGCAAAGGGGGGGGTGCCTATTTGGGGCTTTTTTGGACCCCTACCAAATCTTTTTATTTTTGGCAGATGAATAGCCCATCATAAATGCTTTATTATGGTATACCTCTTTTCGCGCACAATTATCCGTTTTTTCGAGCTACAGGCCTTTAAAAGTGGGTGGGGTAACTTAGCATGTCACTATAGTCTATTTTTAAAGTTATTTTTGGTTATTATTTGTGTGTTATTTTACCAATTTTTCTCCTTATGCAGACAGAGGGATGTCTGAAATGATATTTAGGCACATTTTTCAAAACAATATTGCAAGTTTTGAAGATTAAATGTATTTACCAAACTTTAAGATACATTTGCTTATTTTTACCCTTAATCATTAAATATTTTAAAATGTTTGGTAATATAGGGGACAAACAATGGTGATTCTTGGTGAATACTAGTATTTTTATCAGCACAATTAAAAGCAGTGTAGAACCGGTGGATTTAGGCTACATTTTATGGTTCAGTGAGCTCAGAATTGACAATAGGTGGGGTAATTCAGACGATGAGTACAGTTACTTTCCCACCAACTTACAAATACCTCATAGTGATGATGTGTATTAAATGCCAGCAAGATTATTCATTCGCTGATCTAGGTACCATATTCTATACCGCCTTTAGGTATTGTTTTGTAACCTCAGATTTACCTTTACACCTGACAATCTATCTTTATAACCCTACCTTGGGTATTGTTTTGTAACATTAGATGTACTTTTACACCTGTCAATCTATCTTTATAACCCTACCTTTGGTATTGTTTTGTAACATCAGATGTACCTTTACACTTGCAATCTATCTTTATAACCCTACCTTGGGTATTGTTTTGTAACATCAGATGTACTTTTACACCTGACAATCTATCTTTATAAGCCTATCTAAGGTACTTTTTGTAACATCAGATGTACCTTTACACCTGACAATTTATCTTTATAAGCCTATCTAAGGTACTGTTTTGTAACATCAGATGTACTTTTACACCTGACAATCTATCTTTATAAGCCTATCTAAGGTACTGTTTTGTAACATCAGATGCACCGTTACACCTGACAATCCAATATATAACCCTGCCTTGGGTATTGCTTTGTAACATCAGATGTACCTTTACACCTGACAATCTATCTTTATACCTTACCTTGGGTATTGTTTTGTAACATCAGATGTACCTTTACACCTGACAATCTATCTATATAACCCTACCTTGGGTATTGCTTTCCAACATCAAATGTACCTTTACACCTGACAATCTATCTCTATTAGCCTATCTAAGGTACTGTTTTGTAACATCAGATGCACCGTTACACCTGACAATCCAATATATAACCCTACCTTGGGTATTGTTTTGTAACATCAGATGTACCTTTACACCTGACAATCTATCTTTATAACCCTACCTTGGGTATTGCTTTGTAACATCAGATGTACCTTTACACCTGACAATCTATCTTTATACCCTACCTTGGGTATTGTTTTGTAACATCAGATGTACCTTTACACCTGACAATCTATCTTTATAACCCTACCTTGGGTATTGTTTTGTAACATCAGATGTACTTTTACACCTGACAATCTATCTTTATAAGCCAATCTAAGGTACTGTTTTGTAACATCAGATGTACCTTTACACCTGACAATATCTTTATAAGCCTATCTAAGGTACTGTTTTGTACCATCAGATGTACTTTTACACCTGACAATCTATCTTTATAAGCCTATCTAAGGTACTGTTTTGTAACATCAGATGCACCGTTACACCTGACAATCCAATATATAACCCTACCTTGGGTATTGCTTTGTAACATCAGATGTACCTTTACACCTGACAATCTATCTTTATACCCTACCTTGGGTATTGTTTTGTAACATCAGATGTACCTTTACACCTGACAATCTATCTATATAACCCTACCTTGGGTATTGCTTTCTAACATCAAATGTACCTTTACACCTGACAATCTATCTCTATAAGCCTATCTAAGGTACTGTTTTGTAACATCAGATTCACCGTTACATCTGCCTATCCAATATATAACCCTACCTTGGGTATTGCTTTGCAACACCAGATGTACCTTTACACCTGACAATCTATCTTTATACCCTACCTTGGGTATTGTTTTGTAACATCAGATGTACCTTTACACTTGACAATCTATCTTTATAACCCTACCTTGGGTATTGTTTTGTAACATCAGATGTACCTTTACACCTGGCAATCTATCTTTATAACCCTACCTTGGGTATTGTTTTGTAACATCAGATGTACCTTTACACCTGACAATCTATCTTTATACCCTACCTTGGGTATTGTTTTGTAACATCAGATGTACCTTTAGACCTGACAATCTATCTATATAACCCTACCTTGGGTATTGCTTTCTAACATCAAATGTACCTTTACACCTGACAATCTATCTCTATAAGCCTATCTAAGGTACTGTTTTGTAACATCAGATGCACCGTTACATCTGCCTATCCAATATATAACCCTACCTTTGGTATTGCTTTGCAACATCAGATGTACCTTTACACCTGACAATCTATCTTTATAACCCTACCTTGGGTATTGTTTTGTAACATCAGATGTACCTTTACATTGACAATCTATCTTTATAACCCTACCTTGGGTATTGTTTTGTGATGTACCTTTACACCTGACAATCTATCTATATAACCCTACCTTAGGTATTGCTTTCTAACATCAAATGTACCTTTACACCTGACAATCCATCTCTATTAGCCTATCTAAGGTAGTGTTTTGTAACATCAGATGTACCTTTACACATGACAATCTATCTTTATAACCCTACCTTGGGTATTGCTTTCCAACATCAGATGTACCTTAACACTTGACAATCTATCTTTATAAGCCTATCTAAGGTACTGTTTTGTAACCTCAAATGTACCTTTACCCACGATAATGTATCTTTGTTACCCTACCTTGGGTATTGCTTTGTAACCTCAGATTTACTTTTACACCTGACAATCTATCTTTATATCCCTATCTTGGGTACTGTTTTGTAACCTCAGTTTTGAAGACTAGGATGCATTTTTCAATCGTTTACTAAAATAAACCTCTTCATTATCCTTCTGTTAGGCAGCACTGGCAGCCTGAAGTGTATCTCCATACCCTTTACTTATATTTATAATGAAAAAGGCAATCACAGTTTCCAGATCACACCCAGTTCAGTCCTTAGTTGAAGACTTGTTATGATAATTGTAGCATCAGCTAGGTATTTTCTATCTCTAGGGTCGTACCAAGGAGTAAAACCAATACCACAGAATACTCAGGAATGGTTTTTGGAAGGCGATGTGATAGGTCTTGATAGGGGCTATTGGGATGTCAATAATATTTTGGAAGAGTGTTCTGTCAAGACTCACAGCCCACATTTCAATGAAACATACACACACACATACCACGACCACCTGATCTACACTGAAACTCACATTCAACTGAGGTGCCAAGTGAACTATAGGGGTTGGCTCATACAAGATCTATATGACAGGATATGCTACTGTGCTGGGGCATGGTATAAATGGTATCAAGATAACATGATTTTGATCTATTGGTAAGGTGATTCAATAGTGACTGAAATCATCGTCTGAATTGCCCTACCCATTGTCAATTCTGAGTTCACTGAACCATAATATGTAGCCCAAGTCCACCAGTTCTACACTGCGTTTAATTGTGCTGATAAAAATACTAGTATTGACCAAGAATCACCATTGTTTGTCCCCTATATTACCAAACACTTTAAAATATTTAATGATTAAGGGTAAAAATAAGCAAATGTATCTTAACGTTTGGTAAATACATTTAATCTTCAAAACTTGCAATATTGTTTTGAAAAATGTGCCTAAATATCATTTCAGACATCCCTCTGTCTGCATAAGGAGAAAAATTGGTAAAATAACACACAAATAATAACCAAAATTAACTTTAAAAATAGACTATAGTGACATGCTAAGTTACTCCACCCACTTTTAAAGGCCTGTAGCTCGAAAAAACGGATAATTGTGCGCGAAAAGAGGTATACCATAATAAAGCACTTATGATGGGCTGTTCATCTGCCAAAAATAAAAAGATTTGGTAGGGGTCCAAAAAAGCCCCAAATAGGCACCCCCCCTTTACAATGTTTTTTCTATTTTTAGCTATGTTGGCCATTTTGCTCATCAGAGCAATACCGTTTTAGCTTTTTAAGTAGAAGGTCACCTAAGCAACATTCCTATGAAGTTTGAATTAAATTGGCCCAAGGGTACAGGAGGAGTGGCGTTTACAGAATTTTCTATTTTTAGCTCTGGCGGCCATTTTGTTCACCGGAGCGGGAACGTTTTAGCTATTTTGGTAGAGGGTCACCTAAGTAACATTCCTATAAAGTTTGAATGAAATTGGCCTTAAGGTACAGGAGGAGTTGTTGTTCAAAGATTTTTCTATTTTTAGCTCTGGCGGCCATCTTGTTTAGCGGAGCAAAACAATTTTAGCTATTTTTGTAGTGGGTCACCTCAGCAATATTCCTATGAAGTTTTATTGAAATTGGCTCAAGGGTTAAGGAGGAGTTAGCATTTAAAGCTAATTGTTGACGCCGCACGACACACGACGGACATTGACTGATCACAATAGCTCACCATGAGCACTTCATGCTCAGGTGAGCTAAAAAGCGGACTCCTGATTGACTATGTTAAAAGAAGACGTGACAAAAATAATCCCCTAATTTTGTTTTCACTATTTCTCAGCAAAAATAAGGCTTCAAGAAGTTCACATTTCATGTGAATTGTCTACTCAGCAGAAAAATTACATCATCAAATTTAATGTCAAGCCTCATTTTCAATGATAAATAAGAAAATGACATCTCAAGCCCTGTCGCCCAATGAAACCAATTGGGTTTATTAGCCTCGCACCGTGGTTCCTGGACAGGCTTAGGTCCTCTAAGCGGTTTACCAGTACTAAAGTGTTGGCCGGATTCAGCTCTGCGTGGAAGCATCATGCAGCCCATATATTTCTTCAAGCCCCTATGGGCGGGGGCGAGCAAATTAATAATGTTTTTCTATTTTTAGCTCTGGTGGCCATATTGTTCATCGGAACAAGACCATTTTAGCTATTTTGGTAGAGAGTCATCTAAGCAACATTCCTATGAAGTTTGAATGTAATTGGCTCAAGGGTACAGGAGGAGTTGTCGTTTGAATATTTTTTCTATTTTTAGCCCTGGTGGCCATCTTGTTTATCAGAGTTGAATGATTTTAACTATTTTGGTAGGGAGTCACCTGGGCAACATTCCTGTGAAGTTTGAAGCAAATTTACAATGTTTTTCTATTTTTAGCTCTGGTGGCCATTTGTTCATTGGAGCGGGATCATTTTAGCTAATATGGTATAGGGTCAACGACATAATATTCCTGTGAAGTTTGAATCAAATTGGCCCAAGGGGTAAGGAGGAATTGTCGTTTGAAGAATATTTCTATTTTTAGCACTGGCGGCCATCTTGTTAGTCAGAGCGGAACAATTTTAGCTATTTTGGTAGGGAGTCAACCACATAATAGTCCTGTGAAGTTTGAATCATATTGACCCAAGGGGTAAGGAGGAGTTGTCGTTTGAAGATTTTTTCTATTTTTAGCTCTGGCGGCCATCGTGTTTGCCGCATTGAACGATTTTAGCTATTTTGGTAGGGAGTCACCTAACTAACATTCCTGTGAAGTTTGAATCAAATTGGCCCAAGGGTTGAGGAGGAGTTCGCGTTTTGACGTAAATTTACAAAGTTTTTCTGTTTTTAGCTATGGCCGCCATTTTGCTCATCAGAGCAAAAACGTTTTCGCCATTTTGGTAGTGGGTCATCTAAGCAACATTCCTGTGAAGTTTGAATCAAATTGGCCCAAGGGTTGAGGAGGAGTTCGCGTTTTGACGTAAATTTACAAAGTTTTTCTGTTTTTAGCTATGGCGGCCATTTTGCTCATCAGAGCAAAAACGTTTTCGCCATTTTGGTAGTGGGTCATCTAAGCAACATTCCTATGAAGTTTGAATGAAATTGGCCCAAGGGTAAAGGAGGAGTAGTCGTTTGAAGATTTTTTCTATTTTTACCTCTGGTGGCCATCTTGTTAGTCAAAGCGGAATGATTTTATCTATTTCTTTACGGAATCACCTACATAACATTCCTGTGAAGTTTGAATCAAATTGGCCCAAGGGTTAAGGAGGAGTTCGTGTTTGAAGCAAATTTACGATGTTTTTCTATTTTTTAGCTATGGCGGCCATTTTGCTCATCAGAGCAGAATCTTTTCAGCTATTTTGGTAGATGGTCACCTAAAAAACATTCCTATGAAGTTTGAATAAAATTGTCCCAAGGGTACAGGAGGAATTGTCGTTTAAAGATTTTTTCTATTTTTAGCTCTGGCGGCCATCTTGTTTGTCAGGGTACAACAATCTTAGCTGTTTTTGTAGGGAGTCATTTGGGCAACATTCCTGTGAAGTTTGAATCAAATTGGCCCAAGGGTTGAGGAGGAGTTTGTGTTTGAAGCAAATTTACGATGTTTTTCTATTTTTAGCTATGGCGGCCATTTTGCTCATCAGAGCAATACCGTTTTAGCTATTTTAGTAGAGGGTCACCTAAGCAAAATTCCTATGAAGTTTGAATAAATTTGGCCAAAGGGTACAGGAGGAGTTGTCGTTTACAGAATTTTCTATTTTTAGCTCTGGCAGCCATTTTGTTCACCGGAGCGGAAACGTTTTAGCTATTTTGGTAGAGGGTCACCTAAGCAACGTTCCTATAAAGTTTGAATGAAATTAGCCTTAAGGTACAGGAGAAGTTGTCCTTTAAAGATTTTTCTATTTTTAGCTCTGGCGGCCATCTTGTTCAGCGGAGCAGAACAATTTTAGCTATTTTTGTAGAGGGTCACCTCAGCAATATTCCTATGAAGTTTTATTGAAATTGGCTCAAGGGTTTAGGAGGAGTTAGCATTTAAAGCAAATTGTTGACGCCGCACGACACACGACGCACGACGCACGACGGACATTGACCGATCACAATAGCTCACCATGAGCACTTCGTGCTCAGGTGAGCTAAATATATAGACAGATTATTGCACGCCGGAATGTCGAGACACACTGATGATAATCGATACCTAATCATAAATTGCATATTTAAAGAGTGATTTAGGGGATAAACTGAACAATAGAATAACAGATTCATGTCATTTGGTATCCAGTGTATCAGGCTCGGCTTCCAGAATGCGTGTCGAATTGCTTAGCAGGCCTCGCGATTCTACAAGTGCCTCACTATTCTACAAGCATTCTCGAAGCCTTGCTTGATAAACTTGACATCAAAAGACACCAACCTAGTATTCTCTATTTCCCAGAAAACAGGTTTTGACATTTTCTTGCACATTGTCTCCGGTGGAGACAGTTTAAATGGAATGTCAAAACCTGTTTCTTCCCAGAAAACAAGTTTTGATATTTCCTTCCAGTGGAGACAATTTGGATGGAATGTCACATAGCTGTGTGACACAGCTGCACCCCATCCCCTCCCCCCCCCCCCCCCCCCCCCCCCCCCACAAGCTAGCTGTGACACAAATGAAAAACTTTAGAGCAAAGTGCTAACGCATTCTCGGTTTACTGACAGTACAGAAATTTTAGTATTAAACCAGACAGTCTAAATCCCCGTTCAGGACCATTACCCAGCCTACACGAGGAGACAATCCACCCACCAGTGCTGTGAGTGCTTTGCTTTTTATTTTCCACTTAAGTCTTATTAGAATGGTGCTAACCAGAAATGTTACATATAGCAACAGATGCTTTTTTACAAATCAATATGAACACTACAGAAGAGCATTCGGGCCAAGTATACTTTTATTTCCTTCTCGAAATTTCAACTTTTTATCTCGAAATTTCGTCATAATAATTACGAGACAAAAAGTCAAAATTTTGAGTTTTGTTGTTGAGATTTCGAAATACTTAGTTGAAATTTCGAATTAATAAGTCAAAATTTCCAAATATTAAGTGGAAATTTCAAGATAGTCAAATTTCGAGTTAATAAGTCAACTTTTCAAGATAGTAAGTCAAAATTTCTTGTTAATAAGTCAAATTTTCAAGATAGTATTAAAGTTGAAATTTCGAGATACTTAATCGAAATTTTGAGATACTATGTTGAAATTGTTTTGCTTAATAAGTCAAAATTTCAAGTTAATGAGTCGAAATTCCGAGATATTAAGTCAAATTTCGAGTACCATAAGTAAATCCTAAGTTGAGATTTCCAGATACCTATCAAAAGATATAAAAGTATACCTGGCCCTAATGCTCTTTTTTAGAACACAGACTGCTTTTACCCACAATACATTTTTACCTGAAGAAGCTCTTTAAACTGACGTTTCAGTTTTGTCATCTCGTAAAACCTCTGTTCTTCTAAACCCCGCCTCTTACACCATTTTCTGGTTCCCCGTCCCTCAGCTTTCACTTCTATCCATTCATCAAAGGCATTCAATAATGTAAAGGGGTCACCGTGCTCTGACTGTAAGGACTTCCTCGCAGCCTGAAAGTGCATAGTCCACATCAGCAAGAATAAATACAACTAGAACTGTCAGAGGATCTGACTATAGCCCTGTCAGAGGAGAAAGACTCATGAATTAAAGGTAAAGACTTATGAGAGGGTTAAATCCCTTACAAGGTACCTACGCCTTATAGACTTTTCGCGTTATTAGAGCTGAAAAACAGTCTAAGTTAAAAAAGGTGAAATAAGAGAAAAAAAATATTAAAGGATAATGCAAAAAGCACATGCACACCTTCAGACCTATATGAAAACACCTGTAAAGTTTCAAAAGGATTGACCTAGAACTGTAAGAGGAGTTGAAATCACAAGGTAGCTACTCCCTATACATTTTAACATTAGTAGATCTCAAAAATTGACTAAGTTAAAAAAGGTGATTTAAGTGAAAAAAATTATTTAAGGATAATAAAAAAAAACACATGCATATCTTCAGACCTATATGAAAACACCTGTAAAGTTTCAAAAGGATTGACCTAGAACTGTAAGAGGAGTTGCGATCACAAGGTAGCTACTCCCTATACATTTTAACATTAGTAGATCGCAAAAATTGTCTAAGTTAAAAAAGGTGAAATAAGTGAAAAAAATTATTTAAGGATAATGAAAAAAGCACATGCACATCTTCAGACCTATATGAAAACACCTGTAAAGTTTCAAAAGGATTGACCTAGAACTGTAAGAGGAGTTGCGATCACAAGGTACCCACTATCAAATATTACAGACAGACAGACAGACGGAATTCTGGACAAGCCAAATCCAATATAGCCCCCACTTTTTCAAAGCGGGGCTATAAAAAGCACATGCATATCTTCAGACCTATATGAAAACACCTGTGAAGTTTCAAAAGGATTGACCTAGAACTGTAAGAGGAGTTGCGATCACAAGGTAGCTACTCCCTATACATTTTAACATTAGTAGATCTCAAAAATTGTCTAAGTTAAAAAAGGTGAAATAAGTGAAAAAAATTAATAAAGGATAATGAAAAAAGCACATGCACATCTTCAGACCTATATGAAAACACCTGTAAAGTTTCAAAAGGATTGACCTAGAACTGTAAGAGGAGTTGCGATCACAAGGTACCCACTATCAAATATTACAGACAGACAGACGGAATTCCGGACAAGCCAAATCCAATATAGCCCCCACTTTTTTAAAGCGGGGCTATAATAAGAAAAATCACACATTTCCATAAGAAAAATCACCTTTTTTTGAGAGAGAGAGAGATATGAAATAATGCACTATTACTCACTTAATAATGCCATGTAATAAATTCAACAAGAGGCCCATGGGCCACTATGCTCACCAGAGCTCAGGTGGGCACTGCCCAATGGCAGCCATGTATTTTAACATGATATTATTTTAATCTACCAAATGAACCCCCATGTCCAAATGAGCACCCATGTGGACTCAGTATCTGTAACATTAGGCCTTTTATGAAGAAGAGGGGATGGGGCATGGACCCAATGGAGCCCTGGTTGGTATCACTAAATGTGTCTTAGCATAAGGAACAAGAATATATATGGTTTAGCAGTGGGGATCTGAAAGGCCTCTTAAGTGGTGGAGGGGTTGGGGCATGCCCTGTTGATCCCAGGAAAGCCCAAGATTTGTGTCCCTAAATGTGTCTTAATCCACAGCTCCCAGTACTTTCCTTTGATGTTGGCAGTACTAATAAATTTCGATAAATGTATTGTTATCATGTACTGATATCATGTACTGATATCATGTACAGTTTTGAATTGACCAATCAGCTGAGCTACAATTAAAATGGGAAGGGGCTTCTAGCTCTGTATGACAAAATTAACATTGTGGGTATTCCTTAAAATAGCCTCGCCGAGGTTATTTGAATGAGTACCCACATTTAAAATAGCTTCTACTTAATGGCAAACAGTGCAGACCCTGATCAGACTGCTCCTTCTTATCTTAAAATGAGAAGGGGCTTCTAGCTCTGCATGACAAAATTAACATTGTGGGTATTCATTCAAATAGGCTCGCCAAGGTTATTTGAATAAGTACCTACATTTAAAATAGTTTTTACTTAATGGCAAACAGTGCAGACACTGATCAGACTGCTCCTTCTGATTTTAAAATGGGAAGGGCCTTCTAGTTCAGCAAGACAAAATTAACATTGTGGGTATTCATTCAAATAGCCTCGCCAAGGTTATTTGAATGAGTACCCACATTTAAAATAGCTTTTACTTAATGGCAAACAGTGCAGACCCTGATCAGACTGCTCCTTCTGATCTTAAAATGGGAAGGGGCTTCTAGATCTGCATGACAAAGTTAACATTGTGGGTATTCATTAAAATTGCCTCGCCGAGGTTATTTGAATGAGTACCCACATTTAAAATAGCTTTTGCCGAATCAGTGCAGACCCTGATCAGACTGCTCCTTCTGATTAAGTTTCTCCAGTACTTCATGAAATCAAATTGTAGGTACTCGCTAGAACCGCCTAATCTAGGCAAGTCCAACGAGTACCCACAACATGTTTTTGTGGGATGAGGCAGTTCAAATGAGTACCCACGACATACCTTTTTATGGAGAAAAAATATCCCTGAATGATCACAAAATACACTCCCATTTACTGGTGCCAAACATTTTATAAAACATTTGCATGCAGCAAAAGCACACATCTGAGTTCAAAGTAAGTCCTTTCACTTGAAGGTTCAGCATTAAAATGCCCCAGTGATAAACATCAGGTTAAAAAAGCATGGTCAAATAACCTGTGGTCAGTTGGATTTAGACCAATCAAATCCAATTGAATATTAATGAAGCAGAGAAGCTGACAGTGTCCTTTCAGACAGGACAATCCATTTTCCAGACGGGGTAAATCAGGTCAAATAAAAAAATTGAAATTAACAGTAAATAAAACAAATATGCTTTAATAGGTTTTATCTATTACCTTTAAGTGGAAGTTACAATAAGCTGTGGATTAAAACAGATATATCCAATTGTTTTTGAGAAATATTGGTTAATATTTGTACTGATTGACATCTGTACAGGATAATTAGACTCGCCCTGGCGGGCTCGTCAAATTATCCTGTACAGATATCAATCAGTACAAATATTTACCAATATTTCACAAAAACAATGGATATATCTATTACTTATCATAAGGACCAAGTATATATATGGTTTAGGGGTTGGAATCTGAACGGTTTCTGAGATTTGAGGCCCTTTTATGAAGTGGAAAGGATATGAATGGCCCTGTGGACCCCCCTACAGTAGGTGTGCTAATAATAAGGAACTAAAACATATATGATTATGGGGTGGGAATTTAAATGGCTTCTGAAATATAAAGCCTTTTATGAAGTGAAAGGGCGGGGCACATTGCCTCAGCACAAAGAGACCCCCAGGTTGGTGTGATTGAACGAGTCTTATCATAAGGAACAAGTATATGATTTAGGGGTGGGGATCTGAACTATTTCTGAGATATATGGCTTTTAATGAAGTAAAGCGATGGGGCATGGCCTGGGCATGCCACGGGGACTTCCAAGCTGGTGTCACTGAATGCGTCTTATCATAAGGAAGATGAATATATATGGTTTAGGGTGGGGCTAAGAACAGTTTCTGAGATATAAGGCCTTTTGTGAAGTGGAGGGGTGGGGCAAGGCCCCAGGAGACTCCCAGGTTGGTTTCAAGGAATGTGTCTTATCATAAGAAACAAGAATATATATGGTTTAGTGGGTAGCCATCTGCATGGTTTCCGAGATATTGTGAGATTATGAAATGGAGAAGGTGGGGCATGGCCCCAGCACATCCCTGGGGACCCCCAGGTTGGTATCACAGAATGCGTCTTATGATAATGAACAAGAATATAAATGGTTAAGGGGTGAGGATCTTAATGGTTTCTGAAATATATGGCCTTTTGTGAAGTGAAAGGGTGGGGCAAGGCCCCGGCCCATCCCTGAGGACCCCCAGGTTGGTGTCAATGAATGTGTCTTATCATAAGGATCAAGAATATATATGGTTTAGGGGCGGGGATCTGAGATATTGGGCCTTGTATGAAATGGAGGGGGTGGGGCATGGCCCCGGCGCATCCCCTGGACTCCCAGGTTGATGTCACTGAATGGGTCTTATCATAAGGAACAAGAATATATATGGTTTAGGGGTGGGGATCTGAATGGTTTCCAATATATTGGGCCTTTTATTAAGTGGAGGGGGTGGGGCACGGCCTCGGCGCATCCCTGAGGACCCCTAGGTTGGTGTCACTGAATGCGTCTTATCAATAGGAACAAGAATATATATGGTTTAGAGGTCGGGATCTGAATGGTTTCTGTGATATATGGCCTTTTATGAAGTGGAGGGGGTGGGGCATGGCCCCGGCACAACCTGGGGGACCTTCAGGTTGGCATAAAAGCATACAGCTGAGAGAAGTTTACTCAAGAAACATTTCAATAAAGTTTTGTAAAATATCTGCAATGACTTGGCAGTAAATGCCATTTTTCAATTTTCCCCATTATAAGTCTATGGAAACTCTAAGTTGCCATAGCAACCAAACTAATAAGCTGATTTTCATAAAAAACACAAACTTTCAATCCCCCAGCCCAAGGATGCTACAGATAAAATTTGGGCCCAATCGGCCCAGTGGCTTCAGGGGAGAAGATGTTTAAAAGTGTTGACGTCACACGACGACGCAGACACAGACGCAGACGCCGACGGACAACTGCCTATCCTATAAGCTCCCCCGGAGCCTTTGGCTCTGGTGAGTTAAAAATCCACTAGTGGATTAAATATGCAAATTAGTTAGATATGCCCGTAACATTATATGTACGACATCCTAAACAAGGTCACATTTAATAATGGTGGAATATTGATATTTTTGTAAAACAATTGCGAATAAAATGCGTTTTAAATGTCATATGATAAACAGAATCTTGCAGTCGTGCTCATGTATTATTGGCCACCTCAACATCTAATATGTATGCAAGCAATTAAGGCTCTGGCAAGACTGTGACTATGCAAGGCTTATCTGCAAGGCTTTTCTTGGCCTTTGCTGCTCCCCAATGCCACAAGTACCCATTTCTCAAAGGTTGGCTAATATTTCATACCTACCATTGCGTCCTGATCTGTATGCGCTCTGCTAGTAAATGGTGATTGAACACTCATGGCACCAGCTATAGACAACACTGGATCTATCATCTCAAAGGAGAAATATTATTCATAATGAATATACAGTGAACAACCTGCATTTTTGTTGATTTGGTTTTACAGCCCTTTCAAAATTACTTCACTTATTTCAAGCCTTTTCATTATGATAACACACCTGTGTGACATTATGCATTTTTCACATCTCCAAAATGGCTACTTTTCTGATGAAAATCCATGTTTTTTTCTTATTCATACTGTAAACATAGGTTGTGGGTGCTCGTTAGAACTGCCTCATTGAGGCAGTTCTAACTAGGACCCACAACCTATGCCTTGGAGCAGAAATAAGGAAAGTAATGTATACCCCCTTAAAACCCAGTTTTCTGTATATAAAGTGGGATTTGGTGTGTGTTCGTATCAAGGACTTGTTCAGGTGATGGTTAATGGGAGGTGGGCAAAAACTGGAGTACCCAGAGAGAACCACCTGACCTTCCTTTGCAGAAGTTGGTGTTCAACCCTCATTACACTGACAAGGAAGGAAAAATGTATCCTTCAAAAATGGACGATTTGCGGATGTAGACAATATGGAAAATGTGTCTTGGCAATACAGAAAATTTTGAAAACATCTATGCTGTTGTGTGTGTGTGTGTGTGTTTGACGTCTCACCAACAGGAAAGATCATACAGAGAGGGAACCTCAGTTTAAGGATTGAAAGTCTGGAGAAGCCCAGAATCGAACCAATGACCCCTCTATGTCATTGTGATATGGTATGTTCCGTAAGTTTTTTTCCTGATGTCATTAATCTATTAGCTTTTCAAAATCTTTGCCTGTAAACATGTTGTCTTCCATTTTTATATGTCAAGAACGGGGCTTGCTCAATGTGAATACATCTCACAGCATCAAAAGGTAACTGACGTTCCAGGAAATGCCAATCTGTGATTGCAGTCAACAGTTTTTAGGTCATACTGAGCCATTCAGATTACCTTACCACACTTTTCCTAAGCAGGCTTATATATGTGTTTAACCCATTGTATATTAGTGGACTCTTCCATTGCTATATGTTGGACAAGTCCATTTGTCATACAAGCAGTGTTAGGCCTATTTTTTTTTTTATTTTTTACCAGGAAAATTCTGTTCGCAAATAGTGCTGGCCCTGATCAGATGCCCCATTCTGCGGCATCTGATCTGAGTTTGCACTGTTTGCCAAGGATTTTATCCCTTTTCCTCAAAGATTTTTAATAAATTAAGTCGTTGAGGAAAAGCCTCGCATTTTATCCCTTTTATGAACTCATTTAATGTATTCAATAATACATGAACACTCATATAAGATCCTCTACATCATTCTCTCCATTCTGCTGATTCAAAATGGGCAGATGTGCATTTCTAAGGAAAAAATGGGCACTCCAATTATTAGTAGCTTATGTATAAACCTGCCCTTGAAAAGAGCTGCTTGGTAAACAGACCTGTTTGATAAGCATATTAAGGGACATAATTCCACGAGTTATGTGTCAATGGTCACTATTCTGCTATTACACCTTCCTTACCTTGGAGACCAAGTATAGCATAAGTTTCATTGAAGTTAAACCAAAAAACACAAAAGTCATTAAGCAAAAAGCATTCTTTTGTTTGTTTTGTTTGTTTTGGAGTTTAACGGTCCAGTCAACATTATTTAGGTTATTTTCGAGCTGGTCAGTTTACCTATCACCCTTTTTCTGGGCAGGCTTATGCGTAAGTGGTTAACCAGTACAGTACACATTCTTTCACCAGAAACTGACAACTGCTCTTCTTGAATCAGGGGAAGGGAGAGAATGACCGTAGAAAAGATTTCATGATCAATCTCCATGAAAGAATGTTGCAGACTCCGGCAGGTATCAAACCCTCGTCCTCAACATCACCAGTCAGATGCGCATCCGACTGAGCAACCTAGGCCGGCCCAAAATGCATTCTAAAATTTGAAAACATATCAAGGGACATAAAGAGTTATGTGCCCTTGGTCACCATTCTGCTATTATACCTTCCTTACCTTAGATACCAAGTGTAGCATAAGTTTCATCAAATTTGGACCACAAACGTAAAAGTAACAAGAGCACCGCATGCGGGTGCCAACGCTCGGCTGCATTTTCTTTTAGTTAAACAAACATTCTAAGTCGAAAAAGAGGTATAACTGTGCCAAAAATATTTTGAGGGTTACCTCACCTATTGGTAGGAATTTCCCTTTTCATAATGAACAACTAGTCTGAGTTTCAAGTAAATATGTTCAGTAATGACAGAGATATTACAAGATGTCCAAGTTTTTGTAAAAATTCTAAGTCAAAAAAGGGGCATTACTGTGCCAAAAATATTTTGAGGGTTACCTCACCTATTGGTAGGAATTTCCCTTTTCATAATGAACAACTAGTCTGAGTTTCAAGTAAATATGTTCAGTAGTGACAGAGATATTACAAGACGTCCAAGTTTTTGTAAAAATTCTAAGTCAAAAAAGGGGCATAACTATGCCAAAAATATTTTGAGGGTTACCTCACCTATTGATTTCATAATGAACAACTAGTTCGAGTTTCAAGTAAATATGTTCAGTAATGACAGAGATATTACAAAATGTCCAAGTTTTTGCACGACAAAGCAGACGACTCCAGAGCTATGACACCTCGTCGTTTTCTTCAAAAACAGCCGAGCTAATTAAGCAAAATGCACTTTAAATTTTGCAGCCATGAAATCATGGAAGCACAGAGTCAGGGAATGACAAAATCATGGAAGGAAGTGGCAAAATCCAGTATAGCCCTACTTTTTCAAAGCAGGGCTATAAAGACAGCATAAGAATACAAAACTAGCAGCTTCTTCTGTCGCATCAGCAACATGTTATACTTACATGGAAGATAGACCCCATGATGAGCATTTTTCCAAGAACAACATCCATTGGTAATCTGGTCAGCATCAGGCCAATAGGCGTGAGGCTTTCATCTTCCTTTAATGCTCCCTGTAAAATAAAAAAATGAAATATAGTAAATACTAGCTATAAAGTTTTTGTTTGTTTGTTTGTGATGCAGTTTAACAGCCCAGTCAACACTATTTTAGGTGATTTTTGAGCCGGTCAGTTTATTATCCACACTTTTCCTGGGCAGGCTTATAGGTAAGCAGTTAACCAGTACAGTGTACATTCTTTCGCCAGAAACTGACAAATACCTTTCTTGAATCAGCGGAAGGGAGAGAATGACTGTAGAAAAGATTTCATGATCAATCTCCACGAAAGAATGTTGCCGACCCCGGCAGGTATCAAACCCGCATCTTCCTGATCACCAGTCAGATGCGCATCCGAATGAGATACCGAGGCAGGCAACTAGCTATAAAGACGTCGTTTTTGACTGCCCAAAATTAGTTTCACTGTCAATAAATTCTTAATACTGAAAATAAAATAAGAAACTAAGCTTCTGGGACTGGCAGACTAGTTTAGTCAGGGCCATTGCCAGCCAATCAAATTCCTGGATGCAATGTACCCATTAAAATTTTCCAACTGAATGATAAACAGTGCTGATCCACATCAGATGGATTTCTCAGAAGTCATCTGATCTGGATCTACACTGTTTGGAAAGGTAGGTTTTTTGTGTCCTGTGGGATAAGGTTAAGCAGCGGTTTCGACTTATTTCTGGCTGGTATTAATCTTCAAACTTTTTCCCCAGCCCATAGGAGCTTGGAGAAATAGAATGGGCTGCATGATGCTTCCACCCAGAGCTGAAACTGACCACACAAGTACTGCCCAGGCAAAATGGTGCAATTTGTACCATCCATGCTTTTAAACCCTTGGGGGCAAGTTTTGAGATGTCATTTCATCTCAATGTTGGGTTAAAGTCCCACAAAATTGGAAGCAACATCTACAAAATGACATATATAGTGTTGAAGGGGATGCTAAACCTCAAATCAAACAAAAGCTATATTCATTTTTTCTCGAGTTCCAGAGAAAAGAAAGCTTGACATTACATGTGAATCATCTGCTATTCACATGAAAGGAAGGCTTGACATTTTATGTGACTCATATGCAAATGAAATGTCAAGCCTAATTTTCTCAGGAGAGTAATATGACAATGCCTATGTGAATCATTATTTTTATGGCTCAATGACAACATATCTTAATCAGATATAAGATGGTAAGAAAATAATTATTTTGATTAAAACATGGTACAGAAAAGTAATTTAATATAAAATGTGTTGTTTTATGAGGAACTCTTTCGGGATGGACATTTGTGCAATATATTTGAACATATCACATGATAAAGCTTTGCTGTAGATGCCCCACAATAGCTTGGTGGATAATATTGGGCTTAGTATGGGGATGTGATTTTTTTTTCCCCATAGCAGTGGTGAAAAAATTTTAGGGTCCACATGGCCTTTTTTGTTTGTTTGATTTGAGGTTTAATGTCCCCGTCAACACTGTAAAGGCCATTTTGGAGACATTGCTTCCAGTTTTGTGGGACTTTTACCCGACATTGAGATGAAATAACATCTCAAGCCCTGTCGCCCAATGAAATCAAATAGGGTTTATTAGCGTGGACGGTCCGCCTCGCACTGCGGTTCCTGGACAGGCTTACGTCCTCTAAGTGGTTTACCAGTACTAGTTTGCGGGCCGGATTCAGCTCTGCGTGGAAGCATCATATAGCCCATATATTTCTTCAAGCCCCTATGGGAGTCGACCCTTGTGCAGGTAAAAGACCTCTTACATAATTATTACTGTGTAGGCTTTCATCCTGCAAATCTGAAGTATATATAATGTACACCGTATGATGTCCTCCACAGGGTTAAGACACATTGAAAGAAAGAAAGAAAGAAAGAAAGAAAGAAAGAAAGAAAGAAAGATCATATGGCTTCTTCAGAAGCCATCTGATCAATACTACACTGTTTGACATTCTGTTTCTGAATCCATAGGAATAATCTGATTCGATGAAAGTCCAAACTGAGTAAGACTAAACCAATTTATTTAGCAGGATAAGAGTTAAGCGTTATGTAAATTCCTCACAATATATAGCAGGAGACCATTTCGAAATTAATGGGAATCATATTAAGGGGAATAGGAACACCTTCAGGGGAGGCAATTTCTGCAAAAGTATCTCTGTCTGTCATGTCAACAGGAGTCAACTCTTAAAGAAAAGAATTTGCTCCAGAGGAGAAAATTCTTTCCTTTAAGAGTAGACCCCTCTTTCAGTGGGACATGGTTTATTGAAAAGTGAGCAGGAAGTCCTGAAAGTTGTCTCCAGGTGTTCCCATTCCCCTTAAGTTATTTTTAGAACTTCATATGTAAAATGGCTGAACTGTTTGCAAACAGTGAAGGCCATGATTAGCCTACGGCTTGTCTATGCCCCTTTTGGGGTTTTCTGTTAAACCCGTTGTATACTGGTGGACTCTTCCACTGCTACATTTTGGACAAGTCCATTTGTCATATAAGGGGTGTCAGGCCTATTTTTTCGTTTTTATTCTATTTTTGACAGAAAATTCTGCTAGCAAATAGTGCAGGCCCAGATCAGACGCCGCGTTCTGCGGCGTCTGATCTGGGCCTGTACTGTTTGCCAACGTACCCCTTAAGGGGTTTTGTTTGTTTGATTTGAGGTTTAACGTCCCCGTCAACATTGTATAGGTCATTTTGGAGACTTTGCTTCCAATTTTGTGGGACTTTACCAGACATTGAGATGAAATGACATCTCAAGACCTGTCGCCCAATGAAACCAATAGGGTTTATAAGCATGGATGGACCGACATACACCGCTTTGCCTGGGCAGGCATAGATCCTCTAAGCAGTTAACCAGTACTCGTGCGCGGGTCAGTTTCAGCTCTGCGTGGAAGCATCATGCAGCCCATATATTTCTTCAAGCCCCAATGGGCGGGGGCTTTGCTACATGTTGGACAAGTCCATTTGTCATATAATGTGTCAGACCTATTCTTTTGTTTTTTATTCTATTTTTGACAGAAACTTTTGTAAGCAAATAGTTCAGGCCCAGATCATACGCTGTGTTCTGCGGCCTCTGATCTAGGCCTGTTCTGTTTGCCAAGGTACCCCTTAAGGGATTTCCCACATACAATGGGTTAAAAGATAATCTGGTACCTGTTCTCTTAGAAAATGGATGGAGTTCTCAAGGCTCTGAAGACTAGGGGGCTCAATGAATGGAAATCTAAAACAAAAAATAAACATTTGTTCAGTTATTTGTTTGACATATACAGTCAACCCATTTATATACTGACATTTGATATAACGACACTCGTTTGAAACAATTTCCGTTGAATCACTCAATAGCTCAAAATGGATTGACAGAGATATTTAATGATACTGTTTATTAAAATATCCCCTAAAACAATGTTGTGGACATGCCCCAGTCGCCTCATATGCATTTCCAACAGATGTCCATATCATAAGTGTCTTAACCCATTGTAGGCGGGAAATCCCTAAAGGGGTACCTGGGCAAACAGTGCAGAACCAGATCCGACATCACAAAATTTGGCATCTGATCAGGGCCTGCACTATATGCTAACAGAATTTTCCGTCAAATTTTCCATCCTCTTGATGTGATATGAAGCGACAGATCAAGTTAGTGTAGCAATAATGAGTTGGTATTGGTTGCACAAAGCTTCTTGTCAGTTTTGTCATGCTCTGAAAAAAAACCTTACTTTCTAGCATCAGGCAGTCCCAGTGATATCATCTGTAGTACAAGGGAATCCAGCGGAACTCTCTGTATCTCCGGAGTAGAGTATTCTTGAAATGCCTTGTAATCAGCCTCATCGTACAGTCGGAAACATACACCTGGCCCTGTTCTACCTGTAATACCGTATTACCGTATTTACTTTAAGTTTTCTTACACTGCAACTCTTTACCATTTTTGTTCTAAAATTTAAGCAAGTACAATTTACTACTAGATGTTGTATCTAACAAGAGGACCATGATGGCCCTGGATCGCTCACCTGATCCATAGAGTAACAAGTGGGCCCCGGGGAGGGCCATTATTGACCCCAGGGTTATAATGTGCATAATGTTGAGGGAGGTCTAAAAAGGTGAAGCTTCATACCAAATATCAACAAAGGCTATAATTTGAACAATCTTAGCAAAGGTCCACTAGATGAAGCTACACAACAAATATCAAAGACCTGGGCCTTGCTGTTTCAGAGAAGAAGATTTTTTTTAAGATATTCCTTACATAAGCCTATGTAAAACCAAATGGCCCCTGGGCAGGGGCATTTTTGGCCTCAGGGCTATAATTTAAACAATCTTGATAGAGGTCCACTAGATGAAGCTTCACACCAAATATCAAAGACCTGGGCCTTGTTGTTTCAGAGAAGAAGATTTTCAAAGATTATCTCTATTATAAGTCTATGTAAAACCAAAGGGCCCTGGGGCGGGGGCATTTGTGGCCCCAGGGCTATAATTTGAACAATCTTGGTAGAGGTCCACTAGCTGAAGCGTCATACCAAATGTCAAAGACCTAGGCCTTGTGGTTTCAGAGTAGAAGATTTTTCAAGATTTTCTCGATATAAGTCTATGAAAAACCAAAGGGCCCAGGAGCGGGGGCATTTTTGGCCCCAGGGCTATAATTTGAACAATCTTGATAGAGGTCAACAAGATGAAGCTTCATACCAAATATCAAAGACCTGGACCTTGCAGTTTCATAAAAGAAGATTTTTAAAGATTTTCCCTATATAAGCCTATGTAAAACCCAAGGGCCCCGGGGCGGGGGCATTTTTGGCCCCACCACTATAATTTGAACAGTCTTTGTAGGGGTCCACTAGATGAAGCTTCATACCAAATAGCAAAGACCTGGGCCCTACAGTTTCAGAGAAGAAGATTTTTTAAAGATTTTCCCAATATAAGCCCATGTAAAACCAAAGGGCCCTGCGGCGGGGGCATTTTTGGCCCCAGCACTATAATTTGAACAATCTTGGTAGGGGTCCACTAGATGAAGCTTCATAACAAATATCAAAGACCTGGGCCTTGCGGTTTCAGAGAAGAAGATTTTTAAAGGTTTTCCCTATATAAGCCTATGTAAAAACCAAAGGGCCCCGGGGCGGGGGCATTTTTGGCCCCAGCACTTTAATTTGAACAATCTTGGTAGGGGTCCATAAGATGATGATTCATACCAAATATCAAAGACCTGGGCCTTGCAGTTTCAGAGAAGAAGATTTTTAAAGATTTTCCCTATATAAGCCCATGTAAAACCAAAGGCCCCGGGGCGGGCCATCTTTGGCCCCAGCACTATAATTTGCACAATCTTGGTAGGGGTCAACTAGATGAAGCTTCATACCAAATATCAAAGACCTGGGCCTTGCGGTTTCAGAGAAGAAGATTTTTAAAGGTTTTCCCTATATAAGCCTATGTAAAACCAAAGGGCCCCGGGGCGGGCCATCTTTGGCCCCAGCACTATAATTTGAACAATCTTGGTAGGGGTCCACCAGATGAAGATTCATACCAAATATCAAAGACCTGGGCCTTGCAGTTTAAGAGAAGAAGATTTTTAAAGATTTTCCCTATATAAGCCCATGTAAAACCAAAGGGCCCCGGGGCGGGGGCATTTTTGGCCCCAGCACTATAATTTGAACAATCTTGGTAGGGGTCCACTAGATGAAGCTTCATACCAAATATCAAAGACCTGGGCCTTGCAGTTTCAGAGAAGAAGATTTTTTAAGTTTTCGGTGAAAAAAATCTATTTTTGGCTCCTGTGACCTATATGTGCAACGGACCGGAACCATTTGAACAACTTTGAAAGGGGACCACCTAAGGATCATTCCTGTGAAGTTTGGTCAAAATCCGCTCAGTGGTTTAGGAGGAGATGTCGTTTGAAGAAATTGTTTACGCACGGACGGACGGACGGACGGACGGACGAGGGACAAAAGGTGATCCCAAAAGCTCACCTCGTCACTACGTGACGGTGAGCTAAAAATAGTTCGATGATTTATAGCAAACAGTGTAGACCCCGGTGAGACACCACATATTGCGGTGATTCATCTGGGACCATGGTGTTTGCTCAAGCCTGTCAGTCCTAATAGATATAGTATAAAATATGGTACTTAAACTCAAACAGAATATTTGCTTGTACAACAAAGCTTCAATGGCTCAAACACTGAGTAAAACTTGTTCATGAATCCTGAAATTTTTTCCAGTTCTCTAGATAAAACTTTTAGGGATGATTTAGGGCAACGTTTTTATTATTTTATCTTGAAAATGTACATTGGCATGTTGTGTGTACTGATTAGGATTGCCTCAAAGTGATTCTAATGAGTACACACAAAAAACTTTTATTTTGTACAAGATCAGCAAGACATCCTTTAGTCATCCCTATTATACCTCCTGGCACTATGATGAACCAGCAGCGGCTCAAACCACACCTATCTCAGGCTCAACCCACACCTATCTCAGGCTCAAACCACACCTATCTCAGGCTCAACCCACACCTATCTCAGGCTCAACCCACACCTATCTCAGGCTCAACCCACACCTATCTCAGACTCAACCCACACCTATCTCAGGCTCAAACCACACCTATCTCAGGCTCAACCCACACCTATCTCAGGCTCAACCCACACCTATCTCAGGCTCAACCCACACCTATCTCAGGCTCAAACCACACCTATCTCAGGCTCAACCCACACCTATCTCAGACTCAACCCACACCTATCTCAGACTCAACCCACACCTATCTCAGGCTCAAACCACACCTATCTCAGGCTCAAACCACACCTATCTCAGACTCAACCCACACCTATCTCAGACTCAAACCACACCTATCTCAGGCTCAACCCACACCTATCTCAGGCTCAAACCACACCTATCTCAGGCTCAACCCACACCTATCTCAGGCTCAACCCACAGCTATCTCAGGCTCAACCCACACCTATCTCAGACTCAAACCACACCTATCTCAGGCTCAACCCACAGCTATCTCAGGCTCAACCCACACCTACACACCTATCTCAACCCACACCTATCTCAGACTCAAACCACACCTATCTCAGGCTCAACCCACACCTATCTCAGGCTCAACCCACACCTATCTCAGACTCAAACCACACCTATCTCAGGCTCAACACACACCTATCTCAGGCTCAACCCACACCTATCTCAGACTCAAACCACACCTATCTCAGGCTCAACCCACACCTATCTCAGGCTCAACCCACACCTATCTCAGGCTCAACCCACACCTATCTCAGACTCAAACCACACCTATCTCAGGCTCAAACCACACCTATCTCAGACTCAAACCACACCTATCTCAGGCTCAACCCACACCTATCTCAGGCTCAACCCACACCTATCTCAGGCTCAAACCACACCTATCTCAGACTCAAACCACACCTATCTCAGACTCAACCCACACCTATCTCAGGCTCAAACCACACCTATCTCAGGCTCAACCCACACCTATCTCAGGCTCAACCCACACCTATCTCAGGCTCAACCCACACCTATCTCAGGCTCAAACCACACCTATCTCAGGCTCAAACCACACCTATCTCAGGCTCAACCCACACCTATCTCAGGCTCAACCCACACCTATCTCAGGCTCAAACCACACCTATCTCAGACTCAAACCACACCTATCTCAGACTCAAACCAAACCTATCTCAGGCTCAAACCACACCTATCTCAGGCTCAAACCACACCTATCTCAGGCTCAACCCACACCTATCTCAGACTCAAACCACACCTATCTCAGACTCAAACCACACCTATCTCAGGCTCAAACCACACCTATCTCAGGCTCAAACCACACCTATCTCAGGCTCAAACCACACCTATCTCAGGCTCAAACCACACCTATCTCAGACTCAAACCACACCTATCTCAGACTCAAACCACACCTATCTCAGACTCAAACCACACCTATCTCAGACTCAAACCACACCTATCTCAGGCTCAAACCACACCTATCTCAGGCTCAAACCACACCTATCTCAGACTCAAACCACACCTATCTCAGACTCAAACCACACCTATCTCAGGCTCAAACCACACCTATCTCAGGCTCAAACCACACCTATCTCAGACTCAAACCACACCTATCTCAGGCTCAAACCACACCTATCTCAGGCTCAAACCACACCTATCTCAGACAAATTTTCATAGTTCCCAAGGTGTTTAAGCAATACAGTAAAATTCCTATATTAAGACCACCTTTATTAAGACCACCTTTGGGATTGTTCAAATGTGGTCTTTAGACCACTTTTGAACAGTCTCAAAGGTGGTCTTTGACCAGAGGACGCAATGAAAGAAAAACTGCAACCTACTACATAATCTGTCAAAAGCATAATTGATCTTAAGTTTAGGTTTTCTCAATGGCGGAATTTTACTGTATATATTTGAAGGTCATGGTAACCCTTATCCTGCTGAATATTCAATTTAGCCACACCCATTTCTGACTCTGAACTAATCAGATTACTTGAGGTAATTTATTCCTACAAATTCATAAACTGAATGTCAAACAGTGCAGATCCTGATCAGATGGCTTCTTCAGAAGCCATCTGATCTGGATCTACACTGTCTGCAAAGATAGGGGTTGTCGTGAACAGCATGATAAGGGTTAATTGTTACTGAGTTCACTAAAATGAAAATTAGCATAGCTGGTATCTTGTGATTTAATGGCATTTATCATATGATGTCGCGTCTGAGTGTAATAACGCCATGTAATAAATTCAATAATCCACTAGTGGATTAAATATGCAAATTACAATGTAGTTAGATACGCCCTGTAACGTTACATGTACAACCTCACTGACAACATCCCATTTACTAATGACGGAATATTGACATTTTTCTCAACCAACCATGAATGAAATGTGTTTTTAATGTCATATGATAAATAGAATCTTGCATTCGTGTGCATGTATTATTGAATTTATTAAATGAGTTGAGGAAAAGGGATAAAATGCTAAGCATCGCATTTTATCCCTTTTCCTCAATTTGTTTAATAAATTCAATAATACATGACTACTCATGTTATTTAATGGCAAGTCAACCCCTGTTTAATATTTGTACATGAATTACTGTCTGAGCTTATTTGATTCTTTAACAAAGATTCTAACACATCATGTCTATGATGGCAATGGAAAGGAACTGTGATTTATTTTACAATAAATAACAGGGCAGAAGATCATGACGTTAATAACTGCCTTTTATGTCACTCGTAGTTTCTCTGACGTTAGATGGTGAAACGACATTTTCTTACATTGAAAATTTTACAGAAGAACTTAAATGCATGTGTAATGTCGATAATATTGGCTGGATTTCTTCTAATGGCGAAAGGTTGGGTGAATTTGAAACAACAAAAAAGTTGTTGCCGATTTTAAGTATGTTAGAATCTAAATAGATCAATCGAAATAAATCAACTATAGTGTACGAAAACTTAGATGAGTAATAAATCACAATTTGTCACCCAGCTGTAAGTAAACAAACCACTCACGCTACCGCTCGCGATTTAATCTACTTTACAACTGACCTACAAAATGTGATATATTAATCAATAAATCACTGCTAGAGTTGATCTATTTCTTCACCTGCTCTTCCTTTTCTCTGTTCAGCACTGGCCCTACTTATCCAGAATTCTTGAAGTCTTTCCATCTTGTATTTTGGATCAAAGCTCATCTCTTTCACCTAAATGTTTCAAATACATCTTCTCACTGTTCATTATAACACGATTTTTGACTATAAAGAATAATTCTCTTTAAAGATGGATCCCACAGATACCATAATGATCCTAAGTATTGGGACTGATAGGCCTAAGAACACAGTGCAGACCCAGATCAGGCTGCTCCCTCAGCAGTAATCTGATGAGGGTCTACACTGTCTTCACTATTTGTCATTCTTTTTGCACCTTTTGGACTCCTTGGTTGATCATGAAACAAATTTATTAAGATTTCAGTGAAATTTACAACAAGTCCTCACCTCAAGGCATCCAAATTTTTATGATTTTTCGGTTGTAACAACAATATACAGTCAACCTTCTTTATACCGACATTTGATATAATGGCAAAACTCGTTATAACTTCAATTTAAATGGAATAAATCCTTAGGTCAAGATAAGATGGATTAATGGAGATAAACAAGAATAGTGCATTCAATATGTCAAGAACCAAATGTTGCGGACATTTGCTAGAATCCCCTCACCGATTCTAACAAATGTCCTCAAAATTTGGCAAGGCGTTTCTTGCAAATGTCCACACCATTTGTTTCTTGCAATAATTAGTGGAAAAAGCACTTTATATCTATTCCGATGCTACACTTTGTTTTAATACTTTATAACAGCAAATTCCTTATAACAGCCAATATTTAGGGAACGAATACTGCCATTATGAAGAGGGTGCTCTGTACCATGATATCAAATAAAATCAAGATTGAGTATTAATAAGAAAAATATGACAAGTCTTGTTTGAATTGAGGTTTTACTGCCATTCAACCCTATTCAGGTCATTTTGAAGACATTGCTTTGAACTGTGCTGGACTTTTACCCGACACAAAATGACATCTCTTGTCATACTGCCCAAACAAACAAATAGGGTTTATATGCAGTGACAGTTCACCTCGCACCACTTTTCATGGGCAGGCTTAAACGTTCCAAGCGGTTTACCAGTACTCATGTGTGGTTGGTTACAGCTCTGCATGGAAGCACCATGCAGCCCAATCTATTTCTCCAGGCCCCCGATGGGCAGGGACAATAACAAGTTTTATCAGAAAAATAATCTGCACAACCCCCCCCCCCCCCCCCCCCCCCCCCGCATTTGAAGAAAAAGATGATGCTTTTAGGCAGAGCTGAAATCCAACCGCACAAGAATACTGGTAAACCACTTGGAGGATCTAAGCCTGCCCAGGTAAAGCGGTGTGAGTCGGACCATCCATATGCTTATAAACCCTATTGGTTTCATTGGGCGACAGGGCTTGAGATGTCTTATCATCTCGACGTCGGGTAGAAGTCCCACAAAATTGGAAGCAACGTCTCCAAAATGACCTATACAGTGTTGATGGGGACGTTAAACTTCAAATCAAACAAACAAATCAGAAAAATAACAATTTTGGAGAACAAAAGATTGCACAATGTCCCATTGAAGTGTCATCTTACTGCTTCAATCTTCTTTTCTATTTTCAGTCACATCTGAAAAAATGAAATAATTCACTCCATAAGAGTAAATTCCTTTCCTTTCAGAGAAGACCCATCTTGACTAGATTGACAAAAACATTTATGACAGAGTTGTCTTCCATCATAACTACGACATTAATGTGTGTATATATCTGGACAGGCAGGCCTGAGCAAACAGTGCAGACCAAAATGAGATGCCGCAAAATGCGGCATCTCATTTTGGTCTGCACCGTTTCAGTGTCTGAACTGTTTTCCATGTATCCAGCTATTTTTAGACACAACATCTTGCAGTAAATGGTACTTGCTTAAATTTTAGAACATGTATGGCAAGGGGTTGAGGTGTCCGAATACTTAGTTTATAGTTTATATTAATTTATTTTAGTTGGATTGTGATGAAAGCTTCAAGCTTATTTGAATGGCTCTCAAACACTCATTCAGGATGTAAAAACATACAAGAGGGAGGCAGTGACTTTTACACCACTGCTTACCATTTACACCCGAGTAGAATGGGGCAGTGGCATTACATGTCTTACCCGAGGACACACCTCACCTCCAGTGGCCGAATTCCAACCCACAACCTCTCTATCATATGTTGAACATGCTAACATAGCATCTTGTCCAAAGACAAACATTGCCTCCGGTGACCGGATTCGAACCCACCACCTCTCGATCATAAGTGGAATGCGCTAACCGCTGAGCTATCAAGGCTGTCCAAATACTTAGGACAAATACAATAGCTAGCCCAATTCCACTGAAATTTCCCAATATATTATATCACTGACCTTTCCTGAGTCTATGATAAATCTCACACCATCTATAGTGACTGAAGTCTCGGCTATATTGGTAGATACTATACACTTCCTCACTCCCTCGGGTGCAATGTCAAACACCTGGAAAGTAATAAAATGTGAAAAGTAACCATTTTTGTCCTGAATACAATCCATTGTCTTCTACATACCAAGGCCAAGTTGTTCTTAGCATCCATAGCTTAACAAGTCAATTAGTGGTCAAAATCTTAACTGTTCTGGCAAGTACAATAACTAATATGTGGGTACTTTTGCTGGAAAAATGTGAGCAGCTTTTGCATTCTCAAAGAAACATCATGTGGTCAGTGAAATGAAAAACCCCGCAAACCTGACCATATATAGAGAAAAGTGGGGTGGTATAATTTACTGTCCTTAATCTTGCTAAAAAACATAGATTGTGGGTACTCCTTATAACCGTCTAAATGAGGCAGTTCTAACACGTACCCACAATCTATGTTTTAAGCAGAAATAAGAAAAATGCAACATTCTTATACAAGAGCACCGCATGCGGGTGCCAAGCTCAGCTGCAAAAATTCTCAGTCGAAAAGGGGCATAACTGTGCAAAAAACTGTGCAAAAATTATTTTGAGGGTTACCTCACCTATTGGTATGAGTTCCCCTTTTCATAATGAACAACTAGTTCAAGTTTCAAGTAAATATGTTCAGTAATGACAGAGATATTACAAAATGTCCAAGTTTTTGCACGACGATGCAGACAACGCCGGAGCTATGACTATACCTCGTCGTTTTCTTCGAAAACAGCCGAGCTAAAAAAAGTATCATTTTTACAACAATGAAAGAAGCATTTGTTGGCGAAAGAATGTGCACTGTACTGGTTAACCACCCACGTATAAGCCTGCCCAGGAAAAGTGTGGATAGGTTAACTGACCGGCTCAAAAATGACCTAAAAAGTGTTGACTGGGCCATAAAATTCCAATACAAACAAACAGTTGTTTAAGGTTAAATGTACCCATCAACACTGTACAGGTCATTTTGGAGACTTTGCTTCCAATTTTGTAGGACTTTTACCCGACATGTGAGATGAAATGACATCTCAAGCCCTGATGCCTAATGAAACCAATAGGGTTTATAAGCAGTGACGGTCCGACACGCACCATTTTGCCTTGGTAGGCTTAGAGCCTCTAAGTGGTTTAACGAAGTGCTTTAACAGTACTCGTGAATGGTCGGTTTCAGCTCTGCCTGGAAGGATCATGCAGCCCATCTATTTCTTCAAGCCCCGACGGGCGGGGGCCAGAGGAGATGTCGTTTAAAGGAATTGTGGACGGACGACAATGACGACATATAGTGAGTGATCACAATAGCTCCCCGGGAGCCTTCGGCTCAGGTGAGCTAAAAATACAACATTTTTATAAGGAAAGTATCATTTTACAACTATGAAAGAAAGCATTACAACACATGGTTGTGATATTCTAACGTCTGACCCTACCTTTTCCTGTTCCTCTACAGACATGGAACTGTGAAGTGGGAGTATAATCCAACCTTTGTTTTGTTGGGCATAAGTCTTTGCGGCATCAACAACAGCCATGATCTCAGACATTCCACTGAGAAATATCAACAGATCTCCTCTTTCAGTTGTAGGGTACTACAAAACAAAACAAGATACAGTACAGAGGTCCCTCGTTATAATGACAGTATTTGTGCCCTGGTATTCTGCCGTTATAAAGAATTTGCTGTCTTGAAGAATTCCAGTTTGGTATATGATAGGTAATAAAGGGCCTTTTTTCCTTCATTACTCCAAGAAACAGAAGTTGTAGACTTTTGTTAGAATCGCCTCGGTGAGGCGATTCTAACAAATGCCTGCAACTTTTGTTTCTTGGAGTATTGTGTGTGTGTGTGTGTGTGTGTGTGTGTGTGTGTGTGTGTGTGTGTGTGTGTGTGTGTGTGTGTGTGTGTGTGAATTCGGGTTTAACGTCGCTTTCATCAATTTTTCAGTCATATCACGACGGTGTCTGGTTGTGACAGGGAGCTCAATGTTCACTTTTATAGTGCTGCCTCACTGAAGTATCATGTCCCAGACACATTACATGATACCACACCCAGTCACATTATCCTGACACTGCGTCAACCAGTCCTAGCTCTACCCCGTAAATCTGAGTGCCAAGTGAGGGGCAGCTAGTACCATTTTTAATGACTTTGGTATGTCACGGCCCGGGATCGAACCCGTGACCTTCAATTCCCCGAAGCGGACACTCTACCAACTGAGCTATTGGGGCCCGTCTTGGAGTATCACATAACAAGAATATGTCATGACTATGGATTCGATATGGGCGTTTCCAACCAGAGGGAAGCTTACGACTATCGGAACAGAGGCCAACCCTTGAGCTAAGGATTCATTCCATTGAAATTGTCATTATAACGGGTTTAGTTGTTAGTGAACATATGTGCAGAAAGAGGGTTAAATATAATATAATACATGTACCACAATGATGCTAAGTATTGGGACAGATAGGCCTAAGCGAACAGTGCAGACCCAGATCAGACTGCTCCATCAGGAGCAGTCTGATCAGGGTCTACAGTGTTTGTCATTCTGTCTGCATCTTTTGGACTCCTTGCTGGATCATGAAACAAATTTGTTAAACTTTTATGAGAATTACAGCAAGTCCTCAAGGTTTCCAAATTTTAAGGGATTTTACAGTGGCATATCACTTTACTTGGAGGGTTATAATTAATTAAAGTTGTTGGAATTTGTAGCTTGTTTCACTGTAACTGAATACATACTTTTAATTAACAGATCAGTGTTGAGAAATATATCACTGTTTGGAGGTCAGTTGTTAAGTAGATCAAACCATGAGTGCATAGGACGAGTGATTTGTCTACTCACAACTGCCATTTATTACTCAAGAGTTCACAAACTATAGCTGATCTATTTCGATTTCAACACCCTAAAACCCACAATGATTTTGTTGTTTCCTTCAAATTCTCCCAAATTTTTGCCATTTCTAAAAGAAATCCCATGGACACTATTGACTGTTACATAGGCATTCAAAAATTAACTCAACCTGGTTCCCCTAAATCACAACATGGACTTCTGCTATATATAAGGTGGAAGATTCCACTCAGTACAAAATGGGTTTATCAAAACTCTACAAGAGCAGATCGGTAGCTCAGTCGGATGCGCGTCTGACTGGTGATCAGGAGGACACGGGTTCGACTCCCGCCAGGGTCGGCAACATTTTTTCGTGGAGATTGATCATGAAATCTTTTCTACGGTCATTCTCTCCCTTCCGCTGATTCAAGAAGGGCAGTTGTCAGTTTCTGGCAAAAGAATGTGCACTGCACTGGTTAACCGCTTACTTATAAGCCTGCCCAGGAAAGTGTGGATAGACAAACTGACCGGCTCAAAAATGACCGAAATAGTGTTGACTGGGCCATTAAACCCCAATACAAACAAACAAACAAAACCTCTACAAGAACAAACAAACCTCTTTAGAACACTGTTCCATAATAGCAGTTTTGGATTAAATAGAGGATCTTCCCTGGGTGTTCATATATTATTGAATTTATTAAACAAGTTGAGGAAAAGGGATAAAATGTGAGGCTTTGTTTAATAAATTCAATCATACATGAACAAAAGCCTCCGATTTTATCCCTTTTCCTCAGCAAGTTTAAAAAAATTCAATAGTACATGAACATGAATGCAAGATTCTATTTATCATTAACATTTAAAATGTATTTTATTCATGATTTTTTAACAAAAATGTCAATATTCCACCATTAGTAAACAGGACGCTGTTAAGGATGTCGTACATGTAACGTTACGGTGCGGATCTAATTTGCATATTTAATCCACTAGGGGATAATCAAATTTATTACAGGGTGTTGTTATATTCTCAGACGTGACATCATATGATAAATATGGTATGAAGATGGATCCCAACAATGAAAAGATCATAGAAAAAAATGACCATTAAATGGTAATTTTTCTTAAAAACAACATATGTTTGTGAAACAAGAGCATGTCCCCCGGGCATGGTCATTTTTTTTCAAAGTTGGTCACAGTTCAAAGTCAAGGTCACAGGTCAAGATTTTTGGTTTGAATGGGAAGCCCTTGGCGCAAGGAACTTACATGCCAAATATGAAGGCTCTATCTTAAACGGTTTGAAAGTTATGAACAATAATACTTTTTTCTTTAAGGTAGGTCATATGTCAAAGTCATAGGTCAAAAATTTTTGCATGATTGTAAAGCTCTTGTCACAAGGAACATACATGCCAAATATGAAGGCTCTATCTTAAACGATTCAAAAGTTATGAACTATTTTATTTGTTCTTTTAAGTAGGTTAAAGGTCAAGGTCATGGTAAAAAAAATTGCATGAATGTAAAGCTCTTATCACAAGATACCTACATGCCAAATATGAAGGCTCTATCCAAAACGGTTCGAAAGTTATGACCAAAATGTTAATTTTTTTCATTTAAGTAGGTCAAAGGTCAAGGTCACATGTCAAAATGTTTTGCATGAATGTAAAGCTCTTGTTACAAGGAACCTATATGCCAAATATGAAGGCTGTATCTCAAATGGTTCAAAAGTTATGACCAACGTTAACTTTTTCTTTTATGTAGGTCAATGGTCAAGGTCACAGGTCAAAATTTTTTGTGTGAATGAAAGCTCTTCTCACAAGGAACCTACATGCAAAATATGAAGGCTGTATATCAAATGGTTCAAAAGTTATGACCAAAATGTTATTTTTTTATTTTAAGTAGGTCAAAGGTCAAGGTCACAGATCAAATTGTTTTGAATGACTGTAAAACTTTTGTCACAAGGAACATACATGCCACATATTAAGGCTGTATCTCAAGCGGTTCGAAAGTTATGACCAATGTTATTTTTTTCTTTTCAGTAGGTCAAAGGTCAAGGTCAAGGTCAAAATTTTTTGTGTGAATGTAAAACTTTTGTCACAAGGAACATACATGCCACAAATTAAGGCTGTATCTCAAGCGGTTCAAAAGTTATGACCAATGTTATTTTTTTCTTTTCAGTAGGTCAAAGGTCAAGGTCACAGTTCAATTTTTTTTTTTGCATGAATCTGAATCTCTTGTCACAAGGAACCTTCATGCCAAATATGAATACTCTACTTCCAATGGTTCAAAAGTTATGACCAATGTTAAAGTTGTCCACGTACAAACCAATAAACAAACAAACCAACAAACATACAGACAGGGCAAAAACAATATGTCCCCGCTACCGGAGGACATAAAAATAATGACCATAAACTGGTTATTTTTTCTACATTAACTATATATTTTTGTTTGGACATGACATGGTTGTTTAAATGTTACCTGTATGCAAATCAAAGAAACAAGATAAGGTGGCTATTTTCTGATACATAAAGGATGATCTATGAATCAACATGTGTTTTTTGTGACAGATAGGCCTAAGCAAACCATGCAGACCCAGATCAGACAGTCTGATCAGGGTCTACACTATTTGCCATTCCACCTGCACCTTTTGGACTCCTTGCTGGATCATGAAAAAGTTGTTAAAATTTTAGGAGAATTACAGCAAGTCCTCAAGGTGTCCGAACTTTTAGGATTTTTACGGTACTTGTCAATTCTGTGTTTGTTTGTTTGATCTGAGGTTTAACATCCCAGGCAACACTATTAAGGTCATTTTGGAGACATTGCTTCCATTTTTGTGGGACTTTTACCAGACATTTGGATGAACTGACATCTCAAGCCCTGCTGCCCAAACAAACCAACAGGGTTAATATGCATGGAAGGGCCAAATCGCACCACTTTGCCTGGGCAGGCTTAGACCTTCTTTCAATTTTCTGTAAAAACCTATGTTGTGGGTATTCATTAGAACCGCCTCAGTGAGGCGGTTCTAATAAATACCCACAACATAGTTTTATATACAGTGTGTGTGTGAATTCGGGTTTAACGTCGCTTTCAACAATTTTTCAGTCATATCACGACGGTGTCTGGTTGCGACAGGGAGCTCAATGCTCACGTTTATAGTGCTGCCTCACTGAAGTATCATGTCCCAGATACATTACATGATACCACACCCAGTCACATAATCCTGACACTGGATCGACCAGTCCTAGCTCTACCCCGTAAATCTGAGTGCCAAGCGAGGAGCAGCTAGTACCATTTTTAACGACTTTGGTATGTCGCGGCCTGGGATCCAACCCGAGACATCCCGTTCCCCGGAGCGGACACTCTACCAACTGAGCTATCGGGGCCGGTTTTATATACAGTAATAAGGAAAAATCATCCTATAGTTATCACAAAATACACACATTATCTGTTGCCATGGAAAATTTACAAACCTTTTTCTCAATTCTCTGCATAATTCTAAGGTATGGAGTAGGGTCAAGCCTTTCATTTTTAGAGCTATAGTAGTCTTTCTGGATTGGACAGAACTCCAGTTCTATGGGGTAGAGTCGACCGGGGACCTTCACTACAGGAGCTTCATCGAAGTATCCGCTGAACAAGTTTATGTTTATTGTGGCTGACATCAACACAATCTTAATGTCATCCCTATGAACTATGAGACACTTGAGAATTCCGAGGAGAAAGTCCGTATGGATATGACGCTCGTGAACCTCGTCAATCACGATAACATTGTACATTGATAAATGGGGATCAGTAGTCATCTGTCGCAATAACAGACCTGGAAAAAAGTCATGACTAGTAAATAAATATATTCTTTTTTCATTTTGTTCTTTTTTTGTTGAAAAGCCATCTGATCAGATCTACAGTTTGTCATGTAATTTATGAACTAAACAAATGCAATATATCAAGTAATTTGATTTGTAGACAGTCAGCAATGGGAATATTTAAACTAATTTATTCAACAGGATGACTGTTAAAATGGCCCTCAGGACTCAAAGAGCAAGTTAGACTCAGCCATGGATAAACAAACCATCAGAGTAAGCCTTACTGAAATCTTAATGTATAAACTTCATATAGGTATATCGCTCGAAACACTGATGGATTGTTTACCATAGCTGAGTCGAACCTGTTCTTCAGTCCCTAGGGAATTCCTCTACATAAGAAATAGTATGGAATGGTTAAGGAGATTTTCAACTTTTAAAACATGCAAATTAATGTAAGCTGTGTGTACTCATTAGAATTGCCTCTATGAGATGATTCTACTGAGTACACACAGCATACATTTTTATTTTAGAGCACCAAAAGGATGTCCCAAAATTAACCCTGCTATGTCTCCTGGCAGTAACCCTCAGTGGCTTGAACTACCTGTCTCGGACATATTTTCATTGTCCCAAAGGTGTTCGAGCCATTGAATTTCGACTGTATATCCATGTACAGTGAAATTACATATACCCTTTTTGTACCAAATGGAATCTTCCTCCTTATAGGAGTCCATTTCGAAATTTAGGGTGACAGGTTGTGGAAACTTTCAAAACTATTCGGAAAATATCTGAACTTTTTGCAAATAGGTAGGCCCTGATCAGACGCCGCGTTCTGTGGCGTCTGATCTGGGCCTACACTATTTGGCAGGGTACCCATTTTGGGGTTTCCGGTACAAAATGGGTTAACTTAAACACAGATAATCTGTTTACCATGGCTAATTCAAATTCGTTCTGCAGTCCCTAGATAATTCTTCACATAACTCCAGATATCCATATGTTTAGGATAATTCATGGAGGTGCAGGTATCGGCAAAATCCTTTTGTGGAGATTGATCATGAAACCTTTTCTAAGATCATTCTCTCCCTTCTGCTGATTCAAGAAGGGCAGTTGTCAGTTTCCGACTGACACTTACGTATAAGCCTGCCCAGGAAAAGTGTGGATAGGTAAACTGACCTGCTCAAAAATGACCTAAATATTGTTGACTGGGCCATTAAATTCCAATACAAAGAAACAAACAAGAGCTTCGCATGACAGCATAGCTCGCCTGTTTCGCGACTTCAAGAAATAAGGTAAAATTTATGAACCATGAAATATAGGTCACACTCACCTAGATATATTTTAGATCAATAATCAGGTCACATGGAACATGTATTCCAGATATTACATTTCAGAATCAAATTGTGTCTGAATTATAAGAAAAAATCATTGAACCATGAAAATAGGTCACAAGGACCTAGATATATTTCTATGTCAATCGTCGAGTCACATAGAACTAATAATCCAGGTGAGACATTTCACCATCAAATAGTATTCAAGATAATAGGCAAAATCACTGAACCATGAAATATAGGTCACACTGACCTAGATATAAGTCAAGCTCAATCATGGGGTCACATGGAATAAATAATCCAGGTATGACATTTCTCCATCAAATAGTGTTCAAGATAATTGGCAAAATCACTGAACCATGAAATATAGGTCACACTGACCTGGATATATTTTGCGGTCAATTATCGGGTCCCATGGAACTAATAATCCAGGTATAACATTTCTCTATCAAAAAGTATTCAAGATAATAGGCAAAATCACTGAACCATGAAATATAGGTCATACTGACCTAGATATATTTTGAGGTCAATAATGGGGTCACATGGAACTAATAACCCAGGTATAACATTTCTCCATCAAATAGTATTCAAGATAATAGACAAAATCACTGGACCGTGAAATGTAGGGCACCATAACCTAGATATATTTTGCAGTCAATTATCGGGTCACATGGAACTAACAAGAGGCTCAGTGAGCCTAAACCGCTCACCTGAGGAACTTAAGTTTTAACAATTCACAGACTTGACTACTAAATCTGCTAATAGAATCCAGCCCATTGACCCTTACAGGATATAAGTCATCATTATTGCATTGCATTCCAAGTTTGAGACTTCTAGCTTCTATAGTTCCTGAGAAATCTTTGACGAAAATTTAACATTGGTCAAAATGGAGAGAAAGAAGAATGAAAGAACAGATGAACAAATAAGCTGAGAAAGCCCAATGTCTCTTACACAAAATAAGTCATCATTATTCTATTGAATACCAAATTTGATGCTTCTAGCTTTTATAGTTCCTGAGAAATCTTTGATTAAAAATTTAACATTGGTCTATTATCTCTATATGGAGAGAAAGAAGAATGAAGGAACAAATGAACCAGACTAGCTCCAAAACATAATGCAGCCTTTCCCCTTGCCCAATGGTGCTACACATAAAATTTAAACAAGATTGGTCAACTGCCTTCTGAGATATGCTTCATTGAAAGTGTGGACGACGGATGGACGGATGACGGACGACGGACTCCGGAGCCTTGGTATACTATCAGCTCACTGGAGCCTTTGGCTCAGGTGAGCTAAAAATTCAAGTCGTCATTTCTGTCACAACATTTTCCCTACGTTAAGTCTATGGGCAAATTTTTTTGTCTCTCAAGGTCACGTAACTCCGAGGTCAATATTCCGATTCGGCCCAAAATCGAACTTAACCGAGATTTTATGCCTGTCCTCGTTACCTGCAAGTTTGAAGCTGATATGAATAACAAGAGCACCGCAAGCGGGTGCCAACGCTCGTCTGCAGTTTCTTTCAGAAAACAAAAGTTCTAAGTCAAATCAAATTGCAAGATGGAGTTATAAAACTTGTAGGGAATGTAGCTCTTGTGATGGTGAGTATGTGTATGAAGTTTCATGAAGGTAGGCCAAATACTTTTGGAAATATGGTCAAGGTTAAGTTTTTTGGTTAATTTTTCGAAAAATAGGTCAAAGTTCAAAGGTCAAGGTCACAGGTCAAAAAGCGTGGTATGACTGAAAAGGTCTTGTCCCAAGGAACATTCATGTGAAGTTGGAAGGCTCTGTTGTGAATAGTATTGAAATAAGAGACAAAAACAATTTAAAAACAAGAGGCCCATGGGCCACAATGCTCACCAGAACTCAGGCGGACACTGCCCACTGGCAGCCATGTATGGTTTCAGGTTTTAATTTATTGATTATAAAGTCTCCCAAACAAACCCCCATTTCAAAATGAGCACCCATATGGACTCTGTATCTGAAATATTAGGCCTTTTATGAGGAGGAAGGATGAGACATGGACCCAACAGAGCCCTGAATGGTATCACTGAATCCATCTTATCATAAGGCACATGAATATATATGCTTTAGGGGTTGGCCTGTGTACTGTTCCTGAGATATAAGGCCTTTTAAGCTGCGAAGGGGTTGGAGCATAGCCCTGGCAGACCCCAGGAAAGCCAAGATTGTTGTCGCTGAATGTGTCTTATAATAAGGACCAAGAAAATATATTGTTTAGGGGTTGGGATATGAACAGTTTCCAAGATATGAGGCCCTCTTATGAAATGATGAGGAGAGGAATGGCCCCTGTGGACCACCAAGTTTGTGTGACTGAATGTGTCTAATCATAAGAAACAATAATATATATGATTATGAGGTGGGGATCTTAATGGTGTCTGAGATATATGGCCTTTTATGAAGTAGAGGCGTGGGCCATGGCATCAGCATGTTGCCCTAGCACATAGACGCATTGATGTGAGTGAATGAGTCTTATTATAGGGAACACAAATATACATATTTTAGGGGTGGGGATCTGAACAGTTTCTGAGATATATTGCATTTTATGAAGTGGAAGGGTGGGGCATAGCCCCAGCACACCCCCAGAGACCCCTAGGTTGGTATCACTGAATGTGTCTCATCATAAGGAACAAGAATATATATGGTTTAGGGGTGGGGGTTCTGAATGGTTTCTAAGATATTGAGTCTTTTACGAAGTGGAGGGGGTTGGGCATGGCCCGGGCACATCACAGAGGACCCCCAGGTTGGTTTCAATGAATGCGTCTTATCATATGAAACAAGAATATATATGGTTTTGGGTTGGGGATCTGAATGGTTTCCGAGACGTATCACCTTTTATGAAGTGGAGTTGTGGGGCACAGCCCCCCTGCGGCCCGGGAGACCCTTAGACTGGTATCACTGAATGCGTCTTATCATAAGTATCAAGAATTTATATGCTTTAGGGGTGGGGATCTGAACGGTTTCTGAGATATTGGGCCTTTTTTGAAGTGGAGGGGTCGGGCATAGCCCCGTGCAGCAAGGGAGACCCTAAGGTTGGTATCACTGAATGCATCTTATCATAAGGAACAAGAATTTAAATGGTTTAGGGGTGAGGATCTGAACGGTTTCTGAGATATTCAGCCTTTTACGAAGTGGAGGGGGTGGGGCATAGCCCTGGCACATCCTAGGGGACCCCCAGATTGGTGTAACTGAATGCGTCTTTTCATAAGAAACAAGAATATACATGGTTTTGGGGTGGGGATCTGAAGGGTTTCCGAGATATATCACCTTTTATGAAGTGGAAGGTTGGGGCATAGCCCTGGTGCGGCCTGGGAGATCCTTAGGTTGATATCACTGAATGCATCTTAACATAAGGAACAAGAATTTATATGGTTTAGGGGTGGGGATCTGAACGGTTTCTGAGATATTGGGCCTTTTTTGAAGTGGAGGGGTCGGGCATAACCCCGTGCAGCAAGGGAGACCCTAAGGTTGGTATCACTGAATGCATCTTATCATAAGGAACAAGAATTTAAATGGTTTAGGGGTGAGGATCTGAACAGTTTCTGAGATATTCAGCCTTTTACGAAGTGGAGGGGGTGGGGCATAAGCCCCGCCACATCCTAGGGGACCCTCCGATTGGTGTCACTGAATGCGTCTTATCATAAGAAACAAGAATATATATAGTTTAGGGGTGGGGATCTGAATGGTTTCTGAGATATATGGCATTTATGAAGTGGAAGGGTGGGGCATGGCCCCAGCGCACCCAAGAGAGACCCCAATGTTGGTATCACTGAATGTGTCTTATCATAAGGAACAAGAATATATATGGTTTAGGGGTGGGGATCTCAATGGTTTCTGAGATAAATGGCATTTTATGAAGTGGAGGGGGTGGGGCATGTCCCCGGCACATCCCGGGGGGACCCCAAGGTTGGTGTCACTTAATGCATCTTAGCATAAGGAACAAGAATATATATAGTTTAGGGGTGGGGATCTGAATGGTTTCTGAGATAAATGGCATTTTATGAAATAGAGGGGGCAGGGCATGTCCCCGGCACATCCCGGGGGACCCCCAGGTTGGTGTCACTTAATGCATCTTATCATAAGGAACAAGAATATATATGGTTTAGGGGTTGGGATCTGTAAGGTTTCTGAGATATAAGGCATTTTATGAAGTGGAGGGGGCGGGGCATGGCCCCGGCACAACCTAGGGGACCCCCAGGTTGACATAAAAGCATATGGCTGAGAGAAGTTTACTCAAGGAACATGTTTATGTAAGTTTTGTAAAAATATCTGCAATGACTTGGCAGTAAATGCCATTTTTCAGTTTTCCCCATCATAAGTCAATGGAAACTCTAAGTTGCCATAGCAACAAAACTAAAAGGCCAAATTTCATAAAAAACACAAAACCTGTAAAGGCAAATATGGTGAATATTTTCATAAAGTCTCAGCCTCCTATAGCATATGGTTTCTGAGGAGATGATTTTTTAAGTATTTTTTGTCTATTTTTTGCATTTTGGTTTCCATGGCAACCATTAAAATTGAGCAGTAGGCCTAAAATTATATGGTAGATACTAGATTGCTTAAGGAACATTTCTATGAAAGTTTTGTTCCAATATCTGCAAAGGCTTGGCAGTTAATGCCATTTTTCAATTTTCCCCATTATAAGTCTATGGGAGCTCTAAGTTGCTATAGCAACCAAACTGAAAAGCCGATTTTCATAAAAAACACAAACTTTTAATCCCCCAACCCAAGCATGCTACAGATAAAATTTGGGCCCAATCGACCCAGTGGTTTCAGAGGAGATGTCGTTTGAAAGTGTTGACGACGCAGACGACAACGACGCAGACGACGACGGACAACTGCCTATCCTAAAAGCTCCCCCGGAGCCTTCGGCTCTGGTGAGCTAAAACGGAGAGAAAAGGGGAGATAATTCAATCAAATTGCAAGATGGAGTTATAAAACTTGTAGGGAATGTAGCTCTTGTGATGGTGAGTATGTGTATGAAGTTTCATGAAGGTAGGCCAAATACTTTTGGAAATATGGTCAAGGTTAAGGTTTTCGGTAAAATTTTCGAAAAATAGGTCAAAGTTCAAAGGTCAAGGTCACAGGTCAAAAAGCGTGGTATGACTGAAACGGTCTTGTCCCAAGGAACATTCATGTGAAGTTGGAAGGCTCTGTTGTGAATAGTATTGAAATAAGAGACAAAAACAATTAAAAAAAAACGGAGAGAAAAGGGGAGATAATTCAATCAAATTGCAAGATGGAGTTATAAAACTTGTAGGGAATGTAGCTCTTGTGATGGTGAGTATGTGTATGAAGTTTCATGAAGGTAGGCCAAATACTTTTGGAAATATGGTCAAGGTTAAGGTTTTCGGTTAAATTTTCAAAAAATAGGTCAAAGTTCAAAGGTCAAGGTCACAGATCAAAAAGTGTGGTATCACTGAAAAGGTCTTGTCCCAAGGAACATTCATGTGAAGTTTGAAGGCTCTGTTGTGAATAGTATTAAAACTAGAGAAAGTGACCAGTGGGTCACGTATACCCCCGGCCAGCATCACCCTCTGATATATCTTTCGAGCTTGTATGTAATATGAATGAAGTCAAGAAGCTATAAGAATCTATAAATGTGCTTGTAAAAGCTAAACCAAACATAAAATTTCTAAATGGACCAAGGGAGTGAGGGCATCAAATAGAACACACAGGCATCTATAAATTTTGACATAAAACTTTAACCAAATGTAAAATTTCTAAGTCCGTGACCTTGAGGTCAAGGTCACCATGGGTGGGGGAATGGACATGCATCATGAAATCATTTATCAAACATGAAGAGAATCTAAGATGTGGTTACAGAGATATCAGCCATGAAAAAGGTTTAACACAAAACTTTGACGTAAAATTAGATGAACAGACAGACAGACAGCCCACCCAGGGGCTTGACCCAGGGGCTTAGATATTCCATATGAAAGGTAATGCTATAGAGATATCCTTTACCAAACATGAAGAGAATCTAACATGTGGTTACAGAGATATCAGCAATGAAAAAGGTTTAACACAAAACTTTGACATAAAATTAGATGAACAGACAGACAGACAGCCCACCCAGGGGCTTGACCCAGGGGCTTAGATATTCCATATGAAAGGTAATGCTATAGAGATATCCTATACTAAATATGAAGAGAATCTAACATGTGGTTACAGAGATATCAGCAATGAAAAAGGTTTAACACAAAACTTTGACGTAAAATTAGATGAACAGACAGACAGACAGCCCACCCAGGGGCTTGACCCAGGGGCTTAGATATTCCATATGAAAGGTAATGCTATAGAGATATCCTATACCAAATATGAAGAGAATCTAACATGTGGTTACAGAGATATCAGCAATGAAAAAGGTTTAACACAAAACTTTGACGTAAAAGTAGATGAACAGACAGACGGACAGACAGACAACCCACCCAGGGGCTTAGATATTCCATATGAAAGGTAATGCTATAGAGATATCCTGTACCAAATATGAAGAGAATCCAACCTGTGGTTACAGAGATATGAGCAATCAAAAAGGTTTAACGCAAAACTTTGACGTAAAGGTTGACGAACGAACGTACGAACGTACCAACGAACTAACAAACGAACGAACGAACGAACAAACATACGAACGAACCAACGAACGGACGAACGGACGGAAAGACGAAAACTATATACCCCCTGACATACTTCGTATGCCGGGGGTATAAAAAGACGAAAACTATATACCCCCTGACATACTTCGTATGCCGGGGGTATAATGAGAGCAAAAAATGTGTTTCAGAAAAAAATTGGAAAAGGGGAGATAATTCAGCCAAAATCAACAATGTTGTTATGGTCCTTGGTCAAAATGTAGCTCTTGTGATGATGAGTGTGTGTATGAAGTTTCATGAGGCTAGGTCTAATACTTTTTAAGTTATAGCCAAGGTTAAGTTTTTTTGGAACGACGCAGGACGACGCAGGACGACAACGCAGACGCCGGAGTGATGACAATAGCTCGAAAGTTTTTTTTCAAAAAACAGACAAGCTAAAAATAAAGTTGCTATCGTGGTCACAACGTATTTTTTTATGCTCAAGGGCAGGTAACTCCAAGGCAAATATTCCGATTCGGCCCAAAATCGAACTTAACCGAGATTTTATGTCTGTCCTCGTTACCTGCAAGTTTGAAGCTGATCTGAAAAAAATTCAAGTCGCTATCGTAGTCGCAACATTTTCCCTAATTAAGTCTATGGGCAAATTTTTTGTCGCTCAAGGTCACGTAACTCCGAGGTCAATATTCCGATTCGGCCCAAAATTGAACTTAACCGAGATTTTATGCCTGTCCTGGTTACCTGCAAGTTTGAAGCTGATATGAATAAAAATAAAGTTGCTATCGTGGTCACAACGTATTTTTTATGCTCAAGGGCAGGTAACTCCAAGGCAAATAATCCGATTCGGCCCAAAATCGAACTTAAACGAGATTTTATGTCTGTCCTCGTTACCTGCAAGTTTGAAGCTGATCTGAAAAAAATTCAAGTCGCTATCGTAGTCACAACATTTTCCCTATGTAAAGTTTATGGGCAAATTTTTTGTCGCTCAAGGTCATGTAACTCCGAGGTCAATATTCCGATTCGAACTTAACTGAGATTTTATGCCTGTCCACGTTACCTGCAAGTTTGAAGCTGATCTGAATAAAAATAAAGTTTCTATCGTGGTCACAACGTATTTTTTTATGCTCAAGGGCAGGTAACTCCAAGGCAAATAATCCAATTCGGCCCAAAATCGAACTTGTCCGAGATTTTATGCCTGTACTGGTTATCTGCAAGAATGAAGTCGATCAGAAAAAAATTGACGGAGCTAGAGTGATGACAAGCTTTTTCCTATGTGAAGTCTATGGGAGCTAGATGTTACCATGGCAACCAGAGTTCCACTCAGATCTGCCTGAAAACCTAATGAAGCCTTTCCACTTGCCCAATAATGCGACACATGAAATTTGATCAAAGTTGGCCAAATAGTCTTTAAGATATACATTTTTGAAATTCCCATTAACCCTAATTTAAAAACACACAAGGGCAGGTAACTCCTAAGTGAATGATCCGATTCTGCCAGTTATCGAACTTGACTGAGATTTCATGGCTGTGCTGGTTATCTGCAAGAATAAAGCCAATCTGAAAATAATTGAAGCAGCTACGGTGATGACAACATTCTCCCCATGTTAAGTCAATAGGCAATTTTTTCAACGCTCAAGGGCACGTAACTCCTGAGTGAATAATCCGATTCAGCCCAAAATCGAACTTGATCGAGATTTCATGCCTGTCCTCGTTATCTGCAAGAATGAAGTCGATCAGAAAAAAATTGACGGAGCTAGAGTGATGACAAGCTTTTTCCTATGTTAAGCCTATGGGAGCTCTTTGTTGCTGTGGCAACCAGAGTTCTCATCCGATCTGCACGAAAACCTAATACAGCCTTTCCCCCTACCTGATGATGGTTCATATGAAATTTGATCAAGGCCGGCCCACTGGTTCCAGAGATATACTTCGTTGAAAGTGTGGACGACGGATGACGGACGCCGGCTCGTGGTATACTAATACCTCACATGAGCCTTCGGGTCAGGTGAGCTAATAATCCAGGTATGACATTTCTCCATCAAATAGTATTCAAGATAATAGGCAACATCACTGAACCATGAAATACAGGTCACAGTGACCTAGATATATTTTGAGGTCAATCGTGGAGTCACATGGAACTAATATCCCAGGAATGACATTTCTCCAACAAATAGACTTCAAGATATAAGGCAAAATCACTGGACCTTGAAATGTAGGTCACCATGACCTTCACCCTTTTACACTTGAACCAATATCACTTGATTGGCTGATGTATAACCAATTGTGTCTATAACTTGTTAATATAATGGAAAGGTATACAACAAATTTCAAAGGTGTCCTGGATTTGGACCCCTAGCTGTCCCCCATCCCCACTCCCAGGCATGAAACCAGGGTGTGTTGTCTTGGAATCTCAGAAGACACTCCCAGGTATCCAAGTTGTAAATATGAATGCTTTGTGATGAGTGACTGTTGAGATATAAGCATTTCAAAAACTTTTAACACAGAATTACAAAGGTGTTCTGGATTTTGACTCCTAGCCCCACCCCGGGCATGAACCCAGGGGTCTGTTCTCTTTGAACATCAGAGGACCCTCCCAGGTACTTAAGTTCCAAATATGAGTGGTCTGTGATGAGTGACTGTTGGGATATAAGCATTTCAAAAACTTTAACGCAGTGTGACGGGAACGCAAATGCAAATGCACAGGTAGACATCCTGAGGTGACAACAATAGCTCTCCATGTACTTCGTACAGGCGAACTAATGAACAATTCATGGAGGTTTGTTTGATTTTGTCTTGAAAAGGTATGTTGTGTGTACTCATTAGAATCGCCACACTGTGGCGATTCTAATGAGTACACACAACATACCTTTCATTTGGTAGAAGAAATAAAGATACCCTTAAGCAATCCCCATTATTCCTCATCGAGAAAACACCCCTATAAAATTTTGACCCCATCAAGCCCCACTTTCTTGTGGGTGCTCGTTAGAACCACCTCATGGAGGTGGTCCTTACCTGTACCCACAATCTATGTTTCGAGCAAAAATATGAAAAACAGCGGAATTTTATATAGTAAAAATTTCTCTCTTTTTTGGTGGCAAAATTCTCAGTACATTTAAATAGATTTGTATTCATAATGTCATGTTTAAACCTCTTTAGTTTGAAGTACCCCCTATCTCGAACAAATTTTCATGGTCCCAAAGGTGTTTGAAATACTGAAGTTTGACTGCATGTATATTTGTTCTGAGGCCTTCACTAACAGTTTTAGTTGTTTGTTAGTTTGTTTGGAATAGCCCAGTCAACAACACTATTTAGGTCATACCGAGCTGGTCAGATTACCTAACCACACTTTTCCTTGGCAGGCTCTGTCTCTGGTTGGGCCCATCGGAGTCTAACTGTTGATTTTCTTTTGCTCCAGCATTGCAGTGGTTTCTTGCTGTCGAGTCCTCACAGTTGTCTCACCTCTGTGGTTCTTTGATTATTTGTGTTCACGGAGATGTTGCACTGATGAGTTAGGAGGCCTTCATGCGGACTGAACAAATTATTTGTCTAAATCACGACAGAAGTAAGGGCGAGGATTGTGGCCACGTAAAATCGATTTAAGCCCTACAGTGGAAATCTTTCCACTGACCGTTCCAAGGCGGTTCTTATGTGGCGGTTTATTTATGTTGTTGTTTGTTACTTACTGTGTGTATCACTTGTGTCTTTTTATTTTGGATGGCCATATGGCCATTTTATGGGAAAGTAACTGTCCTTATGGCCTTCCTTTGTTTAAGTTTCCATTATGGTCTGGTCGCTTAATGTTTGTGTTTCTTTCTCTTTGGTGTCTTTGATGGGTGGAGTAAGTTAATTGTATCGATTCCTGATCTTTGTTTTACTTCTACTTTAAACCAGTACAGTGTATCAGAATTGACCACTGCCCTTCTCAAATTAGCGGACTGGAGAGAATGACAGTAAAAAGATTTTTTTATCAACCTCCACCAAACAATGTTCAAGGCCCAGCAGATATTAAACCAGCCACCTCCTGATCACCAGTTGGGCACTCATCAGACTGAGCTACCAAGGCCAGGAGAAGAAACTTAGGTAGAACTTTGAGGGCTCTAACCCCCATGGCTCGTTTACCACGGATGAGTCGAACCCGTTCTTGAGCCTGCAGGGAATTCCTCCACACATGACATAGGGATAAGGTAGGGATATTTCCTTCTTTATCTTCCAAATGTATGCTGTGTGTACTCATTAGAATCGCCTCAATGAGGCAATTCTAATGAGTACACACAGCATACATTTATAATATAGAACACCAAAAATTATCCCACAATTATCTCCATTGTGCGAGAAGCCTCTGTGGTGTAGTGTTTACACTACTCGCCTTGTAAACCAGGGATTGCAGGATTGATCCCCGTCTTCTCCAGACTTTCGGATGAGTCTTTAAACCGAGGTCCCATCTCCATATGACCTTAGCTGTTGGTGGGATGTAAAACTAACACTCACTCATCTCCATTATGCGGCATGGTATGGCACTGATAGTAACTTTCCGTGGCTCAAACTACAGCTGTCTTGAACAAATTTTTATGGTCCCAAAGGTGTTCAAGCAATTGAAGCTTGACTGTAAATGTCAACATGAGCTAAACCTCTTCATAGAGATGACGATTAACCCTTTTTGTACCAAATGGAATCCTCCTCCTTATATATAGCAGGAGTCCATTTCAAAATTTAGGGTGATAGGTTGTGTTATCTTCAAAATTGATTTGGAAAATGGCTGAACTTCCTGCAAATAGTGTAGGCCCTGATGAGACGCCGCATTCTGCGGCATCTCATCTGGGCCTGCACTGTACCCCTTTTGGGGTTTCTGGTACAAAATGGGTTAGATAACAACTCAGATACAAATGAACTTACCTTCAGTAAGAAACAGTATTCTTGTAAACCTTGACTTTGTCTTCTCAAATCTGACCTAAAAGAAGGTCGTAGGTCATATAGCAATAAAAATCTTGGCCTTGAAAATGCCCAGTGCAGGTTTTCATTACAAGCCACTTTAACCCATTGTATGCAGGGAAACCCCTAAAGGGGTACCTTGGCAAACAATGCAGACCCAGATCAGACGTTGCAGAATGGGGTGTCTGATCAGGGCCTGTACTATTTGCTAACAGAGTTTTCTGTCAAAAATAGGATAAAAACTAGAAAAAGTGTCCATAGGACATGGATGCCCACGCCAAATGCCATTCATGAAACAGTTTACTATATGGAACTAAATCAAGGACAGATAATTCAAAAACCAAAAAATGCAAGAGTTGTCTTCCTTGTTCATGACACATCGTCTCAGTGTGATGAATGCACCTGTGAAGTTTCATGAATATATTCCATATGGTTTAGTAGTTATGGCCCAGACACGGTTTACTATATGGAAGTAAGTCAAGGGCAGATAATTCAAAAACCAAAAATGCAAGAGTTGTCTTCCTTGTTCATGACACATCATCTCAGTGTGATAATTGCACCTGTGAAGTTTCATGAATATATTCCATACGGTTTAGGAGTTATGGCCCGGACACGGTTTACTATATGGAACTAAGTCCAGGGCAGATAATTCAAAACCAACTAGATATGTGTCCAGACGACACAGATGCCCCCGCCAAGGGCCCCGCCTCACCCCAAAAATCCATGATACAACAAAATTTTCTAAGTGTGTGACCTTGGCATAAGGAATATTTGTGAGAAGTTATATTGAAATTGGTGAAAAAATGTAAGCGCTAGAGCAGTGACAAAGTTTTTCTGAAAATAGTCACAGTGACCTTGACCTTGAAAGTCAAACTCGTTTGAGGTATTTTCATAAGGAACATTTGTGTGAAGTTATTTTGAAACCAGTGAAGAAATGCAGGCGCTAGAGCAATGACAAAGTTTTTCTAAAAATAGCCACAGTGACCTTGACTTTGAAAGTCGAAATGGCTCGAGATATTGTCATAAGGAACATTTGTGTGAAGTTATATTGAAATCGGTGAAGAAATGTAAGCGCTAGAGCGATGACCAAGTTTTTCTAAAAATAGCCACAGTGACCTTGACCTTGAGGCCATGACCTTGAAAGTCGAAGTCGCTCGAGATATTTTTATAAGGAACATTTGTGTGAAGTTATATTGAAATTGGTGAAGAAATGTAGGCACTAGAGCGGTGACAAAGTTTTTCTAAAAATAGCCACAGTGACCTTGACCATGAGGTCATGACCTTGAAAGTCAAACTTGCTCGAGATATTGTCATAAGGAACATTTGTGTGAAGTTATATTGAAATCAATGAAGAAATATAGACGCTAGAGCTATGTTGTGCGAGGGGATAATTAAAATTTTTTAAGTCTTTGACCTTGACCTTGAGCTCATAGGCATGGGTGGGGGTATTGCTGAATAAAACATTTTATCATACATTTAGTATAAAATACTTAGTTTTTGAATATGCGATACGAACGCGACACCAATGCACGTATCACGCTTGCACGTGCTGCCATATCGCATGGGCTTTATCATACCCCAAAAATCCATATCACAACCCTTTATCATACCTCTGACGTCACCCTATTCGGAACACGCGGCGTTCTTCCTTTTGCGGCATTTCGCATTTGTTGTTCAGGACGCCATTTGCAATTTGCAATATTTTCGTCGGTTCGAACTGTTTGGCAAAATAGAAAAAAAAAAAAAAAAAAAAAACACACACACACATGGCACGGCGCAGCGAATACGAGAGGAAAATGGGCGAAAGAACGATGCAGGGGATTGCTGACAGACTTTTGGATCTGGATAATATTATCGACCAAAGGAGTTCTAGTGATTCGGTAAACAATGGAAACGTGAATGCAGCGACGAACGTTGTCGGCGAGATTGACACAGCTAAATTTGTTAAAAGTGAAATGTATGATAAATAGATTATGATATGGCATTTTCATATCATACCCCATATCAGCCCTCGACCCATATCAGCCCTCGGGCCTTCGGCCCTCGAGCTGATACGGGAGTCTCGGGCTGATATGGGGTATGATATGAAAAATGCCATATGATAATCTCTATGTACCTATATCTATCATCATATGAACCAAAGCCATCATAAAAGTTCAGGTTCTACCAGGTACAAATACCTTAACTGGAGTCTTAAACATGGAAAATTTCTAAGTCCATGACCTTGACCTTGAGGCCATGGGCATGGGTGGGGGTATCGCTGAATAAAACTTTGGACCTATATCTATAATCATACCAAATATGAACCAATTCCATCAAATGGTTTGGAAAATATGAGTTCTAAAATGTTCAAGTCTACCTGTTACAAAAACCTTAACCTGAGTCTTAAACATTGAAAATTTCTAAGTCTGTGACCTTGACCTTGAGGTCACAGGCATGGGTGGGGGTATTGCTTAATAAAACTTTGGACCTATATCTATCATCATACCAAAGATGAACCAGTTCCATCAAATGGTTAGGAAAATATAAGTTCTAAAAGTTCAGGCTCTACCTGTTACAAAAACTTTAACCTGAGGTTACAGGATCACGTACGTACGTACTACGTACGTACATACGTACGTACACACACACGTACAGACGGACGTACACATGTACGCACGTACGGAAAACCGAAAAACTATATGCCCCCGGCATCATATGATGCGGGGGCATAAAAATGCAAGAGTTTTCTTCCTTGTTCATGACACATCGTCTCAGTGTGATGAATGCACCTGTGAAGTTTCATAAATATATTCCATATGGTTTAGGAGTTATGGTCCGGACATGGTTTACTATATGGAACTCAGTCAAGGGCAGATAATTCAAAAACCAAAAAATGCAAGAGTTGTCTTCCTTGTTCATGACACAACGTCTCAGTGTGATGAATACGGTTTAGGAGTTATGGTCCAGACACAATGTCGGGACAGACGAACGATCGGACTTCTCTACAAATGGATACTTAAGTGGCTAGACGTCGGCATATTGACTACTTAAGTGGCAAGCCACCTAAGAGCGAATTTTTGTCACTTAAGTACCAAAATTACGAAATAAACCCCATTTGGACTCACGAATATATACCTAAGTGTCAAACTGTCCAAATTTTTTGCCCCCTAAATGTCGTTTTGTTGGTGCGGACGAACGGACGTTCTCACGGATGTATACTTATGTGGCTATTTTTGGCAGGATTGATACTTAAGTGGCTACTTTTAGCCACAGAAAAGAAGTATTTTCGGTGTCTAACGGAATAAATCCCATAGACTTTCATTGATTCTGTTCATTTACATAGCCACCTAACTATACATTTGTTGGTGCGGACAAACGGATGAACGGCCGGACAGGGGTAACACTTAATGCCCTTTCCACCATTCTTCGAATGGCGGGGGCATAATGAAAAAAAAAAAAGGCCTGACATCCCATATGACAAATGGACTTGTCCAACACATAGTGATGGAAGAGTCCACTAGTAAACAATGGGTTTAGAAGAAACCTTGGCAGTTATTAAAGGCTCAAATTAGCCTGCATATCTGGGTCCAGTTGTCCAAAACTAACAATGTCATTAGTTAGCATATTGTTAAAACTTTGATCATTGAACAGGGAAAACATGCTAAAATTTTTGCTGGAAAAAATGCGAATAGCTTTTGCAAATGCAAAAGCTATTTACATTTTCCAGCAAGAATTTCAGGTTATAAGATGTTGCACTTGCTAGAATATATAACAATTTGACCACTAATGAGCCCTTTATGACAACAATGCTTTAACAACTGTGTCATGTTCAGCCTAATCAAAGCCTCATCTCCATATGCAGTGTCAATGTATGCCAGTTTATCTACTGTATCTCCCTTAGTATTCTGACACCTCAATGCCTTACAATAGATGTTCTTAAATTTTAACAAATACAGTCTATAACCAGCAGGTCTCGGTAGCTCAGTTGGATGCGTGTCTGACTGGTGATCAGAAGGACGCGGGTTCGATTCCTGTTGGGGTGGGCAATATTCTTTTGTGGAGATTGATCACAAAATCTTTTCTAAGGTCATTCTCTCCCTTCCGCTGTTTCAAGAAGGGCAGTTGTCAGTTTCTTGCGAAAGTATGTCCACTGTACTGGTTAACCGCTTAAGTATAAGCCTGCCCAGAAAAGTGTGGATAGGTAAACTGACCGGCTCAAAAATTACCTAAAATAGTGTTGACCTGGCCATTAAACTCCAATACAAACAAACAGTCTATAACCAGTTTTACGGACCTTTCAATAATAATAATAATAGTCTTTATTTTCAGAGGGTAACACATTTAGCAGAAATACAAGCTAATCTTCCACTAGACCCTCAAGATTATTTCACTCATTTTAGAAGCAGATTTTTAATCAAAGGTGGGCAAAACTCCGAGTACCCGGACAAACACCAACTAACCTTCTGTTTGATAACTTGACATCTCAGGTGGCCCCAGCAGGGTTCGTACCCAGTGAGAGACCTAATGACTAAGAGACAGCACTCTTACCCACTAGGCAAGGGAGGCCCCTCTTCTTCTACTGAAATCATGGATACAGACATTTAACAGTCTGCAATATTCCAAACCCCATTTGCAGCTATGGCAAATCTTAACGAAAATGCTTAGCATTACTTTTTTCAGTGTGGCCTTGGAGAATGAGACCAATGTTTCAGTTATTGTGTACCCTATCAATTTTTGTTTGATTTGTTGTTTAACGTCCCCGTCAACACTGTAAAGGTCATTTTGGAGACGTTGCTTCCAATTCTGTGGGACTTTTACCCGACATTGAGATGAAATGACATCTCAAGCCCCGTCACCCAATGAAACCAATAGGGTTTATTAGCATGGACGGTCCGCCTCGCACCGCGGTTCCTGGACAAGCTTAGATCCTCTAAGCGGTTTACCAGTACTAGTGTGCGGGCCGGATTCAGCTCTGCGTGGAAGCATCATGCAGCCCATATATTTCTTCAAGCCCCTATGGGCGGGGGCGCGTACCTTATCAATAAGAGTCTACTAATAAAGGAAAGAATTTGCAACTGAGGCCCTTTTTATTGCTGGCAATTTGATCATAGCAGCAGGTAAGGTTGGTATTTTGTGATAACTGAAGGATATTTTTGTCGATTCTCCATAAAAACCTATGTTATGGGTATTCATTAGAACAGCCTCAACGAGGCGGTTCTAATGAATACCCAAAGTATCATGGATATATATGCAGAAATAAGGAAAACTATCCTTCAATTATCACAAAATTCCCACCTTATCTGTTGTTATGATTTGATATAATCAGAAAACCTGAAATTTGTCTAGCTTACATCATTTCACATTTCAAGCTGATTGTTAATCAGAGGTAGGAAAAACCGAAATACCCGGAGAAAAACTACCTGACCTTCTGTTGTACAGGCCTCATACTGACCAAGCTTTTCCATGCATGAAAGGCTGGATTTTACAGTCTTAACTCTATCCTGCTGAACACGACAACCCCTACCTTTGCAAACAGTGTAGATCCAGAGGCTTCTTCATCTGATCAGGATCTACACTGTTTGAAATGCAGTTTGTGAAATGAAAAAATACATAATATCAAGTAATTTGATTGACTGACAGTCAGAAATGGGTGTGGTTAAATAAATTAAAGGTTAAACAGTCATTTTAAACAGAAAATAGGAGGGAAAATCAAAATCTAAAAGCATGAAATCAAGAAAAAAATTAAACTCTAAAAGCCTGAAATCCTGCAAATGCCTGAAAAATATGACGCCTGGTTGTAGTGCTTGGTGTCCCACATGTACCCGAGCTAGGCTTGAACCCACCATTTGTTTGTTTGTTTGTACTGGAGCTTAAAGGCCCATTCAACACTATTTAGGTCATTTTTGAGCTATCCACACTTTCCAAAGGGCAGGCTTGTACGTAAGCAGCTAACCAGTACAGTGCACATTCTTTCGCCAGAAACTGACAACTGCCCTTCTTGAATCAGCCGAAGGGAGAGAATGACCTTAGAAAGATTTCATGATCAATCTCCGCAGGAGAATGTTGCAGACCCTGGCAGGTATCGAACCCGCATACTCCTGATCACCACTCAGATGCCCATCCAACTGAGCTACCGAGGCCAGCAGAACCAACCATTTACCTTAAATTCTAAATGAGCTTACCTGGTAGGCAACTTCAGTTCCATACTCATTCAAAGTCTCATATCCCACTCTCTTAGATAATGACACACAGGCAATTCGTCTTGGCTGAGTACAAGCAATGTTGGTAAACCCTGCCTCTAGCAAGTACTGGGGCACCTGGAATAAACAGTTCAGTGAAACGTCTATGCCTCAAACACCAACTACCTGTTTACCTTCATTTACCTTCTCTGACTTGAACTCGCTCGAATCCCCAAGAAATTCTTCAATTAACCAATTTTTTCCTATATAAAGTGGGGTTTATAGAGGTGTTCATTACACACACTTGTTAACCTGATGGGTCTTTGGTTTGTTTGTTTGTTGGTGTTAGAGTTTAATGGCCCAGTCAACATAATTTAGGTCATATCAAGCATGTCAGTTTACCTAACAACACTTCCTCAACAGGCTTATATGCAAGCTGTTAATAGAAACTGACAACTGCCTTTCTTGAATCAGCGGAAGGGAGAAAATGACCATAGAAATGATTTCATGATCAATCTCCATGAAATACCTGTTGCCTAGTACACTGGCAGGTATCAAACCCATTTCCTCCTGATCACCAGTCAGACACATCCGACTGAGCTACAGAGGCCGGCAGGTGATGGATCTTTGAGCCATAAACATTTGGCTGTATTCTGTTTTGACATAAAGCTATAAAGGTTGACACTGGATCAGCAGGTCTATGGACTGAAGTCGTGTTGATCATGGTCCAGTTTTGCAAAACTAATGACATCGTTAGTTAACGTACTGTTAATGCTTTGATCATATACTGTGGTAAGTCCACCAAAAATTTTGCTGAAAAAAAGTGAGCAGCTTTTGCACTGCAAAAGCTGCTCACTTTTTTCAGCAAAATACCACAGTATTACATATTCTACTTGCTAGATCAGTTGAAATTTTGGTCACTAACAAGCCTGTTAAGCTTCCATTGCTTTGAACAACTGGACCCAGATGTGGCTTAAACCATATGCATACAATCAATTTTCTACTCTGACACTGTTTGTGGACAGACATTTCAACATTTTCGTCACATTTGACAATTTGTAAAGCTCAATTTCTCAGATCTGTATGACAGTGTTGACGTCTCAGCTGAGTTCAAATTTGACATAAAAGAACTCCAAAAAGAAAGAGAAACTAGGAATTTTGTCTCTTTGTTTGTGTTGAGGGTTTACCCCTATACACACCCCCACCTCCATCAACACTATGTAAGTTATTTTGGATTTTGTAGGCCTTTTGCCACGCCATTGAGATGAAATGACATCTCAAGCCCAACCACCCAAAGAAACCACTTTTCCTTGGCAGGCTTAGACCATCTAAGTGGTTAACTAGTACATGTACAAATTTTCAGTTGTTGCAGCTCTGTGTGGAAGCACCATGCAAATGACTATTTGATTTTTCAAAAATATTTTTCATAGTAAATAAGGATGAACATGTTATTTCAGGCCTTACTTTCAGTGCACAATACAAAGAATAAACTTTGAAAATGCTGTTTGCCAGTCGTGATTAACAGTCTAAGGGTTATAAATTAAAAACAGAAAACCATTCCTGCTCTATTAAGCTGAGCGAGAAAAAAAATTACAACTTCATGGCAGGATTGTGGTTCCCCATTGGAAGCTGTAGCTAGCTACCGTAAGGATCCAAAGTACATGTATTGGGACAGACATGTCTAAGCAAACAGTGTATACCCTGATCAGACTGTTCCTGAAGGAGCAGTCTGATCAGGGACTACACTGTTTCCAGCACAGACCAAGATGAAGGAGCAGTCTGATCAGTATCTCCACTGTTTGCCATTCCATCTGCACCTTTTGGACTCCTTGCCGGATCATGAAACAAATTTTTTAAAATTTTAGGAAAATTACAGCAACTCCTCACAGTGTCCAGATTTTTAGGATTTTTACAGTAACTAGCTATCTTACCTGTGTAGACTTGCCGCAGCCTGTGTCCCCAGCAACAATTACAACCTGGTGTTCCTTTACTGCATCAATTATCACAGATTTATACTGGTAGATAGGTAAGTTCTCCTGATCTTCTCGAACCTTTCTCAGTTTAGTGAGCTACAAAAAATCTTTGTCATTTGTTTGACTGTGATGACCATAATCATCCTTAGTATTGGGACTGAAAGGCCTAAGCAAACAGTTTAGACCCTGATCAGACTGCCCCTAAAGGAGCAGTCTGATCATGGTCTACACCGTTTGCCATTCCGTTTGCACCCTTTGAACACCTTGCAGGGTTATGTAACAAATTTGTTTAAATTTCAGGGAAATTACAGCAAGTCCTCAAGGTGTCTGAATTTTTAGGATTTTCACAGCAGCTAGCTTTCTTACCTGTGTAGACTTGCCACAGCCTATGTCATTTTTTTTTTAATCTCCCCGTAACATGATGAGTAGAGGGTTGGGGAGGACCATCCTTCCACACATTGTTCAATAATACAATGCAGTATGGAGTATTATACCTTTCTCTCACAACTCTCTTTCCGGTATTTTTATGTCATGTAAGAGAAAAAACAATTAAGATTATTTCCGGCATTTTAAGAATACGGATTCTGGGAGAGATTATGTATTCTTGCACACCGGACACGGAAATCCGTGATTTTACACTGGGATAGAAATTTATGTTCTGGCCCTGGTGTTCCGACCCTAAATCGAATGTAATCGCGTGTTTGATAAATGCACTGGTTGATTACAATCTCATGTGCGGCGTCGTCATGCGTGATGTCACTAAACATTCCTGTTGTGTCATCACAAAATGGCGGACCTCGGTAACCGAAGTGACAGCAGCATTAGAAATTCGCAATAGAAATAGAAGGTATGGAAGAAAAAGAATCCTATATGGGTGTGAGGGGTGGATAGAAAAATCCGTCCCTCGCGATCACTGTCCGGCATCACTCGGCAAGCCTCGTGATGCCGGACAGTGTCCCTCGGGACGGATTTTTCAATCCACCCCTCACACCAATATAAGATTTTTATAGGATCAACAAAAACAAAAGAGAAAAGATGGATGGTTAGGATAGATACAGTCACCAGCAACAATAACAAACTGGGGTAACTGCATCAATACTGGTAGATTGGTAAATTCTCCTGAACTTCTCAAATCTTTCTCAGTTTAGAAAGCTATAAAAGAACCTTTCTTATTTTTCATGACTGCAACTAGGCAAGGAGTATTTTAGTAATAATTAAGGGATAAGTAGATCTGGACACAGCTGTTAAAAGCATTTTATCATATGACGTCGCGTCTGAGAGTGTAATAAGGCCATGTACTAAATTCTGTAATCCACTAGTGGATTAAATATGCAATTTAGTTAGATATGCTCCATAATGTTACATGTATGCCGTCCTTAATGATGTCACGTTTACTAATGGCGGAATATTGACATTTTTGTACAAAAATCGTGAATTAAATACGTTTTAAATGTCATATGATAAATAGAATCTTGCATTCGTGCTCATGTACTATCGGCAAAGCCTTGCATTTTATCCCTTTTCCTCAACTCGTTTAATAAATTCAATAATACATATTTACATTTCCAGTGTAAAGTCTAATGTAAACCTATAGAAAACAATTGCGTTCATACTTCCATGAATGCATCAAATCACAAGATTTTCAGTGACGTTAAGTGACGTCATTCTAAACCATTGTTCTCTACGGGCGTTGATGACGTCAAAGCTGCTCCGCTCCTTGTAGAAAAACAGCGTGTAGATGTTTTTCAGCTTTAAAAGTTTGCCCTACAAGCATGTTTTCTCCCAGTGATGAGGGGCAAATAATGTAAATATAAAAAATAAACTTAATTTTTCTGCTTTTCATGAAAGTATGAACGACAGTGGGTCGCTAGCAAAGTTATTTACTTTGCACGCGACCCACTGCGTTCATACTTCCATGAACTGCAGAAAAATAAATTTCATTTCTTAAATGAACACTCATGTAAGATCCTCCATATATTACATGCATAACACAGAAATACTATGATTTCTACCAGAAATAAACTTAGTATTTTCCTTTTTGCTAAGAAGAAATATTTCCTCTTAGCAGGGGAAATAAATCTCTTTAGCTGGAACTACTTTTTGAACAAGATACAAAATAACCTGTTTTGCAGTGAAATCATAATATTTAAATGCGGCTTAAGTTTCAATCACGTCTATGTTATTCATGACGTCATCGCTATAGCTTCTGGGAAGATATCAACAGATGCTGACAATGCGTGATGTTCGAGTTGGATGCAATGTTGAAGCAAAGAAGACATGGGCATGACCATTGACTAGCAAGTACATTTGGCTTTCTTTAAACTCGCAGTTTAGTTGTTTTATCACTGAAATACTTTGTTGTAGACTGTAGGAAGCACTTTTAAAATGGCGCCCATCCAGTTTATCTCCCAGTGCTTCTGTAACACTACGCTGACTGAACTGTTAACATAAGCTGTAAACAGTCAACTGTATCAAAATTCAGATCCAAAATTCAAGATCAAACTGTCCTAAGAGTCTATGGAAGTGACCATTTATGGTCATTTTTCTATATAATCTATACATTTTTGGGGATCCATCTTTAAACTGTGTTATATCCAAATGTGTTATAACTTATAATGAACAGTGTTATAAAGATATTTAGTTGTATCAAAGGCCTCATGTAATATTGTTAACAATTATGTAACCAAAGCAAGTAATAGTTTGATACTGACACAAAAAGTTCGAGATCTGTGGACTTCAGTGGTGCAATAGTTATGGTCACAGAGAGGTAACTGTAGTGAAAATTGTTTTTCTTATGATCGATTGCAATCGAGTCTTTTAAAATAAAACTGGAGTCATAATTCTGCTGGCCCATGAAGGGTATGTTCAAGGCTCTGTCTATAGAGCTCTGGATACAGTGTTCATTGAAACTTCACTGTGCCAGTTTAAAACATGTTTTGTTTTTGTTTGTTTGATTTGAGGTTTTAACGTCCCCGGTCATTTTGGAGACATTGCTTCCAATTTTATGGGACTTTTACCCGACATTGAGATGTCAAGCCCTGTTGCCCAATGAAACCAATAGGGTTTATAAGCATGGACGAGCTGACTCACACCACTTTACCTGGGCAGGCTTAGATCCTCTAAGCAGTTTACCAGTACTCGTGTGCAGTCGGTTTCAGCTCTGCATGGAAGCATCATGCAGCCCATCTATTTCTTCAAGCCCTGATGGGTGGGGGCCAAGTTTAAAACATGTAAAGCATATGTAATGTGTGGCATACTGTTTTAGTAAGACTAAATTGTATGGTTTAAATAAAGATCTCAAAATGTACAGATACAGAAAAAAATGACCATTTATACTGTGTTATATCCAAACTCTCATTATAATGAACAGCGGTATAAAGGAGGTTGTGGCATTAACCCATTCTGTACCAGAAACCCCAAACGGGTAGTTGGCAAACAGTGCATGCCCAGATCAGTCTGCGGAATGCGGCGTCTGATCAGGGCCTACACTGTTTGCAAAATTTTCAGCCAATTTCCAAATATTTTTTTAAGAAAACCCAACCTGACACCCCTAAATTTTGAAACTGACTCCTGCTATATATAAACATGAGTGAGTGAGTGTTTGAGTTTTAGGTCCCACCAACAGCTAGGGTCATCCTCGGTTTAAAGACTCATCTGAAAGTCTGGAGAAGCCAGAGATTGATCCTGCGATCCCTGGTTTACAAGGCGAGTAGCATAACCAGTACACCACAGAGGCTTCTATATATAAACAGGAAGATTCCATTTGGTACCAAAAGGGTTAAACATTTACCTTTTGCTTTTGTTGGAAATCTATATAATGCAGCAGTATGTTCTTGAATTCCTTTACTCTTTCTTTTGTTAATTCTTTCTCAGTTTCAGCATCTGAAATGAACAAACAGTTCTTGAATTAAGGGGAATGGGAACACCTGGCACATTTTTCATTTTTCAAAGGGAGACAACTTTCGGGACTTCCTGTTCACTTTTCTATAGGCTCAGTCCCACAGAAAAAGGGGTCTACTCTTAAAGGGAAAGAATTTGCTCCTGAGGAGCAAATTCTTTCCTTTAAGAGTCGACCCTTATTGACATGGGAGACAAAAACACTTTGCAGGAGTTGCTTCCCCTAAAGGTGTTTCCATTCCCCTTAAAGTCTGGGAGTAACAGACTGTAGAATAAATCTCTTCACGGAAATTCTAAAATTTGAAGACAGCAATTCATAGCACAAAGAGCTCATTGAACATGTTAATACACTACAGCCTCTAAATGATACACCACAACTCTTTTTAACAGTACTGTTGGTTTCCAGGTCAGAAACTTTCTAAGTTAAACAACTGTGATATATCCAAACAACAAGAATTCTGCCGGAGGCTACGTCGTGCCTGTGGGGGTGCAAAGTCACCGAAACATAACATCTAGGCCAAGGTCAAACATAGATGCTTGCATGAAACTTGCCATTCTTAAATGCAAGCATTAATGAAGCTCTAATAATTCTTGAGGAATGAATTTGACCATTAGGGTGAAGGTAGGGTGGTTGAAATATTTTACAAAGTCAGTGAACCATAAAATCTAGGTCAAGGTAAAATATGGATGCTTGCATTTAAGTTGCCATCCCCAGATACAAGTTTGTACCATGCATCATTAATGAAGCTCTTATAGTTTTTGAGAAATAAGCTTGACCATTAGGGTGAATGCTAGGATGGTCGCATTATTTTACAAAGTCAGAGAACCATGAAATGTAGGTCAAGGTCAAATATGGATTGCCATCCCCAGATACAAGTTTGTATCAAGTATCATTAATGAAGCTCTTATAGTTCTTGAGAAATTAACTTGACCAGTAGGGTGAACGCTAGGGTAGTCGCAATATTTTACAAGTCAGTGAACCATGAAATGTAGGTCAAGGTCAAATATGGATGCTTGCATTTAAGTTGCCATCCCCAGATATAAGTTTGTACCAATTATCATTAATGAAGCTCTTATAGTTCTTGAGATATGTACCAAATATCATTAATGAAGCTCTTATAGTTCTTGAGAAATAAACTTGACCATTAAGGTGAACGCTAGGGTGGTCGCAAATGTTGACGCCTTGACAAACGGACGAACGAACTGACAAACGGATGGAAAACCGGACGCCTACATCCCGTCATGCTAATAGCAGGCGCGACAAAAATGTATTGATTATAAAGAAAAATGACCATATAAGCTATACGTTTTGGAATCTGTCTTCAAACACTGTTATATCAAAAACCGTGTTTTATACCGCTATCAGGCATACTAGTGACCTAATAAGGAGGGTCTAATAACTGCACGCTTTAATCTGTAGTGACAAAATGACCTATAATATGTCTAGTGTCCGTTTATAGACCTGCCCTACTTTTCCGGACCTAATTTGCAAGTGTAAACAATAACATGCAATCTTTTATACATGGGAAAACTGCAAGGTAAAATATTTTCAATATTTATTTAAACAGATTTTCAGAAACTTCAGCTCAATTCTTAACTTCTTGGGCTTTCCTGGTATGAATAGCTTGGGATAGAAATTCTGTTCTAACCCTGGTCTTCTTACCAAAAATCAAATATTCATGCATGTTGATAAATGCGCTGCTTGATTACAACCTCAAACGTGCCGTCATTAAGGTTGACATCACAGCACGTTACATGATGTCATTAAACATCACTGTAGTGTCATCACAATATGGCTGATGTCGCCACCCGAAGTGACTGCAGTATTAAAAATGCACGCTCAGAAGTGGAAGGTATGCAAGAAAAAGAATCATACATGGGTGTGAGGGGTGGATAGAAAAATCTGTCCCTTGGGATCACTGTCCGGCCTCGTGATGCCAGACCGTGACCCTCGGGACGGATTTTTCCGTACACCGCTCACACCAATTTAAGTTTCTTATAGTATTAATAAGAGGTTGTGGTTAACTAATGTTGGTATCTATATACAATTCTGCTATAATAAGACTGTGCTTCATCCATAATAATGTTTGTGTTCAGAGTCCTGCTTGTTTGTTTGTTTGTTTGTTTGATTTGAGGTTTAACGTCCCCGTCAACACTGTAAAGGTCATTTTGGAGACGTTGCTTCCAATTTTGTGGGACTTTTACCCGACAATGAGATGAAATGACATCTCAAGCCCTGTCGCCCAATGAAACCAATAGGGTTTATTAGCATGGACGGTCCGCCTCGCACCGCGGTTCCTGGACAGGCTTAGATCGACTAAGCGGTTTACCAGTACTAGTGTGCGGGCCAGATTCAGCTCTGCGTGGAAGCATCATGCAGCCCATATGCACTCTATCCACTGCACTACCAAGCTTGCATGGGAAATAAGGGAGGTAATACAGAGAAGACTTCTGAATAAACTTAAGTTCAAACAAGATGTGTTTGTGAAACAGGAATATGTCCCCGGGCATGGTTATTTTTTTTTTCAAAGTTGGTCACAATTCAATGTCAAGGTCACAGATCAAGATTTTTGGTATGAGTGGGAAGCCCTTGGCACAAGGAACTTACATGCCAAATATGAAGGCTCTATCTTAAATGGTTCGAAAGTTATGAACAATAATATTTTTATTAAAGTAGGTCATAGGTCAAGGTCACAGGTCCAAAAATTTTGCAGCTCTTGTCACAAGGAACCTACAAGCCAAATATGAAGGCTCTATCTTAAACGATTCAAAAGTTATGAACATTTTTATTTTCTCTTTTAAGTAGGTCAAAGGTCAACGTCATGGTAAAAAAAATTTGCATGAATGTAAAGCTCTTATCATAAGGAACCTACATGTCAAATACGAAGGCCCTATCCCAAATGGTTTGAAAGTTATGACCAAAATGTTAATTTTTTCTTTTAAGTAGGTCAAAGGTCAAGGACATTCATGCAAACTTTTTTGCATGAATGTAAAGCTCTTGTTACAAGGAACCTACATGCCAAATATGAAGGCTGTATCTCAAACGGTTCAAAAGTTATGACCAAGTTTAACTTTTTCTTTTATGTAGGTCAAAGGTCAAGGTCACAGGTCAAAATTTTTGTGTGAATGTAAAGCTCTTGTCACAAGGAACCTACATGCAAAATATGAAGGCTGTATCTCAAATGGTTCAAAAGTTCTAACCAAAATGTTATTTTTTGTATTTTAAGTAGGTCAAGGTCAAGGTCACAGGTCAAAATTTTTTGCATGAATGTAAAGCTTTTGTAACAAGGAACATACATGCCAAATATGAAGGCTGTATCTCAAGCGGTTCAAAAGTTATGACCAATGTTATTTTTTCTTTAAAGTAGGTCAAAGGTCAAGGTCACAGGTCAAATTTTTTGCATGAATGTGAAGCTCTTGTCACAAGGAACCTTCATGCCAAATATGAATACTCTATCTCCAAGGGTTCAAAAGTTATGGCCAACGTTATCGCTATCGGGAACATAAAAATGGCAATTTTCATCAAAACATTAGTCCTTGGTATTATTAATGGATTGTATATTAAAGAGGTACCTCCAACGAAGCAACTGTCCTAATATGAAAGGAATCTAATGAAGAATAAAGAAGGTAATATATCACTTAGGAAAAAATGGTTAACCAAAATGTAAACCTCGGACAACACCATAAGCCCGATACTATTTTAAAAGACAGATTTTTTTAAAACCTGTTCAAAAATAAGGATCTGCATATTATGCTAAGAAAATGTAAGTAATAGAAAACAACTCTTTAAAAGCCACTGTTGTTAGAATCTAACACAGAAACTGTGTTAGCTTAACAAATGGGTAATACGTAAAAATCCTAAAAATACTGACACCTTGGGAACTTGCTGTAATTCTCCTAAAATTTTAACAATTTGTTTCACGATCCTACAAGGAGTCCAAATGTTTCAGACAAAATGCCAAACAGCCAAAATGCAGTCTGATCTGGGTCTGCACTGTTTGCTTAGGTCTATTTGTCTCAATACTTAGTACTAGTTAGGATCATTACGCTACACAAACAAGATTTCTGCCAATGGTTATGTCATGCCTGTATAGATTTAACATTTGTGTTGACCTTAGATACAGACAAGCAAACAAAAAACTGGACCCCTATATCATGCTTAAAGCAGGAGCGACAAAAATGAGCATTTTTGGTTATTTGTCTGTATAATATGCATTTTTGGGTCTGCCTTTCAGCTGTGTCATACCAAAATTGTTTTGTAATGGACTGTGTTATTAATGTGTATGTTATATACTGAACAGTTTTACAAAGAAGACTTTGTATACTGTACCTGGTAACCTCCCTTTTTTCAGGAAGTCATCAACATCTCTGTTAATGACTGAGATATTTATCCTGTATCTTTTGTCATAATGCTGCGGTATTCCAAGCTTCCCCTCACTTTCTGTCTCCAGTTTAGAGGTCCCTGAAAAACAAAATGGAGGCAAGACCCATAACCTTTATCCCTCAGAATCACGATAAACCTACCATTGCAAACAGTGTAGATCCAGATCAGATGGCTTCTGCAGAAGCCATCTGATCAGCATCTACACTGTTTGTCATTCAATTTGTGAATTTGATTGAATACATTATTTCATGCAATTTGATTAATTGACAGTCAGCTATGGGTGTTTGTTTGTTTGTTTGATTTGAGGTTTAACGTCCCCCTCAACAAATTAATTTATTCAGCAGGATAAGGGTTGATGGGGAAGTATCTTATTTACCCTAAATAGTCAGACACCTCAACTCCTTACCATACTAAAATTTAAGCAAGTACACTTAACCACTTGATGCTGCATCTAAAAACATCTGCAGGGCCAGACAAATCCATCGCCCAGCTGCCCAGGACAATTCAAAAGTTTTGCTGGGCATGTGATTTTTTATTTCACTTGCCCAAAAAATGTATAGAATATAAAGGGAATATTCTAATTCTGAGCCATTTTCAAGATGCTGTGGACTGCCAGGCAAGTGGTTGAAACTTTGATTTGTCAGGCCCTGCATCTGGATGAGTGGCAAATAGTGCAGACCCTGATGAGACACTGCATTCTGTGGGATCTCATCTAGGTTTGCACAATTTGCTCAGGCCTATTTGTCGCACATGGCAAATATATTAACAAGTGTTTGTGCCCATATGATTTGATGCAACCTTGAAGTATAGCGACGGTTTCCCAAAACAAATTTGACCGAAGGCATATAAACTCTGTTGTAAGAAACCTTTGGCCCAGTTGTTCAAAGCATTGTTAGCTTATTAACAATCTTGTTATTTGCCAACTTATTAACTGTCCAAGCAAGTATAATGCCTAATACTTTGGTATTTGCTGGAAAATGTGAGCAGCTTTTGCAGAATAACTAATAATGACATAGTTACTTTTGAACAACTGGTTCCAATTTGTCCTACCTGGGTCCAGTTGTTTAAAGCCTTGTTAGTCTAATGAGCTCGTTAGTGGTCAAATTGTTAAGTATTCTAGCGAGTACAATATCTAACTTTTGTCATTTTTGCTGAAAAAATGTGAGTAGCTACTCAGATTTTTCAGCAAAATTATTAGTATAATTACCATGTTAAATGATCAAAGTTTTAACGATTTGTTAACTGACGACGACTGGGCCTCGGTCGCAAACCATGAAGACAGGTCTTCTCGCAATGAGAGTTAGAAGACTCAAATTTCTTTGTCATTGATCATATCAAAATTTACTTGCCTGTTTCTGATAGACCTTTTTTTCTCTGGAAAGCTTGATACTTGGATACAAACACCCAGAAGTCATCATACTCAGTTGTTCCCCTGGAAAAATAAGCGTGTGTTACACAATCTCCAAGTGTTCATTATAACATGGTTTTGGATGGATTCAAAACTGTATAGATTATCAAGGTGATTTGTTTGTTTGATTTGAGGTTTAACATCCCCATCAATACTATTTAGGTCAATTTGGAGATGTTGCTTCCCATATTTTGTGGGACTTTTACCCAACATTCAGATGAAATGACATCTAAATCCCTGCTGCCCAATGAAACCAATAGTGTTTATATGCATGAACAGGCTGACTCGCACCTCTTTGCCTGGGCAGGCTTAGACCTAAGCGGTATACCAGTACTCATGTGTGGTTGGTTTCAGCTATGCATGGAAGCATCATATAGCCCAATCTATTTCTCCTAGCCCTGATGGGTGGGGGCGAATCATCCAGGTGATTAAAAAAAAAACATGCAATTTCAAGACTATGATACATTAAGAAAATTCTCCCTAAATTATCCAAACTTATAAAAATCTGCAGTCATAGGAATTGTTGTTTGAGCCATCAAATATTTACCAGCCTCGATAGCTCAGTGGCTGAGGGTCCGCTCTGGGATCATGAGGGCTCCAGGCTTGGCCCCCGGCCCCGCCATACCCAAGGTGTACAGAATGGTACAAGGAGCACCCTTGGCTGACGCTCGCATTATCAGGGGCAGTCCTAGGAGGATAAATGAAGGCAGGTAAGTTTTTGTTAATTGATACTTTGTTTGTCACACTAAAAGCTCTACAGAGCTTATGTTACTTGTTTCTAATATGCGACGCTAAGTAAAGCTTCTGTAACTTTAAGGTATTTGGCACTAAAAATGGGGGCCAACCTTTGGCCATCAAGAGCCCTGGGACGTACAGGGAACTTATGATCTATGCCCATAGCAACTGGAAAGGTTGGTATTTGGTGATAACTGAAGGATAGTTTTCCTCATTTCTTCATTTAAGAGTGGGAACACTTGGCAGATATCTCTGCCATTTTTCAAAGGGGGACAACTTTTGGGACTTCTTGTACGCTTTTCTGTAAGGCCTGTCCCACTGAAAAGGAATCTACTCTTAAAGGAAAGAATTTGCTCCTCAGGTCTACTCTTAAAGGAAAGAATTTGCTCCTCAGGGCTACTCTTAAAGGAAAGAATTTGCTCCTCAGGTCTACTCTTAAAGGAAAGAATTTGCTCCTCAGGGCTACTCTTAAAGGAAAGAATTTGCTCCTCAGGTCTACTCTTAAAGGAAAGAATTTGCTCCTCAGGAGCAAATTCTTTCCTTTAAGAGTTGGAACTCTATTGAAACAGGAGACAAAAATACTTTTGCAAGAGTTGCCTCCCCTGAAGGTGTATCCATTCCCTTTAAATCCATGTTGTTGGTATACATTTGAACCACCTTGACAACAACAGAGATTACTATGGAGTACAGACAAAAATTGTCCTTCAACCCACCTTATCTGGTCCTATGAATTGCCATAAGAAAATGTGACATCAGAATCCTGCACCATCAAAGACTATACAGCCATGTTGGTTGGATGTTTAGTTTAACAGCCTAGTCCACACCCTTAAGGTCATATTTGGATGGTCATTTACCTAAACACACTTACATGCAGGCTTAAACCCAAACACTTAACCAGTATAGTGCACAATCTATCATTGATTTTGATTGATTGATTTAATGTTTAACACCCCCACTATTTAGGTCATTTTGGAGACATTGCTTCCAATTTCGTGGGATTTTCACCTGACATTGAGATGAAATGACATCTCCAGCGCTGCCGCCCAATGAAACCAACCAGGTTTATATGCATGGACGGTCCAACTTGCACCACTTTACCTGGGCAGGCTTAAACCTCCTAAGCGATTTACCACTACTCATGTGTGGTTGGTTTCAGCTCTGCATGGAAGCATCATGCAGCCCAGAGTGCGGCATCTGATCAGGGCCTGCACTATTTGCTAACAGAATTTCCAGTCAAATATAGAATAAAAATGAAAAAATAGGCCTGACACCCTTATATGACAAATGGACTTGTCCAACATATATAGCAATGGACGAGTCCACTAGTATACAATGGGCTGAGTGTTTCAAACCTTTTGATTAACTCTTGGTCTCTGAAGAAGATTTTGTTGAGGGAGTACTTGTACTTCGTAAAGTCAAATAAATCACTTTCTTGGCTGTAAAGCCCTTCAGAACTGTGGGCTGATTTTCTCACTCCTTCACGTGTCATCTGATAATCTGATGAGGAAGGTGTAATGTATGACCGTCTATCAGCATCATATTCCCTCTCAGTCTGGTATTTGCCATGGTGACTTCTACTGTGATATTTCTCGTGTCTCTCGTGTCTCTCGTGGGATCTACTTCTGTGTCTTCTTTGATGCTTGTCAAGTTCATGGGAACGACGTGATGATTCACTCATTTGGATTTCAATGTTGTCTAACTCGCACTGTGTAATCTGTAAGATATGAAACAATAAAAGCAATGCTAACACTGCATGATACCTAAGGCTGACACGATTAATCGTATAATCGATTAATCGATCGATAGATTCCAGAAAAATGATTGTCATTTCTGATTTGCTTGTAATCAATTATTTGACAGGTACAATTTACTAACCGAAGTTATGCCTAGAATAGCTGGATGAGTGGCAAACAATGCAGACCCTGATGAGATGCCGCATTCTGCGGCGTCTCATCTGGATCTGCACTGTTTGCTCAGGCCTGTCTGTTCAAATATACATATAGTAAAGTACAACATATGGTAAGAGACATGCCCAGACAGGTAAAATTATGAAAAAAGAACCATAGTGATTACTAATCGATTATCGATCGCAATGTCATTAGTATTACTGATAATCGATTATCTTTTCAGCTCCGATTAGCCAGCCTTAATGATACCCACCACTCCAGGCCAATATCGGCCCCATTAACAATCACAAACACACTTCTTTTAGTGGTCTATATATCTGCTAAGTTTCATCCATATATTCCATTAAGTAAAAGAATAAGATTTTAAAAACCATTGGATGGGATTTGTTAATGGCCATAACTCAAAATGTTAACGCGTTCTGCCCAATAACAATCCCAAACACGCTTCCTATAGTGGCCTAAATATCTGTGGAGTTTCATCCATATATTCCGTTTAGTAAATGTAGGTGTCCAAAAACCATTTATTGGGAATTGTTAACGCCCATAACTCTGCCAAATGTTAATGTATTTTACCAATTTAAAAATCCCTAACCACACATCCCCAATACCAATGCATATAAAAAATTTGAAGAAGTTTCATCCTAATATTCCATAATGAAAAAAAAATTGATAAAGTAAAGGATTAAGAGCCCAAAAACCGTTTAATGAGAATTGTTAACAGCCATTACTCTGTCAAATGTTAATGCATTTTGCCCACTAACAATCCCAAACATGCTTCCTATATATAGTGGTCTATACATTTGTGAAGTTTCATCAGTAAAGGAATATGTGTCCAAAACCATTAAATGGGAATTGTTACCGTCAAATGTTAATTAATGTACATGTATACTCAGATTCAATGAAAATGCACCAGTAGCACTAAACCTCAAATTTTAATTGATTCACAATATTTCCAGCATTTGATCACGTTTAAAATTATCACTAACTTATCCACAGACTCAATACAGAGTTACAGCATTTCATTGGATGCAGAGATATGGAGACTCGAATAAGTCCACACCAGAAAAATCAGTATCACATATCCTAATACCAGGTGTGTCCACCATTAGCATCAAGTGTTGCTTGGCATCAACACCTCATGCTTCGAATTAAACGCTGTATCTGGTCTTGTGTGATGTTGTCCAATTCTTCCTGTAGTGCCATGGCAAGCTGCTGACACTTGATTGGCGGATGACGTCAGCTTTACACATATTTTCTGAACTCATCCCGATGGGGCTCAATTGGGTTTAAATCCAGCAAAAACGCAGGCCAAGGAAGAACTTGCACATCATTTAGGTTGAAAAAGTCCATGGTTAGCCTCGCAGAATGAGCATGTGCACTGTACTGTTGGAAAAGGTATTGTCACCATTATTGGGTAAAAACCGCACCACCTCAGGCTCTCAGATTTCATTGATGTACCCACGTGCCGTCAAATTGCCATCAACAATGATAAGTTGAGTTTTGTGGCGCCATAAGATCCCTCCCAACACCATTACGCTACCACCACCCCCAATGTGACACCTGTTTAACACAACAGTCTTGAAATTGCTCCCCACATCGACGCCATACTTTACGCTGCCTAGCAAACATTTCAACAGAAAAACGGGACTCGTCCATGAACAGTACACCAAGTCAATGCTGTTGTGTCCATCGGATATGCTGTCTACACCAATTAAAGCGAAGGATGTAACACTCCGCCATCAAAACGTAGTAACACGTTCACGTCCAGGGCAATGTTTATCATCCTCAGACCCCATAGCATTATGCCTTTCAATCTATCAAGCAATCATAGTGTGCAAACAACCCATACGCTCTGCAACTTGGCGGTATGGAATCCCACCTTCAAAATATCGAGGGTACAATGACAATCGAAGTTAATTAGACGTAGCTTGTTCTTATGAAATGTTTTGCTGGCTTTTTAATGTAAAGAATAAGGACCTTATAATGACAGTAAAGAAAGTGCCAAAAACATTGTGATTACGAAAATTTTGCAATGTTTGCATGTGCAGATCATGAAAATCAGGCAGTATTCATGCCAAACAAACTCATGCTTTGGTGACAACTTTACAATATCGTATTTATCAGTTGAAAAGGTCAGTCATTTTTACCTTAAACTAAAGAAATTAAAATTTTAAAAGAGGTGTGTTTTCATTGAATCTGAGTATATTTGTCGATACATTTTGCATATAAACAATCCTAAGCATGCTTCCGTTAGTGGTCTGTATATCTGTGAAAATTCATCCATATATTCCATTAAGTAAAGGACAAATTGTCTAAAACCCATTTAACCGGAACTGTTAATGTCACATGTTAACATATTAGTTAACACATTTTGCATATTAACCCTTTACCACTCAGAAAATAAGCCAAAAAGCATCTCTACTGAACACTGATATAGGTAAATCAATAATCAATAGTCAATACATGGCTGATAAAACTGACAGTCCTATCTGAACAGAGATATTGGCATTTTTGTGTGATTTATACCCTTGTGTTACAAAAATGATTATTTTGGTATTTTCTGTTCATTTGACATCATTTATGTAAATGTAAAGTTTATAGGAAATTGAATTCCCTTTCCAGTGGTACCAAATTTATTATAGTTTCTCTTAGTCTTTTGAGAATATAAAGTGCAAAACAAAGTGAAATATTTTTTTTTTAGCAAAAAATTCTGTTTTGGACAGGTTTCAAAGTGAAACTTAGACCAGAAATACAGTATTTCAACAATCACAACCCCAAATAAGAAGGGTTTTTTTGTTTGTTTTTTTTGGTTTTACGGCCCTTTCAAGATTATTTCACTCATATCAAGCCAATCGTTAATCAGAGGTGGGCGAAAACCGGAGTACCCGGAGAAAAACCACCTGACCTTCCATTGCAGAACTTGGCATCTCACATTAGAAGGGGTATCCACAGATATTATTAGTATTATTACTGCATGAACTCACATGTTGTGGGTACTCATTAAAGTGTCTAACTGAGGTGCTTCTAACAAGTATCCACAACATATCTATGACTGCAGAAATATGTTGTGGGTGCTTAGTTGAAGTGCCTCCCAGAGGGGCTTTTAACAAGTTTCTACAACATTTGTTTTTATGCAGAAATGTGAAAAATATAAATGCTTTTCACATTAAAAAAATGGCCTTTTCTGGAGCTATAAACCACCTCATAGATACCTCTTTTCCTGTGTCAATCTATTTCCATACAGATTCGTATTTACCCATGCTTATTGATTGCCGGACGCGTTTTCCCGTGTGTCTCAAAATCAATCGGTTTATTATTATTATTATTTTTTTAATAAATTTTGGAAATATTTAGTGGTGAAAGGAAGACAGAACAAATTATGTATTTTAATATTTTTATTGCGAGAGCGTTCAGTTATGGCTGGATGATGTTAGTTTTTTTATGATTTTGAATGAAAAAAATTGAAGAAAATAAAAAAATTATATATATATATATAGAGAGAGAGAGAGAGAGAGAGCAGAAATTTTAACAGTTGAAAATATTGTGCTCAATGAATTTATCAAAAACATCATCCAGGCACATCCAGGCCACACCACGAGGAGGCGGTCTCATCATGGCCCATCCCACCCCCCCCCCCCCCATGTCCGTTGGTCTAGCTCGTTGTCGGTTAGGCATTTCCGTTGTCGTTGTGGAAGCGTGCATGGCAGCCATTCTGGCAAAGATGAACATTGCAGACGGCACACCCGTAGACAGTCTCTTTCCTCTTTTTCAAGACTCGGGCGTGGTATTTGCAGGTCTTCACTTTTCCAGGTAGCCGGCTGTTGATGTGGGCAGTCATGTTCTGGATGTCAACATTCAGCTGCTGGGCTCCCATCTCTGGCTGTGGTGAACGTTTCCTCTTGGCGTAGCCACTGACCAGTTCCTTTACCAACTCCATTCTGAAGTCAAGGTGTTTGAACCTCTTCTTCATCTGACGTCCAGAGGCCATCTTGTAAAGGACGAAGGCGTTGACTATAGAGGCGTTGAGAAGAAACCAGAAGATGTATCTCCACGACTTCTTTCCATTTCGCCCTACACTGTACTTCATCCGGAGCTGGTCATGAAGGTCTATACCACTCATGAATTTGGTGTAGGCATGGACACTATGTGGCTGCCGAACATTCAGTAGGTTGGGACCAGAGCGTCGTTGGGCATCCATCACTAAGCTAGGGTCACTCAGTGTCGACAGGAGATGAACTAGCTTCTTGTCCTTCCATACACTGGCTGTCAGGTTGGAGTCACCCTTCTGTAGAGTCTTGAAGTCTCCTCTGTTCTTGACTGCTGCTGGCTTCTTCAACTCAGTCGGGAATCCCTTCCTGCCGGAGCGAACAGTTCCACAGGCGTACAGTCCGTTGGCCAGAAGGTCTTCCATCAGCTGAACCCCAGTGAAAAAGTTGTCGAAGATCAGGAAGCGGAAGGTACCATGCAGATGATCTGACAGCCTCGTAATGACGTTGTAGCCCAGTCCGTGCTCGGTTGTATTGTTCTGACGCCCAAGGTAAATGTCGAAGCGGGACATAAAGCCATTGCGTGCATCAGACAGCATCCAGACTTTTACACCTCGCTTGATCGGTTTCGCTGGCATATACTGACGAAATGATAGCTTCCCTGTGAAAGCTATCATTGCCTCATCCAGAGAAACTTCACGAGACAAGGTGTAAAGTTGCCGGCAGTTGTCTGATACAACGTCAATGACTGGTCGGACTTTGAACAGCTTGTCATACCCAGGTTCTCCTCGCTGTGGCTCGGATGCTCGATCTGCAGCATGGAAATACTGCATGATCTTGCGGAACCTGTTGCATGTCATTATGCCAGCCACTCCGACATTTCCAATGAACTTGTCAGAACACCAATACAAGTCAAGGCGCGGTAGCTCGTTGATGCCCATCACAATGTTGACAGCGATGAAGGCCCGCATTTCAGCAAGGGTCACATCATATCACTTGTCGTCAGGCTCTGCTCCTGGTTGGCTCAGTTTCCATCTCGCATAGCTGTTGGTGTGAGCTACCAGTTGGGACAGCAGCTGTAGTGGAAACATCAGAAGAAAGTAGTGAAGTGGCGTGGTCAGTGTCGAAGTCATCAGGCAGGTTCGGCCCAGGGGTCTCAGTGAACGGCTGAATCTGAAATGAAAAAAAAAAGAATTGTTTGCATTTTCTGCTTGTTTTAGTCATATATATATCAGTCTTCGGTTGATCATAATGTACATCACAAAAACACGCCTATATAATTTTGACCCCTTGAACCCCACTTTTATATAGTAAAACTGGGGTTTTCGGGGGTATACCTTATTTTTCTTATTTCTGCTCTAAAACATAGATTGTGGGTACTCGTTAGAACCACCTTGATGAGGCAGTTCTAATATGTTTTGAGCAGAAATAAGAAAAATATTGATTTTTCTTATTTCTGCTCTAAAACATAGATTGTGGGTACTCGTGAGAACCGCCTCGATGAGGCGGTTCTCACGAGTGCCCACAATCTGTTTTGAGCAGAAATAAGAAAAAATATCGATTTTTCTTATTTCTGCTCTAAAACATAGATTGTGGGTACTCATTAGAACAGCCTCGATGAGGCGGTTCTAAAGAGTGCCCACAATGTATGTTTTGAGCAGAAATAATAAAAATATCGCAATTTTTCATCTTAATATTTTTGTTTTTACGGTGGTAAAATTTACATTAAATTTTATAGGCGTGTTTTCGTAATGAAAAAATCTATTTATTTTTCAAACATTTTGTTTAGTAAAAATGGATGAAAAATAAATAAAGTATCTGGATGGGACACCGCTGAATGATAATGCGAAGTATTCATAATGTGGAGTGTAATCAGGTTCTGCACCGTTTTTCTATGTCCCTATACACATCCGGTCCGTCTACAAAAACTAAAGACCCGGATCAGGCACCGCATAATAATTTTGCAAACACTGTAGACCCTAGTAACACGCCGCCGCATACTCATAATGTGTAGTGTAATATACGCATCTGGTCCGGCTCGTATTATGCCGTCTACAAAAACTAAAGACCCGGATCAGGCACCCTATAATAATTGTGCAAACACTGTAGACCCTATTAACACGCCGCCGCATACTCATAATGTGGAGTGTAATATGGTTCTGCACTGTTTTTCTATGTGGTCCGCTCGCATTATGCCGTCTACAAATGCTAAAGACCCGTCCCGGATCAGGCAGCGTATAATTATTGTGCGGTGTGTAATCTGGGCCTGCACTGTTTGCATCTATCTGTGCTTCAAAGAAAATGAAAAAGCGTAGTCAGCAGCGAGACCCTGATCAGGCTTCGCATTATCATTCAGCGGTGCTCCATCCACATGTCCTGTTGCGATATGACTGGAAAAACTGTTAGCAAGACCCGGATCAGGCACCGTAAAATAATTGTGCAAACACTGTAGACCCTAAAAACACGCCGCCGCATACTCATAATGTGGAGTGTAATCAGGTTCTGCACTGTTTTTCTATGTGTTCCGCTCGCATTATGCCGTCTACAAACACTAAAGACCTGGATCAGGCGCTGTATAATAATTGTGCGGTGTCTGATCTTGTTCTGCATTGTTTGCATCTGTCTGTGCGACAAAGAAAATATAGAAAGGTCCGTCAGCGGTGAGACCCTGATCAGACGTCGCATAATCATTCAAGGGGTAGCCTTAAAAAAAAAAGCAATCTATTATTAGAACGAGAAATAACCTCAGTCAGTACTTTTCCCCGGTGATTTTCCATTACGTCAGGCAAGGTCAGGCCGTGTGTACCCCCTGTGTGTTTGGTTGCAAATTACACAAAAACTTTGTATTGACACCACATTTTTTTTTTTAGCAAATATTGTTGCCCAAATCCCATACTTACCATTTGGATAAATCTGGAGTTTCTATCGCGAGGAAATAGGTAAAAAAAACGCGATTGATTTTGAGACACGGGAAAACACGTATTTGTTCAAATGGCCGATATACGGGCAAATACGGATCGGAGTGGTAATGGATAGACACGTAAATATACAGGTCGGTGTGGTAATGGATAGATACGGGAAAACACGGGTCTGAGTGGTAAAGGGTTAACAATCCAAACATGCTTCCTATAGTGGTCTACAAGTGATATCTGTGAAGTTTCATCCATATATTCCATTAAGTAAAGGAATAAGTGTCCAAAAACCTTTTAATGGGAATTGTTAATGGCCATAACTCTGCCAAAGGTTAACGTATTTTGCCCATTAACCATCCCAAACCAAACATCCCCAAAACCAATTGTAAATATAAAATTTGATGAAAATCTGTGAAAAAATATTCCAGTCATCTGTCAGAAATGCCCTAAAGCCACTTATTTGTCTGTAACTCTGTCACTTGTAAACAGGTTTTGCCCATTTACAATCCCACACCACTCATCCCCGGTATAAACATGTTTGCAAAATTAAAAAAAAAAAATCTGTGAAAAATTACTCAATTTATCGATCGGAAATTGGGTGGGTGGACTCACAGACTGACAGAAACTTGAAGGTATATCACTCGATAGTGTAGGGGTATAATACCAAAAACCATTTAATGGGAATTGTTAATGGCCATACCCTTGGTGTATGAATGTCATTTGACGTGTCACCAGTAACAATTCTGAACTCCGTCAAATGTAAACGCATTTTGCCCATTAACAAAAAGGCAGTGGCTAGCCGTCCGGTACCGGACGACCAGCCTACGAGTCTGCCCGTCCGGTACCGGACGACCAGCCAACGAGTCTGCTCGTCCGGTACCCGACGGCTAGCCAGCCCACGTAGGAATGGCTAGTCGTCCTGTAGTATATTTAAGTCTATCATTTTATATAGGGTATTAATGCATGCGCGCGTTTCAAATAATATTATCTACTTTATGGTGTAATAAAAATATTTCTAATTTACTCTAACTTATTCCTACCACCTGTTTGTCGCCATTTTCACAAAATTTCAGTAAGGGACATAATTGTAATTGATGCAATAGACTGCTGTACCCAAAGCCTTGTCTGGGCACTGTGACGGTTATTATTATTATTATTATGGAAATGTTATAAATTCTATTTTTATATTGTTATTGTTAAAATCAGCAAATGTTTGTCCGATGTTGAGCTTTATATTAATTGTGATAGATTAACATTAAATTTGGGGAGCATATTTATTTAACCTATCAGTTCAACATGGTAGGTACAAATAAATATCAATTACGGGTAATTATCTTGTTAGCAGGGCACACATAAATTCAACGATCCAAAACTCCATTAGTATAGCAATCACCGTAATGATCCTATGAATTGGGACAGATAGGCTTCGACAAATAATGCAGTCCCAGGTCAGACTGCTCTTGAAGCAGGGTCTACACTGTTTGCCATTCCATCTGCACCCTGAAGGCAGTGGCAAATCGTCTGGACTCTTTGCTGGATCGTGAAACAAATTTGTTAAAAATTTAGGAGAATAACTGCAAGTCATCAAGATCCTTATTTCTTAGGATTTTTACGGTACTGGTCAGTAGTTATTAGTTGTTTTTCGCGACGCTTGGATCAAATGTTTTAGTACCTTCAAGCCGCATTTACATAGGGAAAGGAAAAGTAAAATATATAAACTTATAAGAAATATTAAGTTATATTACCGATTGGTCGTTACATATGAAAATATTAATAGTAATAATAAATATTAGAAATAAGTAATCACGACTACAGCTTTTATTATTGCAGGTATAATTGTTACGACAATCGTGCATTACCGATACGGCTGTGCTTATTTGCTTTATTTTTAAAATGATCTCAATGACATTTAAATAGTTTCAAAGTAGGAACTATTTAGCATCCAGTATTCCAGAAAATGATACAAGTGCTATTCAGCATTCATACCCTATATGAAATGAGAGACTAAAATTTACTACCGGACGGCTAGCCATTCCTACGTGGGTTGGCTAGCCGTCCGGTACCGGACGAGCAGACTCATTGGCTGGTCGTCCGGTACCGGACGGGCAGACTCGTAGACTGGTCGTCCGTACTCCCATACATGAGAGTTCGGGTAGCCTGACTTTTATTATTTACGTTTTTATACTGATATTTTCATTTTTTGTTTTCATTGACTACGCACATGGCCAACTATATAAATAAAAATGAAAATGTCCGATATAAACAAAAACGTAAATAGGGCCATTGACGTTCTATATGTAGAACTAGGTCGTCCGGTACCGGACGGCTAGCCACTGCCTAACAAATCAAAGTACTCAAAGTACTAATAGAAGGTGATTTTTATTTTTAAAACAGTCAATGATTATGTATGATTGTAGTAACGCGAGGAACAGACAAATGAAATGTCAAAAACAACATTGAGGATCGAACGGTACATGTTGTGAATCCCTGTTTGTGTCAATGAGAATAATTCTGGAGACAATTACATACATAGACTCTAGCAAACAAGATAATTTATTCAACACTCTATACGTGCTAGCTAATGGCTTTCTTACACCAACGGCCCCCGCCCATAGGGGCTTGAAGAATATGGGCTGCATGATGCTTCCACGCAGAGCTGAATCCGGCCCGCACACTAGTACTGGTAAACCGCTTAGAGGATCTAAGCCTGTCCAGGAACCGCAGTGCGAGGCGGACCGTCCATGCTAATAAACCCTATTGGTTTCATTGGGAGACAGGGCTTGAGATGTCATTTCATCTCAATGTCGGGTAAAAGTCCCACAAAATTGGAAGCAACATCTCCTAAATGACCTTTACAGTGTTGAAGGGGACGTTAAACCTCAAATCAACCAAACAAAAGTTTCTTCACCAATATTCCGGGACACTGGCTGGTTTTTATCTGAGGCTTCGATCACAAGTTTAAAAGTTTGTTGGTTGCTATATTTTGTCAAGTGTTTGAAAGACTTCCGTCGACCCAGTGAAACCTGTATTATACAAGAGGGCCATAATGGCCATGGAACGCTCACTTGATCCGAATTGTACAGATAAAGTGGTAGCCTTGGTAATATAAGGTGGAGTGGATGGTTTGAGCCATTTTGGTTGAGAGTGACTATATGAACATTCCTGTGAAATTATTTCAAAATCAGTCTACCTATTTAGTAGTACATCACGTGTACAAGTCCGTGAAATGAAGACCCCTCTAAACCCCACTTCATATAGAGAACACTGGGGTAACGGGGTGGGGGTATACATTATTTTTCATATTTTTCATATTTCTGCTCAAAGACATCGGTTGTGGGTATTCGTTAAGATCTGCCTCATTAAGGCGGTTCTAACGAGCACCCACAACCTATGTTTTGATCATTGTTAAGAAAAATATCACGGATTTTCATCAGAAAATTAGCCATTTTAGGGATGTTAAAAATGTACTATTTCGCACGGGTGTGTTATTGTAATGAGAAGTCAGTTTAAAGTTTGTTTATTGTTCGTTTGGCTTTTATGTTCAGTGGAGCGAAACTATTTTGAGCAACTTTGTCAGAGGGTCACCCAAACTATTTTCTTTCTGCATGAGGATGAAGTCTTTTCAAAGTTCCGTTCTAAAGAGCTAACTTATATGTTATTATCTGGACATTTTACGGACATTGAGGGTCATGTCCTTGTGCATGGAGATGAATTTGCTCAGCATCACGTGAACAAGTCCGTAAAATGCCCCCCCCCCCCCCCCCCCCCCCCACCTAAAAAACCCTTTATATGGAGAAAACTGGTGTCTACGATGGTATACATTATTTTTCTTATTTCTGCTCCAAGACATAGGTTGTGGGTAATCGTTAGAACCGCCTTACTGAGGCGGTTCTAACGAGCACCCTCAACCTATGTTTTGAACATTTACATAAAAAATCTCAAGGCTTTTCATCAGAAAACTAGCCATTTTGGAGATGTGAAAATTGCTCTATGTCACACGGGTGAGTTATCGTAATGTTCTAACTTACACTGCCTCGCTGTGACAATTGGCGGGGGTGGGGGGTGGCGTGGGGGCAAGAATTGTCATAAAATGCTAGACATATGAGTCATTGGTTCCCTTTGACAATACAGAGCTAACTTGTATGTGACTATCTTGACATATTGTGGACATTGAGAGTCAGGGGGTTGGGGGTAGGAGGGGGGGGGGGGGGGCAATTTTGGCACAAGGACTATAATTTGAAAATCTTGATATAGGTCCACAAGACGAAGCTACATACCAAATATCAAATATCTGAGATATGAGGCTTATGGTTTCAGACTAGAAGATTTTTGAAGATTTTCCCGCGAGATGTCTATGTAAAACCAGTGGGCCACAGAGCTATAATTCTAACAATCTTGATAGAGGTCCACTAGACGCAGCCTAATATCAAATATTTAACACCTCGGCCTCCTGGTTTCTGACAAGAAGATTTTCAAAGGGTTTTCCCTATATAAGTCAATGTAAAACCAAAGGGCCCCAGGGCGGTGGCATTTTTGGCTCCAGGGCTAAAAATTGAAGTCGGAAAGTCCATTGGTCTCATAGTGTGGTTAGGCTTTAAATGCCATTTTATCACAATGTTAGGTAAGAGTCCAATGAAATTCGAAGCACGTCTATACAGTTTTGTTTATTTGTTTGATTTGAGGTTTAACGACCCGTCAACACTTTATAGGTCATTTTGGAGACGTTGCTTCCAATTTGTCGGACTTTTACCCAACACTGAGGTGAAATGGCAACTCAGCCACTGCCGCACAATGCAACCAATAGAGTTATATGCATGGATGGTCCAACTCGCACCACTTTTCCTGGGCAGGCTTGGAATTGGAACCTTTAAGCTGTCTACCAGTACTCATGTTCGGTCGATTTCAGCTCTGCGTGGCAGCATCATGCAGCCAAATCTGTTTCCTCAAGCCCCGGTGGGCGGGCCGTTATACACTCTTGACGGGGACGTTAAACGTCAAATCAAACGAATCAAATACACCTCAGTAAAAAAAAGGGAAATATTCAGATACAGAAGAAGAGGAAACAAAATCTGATATTTTCTGACCTCCGCTCAAAAAAAAAAAAAAAAAAAAAGCACCCACCGCCCGGAATAAATATGTATTACCCCGTACTATAAACGTTAAGATTAAGGAGTTTAAGTAATAAAGTCATATTTTCCTGATAGTTCACAGAAATATATCTATGCAACAGTGAATCGGCCCCCGCCCATCGGAGCTTAGAGACATATATGGGCTTCCACGCAGAGCTGAATCCGACCCACACACGAGTACTGGTAAACCGCTTAGAGGATCTAAGCCTGCCCAAGCAAAGCGGTGCGCACGAGTCGGACCGTCCATGCTTATAAACCCTATCGGTTTCATTGGGCGAAAGGGCTGGAGATGTCATTTCATCTCTATGTCGGGTAAAAGTCCCCCAAAAATTTGAAGCAACGTCTCCAAAATACCTTTACAGTGTTGACGGGGACGTTAAACCTCAAATCAAACAAATGCAACAGTGAAGGTAACTTCGCTCTATCCGCCCCCGCCCATATGGGCTTGTAGAAATATATGGGCTGCATGATGCTTCCACGCAGAGCTGAATCAGGCCCGCACAATAGTACTGGTAAACTGCTTAGAGGATCTAAGCTTGTCCAGGAACCGCGGTGCGAGGCGGAACGTCCATGCTAATAAACCCTATTGGTTTTATTGGGCGACAGGGCTTGAGATGTCATTTCATCTCAATGTCGGGTAAAAGTCCCACAAAATTGGAAGCAATGTCTCCAAAATGACCTTTACAGTGTTGACGGGGATGTTAAACCTCAAATCAAACAAACACAACTTCGCTCTATCTGTAGTATAGCAAGTCGTAGTATTCCATTCATACTGTCAACTCATTCATTGAATTATTAATCCGCGATCAGGATTTCGAGCGAATTCAGTTGACGTACTAGAGTTCACAAGAGTTGACTTGCTCCAAAACGCGCCGTGTAGGAATATTGCGACTGCTAGAGTTGGCTTGGTATGAGAGTTGGAAGCCTTGCCTAGAAACAACGAATACGGTGGAAGGGGGAAAAGTGTAAGTTAAATGCAATCGGAAAATCGATTATTTCCAACTATTTGAAATTTTGGCCACGTGTTTGAAAAATCACGCCCAACTTGAAAACATGTTTATACTTTCGATTTATTCGAGGGCAAACGATGACATTTTCTTGACGTTAGTAGAGTTCTGAATCTGAATCGTTACTGGTGACGCTCAAATGACATTTGATGCTACCTGTCGCTTCTAATTGGGGGGTCGTGAAGTGGGCGGGGTGGTGCTGGGGAGGAGGGGGGATAAAGTCATTGTACAACTTTGTACAAGAGTAAGCCTACTGTCTCCCCTACTTTTCAAAGCAAACTAGGTCATGACAAAACTGCGAATTGAGACCAATTAGAACCATAGGGTTAATTTTATGGCATTTTACTCTGAAGTTAGTTGTTTGTGTAATTGGCTTCCTCAGTTTGACAATCTGCATATCATTTTCACTTATCAAATGATACATGCGCGTCTATTGATAAATATATGGAGGCTTATTTTTTTTTTTTGAAGCATAGGAGTGATTCGTCATCGAGGGACTCCAGTGTCGATTGGCTTAAGAAGGTGAGACCTGAAAGGCCATCACCTTCTAATAAGTTTATATTAATTTCTTAATTAACCTACGGTTATCCCCCTGCCGTCGTGTTTTTGTACTTGCTAGACAGAACTCCCAACTCCCCAAAAAGCTTGATTGAACTCAAGTTACTTCTAATAGTGTCATAAACCGCGTGTTTTGGTGTAACTATAGTTAACTTTAGAAAGTCAACCGAACTCGCTCTTAATAACTAGGCCAGGTCAGCTGCGAAACGAGACCAATTTCAAATCTAGATCCATTTTATGACATTGAACTCTAAAGTTCATTGTTTGTTTATTTTGCATCCACAGTTTGTTTTTAATCTGCATATTATTTTCACATATCAAATGATACAGGCGCGTCTCTTCACTGGGGAAAGTATAAAACCCGGGAGTAACAGCCGGGAGCCGGGAGTAAAATCCGGGAGTAAATTTTGGCAATCGAATAAAGGTATTAAACATTAAAATATCTAGATGAAATTTGGATCAAAAGTAGAGTACAGACTCCTCTTTAAAATGCATATAAGTTTTATATTAATAATTGAGTACTTTTCAAGATATGAACCGAAATATATGACCATGTCGCAAAAAATTCGCCCGGGAGTAGCTTTTTGCGGTATTGACGATGTCAAGCATTTTGCAAAATATGTTCAGTCTGGGATTGCTACAAGAATAAGTTTGTGTATTATCAATTAAAAACATATCAAAGATAAGAAAAATACAAAAATAAAGTTATTTCATCGCTCCCTGAAGTAAGTAATTGACCCGGGAGTAGGCCGGGAGTAATTTCTGGGTTGAAATCGGCGTTTATTGGCGTTATTGCCTATGTCATATACATTGTATTTATTAAACGAAGTCTTACTACCCTCACAGCTAATAGCAAAGGCACTGATTAGACTGCGGAGGTAATTGTGTCATCGTTTCTACATTATACGGCCATAAAACAAATAGCGCCAAATATAAATGTCCCGGTCACAGAAAATCATAGGCGCAGGAGCAAGGCGTGAGTTGGGTTTGGGTTTGGATGTGAGTCGAGTCCCGATATGACAAGTAAATAAATTCATGTGCTCCATGCTGAATCTTAGCTTTTCTTCTGACAAACGTTGAAGAAATAAATTGTATGTGATAGAAGCAATAAGGCCGAGAATAAGGCAAATAAACGCCGATTTCACCCCAGAAATTACTCCCGGCCCATTTCCGGGTCAATTATTTACCAGGCAGAGCGATGAAATAACTTTAATTTTGCATTTTTCTAATCTCTGACATGTTTTTAACTAATAACACATAAAGTAATTCTTGTAGAGCCCCCAGACTGAACATATTTTGCAAAATGCTTGACATCGTCAATACCGCAAAAGTTACTCCCGGGCGAAAATTTTGCGACGTGGTCGTATATTTCGGTTCATATCTTGAAAAGTACATAAAAATAATGTTAACACTTATGTGCATTTTAAAGAAACGGCTATATTCTACTTTTGATTCAAATTTCATCCAGATATGTGAATGTTTAATACCTTTATTCACCATATTTGCATTATTTGCTGGCTCCCAGCTTGCACATTGTCAATATTAGAAAAACAGGCAACCAGACCCCCCTGACCTTGAAAGGTCAGGGGGGTCTGGTTACCTGTTTTTCTAACACTGATAACCTTCAGACTAGGAACCAGCAGATAATGCAAATAAGGTTAATTCGATTGTCAAAATTTACTCCCGGATTTTACTCCCGGCTCCCGGCCGTTACTCCCGGGTTTTATACTTTCCCCTTCACTGATTTATGAGGACCTATTTTTCTTGAAACAGGGGAGTGATGCGGTATCAAGGGAATTCTTTGGAGTGTTGCCATAAGAAGGTGAGACCTGAAAGGTCATCACCTTCTAAAAATGCAATGAAATATATATTTATTTGTAACTCATGTTTTTGAACAGCTTTTTTTGATGTGGTTGACAGACAGGACTTTATTTATACTCGAAACCACCGAATCTGGTGACATCAGAGATATTAACGCGAGGGAACTAAGGGTCACCGAAAAAGGACAGTCACCGTTTCTGGGCCTCTTACGATAGTTTTTGCCTAATGGAAGTTTTTGTACCAGTTTGTCTGCAATTGTGGTAAAGAATTCGAGAAAATAATTTGCAATTGTTTTAGGGTCATGACAGTTTTGGTCCTCAACCAAAGTTTGAATATTAAATAAAATATTAACTTCAAGAATCAGCCAAAGTCAGCCATTTTGAATCAATGTGAAAATATTGCTTGCAAGCATACTTGATTAATTTACTGAGGTGTAAACAATAAGCCGGAAGTAAAGAAGTGCAACAGTCGATTGAAAGGATATGGTAACTAGCGCCTTTTTTCTTTAGCTAAAATCTAAATTTAAAAGGTGCATGGCTGAAATTTCCTGTCTCCTATCCCTGAACATTAGTCCCGACCGGTCGGAGAGTGTGTAGCTTTTTTTTTTTTTTTTTCTCCTATTACTGCTACTCGCTCACATCTGAGCATTACGAGCAGGATTTCCTGGGTGGTAACCAGTACTTTCTGTTTTCTTTTGTTATTTTTTAAGCAATGTGGATGAAGTGCCTTGCTCACGGGCACAACACTTTGGTCAGCGTGAAGCTCGAACCCGCAACCCCTATCTGCAAAGCTGACTGTGGTCTTTGCAGTGGTGCTGTCCTTAATGGCCACAAAGCCGTTCAGTGTGATCAATGTGAAATGTGGATACACACTGACTGTTCCTTCATTTCAGATGCAGAATATGGCACTTTGGTAAATTCAAGCTGCCACTGGATATGTCCAAAATGTGAGGTCTGTAACTTTTCAGACTCCTTCTTTGATGAATATGTAGAACTGAGTAAGCCAAACAGGTTTGAACCTCTGTCAGAGGATAAGAGAGGCAAATCTTTGACTGCTGATGAAACTAAGTCAAATTTTGTGAAAGGTTTGAAAATTTGCAGTATAAACATAAATGGAATTAGAGGGAAAATTCTTGAACTTTTAGCTTTCCTCGATACATCTCAACCTCATATTGTTGCTATTCAGGAAACAAAGATTGACAGTTCAATTACTACATCTGAGCTTTTCCCTGAAACTTGTGGGTACTGTGTGTACAGAAAAGATAGGAACTCTCATGGTGGTGGGGTGATGTTGCTCATTCATAGAGACATCCCTCACATGCCTTTCATGGAACTTGAAAATGACACCGAATCGGTCTGGGTTAAGGTTTTTGCAAATAAAACTTCCCACTTTGGTATCGACCACCAAATGGTACAATCGAAAACTTCCAGTTGTTTAAAGACCAACTGGATTGCATTAAATCGCAGCATAGGGGTAAAAAACTCCCGGCTGTACATGTTCTAGGTGACCTCAACTTCAGAGACATTGCTTGGCCTGACAGGCTCAGCAAACAGGGCACAATGCTGAATCAGTCGGAAGGACAAATATTAATTGACATTATGAACGATCATGGCCTTGAACAAATTGTTAACTTCCCCACTCGTGATAAGAACACATTGGATCTGATCCTTACGACTTTGCCAGGACAATTCGAAGACATTCATTCCCCAGATAAACTAAGTGACCACGATGTTGTCTCCGGATATTTAAAAATTCACATCCCACCAATAAAGAAACCTCGGAGGAAGGTGTACTCATATCAGAAAGGTGACTATGAAACTATGAGGAAGGAAGCACTCAGATTTGCAAAGGAGAATTACTTTAATGGTCATTCAGATGCTCGGTCTGTACAGGAGAATTTTGATTTGATAACTTCTTTCATTCATACTTCGGCCGAAAATCATATCCCCTCAAAAACTAGTAGGTCTGTATCTTCTATTCCCTGGATCACTCTAGAGATAAGAAGGAAAATTCGCAGAAGGAATAAGATTCATGCAAAGGCAAAAAAGACGGGAAGTGGTAAACTCCGGACAAAATTTGAAAACTTGAGACGTGAAATCAAGACTGATATAAAAAAATCAGCATGATTTGTATGTGAATAACTTGGTAGGTGATGTAAAGGCAAATCCCAGAGACTTCTACAGATATATTAATAGCCAGAAGAAAGATAGGCAAGGTATCCCGCCCCTTAATAAAAGAGGAGGGAACGGGGTTGCTGAATCAGACTCTGAAAGGGCAGAGGAACTAGTTGGTCAATTCAATGATGCATTTAATAAAAATAAGTTCACGGAGGTTCCATTGACTGGAAGATCGGCCCCATTCATGAATAATATTGTTGTGACAGTTGCAGGAGTGATCAAATTACTTCAAGGCTTAAACCCCAGTAAGGCCTTAGGACCTGATGAGCTTCATCCTAGAGTCCTGAAGGAACTAGCAAACGAGTTGGGTCCAGTTTTTGCACACTTGTTTCAACAGTCTCTTGATACGGGTGAAATCCCCAAAGAATGGCTCTTAGCAAACATTTGTCCACTCTTCAAAAAAGGAGATAGGGCTCTTGCCCGTAATTATCGCCCTGTGTCTCTGACTTGTGTTCTGTGTAAATTGCTGGAACATATAGTCTGCTCAAACATCATGGCCCACTTGGACGAACATAAACTTTTGTCAGACAGACAACATGCATTTAGGAAAAGGCACAGTTGTGAAACTCAGCTAAGCACAGTTATTAATGACTGGGCAAAAATCTGGGACAAAGGGGGACAGGTGGACACATTTATTCTGGACTTCGAGAAGGCTTTTGACACCCCTCCTCATGAACTACTTAAATCTAAGTTATTTGGTTATGGAATTGGGGGAAAGACCCTCAAATGGATAGATTCCTTTCTTTGCTACAGAAAACAGCGGGTTGTTGTTAATGGTGAATCTTCGGAGTGGGCTCCAGTTTTGTCTGGAGTCCCGCAAGGGACCGTTCTTGGTCCACTTTTGTACTCCCTGCACATCAATGATATTTCCACTGACATTGACTCAGAAATAAGACTGTTCGCAGATGACTGTGTTTGTTACCGGGAAATAAGAGATACAGATGACTCATTGAAACTTCAGGCTGACATAGATAGACTAGGATGTTGGGCACGTAAATGGGGCATGAGATTTCAGCCAGTTAAATGCAATATTATGCAGATAACTAGGAAGAGATCAAATAAAGTTGAGGCTTCTTACACCTTAGAGGGAACGGTCCTCGAGAATGTGGACTCCATTAAATACCTTGGAGTGACAATCTCACACAACTTGAGATGGAATACTCATATTAGCAACATGTGTACTAAGGCAAATAGAACGCTTGGTTTCCTGAGGCGAAATCTTCATCAGTGCCCTCCGGATGTAAAAGAGGCAGCATATAAAGGTCTTGTTCGCCCAATCTTGGAATATGGTAGTTGTATCTGGGACCCCAGTGGAGTGGTCCTTAACGATGAAATTGAGAAAGTTCAGAATAGAGCTGCTAGATTTGTAACAGGCAATTACTGCTTTGAAACTGGGAGCATGACTGGAATACTTGGAAAATTAAAATGGGAGTCTCTCAAGAAAAGGAGAAAAGACAGTAGGCTAATCCTTTTATACAAAGGTCTAAAGGGTGCTGCCAGCATTCCAACAGATGACCTTGTTCCCCCAGCTAGACACTGTAGAAATCACCATTCGTTGGCGTTTCAGACCCTAAGCGCAAGAACTGACATTTATAAAGAGTCGTTCTTCCCCAGAACCATTAGAGATTGGAATGCCCTTCCCGATTCGATTATTTCGACAGCTGAAGGTGCTGATGATTGTGTAGCTAAATTTACCTCTTTGGTTAGAGCTAGGGGCTAACTTCCAACATCACAGGTCCTGGTGTATGAATGTCATTTGACGTGTCACCAGTAACAATTCTGATTCTGATTCTGATTCTCTTGATCACTAATCCGATACGCTACCACTGCACCAAAGCGCTCCACGAGCTGATAGATCCAGCAATTCCTTGATTTTTCGGGGGTTTGTACTCCTATGGCCATCAGGGTCTGATGGTAAGATTTCAATAATTTGAAATATCATTTGTTCGAGGGCATGGTCAAGGAGGTTGAAGTGGTTTGCCACCGGCGTTTCCCGTTTTTTTCGGGTGTCGCGCTGGTGTTCCGTCATTCGAACCTTCTTGATAAGCCTCGATAGGATTCTTCTGGCTTCTTTATAGGCCGGTTGGATCTGTGCCGGTAACTTTAGCGTCTTCCTTCTTAGACGGCTCCTCTTCCGAAGTGTTCTCCCTGGTCCTCTTCTCTTTGGGAACAACCGTAATTCGCGACGAACTGGCTGACGCAGACGTCAGGGTCAGATTGCTCAGGCTTGAGCTAACTGACATGTCGCTGTTGGTCTGTGTTGGACTTTTCCCATGGAACGCTGACCCGGCGCATCCGTCTCCGAGCGGAGAAGGGGTGCATTGAAGCTGGAGGTGTGTGGCTGACGACTCGGATTGGTCGCGCCATGGTCTTGCTCATTGTGACTCATAGCGAATAATTCCTAACTAGTTTCTGCCTAATAGTAGGCTTTCAAGGAACTCATTTTTGATTTTTTTCATCAGAGGATGTGTGCGCTTGTCACAGATTTGTGACGAGCTGTGCGATTTTCGCTCTTTATATTCCCTCTGGGTCACCCATGGTTACCCAATCATTATGTATGTAGACCGGCCCTTTTGGAGGCTGGTGGGCGATTTTTGCCTTTGTGTAGACTGTCACCGGCCGGTTGACGTTATTTCCATTTAGTTGACACTTTGGAGAGAACGTCGTCACCGGCCCCTGGTGGCCGGTGACGTTATAATCCATTGTTGTAAATGGGCACAAGACGTTCACCGGCCCCTATGGGGCCGGGCGACGTTTTCCTTTACTATTGTGGTTAGGATTGTGACGTTAGTTGGTCCGTTTGGGGCCGCTTTGTATTATCGGTAGCCTAAATACATGTATTTATATGTATCGTATGTATCTTATTGTCGGCACCGGTACCGATTTTTGGACAGTCTTTGAAAGGGAATACATTTTCGCTGTTTATTTACAGGCTTTGTGGGGTTACTGAAATGAGGCGCATTTGCAATTTATTGTTAATTTATGTTAATTGACGGGTGGGATGGGGGAGAGAATGTTTGTATAACATGTATAAGATGATTGTTTACATGCAAAGGTATGAAATTGTTTATAATAAACGGTCAAAATGAAACTTATTTGTTTTCATTTACATACCTTTAGTTCGAAGTTGGCCATTGTGAATAAATCATCACCTAAGGAGAGTTCTGCATTGAATTTCCCATCTAATTTTTCTATTGTGAAGTCCCGTGTGTTCGGGTCCTTGGTACTTCGACTTTCCCCTGTAATTCCTTCGTGTTTGTTACGAATATGCTCACACATAGAGTCTTTTCTAGTGAATAATAGCCCACAATGCTGGCATAAGATACGGAGTCCTTTGTGTGCCGTTTCCAGGTGTCTCCGCAGGCTTTTTGGGTGTTTGTATGTCTTGTTACATTCCAAACATGGATGCATTTCCGTAGTTTGTTATTTGTTCGAGGGCATGGTCAAATGTGACCGACTCAGGATAGATAGATAGATAGATAGATAGATAGATAGATAGATAGATAGATAGATAGATAGATAGATATATAGATAGATAGATAGATAGATAGATAGATAGATAGATAGATAGATAGATAGATAGATAGATAGATGCGGTTATTAATAGAAAATAATCGCACTATTTTTTCGGTCAATGTTATGGTTACGAGTGTTGAAGTCAGTAACATGACTAGACAATCTAGCAAATGTAATTAATCGACCCCGCCCATCCGGTCTTTGAGAAGTAGACTGGGCTGCATGCTGCTTACACGCAGAGCTGAAACCAACCGCATATGAGGACTGGTAAACCGCTTAGGGTGTTCTAAGCCTGCCCAGGTAAAGTGGTGCCAGTTGGACCGTCCATGCATATAACCCCTATTAGTTTCAATGGGTGGCAGGGCTTGAGATGTCATTTCATCTCAGTGTCGGGTAAAAGTCCCACGGAATTGGAAGCAACGGCTCCAAAATGACATAAATAGTGTTGATGGGGACATTAAACCTCAAATCAAACAAAATCAAAATCTTAGGGTTTCGCTGAAGAATCAGAAGTGTTTACTGGTACACGTCCTTAGACAATCCTTCACCAGAAGAAAGGAACATCTGAAGGTCGGGTATAAAAGCCAAGGCCGGGCCGAGCCAAAAATTCCGATCCAAAGATTTTATATTTTTCTATGGACAAATGATGATAATAATCAAATTCAAATATTTTCAGGCAAAAAGGAGTACTTTAACCTGTAAATTGCAAGAAATTAAGAAATATTATCATTTTTCCCGGCTTTTTTGTATGTGAATAACTTGGTGGGTGACGTAAAGGCAAATCCCAGAGACTTCTTCAGATATATCAATAGCCAGAAGAAAGACAGGCAAGGTAATCCGCCCCTAAATAAAAGAGGAGGGAACGGGGTTGCTGAATCAGGCTCTGAAAGGGCAGAGGAACTAGTTGGTCAATTCAATGATGCGTTTAATAAAACTGAGTTCAATGAGGTTCCATTGACTGGAAGATCGGCCTCATTCATGAATAATATTGTTGTGACAGCTGCAGGAGTGATCAAGTTACTTCAAGGCTTAAACCCCAGTAAGGCCTGAGGACCTGATGAGCTTCATCCTAGAGTCATGAAGGAACTAGCAAATGAGTTGGTTCCATTTTTTGCACACTTGTTTCAACAGTCTCTTGATACGGGTGAAATCCCCAAAGAATGGCTCTTAGCAAACATCTGTCCACTCTTCAAAAAAAAAAAAGGAGATAGGGCTCTTGCCCGTAATTATCGCCCTGTGTCTCTGACTTGTGTTCTGTGTAAATTGCTGGAACATACAGTCTGCTCAAACATCATGGCCCACTTGGACGAACATAAACTTTTGTCAGACAGGCAATATGCATTTAGGAAAAGGCACAGTTGTGAAACTCAGCTAAGCACAGTTATTAATGACTGGGCTAGAATCTTGGACAAAGGGGGACAGGTGGACACATTTATTCTGGACTTCGAGAAGGCTTTTGACACCCCTCCTCATGAACTACTTAAATCTAAGTTATTTGGTTATGGAATTGGGGAAAAGACCCTCAAGTGGATAGATTCCTTTCTTTGCTACAGAAAACAGCGGGTTGTTGTTAATGGTGAATCTTCGGAGTGGGCTCCAGTTTTGTCTGGAGTCCCGCAAGGGACCGTTCTTGGTCCACTTTTGTACTCCCTGCACATCAATGATATTTCCACTGACACTGACTCAGAAATAAGACTGTTCACAGATGACTGTTTTTGTTACCGGGAAATTAGAGATACAGATGACTCATTGAAACTTCAGGCCGACATAGATAGATTAGGATGTTGGGTCCGAAAATGGGGCATGCAATTTCAGCCAGTTAAATGCAATATTATGCTGATAACTAGGAAGACATCTAATTAAGTTGAGGCTTCTTACACCTTTGAGGGAACGGTCCTCGAGAATGTGGACTCCATTAAATACCTTGGAGTGACAATCTCACACAACTTGAGATGGAATACTCATATTAGCAACATGTGTACTAAGGCAAATAGAACGCTTGGTTTCCTGAGGCGAAATCTTCATCAGTGCCCTCCGGATGTAAAAGAGGCAGCTAATAAAGGTCTTGTTCGCCCAATCTTGGAATAAGGTAGTTGTATCTGGGACCCCAGTGGATTGGTCCTTAACGATGAAATTGAGAAAGTTCAGAATAGAGCTGCTAGATTTGTAACAGGCAATTGCTGCTTTGAAACTGGGAGCATGACTGGAATACCTGGAAAATTAAAATGTAAGTCTCTCAGGAAAAGGAGAAAAGACAGTAGGCTAATCCTTTTATACAAAGGTCTAAAGGGTGCTGCCAGCATTCCAACAGGTGACCTTGTTCCCCCAGCTAGACACTGTAGAAATCACCATTCGTTGGCGTTTCAGACCCTTACTGCAAGAAGTGACATTTATAAAGAGTCGTTCTTCCCCAGAACCATTAGAGATTGGAATGCCCTTCCCGATTCGATTATTTCGGCAGCTGAAGGTGCTGATGATTGTGTAGCTAAATTTACCTCTTTGGTTAGAGCTAGGGACTAACTTCCCACATCACAGGTCCTGGTGTATGAATGTCATTTGACGTGTCACCAGTAACAATTCTGATTCTGATTCTGATTCTTGGCTTTTACATTTGTATACCCCTCGATTTCGGAAATTTCAGAATCAGAATTGTTACTGGTGACACGGCAAATAACATTCATACACCAGGACCTGTGATATCGGAAGTTAGTCCCTAGCTCTAACGAAAGAGGTAAACGTAGCTACACAATCCTCAGCTATTTCAACCGTCGAAATAACCGAATCGGGAAGGGCATTCCAATCTCTAATGATCGATTCTTTATAAATATCAGAAAAACGGTTAGGAGGCCTTCATGCGGACTGAACAAATTATTTGTCTAAATCGCGACGGAAATAAGGGCGAGGATTGTGGCCACGTAAAATCGATTTAAGCCCCCCCCCCCCCCCCCCCCCCCCAGTGGAAATCTTCCACTGACCGTTCCAAGGCGGCTCTTCTGTGGCGATTTATTTATGTTGTTGTTTGTTACTTACTGTATCACTTGTGTCTTTTAATTTTGGATGGCCATATGGCCATTTTGTGGGAAAGTAACTGTCTTTATGGCCTTCCTTTGTTTAGGTTTCCATTATGGTCTGGTCGCTTAATTTTTTTTTATTTCTTTCCCTTTGGTGTCTTTTATGGGTGGAGTTAGTTAATTGTATCAATTCCTGATCTTTGTTTTACTTGTACATTACAAGAAAATTAAACAGTGTAGAGAGATAAACCTTCGTGCAGTTATCAAATATGTTATTTATAATAATTTGATACCCAAACTGACTACAATATATATCTTAATTATAACAAGAGAAGAAATATAAAATCTTCGGATCGGCATTTGTTGGCTCGGCGGCTCGGCCCAGCCCGGCGCGGCCTTTGGCTTTTATACCCGAGCACGTCTAGTAAATCCAAAACGGGGCCTCGGTATCAGAAAATTGCTTTATTCAACTGAAGTTCCTGGAGGGGGTGGGGTGTAAACTTGATTGATTAAATAGGTAATATTTAATAAATCATCCAAATATCTAGAAGTCGAGCTAAATCTATCTTCATATAGTGAGTCGGTCATATTTGTCCATAACTTCAGTTAACTTCTCCAATATTGCAAATTCCAGCTATTGTACCAGTACTGAACTTCCCAAATTATTAAATCCATGTCTTAATGCCATCAAACACATGACTTAATATTGTGACAAAGTCTTTGAAAGATCGGGGAGAAATCTGTTTTGGTCTATTAAAGGCATTTATTCTTGATTATTGAGGACTATCATTTCATTACATAATATTATGTAGCCCTCAGTGCTCACTGAAGAGAAGACCTCTGTCTTCAACAGGTAAGGGGCCGCCTTGGGGAAAATCAATAAATTACTTACTGTTGATTGGTGTACATTATTGATTTTCCCCTTAAGTGTCTCAGGCAGGGGATTCAACAAGAGCTACTAATCACCCTATTAAGGGCCGCCTTTGATCTGCTATAGTCAGTGTATCACAGGGGGCAATAAAACAATTATGGACACACGGTGTGTTCTACCGTTACAGAATAAATGCCTTTAAATATCTAATGATGTTTTAAATAAATTGAAATCCAGATGTTTTCGTACTTCAACTTATGATTTTTGTACCCTTTAGTGCTTTACACTACTCTACCTTTTTTCCTGTCTTCCAATACGTCCAAACTCCCGAGGGAGCGTAAGACTGGTTCCGGCGAATCAAGTGTTGAATGGTGTCAGCTGAAATAAAAGGAAAGGAAAGTTGGTGAAATGAGATTGTGCAGTGCGAAAAGAGTGAAAGTATATTTAAAAGATAAAAACAGATGTAGATTTTCTCAGCGTCTTAAGGGTTAAAAGATAAAAACAGAAATTTGCCTTTTAAGGAGAAGTATGAACCACCAGGCTAACAGCACTGCTAAACTGCACCAGAGTGGATAGCAGGTAGAGCATTCCAGTGAATAATAGTCCTGGGAAAGAAAGTGTAGAAAGTGTAGTCTGTGCGGGTGTAAGCCAGTCTGTATGCAAGGGGATGATTGTGGGCTGGTGGTCAAGTGCTAAGGATGAGGATGAGGTACTCAGATGCGGGTATTGCAACAAGATCATAAGACTGATATCGTACATCATAGCGAGACGGTTGTGAATGCCGCGTTGTTCAAATTGGGGTGGGTGGGTGTGTGTGTGGGGGGGGGGGGGGGGCGCCAATTTAGGTCCTTCAGCATAGCTGTAACACTTGAAGTGTAGCTATAGTCACGTGTTGCCCACCTGGCAGCCATTTCGACTGCTTCCACTTTGTTTATGTCAATGGCAGTGTTGTGATATCATACAATGGAAGCATACTTTAGCTGCGGCCTGACAAGAATCGTATATGCAACTGATTAAAGGTCCTTATTATGGACCCTAGCTATTGTTTCTTTTCAAGAATCCAAGGGTCTGATTTGTATTTTGGGTTATGTTGTCAATGCGCCAGTTTAGATGATCAGAGATGGTGACCCCAAGGTACTCAGCTGGAGAAATACTCTCAGGCTGGGTACCATGCAAGAGGTACACAGCTGGAATGAGGTTTAATCCTTACGTCGGATAACATGAAGGACCTGACATTTAGAAGGATTAAAGTTCATGTCCCACATCTTTTCCCACTGTTCAAGTGTTTGTAAGTCTTGTTGTAGAAGAAGACTGTCTGTTTGTGAGCTTATGGAAAGGTACATGGCAGTGTCGTCCGCGAAAAGTCTGACTATTGATTTGACCAGCTCGGACAGGTCATTGATGTATACAAGAAAGAGAATTGGTCTGAGAATCGAGCCCTGCGGGACGACAAATCGATTTGAGGTTTAACGTCCCCGTCAACACTGTAAAGGTCATTTTGGCGACGTTGCTTCCAATTTTGTGGGACTTTTACCCGACATTGAGATGAAATGACATCTCAAGCCCTGTCGCTCAATGAAACCAATAGGGTTTATTAGCATGGACGGTCCGCCTCGCACCGGGGCTCCTGGACAGGCTTAGTCCTCTAAGCGGTTTACCAGTACTAGTGTGCGGGCCGGATTCAGCTCTGCGTGGAAGCATCATGCAGCCCATATATTTCTTCAAGCCCCTATGGGCGGGGGCGGGACGACAAAGGAGACCGGGATACTAACTGAGCTAAAAATAGTTGTGTTTCTACTAACATGCTGAAAAAATTGGTCGGTAGGTAGGCGAAACTTTTTTTTAGTATTTTATTTTTTCTCCCGAAAAAAAACAAACAAACAAACAACTTGTATTTTTTATGTTTTTTTTTGTACATGCATTTTGTTAATATAATTGTCAAGTTGAGACTTGAACTGTATATCATAATTCATTTTAGATGCCCAAAAAGTCATCTCTGTAATTTGGAAGGTACTAAATGCCAAAAAAAAAACAAAAACTATATAAAAATGTACTTTAAACGCGAAATTACTATGAGAAAATGCAAAGACGACACTGGGTAGGGTCGGAAATTGAAAATGGTAGGGTCGGTGTTTTAATTTTTATTTTGTTGTTTTACTGATAAAAATAGTAGAGTCGGGGGTCTGAAGCAGGGTAGGTCGGGTTAGCGGAAACACGGCTATTCTTTTTAGGCCTGGTTATATGGTCTATTGGACATTTCCAGCGTCTGTACTGTTTGTTTCTTTTCCTTATATTATGAGACGGCGGATTTCCTAGTTTATCCAGGGAAATCCATTACGGGTACCAGCTTTCCTTATGGGAATGAAGTTGTCTATACCTTGCTTACTTGTGGTGACAAACTTATCCCACAGTGTTTGTAGGTCTGTGGTAGCAAGGTCAGACCGTGAGAAATCTGAGTGGAGGTCTCTCATGGACTTGTACAAAGGGATATCGCGTGGGAGGCATTCATGCGGACTGAACAAATTATTTGTCTAAATCGCAACGGAAGTAGGGCGAGGATTGCAGCTGCGTAAAATTGATTTAAGCACACACCCCGCCCCCCACACACACACACCAACCCCTTCAGTGGAGTTCGTACTGGGGGGGGGGGGGGTCGTTTCACTGACCGTTCCAAGGCGGTTGTTCTGTCGGGGTTTATTTTTTGTTATGGTTTGTCTTCGAGTGTGTATATCGCTTATATTATTTTGTTTTTGATAGCCAGTTGGCCATTTTGTGGGGAAAAAAACTGTCATTTTGGCTTTCCTCTACTGATGTTTCCATTAGGGTCTAGTTACTTCATGTTTGTGACACTGAGGGGAGCTGTGGATTAATTGTGTCGATTCCTGATCATTGCCTTCACTTCCATTTTCTATTTAATCCTAACCTGGGCGAAGACAATATCATGTTCTGAAAGACCAGGACTGATTGAGGCATTGTCCACGACAGTAAGATCGATTTACCCGCCCCCACCCCACCCCCACGCCCAAGTGGAATTCGTTTCACTGACCGTACCAAGGCGGTTCTTCTGCCGCGGTTTGTCGCTTGTGTTATTTTGTTTTGGATGGCCGGCTGGCCATTTTGTGGGAAAGTAACTGTCTTTTTGGCTTTCCGGTGGTTGATTCATGTTTGTGTTTCTTTCCATTTGGTGTCTCTGATGGGAGCTGTGGGATAATTGTATCGATTCCTGATCATCGCCTTCACTTCTATTTGGTGGTGAGATATATGTCTAGGATGTTGTGACCTCACGTTGGTGAGGTCACAATTTGTTGAAGCAAGCAGTCATTCAGGGCTTCAGAATGTCGGATGACTACAATCTGGTGAGGGCCTACAAGTTTTCCAGTCGACGTTTGGAAGGTTGTAGTCTCCCAGCAACCAAATAGCAGAGTTAGTTTGTGAGGACAATTGAAGGGATATATTCGTCTCTTCAAAGCGGGACTGATCAAATTCCTGGGGTTTGTAGTAAGCTCCAATCAAGACTGAGCCAGATCAAGCAAGGTTGAGCTGGACCCATAAATTCTCACATTGTGATTTAAGTTCAGTCTTTTCTTCTGATACAAATTTGGAGTTGATAAGAATGACAACTCCACCACCATTTTGGTCGAGGCGGTCAGGTCTGTAAACTGTGAAACCGAGCTCGGGCGGGAAAAATCATTGTCATACATATCGGGTTTATGCCGGGTTTCAGTGCCAAATATAATGTCTGGGTTTTGGGTCTGGACAAATGTGAAGAACTGGGGCTTTTTCTCCCTGGTCGACTAGAAATTTATAAGCGCTACTTTAAGTGAATCAGAGGGTTTTTGATGACTATGTGGGTCGTGGTTTCTTTGAAAGTGTGGATATCAGTGTTGGGTTAAAACTACTGTTGTGTTCAGAGTCCAAATTGCTGTAAGGGATTTTAGATTCAAAAGTGCTAAGATCCTGAGAACTTCTGAGAGAATAGTCTTCCTCATAATCTTATAAAAGAAACAAATAATGATTTAAGTGAATAGGTATTTCATAGAGAAGATTCCATCTGTCTTGCATGAAATGTAAGAAATACCTTTTTAACTTCTGAAGAGCATAAAAATTATATATAATGGTCATGTCAGAAGTTGTGTGAAGCACTCACCTTTCTACTTGACAATATTTACATAAGATTTGATACTAAGTTATTTAGGCAAATTAAGGGTATTCCGATGGGCAGGAATTGCGCACCCCTTGTGGGTCCCTTTCCGTTGAAAATCAATCTGAATTAATTGAAAAATGGAAGTGAAAGCAATGATCAAGAATCGATACAATTAACCCACACCTCCCAACAAATACACCAAAGTTATAAAATAACTACACCCTAATGGAAACACCAATAGCGGGAAGCCAAAAGGACAGATACTTTCCCACAAAATGATCAAGTGCCTAGACAATACAAAAAGATATAAGCGATAGACAAATTCAAAGACAAACTATAACAAAAATAAACCCCGACAGAAGAACCGCATTGGAACGGCCAGTGAAAATTATTTCACTGGGTGGGTTGGGGGGTAAATCGATATCCATGTATACGCGATCGCAATCCTCGCCCTTACTTTCGTCGCGGTTTAGACAAATACAGCGCGATCCAACTGAAATATAAACCAACAGACGGACTCATGTTGGCCCTCTGTGAACAAGGCTAGTCTGTTTTAAGCGGCCGCACTACTCGCCCTTACTTCCGTCGCGATTTAGATAAATAATTTGTTCAGTCCGCATGAAGGATTCCTTACTCATCGGTGCTACATCTCCGAGAACACACACACAAAAAAAAAAAAAAAAAAAAAAAAAAAAACATCCACAGAGACGAAACAGCGGTGATGACTCGAGAGCAAGAAAACACTGAAATGCTGGAGCAAAAGAAAACCAACAATTAGACTCCGATGGGCCTGATCAGAGACAGAGCATCAGGTACCAATCAACATTACATAAAATTAAATTTTAAATTCAATTAAGCCTTTACGCTGGAACCGTCATAGAATCTGAGGCCTGACCCACCGGCGTGTAATTAAGGAGGGAAGCAAAGTTATCAACCGTGATTGGGTTAACTACCATGCATGCAGTCTGTCGTTTAACATTTATGCCGTAGCCAATCTTTTTATATCGAAAAATGATTTTACTAAATTCACGGAAACTGGGTACTGAAGTCATTGCAAGTATATATGTTTTTCTGAGTTAATATGCTAATTCACAATAAAAATCGAGCTCCGATATACCTTGTTGCAGAAAAGATTTAAGTCCAACATTGAATTTTGAAATTAAATCGGAATGACGTCTACAAAATTAAAAAAAAAAGACTTTGCGCAGTTTATTATACAGATAACCCTGATTAAGAAGTTTAGGGGTTAACAATTTATTACGAGTGTAAAATCAGTTACAAGACTTGATACTCTGGCAAATCGAATTAATTGCGAAATATAAACACAAAAGGATGCCGCACGAGGAACGTGATATCACCATCCAAGAAAGGAAAATTTACAATCTCAAAATCAAAATCATTGCGTTTATTATAAATTTTGCAGAAAAACAAAACCATCTACAATAGATAGATGTAAATCCAAAAACGGGGCCTCGGTATCAGAAGAATTTGCTTTACTAAAAGAACTTCTGGGGGTAAATTTGACTAATCAAGCCATCGAAATAAGTATTGTCAATATTTAATAAATCATCTAAATATCTGGAAGTCGAGCTAAAGGCTTCTACGATTAGAATTTTTATAGACCAAAAAAGTGACGGCAATGATCAGGAATCGACACATTTTACCTACAGCTCCTCCCATCACATACACCAAAGGGAAAGAAACACCAACATGAAATAACTGGGCCCATCTGTTTTACGTCTTCTGGACACCGAGGCGAATAAGTTCTACGATAGTTCTAATCAGTTATATGATGCGGCTCTCTTAACTAGAGGCTATACTCAGCATACTCTCCGTCCTTACATTGATTCTGAAATTAATCATAAACGCCATTTCTTCAAAATATCCTTCATTAATAAGGGTATAGATTTTATAGATTTGCCCAGTATCTTCCGTGAGAGCTCTGTGCTTTCTTCAATTCCTGCTTATTTTCAAAATACTGAAACACCTATAATTTGTTATAAATATAACAAACCTGTTAGATCTATCATTTTTAATTTTAATAAACTTGTTTCAGATCTTGATATTGATACTAATACACCTGATTCATGTGATTGTAAAAATTCAGTGTATTGCTATCCTGCAGCTGGTCATGTAATTACTGGCAATTTGAAAATTATTCCTGATTCTAGGATAAGGAATATAATTTCTAAAGGACCGAAATATCGGTTTCCTTCTAAAATTGATTTCAGTAAATGTAGAGATGAAATCGCTGCTTCCTTGAATGAATTCGGTAATCGATGATGTAAGCGAGAGTATGTTGAGCATAAAGCCCTTAAGGACTGGAAACTAAGCATTTTAAAACTAGTGAATAAACGCATTTCTTTCTATTCTCAAAATACTAACTTATTACCTCCTAAGCCTAAGACGTCTTTACGTCATCTTAAGCTAGGTATTCAAGAATTTCATAAGAAGTTTGTTTTGGCCCCTGCAGACAAGGCTGCTAACAATGTCGTCGTTGTGTGACGGCTCCACTATGTTAACACGCTTAAGCAGGAGCTTGGTGGTACTAAGGCCTATGAACTTCAGCCTTTAGCTGAAGAGAGAGTTATAGTAGATAGACGTATTTGTCATTCAGCCACCAAGTTTGCTGTGTGTGTTACCGAAGGCCAAGACAAGCTTCCTACGCTATACTCGCTACCAAAACTTCATAAAAGACCTTACAAAGCACTGTTAATTGCAAATTCTAGCTCTTGCACTACCACTGAACTTTCTAAATTATTAACTTCCTGTCTTACCGCTATTAAAACGCATGTGATTAAATATTGTGATAAAGTCTTTGAGAGATCAGGAAGAAATCTGTTTTGGTCTATAAAAAATTCGAATGAGGTTTTAAATAAATTGAAATCCAGACATTTTCGTGCTTCAAGTCTGCCTACTTACGATTTTTCCACTCTTTACACTATACTTCCTCATAATCTTATAAAAGAAAAGCTTAATGATTTAATTGAATAGGCTTTTCACAGAGAAGGTTTTCTCTATCTTGCATGTAATGTCAGAAATGCATTTTTCACTTCTAAAGAGCATAAGAATTATACACTTTGGTCATGTCAGAAAGTGTGTGATGCCCTCACCTTTCTACTTGACAATATTTATATTAGATTCGGTACTAAGTTATTTAGACAAATTGTGGGTATTCCGATGGGTACGAATTGCGCACCTCTTGTGGCTGATCTGTTCTTGTATTGTTATGAAAGAGACTTCATGTTGTCGCTTTCCATTGATAACCAATCTGAAATTATTGAAGCTTTTAGCTTCACTTCTAGATATTTAGATGATTTATTAAATATTGATAATACCTATTTCGATGGTTTGATCAGTCAGATTTACCCCCCAGAACTTCAATTAAATAAAGCAAATTCTTCTGATACCGAGGCCCCGTTTTTGGATTTACATCTATCTATTGTAGATGGGTTTGTTTCGTGCAAAATTTATGATAAACGCGATGACTTTGATTTTGAGATTGTAAATTTTCCTTTTTTGGATGGTGGTGTTCCTCGTGCGCCATCCTATGGCGTTTATATTTCGCAATTAATTCGATTTGCTAGAGTGTGTAGTCATGTAACTGACTTCAACACTCGTAATAAATTATTAACGGCTAAACTCCTTAATCAGGGTTATTGGTACCATAAACTACGCAAAGCATTTTCAAAATTTTATAGACGCCATTCTGATTTAATTTCAAAATTCAATATTGGACTTAAATCTCTTCTGCAACAAGGTCTATCGGAACCCGAATTTTATGGTGACTTAGTATATAAATTCAGAAAAATATATAACCGCAATGACTTCAGCACCCAATTTCGTAAAATCATTCTTCGATATAAAAAGATTGGGTACAACATGGATGTTATACGACAGACTGCATGCATGGTAGTTAACCCAATCACGGTTGGCAACTTTGCTTCCCTCTTTAATTGCACGCCGGTGGGTCCGGCGTCAGATTCTATGACGGCTCCAACGTAAAGGCTTATTGAGAATTAGAGAGATCTAATTCTTGGTTATGTTGGTTGGTGCCTGATGCTCTGTCTCTGGTCGGGCCCATCGGAGTCTAACTGTTGGTTTTCTTTTGCTCCAGCATTTCAGTGGTTTCTTGCTGTCGAGTCCTCACCGTTGTCTCACCTCTGTGGTTCTTTGATTTTTTGTGTTCACGGAGATGTTGCACTGATGAGTTAGGAGGCCTTCATGCGGACTGAACAAATTATTTGTCTAAATCGCGACGGAGGTAAGGGCGAGGATTGTGGCCACGTAAAATCGATTTAAGCCCCCCAGTGGTAATCTTTCCACTGACCGTTCCAAGGCGGTTCTTCTGTGGCGATTTATTTATGTTGTTGTTTGTTACTTACTGTGTGTATCACTTGTGTCTTTTAATTTTGGATGGCCATATGGCCATTTTGTGGGAAAGTAACTGTCCTTATGGCCTTCCTTTGTTTAGGTTTCCATTATGGTCTGGTCGCTTAATGTTTGTATTTCTTTCCCTTTGGTGTCTTTTGTGGGTGGAGTAAGTTAATTGTATCGATTCCTGATCTTTGTTTTACTTCTACTTAATGAAAATCTCAAAAGCGGAAAGCCAGAAGGACAGTTACTTTCCCATAAAATGGCCAATTGGCTATCCAAAACATAAAAAATATAATATGTTGTACACACTCGAAGACAAACCATAATAAAAATAAACCGCGACTCCCTGATCTTTAAAAGACTTTGTCGCAATATTTAATCTCATGTGTTTTGTGGCAGTAAGACATGAAGTTAACAATTCGGAAAGTTCAGTGATGATACAAGAGCTAGAATTTGCAATACATCTTGCATTTTTATAGTCTTTTTTGAAGTTTAGATGACCAATATGACATAGGAAGCTTGTTTTTGGCCTTCTGTAACACATAGAGCAAACATGGTGGCTGGCTGACAAATGTGGTCATCAACTACAGCCCCTCTACAGCCAAAGGCTGTCGTTCATAGGCCTTAGTACCTCCAAGCTCTTGTCGAAGAGTGTTAACACAGTGGAGCCGTCATAAAACAACGACTTTTTGGCGGCCTTGTCTGTTGGACCAAAACATACGTCTCATGAAATGTTTGACTACCTAGTTTAAGTTGACGCTAAGACGTCTTAGGTTTAGGAGGTAATAAATAACATACGCTTCCGTAAATTGCCATACACATAATCATCAAAACGCAATATTTATAGGTTTTGATTCGGCACATGTTCATATGGCGAAGGACGCACGAGTGCTCGCCCATATGAACGAGTACCGAATATGTCACAATTTAAATTCGATAACCTTTTTATTATATATCCTAGTCTTGGACTGTCTGCTAGAATTCATGATTTCCTGGCATAGAAATCTGAACGTAAAATGAGATTATACATCTTAAAGTGGTTTGAAATGGAAAAGTAATGCAGTTTGTGAAGTGTGTTCCTACAAATTGAAACACCACACCTAATGGCTCCAAAATGAAGACGACGTTAACGTTGGTTGGTGTGACGTCGTTAAAAACATTGCCGTTCACCAAAACAGGACGCGTACGCCATTTTACTGAAGTTTTCGTTTTGTTTCTTTCAATTTCCTGAAAGAAATTATTGGATATCTAAACAGATTGCAAGTAGGCCATATGGAAACTTCTGTACAAAGTAAACGGGACATTTTCTGGGTAGAATAGAATAGAATACTTTTATTAACCCAATCATGGGCCGTCTCTGGCATATATAACAATGAATATAATAAAATACATTGATCATTGGGTATATAATAATTATAATCATTGGCAATATTATCGCATGCGGACCATATAGTCATCACGAAAACACGCCTATATAATTTTGACCCCATTGAACCCCACTTTTATATAGTAGCCTAAAACTGGGGTTTCCAGGGGTATACCTTATTTTTCTTATTTCTGCTCTGAAATATAGATTGTGGAAACCGAAACCGGTTTGCACATTTTTTTGACTGAAACTGAAACCAGTTTTTGAAACTAACGAAACCACCTCAGGAGGTGGTTTCGCCGGTTTCGCTCTGTCCGAATATATGCACAGTCAGAAAAAAGTAGCGGAAGGTGAAGACCGTGCACAAGTGAAGCTTGCCATTGACACATTTATTAAATAAGATATCTTATATGGTATATTAAATATCTTATATTTTATATAAGGTAACTTATTTAGCATATAATATATCTTATTTAGTATGCTAAATAAGGTACCTTATATAAAATATAAGATATTTATTATACCATATAAGATATCTTATTTAACATATGTGTCAATGGCGAGCTTCAGTTGTGTACGGTCTTCAACTTCGCCATTTTTTATTTAGTACGGCCCCCGCCCATAGGGGCTTGAAGAAATATATGGGCTGCATGATGCTTCCACGCAGAGCTGAATCCAGCCCGCACACTAGTACTGGTAACCCGCTTAGAGGATCTTAGCCTGTCCAGGAACCGCGGTGCTAGGCGGGCCGTCCATGTTAATAAACCCTATTGGTTTCATTGGCCGACAGGGCTTGAGTCATTTCATCTCAATGTCGGGTAAAAGTCCCACGAAATTGGAAGCAACGTCTCCAAAATGACCTTTACAGTGTTGACGGGGACGTTAAACCTCAAATCAAACAAACAAAACAAACAAACCATCTTATTTAGTATATTAGATTTCTTATTTGTGCAAATATATATGATATCTTATGCATATAATATAAGATATATTATATGTTAAATAAGATATCTAATAGAGTATATAAGATATCTTACATACTATATAAGACATATGATATATTTGAACATGTAAGATATATATTATATTAGATATCTTATATGTTAAATAAGATATATATTATATATCTAATTTAATATATAAGATAACTTATATGCAGAATTATATAAGATAACTTAATTACGATATTAGCTATCTTATATAATTTGGAAGGGGGGGGGGATAAAATCATTGCAACTTATAGTCGCTCCCTGACACTCCAGGGTCATCAAACTGCCCGACGGAGCTAAACTGAAACACAGCTGATGAGGAGACTTCATTAATTCAGTGAGATACAAGACATCTTATATGCCATATTGAAACTGAAAAAAGAAACCGTGTATTTTGTGCATCAGCTGCATCAAGTTTCGGTTTTTGCAAAACCAATTTCGGTTCTCGTTAAACCGCCGAAACCAATAAAACCGAAACCGAAACCAGTTTGTGTATAACAAAAACGCTCTCTGAAATTGGCATTTTCCTTGCGAAGAGGGGCGGCATCTTCATTATTTTGTATTCAAAACATAATTTTTTGGTTCTTTGAGTTCTGAACGGAAGTATGATAATCATGAAGACACATGTAACAGCAATGTTTCTTTCTCAGTGTGATTTGCGAGATCACTCAGCAGATACTAATCAAAGCACTGAGAGTACTGGTGGGTCGATTGTCTCTGGGTGTAGTTAGGAAAAATGGGCCTTCAGCGTGGACTGTTTCGTTTAACCCTTAAACTCCTTTACTGAAAGCAAACCGTGTAGAGCATGATCAGACGCTGCGTTATTTGGCGCCTGACCCTTAAATTCCTATACTCTATGCGAACAGTAAAGACCCTGATCAGACGCCGCGTTCTGCGGCGTCTGATCTGGGTCTACACTGTTTGCCTAGCCCAACCCATGATTCCAGCCCATATTTTACAGATAACCGTTTTACGCAACACGCTGACTCTCTGCGGTAAAACTAACTCTGCTATTTTCTATAAATGAAGTACATTGATTTCGACAGTCACGTGGACAACAGCACGAATCCAGTTTCTATCCTTTATAATATTGGGTCGATTGTAAACCAATCGACCCAAAACTTGATTCTATTAAATGCACTTGCATATGTAATTGGATGTCTGATTGGGTATAACGTCAAAAATTTGCCAGCATATTCTGCGATATACAGTCGGAAACCCGACTTCATCAGGAAACGTTTCATTGGCTGGCATTTGGTTTTGCACAGCTCATGACGCTTGCCGTTTTGCGCAAATAAGGAATAGTTTTTCCAAAGGATCTAACTATTCAGAACTTATGTATCTTTACTGCAGCTGGTGCTGTGCCGTGTGGCGGCCGTAAAAAGTCTCCCCGTACATCCATCATAGTGCAGATGATATTTTCTGGTCCTTTGGGATCATTGAGTTCATTTAGAATCATTTTGAAAATAGAGTTCTGCTTAAGGCCGGTGCTGAGTGGGGGGGGGGGGGGGGGCTTGGCCGGTGTAGCACATTTCAGTACTGGTCATGAACAGACTCAATAAAACCGAGTCTGCTATTTTTCGTTCATTTGGTGTATTATTTGCTTCCAAAGGATCTAACTATTCAGAACTTATTTAACAAAACAACGGAATGTGCATTATTACAAAATTGTCATTTGGGCCGTGAAACGAAATTTCCGACCGTAAACCACCGATTTACCTTGGAGAAATAGATTGGGCTGCAATGTGCTTCCACGCACACTCAAGAGTACTGGTAAACCGCTTAGAAGGACTAAGCCTGCCGAGGCAAAGCAGTGTGAGTCAGATCGTTCAATGCATATAGGCCTTCTGGTTTCATTGGGCGGCAGGGCTTGAGATGTCATTTCACATCAATGTCGGGTGAAAGTCCCACAAAATTGGAAACGTCTCCAAAATGACATAAATAGTCTTGACGGGGACGTTAAACCCCAATTCAAACAAACAAATTACCAACCCAAATGACAATTTTGAATATAGTTATCCTCTTGATCAACGCTTTTTAAAAACAACATAAGAAACGTAGATTCGAGTTGATTAAATTGTTTGCTTGCAGGGTATTCAGTACTTTAGAAATGAAAGTGACTTTTTAAGGGGAATGGGAACACCTGGCAGATTTTTCCGCCATTTTTCAAAGGGAGACAACTTTCGGGACTTCCTGTTCGTTTTTCCATAAGGCCTGTCCCATTGAAAAAGGGGTCTACTCTTAAAGGAAAGAATTTGCTCCTGAGGAGCAAATTCTTTCCTTTAAGAGTTGACCCTTATTGACATAGGAGACAAAAATACTTTTGCAAGAGTTGCCTCCCCTGAAGGTGTTCCCATTCCCCTTAAAGGTTCTTTGACGCACGAATAACATCAACTCATTGGGCCGGGTATCCACTATTAATGTTTCAACTAGAAATAAGAAAAGTATAAAACATTGTCATCACATTACGTAAACACGCCTATACAAATACATTGCCACCTTTATGGAAATTTTATGATGAAAAATTGTGACATTTTTCTTATTTCTGCTCAAAATATAGATTGTGTGCACCCGTTAGAACTGCCTCATCGAGGCGGTTCTAACGAGTATCCACAATCTATATTTTTTTAGCAGAAATAAGAAAAATAAGGTCGGAAACCCCAGTTTTACTATATAAAAGTGGGGTTCAAGGGGGTCAAAATTATATAGGCGTGTTTTCGTGATGGAAGGATGTCGTTTCCGGACACGTTGAAGATATTTTTATCTGGCACGGGCGTGCTGAGTCTGGTCAGCGCTGTAAGGGATGAGAGATTCCAAGGTTTTTTACGGATGGTTAGGCGGTTTCCTCCGTTCTCGACCTCTTACCCGAGAAAGAGGTCGAGAACGGAGAATTAGTCAATTTTATTCAGCTCACCTGAGCACGTAGTACTTGTGCTCATGGTGAGCTATTGTGTTCGGTCAATGTCCGTCGGGCGTCGTGAGGCGTCAACAATTTGCTTTAAATGCTAACTTCTCCTACACACGTGGGCCAGTTTCAATCAAATTTCAAAGGAATGTTGTTAAAATGACCCTCATCTAAAATAGCTAAAATCGTTCCAGGGCTAAAAACGGAAAACAATCTTTAAGCGACAACCCCTCCTATACCCTTGGACCAATTTCGTTCAAACTCCATAGTAATGTTGCTTGGGTGACCAAACAGGCCAAAATGATTCCGCTTGGATGAACAAAATGGCCGCCAGGGCTAAAAATAAAAAAAGTCAATAATTTGCTTTAAATGCTAACTCCTCCTGAACCCTTGGGCCATCTTCAATCAAACTTCATAGGAATGTTGCCTAGGTGACCCTCTATCAGACAATCGAAAATCGTTCCGCTCTGAAGAACAAGGTGGCCGCTGGAGCTAAAAACAGAAAACAAAATGACAACTCGTCCTATACCCATGGGCCAATTTCAGCCAAACCTCAGAGGAATGTTGCTTAGGTCTCTGGCAAAAAAGCTAAAACAGTTCCACTCCGATGAACATTAAAATAGAAAAAAAAAATCTTTAAACGACAACTCCTCCTATACCCATGGGTCAATTTAGTTCAAACTTCATAGAAATGCAACCCTCTTCCAAAACAACTAAACCGATTCTGCTCCAATGAACAAAGTGGCCACCAGAGCTAAAAATAGAAAAATGTCAATAATTTGCTTTAAATGCCAACTCCTCCTAAACCCGAAGGCCAATTTCGATAAAACCTCATAGGAATGTTGCTTAGGTGATCTTTTACCTTACTAGTTGAAACAGTTCCGCTCCGATGAACAAAATGGCCGCCAGAGCTTAAAATAGAAAAAGTCAATAATTTGCTTTAATGTCAAATCGTCCTAAACCCTTTGGCCGATTTCAGTCAAACTTTATCGGAATATTGCTCAGGTGACCCTCTATCACAATAGCTAAAATCGTTCCGCTCTGATGGACAAGATGGCCGCCAGAGCTAAAAATAGAAGAATCTTTATCGACAGCTCCTTCTCTACCCTTGGGCGAATTTCAGTCAAACTTCATAGGAATTTTGATTAAGTGACTCTCTGCCAAAATAACTAAAATAGTTCCGCTCCGATGAACAAGAAGGCCACCAGAGCTAAAAATAGAAAACAAATCTTAAAACGACAACTCCTCCTGCAACGTTGGGCCAATTTCATTCAAGCTTCATAGGAATCTTGCTTTGGTGACCCTCTACCAAAATAATTAAACTGGCTCCGCTCCGATGAGCGAAATTGCTGTCAGAGCTAAAAATTGAGAAACGTCAACAATTTGCTTTAAATGCCAAACTCCGTCTAAGCCCTTTGGCCAATTTCAATCAAACTTCATAGGAATGTGGCTAAGGTGACCTTCTTCAAAAATAGCTTAAATAGTTCCGCTCTGATTAACAAGATGGTTACCAGACCTGAAAATAGAAAAGAAATCTTTATACGACAACTCCTATACCCATGGGACAGTTTCAGTCAATATTCATAGGAATGTTGCTAAGGTAACCCTCTACCAAAATAGCTAAAATGGCATCACTCCGATGAGAGAAATGGCCGCTAGAGCTAAAAACAGAAAACTCTTTAAATGACAACACCTCCTTAACCACTGGGCTAATTTCATCCAAGCTTCATAGGAATGTTGCTTAGGTGACCCTCTACCAAAATAGCTGAAAAGGTTAAACTCTGATGACTTAAATGGCCGCCAGAGCTACAGATAGAAAATGTCAACAGTTTGCATTATATGCAAACTCGTCCTCAACCCTTGAGCCAATTTCAATCATGTTCACAGGAATGTGGCTTAGGTGACCCAGTACCACAAATAGCAAAAATCGTTCCGCTCTGATGAACAAGATTGCCACCAGAGCTAAAAATAGAAAAAAAATCTTTAAATAGCAACTCCTATACCCTTGGGCCAATTTCATTCAAACTTCGTAGGAATGTTGTTTAGATTACCCTCTACAAAATTATCTAAATTGTCTGGCTTGGAGGAATAAAATGGCCGTCAGAGCAAAAAATAGAAAATCATTGACAATTGTTTTAGATTCCAACTCCTCCTAAACCCCTGGGGCCAATTTCAATTAAAATTTCATAGCAATGTTGCTTAGGTGACCGTCTACCAAAATTGCTAAAATCCTTTCGCTCGGATGAACAAAATGGCCACACGAGCTAAAAATGGGAAAAAGGTCAACACTTTGATTTAAATGCCAACTCTTCCTAGACCATTCGGCCAATTTGATTTAAATTTAACAGGAAAGTTGCTTAGGTCACCATCTACCAAATTAGCTAAAATAGTTCTGCTCTGATGAACAAGATGACCGCCAGACCTTTCGGGAGCTATTTGATATCTTTGAAATCAGATGAGCGATACAGGGCCAAGACTCTTGTTTAATTCTTTAATACATGTATAGTAGTCGCAGATAAGATTGACTAGGCGGAGCTATCGTTTGCATATACCTTAGGATTATTCCATTAACAAAAAAGATAAACCAAGTCATCCGATCGTGTGAATTCAACTGTAACACAAGCATAGCGGTGGCGTATATGACCATTTAGTCCGCTTGTAGAAAGCGTGCGAAAGGCACTCTACAGAATCCTCTGGTGGAATCAGCGAATTGACATATATTGACAACACTTGAATAGCTCCGCCCAGTCAATCTTATCAGCGACTACTATATCTGTATTTTATGCAAACAATGTAGCCCCTGATCGGACGCGCTTTCTGTGGCGTCTGATCTGGGTTTACACTGTTTGACAATGTTCCAGCACATAGAGCCGTGTCAGCTTTCTTTCCAAAGCACTCTGATGTCACGAAAAGAATATAGATATAACCGTCGTTATATAAAATAACTGTTATCTGGATTTCGCATGAATCAGCCATAATCACGTGGGCACCAGAAACGCAATACGTGTGTGCTTAGTAAGATTGGGTCGATTGACAATAAATCGACCCAAACGAAACAGTCTTAAAAACTTAACCCCTTTAACCCTGTAGACCAGGACAGATACATATGCAAATATTAAAATGTGGAGCCATATGGATCCATCGTCTCCCAAGGATCCACACTATTTGCCTATTACCGTAACATGCCATACATTTTTGACCCCCGTAAAATAGAAGTGGAGGCAATGATCAGGAATCGATACAATCAGCCCACAACTCCTATCAGGGACACAAAGGGGAAAGAAACACAAACATGAAACAACCGACCCTAATGGAAACATCAATAGCGGAAAGCCAAAAGGACAGTTACTTTCCCACAAAATGGCCAATAGGCTATCCAAAATAAAATAATTTAAGCGACACAAACACCCAAAGACAAACCATAACAAAAATAAACCGCGACAGAAGAACCGCCTTGGAACGGTCAGCGGAAACAAATTCCACTGGGGGCTTAAATCGATTTTTACGTGGCCACAATCCTCGCTCTTACATCCGTCGCGATTTAGACAAATAATTTGTTCAGTCCACATGAAGGCCTCCTAACTCATCAGTGCAACATTTCCGTGAACACAAATAATCAAACAACCACAGAGATGAAACAACGGTAAGGACTCGACAGCAAGAAACCACTGAAATGCTGGAGCAAAAGAAAACCAATGAAGTAAAACTGGGTTTTCTAGGAGTACACGTACATTATTTGTCTTATTTGTGCTACAAAATACATGTAGATTTTGGGTACTCGTAAGAACCGCCTCTTAGAGGCGGCTCTAACGAGTACCCATACTCTATATTTTGAGCAGAGTAGTATTACTAAAACTTTAAGATATTTTTATCTGAAAATTGTCACTTTTTGTTTTCGTAATACATGTAACACTTGCATGTAACGATGTTGTCTGTTAACAAGAATGGACGTGCCCAAATTCGAAGATGGAAGAGTCCACTTCAGAAATACAGGGATGGAAGGGCGAATACTAAAAAAAATCAAAATAAAATCTGTGCACCTATTTGGTGTGGTAACACGACATATGTTCACAAGACATTAACAGGCCCATGTATTTGTAAACCTTTTATACATTTTTATACTGCAACCAGTGCTTCAGCTGAAGTGCACGACCCGCCGGATGCTTTTAGCTTTATGAGTGTTACCATATATGGGTATGGCGGCCATTATGGTCATGTGTCCTGAACCTAAAACGGTTCCCACAATAAATGCGCCTGATCGTATGGAGCAAAAATATACCTTACACTGTAGTACTGTATTCTGAATCGTTTGCAGGATAAAATGCATTCTCACTTTTCCAATACAAAAGCATATGTGTCAAAGTTTGACCAAGCACAAAGAAGGTCAAGGCTAACCCAGGGTCACCATTTTAGCAATTTATGATGGGCCTACGTCCAAGATGCTATTTATCAAGTTTCGTGGAAATCTGCCCAGTGGTTCTGGAGAAGACTATTTTTGAAGGTTTTTTTGACATAATTATATGGCTTGGCGGCCATTTTGGCCATGTGGCCTGGACCCCATGAGCAAATTTTTGGTAGCCTATCCCATACAGACAGACCATATATGGCTTGGCGGCCATTTTGGTCATGTGACCTGGACCCCATGAGCAAATTTTGGTTTCCTCCATCCCATAAAGGCTCCATATGAAATTTGACTTCAATCGGCCCAACGGTTTCCGGGGAGAAGCAGTTCGAAAATTTTCACATTTTTCGCCTCGGCGAGGCTATACTAAATGGAATGTAATATTTCGCAAGTTCATTGGTTAGATCTCATTGATATCTATCAGTATGCCAAAAATTGTTTAAATATTCCAAGCGGTTAAGTCACTATCACCAATTTTCACAAACGGGTTACGGACGGACAGACAGACAGACCATATATGGCTTGGCGGCCATTTTGGTCATGTGACCTGGACCCCATGAGCAAATTTTGGTTCCCCCATCCCATAGAGGCTCCATATGAAATTTGACTTCAATCGGCCCATCTGTTTCCGAGGAGAAGCAGTTCGAAAATCTTCACATTTTTCGCCTCGGCGAGGCTATACTAAATGGAATGTAATATTTCGCAAGTTCATTGGTAAGATCTCATTGATATCTATCAGTATGCCAAAAATTGTTTAAATATTCCAAGCGGTTAAGTCACTACCACCAATTTTCACAAACGGGTTACGGACGGACAGACAGACGGACAGACTGACAGAATGACCGAATGACACGGTGATTTTAGGGCACTCTTAGAAATCAACCGACTTCAGTCGGTTGCTTTTTCTGCGGGTCGTGCAATCAGGCATTCTAGTAACCTAATAAAGGGGTCGAATAACTGCACGCTATAATCGGTAGTGACCTATAATACCTTCTACTGACCTATAATACGTCTAGTGACCGTTTATAGACCGGGCCTACTTTTCAGGTCACTAGTTTACAAGTGAAAACAATAACATGCAACCTTTTATAGTCTTTCAAAACGCAGTGAGACGTGACTGCACTTTTAATTTTGGACTAGTCCGTGTTTTAGGCTAGTCGCCTTCATTTGGGATTTAACATTGGGCGATATAGTTTACTGAGATTCGTACTGCATCATATTAACCACTTTGCCACGACTTTTACACAGTGACATTATCAAAAAAAAAACTTATTTATAATTTTAAAATCCCGTGAAAAAATAAATCCGAAACCTGCTTCCCCTAAAACATGGAGTAGTCTTGTCACGCTTGAACGTTGAAATCTCAAAGGTCGTTGATAAACTATACACATGGGAAAACAACGGAACTGCAAGTTAAAATCTTTGCAATACTTATTTGAACAGATTTTCAGAAATTTCAGCTAAATTTTTCCCCAGTTTGAATGGCCCGTTGCAATAACTGCGCACTGCTACTGCAGTTTCGTCTCAATCACGAAAATAATTTCTAAAGCTAAATTAAACTATTTATTTAAAGATTTTCAAACAGAATGAAAACCGCTGAGAACCTTTTATTCGAGAGTCCATGTTGTTTCCTGCGTCTTTGTGGCGCGGTGACGTCATAAACTTTGCACTCGTTGACGTCACGTTATACTACGTGTGCGCGCCATGGCACTGAATATAGTTTAACATGCCGCACTGTCTGCTGACTTTTTTGCTTAAATTTGCTTATTTATTGCAAAACCCCTTGATTGTTTTGAATTGCGGTATAAACTAAATACATGATTAGTGTCTTTAATAATAAAACATAATCGGTTCGCCGCTAAAGCTCGCCCCTATAAAATTGTAAAAGGCTCGCCGATTATAGACACCAACCATGTATTTACAATATGGCTATATAGAATGCATAGACGATATTGCTTGAGTGTTCATGTATAAGTGAATTTATTAAACGAGTTGCGGAAACTGGATGAAATGCGAGGCTTTGCCAAGCATTTTATCCCGTTTTCCTCAACGACTTTAATAAATTCAGTGATACATGAGTGCGAATGTAAGATTCTATTTATCATATGACATTTAAAACGCATTTAATTCACGATCTTTTTTATAAAAATGTCAACATTCCGCCATTAGAAAACGCGCCGTCCTTAACTCATTGAGAAATTGTGGTATTTCTTCGTTATGCATGCAATATACTTTTTTATTTTCTGCACAATTCATAGATAATTGTGTATGAGAACCAGCAATCTCAGATTAAAGCATTTATAAATATTAAAAAAAAAAATCAAATTTTCAGCAGAGAAAAATGTCTTTTTTAAACACGATATATAGTTTTATATACCGATAACACATCGATGTGACATAGTGCATTATATCACATGACGCCGTTGATAAGCAGTGGATAACGTCGTGTAACACGTGTAATAACACTTTGGCGGGATTAAGTAACGTCATGACGACGTCCATGTCAACAATGCATTTTTTTGGGGGAAAAATATCAGATGTAAAGGCGATAAAATCTAATTTAAAGTGGTCATATGATAAACATAATCTTACACTCGTGGTCATTTCATATGAAATTTATGAAACTCGCCGAAGGCTTGTTTCATAAATTTCATATGAAATGACCACGAGTGTAAGATCCTCTATTTCTTTCACATCTCAATCTGATAAAAACTGCTTAAGAAATAGATCAGCTCCAGCAGTGATTTGTTGAGTAATAAATCACAGTTTGGAGGTCATGTCTAAAGTAGCGAGCGTGAAGCGCGCGTTATTTGTCTGCTTACAAATGACCGACAACAAATCACATACAAGAGCTGAATTATTTCGATTCCAACGCATAAAAAATCGACAATATCTTTTTTGCCTTCAAATTATCCAAAGCATTGTAAAAAGAAATCCCGCCAACATTATTGACTGCATCATACACATTCATGTCCTTGTGTAGTGTTTTGATGTGAGAAAATGAGATATCCCCGTCAAACGTCAAGAAACCTATGAGCGACGTCATTAAACGCGCTGTGTTAGAATATAATTTTCTTATTGGTGTCCTGGTCGTTAGAAACGCCTCTTTGGGCAGTTCTAACGAGTCCCCAAACCCTGTGTATTGAAACAGAAATTAGAATAATGTTTACGCCTGTAAACGAAGTTTTCTTCATATAAAGTGGGTTTAGCGGGGATGTTCATTATACGGAACGGACTTATATTATCGGTATCATAAACTAGGGTTAGCGGTATCATAAATTAGGGTTATCAGTATCATAAACTAGGGTTATCGGTATCATAAACTACGAAAAGTCTTTTCAATTTTTTTTATAGACGTCATTCCGATTTAATTTAAAAATTCAATGTTGGACTTAAATCTTTTCTGCAACAAGGTCTATAGGAACCCGAATTTGATGGTGACTTGGTATATAAATTCAGAAATAAAAATAATTGTAATGAGTTCAGCACCAAGTTTCGTGAAACCATTCTTCGATATAAAAAGACTGGGTACAACAAAAATGTTATACGACAGACTGCATGCATGGCAGTTAACACACGGTTGACAACTTTGCTTCCCTCTTTAATTGCAAGTCGGTGGGCCAGGCCTCAGATTCTATGATGGTTCCAGCGTAAAGGCTTACTGAGAAGTAGACAGAATTTAATTTTATGTTCGTAATGTTGGTTGGTGCCTGAAGCTTTGTCTCAGGTAGGGCCCGTCGGAGTCTAACTATTGGTTTTCTTTGCTCTGAACAGCATTTCAGTGGTTTCTTACTGTCGAGTCCTCATCGTTGTTTCATATATGTTGTTGTTGATTTTTGTGTTCTCGGAGATGTTGCACTAGTGAGTTAGAAGGCCTGGTGTCACTGATGGGAGCTGTAGGTTAATTGTATCGATTCCTTATCGTTGCATTCTTTTTTTTTTCATGCGGACTGAATAAATTATTTGTCGAAATCACTACGGAAGAAAGGGCTAGGATTGCGGCCGCGTAAAATCGATTGAAGTCCCCCAGTTGGCCGTTCCAAGGCAATTCTTCTGTCGCGGTTTATTTTGTTATGGTTTGCCTTTGAGTGTGTGTATCGCTTATATTTTTGATTGTTGTGGTTTGGCTAGCCAATTGGCGATTTTGTGTGAAAGTGACTGGCCTTTTGGCTTTCCGCTATTGGTGTTTCCATTAGGGTCTAGTATTTCACGTTTGTGTTTCTTTCCCTTTGGTGTCTCTGATGGGAGCTGTGGTTTAACTGTGCCGATTCCTGATCGTTACCTTCACTGCTATTTTAAACATGAATATCTCACAAGGGTGAGCAACATGCATCACGCAGTAAAGCATTTGTTGGTAATCTGGTACGAATGGGACACAAGGTTTAAGGCTATTGTTGCTTTTGGTGTCCCATGCTGGCATGTCACCAATTCGATGTCATTCGTGTAACTTTGGTGTAACTCATTACGAAAACACGCCTATACAAATACATTGTTAAGTTTACCGCCAAAAAACGAAAATTTTAAGATGAAAACATGTGATATTTTTCTTATTTCTGCTCAAAATATGGATTGTTGGTACACGTTAGAACCGCCTCGATGAGGCGGTTCTAACGTGTACCAACAATCCATATTTTGAGCAGAGATGGATTGTTGGTACACGTTAGAACCGCCTCAATCCATATTTTGAGCAGAAATAAGAAAAATAAGGTTTACCGCTCTAAGCCCCAGTTTTACTGCACAAAAGTGGGGTTCAAGGGGTTGAAGACTCTCTAGGCGGGTTTTCGTGATGGATGTGACCAATGAGATGTCATTTGTGTAACTTTGGTGTAACTGGCCTCCGTTCAATATGTCATGGATGCATCCCATTGCATTAAAATTCGCGGAAAATTAAGGTTAATCGTTAAAGATTTTGTTGTTTTTATTTCGCTTACTTAGACGGAAAGAATTAAAGTCTTAGAAGGAATTCGATTACAAATTGATTGTTTAGCATTTTAATGGAAAGAACTTAAGCAATATCCGGAAGAAACTGCCAACGCCTATTACAATGCCAATAAACTACATTACGAATATAAGATAATTTGACACAAGCTAGGACAATTCCGTTTCTTCCCACCATGCAATAGGAAACGCACCCATGAGAAATTAAAGGAATCTTGCATCAGTGTGTAATCAATATACTTTTATATTGGCGTTTCAACCAGAGGGGTGTCCAGACTGATACAAAATGAAGACAGACCAGTGCCTTTCAAGGATAGTAAACTGCTATATTTCGAATGCATGCACATAAAATATGTTTATCATATGGCGTCGCGCCTGGCAGTGTAATTACGCCATGTAATAAATAGAGGATCTTACACGAGTGGTCATTTCATATGAAATGACCACGAGTGTAAGATTCTGTTTATCATATGACCACTTTTAATTGGATTCCATCGCCTTTAAATTTGACAACTTTTAAAAAAATATGAATGGTTGACATGAACGTCGTCATGACGAATATTCAAATTAGTTAGAAACGGCCCTTACGTTACATGTACGACGTCATTAACAACGTCGCGTTTTCTAATGACGGAATATTGTTTTTTTTTGTTGTTGTTGTTTTTGTCAAAAATCGTGAATAAAATGCGTTTTTAATGTCATATGCTAAATAGAACGTTGCATTTAGGCCCACGTATTATTAAATTTGTTAAACTCGTTGAGGAAAAGGCATAAAATGCTCGGCAAAGCCTCACATTTTGTCCCTCTTCCTCAACTCGTTTAATGAATTCAATAATACATGAACACTCATGTAATGTCGTCTGTATAACGTCGGTGTTATTTTGTCATAAAATTTGTCCACACGTATAATAACACTTGGTTACTTGCACGTAACGTCATGATACCGTATTCAATGAAATTGTATTAGCTAAGATTTCGCTATTAAGACCACCTAAAATTAAGTCTAATCCTGCTTTAAAAAGCCAATTTAGTAAGCTGCAGTTATTCTTTCTATGTATTTTCTGCATACAGTGTCCTCTGGTCAGAGACTACCTTTGGGACTGTTCAAAAGTGGTCTTAAAGACCTCTCAATATAGTGGTCTCAATATAGGAATTTTAATGTAAATCCGACAAAATTACATTACTGCAGTCATATAAGTTGAATCCCATTTATATATGATACTGGTAGAAATGCCTTAAATATGTATTTATATAATTAGTTTATCCAAAGAAACGAAAAAAAAAAAAAAATCGTGGAACCAAATTCCTCCACGGTTTCAAACTTTTCTGCATGAGATATGCGTTTATTTCTGAAACTTCATCTTACAACTCATTAGTCTGTAGACATAAACAAGAAGTATCTTTAAAAGAAAGATATACGACGATGTTATGAGCTAATTATTATTCAAAATAATAGAAACTGACCAGTGCAAAATCATTAATGTCATGTTAGACTTTGTTAATAAACAGCGGAGTACAGCGTCTTTTGATTTTACAAACACCGATAATTGAAATAATCAACAGCCATTTGATCTGTGCAAACAATTTAAACAAAACCTCTCCGAAATCTATCACACATTTCACATGTGACAAATATAGTCAGCGAACCATTCGGCGAGAGATCATGGTTGAATTTGCCGTTTGTCACCCGTTGTCAATCCTTACTGGTCGGTAAGCGGTATTATACGAGGACTGTTCAAATATGAATGCAACTAAGCACATAAAATGATTCCGTGATAGATTTCGATGAAAAATTTATTTTGTCCCCTCAAATTATTCCCCTTTAACAGATATACAAACTTTCAGTCTTCTGATCCAATCATTGAATGCATTTTGGTAGTCTTTTCGAGGTATACCATGAAGGCACTGGAATATTGCAGAACCGAGGTGTTTGCGCTGTACAAATTTTCGACCAGAAATGTAATTTTTCAGCCGCGGGAAAAAAAAGTCCCACGGGGCAAGGTCAGGGGAATACGGGGGGTGAGGGAGTTCAACAACCTTTTCCTGCTTCAGATAGTCTTGCACAATGAACGCCTTGTGCGATGACGCATTGTCATGTAGCAATCTGACATTGGCCAAACCAGTTGCGGGTCATCGTTCTTTGAAATATTTCTTAAATTTTCGAAGAACTTTATTCTTGTACAACTTCGCATTTACAGATTTGCCTTTAGGCACAGCAACCTGAATAGCAGGGCCCTGATTTGAAAAGAATATGGCATACATTACCTTCTTGACGCTCATGGTCCGCTTTGCAATGCATGGTCTTTTGTAATACTTTGTTGCTCATATTATGTTCTGAATCTTTCGTTTTGGCTCAAAAAAGTGAACCCATGTCTCGTCACCTGTGACGACATTAGCGAAAGACCGTGCATTGTAATCTGGAAACTTTTTAAGCAACTTCTTGGCGCACTGAACGCGTGTCTTTTTCTGCTCATCTGTCAACAGATAGGGAATCCATCTAGCATAGATCTTTCTCATTTTCAAATCCCGTTTCAGAATTGTATGAGCTGCTCCTAATGAGATGCCAACCATACTAGCTATTTGCCTAGTGGTGTATCGTGCATCGGTAGCAACTATTTCTTTCACTCTAGCAACCATCTTGGCAGATGTTGCTCTTTTCGGCCGACGATCATGTGGTGCATCTTCTGTTGAGCCTAGCCCACAGCTGAATTTCTTACACCAACGAAAAAACTGTCGGAAAAGACATTTCATTATGCCCATAAACCGAACATATTTCATCAAAAATGTCTTTGCACCGTATACCAAGAATACAACGATTCTTAATATAGGACCGTATTTCAACGGCGTACTCTGACCTTCTTCCAACCATGTTTTGTATTAGTATACAAGAGTAGACAGTGTTTATCGAACGATATACATGGCTAAAGAGGACGGATTTTAACAGGTTTGGTATCAATGTATAGGTAAAATGTTTTTCTACGCTGTGATATTTATTTCCAGGTAATTTTCGCAATAGTGCATTAGAAAACGTTCTACTTGCATTCATATTTGAACAGTCCTCGTATATAATACATGGTTTCATTGGGCGACAGGGCTTGAGATGTCATTTCATCTCAATGTCGGGTAAAAGTCCTACAAAATTGAAAGCAACGTATCCAAAATGACCTTTACAGTGTTGACGGGGACGTTAACAAATCAAACAAGCAAACAAAAAACTGCAAACATAGGTTGGGGGGTGCTCGTTATTGAGGCGGTTCTAACGAGCAGAAATGAGAAAAATAAGGTATACCCCCGTAAACCCCAGTTTTATCTATATAAAGTGGGGTGTACGGGGGTGTTCATTCACGGACTTGTTCACTTGATGCAACTGAAGGACACTTGCGTCTCATTACATGCCTATGGTAGATTGTTCCTGAAAACACATTCGACTGAAACATCATGTTTGTCAAAATGTAAGGTCCTACAATGTTATTTTCCAGTTGTTATACAAATATACAAAATCTAATGTTGAAATACTCTTTAAAGGTGCATTATTGAGCTATCTGGAAAAAATGCTTCCAAAAATAAAATACATATAGCCGGTATTTTTCTTTAAAACAATACAAATGAATGCATTTTATGCAAAAATGCGAACAATTATGATGACAGGTAAACGAGTTTGAGAGGGATTTCCTAACTAGGTTTCGAACAATAGTTAGATCTATTTTTAGTTCGTGACAAAAATAGAATCCCCATATATGACGTTATGCGACGTTCATTTTTGGCCTTGATTGCTTAGGCCATGCCTGAATCGGAAAAAATATGACGCTGAATACCATGCCATAAGTAACGACACTCAGAGACGATACTGTCGCCATGTATGTGTAAAGTGACAGATTTATTTTTAGAACAGAAATTCCGAACACATGTTCAGAGCGAAGGGTAAACACGAATGAAAACGACCATTTTCACAAAGTTCTGAAGCTGTATTTGGCTCCAAAAGTGTACACATGACTAAGGAGTAAGCATTGAAGATAAAAACCAGAAAAAAAGTGTGATCCGGTAGCTCAATAATGCACCTTTAAGGCCTACTTTCAACTTTCTAATAAATCCTAACAATTTAAGAAAATCGTGTTTATTATGGTATGAACTGATTTCCGTAGAACAAAAATAGGCCTGAAATGAGATTATATTTAGTCTAAAACTGTGGATAACTGAATACGTGACTAAAAGAAAGTATTACCCGATCTCTTATATAAAGTGTTTTGATATGTTTTGACTATTAGCCAGTTCTCCAGGCCGGTCGGTTTGGTTTTATCTAAGGTACTGTTTTAGGTGCTGAGCCCGAAACCCATGTCACGTGATTTCAGTCAGACGCCGTGTGCGCCTGGTGGAGGTTTTCTTCGGTTGAAAGTTTATCGACTCGCTGGGTAATAAAACAGTTTGGAGCACAGTGATGCAATAAAGTTCTCGGCATTCGGCCTCGGTTAATAGTGCATTAGGTGGTGTGGTATAAAGCAAGTCGTGGCCATAGATCAGACTATACTCCAATCTTCATAGAAATACCTTTATACGATATTAGGGTTACGACTTCATGCGACGACACTTGACAGCAGTTTGATGATATACTGAATGTCTATTTCGTTAAAAGTTGGATAACAAGGTCCCGCTCAGTATGTAATATATTTATTCAATCTGATATAAACCCGATCTAAGTAGAATTTAAACATTACTCGTATAAGCAGAAAGCCAAACGACTATTCTTTCTGAATAAGACCCAACGGCTATTCTAAATAAAAATATATATTACCAGGCCACAACCGAGGCACCGCCTTGGAACGTTCAGTTATGTTTGCACACGTCCTTAATATCTTTTTCGTGTACCTTACTCCCTTAACAACACATTTGCATGATAAGATTACGTTCCAATCTCAGTTTCAGAGAAAAAAACGATCGCTTTATGTGCATAAAGGAATTTAAAATAGAAAATAAAACGATTCACAAAGCGTTAATTATTTTAATAAAGAAGCACATTTCAAACTAACTAACGACTCATTATCTTCGAAACAACAGATCTCCTTGTCCTCCGGTATGCCTGCAAAAAGATAACAGATAATAAGAAACACACATTGTCTGGGCATTGGCACTTAAAGACGTTGATTAAAAATGTGTTGCACCGAGATTTAAGATGCATATTAACAAATGTTTTGCATAAAACGTATAACGAGGGATGTTATTCCGATTTTTGTTTCCACCGCAACACATCTGTTTTAAAGCTAGCCTTTTTTAATCAGGTGCATAGATAGTGTTATGAAGAGGATCTTTTGTTTACACAGCTACATTACGCATTCATCACAATAAGCGACGGCAAAGAAGTCCAGGAAACGAAGACCCAACTAAACCTCACTTTATATAGAGAAACGTGGGGTTTATGGGGGGGGGGGTATACATTATTTGCCTTATTTGTGCTAAAAACAACATATTGTGGGTACTCGCTAGAACCGCCTTATTCTGACGAACATCCGCAATCTATGTTGAAAGCAGAAATAAACAAGATGTGTTTATGAAACACGAATATGTCCCCGGGCATGGTCATTTTTTTTCAAAGTTGGTCACAGTTCGAAGTCAAGGTCACGGGTCAAGATTTTTGGTTTGAGTGGGAAGCCCTTGGCACAAAGGACTTACATGCCAAATATGAAGGCTCTATCTTAAACGGTTCGAAAGTTATGAACCATAATATTTTTTTCTTTAAAGTAGGTCATTGGTCAAGGTCACAGGTCAAAAAATTTTGCAGCTCTGATCAAAAGGAACCTACATGCCAAATATGCAAGCTCTATCGTAAACGATTCAAAAGTTATGAACAACTTTATTTGCTCTTTTAAGTAGGACAAAGGTCAAGGTCATGGTAAAAAAAAATGCATGAATGTAAAGTTCTTATCATAAGGAACCTACATGTCAAATATGAAGGCCCTATCCTAAACGGTTTGAAAGTTATGACCAAAATGTTAATTGTTTTCATTGAAGTAGGTCAAAGGTCAAGCTCACAGGTCAAAATTTTTGTGTGATTGTAAAGCTCTTGTCACAAGGAACCTACATGCAAATTATGAAGGCTGTATCTCAAATGGTTCAAAAGTTATGACCAAAATGTTATTTTTTTATTTTAAGTAGATCAAAGGTCCAGGTCAAGGTCAAATTGTTTGCATAAATGTAAAGCTTTTGTCACAAGGAATATACATGCCAATATGAAGGCTGTATCTCAAGCGGTTCAAAAGTTATGACCAATGTTATTTTTTTTTCTTTTCAGTAGGTCAAAGGTCAAGGTCAATGTCACAGGTCAATTTTTTTTTGCATGAATGTGAAGTTCTTGTCACAAGAAACCTTCATGCCAAATATGAATACTGTATCTCCAACAGTTCAAAAGTTATGATCAACGTGTAAGTTGTCCACGTGCAAACCAACAAACAAACAGACAGGGCAAAAACAATATGTCCCCGCTATCGCTATCGGGGACATAAAAAGATGTTATCATTTTTGTACTAATATTTGCCACTTCTGACACCAGCTTGGACGCCATTATTTCGCATGGACATGTTTTCCTAATGTCAGTGTTCCGATGAGGGGCTCCTAATGAGAACACGGCTTTATTTTGAAGAAAATCGAAACGATATCTCTTTCTTGCACACCGGACAAGGAAATCCGTAATTTTACCCCGGGATAGAAATTTATGTTCTGACCCTGGTGTTCCGACCCAAAATCAAATATAATCGCGTGTTTGATAAATGCACTGGTTGATTACGACCTCGTATGCGCCATCGTTGACGTCACACTAACGTCATTAAAACATTCCTGCAGTGTCAACACAATATGGCGGACGTTGGTAACCGAAGTGAGTGCAGCATTAAAAATCCGCTTCAAGAAATGGAAGGTATTCAAGAAAAAGAATCCATATATAAGATTCTTATAATCCTCATGATCAACCCTCAATGACTCGAACTACCCCTGTCTCAAACACTTCTTCATTGTCCCAAAGTAGTTCAAGCCATTGAAGTTCGACAAAATATTTCCTCGTAAGTTGGAGGCTTGAATGGAAGAATCTTACATGGGTATGAGGGGTGGATGGAAAAATCCATATCGAGGTTCACTGTCCGGCATTTCGAGGCTCGCCGAGTGATGTCGGACAGTGATCCATCGGGACTGATTTTTCTATCCATCCCACACACCCATGTAGGATTCCTTTTCTTGCGTACCTTCCATTTCTGAGCGTGGATTTATAATACTGCAGTCACTTCGGTTGCCGACGTCCGCCATATTGTGATGACACTAAAATGATGTTTAGTGACGTCATGAAACGAACTGTGACGTCAACCTTAACGACGGCGCACATGAGGTCGTATAAAATCAGTGCATTTATTAAACACGCGAGAATATTCCATTTTGGGGAAGATAATCAGGGTGAGAACAAAATTTCTATCCCAAGCCAAGAATATGGATTTCCTTATCTGGTTTGCAAGAATATTCTATTCGCCGTTAAAAGTTTAAGAGTTTTTATTTGCTTAACAAAATGGTGAAACATTTACGTACATCGGTTGCTGGTTGCGCATGTTTGCATATGTCTGGAACGTCAAATGTATGCGGATCGCTAATACCGAGTGTCAGGTTTCGAAAAGCTGTAAAAGTCATCACGCCTTCTGAAATTAAAAGACAAAACATGCATGACTAGTTAAATGTTTTGTTTTTAGACTTCATATTATGAAGGTATAACGGTTGAGGGAAAGGGCCATAACTAATGCTGAGAGAACTTTTGACCAAACACCATTGCTTGTCTTGCAATAAAAATTGAGTCAGCACATGACAAAACCTACAATAAGACATGTGCGCCCAACGATGACTCAGATCAGCCTGCGCATCCGCGCAGTCTGATCAGAGTCTTCGTTGTGCGCTCTAAGGATAGCTAAGGGCCCAATGCTCCTTCATACAGCAAGAGAAGTCACTGGATAGACAATATGGATGGGCAGGCTGATCTGATTCGTCGCTGGACGCACTTGTCTCGTTGTAGGTTTCGCTGACCCAATTTAATATTATTAAACAAACGGTTGTCAATCCGATAACACACCCATAACGGTTAATTTTCTGATAAGAATTTGTGATAATTTTCTTATTTATACTCAAAACAGAAGCGGTTCTAACGAGTCCATGTCTTGGAGCAGAAACAAAACAAAAATGTAAAATAGAATTGAATGCAATGATCAGGAATCGATGCAATTACCTCACACTTCCCATACAAGACACCAAACGGAGAGAAACACAAACACATAATGAAAACGTTATAAGCGGAAAGCAAGAAGACAGTTATTTTCCACAAAGTGGCCAAACGGCTATCAAAAAACAAAAACAAATTGATATTAGCAATACATACATGCAAAGAGTATAAGAATAATAAACCACAACATAAAACAACTTCACCTATAATGACAACGTTACGAGCGGAAAGCCAAAATAACAGTTACTTTCCCACAAAATGGCCAAACGGATATCCAAAATAAAAAAGATGTTAGCAATACACATATGCAAAGACAAACTATAACACTAACAAACCATAACAGAAGAACCGCCTTGGAACTGTCAATAAAAAGTTTTTTACTGAGGGGTGGGGTTGGGGATTTTATTTTCTATGGGATCTTTGCATCTGCTTTTTTTTCTTTAGGATCAATGCAGCTGTACCGACAAACGCTCGTAGCATACTGCAGTTGGTGATTTTTATTTTCTTTGGGATCAATGTAGCTGCACGTATATACGACCGTACCATAGTTCAGTTGGTGATTTTATTTTCTTTTGGATCAGTGCATCTGTACCGACAAACGGTCGTACCATAGTGCAGATGGTGATAATTTTGGGATCAATGCAGCTGTGCCGACAAATGGCCGTGCCATGGTTCAATTGATGATTTCTTTGTCTTTGGGATCAATGCAGCTGTACCGACACACGGCTCTGCCATCGTGAGCAGTTGTTGATTTTATTAGCTCGGCTGTTTTCGAAGAAAACAACGAGGTATATTGATAGTTCTGGCGTCATCTGCGTCGTCTGCGTCGTCGTGCAAAACTTTGACATTTTGTAATATCTCTGTCATTACTGAACATATTTATTTGAAACTCGGACTAGTTGTTCAGTATGAAAAGGGGAACTCATACCAATAGGTGAGGTAACCCTCAAAATATTTTGTCACAGTTATGCCCCTTTTTCGACTTAGAATTTTTGCAGCCGAGCGTTGGCATCCGCATGCGGTGCTCTTGTTTTCGGACACATCGCAGTGCCATAGTGCAGTTGATGTTTTTATTTTCTTTTGGATCATTGATGCCAGTAGAAATAAAAATCAAATGCACTATCTCTATGGCGGCATTAATCGCATGTTATGGCTGACTCACTTTTAACAAATTTCAATAAAAAGGAACGACGATAATGAACGAGCGACGTACGGATTAAAGCAAACGCATACCAAAGACACAAATAGGACACGTTAATATTTTCTAAGTTACATTTGGTTGCTTCGGCCGATCAGAACCGATCAGCAACTCTTTGGAAAGCTCGGTGACAGCAGAGAGATAGGTATACACGTTCACGTTCAGTCAGTTCTTAGAAGCTCCAACAGGCTACATCATAGTGTAAATTATATTTTCTTGTCCTTTGGAACCATTGATTCCATTGTGGAATTTTGAAAATATCTGAGGGTCACTTATGAGGCCTAATTGGCCGAAACTAGCTTGTCTGGCCCAGAAAACATATGAAGGGGTTAATGTAAGAAGGGGCCTAAGTCACATTTTTATAATTTCGAGGAAAACGCGAAAAACAAAATATTTTGCAAAAGTTTCATATTTTTCATACTTGAATTTAAAGAAATTCTTCTGATGTGTTATCGTGTCATCTGAAATGGTGCAGAAATCGCATAAATGGTTTCGAGTATATCGCAGATATTCATTTGTTACAATAATGGTTTAGTGCAAGAAGGGGCCTAAGTCCAGGATTCATTGGACTTAGGCACCTTCTTGCACTAAACAAATACAACAAAGTTTTCTCTATTAAAAGCAGAAACCTATGCAATTTACTTGAACATGTATATTGTATCGTATCACGACTCTTTATTAGTTTATTATAACAAAAAATGGAAACAAATGAACAATACATACAATGGAAACTCAAAGCTTTATGTGGTAAAACGGACTTAGACCCCTTCTTGCACCAAAGATACGACATTGGACTAAGGACCTTACAAAAAATTTTATAAACCGTCATTTTTAATGGCAGTCAAGAAATAAGGTATAACAAACTATATATCAGATCGTAGGTCTTGATATGATGTATCTGAAAATGATAATATCCTAGATTTTTCCAAAAATGAACTCGGACCCCTTCTTGCACTAACCCCTTCATATACACTCCATATTTTTTCAGTTCTGTGGTGTATTCATTCCTTGTTTTCAAAAGATAACCCTTTTATAGAACATATTTAACTTCACTACAGCTGGTGTGTGGGAATGTGTGGCGGCGGGTAAACGTCTCCCTGCCCTACATCATAGTGTAGATTATATTTTCTTGTCCTTTGGGACCATTGATTCCATTGTGGAATTTTGAAAATATCTGAGGGTCCCTGATGAGGCCTAATTGGCCGAAACTAGCTAGTCTGGCCCAGAAAACATATACACTCCATATTTTTCAGTTCTGTGGTGTATTCCTTGCTTCCAAAGGATAACCCTTTTATAGAACATATGTTGTTCTTAGAAGTTGCAACAGGCTATGCTTGCAACAGAAATTAAGAAAGGTGTCACCAGGTTTCACTGGAAACACGTCGCCGTTATAAAACTATGACACGAGTATGTGTTACCGAAGACTGTTGGTAAACTGTGGTCGTTCAACTTCCTTCAGCGAGACGGTTCTTACGAACACTCAAAGTTTATGTTTGGAGATACAGTAGATCTTCGATGGCTCGAACACCGATTGCTCGTTTACCATGAATGTGTCGAACCCATTCTTGAGCCCCTAGCGAAATCCTCTACATAAGAAATAGTGCGGGATAATTAAGGAGATTTTTGTCTTTTATCTTGTAAATGTATGCTGTGTGTACTCATTAGAATCGCCTCATCGTAGAATCGCCTCGATGAGGCGATTCTAATGAGTACACACAGCATACATATTCATTATAGAACACCGAAAAGATGTCTAAAAGTATCTCGCTATGCTTCCTCAGTGGCTCGAACTACCGCTGTCTCGAACAAATTTTCGTGGTCCCAAAGGGGTTCGAGCCATTGAAGTTCGACTGTATCATCTTCATCCCAAAATGGTATATTGCAACTTTTGTCCCCGAGTTTCTGAAGTAGATACTGTCGGATTCTGAGCAGGAAATAACCATTTTCCGAAATATGGACTTCAGTGACTCGTAATTCACCGAAGAACACGATGAGACAACGTTTTCTAGATCTACCGTGTTCGCATTCATTTACATACCTATACCGGTCCTCAGGGTCAAACAGGTTATATATCACGTGAACAAGTCCGTGAAATGAACACCCACTAAACCCCACTTTATATACAGAAAACTATGCGTTTACGGTGGTATACATTACTTTTTTTAATATCTGCTCCAAGCCATAGGTTGTGGGTACTCGTTGGAACCGACGCAGCACCCACAACCTATGTTTTGAGCATAAATAAGAAAATTATCGCAGATTTTTATAAGAAAATTAGCCATTTTGAAGAAGTGAAAAATGAAGGGAAAGTGAAAAATGAACAAAATCAATCGGCTGTGCTGTAATGAAAAGGCGAACTTCCATGGGTCGAACATCTTTGGGCCTATAAAACTGTGTTTGAGACTAGGGTAGTTCGGGTCACTAAGGGTTACTATTAGTGCCACATTAGGAAGCATAATATAGATAATTATGGGATAGCTTTTCAGTGTTCTGTTTTATAAATGTATGTTGTGTGTACACATAAGAATCGCCTCAGTGAGGCGATTCTAATGAGTACACACAGCATAAATTTGCAAGATAAAAGTAAATCTTCCTAACCTATCCCTCACTATTACGTATCTTGGGGGAAGTCCCAAGGGACTCAAGAAAGAACCCGACTCATCCTTAGAAAACGAGCCATCGGGGTTCGAGTACCGAAGTTACACTGTACATGTAGTGAGCCTACGCCCATCGGGACTTGAAGAAATTGATGGGCTGCATGATGCTTCTACGCAGAGCTGAGACCAACCCGCACACGAGTACTGGTAAACCGCTTAGAGGATCTAAGCCTGCCCAGGCAAAGCGTCGCGAGTCGGACCGTCCATGCATATAATCCCTATTGGTTTCATTGGGCGGCAGGGCTTGAGAAGTCATTTCATCTCAATGTCGGCTAAAAGTCGCACAAAATTGGAAGCAACGCGTCCAAAATGACCTTCTGTATATGTAGTAGTCGCAGGTAAGAGTGGCAGGGCCGGCAGTCGGGGTTTTCCGTGTATGTCAAATTGCCACAAGAGGTTCATAACAAGATTCGGGTCGGCCTGTGTAGCTCAGTCCGATGCGCGTCTGACTTGTGCACAGGAGGTTGCGGATTCAATACCTGCCGGGGTCGGCAACATTCTTTCTTGGACCTTGAGCATGAAATCTTTTCTACGGTAATTCTCTCCCCTCCGCTAATTTAAGAAGGGCTGTTGTCATTTTCTGGCGAAAGAGCGTGCATTGTATAGTTTATCAACGACCTTTGAGAGGTCAACGTTCAAGCGTGCTAAGACTATTCCATGTTTTAGGGGAAGCAGGTTTCGGATTTCTTTTTTTCACAGGATTTTAAAATTATAAATAAGTTTTTTGATAATGCCATTATGTAGAATTTGTGGCTAAGTGGTTAATATGATGCAGTACGATCCTCAGTAAAACTACATTTGTATATCGCCCAATATAAAATCCCAACTAAAGGCGATTTACCTAAAACGCGGACAAGTCCAAAATTAAAAAGTGCATTCACGTCTCACTGCTTTTTGAAAGACTATACTGGTTAACCAATTATGTATAAGCTTGCCCAGGAAAAGTGTAGATATGTAAACTGACCGGCTAAATGACCTAAATAGTCAGTGTTAACTGGGCCGTAAAACATAACAAAGTTCAATAGAGTGCCTTTTGCATGCATTTTGCAAGCGGATCAAACGACCATATACATGATAGCTTTGTTTTGTTCCAGTTACCGTTTTGTTAAATGGAATATTCCAAAAGCAGGTGCAACAATAGTTCGGCCCTGTCAATCTTAACCTGGAAGCTAAAAATATATATACGTACGCCCATTAATATCTCCGTAAGATTTATAGATAATCGGGATACAATTTCCAGTCGAACCCACAGTTATGGTATTTGTGTCCACTCTGAATGTGTACTCTTGCACTGTTAATGACTGGTTCTGTGGTCCTAGATTATAGCTTGGGTGGGCCGTAGCATTGCCTACAATGAAAAATCAAAGTACCATAATTACTGAGGCCTCCGGCCATCTCGGCTTAGAGAAATAGATTGGACTGCATAATGCTTCCACGCAGAGCTGAAACCGACCGCACAAGACAACCAAAAGCCTGCCAAATTACTGATGGTTGATTCCCGTTGCTCTTGGAAAATAGTCCTAAACGGAGAATAAGACTGTTTCGTTTAACCCTTAGTTTCCTGTATTAATGCACACAGTGTAGACCTTAATCAATCTGATTTGGATCCATACCGTTTGCCCAATCCAGCACTTGTTTTACAGATAACCCTTTTTACACTACAGGAACTGCTCAGGAAATGGCTTTCTTGCACACCAGACAAGGAAATCCGCGATTTTACCCTGGGATAGAAATTTATGTTATTACCCTGGTGGAATATAATCGCGTGTTTGATAAATGCACTGGTTGATTACGACCTTGTGTGCGCCGTCGTTAAGGTTGACGTCATGCACGATCCGGGATGTCACTTAACATTCCTGCAGTGTCAACACAATATGGCGGACGTTGGTAACCGAAGTGACTGCGGCATTGAGTAATGGAGACCTTACATTTAAGCAAGACCGTTCCTTATGCCCTAACGATGAGTCCACTAGCATAAAATGGGTTAATTCCTGGAGCTGATGACAATCGGATTTTTATGATACAGTGGTTACACATAGCTCTCATAGTGTGAACTACATTTAGACTTTGACTAGACGTCAGAGTTGACTAAAAGTTAAGCCCGAAGTTAACAAATGTTCATTTAGGCGAAGTTAACAAATGTTCACTTGGGTGTTAACACCTTGTGCACTAGAATACTTGAAGTAGTGGGAGATGCACTGGTAGGGCTATACTTGGTTTCTTATGATATATTACAGGACCCTATTTTACTTAGACGAGCTTACATGAGTGCTCATGTGGTATTGAGTTTATTGAACGAGTTGGGGAAAAGATAAAATACGGGGCTTCGTCGAGCATTTTATCTCTTTTCCATAAAGAGTTTAATACATTTAATACTACATGGGCACGAATGCAAGATTCTATTTATCATATGGCATTTAAAGTGCATTTTATTCATGATTGTTTTACAAAAATGCCAATATTGCGCCATTAGTAAAGGCAACGTCGATATGGACGTCGTACATGTAATGATGATGTAATAATAACGGTAATAATAATTATTCTTAGTATATATACATCCAAGAAGGCACATGACGTAATTCTGACGTCACATCAACGTTGTCATTGTGACGTTTCTAAGGCTAGACATTGCATGTGAATCATCGGGTGGGCAGACGATTCATATTATGTGACGTTAAGACTTATTTTTGCTGAAAAAAGAAGAAGAAACTAAACAATTTGAAAAATCCGACTACTAGTCGTGATTAGCAGTCCAAGTTTATTTGCATTCGGGACTAGCTGCAATACTACATCTCTGATACTGAGCATCTAGACGACCCAACGCCTATTTTGTGACACAAAATATAAAATTAAGAACAGAAGGGTAGACCAGCTATCGACCAATTGAAAGACACGATCGACTCCAAAATTACATGTGCAGTCATGCATCGCTGCATTTTGAAATAATACAGCGTGATAGCTCAGTGTTTAGTGCACTTGCTCTGATGCTAGAGGCCCCCGGTTCGATCCACCGGGCGGTGGTAATTGCGGTGTCCGAAAACGCTCCATTGACATCATTTGCAGGGATGAATGTCATAAAGTGCGCCGTCCTTCGGATCGGGGCGTTAACTGGAGCCCCCCCCCCCCCCCCCTAAGCAGGAAGATCAATAACAAACAACATCCTACAAAACTGAATTGTATGTAATATATACCGTCTGTTTCCTCCTGGGGTTAAGGTGAAATTGGAAGAAAAATAAGAAAGAGAGAAAAAAATAACGCGCAAAAGAATAAAGACAAATTTATGTATGGTGCACGTGCAGATGAAACAAATGAAACAAAGACAACCAAGAAACACAAATGGAAAGCAACTTACTTGGGATGCAGGAAGGACGCCAAGGTCTTTCAATCCCTGCCTTAGAACAAACATTACCCTCGATGATATACGAGATATTCTAAAGGCAAAGCAAGAAACAAAATTAATATTATTACATTTTATCATATGACGTCACGCCTGAGAATGTAATAACGCCAGGTAATAAATTCGATAATCCACTAGTAGATTGAATAAGCAAATTAGTTAGATACGCACCGTAGCGTTATATGCACGACCTCCTTAACGACGTAGCGTTTACTTATGGCGAAATAATGACATTTTTGTGAAACAATTGTGGATAAAATGCGTTTTAAAAGTCATATGATAAATAGAAAGGCCTCGCATTTTATCCATTTTCCTTAACTCGTTTAATAAATTCAACAATGCTCATGTTTTATTGAATTTATTAAATTCGTCGAGGAAAAGGGATTAAATGCTCGGCAAAACCTCGCATTTTAATCTTTTTTGCCTCAACTCGTTTAATAAACTTCAATAATACATGATTCCTCAACTCGTTAAAAAATTCAATGATGCCCATGTATTACTGAATTTATTAAACTCGCCGAGGAAAAGGGATAAAATGCTCGGCAAAGCTTCGCATTTTATCCCTTTTCCTCAACTCGTTTTATAAAATTCAATAATACACGATTCCTGAACTCGTTTAATAAATTCAACAATACATGATCCTCTATAAACACAGTGAAATTTCAGTCACTCGTACACGGGTTGCTCGTTATGTTTTAACTATGGCAGTTTCGGATTCGCTCTAGAGTCCGTGTGGAATTCTTCCCACTGCACCAGAAAGGAAACAGTTATGGATAATCTAAGAATAATTCCTAATTTCATCTTAGAACTGTTCAATGCCAAATTCAAAGTTTGCTTTTCGTTTCATTTGTTGAGAGTTTTTCACTTATACACCAGTTGGAATATCTTGAAATCTTGAATTACTAGAGCATAACGAAAGTGTGTGTTCGCTATTATTTTGCCCTTTATAAAGAATTCAACGTTATAAAGAATCCCAGTTAGGGGTATGATAGGTAATAAAAGGCCATCTCCGCATCATTACTCCAAGAAACAAATGTTACATATATTTGTTAGAATCGCCTCACCGAAAAACTCTATAACATTTGTTCTTGGAGTATTCAGATCACAAAAATCTTTCATATAAACTATGGATTCGATTTAGGCGTTTCCAACATGAGAGAAGCCCACGCCGCCTTGAACCGAGGCTAAGCCTTGAGCTAAGAATTGATTCCATTGAAATTGTCGTTATAACAAGCTTTGCCATTATAACGAGTATTGGTATAAAGAGGGTTGACTGTATGTTGTATGCACTCCTTAGAATCGCCCCGTCGATGCAATTCAAGTGAGTACACACAACACACATACCTAATTCCTACAGAAAAAAATTGAAAAGGATGTCTTCACCATCATCTCCATTTTTTTACTTCGTCGCTTGGCGTAATGTCAGCATGAACATCTGGGTGTAATCTTCTAAACAATGCACGACTATATTGGTAACATTGTGTCAGTTGCATAACTCTTTGAATAATTTTTCATCTGGTTCTCTCTCTCTCTCTCTCTCTCTCTCTCTCTCTCTCTCTCTCTCTCTCTCTCTCTCCCTGGAAATTCTGTTCTAACCCTGGCGTTCTTACCAAAAACCTCTCTATCTCTAGAAATTCTGTTCTAACCCTGGCGTTCTTACCCAAAATCGAATATTCTCGCGTGTTTGATAAATGCACTGGTTGAATACGACCACATATGTGCCGTCGTTAAGGTTAACGTCACAACATGTTACGTAACGTCATTAAACATTCATGTAGTGTCATCACAATATGGCGGACGTCGGTAACCGAAGTGACTGCAGCTTAAAAATCCGCGCTAAGAACTGGAAAGTATGTAAGAAAAGAATCCTATATAGGTATGAGTGGTGGCTAGAAAAATCCGCACCTCGGGATAACTGTCCAGCATCACGCGGCAAGCCTCGTGATGCCGCACAATGACCCTCGCGACGGATTTTTCCGTCCATCCCTTACACCCATGTAAGTTTTTTTTATAGTATGTACGGGACGGACCGTAATAAATGTTGTTAGACTTTGTTACCCAACCTATTTGCTTGAAACTTAAATGTGTATGAGCATTAGGGTTGGCTAATCGGAGCTGAAAAGATAATCACTTATCAGTCCTGCCATTGCGATTGATAGATCTAATCAATTAGCAATCACTAAAGATTTGGTCATAATTTTACATGTCTGGCTTTCTGTATGAGCATGATACCTACTATATGTTGTACTTTACCATATGTATTTAAACAGACAGACCTGAGCCAACAGTGACGCCGCCGAACGCGGCGTCTCATCAGGGTCTGCACTTTTGTAACTCATCCAGCTATTTTAGTCATATCTTTGGGTAGTAAACTGTACTTATAAAATAATCGATTACATGTAAAGCAGTAATGATAATCATTTTTGTGGAATTTATCGATCGGTTATTCGATTATCCGATTAATCGTGCCAGCCTTAATGCGCATTAAATGTTTTAACTAGTAAATGATCCGGTCTTCGCCTAAATTAAAACAGACCAGACTCCAGTTATGTTTGAAATGGACCTGTCTAAAACCTGTGACGTACGACAATTAACCCTTATCTTGCTGTTCACAACAACCCCTATCTTTGCAAACAGTGTAGATCCAGATCAGATGGCTCCTGAAGGAGCCATCTGATCAGGATCTACACTGTTTGGCATTCAGTTTATGAATTTGTAGCAATAAATTACATCAAGTAATTTTATTGGTTGATAGACCGAAATGGGCGTGGCTTAAATGAATATTCAGCAAGAAAAGGGTTAACTCTGAGTGAGATAATAGACATTTACCTGCTGGTAGATATGCAGCATTTTGTAGTTAAGTGACTGGTTTGTCACTGTCAAGCGGAGGTTTTCAAACACTTTCTGATTCTTTGCATCGTAAGAAAAAGCAATGGTACCCTAAGGAGAGAAATTAGTCTTGTTAGCAAGCCCTTTAAAACCATTAACAAAACCTTCCATATGTGTGTCAGTAACTCAGTTTGTGTTTAACCCTAATACAGTAAAATTCCTGTATTAAGACACTCTTTGGGACTGTTCAAAAGTGGTCTTAAAGACCACTTTTGAACAGTCCCAAAGGTGGTCCCTGACCAGAGGATATTGTAGGCAGAAACCACAAAGAAAAATTAAGTGTACCCTTCAAAATAAGCTTTTTTTATAGCAGAATTAGTCCCAATTTTAGGTGGTCTTAATAACGGCATTTCACTGGATAATATCTTGTTCGCACAACTTCCCAAGATCTATGTTGTGCAAACAAGATTTTTTGTTGTTCAAACAAGATAATATCTTGTACTCACAAGAAATTAAGTTGTGCGAACAAGATTTTATCTTGTGCGCACAAGATAATATGTTGTCCGCACAAGATAATATCTTGTGCACACAACATATTATCTTGTGTGCACAAGATAATAATTATATTGTTCGGACAACTTAATTTCTCGCTCGCACAACATATTAAAAAAAATTCATGTCCCTTCCCGGGTTGCGTACAAACAAGCTGTATAATTTTATTTTAACGTAAACCAACGAATAACTGACTAATAAACATGATGGCTTCATACAGAAATCAAACATTTTTATTTTAAACAAAACCTGATGGTCCCCGCCCATCAGGACTTGGAGAAATAGATCGGACTGCGTGGTGCTTCCATGCAGAGCTGAAACTGACCACACACGAGTACTGGTAGACCGCCTAGAAGCACTAAGCCTGATCGGGCAAAGTGGTGTGAGTCAGATCGTCCAGTGCATATAAGCCTTTTGCTTTCATTGAGCGGCAGGGCTTGAGCTATCATTTCATCTCAATGTCGGGTAGAAGTCCCACAAAATTTGAAGTAACGTCTACAAAATGACATAAAAAGTGTTGACGGGGACGTTAAACCTTAATTCAAACAAAAACAAACAAAACCTAAAATTATAAATTGAGCCTGGGCACGACAAAACCTACAATAAAACATGTGCGCCCACCGAAGACTCAGATCAGCCTGCGCATCTATATAGTCTAATCAGAGACTTCTCTTGCTGCATGAAGTAGCATTGGACCCTTAGCTATCCTTAGTGTGCACAACGAAGACTCTGATCAGACTGCGCGGATGCGCAGGCTGATCTGAGTCTTCGTTGGGCGCACATGTCATATTGTAGGTTTTGTCATGTGCTGGCTCATAGCTATTTACTTACATTTGTTTGTATTCGAGTTTAACGGCCCAGTTAACACTGATTTTGGCCATTTTTCCTGGGCAGGCTTATACGTAAGCGGTTAACCAGTACAGTGCACATTCTTTCGCCAGAAACTTATAACTGCACTTCTTGAATCAGCGGAAGGGAGAGAATGACCGTAGAAAAGCTGTTAACTTACAAAGGTAGCGGCGGACTCTTTCTCATCATTAACACTGCCTGTCATGAGTCCTTCGCTGGCCTCGTACTGGTCTGGGGCGCAGCAAATATTACTACCATACGCTGGTAGGGCCAGGAGAGGGAGAACTAGATAGAGCATCATCTTACTATCTGAAATCGGATTTACAGTGTAACTTCAATAAATCGAACGCGGAACGCTCGTTTATCAATTACCCTCTATATTAATTGCATTGCAGCACACTGACCTGATAAAGATAAGCTATCTCAGGATAAGTGAGCTTTATCTGGTCAACGTGACATTGCACTTTTTTTAATGAACTGGGCTACTAGAAAAATGGCAAAAATGTTATTATTACTGGACAAAATGGAAATATTACTTGAAAATAATATGATAGGAAAATATATGGTCAGCTGATACAAAATATATCGACCTGCGGAATGTTCGGACACACTGACGACCTTCGATAACTGATAGTAAATTGCTAATGTAAGAGTGTATAAGGGGTTAAACTGATAAATAGAATACCAGGTAAGTGTCTTTTGATATCAAGTTTATCAAGCTCGGCATCAAGAACGCATGTAGAATCGCTCGGCAAGCCTCGCGATTCTACAAGCGTTCTCGAAGCCTTGCCTGATAAACTTGATATCAAAAGACACTCACCTGCTTTTCTCTATTTACCATGGCTAATTCGAAATCGCTCTGTTGTCACTGGAGAATTCCTCTCATAGCTTCATATATATAGAGGATATTTACTTTTTTGAAATGAATACCAAAAATATTTAATCGGATGTATTGAAAATTCTGATGTTTTCAAGACACGAGATGAAATACTTTTGATATTTATCGAAAAGAAGTAAAGGGGGAGTTCCAGCCTATAGTAAATTTCCATAGGGTTCTGCCCACGCAGAGATTTCCATGATATTGTGCATAATTAATGGCTGGTAAATGACAGTTCATTATTTAGCTATTTCACTCTCATATCTGTTTTCATTATAAATCTACAATGTTTTGTTTATTTCCACTTCCGAATATAGGGGTACCCTCAAACAAGTGTATATATACATAACAGCTTATGTTTTGGAGTTATTTTGTTCTCAGGCATCTTTGTAGTCATTTGTGATTATTTTTGTATCACCTTTGCTATTGTTCAGTTGAAGTTCCAAAGACCATGATTTCACAACCATAAAATCTTTTGGAGTATGTTTGACTTTTGATTTCACATTGTTGCAGTTCTTGTCACCCCATCATTTTAATATGAAAATTGTCCATGTATATGTAGAACATTTTGTCAAACTTTCTTGAAAATCTGAGACCGGTAACATACTGCATTTGAACATTGAATAGTAGTGGTCAGACTTTTTTATTTTTTCAAACCATTTGTAGATATGGTATAACGTTTTCAATCGAGAAATTGCTCACCAATATATATATACACATGAATATATGTATGTTTAAACCTTGATTGTGTAGTATGAGCTCATTTAATCAGCAGTTGTATCAGTTATGGTACCCTGGGGAACACAAAAAACACAATTCATTTTGAGCGCTCTTAAGAATTAAATCGGATTTTATTGAAAATATATTTCATTTCTTAACAGGCGTTTTTGCATTTAATGTAATCCAAAAGCCTGCTGAAGCTTATTATGACAAAAATTGTTGAAATGGCAAGTAAAATGGATGGTTCTATCGCTTGACTCTCTGAACCGATGCAGTCTTCTTAAAAAGTTTGAAAAGTCTGATTGTCATACCTGAATGGCACAGCTTGCTTGAATGGCCAAGAGTAATGATGTTTTATTATGGTTGAGCCAGGTATGTCATAATACCACAGACAATATTTTCTGATCTTTTGGCTCACAGTATACACAGATTACTGTAGATAAAATGGAAACACGATTGTGTTGGCTCTTTTGTCACTCTAACAATGCCCCCAGCAAAATCTGGACTAAAGCACAAACAAATGTCGCCTGCTGTGCAAATCAGTGTCAGAAAGTTATATTCTTAAATATGATATATTTATATTCTTAAATATGATCCAGAAAGCAACCAGTTATTTTTTGAGTAACATGAATTAGTATTATAGAGAAGACCAATCAGTTCAGCTTTCGAATTATTTCAGATTAAGAAAAGAGCAAACGGTATATTTGCTATCAGCATTATGGAAAAATATAAAGCCAACTGCAGATTTTGGTTCATAAATATGCTAATAGTACAAATAACAGCTGGGGCTTCTCCAGACTTTCGGATGAGTCTTTAAACCGTGGTCCCGTCTCCGTACGACCTAAGCTGTTGGTGGGATGTAAAACTCGAACACTCACTCACAACTAACAGCTGATTTACGCCATTTGCAAAAACAGATGAATACAGAGCTAGAAAACTTAACACAGATGACAAATACTCCATACAGATGACTAAAATGTGAATGGTATTACAACATCTAAATATAATATCAGCTATCAAATGCATTAGTTACAGCAACTTGCCTTCCATCTATTTCATTTTGGGAAGTGTATACCAAATGCCAATTTTACAACTAGTTACAGTGTGACTAGCTCGCATTTATTTTGAAGACTAAGACATTGTAGCTTACACTATTGCAGATGTTATAATGAACCAAGAAACTATGCAGAAAATAGTTTTCATGATCTCACAAAACCTTTGTCGGGGGGAGCGGAGTGTGAGTCTCTTTGACCAAGTGACACAAGAAAAAATTACCAACACATGGAGCGATCAATCATTAGAACAAATGGAAAAATCAGTCTGTCCCTTCACAGTTAGCAATTTACTGGCTGCTGTTTTATTTTAAAGAAAAGAATGACAACAGCAAACATAATTAAAGAAAAAAAATAGGACTATGCAAATAATTTAAGCAGATACGTCATTGCATATTACTGACATCAAGTGTCTTTTAATTGCAGGGTTTAAAAATATACAGAAAGATCAAATAAAACAGGGTAAAAAGATCCACCTTGTCTTATTGCTATTCTGCCAAAATGTAATTTTTTCAGGATTATCATTTTTGTAAAACTGTCAAAACTAACATTCATCAGGAACAGTGCACGAATGCATTTTATTTTATCTCTTTCAAATGTTTGGATTGAACTGTGTGTGTGTGTGAATTCGGGTTTAACGTCGCTTTCAACAATTTTTCAGTCATATCACGACGGTGTCTGGTTGCGACAGGGAGCTCATTGCTCACGTTTATAGTGCTGCCTCACTGAAGTAGCATGTCCCAGACACATTACATGATACCACACCCAGTCACATTACCCTGACACTTGTATACTTTGCTAATGTATGTTCTCATTTACTTTTGAAAAATCAAACTAAAACGTCTGACTGTAAACAGTATCTATGTGTGTGTGTGTGTGTGTGTGTGTATGTGTGTGTGTGTGTGTGTGTGTGTGTGTGTGTGTGTGTGTGTGTGTGTGTGTGTGTGTTCTTGGGGGGGGGTGGTGTCAGGAGGGGGGAGAGAGTTTTTATTACATAAATGCCTATGCTAAGCTTTGTATGATAACGTGGCACCAAATGGTCATTAAAACACAATAGAAATACACTTTAAGGAAATCTTGACCCCTTATATTGCAACTGATTTTAGCACAAAAATGGACCTGAACCCACATCTAGCAATCAAAAACAATGTTACCGGTTTCTGACTTTTCTGAAATTTGTTTGCTATATAGAGGATATATGTGGCCTATTTTATATGCAATATCTTGGGGTGACAAGATCAGTAACACATCTAACACTTATGATGAAAATCTCTTTGTTTATAAATTTTCATGAAAAGTAGAAGAAATTTTGAAAATAAATTTATCAGAACTATTAAAAGACATAGACACATTTACATTTTTTGTATTAGATTAATCCTTATAGAGTTCGGTTGCCAATCAAAGCAACAAAATTTGAAAATAATCATACCTATTGATTTAAGACTGAAAAGTTCACAGGTGTGTATAACCTCTACAGGGGACTACCCCAGGGAGCTCTCCTGAGACCTATAGTCATTTATCAAATGAAACAAAGTTATATATATAGTTGATAGTCCTCAAGTAAACAACAATTGAAGTTTCAAGAAAATCTGTACGTGGGCAGATTTGGAACTCCCCCTTTCTTTTTATTTTATTATATTTTAGAACACTTACTGTGATTGATCAATCGGATCTTATGTCACAATTTTTGAATTGGCTGTCAGTTGCAAAACATAAACAGATCGCCATTTTAATACAGCATTTTTACAGTTCAAAGAATGCTGAAAGTGTTAGTGACAAGAAGATATATGCGCATAAAAATTAAGTCCATCTAACATATAAGAAAGCCATGAAATGTCTAGACGCCAACCCACTTGGGTTGAGGACTGAGTTCATGAAATCTCATTCCAAAGATGATGATGATGATGATGATGAAACCAGCCACTACATGACTGAACCTTTATTTCGGTATTAACGGCATTTAGCTCAATGTTACAGTTGTAATGAGCATCTTTTTGTATTTCGCTCATGAATAAATACAAAAATATGGAAAAAGTATATTACATACATAATTATAAGAGAAATACCGTGCTTTCTTCTAGACATAAACTTGGTATTTCCTTTTATTTCCTAAATCTCTTCAACTAAAACTACTTTTTTTGTACAATGAAACAGAGATATTGCAACGCGCTCTATACGCTATTCACGAAGTCATCTCAATGGCGACTGAGAAGATATCAGCACACGATCACAATGCCATCATGAAAATACTCCAATATATTTTTATCCCCTTGAACCCGACTTTTATATAGTAAAACTGGGGTTTTGCTCTAAAATATAGATTGTGGGTACTCGTTAGAACCGCCTCGAAGAGGCCCTTTGAGGCGGTTCTCACGAGTACCTACAATCTATATTTTAGAGCAGAAATAAGAAAAAAATATCACAATTTTTCATCTTAAAATTTTCCTTTGTTCGGCGGTTAGTTTACATTGTATTTGTCTTCGCGTGTTTTCGTTATGGTGACCTTTGAGTCGGATGCAACATTGAGACAAAGAAAACATTCAAATAACCATTGAATAAGAAATACGTTTTGCTTTCTGTTATCTCACATTTTTAATTGTTGTATCACTGAAACACTTTGTTTCTTCTATTTTTATACAGAACTGTAGAACACGCTTTCAAAATGGCTCCCCATCCACTTTTTCTGTCAATCAGTTCATGTATCACTTAGCTAATTAACTTTAATATTCAGAGCCGAAATCCATGATTCTAAAAGTCTATGGAAGTTTCTTTGTCGGATTTTTTATATCTCCGGTATATTAATGGTAATATCCATACTTACCAGCCTAAGCCGGCCTCATTTGCTCAGTCGGATGGTGATCAGGGACGCTGGTTCGATACCTGCCTGCATGGGTCGGCACCATTCTATCATGGCGATTAATCATGATCGTTCTCTCCCTTCCGCTGATTCCAGAAGGGCAGAGAAAGAATGTGCACTGTACTGGTTAACGGCTTACGTATAAGCCTGTCCAGTTAAAGTATGGATTGGTAAACTGACCGGCTCAAACATGACACAAATAATGTTGACTGGGCCGTTAAACGCCAATACAAACAAACAAACAAAACTTACCAGCCCAACCGTTTCAAAATAAACTGTTTTTGTCCGTTCAGTGTAAGATATATTCTGTGGACGAGTACACTGATCTGATAAGAGTTGTGCAAAGTCTGATAGCCTGGCAATGAAGGAATGTTTAAACTATAATCATCATGATGATGCTGAAAGAATACTGCGCTTTAATAAAACCACTGACCGCACTAATGGGTCGGTTGTTTCACAAGAAGGTCCTGAACTGGGACTTAAACAGATTTTTCGGTTTTGGTTTTACGGCCTTTTCAAGATTGTTTCACTCATATCGAGCCGATCGTTAATCAGGGGTAGGCGAAAACCGGAGTACCCGGAGAAAAACCACCTAACCTTCCGTTGCAGAACTTGGCGTCTCACATATGACCCGATGACCTAATGATCAAGGGTCAGCGCTCTTAACCACTAGGCCACGGAGGCCCCTCTAGTAACTGTTTCGTTTAACACTTAAATTCCAGTATTTTAAGTAAACAGTGTAGACCCGATAAGACGCTGCGTTCTCTGGGTTCTTATCTGGTTCTACACTGTATGCAAATATCACATATCAGTACATCACCGCTTCATACAAAAATAAGAAAAAAAAAAAAAAAAACGTTTAACCATGTAAACCCCAGTTTTACTATTAGCCTTTAAATATAAAGGGGAGGGGGGTGGGTGGGGTCCATGGGGGTCAAAATTATATAGGCGTATTTTCGTCATTGATATTTCGTACATCGGACTATCGGATGAGTCTTTTAACCGAGGTCCCGTCTTCGTCTTACCTTAGCTGTTGGTTGGACGTAAAACTGAAGCACTCACTCACATATTCATATTTCGTACACACACTATCTGTGGTATATGGTACAGGATACAAGTAACAAGTTCTAACAAAGCGCCCATACAGACATTGGAAAGGAACTGTGATTTATTACGCAGCAAATCACTGAACGGAAGAGCGTGACGCGAAACAAGTTCTAACAAAGCGCTTATATAGGCATACGAAAGGAACTGTGATTTATAACGCAACAAATCACTGTACGGAAGAGTGTGACGCGAAACAAGTTCAAACAAAGCGCCTTTACAGACATTGGAAAGGAACTGTGATTTATAGCGCAACAAATCACTGGACGGAAGAGCGTGACGCGAAACAAGTTATAACAAAGCGCCTATATAGACATTGGAAAGGAACTGTGATTTATAACGCAATAAATCACAGAACGGAAGAGTGTGACGCGAAACAAGTTCTTACAAAGCGCCTATATAGACATTAGAAAGGAACTGTGTTTTATAACGCAACAAATCACTGGACAGGTGAGCGTGACGCGAGAAGCCGTCATATTATGTCGCTTCTCGGAGATTCTATGACGTTGAACGGTGAAACTGATTGCTTGCAGACAAGACTCGGTGAGGCTATTTAATCAAAGCACTGAGAGTACTGGTGGGTCGATTGTCTCTGAGTGTAGGTTTGGAACATGAGCTCTGAACTGAGAATTGAACTATTCGTTTAACCCCTTGAAGTTCAGTAGTTTAAGCAAGCAGATCAGGCTTGACCAGACGCCGCGTTATGTGGCGTCTGATTAGGTATACACTGTTTGCCAATGCCCACGTGCACGACCACAGTCCAGAATTTACTTTTTACATTGCGCTGTGATGTAATAGGGAGGCGACTACCGATGCTCTAAACAACCATACCTAGATTTTGTAAGGGTCAACGACAGTCAGTTGGTAAATAGCAGGTGGGAAGCATCTGTGCTTAGTATCTTTGTATCTTTGGGGCGATTGATAAGTGAATACCTCGTGCATGGGCCCAGTCTAGATTGTCTTTGGGTCGATCGATAACACGAGCCCAGGCCTTTTACACAGCACTGTGATGTCACAGGGAGAAGACTGAACACGCGGGACTAAAGACTGCTGTAAATAACCGGTACCTTGGTTTTGTACATGGTCAGCGATTGTCAAGCGGACAACAGCAAGCAGCAGGAACTCTGTTTTATAACATAGACATAGACTACATGTGGGTACTCGTTAAAACGCTTCGTTATGAGCAAAGTATTTAGTACATTTTTTTTTTTTAGAAAAAAAAAAGACCAACACTGACGTTCTTGTTGTTGCACTGCGTACGGGCCTTAATCATGTTTGTATGGCGAACATTGCCTGCCCTGATCAGACGTAATGTAATGTCTAGCCGATCTGGGTCTACGCTATATGTCTAATAAGGATAACACCTTTAACGGTTTTGCTCTTAAACATTTCTAGGTTCTAAAATTTTAGTTAATTCTTCAAGTTAGCAGAAGTGCGAAAAATCACGTTATATGGTCTATTTTTGTTTACCTTTTGACACTCAAAAGAAATTAGATTAAATGCCAGTATTTAAACAGACAGTGTAGTCCCTTAGCTGCCGACTGAGCAGACGCCACATTCCGCGGCGGCTGACCTGGGTATTGGGTGTTTGCCAAACCCAGCACACGATTTCTGTCCAGACTCAATAGATAGCTCTGTCGATAAAATCGCGTGACTTTTTTCTATTTATAAATCATAATATTGGTTTCCCCAATAGGCCTACTGCGGTTATAGCTGATAAGTCATGTGCAGAAGGTAAACAAGCTTGCCTCCGGTACAAACGCTGCCAGTTTCAGAGCCAATTCACTATATCTAACATAGGGTTACATTGAGGCTAATTGCATTTATTACATATTAAAATCAATTCCTGGGGGGGGGGGGGGGGGGACTAAAACATGAGAAAAGTTCAAGCACATTAACATTATTTCATTTGTCTTTGAATATGTACCATGAAATTGTGTAGACTTGGTGTGTAAAATGCATTAACAATGGTTACAAAAAGATGTGCCTGGGGAAAATGATACAGTTACACTCGCTATAAGCAAAGGCCACATATGCAGGGAGTGATTGTTTTCCTTTCCCAAAGCCCAGTGTAGACTATGAAAATGTAGAGCTTGGATAAAGTCATGTGGACAACCCTATGAGCAGCTCAACATAAGTAAGATTGGTCGGCATCATTTTGCTTGTTCAAAGGCGAGTGCTTTATATTATTTCTTTGGCAGTTTGATATATATGACATTTCTACTTATATTATTATAAATATGTAATATGGTATGATTTTGACTACTGGATTTAACAAAATGTGAAAAAGATGTGAAAGGTTTCTTAAGTCTGTTCAAACCATGGCTTGTGCATGCTCAGTAGAACTCCGCCTGGTTCTAACATAACAGAAATAAATAATCACTATCTATGGTGTACCTTTTTTTCTTAGTTTTGCTCAAAATATAGATTGTGGGTACTTGTTAGAACCGTCTTGGCAATCATACCGGACTTATACGGACATGACTGCTATCAGCTGTGCTGATAATCAAGGGAACTAACGCGTACAACACAGAAAATAAATGAAGTCTGAGGACCGCTATATGCTTCCAGGCAGAGCTGAATCCGACCCGTCACACGAGTACGGGTAAACCGTTTAGAGGATCCAAGCTTGCCGCGGAAAAGCGGTGCGAGTCGAAAAAAAAAAAACAAACAAAAAAAAAAAAACTAGACTGAATAAAGAATAATTTACATAATGATATATTAATTATAAATTGTCAAATTAGTACATCGCATGCGTAACATATCCTTTGTTATTGTTTACCGTAGTGACAACCGCTGCCCGCTGATTGCTAAGGTAAACTGGAAATAGAAAAAGGGGGTAGTTTATTTCATTTTCAAAAAGGAACCGATTATTTTTATTTTTATTTTACAAAATTTACATGGATGTGTTCACAATAAATCTGCAATTTTACTCCCGCTGGCAGAAAAGAAAAAAAATACAAAAACGTTATGAAAATAAATTCATCAGTTTTTGTCGCTGTATTCAGTAGTTTTACTATATATTCTATACATTTAGAGGGTGCTTCCAAATATATGTAAAAAGGACTAAAAAGTTGTTCATAAAATTTCATTAAAAATATATGTGGATATTCGAAAAAGAATGTAAAATCACGAGCCGCTTGCACAGAAAAGATATTCCTAAAAATTTTTATTTTATGAGGCAATAATTATCAAGTTCCTATATAAATCTATGTATTAACTTTAACCAACAGCAGTTACCTGGATGTCCGTTAAAGTTCGACATGGCGGTTCTAACAAGTACCCACACGCTATATACATGTATGTGTTTTGAGCAGAAATGTAGAATGCATCAGAATTTTGTATCTGAAATTTTTCATTTTTTTTTGTGTGTGATACAATTTGATACTGGGTCTTTCTCATTGATTCTTGGACGAACCCGGGCTCTCAAAGCTAATTAGTAGTCATTGAGAGTCACAGAATCAAGATGAAGCACATAACCGTCAATCTTATGAAAGTGTCTTAAACTGACAAGATCATATTCAGCAGAAGATGTCAAAAATACCCACAGGTGGCACTGGACCCTGTAAATGTGTCAGGGTTAGATAGACTTGTTCCATCAGGTAGCAATAATTTATTGTTCCAAATTTCAGCCCTGTCTTCAACCAAGCCTACTTCTATGTTCAGTTCTAAACACGTCTCATACAACTGCACTAAATCTACCTTCTTTTGATCACTAAATATGACACCTCTGTCTTTTAAATATTACGATAGATCCTTTACCGACTTGTTTCTGAAATTTACACACTCAATTTTGTACTAATTAACCTTCAAATTAACAATTAAACTCATAACTACACATCAAGGTCAGATTATCTCAATAGAAATACACAAGGAGGTTTACCTAGCTTGTACCGGACTCAGCTGATTTTGTAATCTGATATATATGTTCTGCGCAAAGTAAGAATCGTAACAATTCTAGAATTGTCCTGCGCAAAGTAAGAATTCTCACTTTGTTGCGCAAAGTGAGAATTCCTACCTTGCGCAATACAATTCCGGAATTGTCTCTGCGCAAAGTGGGAATCGGGACAAAGTGAGAATTCATACCTTGCGCAATTATAGTAGCGGAATTGCCTCTGCGCAAAGTGGGAATCGAGACAAAGTGAGAATAGTAAAATATTATTACGGGATTTTATCACATTTATATGGAAACTGATCCCTGGTGGTAAAAATCACTCTATAAATCTAGTCCAAACTTCGCTTCTATCTTATGGACATTCCATTTTAATTTTCTAAAAAGAATATGAGCGGCATCACGCATAAAAAGTCCTTAGACCCTTCGCTGTATGCATGAAGAATTTATGGGACTAGAGGAAGGTTCAGGGAAAGAATCAAATATCTGGCCTCAGTGAAACTTTGCGCATGTGCATTTATGTGATCAATTTACGGATATACACTAAGTACCTTTTATGCGTGACGCCGCTGATATCATAGGCAGATGCTCATTAGTCCAGTGTTGGTAATGGTTTCTTGATGACTGGGTACACTTGAATTTGTTTTGAAAAGCATTTTATTTTTGCCGTTATCATTATTATTTTTTATTTTTACTGCTGTTGCTTATGAAATTTTTCAACTTCATAAGTAAAATCAGTTTTTTTACTTACGACAGCAAGATATCGGTAAAGCAAACACATTTCAGTCAAGTTGAAAGTAGCTGTTGCGGCAATCGGTTGTATATAAACAAAGACATGCTCAGTTTAACTTTTATTATGGTGATAAAACAAAACTGTGAGCACATGATGAACAAACATATGAAAGCACATATGAAATTAAAATGTACATGTTCTTGTGGATGACCTCAGACTCAGAAAGGAACCACAAAATACAAACACATCATCTTAAAAATCGTAATGATTCTAAAAACTGAGACAACCAAGACGTGAGCAAACAGTGTACACTCAGATGAGCATGCATTCTGATCAGGGTGTACAGTGTTTATCATACAGTCTGCACTATGACCTTTATGCGCGAAACATCAATGTTTGGAAAAGGAAAGGAAAAGATCAAGATTCCCACGTTTTAGCCACATTACTGTACACTACGTAAAAATGATAAGTACCCCGAGATACAAAACATTCAGCTCCTACAATCGCAAATAATTTTCTACTCACAAAACCATCAAAGTAATGTTACCCAGACTATACAGATGATAAATGATATTCCCACAGATGAAAATTCGATTCTCATTTTGTCCCAAATATTCCCACTTTGTCCATACGAATGAAACATTCGGTTCTCATTTTGTCCAAAAGATTCCCACTTTGCGCAGAGAGATTTACCTGTTTCATATAACATTCGAATCCCTTGCGCAATTCTAGAATTGGACCGGTACGATTCTAGAATTGCGCAACAAAGTAGGAATTCCTACTTTGCGCAGGACAATTCTAGAATTGTACCGATTCTTACTTTGCGCTGAACATATATATAAAAAAGTAGTCGCAGATAAAATTGACTAGGCGGTGCTATCGTTTGTACCTGCCTATGGAATATCCCATTAACAAAAAGTTAAACCAAGTCACCCGATTGTGTGAATTCAACTGTAACATAAGCATAGCTGTGGCGTATAAGACCATTTCCTCCGCTTGTAGAAAGCGTGCAAAAGGCACTCTACCGAATCTTCTGGTGGACTCAGCGATTTTGACACATATTGACAACACCTGAATAGCTCCGCCTAGTCAATATTATCTGCGACTAATATACATCTGCTAGCAGCACTACCGAATAAGCCCTATTCAGTGATAGCCACTTCGACAACAGCATAAATTCTGATTTGCCTTAACAATCGACCCCCCCCCCCCCCCCCCCCCACCAAAAAAAAAAAAATCGACAGCGTCACTGGTTAGACCTGGCAAGTATTTATCTGCATGCCAAAGCGCCTAATCAGACATTTTTGTGTTGTGTAAACTATCCTCAAGATAGGTTCCCCGAGTGTTGAGTCAGAACCAAACTCTGAAAGAACTGGACACTTCGATGGCATTTTAAGATCTTGTTTAGGCTGACCAAGCCAAGTGTTTGCAAGCGATTTTCGACCCAGAATGAGACAGGGTTCACCATTGTCTTTAAGCAAACACTCTGGGCCTCCGACTACCCAATATTGTTCCAGCGAGTTGCATCTGTTGGCCCCCTGTTTTCTTGAACTACATGTATTAGGAAGTACTCATGATTGACTTCTTGCTAAAAGGGCATGCGACTAACGGGGCATATTTTGCATCAGAACTGCGACAGTCAAACAAACAGAAGAAGCATCTGTTGCTGGAGGACAGTCGTTACGAAAACACACCTATACTAATACATTGTAAATTTTACCGCCGAAAAAAAACGAACATTTTCAGATGGAAAATTATGATATTTTTCTTAATTCTGCTCAAAATATATATTATTGGCACACATGAGTACGCGTCTAACGAGTACCCACAATCTATATTTAACGATGAGGCGGTTCTTACGAGTACCCACAATTTATATTTTAGAGCAGAAATACGAAAAAATAAGGTTAATCCCTGTAAACTCCAGTTTTACCGTATACAAGTGGGTTTCAAGGGGGTCAGACTTATATAGGCGTGTTTTCGTGGTGGCTCAAGTCCACACAGCACAAATACATGTAGCTATGGCATGGCTTTGAACTGCTGCCGTCTACTCAAACTGAACGTCTCTATGCTTTGTAGCCATTTTCAAAGTGATGATGTCCTCAATGGTTCTGTTGCAGGGTGATACAGATGAAAAGCTTGAACACCGATGATTTAAATGCATTGAAGTTCATAGGTACATACGTTCAAAAAGTATGTTTGAATGATGGCCTCTCCTTGCCACAATCCTTGCGAGGTCAAGCAGTTGTTATTGAGTCAACACTGTTTAGATCATTTTTGAGCCGGTCAGTTTGCCTATCCACACTTTGCTTGTTTGATTGTTTGATTTGAGGTTTAACGTCCCCGTCAACACTACTTAGGTCATTTTGAGACGTTGCTTCCAATTTTGTGGGACTTTTGCCGACATCGAAATGAAATGACATCTCAATCCCTGCCGCCCAATGAAACCAATAGGGTTTATTAGCATGGACGGGCCGACTCGCAGCAATTTTCCTGGGCAGGCTAAAGCGGATTACCAGTACTCATGTGCGGTCGGTATCAGCTCTGCGTGGAAGCAGCCCAATCTATTTCTCTAAGCCCCGATGGGCGGGAGCTGATCCACACTTTGCTGGGCAAGCTTATACGTAAGGGGTTAACCAGTACAGTGCATATTCTTTCGCCAGTAACTGCCAACTGCCCTTCTTGAATCAGATCATCTCCACGAAAGAATGTTGCCGACCCCGGCAGGTATCGAACCCGCGTCCTCCTGATCATCAGTCAGACGCGCACCAGACTGAGCTACGGAGGCCGACTATAAAAGATGTTGAAGTGCTCTCGTAGTCTAGGGGTATACCCTATGAGCTACGACTGACCAGTCCCGCAAAACGTCAAGCAATGTCTATTTTACAAGTGAAACTCAGGTTATTGAATACTCCATCATATTACTGGATTTTTTACATTCGGTAAGACAGTTCTACACGCTTCGCATACAGTATCAACTGAAGATGGGCTATTCATGTTGTTGCTGAAAGATCTAAGAAAATAGATTGATGGATTTTTTATGCAGTGATGAAAAGTTTGCCATTTGAAAAAATTGTATGAAAACAGACAGTCGTTTTGCCAAACAAAGCATATTATTTTCTTCGCGCAGGAATACAGCTGTGGCTGCAGATACGTGAAATGCCATTACGAATAGGTACACATATGAGCCCCCAATGAAAAAAAAAAATCATCTTCAGTATTTGCGATTAGACAAGTACACAGCAACAGCTACGATGGGTATTTTATGATAACTGAAGGAAAGTTTTCCTTATTTCGCCATACAAATCTATGTTGTGGGTATTCATTAGAACCGCCTCGCCGAGGCGGTTCTAATGAATATCCACAATGAAGGATATGGGAATTGACAAAATTCTATCCTTCATTTATCACAAATAATGAACCTTATTTGAAATGCTGGAAGAAAAATCTTCTATCAAATCCATGACAGTAGCAGTTCGACATATAAACTATGTACTTGGTCATGCAATAATATTGGGATCACCCATGGGTTTTCAAGCACTAACCTTCGCCGGGTCCCAAGGAAGCTGTTTAAACACGAGGGCACCAGGCCGAGTGTTCAGATATCTTTCGAGGGACCCGGCAAAGGTTATTGCAATAAAATTACCACTAATGATCGCTGTTCTTGCACACCCCAAAGTTCCATATTAACTCCATATAAACTCTTCAAATGCGACCGGCAAACCAACATGACGGCTAGTTCAGAATGTTGTTTACAGTGACGCCAGTGACGCATTGACCTCTGACGTCATCATAAAATTATTTTACATTTCCAGTGTAAAGTAGAAAACAATGTAGTTCATACTGCCATGAACGCATCGGGTCACCTGATTTTCAGTGACGTCACTCTAAATCATGGTTCTCTACGAATTGATTTGGTCTTGTTTTTCAGCTTCAAAAGTCTGCCCTTGAACCATTTTTTTGCTCACTGATGAGGGGAAAAGAATGTAAAAATAAGAAATAAACTTACATTTTTCTACTGTCAATGAAAGTATGAACGACAACGGGTCGCTAGCCAAGTTTACATGAACCACTTCGAGGTTCTTTTACTTTGTAGGCGACCCACTGAGTTAATACTTTCATGAACGGCAGAAAAATAAAATTCATTTCTTAAATACAATGCTACGTTCAGGACGATACAGTTATGTCGCTTAATGTAACGTAAACAAAGCAAGACACATCTTGTGATATCAAAAGTTCAAAATGCAAGCACGTGAAGTTTATTATTTGAACATGGGTTTTGCTGTTAATCACGATTTCCGGTCCATTTTAGCATAGCTTCAAACAACTATGTTCATAGGATTTTATGAAGAACAGAGTTTCAAATGGTTTCATAAACTCAAACGTTTGTAGGTCGACGTTGATCTATCACGAGCTTCTCTACATGCTTTAGACTAGCCCAAGTACATTCATTAACCTTTTCCTACCTTTAATGGAAGTCCCTTTTAACATCACTTAACAAGTCCGTGAAATGAAGGCCCCCCTTTACCCCACTTTATATAGAGAAAACTGGGGTTTATGGGTGTATTCATTATTTTTCTTATTCTTGCTCCAAGACATAGGTTGTGGGTACTCGTTAGAACCGCCTCAATGAGGCGGTTCTAACGAGCACCCACAACCTATGTTTGCAGTATTTATGAAAAAAAAAACATGTAGGATTTTCATCAGAAAAATGGCCATTTCCACCGTGTAGCATCGACTCCGGAACTTGTTACTGAAAAGTACCAGCCAAATCAATATTTATCCCAAGCATGGCACACAGTTAGGTAGGTAAAAAGCTGTTTACAGGTTTCTACAGAATTCTGACATTTAAAGCAAAATGGATATGTGTCGGAGAGATATCTATCTCTTGCCTGCTTTCATGATTCTGATAACAACTCACTGGAAATCGCTAAACAAACTGAAATATTGACAGCTGGTACCAAGAACAAATAATCTTTTTCGTGCAAAGTACTGGTTATTGCTTTGATTCAAGACCACTGGCCTTCTTTTTTCCATGCCGGAACATTCAGAAGGTTAGAAAAGTTGCTGTGTATAAGTTTTAATTGAAAGGTTCGCTTTATGCTGCAGTTTTCTTTCAGAAAACACAAAACAAAGGAGTACGGCAACTTGGATTTTTAAGTACGGCAACTAGGGGAAAATGCTGAATTAACAGTACGGCAACTTGTATCACAAAATTGCCACTTTGGAAATTACTGACAGCATTTTAACATCGTTGTTTTGTTTGATTTGAGGTTTAACGTCCCCGTCAACACTGTAAAGGTCATTTTGGAGACGTTGCTTCCAATTTTGTGGGACTTTTACGCGACATTGAGATGAAATGACATCTCAAGCCCTGTCGCCCAATGAAACCAATAGGGTTTATTAGCATGGACGGTCCGCCTCGCACCACGGTTCCTGGACAGGCTTAGATTCTCTAAGCGGTTTACCAGTACTAGTGTGCGGGCCGGATTCAGCTCTGCGTGGAAGCATCATGCAGCCCATATATTTCTTCAAGCCCCTATGGGCGGGGCCCTTTAACATCGTTGTGAACGAACAACCATGATTATTATCATGTTTGGTTTCATCACTCAGCCAGATGTTGTTTCTAATGCTAGTACTGATCGTAAACCAATCTATTTGTGTATGTAACAGCTGGAGTTGTGAAATATACAACAGGGCCATATTTCCTCTTGGGAATTATTTGTGATTGCTTTTGCTTTGTTGTATTACTGCAAATACTTAGGAAATAATGTAGAAACAAAGTCTGCCCCCTTTAAACGGAACTTCAGACTATCCGACTTCAACACTCGTAATAAATTATTAACCGCTAAACTTCTTAATCAGGGGTATCGGTATCATAAACTACGTAAAGCCTTTTCGAAGTTTTATAGACGCCATTCTGATTTGGTTTTAAAATTAAATGTTGGACTTAAAACACTTCTGCAACAAGGCCTATCGGAACCCGAATTCTATGGTGACTTAGTATATAAATTTAGAAAAATACATGCCTCTAATGATTTTAGTACCCAATTTCGTAAAATCGTTCGTCGATATATAAAGATTGGGTACAACATAAATGTTATAAAACAGACTGCATGCATGGTGGTTAACCCAATCACGGTTTGCAACTTTGCTTCCCATTTTGATTGCACACCGGTGGGTCGGGGCTTAAGATTATATGACGGTTCCAGCGTAAAAACATTTTATTTTATTTTAGTATTCTTTATGTTGGTTGGCGCCTGATACTCCGTCTTTGGTCTGGCCCCTCGGAGTCTAACTGTTGGGTTTCTTTTGCTCCAGCAATTCTGTTGTTGTATGCTGTCGAATCCTCAACCTTGCTTCTTCTCTGTAGTTTTTTTGAATTGTATGTTCTAGCAGATGTTACACTGATGAGTTAGGAAGCTTTCATGCGGACTAAAGAAAATTAGTGTATACCGCGACAGAGGTAAGGGCGAGGATTATGGCCATGTAAAAATCGATTTAAGCCCCCCCCCCTCCCCAGTGGAAGTCTTTCCAGTGACCGTTCCAAGGCGGATCTTCTGTGGCGGTTTATTTATATTGTTGTTTGTTACTTACTTTGTGTATCACTTGTGTCTTTTTATTTTGTATGGCCATTTGGTCATTATGTGGGAAAGTAACTGTCCTTATGGCCTTCCTTTGTTTAGGTTTCATTATGGTCTGGTCGCTTCATGTTTGTTTTCCTTTCCCTTTGGTGTCTTTGATGGGTGGAGTAAGTTAATTGTATCGATTCCGGATCTTTGTTTTACTTCTACTTTACTTTCGTGAAATGAAGTTTATTATTTTTTCTACGAAGTAAAGTGTCTATTTTAATGAGCTCAAATAGTTTTTACGCCGTTCTTGTGATAGTTATTTTATGTTTTAGAAAGAGACTTTATTCTAACGAAGAACCTGGTGTATGCGTGCTATACTCCAGTTATTTTAAATCATGACTGCGGCTATTATTTGTTCGCTTGTTTGCATTCCGAAAACATGCCTATTCAAATATATTGAAAATTTTTTCCAACAAAAATTGAAAATTTTCAGATAAAAAATCTGATATTTTACATATTGCAGTTCAGAACATATAGTGTGGGCACTGTTCTTGGACAGAAATGCGAAAAATAATGTACACCCCTAAAAACCCCAGTTTTAAGTAATCAATAAAATTGGGGTTTATGGCGGTCAAAGTTGTATAGGCATGTTTTCATGCTGGTTTTCAGTAAGTCTTTTGAAATCGCATTCTATGTCATGGATAATGGTTTTATTATTATTATTATTATCATTATTATTATTATTATTATTATTATCGAAATCGACGGGCACGAAAGTGCCTGCATGTTGCATTCTTCATCTTGAATATTCTATCTATTTCACATTTGTACAGTTAAGCAACAACACAGACAACAAAAAAGAAGTGGAGGCAATGATCAGGAATCAATACAGTTAACCCACAGCCCCCAGCAATGACAACAAAGGGAAAGAAACACAAACATGAACAAACTAGACTCTGATGGAAACATCAATAGCGGAAAGCCAAAAGGAGAGTTACTTTCCCACAAAATGGCCAACACTTATCTAAAAGTGTTCAACTCCTTAAAGAAGTTGATTTAATATCTCCTGAAAAAAAGTCATTTCATAAATTTCTTTTCCGTTCACAAAAGGAGGTTACTTTCGCTTTAGTATAAAGGACAGCTAAAATAAGTTTCCTCCTAGTTGTAATCGATTATCCCTGAGTGTAGGCTGGAACAATAGCCCTGAAATGTGACTTAAACTGTTACTTTAACCCTTAAAGTCCAGCATTTTAAACAAGCAGTGTAGATCTGGTCATTCGCTGCGTTATGTGGCGTCTGATTAGGTATCCACTGTTTGACAATGCCACAGCACACGAGCCAAGTCTATATATTTTACTTTTTGCACAAAGATCGCACGTCACAGGGAGAATAAAAAGCTAAAAGATGGACTAGCGATGCTATAAATTACCGGTACCTTGATTTTATACAAGGTCAGCGACAGTCAAATGGACAAAAGCAAGCGGGAAGCTTCTGTAATTAGTAACGTTTGCTTGAATGTGTGTAGGATGACTGCGCGTTCTTAGTGTTAAATGAATATGAATGGTGGGACTAAAAGTATGAAAGTGATATGAAGAAAGGCGATGGTGTTAAATGTTAACAATAGATTAGGTAAAAACAGGTTAAAACAGGTATGCCGTGTTCATGGCAACTTCTGACCAAGAGGCCGGACTCCCACGCTGAACTTAGTTAATGCAGGCATCAAAATAATATTAGGAGTAAATATGTTCCATTTCCATACATGTAACAATTAACGTAATACGAGTGGGTGGCTCGTGTTTCGATTGGTTGCTAGAAATAAGGGGAGGGAGATACTGCAACTATGCCATGAATAATTTTATATAAATAAATGAGGCAGGCAAGTGACCTTCTCTGCTGCAAGGATCACTAGCCAAGATAAGGCTGCATGTCGTAGGTTAAATAATTGTTTAGAGTCAAGTGGATGGCTTAACGCTACATCATTTCGAGTTAATGGGCATAGGACTTTGTGCATAGGCTTCATACTGTGGAGACGTATTCAAGTGTTGACGTAATATTGTCTTGTATGTTGCTTCCCGAACGCAGTTTTATTTTGTTCTGTTATTAGATAAATAAAACAAAGGACTTAATTAGCAGTTAAAGAGATTCTATCGACATGTATGTTGACGTTCATGTTGGAGATGAAACAATTTCGAGGGCATGATTATGCAGTATATATGGTGTAAGGGTTGGAGTTCTTGGCCAGGTTATGTGCAAAACTTGAACTTCCTATGTTTGAACTCCATGTCCCAGTGAGATTCTTATGATTGGACGGTCTAAGTCCCTCTAGAGGTGTGTGTGTGTGTGGGGGGGGGGGGGGGTGCCGGGTGCGGACATGTCGTTTAGGTGTTTAGGTATAATAACAATAACAATGTGCCTAGAACTGATCCTTGCGGTGCACTTGAAGTAGCTGGAACCTCATCTGAGGACTCACCTTCAAGTTCAACTGCCTGACCTCTCCCAATCAGAAAAGACTTAACCGACTTGATAGTTAATCCATGTTACTGTTTCGATGTACCTGTAGCTTGCGAAGAGCTTCAGGTGATTCACCTAGCCAAAAGCCTGGCTAAACCCAAGATAAGAACTATTTGTTGACCATTTAATCATGATCTGGCAAGGTCATAAAGAAGCTGAATCTCATGGGTGTCACAAGATCTGCACTCCCAGGCAGTTACGTATTTCGCGATCATAAGGTATGTCCAAATCAAATCAAATCGAATTTATTTATCTCCGGTTATACAGTATGATAACATGAGAATCAAAACGTTGTACAAACATACGGTTTCATGGCGGCAAAATGCCACAGAGAAAAGATGTAGGGCATAAATTTGATCCTTCTAAATACCAGGTCCTTCGTGTTACCCGAAGTAAGAACCCCATCCCAAATGTGTACCTCTTGCATGGCACCAGAAACAGCTAAGTACCTTGGGGTCACCATCTCTGATGATCTAAACAGCAGCCCCCACATTGACAACATAACTACAAAAGCAAATCAGACCCTTGGATTCTTGAAAAGAAACATTCGGGTCCATAATAAGGACCTGAAATCAGTTGCATATAAGACTCTTGTCAGGTCGCAACTGGAGTATGCGTTCACTGTATGGTATCCCCACACTGCGACTGACATATACAAAGTGAAAGCAGTCCAACGAAGGGCTGCCAGGTGGGCAACACATGACTATCGCTACACTGCAAGTGTTACAGCTATGCTGAAAGACCTAAATTGGCACCCCCTTGAACAACGCCGCATTAATAACCGTCTTGCCATGACGTATACGATCACTTATGATCTCATACTAAATACTAGACCATCAGCCCACAATCACCCCCTTGCATACAGACAGATTTACACCCTCACAGACTACTACAAGTACACCTTCTTTCCGTGGACTATTATTCACTGGAATGCTCTACCTGCCTATGTTGTAACGCTACCCACTCTGGCGCAGTTTAGCAGTGCTGTTAGCCTGATGGCTCATGCTTCTCCTTAAAAGATCCAACTCTGTTTTTTATCTTTTAACTGTACTAACACTCTCTTTTCCCACTGTACAAACCCATTTCACCAACTTTCCTTTCATTTCAGCTAACACCCTTCAACACTTGGTTCGCCGGAACCCGTCTTATGTCCCCCTCGGGGGTTTAGACGTACTGGAAGAAAGAAAGAAAATCGATAAAAGACGAAAACACACAAAAAACAAAAAACAAAAAACTACAGGACAACAACAGGTCAATCTGTTGTCATTACCAATTTCTTATATCCCCAACCCTTCTGTCCCTTTAAAATTACTGATAAAAAGGAGACCGACAATGATAGTAACGGCAACCCAAAAAACCTTTGTTTATGTTAAGATTGACAGTTGTGAAACTAGTTAGAACACTTCTCCGTCAAAGCACTTAATGTATAATTGTTCAAATCAAATTGCCGTACTGTTCCCAGTAAACTGCCGTCCAGTAATTTACCTGGTGACGCAAATTGCCGTACTCTGGCCTTTGGGCGTTTCGGCTTGTTTATCCAGTCACAATATTCTTTGGGGGAAAAACAACTTAAACATTATAAGCAGCGAAGTATTCGGCTTCTATTGATGCCACTGAATTGAAGATTGCCAAAGCCGTTTCTGTAAAAAATTCACAGATTGTTGAAGCTGTCATAAATTTTCGCGGTACCAGCCATGTACCAGCCGACTCATTTGTGTGTTTAAATGGCAGCTGACAAAGCTTTCCAAAAATTCTTTTTAAGAATTTCAGAGAAAAATAAGTTGAGCAAATATGGGAAGTGGGTTTAAGTTCTGACACTACGTAATGACGCCAACTTAAGCGATTACCTACCGTCGGTATAATCATTTTCCTCATTTATCTGGTACTTTTGAGTAACAAGTTCCGGAGTCGATGCTACACGGTGATTTCGGAGACGTGTAAAAGCTCACCAATTTGCACGGGTGTGTTATCGTAATGAACAAGAAAATATGTTAAAAGTAGAAGTAAAACAAAGATCAGGAATTGATACAATTAACTTACTCCACCCATAAAAGACACCAATGGGAAAGAAATACAAACATTAAGCGACCAGACCATAATGGAAACCTAAACAAAGGAAGGCCATAAGGACAGTTACTTTTCCACAAAATGGCCATATGGCCATCCAAAACCAAAAGACACAAGTGATACACACAGTAAGTAACAAACAACAACATAAATAAATCGCCACAGAAGAGCCGCCTTGGAACGGTTAAGTCTCTTTTGTCCTCACATCTGAATGTTAATTTCACAATTTTTATAATAGTTAGTACTTTTGTTACAAACAAATTAGTTCTACAATGGGCAATTAATTAACAGACTTGGACACGTCTACACATGCTGAAATAAAGTCTAAAATATTCAAACGTCAAAAGCCACGCATATATTACGACATTGTTGCCACGAAAACGACCTAGAACTTCAGACACAAATAAAACCGGATAATCTCAGGGACACTACCAAAATACCTTCAAAACGCGTGGAAACGTTAATTTTAAATGCTGCAGAACAGTTTTTGTTGAGGGGAATGGGAACACTGGCAAAATTATCCGCCATTTTTCAAAGAGAGACAACTTTCGAGACTTCCTGTTTACTTTTCTAGAAGCCCTGTCCGTCTGAAAAAATGGGTCTACTCTTAAAGGAAAGAATTTGCTCCTCAGGAGCAAATGCTTTACTTTAAGAGTTGACCCCTACAGACATGGGAGACAAAAAGACTTTTGCAAGAGTTGCCTCCCTTGAAGGTGTATCCATTCCCCTAAAGAATGCCCTGTGAGCTTATTTGCCAAGCAGAAAGGTACACATTCACACATTAAAAGAGGAACTATTCTTGATAATACTGGAAATACTTGGTGTTACTTGAAAGGAAGATAAATTTACAAATTCTTTTCGTTTTCTTGTTTATATGAGCCCCTGTAGAGAAGAAGTCTATTAACATTCGTTCGTCTGTAGCCAATGCTTTCATTTATTGATTGATTGATTTGGAGTTTAACGTCCCCGTCAACACTATTTAGGTCATTTTGGATACTTTGCTTCCAATTTTGTGGGACTTTTACCCGACATTGAGATGAAATGACATCTAAATCCCTGCCGTCCAATTAAACCAAAAGGGTTTATATGCATGGGCGGTCCGTTTCGCACCGTTTTTCCAGGGCACGCTTAGAGTTTCTAAGCGGTTTACCAATACTCATGTATGCAGTTGGTTTTAGCTGTGCGTGGAAGCATCGTGCAGCCCAATCTATTTCTTCAAGCCCTGATGGGCGGGGGCGAATGCTTTCATTTATAAACCCTGGCGACGATAAAGACATTTTTGAGACAGAACTTGCAACATTATTACAAGAAGAAAGCAATTAAGGAAAACAGAACAAAATACAGAGAAAAATGTGCAAACTGACTCCCAGAGCAGTCATAAAGAAGTTCATTAAGGTGCTTGAGTTTCATCTTAGAATAGCAACCTTCACATCATTGCAGAAAAGTCCTTTCTACGTGCTGTTATGTCAAAGAAGAATCACACAAACTGACCCATTCAACCCCGTATACTGTTTAAGATATGAATGAAAACAGCGTATATGGAGATCAGACGGCTCATAATGAATTGTCTCATCAGGGTCAATACTGTCTGCTATCCTGTTTAGATTCTGCTTTTACGCTCCACTTACGAGCACGGGTGTATCCAAATTAAGGGTGGGGAACCCACGTGACCATTTGATATAGTAAACGGAATTTTATGAGGAAAATCGCTCGCTCCAGGTTCGGTTTTCCCCTATATTTTGGTTATTACAGCACGCATTTTTACGAGTCATATACCAAAGTACTCTGCTCAACTTCCAATTTTTATGACGTTTGCTTTGAAGGCAGAAACTGCCTGGTTTTCGAGACATGCTCGCCCAAAATTATTTTTCCCCGAAACCGACAGATCGTGATAAAGACCACGGCAAACAGCAGAAATCTTTAATTTATTGCAAATAGAGTGTTTTAGATGGTTCTACCGCACCCGAAAGTGCAAATATTACCTCTAGCATGTTTCCATGTAACAGTTAACACCGATACACCGTTTGTTTGTTATGCAAAGTTTTAAAAATGACCCAGTTCACGGTACAAAATCGGGAAGGTAAAGCTCACTACAATTGTGATAACGTAAACGCCAAACTGATAATGCTTTTCAACATATCGCAACAATAAGATGGCAATTCACGTGATGTTGGTTAATGGAAATACATGTTCGTTGATACATAATGTATTCCTTTTTTTCAAATGATGTCCGCATACCAGACATGTAGTAAAGACTTAAGATTGAAAATATCTAAACGAACATACGCGAAAACACATGGGTACGACCGCCTTCGTTTGTTGGGGAAACAGCTTATTCTCTCAGACTTATTGGAAGATACATCAATGCAGTACACATGGAGCGGCAAAGGAGTTTTTGTGTTCAAAAGGTCAGAAAGCGTTTCCGATAAAAGCGAACTTAGACCCTGAGGGTGAAAGTTGGGATCCCATAAAGTATACTTAAAATAGAAGTGGAGGCAATGATCGGGAATCGATACAATCAACCTAAAGCTCCCATCAGAGACACCAAAGGGAAAGAAACACAAACATGAAACAACAGACCCTAATGAAAACATCAATAGTGGAAAGCCAAAAGGACAGTTATTTTCCAACAAAATGACCAATAGGCTATCCAAAATAAAATAATATAAGCGACACAAACACCCAAAGACAAACCATAACAAAAATAAATCGCGACAAACGAACCGCCTTGGAACGGTCAGCGGAAAGGGGGCTTAAATCGGTTTTACGTGGCCACAATCCTCGCCCTTACTTCCGTCGCGATTTAGACATAATTTGTTCAGTCCGCATGAAGGCCACAAAGACCATACTTTTAAAGAATTGTTTACTTGATGTTCTATCTGAATGTTAAAATTGAATACCCTGCAGAACAGACTTACACAAATATACCGCAATTTGTTTGTTTCAAGAGCATCATCTATATTGCAAAAGAAAAGGCCTCCTAACTCATCAAAGCCCGCCACTAATTGTTACTGACCGTTTCGAGTCGGTGCTTCAGCTGTGGTGTTGGTGAGTCGGATAATTTCCTCAGTAATGGATATTAATTAATTATTCATTCTGTGATTGTTCGCTGTGCTGCAAGTTTTAAAGAGGTTTGCCCCCCCCCCCCCCCCCCCCCGGCATAGAAATATGAGTCAGCACAAAATGTAGTCCGGCTTTTATCAGTTTTATGCGCAGATTCATTCATCCGGTGATTGTTTTGAAATTTTCTCGCATATACATTTGAATACATGCATTGTCTTAAGTTGAAAAATTCCAGGAATGATCAGACGACACATGCCTTTTGACAACAGTGAATATCTACACAAGCGTACGGGCGTATTAGTGTCTTAAAAGCGCCATGCAAAGACTTAGGGCAGACGGCTTTAAAATTTTATCTTATTTTTCAGAGATTTGATTCAGCATTTCATATGAACCAGCTGCATGCAGATTGATCATAAAAATGTGAAATTGCAGCGAAGTATAAGAATAAAAGACGAAATATCCTCTGCAAAGTTTAAAAATGGCCAGGTTAAGATTTTACCGCTTCCACATGAGTTTCTCAATTTCAAACTCCAATTACTGTATTTGTACACGTCCGTTCTACACATGTACACTGGGTGTATAGTGAATAATAGTCAACAGCAGTGCAAACCATGTTTTGTTTGTTTGTTTGATTTGAGGTTTAACGTCCCCGTCAACACTGTAAAGGTCATTTTGGAGAAGTGGCTTCCAATTTCGTGGGGCTTTTACCCGACATTGAAATGACAAACCCAGTCGCCCAATGAAACTAATAGGGTTTATAAGCATGGACGGTCCGCCTCGCACCGCGGTTCATGGTCAGGCTTAGATCCTCTAAGCGGTTTGCCAGTACTAGTGTGCGGGCCGGATTCATCTCTGCGTGGAAGCACCATGCAGCCTATATATTTCTTCAAGCCCCTATGGGCGGGGGCCTGTACAAACGATGTAGAACAGAATGAGATGTGCAAAGGTATCTGTACTTGGATATACACGGCTTAAAGGGTGCAAAATCATAATGCTTACTTGCTAAGTACGTGACGCAAGAAACTTCAAACGTATGGTAGCATGCCAGCAAAATATTCTTCGAACAGTTGTCATTGTCCAACAAATTGTAAGCACAGTTGTTACAAATAATTAGTTACACGCCCCAAAACTCCAACCGCCGCACAAAAAGCCCTTTCATTGATTGTAGTGCACGACGATTAGATAGGTTGTTGACTGAGCCGTGAATTTGGCTATATATTGTATATATTTGAAGTAGAATTAAACAAAGATCAGGAATCGATACAATTAACTTCACTAAGTATTCTGTTAAATAAAGTATCTTTAAAAGAGAAACCGTTGGATAGATGCTCATATAATTATTGTTGCGATGTCAGTTATGATAATAGTATTGTTTGTAGCTTTACAAGTAAAAGTACATGTAACTTCAGTCAAATAAATGGTAAACGGCGGGCTAAAATGTATGACCTTGAGAATGTAGATGTAAAGTGTTTGACCTGGTATTGTGTTTGTGATGGTGACGAACAAAGCACGTGATTGTGAGGCAGAGGTGAAACAATCACCTTTGCAAGGTGCTGATGTTGATATTGAGATGGCTGTCATAATGGAGAATAGGAACGTCCATAACGAGCCCGAGGGACAAATACAACCCCTTAGACAGACGGATGCCATGTTGGCATGGAGAAAATAACTATAAAGAAAAAAAAAATAATTGGATCCTGAGTAAAGTTCATTGTAAATAACATAATTAATTAAAAGTCCTAGGTAGGACCCTAAAGGTCATACTGATGGTGAAGAATAGTAACATGACATTTTAGTTTATTAACTTTATTATATTATTTATAAGTCCTAGGTTTGACCCTTCAGGTTAAGCTGATGGTGAAGATTGTTCGTAAATGACAAGTATAGTTATTGAACACACGCATTGTATCTTCATTCCAGTCATCAACAACACATACAGATGACATGTCAGTAATGAGGGAGTCCTATGAACAAACGAGAAGATCTCCTGTTCCAGTATACCTGATAGTAAACCAGTATACCCAACGTTCGTCGCATGATGACAGTTTATTGGTACCCAAGAATAGAGTTCCTATGATTCCCATACCACAGAAACCAACGAACAACGAGGAAAGTGCTAAACAGTGAACAATAAACTCTATAAATGTGTTTTAATTGTTTTATCGAGATGTTAATATATCTTAAATATAAACTGTAGTCAAATGGACTGAAGTCTTTAGGCTCCAGAAAACATTCACCACTTGGAAACGAATAAACTTTTAAGCTAAGGAACTAAATGACGTTAGATATTGTTTTTAAATAATTTTAACATGTTGATTTCAGGATAACTTAAATTGTTTACTAACTGGCAATACTACCATTGATAGTTATTTTGAAAATTCGTTAATTACTTCGTATCGGATTGTTACATTTCATGCATGTCTGTCCTATATGGTAATATAAGATTAATTCGGCTTATGTAGAATTGTCTTGTGTGATAAACAAACTTCTTAAAATTGTTACGAAAGACATGATCAAATGGACACATGTATATAAATGCATATTTAAATTAAATTTATTAAGAAAATTAATTTTATAAAAATGGGAGGTGTGTAACGTAGTAACATAGGCGTGTGATCTTTATGACTAAAACAGTGTTGACGTATTGTTAAAGATGCACTTTTGTTACAATGCATGTTTCATGAATGGTTGAAACAACGTTGATGAGTAGTGGGAACTGTATATGACCAGTATGCTGTTGAATGGGTAATTAATGTATTTGGGATTATGCTGGTGGGGCTATGAACCATTATAAGCTTTTACAGATAGAAAATTGAAACGTTTTTACCTTGCATATATTTTAATCCAGTCTTTCGATAGTATCCTAGTATACACTATACATTGAGGTGTTTACTTTGGAATATGACCAAATCTACTGACATTTAATTTGACATTTCAATTATTTATTGCGCAAATAGCATGTGCTGTTATTCAAATACTTTGGCGGGAGAAAAAGCAAGTGCAGTTTACATAAAACCTGAAATGTATCTACAAAACGTCAATCATAGGGATGCACGTTTCCGTTTACGCCAATCATTTGGACATTGTATGAGTGTATAGTACTCTGCAGGTGTGTGCTTACGTGGTCAGTAGTTGTTGAGATACTTTTAACATTTTGGTTAATGATGGACGTTTGGTGTAAACAGAAACTGTGTTAACGTGAGAACAAAAGCCTATGGAATGCTCTGAAATGTATAACACCTCCAGTTTGATCATTTCGAATCAGTCAAGTTCTCAGATATGTAGCAGTCGGGTTTTCAGTTATGTAAGAGGCGTGTTCAGTATATCGGGCTAGATCTAGTCCTGGACACTACCTGTCTCAGAAGTTTTCGATTTTCGACATGTTAAAATATGTAACATTGAAATTTTAAAAGAGACCATTTTACTTGATCAAAAAATAAAACAGAAAAACAGAAACTTTCTGACTCTAATTATTTGCGAAGTACTAACACTTTAATAATGTAAAACTATACGATCATGGTTAAACCCCACTTTATGGCGTGTGTTACGTCATATAATGAACATCCCTCCGAACCCCACTTTGTACAGATAAAGTTGGGTTTACGGGGGTATAAATTAGTTTCCTTATTTGTGGTTAAATATAGATTTAGGCGGTTCTAACGAGCACCGCAAATCTATATTTGGACTAGAAATAAGAAAAAAAAATATAGCTGGTTCCATTCGACATGAGACTGACCTCTATGCAAAGAATAAATAAGTCTATGTTCTCGCCTAATATGTCTGGTTTCGTACACTTCTCGTCTCATGAATCGCGACCCAGTTACAGACCTCTGTGTATTGAATAACAATACCGATCTCTTCGGAAATATATGCATTCAGTCGGGTGTGAAATGTTGGTAATAGAGGTCACCAGGGTCATGAGAGTGAGTGAGTGTTTAAGTTTTACGTCTCACCAACAGCTAAGGTCATACGGAGACGGCACCTCGGTTTAAAGACTCATTCGAAAGTCTGGAGAAGCCCGGGATCGATCCTGCGACCCCTGGTTTACAAGGCGAGTATCGTAACCACTACAGCACGGAGGCTTCTACACCAGGCCCATGTAAAAATGCGTTAGCTATATCAAACGTTTGATACGGACCTTGTTGCAAAACTTATATGAATAAAATAAACATGAGACCCCTGATAATGTAACAACTATTAGGTGGAATTTTTTAATGTCCATGAAATGAAAATAATGTGTATCCCTGTAAACGCCAGTTTTACCCCAGAAAATGTGGGGTTTAAGAGGGTCAAAATAATACAGGTGTGTTTTCATTGTGTTTTCTAATAGAAATTTGTGATATGTTTTCTTATTTATACCCAAAACTACATTACGATAACACACCTGTGCGATATAGTGCAATTTTTACAGCTCCAAAATGGCCGCTTTTCAGACGAGGCGGTTCTAACGAGTACCCACAACCTATGTCTTGGAGCAGAAATAAGAAAAATATTGTTTACCCCCGTAAACCCCAGTTTTCTCTATATAAAGTGGGGTGTAAGGGGGTGTTCATTTCACGGACTTGTTCACGTGATGTGTTGTTAGAGCTTGATAGAGTACCAACAATTTTTGTTTTTGAGTAAAATAAGCCCCCGTTAACGTAAATCCCCTTTATATATAAAGTGAGTATTTTGTTTTGTGTTTTTTTGGGGGTGGGGTTGGGGTGGCGGGGTGCTCATTATATGGCATTATTGTTAACCAGGCACTGTGAACTTTATTAATCAATAATAATCCAATGGACAACAGCAGTGAAGCTTGTGTCAGTATTGTTCACTTTCACTCTCCCGAAAACGTGAACTTAAATCACAATTCTTAAAGACATTGTTGCACTTTTTTAAGTAAGTGTGTTCAGGGCACTTGTTACAAGGCAATATTCCAGTCTGTACTTGCTGTGTTGGTTTAGCTGATGATTCAATTAATTTGGTGACCCGTGAAGTTACTTCTGTTTCCAAGGGGATAAGTCTGTAGACAATATGTGATCGGAAAGGTTTCCAACAGTGATTACTAAATGTGGATGCCTAGCCATCGAGTTAGTGCAGACCGCGCGGTTATAAGACTTATTCAACATGAAGTTTGTTCTTTTCATAAATATTTAAATGTTGACAATTGTTGGTAGGATTTCTATGAGCCAAGTCCTGAGAAAACCCGTGTTTTGTAATTTTCGAACAGTAAAGGTGTAAATTAGTCTGGTATCTCATGAAAATTCCGTGAAAAGAACACCCCGTAAATCCCACTTTACATAGAGAAACTGGGATTTACGGGGATTTACATCATTTTAGCTCACCTCACCGAAGGTCATCGTGAGCTTTGTGACCGTGAGATGTCCGGCGTCGTCGTTCGTTGTGGCGACGTAAACTTTTCTTGTTAACACTCTAGAGGCCACAGTGTTGGTTCAATCATGACCAAACTTGGTCAGAATGATCACCATGAGAATATCTCTGTCCAGTTCGAATATTGGTCACGTAGGGTCAAAAAGTAGGTCAAAAGGTCAAATCATAGAAAAACATTGTTAACAATCTGGAGGCCTCACTTTTAGTTCAATCACCATTTAACTTGCTCAGAATGATCATATCGACAAGATCTAGGTCAAGTTCGAATATGAGTTATGTCGGGTCAAAAAGTAGGTCAGTAGGTCAAATCATGTGAAAACCTTGTCAACACTCTAGAGGCCACAATTTTGGTCCAATCATCCTCAAGCTTGCTCAGAATGGTCAATCTAACAATATCTCGGTCAGGTTCGAATATGGGTCATTTCGGGTCAAAAAGTAAGACAGAAGGTCGAAATGATAGAAAAAAAACCTTGTTAACACTAGATACAGAGGCCACTGTTAACTATTTCCTCTGTATTACCTCCCTTAATTCCCTATCTTAAAAAATAGAAGTTTCCTCTGTACTACCTCCCATAGTTCTGTTTGTTAAAAATAGAAATATATCAATGACTAGTTTACTTGCAACCTCTGTAGTATAATGAATGGAGCTTAGGACCCAGTCGAGGAACATGTCGTTCCTTTCTATTTTTTTTCTTTCTATTTTTTCTTTCTTTTTAGAATAAGGGTGGGGATAGTGCATTTGTTCTATACATACATACATACATACATACATACATACATACATACATACATACATACATACATACATACATACATACATACATACATACATATTCATGCATGCACACACATGCTGCATGCATAAATGCACACATTCGTGTATCCATGAATGTGCATATACATGCATTCACACACCCAGGCATGCATTCACGCAAACACACGAGTATCACACATGCATGCTTGCTAGCACACACATGCATGAACACATATATGCATGCACACAGTCAATTACAAATGCATGCATGCACCTACACACAATCACATGTATGCATGCACGCGGGCACACACATGCATGTATGCATGCATGTATGCATGCATGCACACATTCAGGCATACATGCATGCACACACAAATGCATACATGCACACATGGACTCATGCATGCACTCACAAATAACTTGTTCAACTTAGGCCCCTATAGACGAGTTATGTTGCCTCTAATTGCCCCCCCCCCCCCCCCCCCCAACGCACGCCCCTTGTCACCCTGTTTCATTGATAGACTGAGCCTGTTCCCACACAAGCTATTGTCCCCTCCCGACAACCCCTTGTCACGATGAGTCATTGATAATTAGACTCATCTTGTTCACACATTCACACACAACCTCTTGTCACACACTCAACCCCCACCCCCTCCACACACACACACAACTCCTTGTCCCCATGAGCCACGATGTCAAAGGGATCAACCTCCTACCATTTCAGTTGCACAATACGGATCAGATGACCGATCCAGGGTCATCATGGACCCTCTTGTGCTTATTTCTGCTCCAAGACATAGGTTGTAGGGACTCGTTAGGATCACCTACATGGGACGGGTCTAACGAGCACCCACAACTTTTGTTAGCAGTATAAATAAGAAAAATGTCACGGATTTACATCAGAAAAGGAGCCATTATGGAGATGTGGAAAACTGCACAATGCCGAACGGGTATGTACTCCTAATGGCAACGCCTTAGTGTTAGCTCCTTGGCTATTGAAAGACAACAATTCCTCTAGTTTCTATGTCTAAAATTGCAAGAATAATGCTGCCTGCAGTCTGTGGACGTGAGCAGACCGATTTGTATACATGTACGCACTGGGACAAGTTGTTCAAAACCTTGTTACCTTAACGAGCTTGTTAGTGTTAAAATTGTTAACTGTTCTAGCAAGAACAATATTTACAAAAAACTGCTCACAATTTTTTCAGCAAAAATATTAGTATATTTGCCATATTAACTGATCGAATTTTAACAATGCGTTAGTTAACGTCGTCGTTAGTTGAGCTGGCCCATGGTCGCAAACCCCGAATAAAGATTTCTTTTGTAAGTGATCATGGTATTCTGAGCTGACGGTATAGACGGATCCAATGATTTGACACGTGACCTTGTTTACATTTCACTGCGCATGCGCAAATTACCTCCCCTGTAGAAGTACTCTTTTATCTGGTTGGCAAAACATGACTTTTTCCGTACAGTATCAATGAGAATTTCGAATATTTATCGTGTGATTAAACTCATTTCTTCTCCACTAAATTAACTGATCCTTGTCATTTTGTGTCTTTAAAGTAATAAATGATATAGAACCAGTCTCTTCTGACATTTTATCGCACATTTTGTTGCCTAAAAAGCGATATAAAACTACCCACCACCATGCCAAAACCTAGCTGATGCGCTTTATTTAACGAATGGAAATAAGATAAATCATGTATATTTTCTATCCAATTGTATACGAAAAAGAAGCGGCTTACTGTCAAAAATGGTTTGTGGCAAACAGTTTTGACAGAAAGACCATTTAACAATAGTTATTTCAGAAAACAATTCGTGCTACATCAACGGTACAGTATAGAACCGGAAGTTTGTTTGCCCACCAGATAAAACGAGGATAATGACCTTTGACCTTGTGTGACGTAGACTTTGGATGTGTCAATAGAACATGTATTAGTGCTTATTACATGTATGAGCAGTGAACTTCCATGCTTATTTCAGTTTAGCATTTCAAGCTGTGTTGCGTTTGGATTCTCCTCATACTTTGCTGAAATCGTTTTCTTATGTACCAGGAGCGCGAAGACCGGGAAGTGTACAATCACTTACGTTCTTTTTTTCTGGGGGAGGGGGTCGGGGTGTGGTGGGGTGATGCGGTTAACCAATACAGTGCACATTCTTCGAGACGAAACTGCATTTTGGGGATCTTGGTATATAATGAAGTGTTTAGGATGTCTCGAAAATTGCCTTCCTTTCACACAGTGATGACACTGTTTATGTTGTATCGTTTCTTCTAAAAACACATTGTAATTTCTCGCTTCCAAGTGCAACTGTAACTTGCATCGAAAACCTTTGAGAACTAATATAAGTTTTATGTGAACCAGTCTGCTAATTCCGCAATAAGACTGACATTGTACAAACTATTGCGGCATTCTTAAATGCATGCGTGGCTGTCTCTAAAATCCCGCTTCACGTTAGTTTTATGTTAGAACCCTCAACGATCAAAGCACTGACGGCACTAGTAGGTCGATTGTTCCTTAGTTGGGAAAATGGTCCTAAACGAAAAATTAAGCCCTTTTGCTGAACTCCAAAATTTCTGTATTTTATGCAAACAGTGAAGATTCTGGCCAGACGGCGCGACTTACGTTTTTTTTCTGTTTGCCAGTGTCGAGTGCATGTTTTACGGAAAGCTTTCTTTACATTGCAATATGATGTAAAACGACAAGACACGCCACAATAAATAACCGCTATCCGGAGTGATAGTCACGTGGGCATCAGCAACGTAAAGCTTTTTTGCCCAGTGGCTTTGGGCCGATGGATAAAGAATCGACTCCAAATCCAGTTCAGATGACACTCGCTGTAGCGACATTACAAGTATCTGTCCCCTTACAGTTCACCGGCCCCGATACATTGTAGCTCAGTTGGTAGAGTGTCCGCTCTGGGGAACGGGAGGTCACGGGTTCGATCCCGGGCCGCGACATACCAAAGTCGTTAAGAATGGTACTTGGTTGGTTGATTTGTGGTTTAACGTCCCCGTCAACACTGTAAAGGTCATTTTGGAGACGTTGCTTCCAATTTTGTGGGACTTTTACCCGACATTGAGATGCAATGACATCTCAAGCCCTGTCACCCAATGAAACCATTAGGGTTCATTAGCTTGGACGGTCCGCCTCGCACCGCGGTTCCTGCACAGGCTTAGATCCTCTAAGCGGTTTACCAGTACTAGTATGCGGGCCGGATTCAGCTCTGCGTGGAAGCATCAGCTGCTCCTTGCTTGGCACTCAGATTTACGGGGTAGAGCTAGAACTGGTCGACCCAGTGTCAGGATAATGTGACTGGGTGTGGTATCATGTAATGTGTCTGGGACATGATACTTCAGTGAGGCAGCACTATAAAAGTGAGCATTGAGCTCCCTGTCGCAACCAGACACCGTCGTGATATGACTGAAAAATTGTTGAAAGCCGAATTCATACACACATGTAAAGGGTGTCCTCCCTTAAGTACTCCAAAAAACAAGTGTTGTGGACATTTGTAAGAATTGCCTCGCCGAGGCGATTCTAACAAATATCCACAACATTTGTTTCTTGCAGATTTAAATAAGTGCACTATTCTTGAATTATCTCCATTAATTATCTCGTCTTATAACAAGGTTTGTCGTTTATTTAATGTCGGTATAAGGAGGTTTTACTGCAGCTTTATGCGATTATCCACGTGACAAATAAAGTTAAACCGTCCATACTTTGCGTTTGTACGAAATCCAGCTAACGATTCTTTTAATAGCCAGGCAATTCTTGTTGCTTTGACGGTAAAGTTCTGTGAGACAAGCGACATCAGTAATGTCGCCTAGCAATTATGACGTCAAACCGTTCGAAATGAAATAATTCATCACAGAGAAATCTCAGTAAATCACTACATAGAGTTTATTCAATCTCTTACGTGAAATACGGGCCGGCCTCGGTAGCTCAGTCGGACGCGCGTCTGACTTGTGATCAGGAGGACACGGGCTCGAATCCTGCCGGGGTCAACATTCTTTCGTGGAGATTGATCATGAAATACTTTCAACGGTCATTCTCTCCCTTCCGCTGATAAAAGAAGAGCAGTAGTCAGTTTCTGGCGAAAGAATGTGCACTGTACTAGTTAACCTCTTATGTATAAGCCTGCGCAGGAAAAGTGTGGATAGGTAAACTGACCGGCTCAAAAATGATCTAAAATAGTGTTGACTGGGCCGTTAAACTCAAATAAAAAAAAAATAATTGGAGGTACCTCAAACTTGACGTTTTACGGACGAGAATGTTTGGTAGATTTCTGTTGCAAACAAATCATCATGAAAACGCGTCTGTATAATTATGAACCCCCTTGTACTCCACTTTTATATAGTAAAACCGGGGTTTGCAGGGGTAAACCTATTTTTTCTTCTTTCTGCTCTAAATATAGATTGCATTACCACAATCTATATTTCGAGCAGAAATTTGATAAGTATCACAAGTTTTCATCTTAAAATATTCATTTTCCAGCGGCAAAATTTACAATGTATTTGTACAGGTCTTGCATTTTATTCAATAATACATGAACACTTATGCAAGATCCGCTATATATTTTTTATCTAAATCTTTCAACATATTTGAATAAGTGTGTTTTCTTTGTGTATTTGAACGGGAGTTTACAAGATTATTTATGGCCCCCGCCAATCGGGGTTTGAAGAAATAGATTGGCTGCATGATACTTCCACGCAGAGCTGAAACCGACCACACACGAGTACTGGTAAACCCCTAGAGGATCTAAGCCTGCCCAGGCAAAGCGTTGCGAGTCGGCCCGTCTATGCTTATCAATCCTATTGGTTTCATTGGGCAACAGGGCTTGAGATGTCATTTCATTTCAGTGTCGGGTTTAAGTCCACAAAATTGGGAGCAACGTCTCCAAAATGACCTATACAGTGTTGAAGGGGACGTTAGACATCAAATTAAACAAACAAAACTTTCAATACATTTGAATAAGTGTGTTTTCGTTATGTTTTATAAACGGGAGTTTACAAGATTATTATTACATCAACTTGCTAAACCTGACATTTTATTCATTGCTGATGCTGAAAATGCTTAAATTTAACTGATGTTACCAGTAAAAACAAAAAAAACTAATGAACTAATAAAAACCAAGGGAAAACTAATAAGATTTTAATGATTATCTGCGCCATAGGAAAAAAAGTAATGCGATTTTGTGTGTTTTTTTCTTCATTAGGAAAATTGTTCTTCATGTTTCTAAAGTTAGCTCGGCCCATCGGGGCTTGAAGAAATTGATGGGCTGCATGATGCTTCCACGCAGAGCTAAAACTGACCGCGCACGAGTACTGTTAAACAGCTTATAGGATCTAAGCCTATCCAGGCAAAGGGTTGCAAGTTGGACCGACCATGCTTATAAACCCTATTGGTTTCATTGGGCGGCAGGGCTTGAGATGTCCTTTCATCTCAGTGTAGGGTAAAAGTCCCATAAAATAGGTAGCAACGCCTCCAAAAGACCTGTACACTGTTGACGGGGACGTTAAACCTCAAATCGAACAAACAAAAAAACATTTTTTTTGATGAAATTTGTGATATAAATGTATGCCTTATTTATACGCCAGACATAGATTGTAGGTGCTCGTAGAGTTTCTTATTTGCAAAGCCCTGTTACACCCACGCTCACATAATTGAGTGAACATTAAGGGAAATTTACAATCATGAGGCTCACAGTTTGCACAATGAACACCGATGAACCCACTAGATTAACCTCAACATGGGGAGGTCTACGCCATAATATCAGGCACCAATCACATGATCAGCAATTATTTAACCCTTTTTGTACCAAATGGAATCTTCCTCCTTATATATAGCAGGAGTCCATTTCAAAATTTCGGGGTATCAGGTTGTGTTTTCTTCAAAATTGATTTGGAAATGGCTGAACTTTTTGCAAATAGTGTAGGCCCTGATCAGACGCCGCGTTCTGCGGCGTCTGATCTGGGCCTGCACTGTTTGCCAGGGTACCCGTTTTGGGGTTTCTGGTACTAAATGGATTAATCTGAGACACAGCCGACGGTATATTGTCGTTTTCCTTACGAATAGAAGTCTATTCATATAGAAAAAGATTTGCTCCGGAGAAAAGCAAATCGTATTAAGTCAAGTGTAAAGTGGCGACAAATGTATGATCTTATGTATACGTTCTCATTAAGTGCGCATTAAATGCTTTCATTTCGAAGGATAAAAGGAACTACAGGTCGCCGAATGAAATGAACAGTTTATATGGAAATCACAGCACGTGCAGGTTAACCAGCGGTTACTGGCCGAATATAGACACTTTCTTAGGCCTCTACTCATGTTATATATACCGTATATATACATGTATATAAATCCATGTGCAACACATCCACTTCTTTGCCCTAACCTGATTTAACTGATACTGTTGTCGGAGGAAAAGTAGACAGTGACGTAAAAGAGTATAGCACCACAGGTAGGTTTGACAGATGCACCGTTACGTCATTGGCTGGCAAAGTAGAAGAAAAACAAAGATCAGGAATTGATACAATTAACTTACTCCATCCATAAAAGACACCAAAGGGAAAGAAATACAAACATTAAGCGACCAGACCATAATGGAAACCTAAACAAAGGAAGGCCATATGGACAGTTACTTTCCCACAAAATGGCCATATGGCCATCCAAAATTAAAAGACACAAGTGATACACACAGTAAGTAACAAACAACAACATAAATAAATCGCCACAGAAGAGCCGCCTTGGAACGGTCATTGGAAGATTTCCACTGGGGGGCTTAAATCGATTTTACGTGGCCACAATCCTCGCCCTTACTTCCATCGCGATTTAGACAAATAATTTGTTCAGTCCGCATGAAGGCCTCCTAACTCATCAGTGCAACATCTCCGTGAACACAGAAATCAAAGAACCACAGAGGTGAGACAACGCCGAGGACTCGACAGCAAGAAACCACTGAAATGCTGGAGCAAAAGAAAACCAACAGTTAGACTCCGATGAGCATGACCAGAGACAGAGCATCAGACCGACTATACCGTTATGGTTAACATTACCGAAGCGTTGTTACTGTTGTCGGAAGATAAGTTGACAGTGACGTAAAAGAGTAAACCATCACAGGTAGGTTCTTCAGGTTGTACCGTTATAATTATCACACCCTTCATTGGCTGGCAAGACAGATTGTACCGTTATTATTATCGTAACCGAAGCGTCGATACCTTTTGGCAACAGTGGACAGTGCTTAACAACAAAAACATTCGCTGACGTCACTTTCAACTTATCCTCCGACAACAGTACGCGAGCCTATGTGTGTCCTCTCCTACTGTTGTCGGAAGATAAGTTGCCAGTGACGTAAAAGAGTAAACCATCACAGGTAGGTTTGACAGGTTGTACCGTTACGAGGACTGTTCAAATATGAATGCAAGTAAAACGTTTTCTCATGCACTAATGCGAAAATCACCTGGAAATAAATATCACAGAGTAGAAAAACATTTTACCTATACATTGATACCAAACCTGTTAAAATCCGTGCACTTGAGCCATGTATATCGTTCGATAAACACTGTCTACTCTTGTATACTAATACAAAACATGGTTGGAAGAAGGTCAGAGTACGCCGTTGAAATACGGTCCTATATTAACAATCGTTGTATTCTTTGTATACGGTGCTAAGACATTTTTGATGAAATATGTTCGGTTTATGGGCATAATGAAATGTCTTTTCCGACAGTTTTTCGTTGGTGTAAGAAATTCAGCTGTAGGTAAGGCTCATCAGAAGATGCACCACATGATCGTCGGCCGAAAAGGGCATATCTGCCAAGATGGTTGCTGGAGTGAAAGAAATAGTTGCTACCGATGCACGATACACCACTAGGCAAATAGCTAGTATGGTTTGCATCTCATTAGGAGCAGCTCATACAATTCTGAAACGGGATTTGAAAATGAGAAAGATCTGTGCTAGATGGATTCCCCATCTGTTGACAGATGAGCAGAAAAAGACACGCATTCAGTGCGCCAAGAAGTTGCTTAAAAAGTTTCCAAATTACAATGCACGGTCTTTCGCTAATGTCGTCACAGTTGACGAGCCATGGGTTCACTTTTTTTAGCCAAAACGAAAGATTCAGAACAAAATATGCAAAGTATTGCAAAATACCATGCATTGCAAAGCGGAACATGAGCGTAAAGAAGGTAATGTATGCCATATTCTTTTCAAATCAGGGCCCTGCTATTCAGGTTGTTGTGCCTTAAGGCAGATCTGTAAATGCGAAGTTTTACAAGAATAAAGTTCTTCGAAAATTGAAGAAATATTTCAAAGAACGAAGACCCGCAACTGGTTTGGCCAATGTCAGATTGCTACATGACAATGCGTCATCGCACAAGGCGTTCATTGTGCAAGACTATCTGAAGCAGGAAAAGGTTGTTGAACTCCCTCACCCCCCGTATTCCCCTGACCTTTCCCCGTGTGACTTTTTTTGTTCCCGCGGCTGAAAAATACCTTTCTGGTCGAAAATGTGTACAGCGCAAACACCTCGGTTCTGCAATATTCCAGTGCCTTCAAAGTATACCTCGACAAGACTATCAAAATGCATTCAATGATTGGATCAGAAGACTGAAAGTTTGTATATCTGTTAAAGGGGAATACTTTGAGGGGACAAAATAAATTTTTCATCGAAATTTATCACGGAATCATTTTTATGTGCTTAGTTGCATTCATATTTGAACAGTCCTCGTATCATTAACAGACCTTTGTACCAGATTATAATTATTGTAACCGAAGCGTCGTTACCTTTTGGCAACAGTGGATAGTGCTTAACAACAAATACATTCGCTGACGTCACTTTCAACTTATCCTCCGACAACAGTACCTTTTGACAACAGTGGACAATGCTTAATAACAAACACATTCGCTCACGTCACTTCAACTTATCTTCGGACATCAATACTGCGTAATACCGCCACAGGTAGGTTTGACAGGTTGTACTGTTGTCGGAAGATAAGTTGACAGTGACGTAAAAGAGTAAAGCATCACAGGTAGGTTCGCCAGGTTGTACCGTTATCATTATCACACTCTTCATTGGATGGCAAGGCAGATTGTACCGTTATAATTATCGTAACCGAAGCGTCGATACCTTTTGGCAACAGTGGACAGTGCTTAACAACAAAAACATTCGCTGACGTCACTTTCAACTTATCCGCTGACAACAGTACCGTTATCATTATCATTATATTATCATACCCATTGGTCGGCAAGACAGATTATACGGTTATAATTATCATTACCGATGTGTCGTGACCCTTTGACAACAGTGGACAAAACATTCGCTGACGTCACTTTAAACTTATCCTCTGACAACAGTACTGCGTTCAAAGAAGAACTATAACAACAACAACAACGAAAACAAACATAAATAAGTAAATAAACAATAGTAAAAACACGAAAGACTCTTTAACATAAAGCTATGCTGTTTGTACTCTGAAGAATCGCCGATTCTAATGAGGACATACAACATACCTTTTCAAGATACAGTCGGGAAAACAAATATCCAAAACAAAACAACAACAAACAAACTTACCTATCTTTACTTATCATGCCCTAGCAACACAAAGTGGCGGTGTATTATGTTACACTCTCTGAATTTTTGCATGTCTACCCATCCGTTAGCGCCTAATGATTTCATCTACCCCCTAACTTTGAGACATTTTTACGAAACTTCACAAATAAGTAAAGCATCATAACGCGACGTGCATAATATTTGAACCGTAACTCTGAGTTTTCAACTTTTGGAGTTTATGCCCTGCGAACAATGAACAAAGCCATTTCTACCCTGTACACGTGATCGCTCCATAACTTTGACACTGTTAGAGATCTTATCATGGTCTTCATGCAAATATAAGGCATTATATATAAGACGGCGTGCAAAACATATGAAACATAACTCTGGTGTGCCTACTTTTGGAGTCATTGCCCTTTGAACTTTGAACAAGACCCTTTCTACTGTGCACTCATTTCTGCTCTGTACATGTAAGTTGTAAACCGTTCAAAACATCTTTTCTAGAAATTTCTCACAAATTTGAAGCATCAAAAGACAATGTGTGGAACACAAGAACCGTAATTCCGGTTAAAATATTTTTGGAATTACGGCCATTTGAACATCATAAAAATTGATATTATCCGTTTCTACCAATTGAAATCGTGTCCGTCTCCTCCGCCCATCTAGTCGTGGGGGAATAGATTGGGCTGCAAGATGCTTCCATGCAGAGCAGTAACCGACAGGTTCGATGCAATAAACCTGCACCTACCATCAGAGACTAGTACTAAAGAGAAAGAAACATGAAACAACTAGACCCTAATGGAAACACCAACAGCAGAAAGCCAAAAGGATAGTTACTTTTCCACAAAACGGCCAACTGGCTATAAAAAAAAAATAAATAAAAAAATGGCGATACACTCATTCAAAGACGAACTATTACAAAAATAAACCGCGAGGGAAGAACCGCCTTGGAACGGTCAGTGGAACGACTTCCACAGGGGAGGGGTGAAGGAGGCTTAAATCGATTTTACGCGGCCGCAATCCTTGCCCTTACTTCCGACGTGATTTAGACAAATGTATTTTGTTCAGTTCGCCTGCCCAGGCAAATATGGTGAATGTAGTTCATTTGGACGGTAGGGCTTCTGATGTGATTTTATCTAAATGTCGGGTAAAAGTCTCACAAAAATTGAAGCAGTGTCGTCAAACTAACTTAAATAGTGCTGACGGGAACGTAAAATCTCAATTCAAACAAGCAATGTACTCGTGTTCGCTCTGTAAGTTGAAAACTGTTCATTTTGATGAAACTTCAGACAAATGTAAACCTTCATAAGACGAGGTGCAGACAACAGAACCGTAGCATTGTTTTGGAGTTATGGTCCTTTGAACAGTGGTTTGTTATATACATATATTTTAGTCTCCTCTGTAACTTGAAACTGTTTAAGATTTAAGCTTGAACATTATGTAAATGTACATCGCCATGATATGATATGCAGCACTTAAGAACCATAACTCTTAATTACCTGCTTTTGGTGTTATTGTCCTTTGAACTTTGTAAACAGTGATACTACTTATATATTTGTTCCGTTTCTATAACTTGAAAACGGTTTCAGAGCTTTGCAAAAACCTGTAAAGCAACAGAAGGTGACACGTAGAACAAAAGAGTCATAAGTTTTGGCTTAAGTAATTTTTGAGTTATGGTTCTTTTAACATTGAAAATAACGGTCTCTGTGATATGCATGTGTCTAACCTATAAACAGAACACTGTTGTGAGATATTTTCAGTGAACTTTGCACAAATGTGAAACACAATTAGGGTATCTAAAAAAAAAAAACGAGAACTGTCATTCTGGGTTACTTACTTACTTTATGAACTATGACGTTTTGAATATTAAAAGTAGTCATCTAAGTCAAATATTTATGTCAACTTTATTTAGGGAAAGACTAATGCAACTTCATGTTGAATTCATTTTAGCTCGCCTGGACGATGCCCAGGAAGAGCTATTGTACTCTCGTATTGCCGGCGTCGGCGGTCATTACGATAACACACCCGTGCGACATAGTGCATTTTTTTCAAATCTCCAAAAATGGCCATTTTTCTGATGAAAATCCTTGATAGTTTCCTTATATTTACATTTCCAGTGTAAAGTCTAATGTAAACCTATAGAAAATAATTGCGTTCATACTTCCATGAACGCATCGAATCACATGATTTTCGGTGACGTTAAGTGACGTCATTCTAAACCATTGTTCTCTACGGGCGTTGATGACGTCAACGCCGTTCCGCTCTTTGTAGATAAACAGCGTGTAAATGTTTTTCAGCTTTAAAAGTTTGCCCAACAAGCATTTTTTTCGCCCAGTGATTAGGGGCAAATAATGTAAATATAACAAATAAACTTAATTTTTCTGCTTTTCATGAAAGTATGAACGACAGTGGGTCGCTAGCAAAGTATACATGAACCCCTTTCCCCTTCGGGGTTCATTTACTTTGCACGCGACACACTGCGTTCATACTTCCATGAACTGCAGAAAAATAAATTTCATTTCTTAATAAATACTGCAAATATAGGTTATGAGTGCTCGTTAGAACCGCCTCATTAAGGCGGTTCTAACGAGTACCCACAACCTATATCTTGGAGCAGAAATAAGAAACATAGCGTTTACCCCCGTAAACCTTCGTTTTACTATATAAAGTTGGGGTCAGGGGGGGGGGGGGAGGTGTTTCACAGACTTGTTCACGTGATGAGTTTTTACGAGCCCATATTTTCCAAACCATACGGTGGATTTCGTTCAGAATAATGGTGGATATAGGTCCAAATGTTTTATTCAGCATTACCAATAACCCCACCCATACCCAGTGCCCCAAGGTCAAGTTCATGGGCTTAGGATTTTTATGTTAAGTAGAAGTAAAACAAAGATCAGGAATCGATACAATTAACTTACCCCACCCATCAAAGGACACCAAAGGGAAAGAAACACAAACATGAAGCGACCAGACCATAATGGAAAAATAAACAAAGGAAGGCCATAAGGACAGCTACTTTCCCACAAAATGGCCAAATGGCCATCCAAAACAAAAAGACACAAGTGATACACACAGAGAGTAACAAACAACAACATCAATAAATCGCCACAGAAGAACCGCCTTGGAACGGCCCGTGGAAATAATTCCACTTGGGGGGGGGGGGGGGGGGGGGCTTAAATCGATTTTACATGGCAATAATCCTCGCCCTTACCTCTGTCGCGGTATACATTAATTTTGTTTAGTCCACATGAACGCTTCCTAACTCATCATTGTTACATCTCCGAGAACATACAAAATAAAAAAAACTACAAATATGAAACAAGGTTGAGGACTCGACAGCATACAACAACAGAATTGTTGGAGCAAAAGAAAACCAACAGTTAGACTCCGAGGGGCCCGACCAAAGACGAAGCATCAGGCGCCAACCAACATAAAGAATACTAATAAAATAAAATTCCATTTATGTTTTTACGCTGGAACCGTCATATAATCTTAGGCCCGACCCACCGGTGTGCAATCAAAGAGGAAAGCAAAGTTGCCAACCGTGATTGGGTTAACCACCATGCTTGCAGTCTGTTTTATAGCATTTATGCTATACCCAATCTTAATATATCGACAAACGATTTTACGAAATTGTGTACTAAAGTCATTACAGGCATGTATTTTTCTAAATTTATATACTAAGTCATCATAGAATTCAATTTCCGATAGGCCTTGTTGCAGGAGTGTTTTAAGTCCAACATTGAAGTTTGAAATCAAATCAGAATGGCGTCTTTAAAACTTAGAAAAGGCTTTACGTAGTTTATGATACCGATTCCCCTGATTAAAGCTTTTTCGAAATATTTATATTACAATATTTAACTGCTCATATTTCCCAAACCATACGACGAATTTTGTTCATATTTGGTATGATGATAGATATAGGTGCAGTTTTATTCAGCAATACACCCCACCCATGACCTCAAGCTCAAGGTCACGTGCTTAAAAAAGTTTAATTTTAATTTTTTAAAAGCTCATATTTCACAATTAGTAGTGAAGGCAATGATCATAAATCGATAAACTTAATCCATAGCTCACGTCAGAGACACCAAGCCATACGATTGTTTTGGTTCATATCTGTTTGTTTGTTTGTTTGATTTCAGGTTTAACGTCCCCGTCAACACTGTAAAGGTCATTTTGGAGACGTTGCTTCCAATTTTGTGGGACTTTTACCCGACATTGAGATGAAATGACATCTCAAGCCCTGTCGCCGAATGAAACCAAAAGGGTTTATTAGCATGGACGGTCCGCCCCGCACCGTGGTTCATATCTGATAAGAGTTCATATCTGATAAGATAGATATGGAACCAAAGTTTTATTCAGCCGAGCACATGACCTCAAGGTCACTGCAATGGACTTAGCATTTTCATATTAAAGATTTGTTTTCAGGTCATATTTTCCAAACCATTAGATGGATTTGGTTCATGTTACGAATGTTGATAGATAACGACCCAATCTTTTATTCAGCAATGCATTCACCCATGAGGCACAGACTTAGAATTTTTTTAATGTGAAAGTTTTTAATAAAAAAACCCATACAAATCACGGTTGATCGCAAATTCAAGCTCTTGTACCACCACTGAACTCTCCAAATTATTAACTTCATGTTTTACTGCCATCAAAAACCATGTGATAAAATATTGCGACAACGTCCTCGAAAGATGAGGTATAAATCTGTTTTGGTCTATAACAATTCTATTGAAGTTCTAACTAAATTGAAATCCAGGCGTTTTCGTGCTTCAAGTCTGTCTACTTATGATTTTTCCAACCTTTGCACTACACTACCTCATAAACTTATAAAAGGAAAACTTAATGATTTAATTGAATGGCCATTACATAGGGAAGACTCCCTCTATCTTGCATGTAATGTAAGAAATGCTTTTTTCACTTCTGAAGAGCATAAACTTTTATTTTTATGGTCATGTCAGAAAGTGTGTGAAGCTCTCACCTTTCTTTTTGACAATATGAAGATTTGGCACTAAGTTATTTAGACAAGTTGTGGGTATTCCGATGGGTACTAATTGTTTACCCTTGTGGCTGATCTGTTTTTGTTTTTTTACGAGAGAGGCTTCATGATGCCCCTTTCTGCTGAAAACCTGTCTGAAATCATTGAAGCTCGTAGCTCAACTTCTCGATATTTGGATGATTTATTAAATATTGACATCTTCTGATACTGAGGCCCCGTTTTTGTATTTAAATCTATCTATTGTAGATGGGTTTGTTTCTTGCAGAATTTATGATAAACGCGATTATTCTGATTTTGAGATGGCGATGTTCCTCGTGCGCCATCCTAAGGCGTTTTTATTTCGCAATTTATTCGATTTGCTAGAGTGTGCAGTCATGTAACTGACTTCAACACTCGTAATAAATTGTTAACTGCTAAACTTCTTAATCAGGGTTATCGGTTACACAAACTACGTAAAGTCACTTCAAAATTTTATAGACGTCATTTTGATTTAATTTCAAAATTCAATATTGGACTTAAATCTCTTCTGCAACAAGGTCTATAGGAACCCGACTTTAATGGTGACTTAGTATATAAATTCAGAAACATATATAACCGCAATGACTTCAGCACCCACTTTCGTAAAATTATTCTTCGATATTAAAAAAATGGGTACAACATAAATGTTATACGACAGACTGCATGCATGGTAGTTAACCGAATCGCGGTTTACAATCTTGCTTCCCTCTTTAATAGAGAGAGATCTAAATCGATGTAATGATACTTGGTGCCTGATGCTCTGTCTCTGGTCAGGCCCATCGGGGTCTAACTGTCTGTTTTCTTTTGCTCTAGCATTTCAGTGGTTTCTTGCTATCGGGTCCTCACCGTTGTTTCACTGACCGTGCCAAGGCGGTTTTTCTGTCGCGATATATTTTTGATATGGTTGGTATTTGGGTGTTATATTATTTTGTTTTGGATAGCCAATTGGTCATTTTGTGGGAAAGTAACTGTCCATTCGGCGTTCCGCTATTGACGTTTCCATTAGGGTCTGTTGTTCCATGTTTGCGTTACTTTGTGGGTTAATTGTATCGATTCCTGATCATTGCCTCCACTTCTAATTTAAGAGCTCATATTTTTTAAACCATATGACGGATTTGGTTCATCTTTGGTATGATGAGGAAATAAGATCCAAAGCTTATTCGGCAATTCCCGGCTCATGTCCATGAACTCAAGGTCAAGGTTATGGACTTAAAATTTTCATGTTAAAATTATGCTTAAGTTCATATTTTCCTAACTATGTGATGGATTTGGATCGTATTTGGTATGATGATAAATCTAGGTCCAAAGTTTCAAAATATCCAAAATAACGCCACCTATGTCCATGGCCTCAAAGATATTTTTCCAGGCGAGCTGTGCTGTTTGATGACAGCTCTTGTTGACAGTTTTGTGTCACTTGCTTGATGTTTGTGCAGTTGCGGTGCATGATGCATTGCTTGCAACGCTTTTTCCGATAAAACTAGCAAACATATTTGTGTGTAGAAGACATCAAAATTTTAACTCATGCTCGGCACTCGTAAAAATTTTGATGTTTTTACAACTTTTGTTATTCACCTGTATAAAAAACGCCCCCGCCCATCGGGGCTTGAAGAAATATATGGGCTGCACGATGCTTCCACGCAGAGCTGAAACCGACCCGCTCACGAGTACTGGTAAACCGCTTAGAGGATCTAAGCCTGTCCAGGAAAGCGGTGCGAGAAGGTCCGTCCATGCTTATAAACCCTATTGGTGTTATTGGGCGACATGGCTTGAGATGTCATTTCATCTCAATGTCGGGTAAAAGTCCAACAAAATTGGAAGCAACGCTAAACCTCCAATCAAACAAGTCACATAAAAACAGTAACATCCTCTATAAATCGCTAAAATATATAACACAAAACGACATGCATTTGCTTCTAGAAATAATCGGTTATTGCCCCAGTTATTACGAAACTTCTGTGACAGTAACTGGCAGGCTTAAATCAAGATTAATGGATTTTTCAAACAATTGTCAAAGCTTTCGAATATTACAAGTCTGACACAATAAGAGCATAGAATCTAATCATACCGACTCACGTTTTGTACTTTGAAAATGTCGGTAAGTTATGAAAGTGTATTTCGGCAGGTCCATGAATAAATGTCGTTTTAGGGTCTCCAAATATACAGGTAAAACGAACTAATGAATAGGAGCATGACTACCAACTATTGGCACTAGTTTGAACCGATTAAATAAGGTCGTTATATCGAGCACCCTAATAGTAGGTGTGTGACAATAAATAAAGGAATATTCCATAAATAGCTGCTTATTTCACGAACCACTGAAGAAAAGGTTTTTTGGTTTGGACAAAAGGGAGAGAGGAAGAAACGAGAATGACAATTGGTCGTTTTATCTTATTTCACTTCAAAATTCTATGTTAGGTGTTTTTTCAAGTCTATCCTAACGGATTTTCACAACCAATGCATCTAGGAATAGGCAGTCCTAGCGCGTTCCCAAAACCTATGTGTTGGAACAGAAACAAGAAAATGTAAACCCAAGTTCTCTCTATATAATGTGAGGTTTAAGTGGTGTTAAATACACGGACGTGTTAACATGATTTATCGGTTATCCCCTATATTAATTGCATTGCAACATACTGACCTGATAAAGATATGCTATCTCAGGACAAGTGAGCTTTATCAGGACAACGTGATATTGCAATTCTATGAACCGGACTACTGAAAAAAATGGTAAAAATATAGGCGTGTACAATGGGATAAACTGATAAAGAGAATTCCATATTCTCGTCATTTCATACCAAGTTTATCAGGCTCGGCTTCGAGAACGCATGCAGGATCGCTCGGTAAGCCTCACGATTCTACAAGCGTTCTCAAAGCCTTGCCTGATAAACCTGATATCAAATGACCTGGACCTGGTATTCTCTATGAATTATCCTGGTTTTTCCTCCCCCCCCCCCCCGCTCCTCCTTCAGGGTTGCTTTTCTCTACACGCACAACACCGTGTTGTGAAAAGGAGGTGGTAAGGGCTAATTCCGAAGCTGGTTACGCGAGTCGATTTCGATGATATTTACGATGAATGTCAGAAAAAGGCTGTCATTTCGACAAGATCGCCGATATCCAAAATCAGGTGACGTTAGCCAACCTCGTATTCATTTTCTTTTTAAAGATACTTAAATTGTAGGCATACTCGAATCATTTTCCACCCGATGCATGGGTGGTCTGATTTTGCCGTTTCGAATCAATGGCTTTATTTTACGTTTTCACCTTTGCAGGAAATGTTTAATATACAGAGGATATTTACTTTTTTGAGGTGGATACCAAAAATATTTCATCGAGTGCGTTGAAAACATCCAAATTTTCACGAGTTGAAATATTTTTGGTATCCGACGAAAAAAGTAAATTTTCTTTTTCTTTTATAATTTTATGCGGATATTTTTCGGTAATTGATCAATAGTATTGTACGTCACAATTTTGCCTGGCTATGACGTCAAAAATGTCAGTTTCAAAACAAAACAAAAAAAAAAAAAAAAGATCGCCATTTTGAATACAGCATTTTTACAGTACAAATAGTGCTTTTCATGGTATTTTACGGAATTATTTTATAGAAAACATGAATTTGGCGAGAAAAGTAGTTAGGGTGCTACTTTTTCACACTGTGAAAATATCATTTATATCTTCACATTTTGAAAATATCACGTTTATTTGTTTCAGATATGTACTGATTTCACTGCAGCGTATAAAATAAAATAATGTTACTGTGCAGTCCTGGAGAAATGTTCTTCATTCGTTTGACACTGCTAAGAAACTGCGTATTTCTTGAGGTGTTGCGCGTAATAAGAGAAGTGGTGAGTTAAAGGATGATTGGCGATTGACGAGACCACTTTTATTACCATATTACATACAATTGACGCATTTGCGTGTGATTTAGGACCAGTAAGAGCTCAGCATTCTTGTTGTTTACTGAGTTAAAGAATTTCCTCGCAATAACATTTTATTTACGAGCGGTTAACTGTCATTAATATAATATCAATTATTAACTGACTATCCTATAATGATCGGAGGTCATCAGAATTAACACCAAGTCAAACAATATTAACCTGAGGTCAAGTGAGGTACAAAATCAATAAATATGTTTTTCAAATGTGTCAATTAATAAAACTGTCTTTAATAATTAAAAGTAATCTCGTATTGACCCAGTTACATGTACAGGTCCTCGGTCAGCTGTCTTGGCTTTCGACCTTCGGCCTCGGGTCAATACAGCTATTGCCCTCAGCCTTCGGCCCCAGGCCTATACAGCATACCTCTTACCTGTAACTGAGCCAATAGGAAAGTATATGTTTAATAACATTATAACATGAATTTTCCCATCAAATGTAGTCACTGTGCTAAACATGACATAAATGACACCAGTCGATATAGAACTTTCACAAATGCAGTTTTGGCATGATTAAATACGTGTTTAAACAATGGCCAATATGAAGCGAAAGAAGACTGAAAGAACAAATGAACAAATTAAAGGAGAATGGTAATTGTCTCCTTCAGGATAAACATCATCATTATTGCATTGCGTATAGTTTAAGGCCCACTGTCTCGTACAAGATATATGATGATCATTGTATAACATACCAAGTTTGAGGTTTCTTGCTCACTACGAAAACTAAACATAATGAAACTTTTACCTTCAAACAATGAAAAATTTCTGATGAAAAATTGCGATTTTTTACTTATTTCTGCTCCAAACATAGATTGTGGGCACTCGTTAGAACCGCCTCGCCTGCGAGGCGGTTCTAACGAGTACCCACAACCTATGTATCAGAGCAGAAATAAGGAAAATAATGTATACCTCTGCAAAACCCCATTTTGCCTATATAAAAGTGGGGTTTGAGGGGGTCAAAATTATACAGGCGTGTTTTCATGATGTTTTTAAGTTCTTGGGAAATTTTTGACGAAACAAAATAGTGGCCTGCATGGAAAGAAGAATGGCAAAACAAATGAACAAATACGCTGAGAAAGCCCATTGTCTCTTACACGAAATAAGTCATCGTACTATGTTTGAGGTTTCTAGATTTAATAGTTTTTGAGAAATCTTTGATGCAAAACAAAAGAACAGACAAGCCGAGAAAACTAGTTGTCTTTTGCAGGACATGTATCACCATTATTGCATTGTATATAAAGGTTAAGGCTTCCAAAGTTTATAGTTCCTGTTTGCACTGAATGCCAAGTTTGAATCTTCTAGCTTTTATATACCCGGCAAAAAAGTTCTGTACAACTGGGGTTTTTTCGACCTGTATGCCTAAAACATAAATAAACAGAAAAAATAATTAAACCACAAGAAAATTTAATTCAATTCTGATAATAAACAGAAATCAAAACAAAAATATCATCACTGAGTCATGAATAATGCTTCTCCGAAGGCACATGGGGTAGGTTGTCAAAAATGACAAAATCACAGTTTCTGAACTTTAATTCAATAATCAATAATGGGTATAGCCCCCAAGATTCACACGACACTCACCAAGTCTCCTCCTCATGGAATTCACCAGTCTCTGTATATGATGCAGAGGAATCGCAGCCCGTTCTTGGAGTAGAAGTCTCTGCAAGTCTGGAATTCTTGTGTGTTGATTGACCCGTTTGTTTACAGCCTGACCAAGAATATCCCACAAATGTTCAATGCACGCCAAGTCAGGAGAAATCGGTGGCCACTCAAGTCTCTGCACACCATTCTGCTGCAGGAAAGCATCGGCAATCCTGGCACGATGTGGTCTCGCATTGCCGTCCTGGAAGATGGAGTTCTGGCCCATCTGTCTAAGATACGGTACAACATGAGGTCTTAGACTTTCGTCAATGTACCGACGACCATTCAAGTTTCCGGGCAATACAAGAAGGGCAGTTCTGCCATTAGAACTGATACCTACCAAACCATTACACTGTCGCGGTTGTAAGCTGTTACTGGTAGGACATAAGGCTCAAGGTGCCTCTCCCCAGTGGGACGCCAAACTCTGATCCGACCATCAATCTTCCGAATACAAAATCTCGACTCGTCGTAAAAAAGAACTTCCGACCACTGCCGACCACTGCCGTCGGTTCCATCTGTCATGTCGTGCACAAAACTGGTGCCGTAGAGCCATGTTCCGTTGAGAAAGCAAAGGCTTCCTAGCCGGTTTTCAGGATTTGAACCCCGAGGCTCGAACTCTGTTCCTGACTGTCTGCACCGAGATTCGACGTGCGCCAGGCCCCAGTTGTTGTCTCAGCATTTTATCCAGACTGGGACCATCAACAAAACGCCGCCTTGCTACAGTTACCGCAAAGTATCGGTCTTCACGATGGTTGGTAACTCTCGGTCGTCCGGATCTGGGTCGGTCGGAAACAGCCCCCGTTATTTGATGACGCTGACGAATGCGGACAATGGTGCTGCGATGCACGTTGAACTGATTAGCAACATCTTGCGGATGAGCCCCCGCCTCTAAACACCCAAGCCCCAGGGCTCTTTCTTTATCAGTTAGCTTTCTCAAAGCTCGGGAAGGTCTAGCATTCGCCATTGTTGTAACCAAACGCTTAATAATGGACAATTAAAATTGATTTAATGAAATGATGAACATCTTTAAAAAACATGCACAAATGCAGTTGCATATGTAGCTTGGTGAAAAATTTTAATTCCATGCATGCATGTTATTGGATAAGAAATTTGATGGTGACTTTTGACAGAAATGTTCACTCTTAAAATCGCATGCAGCACCAATATTACAAAAAGCCAGGTAACAGAACATCACAAGCCAACGTCTGCAGCAGCAGTAGCAGCAACAACAAGAGCAGCATTTTACCAAAATTAACCAACGACCCATTTAAATAATGCCTTTCGTCCTGAACGCGTTTAAACGTCTTCAGCCAACAGACGGACAGGTACATGTAATAAACGATTGCATTGAAAATCGATTATTTTGTCATTTTTGACTGCCGACCACTGGTGCCTTGTCAAGCCAAGGGATTTTGATTCTGTTTAAAGCAAACTGTTTCCAAACGGGTAAGCTAAAGCTGATATGTAATATGTTAACAGATACTACATGTGAGTAAAATAAATTGGCAAAAAACCCAGTTGTGCAGAACTTTTTTGCCGGGTATAGTTCCTAACAACTCTTAGCCGAAAAAAGTACCATTGGCGTATATAAAGATAAAAAAGAATAAAAGAACAAAAACGCCGAGAAGGCCAATTTTCTCTTACACAATGTAAGTCATTATTACTACAAACAATATCAAGTTTAAGAACTGATAAACAGATTAGCTATGAAATAGAAGGGAGTCAATGACCAGGAATGGATACAATTAACCCAAAGCTCCCATCAGAGACACCCAAGGGAAAGAAACACAAACATGAAACAACATACCCGAATGGAAACATCAATACCGGAAAGTCAAAAGGACAGTTACTTTCCCACAAAATAGCCAATAGGCTATCCAAACTAAAATAACATAAGCGACACAAACACCCAAAGACAAACCATAACAAAAATAAACCGCGACAGAATAACCGCGTTGGAACGGTCAGCGGAAACGAATTCCACTGGGATGCTTAAATCGATTTTACGTGGCCACAGTCCTCGCACTTACCTCCGTCGCGATTTATACAAATAATTTGTTCAGTCCGCATGAAGGCCTCAACTCATCAGTGCAACATCTCCGGAACACAAATAATCAAACAACCACAGAGTTGAAACAACGGTGAGGACTCGACAAAATGCTGGAGCCAAAGACAACCAACAGTTAGACTCCGATGGGCCCGACCATAAAAAGAGCATGAGGCACCGACCAACATTAACTTGAATTAGATCTCTCTAATTCTCAATAAACCTTTACACTGGAACCCTCATAGAATTTGAGGCCTGACCCACTGGCGTGCATTTAAAGAGGGTAGCAAAGTTGTCAACCGTGATTGGGTTAACCACCAAGCATGTAGTCTGTCGTATAACATCCATGTTGTACCCAATCTTTTTATATCGAAGAACGATTTTACGAAATTGGGTGCCAAGTCATTGCGGTAATAATTTTTTCTGAATTTTCTACTAAGTCACCATAAAATGTGGGTTCCGATAGACCTTGTTGCAGAAGAGATTTAAGTCCAATATTGAATTTTGAAATTAAATCAGAATGACGTCTATAAAATTTTGAAAAGGCTTTGCGCAGTTTATGGTACCGATAACCCTGATTAAGAAGTTTAGCCGTTAACAATTTATTACGAGTGTTGAAGTCACTTACATGACTACGCACTCTGGCAAATCGAATTAATTGCGAATTATAAACGTCATAGGATGGCGCACGAGGAACAGCACCATCCAAAAAAGGAAAATTTACAATCTCAAAATCAAAATCATCGCGTTTATCATAAAGTTTGCAAGAAGCAAACCCATCTACAATAGATAGATGTAAATCCAAAAACGGGGCCTCGGTGACGCTAAATGATGACGTCGGGTTTCCGACAGTATATCGCAGAAAGTTTGACGTTATCAGACGTCGCTTGCATACGCAAGTGCATTAGAATAGCAGCTAACTCAGATTGTCGCCTGTGAATTTGTTATTTGATAGGATGTGTTTGTCTGTCTTTCCCTTTCAGCTGGGCTATGTCTGTCGCAGGGCCCATCGTGGTTTAACTAATGATTTTCTTTACCTCTGGCCAACAGTGTAAGGGGGATCGGCTAGCAGCCCTCATCTTTGCTTTATTTGATTTATTTCTCTATGATGATGCATTGATTGAGTGAGGAAATCATTATGCAAACCGAATATTTAATGTTTGTTTTTGGGAACAATACCCGAAGCTAGGACAAAGATTCGGCCGGTAAAAGATCTTTAACCGCCACCCACCCCCCCCCCCTCCCCACGGGGCATATGCTGCTGAATGTTCTAAGGTGGCAGTTTTAGTGTTGGTATTTTGCTGTTATTTTTGTAGTGTGTCTGCGAATTCGTTGTGAGCTTTTGTTTAGTGTTTTCTAATGATCTGATCATCCCGATAGATATGGTGTTGGTCTTTCGCTGTTATTTTTGTTGTATGTCCGCGAAAATGGTTGTGAGTTGTTGTTTAGTGTTTCTAATGGTCTGATCACCCCGTGTGGGGAAAAGAGGGCTGATTGTTCCATTTCATAAACACTGGTAATTTGTCTTGTTTTGTGTGTGTTTCCTCTTCCTCTTGGTGTCGAGAGTGGGTTGTGTCTTGTGAATGTTTTTCTTTTAATATTTTGGGTTCTGAGACAATCAGTTCCTGAAGTTGCTTTACTCATATAATTTGAGCCAGCGCATGACAAAACATACAATAAGACATGTTCGCCCAGCGAAGACTCAGATCAGCCTGCGCATCCATATAGTCTAACCAGAGACTCCTCTTTCTGCATGGAGGAGCAATTGGCCCTTAGCTATCCTGAGAGCGCACAACGATGACTCTGATCAGACTGCGCGGATGCGCAGGCTGATCTGAGTCTTCGTTGGACGCACATGTCTTATTGCAGGTTTTGTCATGCCCTAGCTCATTTGTGTTTCTACCAATGGAAATGTTTCATTTTGTGAATAGGCATTTATCCAGCAAAGTACACATTATCTACGTTACCAAATTAAACCGGTTTTGAAAGCGTCAGTTTAATACGACATACTTTATGTCGCAATTCTCCGAAATATCCAAACTGTGAGTTTTTAATAATTGGCACTTCGCACTGTTCAGTTAATGTACAATTGCAAAAGACGATCTAATATTGAGAGAGAGTCTGATACTTCACAGGATACATTCTGATTAAAATCGAATAATAAGACGTTGTCTGGTCTACCCTATTAAACAATGCAGTTTGTTTCCAAACTCCACGTGAACTTCCATGTAACTTCCTGAATAATAGTAGTTTAAATTAGCTTCCCATTTTCTAAAACTTCATTTAACTCAGAATTTGTACGGAAATAGAATAGAAGTTCAACGACTCGAACTTACTCGGGGCCATAAAAATGATCGAGAGAGGGGCACACGCAGTTCGAGAACTGCGGTTACTCATACCAAAAGTCCAACATGTCTAATGGGAATAATTTATTATTATTATTATTATTATTATTATTATTATTATTATTATTATTTATTCATGTTTTTGCTATGGTTTTACGTCCCTTTCAAGATTATATCATTTATTTCGAGTCGATCGTTAATTAGAGGTGATTGAAACCCGGAGTACTGGGAGGAAAAAAACACATGACCTTCCGTTACAAAATTTCGTGTTTCGCATGTGGCCCGAGTGAGGTTTCAAAACAGCAGTGGGAGACCTAATGATTAAAAGCCAGCGCTCTTATTTTCTGCCATGGTGGATCGTAAATGAATTAGGAATGACTTTGTCGATGATTTATAAAGTAAAGGTATGCAGTATGTACTCATTAGAATCGGCTCTACGAGCCGCTTCTAATGAGTACACACAACATACATTTTCACGATAAAAGAAACAATTCCTTAAAATATCCCTCAATATGTCTATTCTGGAGCTACGTGAAGAATTTATAAGGTACTCACGAACTGATTCGACTCAGCCATGATAAAAAAGAATACCAGCTTCGTGTCTTTTAATATCAAGTTTATCAGGCAAGGATTTGTGAACGCTAGTAGAATCGGGAGGCTTGCCGAGCGATTCTACGAGCGTTCTCGAAGCCGAGCCTGATAAACATGAAATCAAATGACACGAATCTGGTATTATTTTAATCAGTTTATCCACTTGTACACTCTTGACCTATGCAATTTGCGATCAGTTTTCGATTGACCTCAGAGCGTCCCATATTCGGACATTCAATAACCGGCCTATATATTTAGTATCATCTGACCCTATTTTTTTCTATGATATTTTCATGTATTATTTCATTTTTTTTCTCAGTAAAAATAGGATTTTAACCATTCTTTTTCAGAAGTCCGGTTAATAGTAAGGTTGACCTGATAAAGCTGACTTGTCCCGAGATAGTGTCATAGGGTGCAATAAAAGACTTTTTCATTTTATATGTCTTGGTCCTATTTTTGATATATCCCACGCCAAGTTTCCTTAATTTCCCGTCCTTTTTAACCTGACACAGTCCTCGAATTTCGGTTAGTTGTAGTAGAATAGCTGGTCAACCGATTGTCTACGTAGTTGTTATCGTATAGGTAGTGCTGTAGGTGTATTGACCTATCGATCTATTGCATATTGTTTACACATCTATTCACCCGTGTATGCATCGATGCACTTAGTTATACGCTATCCATGCATATACATCTCCATTTTACATGTCATTCAATTAATACATTTATATACTGTATTTGCAGGTTAGTAATGTAGAAGTAAAACAAAGATCAGGAATCGATACAATTAACTTACTCCACCAACCAAAAACACCAAAGGGAAAGAAACACAAACATTTAGGGGCCAGACCATAATGGTAACCTAAACAAAGGAAGGCCATAAGGACAGTTACTTTCCCCCAAAATGGCCATATGGTCATCCAAAATAAAAGACACAAGTGATACACACAGTAAGTAACAAACAACAACATAAATAAACCGCCACAGAAGAACCGCCTTGGAAAGGTCAGTGGAAAGATTTCCACTGGGGGGCTTAAATCGATTTTACGTGGCCTTACTTCCGTCGCGATTTAGACAAATAATTTGTTCAGTCCGCATGAAGGCCTCCTAACTCATCGGTGCAACATCTCCGTGAACACACATAATCAAAGAACCACAGAGGTGAGACAACTGTGAGGACTCAACAGCAAGAAACCACTGAAATGCTGGAGCAAAAGAAAACCAACAGTTAGACTCCGATGGGCCCGACGAGAGACAGAGCATCAGGCATCAACCAACATTACCTTGAATTAGATCTCTCTTATTCTCAATAAGCCTTTACGTTGGAACCGTCATAGAATCTGAGGCCTGACCCACCGGCGTGCAATTAAAGAGGGAAGCAAAGTTGCCAACCGTGATTGGGTTAACTACCATGCATGCAGTCTGTCGTATAACATCCATGTTGTACCCAATCTTTTTATATCGAAGAATGATTTTACGAAATTGGGTGCTGATGTCATTGCGGTTATATATTTTAGAATTTATATACTAAGTCACCATAAAATCGGGTTCCGATAGACCTTGTTGCAGAAGAGATTTAAGTCCAATATTGAATTCTGAAATTAAATCAGAATGGCGTCTATAAAATTTTGAAAAGGCTTTGCGTAGTTTATGGTACCGATAACCCTGATTAAGAAGTTAGCCGTTAATAATTTAATACGAGTGTTGAAGTCAGTTACATGACTACACACTCTAGCAAATCGAATTAATTGCGAAATATAAACGCCATAGGATGGCGCATGAGGAACATCACCATCCAAGAAATGAAAATTTAAAATCTCAAAATCAAAGTCATCGCGTTTTTCATAAATTTTGCACGAAACAAGCCCATCTACAATAGATAGATGTAAATCCAAAAACGGGGCCTCGGTATCAGAAGAATTTGCTTTATTTAACTGAAGTTCTGGGGGGGTAATTCTGACTGATCAAACCATCGAAATAGGCATTATCAATATTTAATAAATCATCTAAATATCTAGAAGTGGAGCTAAAAGCTTCAATAATTTCAGATTGGTTATCAATGGAAAGCGACAACATGAATATGTTCTATAAAAGGGTTATCCTTTGGAAGCAAGGAATACATCACAGAAGTGAAAATATGGAGTGTACATTTTTTCTGGGCCAGACTAGAAGTCTCTTTTATTTTTCACACGTAAAGGATTATACTGATTATACTGATATTATTTCAAGTCAGGAATAATGTATTTCTGAAGGTTTTTAAAACATTTATTCATTCTGTATATCTTGTACTACTTGTATTTGAAAGATATTTGAGGGTCACTGAAGAGACCTAATTCGCCGAAACTAGCTATTCTTGCCCAGAAACAACTTGTATATTCTACAGTTTTCAGTTCTGTTCTGTAGTCCTTGCTTCCAAAGGATTACCATTTTTATAGAACATAATTAATATCACCACAGCTGAAGTTTAGGGAATGTGTGGCGGTCGTAAAAAGTCTCCCTGCCCTTCATCATAGTGTTGGGAATATTTTCTAGTACTTTGGGCTCGGAATTTCGAAGATATCTGATGGTCACTGATGAATCCTAATTGGCCGAAACTGGCTAGTCTGGCCAAGAAACAACTTTTTGACTCTACAGTTTTCAGGATTACCCATTTAAAAATACATATTCTAAAGATAAAGCAACTTCTCAGACACCGCAAATCCCATTCGGAAAACATCTGATTACTATTACATTAGCCTAGGTGTTAACAAAATAGACTTCAAAGCGGAAACACGTGTTAGTGGTCATATATAAAAACACAATTGATTACAACGAAGAATGAATATGGGAATTGATTCTTCGCGTGATATCCGAACCGCTAGACGCATTGATGTATGTTATTAGGTGATTACGTTCTGAACTAACCTCTGACCATGGCAAGTTCCTTGAACTATAGACCAACAGACCCACCCAATTAAGATGACATACCCGTGTGATATAGGGCCTTTCTTCATATCTTCACATCTGACATGTTTCGGACGAAAATTTCAGATCTTTTTCTTATTCATTTGAATCACGTAGACTTGAGTGTATTCGTGGGCGGTTCTATCGAGTACCTGAGCCGGTAGATGCATTGAAGTGTCATTAGGTGATAACGTTCTACGTTGGAGTGACAAAGGCAGCCATTTTGCAGACTTCTTTATGCAATGTGTATGTTTTATTACAAGATACTTTGATCAATCAAAGCACTGAGAGTACTGGTGGAGCGTAGCTTTGATAATTTGCGCTAGGCAAATTTAGCGTCTGATTGGTATTTTAAATCAGGCTCATATAGATCCAATGAACATAGCTGTTTGAAGCTATTCTGGGCCAGAAGTCGTGTTAAAGCAACAAGACCTATATTGAAATTAACTCTCGCTAAGGTGTAGACCCCACAACGACCATCACGAAATTACGCCTGTACAAATACATTGTCAATTTTTCGAAAAGAAAAAAAAAATGGAAATTTTAAGATACGAAATTGTGATCTTTTCTTGTCTCTTATCAAAACATTGATTGCGGGGACTTGATTGAACCGCCTTGACGAGGCAGTTTTATTGAGTACCCATTACGAAAACACGCCTATATTATTTTGACCCCCTCGAATCCCACTTTTATATAGTAAAACTGGGATTTACAGGGGTAAACCTTATTTTCCTAATTTCTGCTCTAGAATATAGATTGTGGGTCCTCGTTAGAGGCGCCTCATTGAGCATCAATAGTATTGAACATCAATAAGAAAGATATCACACTTCTTCATCTTAAAATTTTCATTTTTTCTGAGATAAAGGTTACAATGTATTGGTATAGGCATGTTTTCGTAATGCCGCAATCAATGTTTTTAGCAATATAGCAACCATGCAGTTCTACAGTTTACTTGAAGATTTCTGCTGAGCTTTAGTTCATGCAATAACTGCGGCTAGCGGAATTGTTTTTGTTTGGCGGCTTTAAAGTTATTTTATATAATCAGTTTTTGAAAAATTACCTTGGGGAGGTATCACTGTGGAATAGATTTCACGATCAATCTCCTGGAAAGAATGCTGCCGAACCCGACAGGTATCGAACTTACGTCTGAGCTGATAATTTGCTTTACTTATGGTCACATGCCTAGTACGCAGACAAGTCGGTCGCTTTAAACAAAGTAACATTGTCCCCCCCCCCCCCCCCCCGCTGCAACAAGTTGCGTCTCATCTGTGTCTAAACTGCAAAATGTAAGCATTGCTCCTTAAAATTTGACGTGCACCTGTCCAAACTCATTGACTGGATGATTAACAAAGAATTACATGATCGACCCACACTGCGTACTTTTAATCCATTTTAAACCAATGGATTCCTCAACCTTATATCAGTATGGAATGAGTTCAATTTAAAATCAGGGATGTCAAGTTGTGGCTTCCACGAAATATTTGGCAAAAGTAGCTGAACCTTTTGTACGAGGACTGTTCAAATATGACCAGAAAGGTATTTTTTTCAGCCGCGAGAACAAAAAAAAGTCACACGGGGCAAGGTCAGGGGAATACGGGGGGTGAGGGAGTTCAACAACCTTTTCCTGCTTCAGATAGTCTTTCACAATGAACGCCTTGTCATGTAGCAATCTGACATTGGCCAAACCAGTTGCGGGTCTTCGTTCTTTGAAATATTTCTTCAATTTTTGAAGAACTTTATTCTTGTAAAACTTCGCATTTACAGATTTGCCTTTAGGTACAGCAATCTGAATAGCAGGACCCTGATTCGAAAAGAATATGGCATACATTACCTTCTTGACGCTCATTGTCCGCTTTGCAATGCATGGTCTTTTGCAATACTTTATTGCCCATATTTTGTTCTGAATCTTTTGTTTTTGCTCTCAAAAATGGACCCATGTCTCGTCACCTGTTACGACATTAGCGAAAGACCGTGCATTGTAATTTGGAAACTTTTTAAGCAACTTCTTGGCGCACTGAACGCGTGTCTTTTTCTGCTCATCTGTCAACAGATAGGAAATCCATCTAGCACAGATCTTTCTCATTTTCAAATCCCGTTTCAGAATTATATGAGCTGCTCCTAATGAGATGCCAACCATACTAGCTATTTGCCTAGTGTTGTATCGTGCATCGGTAGCAACTATTGCTTTCACTCTAGCAACCATCTTGGCAGATGTTGCTCTTTTCGGCCGACGATCATGTGGTGCATATTCTGTTGAGCCTAGCCCACAGCTGAATTTCTTACACCAACGAAAAACTGTCGGAAAAGACATTTCATTATGCCCATAAACCGAACAAAATTCATAAAAAATATCTTTGCACCGTATACCAAGAATACAACGATTCTTAATATAGGACCGTATTTCAACGGCGTACTCTGACCTTCTTCCAACCATGTTTTGTATTAGTATACAAGAGTAGACAGTGTTTATCGAACGATATACATGACTTAAGTGGTTGGATTTTAATAGGTTTGGTATCAATGTATAGGTAAAATGTTTTTCTACGCTGTGATATTTATTTCCAGGTGATTTTCGCATTAGTGCATGAGAAAACATTCTACTTGCATTCATATTTGAACAGTCCTCGTAACTATGCAGTGTAGGTCATGATGAGACTCCGCGTTCTGTGGTATCTGATCTGGGTTTGTCCTATTTGCCAGTTGCCAGGTTTGGAATTTTACGGTACGAATTGGGCTGTAAACTGGGTTATATGAACTGAACTATAAAAAAGATTAGACTGCTACACAGTTCATCTATTAAAATATTCATCTATTCCGTTTGAAATAGGTGGTCTGTGAAGCAGTCTATAAGAAGATACAGCATGGCGTTATTATCTACTATGTTAACACGGGGCTCTATTTTCTCACTGGTGATTAGGTCATACGCAGTAACGCTAAAAGTAGAGCCGAAATCACTTCTCTTTTCACTGGAGCTACGCTGCAAGAATTACGCTCCAAAAACTGGGTAGGCCATAAATCATGACAAAACCTCAGATTAACAAGTTCGTCGTGTAACAATTACAATTGTTGGTACTCGTTAGAACCGCCCCTTATGTGCACCCACAATCTATGTTTTTCAAATAATATAAGACAAACACAACGTTTCTTTAAACTGCCAGTTTTGAAGACATGAAGGAATTTAGTATGTAACACGGGTGTTTTATCGGTGTGTTATACTTATGCTGTATTTTGAGAAAGCGGTGTTTGTGAACTGAGACCTATTCATGACAAGCGATCAACTCATTTAATGTTTTCGTCTACATTACGATAACTCACCCGTGCGACATAGTGCATTTTTCACATCTCCAAAATGACTACTTTTCTGATGCAAGTCCTTGATATTTTTCTAATAAATGCTTAAAACATAGTTTGTGGGTGCTCATTAGAACCGCCTCATTGAGGTAGACTTGAATACAAAAAAGTTAAAAGACATAGCGCGATCCACTATTGTCAAAGGGAATCTTGTAAACGAAATATCTCGAAGAGTCATTGTGCTAGGTTCAGGACTGTGGGTTAATTGTATCGAATCGTGATCATTGCCGTCACTTCTATTTTAACAAACAGCACTAGGGCTAATGCGTAGATGAACTGGTTAGCTTTTAATGACATTCGGTAGTTTCTGTTAAGGTCAAGACCTATGGGCGTTGACTGGCAACGTCATTGGAACCAAACACTTGAACTTTTTCATTGAAAACGTCCTTATTGCCCCATTCTATCATAAAATTCTTCAGTTAATACTTCCAAAACGTAATGCAGTAAATCTATTTATTTGTATAGCAATGTAAAATTTAAAAATTGCAAGCTATTTACTGAAATCTTACAAATACATTAGTAAACATTATTAGCAACGTGCTAAAATGTAATATTATATTATTCGAATAATTGTTTTAACTGAAATAAGTAAAATAACCGCTACTGTAGACCATTGTTGACTCCACTTGGCTTAATGATGTCGCGTTTTCCGCGTTGTTACTTTCGTGGATTTAAAACGTGTAGTGGGAATGCGTGTAGTAGGAACGCAATAGTCAGCCTAAGATAATCTGGTACTGGGAAAACTTTGACCGCGGAAGTATGCTGACTGATCAGAGTTGGCGCTGGATGTACATGATTTTATCTCACAGGTACAAAATCTATGATTGTGTTGATAACAAGCGTAAACCTTACGCCGTTTATATAACAATGCTATAATAAGCGTAGTTATTGTATAAAACATATTTGCCTACAAATGGTGTTTAGGAAAACAACGTTCTTGTCGAATTTATGTTAGGATGCAGTGTCCAGGAGCATTGAAAGGATATATATCTGAAACTTCGTTTATGAAGTAAGTCAAATTGTATCCAAATAATACACACCTTATATGTTTTATGTCGAGGATCTTACATGAATGCTCATATATTATTGAATTTAATAAACTCGTTGAGGAAAAGGGATAAAATGCGAGGCCATTCCGAGCATTTTATCCCTTTTTTCTCAACGAGTTTAATAAATTCAATAATACATGAGCACGAATCTAAGATTCCATTTATCACATGACATTTAAAACGCATTTTATTCACGATTGTTTACAAATATATATATATATTCCGTCATTTGTAAACGCGACGTCGTTAAGGACGTCGTACATGTAACGTTACGGGACGTATCTAGCTAATTTGCATATTTAATCCACTAGTGGATTATCGAATTTATTACATGACGTTATTACATTCTCAGACGCGGCGTCATATGATAAACTTTTTATACTGCTATAAACTAACTCGGTAGTCATGAACAGCTAGGTTAGGTATATTCTCATCAACGCCCAGCCCCCTCCCCGCCCATCGGGGATTGAAGAACTAGATGAGCTGCATGATGCTTCCGCGCAGAGCTAAAACCGACCGCACACGGGTACTGGTAAACCGCTTACAGGATCTAAGCCTGCGCAGGTAAACCGGTGCTAGTCAGACATTCCATGCTTATAAACGCTATTGGTTTCATTGGACGACAGGAATTGAGATGTCATTTCATCTCAGTGTCGGGTAAAGGTCCCACAAAATTGGAAGCAACGTCTCCAAAAGGACCTGTACAGTGCTGACGTGGACGTTAAACCTAAATAAAAAAAATCAAATCATTCTCACCAACAATAAATATGACACAAAATATCAGGTTTCTTAAAATACTTTGGGCCATAACGAAAAGGTTGGGTCGAACTAAGCGAACTTGGTGACATATTTTGATTGCATTTTAGAGACACAATATGAAGATGCATTCGCATGCAAATAGTTTTAAAATATTCTATGAGAGAGGCCATTTACGTATTCTTGACATTAATATTTTACAGAAATATGGTTAGTTTGCGGACTAAGGCATTGAAAGCATTTGGAACAGTCGTGTATTACTGGCAGCAACTACATAATATTATAATTTGTCCAGTCTATGTGAAGCATAGGGTTTGCGACAAAATTGATCACAAACACATTTTCAAATTATTCGAGTCGTTGATATGACAGCTGTCATCTCTGTTCCTGCTGACAAGAAAAGTCTTAAAGATATTGATATCTGGGGGTATGGGAAAATTCCATTCTTGCATACCAGATAAGGAAATCCATAGTTTAAGCTTGGTATAGAAATTCTGTTCTAAAATGGAATTGCAGGCAATGATCAGGAATCGATACAATTAACCCACATCTCCCATCATAGACACCTTGGGAAAGAAACACAAACGTGAAGCAACTAGGCCCTAATGGAAACACCACTAGCGGAAAGCCGCAAGGACAGTTATTTTCCCACAAAATGACCAATTGGGTATCCAAAACAAAATAATATAAGCGATACATACACTCAAAGACAAGCCATAACACACACACACACACACACACACACACACACACACACACACACACACAAAAAAAAAAAAAAACACGACATTATAACCACCTTGGAACGGTCAGTGAAACGACTTCCACTGTGGGGCTTAAATCGATTATAGGTGGCCACAATCCTCGCCGTTACTTCCGTCGCAACGTAGACAAATATTTTTTCAATCCGCATGAAGGCCTCCTAACTCATCAGTGCAACATCTCCTTGAACACAAAAATCAATCAACCATAGAGTTGAAACAACGGTGAGGACTGGTGTTCTTAACCAAAATCGAATATTCTCGCGTGTTTGATAAAAGCACTGGTTGAATTCGACCTCATATGCGCCGTCGTTAAGGTTGACGCCACAGCAAGTTACGTAACGCCACTTAGGCATCACAATATGGCGGACGTCGTCAACCGAAGTAATAAAAATCCACGCTCAGAAATGAAAGGTATGCAAGAAAAAGAATCCTACACGGATGTGAGGGCTGGATGGAAAAATCCGTCCCAGGAATAACCTCGTGATAAGTGACACTTGGGATGGATTTTTTATCAGCCCCTCTCACCCATCTAAGATTCTTAAATTCTCTAGGGTGTAAAGAACGCGTTCGAATCAACCATGGCAAACGAGCGAGCCGTCGATAAAAGGCAGTGTGTAGAAAACATTCTGACTAGTCTGCGAAGATGCACATGCTAATCTTAGTCTGATCTGCGTGGTCTGATCTAAGTGAAGGCAATGATCAGGAATCGATACTGATAAGTCCTAATATAAGTTTCTCCTCTCTCGGCTTATTTCAGAGTTCTAGGATATAACGTTTAGTTCTAAGATCTGTGGGGATCCATGCATTTCTTTGATTTTTGTATAATTTTTTCACCGCAGTGCTATATCTGCAGCTGCGTCCTTTCTTATTAACCCTTTAAGCGCTAAGCAAAGTAGCGGACGGCATTTTCAAATGTGTTTCTCCTATTTCAGCGAAAATAAGGCTCTGTCGCGGTTTATGCTTGTAATGTGTGCCTTTAAATGTGTGTATCGCTTTTATTATTTTGTTTTGGATAGCCAATTTGCCATTTTGTGGCAAAGTAACTGTCCTTTTAGCTTCCAACAATTGATGTTTCCATTAGGGTCTAGTTGTTTCATGTTTGTGCTTCTTTCCCTTTGGTGTCTCTGATGGGAGCTGTGGGTTAATTGTATCGACTCCTGATCATGGACTTCACTTCTATTTTGACATTTCTTGTGTTTATCTGAAAACTAATAGAAACAATAAAGAAAGAGTTTCTGCAGCATTTGATAGGCTAGTGGCCATATAAATTAGGTAAAATCCAGAAACAAGATAACAACCGTTTGAAAGAAGATAAAGTGCTAGCGAAATTATGTTGATCACACAAATGAGCACGTTCAAAACACTCAAATCCAATAGCATTGACGCGTCACCCTAGGACGGCCAGCAGACAAACGCAGGATCAGACATTGGGGTTTATGGATATTCAACACTGGCCCCAAATTTCTATGCAGAATCACTCTTTTTTATACAAACTATTTAACAAAGAGCGAGTGGAACAACTCAAGAGTAAAAAAAGTATGGATTGATCAGGGTTAGGGATTCAATAAAAATCAAGACAAACTTTGCAGTTCAGTTCTATGGTGCTGTCCTCGCTTCCATTTTTGTTTGTTTTGGAGTTTAACGGCCCAGGCAACACTTTTAGGTTATTTTTGAGCCGGTCAGTTTACCTATCCTCACTTTTCCTGGGCAGGCGTATACGTAAGCGGTTAACCAGTACAGTGCACATTCAGCACAGAAACTGACAACTGCCCTTCTTGAATCAGCGGAAGGGAGAGAATGAACGTAGAAAAGATTTCATGATCAATCTCCACGAAAGAATGTTGCCGACCCTTGCTTCCATGGGATAGCATTAGTGTATTCCTTGCTTCCAAAGAACAACCCTTTCTAGAATATATTTAACTTCACTACAGCTGGTGTCTGGGACTGTGAGGTGGCCGTTAAACGTCTCCCTGCCTACATCATAGTGTAGTTTATATTTTCTTGTCCTTTGGGATCATTGATTCCATTGTTGAATTTTGAAAATATTTGAGGGTCACTGATGAGGCCTAATACGCCGAAACTAGCTAGTCTGGCCCAGAAAACATGTACACTCCATATTTTCCAGTTCTGTGGTGTATTCCTTGCTTCCAAAGGATAACCCTTTCTAGAACATATTTAAAGAACATTTCAGAGCAGAAGACATTTAGCAGGCAGAACTCGTAGGTATGAACTAACCATATAAACAATCTTTTTAAAAAGTTTGAGGCCGAGGCTATTATCTTCGATAACGCCTTTGGGAAAATGTTAGAATATGTAGATATTTGTTTGTGTGTCTGTATTTTTAGCTCACCTGACCGAAGGTCATGGTGAGCTTTTGTGACAGTAAGATGTCCGGCGTCGTCGTGCGTCGTCCGTCGTCCGTCGTCCGTCGTGCGTAAACTTTTTCTTGTGAACACACTAGAGGCCACAGTTTTGGTCCAATTATCATCAAACTTGCTCAGAATGATAATCATGACAATATCTCGGTCAAGTTCGAATTTGGGTCATGTCGGGTAAAAAAGTAGGTCAGTAGGTCAAATCATAGAAAAACCTTGTGAACACTCGAGAGGCCACAATTTTGGTCCAATCATCATCAAACTTGCTCAGAATGATCATTGTGACAATATTTTAGTGAAGTTTGAATATGGATCATGTCGGCTTAAAAAGTAGGTCAGCGGGTCAAATCATAGAAAAACCTTGTGAACACCCTAGAGGCCACAATTTTGGTCCAATCATAATCAAACTTGCTCAGAATGATCATCATGACAATATCTTGGTCAAGTTCGAATATGGGTCATGTCCGGTCAAAAAGTAGGTCAGTAGGTCAAATCATAGAAAAACCTTGTGAACACTCTGAAGGCCACTGTTTTGGTCCAATTATCATGAAACTTGCTCAGAATGACCATTGTGACAATATTTCAGTCCAGTTCGAATATGGGTCATATCGGGTTAAAAAGTAGGTCAGCGGGTCAAATCATATAAAAACCTTGTGAACACCCTAGGGGCCACAATTTTGGTCCAATCTTAATCAAACTTGCTCAGAATGATCATCATGACAATATCTCGGTCAAGTTTGAATATGGGTCAAATGGTTCCGGTCCGTTGCACATCTAGGTCACAGGAGCCAAAAACAGATTTTTTTCACCAAAAACTTAAAAAATCTTCTTCTCTGAAACCACAAGGCCCAGGTCTTTGTTATTTGGTATGAAGCTTCATCTAGTGGACCCCTACCAAGATTGTTCAAATTATAGTGCTGGGGCCAAAAATGCCCCCGCACGGGGGCCCTTTGGTTTTACATAGGCTTATATAGGGAAAATCTTTAAAAATCTTCTTCTCTGAAACCACAAGGCCCAGGACTTTGATATTTGGTATGAAGCTTCATCTAGTGGACCCCTACCAAGATTGTTCAAATTTGAGTGCTGGGACGAAAAATGCCCCCGCCACGGGGCCCTTTGGTTTTACATTGGCTTATATAGGGAAAATCTTTAAAAATCTTCTTCTCTGAAACCACAAGGCCCAGGTCTTTGATATTTGGTATGAAGCTTCATCTAGTGGACCCCTACCAAGATTGTTCAAATTATAGTGCTGGGGCCAAAAATGCCCCCGCCCCAGGGCCCTTTGGTTTTACATAGGCTTATATAGGGAAAATCTTCAAAAATCTTCTACTCTGAAACCACAAGGCCCAGGACTTTGATATTTGGTATGAAGCTTCATCTAGTGGACCCCTACCAAGATTGTTCAAATTATAGTGCTGGGACAAAAATGCCCCCGCCACGGGGCCCTTTGGTTTTACATTGGCTTATATAGGGAAAATCTTTAAAAATCTTCTTCTCTGAAACCACAAGGCCCAGGTCTTTGATATTTGGTATGAAGCTTCATCTAGTTGACCCCTACCAAGATTGTTCAAATTACAGTGCTGGGGCCAAAAATGCCCCCGCCCCGGGGCCCTTTGGTTTTACATAGGCTTATATAGGGAAAATCTTAAAAAATCTTCTTCTCTGAAACCACAAGGCCCAGGTCTTTGATATTTGGTATGAAGCTTCATCTAGTGGACCCCTACCAAGATTGTTCAAATTTTAGTGCTGGGACAAAAAATGCCCCCGCCACGGGGCCCTTTGGTTTTACATGGGCTTATATAGGGAAAATCTTTAAAAATTTTCTTTTCTGAAACCACAAGGCCCAGGACTTTGATATTTGGTATGAAGCTTCATCTAGTGGACCCCTACCAAGATTGTTCAAATTTTAGTGCTGGGACAAAAATGCCCCCGCCACGGGGCCCTTTGCTTTTACATTGGCTTATATAGGGAAAATTTTTAAAAATCTTCTTCTCTGAAACCACAAGGCCCAGGTCTTATATATTTGGTATGAAGCTTCATCTAGTGGACCCCTACCAAGATTGTTCAAATTATAGTGCTGGGGCCAAAAATGCCCCCGCCACGGGGCCCTTTGGTTTTACATAGGCTTATATAGGGAAAATCTTTAAAAATTTTCTTCTCTAAAACCACAAGGCCCAGGACTTTGATATTTGGTATGAAGCTTCATCTAGTGGACCCCTACCAAGATTGTTCCAATTTTAGTGCTGGGGCCAAAAATGCCCCTGCCCCGGGGCCCTTTGGTTTTACATAGGCTTATATAGGGAAAATCTTTAAAAATCTTCTTCTCTGAAACCACAAGGCCCAGGACTTTGATATTTGGTATGAAGCTTCGTCTAGTGGACCCCTACCAAGATTGTTCAAATTATAGTGCTGGGACAAAAAATCCCCCCCTGCCACGGGGCCCTTTGGTTTTACATAGGCTTATATAGGGAAAATCTTTAAAAATCTTCTTCTCTGAAACCACAAGGCCCAGAACTTTGATATTTGGTATGAAGCTTCATCTAGTGGACCCCTACCAAGATTGTTCAAACTATAGTGCTGGGGCAAAAAATGCCCCTGTCCCGGGGCCCTTTGATTTTACATAGGCTTATATAGGCAAAATCTTTAAAAATCTTCTTCTCTGAAACCGCTAGGCCCAGGTCTTTGATATTTGATGTGTAGCTTCATCTAGTGGACCTTTGACAAGATTGTTCAAATTTTAGCCTTTGTTGATGTTTGGTATGAAGCTTCACCTTTAAGACCTCCCTCAACATTATGTACATTAAAGCCCTGGGGCCAATAATGGCCCTCTCTGGGGCCCACTTGTTACACTATGGATCAGGTGAGCGATCCAGGGCCATCATGGCCCTCTTGTTTTTTTGTTGTTGTTGTTTTTTTTGTTTTATTTCGCATCTAGTTTTCAATGTAAAACACCGTTATCAATCAACCGCCATCAACAACAAATGACTAACAGCTGTGAAGAAACAAAAGTTTGGTTTGATGTTGTTTTGTTTGTGGTGATATACAGACTGTCTTCCGCTCCCGCCAATCGGGGCTTAAAGAAATGGAAGGGCTGCATGATGCTTCCACCCAGAGCTATTTAGCCAACCGCACACGAGTACTGGTAAACGACATTGAGGTGCTAAGCCTGTCCAGGCAAAGCGGCGCGAGTCTGATAGTCCGTGCTTATAAACCCTATTTGTTTCTTTGGGCGACATGGCTCGAGATGTAAATTCATCTCGGATAAAAGTCCCGCAAAATAGGAAGCAACGTCTCCAAAATGACCTATACAGTGTTGACGGGAACGTTAAAACTCAAATCACACGAATAAACAATACAGACTGTCGAAGACGGACCTTATCATTACTGCAAGAAGGTGCATTAATTTGCTTAAACTAACTTTAAGGTATTTAACTTAGGGTTTCTGAACAAAAATAAAAAATGCGTTTTTGTAATTATTTAACATTTCTGGGAAGAATTCGTCAAAATATATGCAAAAGCTTTTTTTTTTTTTTTTTTTTTTTTTTGCTTTAATATTCTGTCGTGAATGAACACGGCGAACCACAAAAATAGTGTTAATAGTTCATGTCTCATTACTAACAATGCCCAACCTTAATCCAAAATAGAAATGGAGGCAATGATCAGGAATCGATACAATCGACCCACAGCTCCCATCAGAGACACCAAGCACTTTCTTAACTAAAGTTAATGTTAGTTTACCAATGCGTAAAACGTACTGTTTCCATGTTGATATATGGCCGATTAATCTTAGTTCAGAAACTGCCTGGTGAAGCAAGAGTGTTCGGAGGAAGACAGCTCTATTGGTCATTACGACAAGACGTCTGTAGAAATACAATGTAAGTTTTACCGTCGAAAAAATACAATTTTAAGATAAACATTACGAAAACATGCCTATTCCAATACATTGTAACCTTTATCGTCGAAAAAAAAAAAATGAAAATTTTACGATGAAAAATTGTGATACTTTTCTCGATGAGGCAGTTCTAACGAGTATCCACAATCTATATCTTGGAGCAGAAATAAGAAAAATAAGGTTTACCCCTACAAACCCCAGTTTTACTATATAAAACTTGGGTTCGAAGGGGTGAAAATTTTATAGGCGTGTTTTCGTGATGAAACTGCGATATTTTTTATTTCTGCTCAGAATATAGATTGTGAGCACTAACGAATACCCGATGATGCGGTTAAAACGAGTACCAACAGTCTATGTTTGAGCAGAAATAAGAAAAATAAGCTTTACCCCTGTGAAACCCAGCTTTATTATATAAAAGTGGGGTTCAAGGGGGGTCAAAACTATATAGGCATGTTTATGAGATGGATGCTTTAGCTGTGTCTTTCCGCTGAGCATGTACTTGCTGGGCTTCAAAATGGTCGCTTCATGTTTGTGTTTCTTTCACTTTGGTGTCTTTGATGGGGGGAGTAAGTTAATTGTATCGATTCCTGATCTTTGTTTTACTTCTCCGTTGCCTTGTATTCACCGGCAACATTTGTTATAATGCCTCGCCAGTTTGCTGTCCTTTGAAATGTAATGGTATGTTGAAGTCCTTGTGGGAGGCTATGAATGTGTCTATGTATCACTTCTTCTGACCAATATGCGGGCGTTTTGCCATTTGTAGTTTTCTTAGGCAAAGCCAATTGCAGACGAATATGTATAGTCCGCATTTCGGCCCGTTTCAGGTCGTCTGTGTCTGGATTATGTCTTGCTAATTTATCTGAAGAAGAGTTCGAAGATGGCTTGAATGAAAGTGGTTAAGTCGTTTGGCCTGCGTTGATAAGCGGTCCTTGTTTAAAATGCGTATAATAGTGTTAGCAGCATCACAACTCTGTAAACTTCAGCTTTCAACAACGTGCAAGTAAAAGCTTCAATAAGCAATAACAAAGAAATATTAAATATTCTTAGTATTAAGCAGGGTGAAAGCAGACACAAAGAGTTTATTTTAAATTATTGAAAAACCGCATGAAAAAATCGGCATCTTTCTGAAAAAATGCCCATTTATATATCTGATACGTACCAATTTCCTCAGAGAGTAACCTTCCTTGAATTGTTTTTTTTTATTTAGACCCACAATGCAATATCATAGTGAAAGTGGTATTTTACTTTTTTAAAAATAATTTTAAAATACCATGTTTTCCTTTTTGCCGTTGCCAGATATAGTTTTCTCGTGCCCTTTGATTACTGTGTATGTTGTTCATAATTTAGAATAGAAATGAGAAGTTTGATTTCGAAATTTTTAAATTGTTTAAAATTACCATTGAATTCCAAATATCATTTTGACTACTAGAGATAAATTTTCAACATGCCATTTAAAAGATGAGTAAGTTCTGTACGTTATTTTATCTACTTACGAACACGAATTGTTTTTTTTTTTTTTTTTCAAATTTGAATTTCAGGTTTGCGATTAAAAGCAGGAGGAAATGAGTTTAGAATATAAGTTGAAATCAGTTCCAATCATCGATATAGGCAATTATACAGTTCCTGAGGATTATAAAACACAAGGTATTTCATATTTGAAAAAGTTAAAAATGTTATGTGTATCTATGATATAGATTATCTCACGAATACTAATGAAGAAGTTTGAAGCTTTTTGTTTCAGGAAATATTTCACACTTCAATTTGGAATATCTCTGAGACTTATAAAGATAATTTAATTTGCGCTCCCCCCCCCCCCCCCCCCGCCCCACCAATTCCTTGAATCAGTGTCTTTTTAAGCATTGGATTTCTATACATTTGTATATGACTATTAAGCTAAACAGCCATTGAATTATGGACTTCAGCCGCGATAGAGCCAGTGAAAAGACATAATGTCTGCCTTTCACTTTTTTGTTCTCTGAAATATACATACAGTGCTTTTAAATGGTTGCTGCAAATCTGAACATACACTTGCGCCTAAAGATTGCATAGCATTCAGGTTAAAATTGTTCAAATGGCATCTATATCTATCTACCTGGTCAATGTAATGTATGGACCGTAAACACAACGTAGGCTTGGAGCTGAAAACCAAAATTCTAACACAGAACGCCTATATAGGCAATGGAAAATAACTGTGTTTTATTCTACAACAAATCACGGCAAGGAAGAGCGTGACGGTTGAGGTCATTGAAAACTGCCAATTTATGACGTCACTAGTCGATTTCCTTGACGCTGGACGGTGTAACGTCATTTTCTCCCATCGAAAACGTTAGAAAAGGATATAAATGCATGTGTTTCAGTCGATAATTTTAGCGGGATTTCTTATAACAATGGCGAAAAGTTGTGAGAATTTGAAGTAAACAACAGAATTATTGCCGAGTTTCAGCGTGTTAGAATCGAAATAGATCAGCTCTAGCCAGTGATTTGTTAGGTGATAAACACAGTTTGTCGGTCAGTTTTAAGTAGACAAATCACGCGCGCTACGCGCTCGTGATTTGTCTACTTTACAACTGACCGACAAACTGTGATTTATTACTCAACAAATCACAGCTAGAGCTGATCTATTTCTTAATAAAAATCACTATGCAAAAAGCTAGCTCGGACGTACAATATATTCTACCTGTATTAGACGGCTCATTTTAGCGTAGACAAGGCTTTGTTTTACATTATTACTTTGTGTAACAAAACACTAATTCATTTCAAGTAATTGACACTTAAAATATGACCTTCAAGAAGTAATATGTTTTATTGTATTCCGAAATAATTATATTAAATTAACTGCGACTCAACGCGGCGAATCTTTTGCCAATATTCTGAAACTCAAGATGTTTCAAATAAACCGCGTCAGGCAAATCATTCGTCTTCAGATTTTGTTCGCTTATCCAAGGCTGAAAAAATCCTTTTTACATTGTACTCACACAGTCGGAACAGTTTTTAGTTCAGTCGGACCTAAGATACTTTAGAACAAATCCTGTCCTTACAACACCCAGCTTAAGCTGTGATCACACTGGACGAACCGAAGGCTGGTCTGAATCTTCCAAGGGAAAAATATCAAAAGGCACATAGACACATTTAAGCTTGATTCGTCTCATTTAAGCTCTTCAATGTCGAAGATCACAACAGCAACTAACCAATCAAGACGAAGCACATATTTGTTTTACCATTCGAAAAATCGTTCTCTTGACGACAGAATGTAGTGAAACAAACAAGTGGGGACAAGCGAAAATATTTATCGGACATTCGAACAACATCGAGTTAGATCAGCCTGCGCTTCTATGCAGTCTGATCTGAGTCCTCGCTGTGCTGAACTCTGTATGAATAAAAGCCCGTTAACTCAAGCTTCTTCAACGGGGGACTGAGTTCTGCTTGGATAAACAGTCCGATTTGAGGCTTCTTTGAACTCTTATACCATCGATTTATTTTTGCATGACACAGCTCCAACTTTTAGGATACGTATGATGTGCTTGTCTTAGTTCTCAAACAACGAGCGCCGCTGCGACAAATGGGTGATAGGCATTCCCAATAAACACTTTTAATTAAGCAGATGTTGTTTATTTGCAAACAAATGCATATTATTTTGCAAGGAATTAGAACTTCGCTGTGGCTGTGTGGCTGCGGATTTTTGTCATTCTGAAGGTATCTGTAATCTTTAGTTTAGACAGTTTCAATTAAACAACCACACATTTTTAAGAAAACTGAGTGACGAAAGAATAATATGAACGTTTTTACGAACACCAGTTATGTGGAGCGCTCCGAGGAGAAGTCGACAAACTTGTCAATTTATGACAAGTTATTCAATCTGACAAGCTATGTGCTCAACGTAAACGACTTGAAGGGAGCAGTTAACAAATCTTTTAAATCAAGCGAACCTATTCAAGGCATACACTGGAATAAAACGTCGGAGGAGTATGACGTTACGTTAACCAATAATACTTCAAATCAAACTATCGTCCTTTGTAGCTGTCTTTTCTTTGTGATTGGTTTTATAGGGATTTTTGGTAATTTGCTCGTTATTGTGTCGGTTCTCTGTAGCAAGAAAATGCGAACCTCAATGACCAATCTACTCATTACTAATCTAGCCGTTGCCGACCTGGTCATTATGTTATTCGGTGTCCCGGAGATAGTGCAGTTTATGCGAAATACCGGATGGACCCTGAATGTTATCACATGCAAAATTAACCGCTATATACTGGTCTCATCTCTATATGGATCAATCCTGACTCTGTTGGCGCTCTCTGTGGAAAGGTAAAGACGTTATTTTTTAATATTTCAACCATTAATATAAGGTTACTGCTTTTTGGTTTAAAAATCTTTGAAATGTCATACCATCTATTGCTAATCAATATGCCTTAGTTTGTAAATCCTTTATTTATCTCCATCACATTTATTGCTAGTGAATATGCCGTAGTTTGTAAATCTTTTATTTATCTCCATCATGTTATTGCTAGTGAATATGTCTTAGTTTGTGAATCTTTTATTTATTTCATCACGTTTATTGCTAGTGCATATGCCTTAGTTTGTGAATGTTTTATTTATCTCCATCAAGTTTATTGCTAGTGGATATGCCTTAGTTTGTGAATGTTTATTTATCTCAATCACATCAATTGCTAGTGAATATGCCTTAGTTTGTAAATCTTTTATTTATCTCCATCACGTTTATTGCTAGTGAATATGCATTAGTTTGTGAATCTTTTATTTATCTCCATCATGTTTATTCCTAGTGAATATGCCTTAGTTTGTGAATCTTTTATTTATCTTCATCACGTTTTAAGATGACAATTTGTGAACTTTTTCTTATTTCTGCTCAAAATATAGATTGAGGGAACACGTAAGAACCGCCTCATCGGGGCGGCTCTAACGAGTACCCACAACAAGAAAAGTGAACTAGATGCGTTTTAAATGCCGTATGATAAATGGAATCTTGAATTCATTTTCATATGTTACTGAATTTATTAAAAGGCATTAAAATGCATTAAGGAAAAGGCACGAAATGCTCAGCGAAGCTTCACGTTTTATCCCTTTTCCTCAACTCGTTTAATAAATCTAACAATATATGAACGCTCATGTAAGATCCTCTATGTCTGGGTTAAGATGTGGTGAATCCATACATTCAAGCCTCGAACACTAAGCTGGCAAAACCAGGTTTTCTCATCATGTTGCGTATAGAGAGGATCTTACATGAGTGCTCAAGTATTATTGAATTTATTAAACGAGTTGAGGAAAAAGGATAAAATGGGAGGCTGTGCCGAGCATTTTATCCCTTTTCATCAACGAGTTTAATAAATTCAATAATACATGAGCACGAATGCAAGATTCTATTTATCATATGACATTTAAACCGCATTTTATTCACGATTGTTTACAAAAATGTCAATATCCCGCTATTAGTAAACGCGACGTCGTTAAGGACGTCGTACATGTAACGTTATGGAACGTATCTAGCTAATTTGCATATTTAATCCACTAGTGGATTATCAAAAATAATACATGGCGTTATCACACTCTCAGACGCGACGTCATATGATAAAATGTTGTTCTGTGCCATTTTACTACCTTTATCATTCATAGAGATCTCTAGCTCTCTTACATTTTGTTTCATTACTGTAAAACGAATGCTAATGTTTCGTGACAGTATATTTACTGGCACCAATGTTATTTATAATTAGTGAGTAAGCATAATTTTTACCCAGTGTTACTTACTGTGTGTATCACTTGTGTCTTTTAATTTTGGATGGCCATATGGCCATTTTGTGGGAAAGTAACTGTCCATATGGCCTTCCTTTGTTTAGGTTTTCATTATGGTCTGGTCGCTTAATGTTTGTATTTCTTTCCCTTTGGTGTCTTATATGGATGGAGTAAGTTAATTGTATCAATTCCTGATCTTTGTTTTACTTCTACTTTGGATACTGCAAAGAAAATGAAATGTTGTGCATGACCATACACAACGAGGCAGTTCTAGTAAGAACACATAGTCTATGGTTGGAAGATCAATGAGAAAGCTTTTGTGATCGGTCGATGTTCGTCATCCGTCCCGTGTCGTGTGGCGTCAATAATTTGTTTTAAATGCTAACTCCCAAACCCTTGTGTAAATTTCAATCAAACTTCATAGGAAAGTTACTAAAGTGATCCCCTGCCAAATTAGTTAAAATCGTTCCGCATTGATGAACAAGATGGCCACCAGAGCCAAAAGTTGAAAAAGAAATCTTAAATCGACAACTCCACCTATATCCTTGGGCCAATTTCATTCAAACTTCACAGGAATGGTGCTAAAGAGACCCTCTACCAAACAAACGTAAATGGTTCGGCTCCAATGAGCAAATGCCCGTCAGAGCTATAATAGAAAAAACGCCAACAATTTGCTTTAAATGCCAAATCATTCGAACCCTTGAGCGAGTTTGATTTAAACTTCATCGAAATGTTGCTTAGGTGACCTTCTATCAAAATAATTAAAACCGTTCCGCTCCGATGGGAAAAGATGGCCCCTCTACCAAAAGGTTTTACTCGAATGAAGAAAATGACTGATGACTGGCAGACTTTAAAATTGAAAAAAAGTGTGCATGACAGCCTCTCCTAATGTCTGAAGCCAGTTTGTTTCAACCTTTGCAAGATTGTTGCCTGGATGATCATCTATCTAATTGTAACAGTTATGCCTCATGGAAAATGAAGACTGTCAGTTATTTTGTTTTGTTTGATTTGAGGTTTAACGTCCCCGTCAACACTGTAACGGTCATTTTGGGGACGTTGCTTCCAATTTTGTGGGACTTTTCCCGACATTGAGATGAAATGACATCTCAAGCCCTGCCACCCAATAAAACCAATAGGGTTTATAAGCATGGACGTCCGACTCGCACCGCATTGCCTGGGCAGGGATCCTCTAAGCGGTTTTGTACCAGTACTCGTGTGTGGGTCGGTTTAAGCTCTGCGTGGATGCATCATGCAGCCCATCTATTTCTTCAAGCCCCGATGGGCGAGGGCCATTTAGAATCCGCATATCTTTCAGAAGAAATGTCACATAAGGAAATCAGTTGAGTCATCACGTGTACAAATCCGTGAAATGAACAGCTCACTAAACCCCACTTTATATAATGAAAACTGGGGTTTACGGGGTATACTTTAATTTTCTTATTTCTGCTCCAAGACATAGGTTGTAGGTACTCATTAGAACCGCCTCAATGAGGCGGTTCTAACGAGCACTCACAACCTATGTTTGCAGTATAAATTAGGAACATATTTTCATCAGAAATGTAGCCATTTTGGAGATGTGAAAAAAATTCAATATGACGCACGGGTATGGTATCGTAATTGATTCAGGTCCATTTACTTTTAAACGACTGATGAAGGCGGTTGTAACGAGCAACCATAAGTTCAATGACTATGCGCTCGTGATTTTATCTACGATACAACTGGTGTCCATTCAGTGATTTATACTAGGGACAAGAAATAAAGGAGCCCCCAAATTCAAATAGAAAGAAGCGAAACTTCAATGTCACAGGGAATGTTTACATGCAAAGGGGATCAGTATCTGGTCCATGCACCACGAGCATTGATGCATGCCCGACACCTCCTGGGCATTCTAGTCATTGTGCGACGGATTATCTCCCTTGGTATCCGTCGCCATTCTTCTTGCTATTCTCGTCAAGCTGTTGCAGGTTGTTACAACGCTGCGGTCTGTTGCGCACGCGGCGACCCAAGATATCCAAAAATGTGCTCAATCGGCGACATATCGGGGGATTTGGCTGGCCACGGCAGTGTCCTTACACCTTGTTGTCTCAGAAGTTCGGCGTCAACACGGGCTCGATGTGGGCGTGCGTTGTCGTCTTGGAACTCGAAGTTCCCACCAATGCGCCGGGCGAATGGGACAACCACTGGACGTAAAAGTTGGTCTACGTAACGCTGGCTAGTCAAGTTTCCTTGAACGATCATGGTAATTTGACTGGTCAGCGTTACGTAGACCAAATTCCAAGACGACAACGCACGCCAACATCGAGCCCGTGTTGTCGTCGAATTTCTGAGACAACAAGGTGTAAGGACACTGCCGTGGCCAGCCGAATTCCCCGATATGTCGCCGATTGAGCACATTTGGGCTGTCTTTGGTCGCCGCCTATGCAACAGACCGCAGCGTTGGGAGGTGTCGTGCATGCATCAATGCTCGTGGTGCATGGACCAGATACTGATCCCCTTTGCATATAAACCTTCCCTGTGACATTGAAGGTTCGCTTCTTTCTATTTGAATTTGATTCCCTTATTTTTTGTCACTTGTATATATTACTCAGCAATTCACTACAGGACCTGATCTAGTTCTTAAATAAAATTCTACTTTTGTTGCACAAAAATGTTCTTATAAAATACAACTTGCTACAAAGCAATTTGTAAAGATGCAGAAGTAATGATATTCCTTGAATCGGTCTTTTCTCATTGTTATTCTGAATGGTACATTGAAATTCTTCAAAGTTGACAGTCCTAGAAGATATAGAGACTTAAGAATTCAATAAATGTTTCCTACACGAGAAAGCTTTCACTGTCATCTATTTGAATCCGACTAATTCAAACACTTATTAAAAGCAAAAACTGTAGGGTTTCAAATCAAATCCTGCTTTATTTCAAAGGTGCTGAAAGATGCAACGCCTGCTTAAAACGTGCCCGTCTGGCTCTTTCATGGTACACAAGAGTTTGTTTAATGTAGCACATCACCTATACAAGTCCGTGAAATAAACACCCCTATAAAAAGATGAGAAGGTAATGATCAGGAATCCCACAGCTCCCATCAGGACACCAAAGGGAAAGAAACACAAATATGAAAAAAATAGACCCTAACGGAAACATCAATAGCGGTAAGCCGAAAGGACAGTGACTTTCCCACAAAATGGCCATTTGGCTATCAAAAAAAAAAAAAAAAAAAAAAAAAAAAAAGATATAAGCGATACACACACTCAAAGACAAACCATAACAAAAATAAACCATGACAGAAGACCGCCTTGGAACGATCAGTGAAAAGACGTTACGGGGGTGGGGGGCGCTGCTTAAACCACACTTTATATAGAGAAAACTGGCCTTTACAGAGGTACTCATTATTTTTCGAATTTCTGCTCCAAGACAAGGATTGTGGGTACTCGTTAGAACCGCCTAACTGAGCGGTTCTAATGGGCTCCCACAACCTATATTTGGAATATAAATGTGAAAATATGACATAATTCTATCAGAAAAATTGACCATTATGGAGATAGGACAAAATGCACTTTGTCACATGGATGTGTTATCGTAATGAGGAGTCTGACGCTTTAGCGACAATGGATGAGTGGTAGGCTTTGTCATGAAGCCAAGGGGAATGGAAACACCTCGCCGATTTTTCCGCCATTTTTCAAAGGGAGACAACTTTTGGGATTTCCTGTTCGCTTTTCCATATGCCCTGTCCCACTGAAAAAGGGGTCTACTCTAAAAAAAAAAAGAATTTGCTTCTCTGGAGCAAAATCTTTTCTTTAAGTGTAGACCCCTATTGACATGGGAGAGACAAAAATACTTTTGCAGGAGTTGCCTCCCCTGAAGATGAACCCATTCCCCTTAAGCAATGGGTATCGTGATTAGTACCTGGCTGAGCTGTGGCTTGACTTCGTGGATGATCCGGCAAACGTTATACTGGTGACTGCGATGGATTAACAAAAAAGGAAAAAAAGCTAGTGTAAAACCAAATGAAATCTCTCAGCAGGAACTTCACTGTTAGTAATTATCGTATGATTTTGACTAAAACAAATAAAATACGAGGAACTGCCAAAATCGTAGAATCAATGAGAAAGAGAATCCAAGCATAGCGTATTACAAATGTCCTCACCATTTTTGGTGTAGTAATAAAGCAGCAAAGGACAATTCTTACAAGTCATTTTTCTAAACAATCTATACAGTTTTGTTTGCATATAATACGGTTGTTTAACTTACACTGTTTCTGCTCTGGACCCCATTTATATTGTTATAACAAAATTGTGGTGTATTGGCATTTTTATGAGGGTTCTCTGAATAATCGATGATGTTGCCTGCCTTTCACGGACTCCTTTTCTTCGGTGGATACCAAAAATATACCCGGCAAAAAAGTTCTGCACAACTGGAGTTTTTGCCAATTTATTTCACTCACATCTGTTTACATATTACATATCAGCTTTTAGCTAACCCTTTTGGAAACAGTTTGCTTGAAACAGAATCAAAATCGCAGAAGAAATGCTGGAGATTTTGGCTTGAAAAGGCACCAGGGATCGGCAGTCAAAAATATCGATTGTCAATGCGATCGTTTATTACCTGTCCGTCTGTTGGCTTAAGACGTTAAAACGTGTATTGGACGAAAGACATTATTTTAATGGGTCTTTGGTTAATTTTGGTAAAATGCTGCTATTGTTGCTGCTACTGCTGCTGCAGACATTGGCTAGTGATGTTCTGTTACCTAGCTTTTGTAATATTGGTGCTGCATGCGATTTTAAGAGTGAACATTTCTGTCAAAAGTCACCATCAAATTTCTTATCCAATAACATGCATGGAATTAAAAGTTCTCACCAGGCTACATATCCAACTGCATTTTTTGCATGATCTTTTAAAGATGTTCATCATTTCATTAAATCAACTTTAATTGTCCATTATTAAACGTTGGGTTACAACAATGGCGAATGCTAGACCTTTCCGGGCTTTGGGAAAGCTAACTGATGACGAAAGAGGGCGCTTGGGCGTTTAGAGGTGGGGGGGGGGCTCATCCGCAAGAATTTGCTAATCAGTTCAACGTGCATCGCGGCACTATTGTCCGCATTCGCCAGCGTCATCAAGCAACGGGGGCTGTTTACGACCGACCCAGATCCGGACGACCGGGAGTTACCACCCATCGTGGATACCGATACAGTGGGGTTACTATAGCAAGGCTGCGTTGTGTTGATATCCCCAGTCTGGAGAGAATGCTGAGACAACAACGGGGACCTGGCGCACGTCGAATCTAGGTGCAGACAGTCAGGAACAGAGTTCGAGCCTCGGGGTTTAAAATCCAGAAAACCGGCTAGGAAGCCCCAGCTTTCTCAACGGAACAGGGCTCTACGGCGCCAGTTTTGTGCACGACATGGCAGATGGAACCGACGGCAGTGGTCGAAAGTTCTTTTTTACGACGAGTGGAGATTTTGTCTTCGGAATATTGATGGTCGGATCAGGGTTTGGCGTCCCACTGGGGAGAGGCACCTTGAGCCTAATGTCCTACCAACAACAGCTTACAACGGCGGCTGTGTAATGGTTTGGCAGGTATCAGTTCTAATGGCAGAACTGCCCTTGTCGTATTGCCCGGAAACTTGAATGGTCGTCGGTACATTGAAGAAATTCTAAGAACTCATACTGTACCGTATCTCAGACAGATGGGCCAGAACTCCATCTTCCAGGACGACAATGCGAGACCACATCGTCCCAGGATTGTCGATGCTTTCATGCAGCAGAATGGTGCGCAGAGACTTGAGTGGCCACCGATGTCCCCTGACTTGGCGTGCATTGAACATTTGTGGGATATTCTTGGTCGGGCTGTAAACAAACGGGTCAATCAACACACAGGACTTCCAGACTTGCAGAGTTTTTTACTCCAAGAACGCGCTGCGATACCTCAGCATCATATTCAGAGACTGGTGAATTCCATGAGGAGGAAACTTGACGAGTGTCGTGTGAATCTTGGTGGCTATACCCATTATTGATTACTGAGTTACAGTTCAGAAACTGTGATTTTGTCATTTTTGACAACCTACCCCATGTGCCTTCGGAGAAGCATTATTAATGACTCTTGTTTTGATTTCTGTTTATTATCAGGACTGAATTAAATTTTCTTGTGGTGTAATTATTTTTTCTGTATATTTATGCTTTAGGCAAACAGGTCTAAACACCCCAGTTTTGCAGAACTTTTTTGCAGAGTATATTTCGTCACGTGTGCTGAAAACTTCTAATTTTCACTTCGCGCTGGTGGAATGTGTTCGGTAACCACCTCAAATAAGTAAATATCCCTAAATTTTGTTCCAGTGCCTGCCCATCGTCCCTGCCTCATTTTTGCAGTCTTACTTGACTTGTTTTTTTTTACACATTTCATTCAAAGCAGAAGTAAAACAAAGATCAGGAAAGTTTGAACTCACATTTATATCAGGAGGGAGTGGTTAAGGATAAGTCGTCAAGGTTTCACAGTTATGTTGTCTGCCAGTTCCCAGTAAATGGAATTGTCCCTTCATATGGAAGATTTGGATCTTGCATATTGTGGTCAAGCAGCTCGATTCAGACCATTGTAGTTATTGAGTTATCTGCCCTTGATATTCATGACTCCTTCACTATTTGGCACTATCTTGATTAAATATTACAGAAATAGATAACATTGAAGAAAGCATATTCTTTTACAGAACCACTACTATTGCCAGTCTGGTTCTAAGTTAAGCGTTTCTAGATATATATGGATATGGTATTTGGTACATTGCTCTGTTACTACGCTGCTATAGAACATGTGGATGGAACGTCTCAAGTAAATCGAACACTAAAGGTAGCCTATTGTGGCTAAGGATAAATATTATGTCCATTCCAGTTCAGATTATCCATACAAAACAAAGTCTGAAACACATAGGTTGGGCCTTGTAAAAATTTGTACTATACGAAAGAACTTGATGAGACTTTACCGGTTAAATTCAGAAAAATATACACTTGCAATGTTTTCAGTACCCAATTTTGTAAAATCATTCTTGGATATAAAAAGATTGGGTACAGCATAAATATTATACGACATACTGCATGCATGGTAGTTAACCCAATCACGCTTGATAACTTTGCTTTCCTCTTTAATTGCACGCCGGTTGGTCATGCCTCAGATTCTATGATGGTTCCGGCGAAAAGGCTTATTTATGTAATGTTGGTTGGTACCTGATGCTCTGTCTCTGGTTGGGCCAATCGGAGTCTACTGTTGGTTTTCTTTTGCTCCAGCAGTTCAGTGGTTTGTTGCTGTGGAGTCCTCATCGTTGTTTCATCTCTGTGGTCATTTGATTTTTGTGTACTCGTTGATGTTGCACTGATCAGTTAGGAAGTCTTCATGCCGACTGAACAAATTATTCGTCTAAATCGCGACTTAATCAATGGCGAGTTTTGCGTCCGAAATAAAATCGATTTAAGCCCCACAACACCACCAGCCCCCCCCCCCCCCGCCCCCACCTCAACCCGCCAAGTGAAATTCCTTTCACTGACCTTCCATGGCGGGTCGTCTTTGTTATAATTTGTCTTTGAGTGTGTGTATCGCTTAAATCATTTTGCTTTGGATAGCCAATTGGCCATTTTGTGGGAAAGTAACCGTCCTTTTGGCTTTCCGCTACTGATGTTTCCATAAGGGTCTAGTTATTTATTTTTTAAGTTTCTTTCCCTTTGGTGTCTGATGGGAGATGTAGGTAAATTACAGTAGAACTTCGATGGCTCAAACACCGATGGCTCGTTTACCATGGCTGAGTCGAACCCGTTCTTGAGTCCCTAGGGAATTTCTGTACGTACAAAATAGGGAGAGTAAAAATTAGGATATTTTCGTCTTTTATCTTGCAAATGTATGCTGTTTGTACTCATTAGAATCGCCTCGATGAGGCGATTCTAATGAGTACACACAGCATACATTTTTCATTATAGAACACATAAAAAAGATGTCCAGAAACATGTCGTTATGCCTCCTGGTAATAGCCCTCAGTGGCTCGAACTACCCCTGTCTCGAACAAAATTTCATGGTCCCAAAGGTGTTCGAGCCATTGAAGTTCGACTGTATATCGATTCCTGATAATTTCGTTCACTTCTATTTTACTTCATTTTTAATATTGTGGCCAAGGTTCGATACTCATGTAATTTCATTGTTTTAGTAATCTACCCTTGTTGTGTCTAAAATAGAAGATCTTACATAAATGGCCTTGTATTATTGAATTAATTAAACTCGTTGAGGCAAAGTGATAAAATGCTCGGCGAAGCCTCAATTGTATCCATGGTCCTCATCTCGTTTAATAAATTTAATAACACATAAACTCGAATGTAAGAATCTATTTAGCATTTGACTTTTAAAATGCATTTTATTCACGATTTGTTTATAGAAATGTCAATATTCCGCCATTACCAAACACGACGTCGTTAAGGACGCCATGCGTGCAATATTGCGGGGCGTATTTAAATAATTTGCTTATTTAATCCACTAATGGATTAAAGAATTTATTACATGGCGTTTTTGCACTCCCAGACGTGACGTCACATGATAGAAATATTTTCTTTTGTCTAATTCGTGCCAGTTGAACTATCGGGAAAAGCTGAATGTTCTGTAAAAAAGGTAATTTCTTGGAAGCAAGGGCATGACGTAACTGTGACGTCACATCAACGTCGGTGCAACGTCATGACGCTTATGCAACGCCACATCTACGTCGTTGCACCGGCGTTGATTTGACAGTGCTCTAGCGACTTGCCTGCTGGGCTTTGAAGCAAGGACCTTCAAACAGAACGGGAAACAATGGAGTGTACAAGTTTTTTTCTGTTTTTCTGTGTCAGGACTAGAAAATATGACCCACGCTATTGCCACAAATTGTATCCAGGCTTTCGGCCCCCTCCCATAGGGGCTTGAAGAAATATATGGCTACATGATGCTTCCATGCAGAGCTGAATCCAGCCCGCACATGAGTACTGGTAAACCGCTTAGAGGATCTAAGCCTGTCCAGGCAAAGCGGTGCGAGTCGAACCGTCCATGCTTATAAACCCTGTTGGTTTCATTGGGCGACAGGGCTTGAAATGTCTTTTCATCTAAATGTCGGGTAAAAGTCCCACAAAATTGGAAGCAGCGTCTCCAAAATGACCTTCACAGTGTTGACGGGAACGTTAAATTTCAAATCAAACAAATGTATCCAGGCTTTACAAATCTGGCTGTTCCATGCTTAAGCTCATTTGCAAAAGCTTTATTAATATCGGATAAATGCATCTTATTTATTGACTTGCAGTGGCGGTAACATGCAGCGCCAACGATGTGATTATTAGCCACCTATATAATAGTACAGGAAGTGCACAGCCCCGGAGTCATTGGCATCGGCGCCGAAAAAATGTGCATGCTTTTTGTGCAAGATTTTGAGATTTATTTAAAGAAACCGTATTGCACGAATCAGCAGAGGACGAAAGGGCCTCAGGCAGATTCTAATTTTCTCTTCATTAAACGCGATTGCGCAGTGGGGCTAGACTAAAAATCTCTAGTTTTAATCTACCTGCAGGTTGTCTTCAGGCGAGACTCGCATGCCAGAGCCTTTGCTGGTCGTCTATGCGATAATTCGCTGACCTCGGTAGATCAGTCGGTTGCGCGTCTGGCTTGGGACTCGGACCCAATATATATACTGAGTCCGTGCTGGTCATCAGGAGGTCACGAGTTCGATACCCTCCGGGTCTGCAACATTATTTTATGGAGACTGATCATGAAATCTTTTCCCCCCTTTCGCTGATTTGTTGACTTCCCTCCGATGATCCATTTCTGTTTGTTTTCACTAAAAGAAGGCAGGTGCATCTGTTCTACTGATTTTTCGTTTCCTTGTACGAGTAAGATTGAGTTTTGCTTGTGTATGAAACTGGAATCAACTTTTGGAATCTTTGGCTATTACACAAGTTTCCGTATTTACTAGCACTCTTATACATGAACAGCTTTGTCATTTGACTTTCCAATTCTTTGACTACACAAATTAATGTGTGCTAAGCGTACACTCAAGCTTTTTGTAAAACTAATACTTATTTTTGTTAAAGTTTGTCTTTGAGTGTGTGTGTCGCTTATATTGTTTGCTTTTGGAAAGCCAATATGACATTTTGTTGGAAAGTGACTGTCGTTTTACGGTATTGATGTTTCCATTAGGGTCTTGTTATTGCATGTTTGTGTTTCTTTCCCTTTGGTGTCTCTGATTGGAGCTGTGGGTTAATTGTATCGATTCCTGATCGATTCCTGATCTTCTGTTTGCCATGTTTTTAAAACCGTTGTTTCACCTGCGTGGTTGTTTGATTTTTGTGTTCCCGGAGATGTTGTACTGGTGTTTTAGGAGGCCTTCATGCGGACTCAACAAATTATTTGTCTAAATTGCGACGGAATTAAGGGCTAGGATTGCGGTCGCCGGAAATCGATTTAAGCCCCCCCCCCCCCCCCCCCCCCCCCCAGTGGAATTCGTTTCACTGACCGTTTCAAGGCGGTTCTACTGTCGCGGTTTATTTTGTTATGGTTTGTTTGTGTATCACTTATATTTTTTGTTTTGGATAGCCAATTGGCCATTTTGTGGGAAAATGACTGTCCTTTTTGCTTTCCGCTATTGGCGTCTCCATTAGGTTCTAGTTATTTCATGTTTGTGTTTCTTTGCCTTTAGTGTCTTTGATGGGAGCCGTGGGTTAATTGTATCGATTCCTGATCATTGCCCTCACTTCAATTCACGACGTTTTTAAAACGTAACCGAAAGGTAAAATACGTAGTAAAACGCAGTGAAAACGTATAATGTGCCGCTGTATATGGATACATATGTGACCCAGCTATGTTTGTTTTGAAATTTTCTAAACCTTATTTTTCCTATTTCTGCTCAAAAATATAGGTTATGTGTACTCGTTAGAATCGCCTCGCATTCTAATCTCACATTCTAATGAGTACCCACAATCTATGTTTTGAGCGGAAATAAGAAATATATCACAATTTTTCATCTTAAAATTTTCATTTTGTTTGGCGGTAAAGTTTACAATGTATTTGTATAGTCATGTTTTCGTAAGGATTCGACAATAACTGTTTTGCTCCCAAACTTTTTCCAAACGTTCGCCATTGTTAGAAGAAGTCCCACCAAATATATTGACGGTATCTGACACACATTCATTACGAAAACACGCCTATACAAATACATTGTAAGCTTTACCCCCGAAAACACGCCTATACAAATACATTGTAAGCTTTACCCCCCGAAAACACGCCTATATAAATACATTGTAAGCTTTACCCCCGAAAACACGCCTATACAAATACATTGTAAGCTTTACCTCCGAAAACACGCCTATACAAATACATTGTAAGCTTTACCCCCGAAAACACGCCTATACAAATACATTGTAAGCTTTACCCCCGAAAACACGCCTATACAAATACATTGTAAGCTTTACCCCCGAAAAAAAGCCTATACAAATACATTGTAAGCTTTACCCCCGAAAACACGCCTATACAAATACATTGTAAGCTTTACCCCCGAAAACACGCCTATACAAATACATTTTAAGCTTTACCCCCGAAAAAACGAAAATATTGGTGGGTAATCGTGATGTATATCCTTGAACGTGGGAAGGTGCTCACTACCAGGTTGTTATGCCAGGGGTATCAAAAAATCCAAACTGGTATCAACACTAAAGAAGTTCTATGGGAGGCTCCATGGTCTTGTGGATCCGCACAATGTTGCCATTTTAAGAATTATTTCCGATATGTTTGCCAATGGAAAGCCATAGGAAGACTTCCAAAATCTCGGACATACCCTTCTCGGCATTTACACCTTTTCTTCGTTCGGGTCGATGGGCATGGTGGGCGAACGAAGCTTGCTTACCAAGTAATGCTTACTATCCGCGGACGCCTGATTACACTCTTCTGGAGTCCATGTGTATTGATCTGAACATTGATATTTGCCATTTTGTCTATTGATTAACGATTTTGGATTAACGCTTTGGTACTACGACCTAAACTACTTTGTAATGTTTTTGGTGCGGGAAAATAACGTGCCACCGTTTAACGCCAAATTATCTACAAGTGTGTCATAAAACATGACTCGTTAGGCTCTTCCGGCCAGTGATTTTTTTGCAGAATAAATCACAGTTCCTTTTCACTGCCTATATAGGCTCACTGTGTTAGAATTTCACATAGAAGAGACCGCTCCAGAAACATAGGACTGAAAGGGTTAATACCAATCTAAACATGAAGATATGAATTTAATTTAATTGTTTGAAACAGGATATCTACTGTCTATTTAATTGCAGCATAAAATTAAATGACGAAGCAAAAGACCGTATTATTCATGATTTACATGCTTCTTCTATTTTACGAACCTAGCGCGGGCGGAAAAAATCACTGAAGTTCAAAACAGCTGACAAAAAAAAAAAAAAAAACATTCCGAAGATGTTTATTTCCTCATGGCTGTCTTTAACATGGCATCAAATAAAAATCATTTTGGCATTATGAAAACATGCCTATACAATACATTGTAAATTTTACCGCTGTAAAAATAAGAAAAAAAAAAGATGAAAAAAAAAAAATGTGATATTTTTCTTATTTACGCTCTAAATATAGATTGTGGTTACTCGTTAGAACCGCCTCATCGAGTACCCGCCATCTATATTTAGAGCAGAAATAAGAAAGATAAGGTTTACCCCTGTTGTTTGTTTAATTTGAAGTTTTACGTCCCCGTCAACACTGTAAAGGTCATTTTGGAGACGTTGCCTCCAATTTTGTGGGACTTTTACCCGACATTGAGATGAAATGACATCTCAAGCCCTGCTGCCCAATGAAACCGATAGGATTTATAAGCATGGACAGGCCGACTCGCACTGCATTGCCTGGGCAGGCTTAGATCCTCTAAGCGGTTTACCAGTACTAGAGTGCGGGCCAGATTCAGCTCTGCGTGAAAGCATCATGCAGCCCATATATTTCTTCAAGCCACTATTGGCGGCATTATGAAAACATGCCTATACAATACATTTAAATTTTACCCCTGTAAAAATAAAAAATTAAGATGAAAAAATGTGATATTTTTCTTATTTTCGCTCCAAATATAGAATGTGGTTACTCGTTCGACGAGGCAGTTCTAATGAGTAACCACAATCTATATTTTAGAGCAGAAATACGAAAGATAAGGTTTACCCCTGTAAACCCCAGTTTTTACTATATAAAAGTGGGGTTCAAGGGGCTTATTATTAGGTATGCCTGTTTTCGTGATGGCTTTTAAAACCCATTCCAGTACCCGATGATGTTTGGTGGACAACATTTCAGTGGTAACACATTAGGTTTCATCACATCTTCATTGCTCAACATAAAATGATCCACAAGTGGTGTGACCTGTCGTTACGCTGCAAACGCAACTCTAATTGCTTCAGAGGGACGTTTTCCTGATTAGCATTTGTGATTAATATCCTTATTTTTTTGCTGCGAACGTAATTCGTGGGTCTTCGTTTGAACCACCTTATCAGGCCGTTAAGCGAACAGCCACATTATAATTTTTTTAGCAAAAAAAGGAAAAGAACTTACGGCGGTCACATTCCTCGCCTACGTGCGATGCAAAGCGTTTTCCTGACATCTTCGAGATAAGTACCGCCGGAAATCGAACATTTTATGATGAAAAATATTGATATTTTTCTTATGTCTGCACACAATATAGATTATGGTCACTCTTTAGAAAATGAGGCGTTCTAACGAGTACCCACAATCTCTAATTTAGAGCAGAAATAAGAAAATAATTCATGCGGACTGAACAAATTATTTGTCTAAATCGCGACGGAAGTAAGGGCGAGGATTGTGGCCACGTAAAATCGATTTAAGCATCCCCCCCCCCCCAGTGGAATTCGTTCCCGCTGACCGTTCAAAGGCGGTTCTTCTATCGCGGTTTATTTTAGTTATGGTTTGTCTTTGGGTGTTTGTGTCGCTTATATTATTTTATTTTGGATAGCCTTTTGGCCATTTTTGGGAAGGTGACTGTCCTTTTGGCTTTCCGGTGTTGGCGTTTCCGTTGGGTCTGTTGTTTCATGTTTGTGTTTCTTTCCCATTGGTGTCTCTGATGGGAGCTGTGGGTTGATTGTATCGATTCCTGATCATTGCCACCACTTCTATTTTACCCCTGTAACCCCCAGTTTTACAATATAAAAGTGGGGTTCAGCGGGTTCAAATTATATAGGTGTGTCTTCCTGGTGCAGACATGAGAGGTCAATGATGGAAAATAATAAAATGGATTAAAACCAATCAAAATCATAACGAAAACACGCCTATTCAAATACATTGCAAATTTTATCGCCGAAAAAGGTAAATTTTAAGAAGAAAAATTGTGATAATTTTCTTATTTCTAAATAAGAAAATATGGTTTACCCTGCAAACCCCAGTTTTACTATATAAAAGTGGGGTTCGATGGGGTCAAAATTATATAGGTGTGTTTTCATGATGTATTGCTTTTGATATATTTATTAGCTTCAAATTATTGCGGAGCATGAACTTATTTTGCTTTTATTTCTCATCAACTTTGCAGAAAGCAAAATTGGTGGACATCTCATTTTAGCGAAGGCGACAGGTCAACACATTTCTTTCGAGATATACCCGAAACATAGGCCCCCGCCCATCGAGGCTTGAAGAAATAGATCGGTTGCATGATGCTTCAACGCAGAGCTGAAACCGACCCGCACACGAGTACTGGTAAACCACTTAGCGGATCTAAGCCTGCCCAGTCGAAGCGGTGATTGTCGGGCCGTCCATGCTTATAAACCTTATTGGTTTCATTGGGCGACAGGGCTTGAGAAGTCACTTCATCTCAATGTCGGGTAAAAGTCCCACAAAATTGGAAGCGACATCTCCAAAATGACCGTTACAGTGTTGACGGGGACGTTAAAACTCTGTCCCTGAGCTACATGTATGAAAAGCCGGCAAAGTTCTTAGCGGTACAACACGGATTATATTGTGCACGCTAGAACCGCTAAAACATGCATATCTTACAAAGTACGGGAAATAATGCACACCTTATTTATCCTATATCATATATCTGTAAAAGTTGCAATAAAATATGTTTATACTGTAAATAGTGTAAACCCAGATGAGACGCCGCAGAACGCGGCGCATCACGAAATCACGCCTATATAATCCTGACCCCCTTGAACCCCACTTTTATATAGAAAAGCTGGGGATTACAGGGAAAATCCTTATTTTTCTTATTTCTGCTCTAAAATATAGATTGTGAATACTCGTTAGAACCGCCTCGATTTCTGCTCTTAAATAGAGATTGTGGATATTTTGAGCAGAAATATGAAAGAGATCACAATTTTTAATCTTAAAATTTTCTTTTTTTCGGCGATAAAGGTTACAATGTATTCGTATAGGCGCGTTTTCGTAATGTCATTCAGCTGTCCTAAAATACAACATCGAATAGTAACTAAAGTGTACCTATTCAAATTTTAGAACAAGAGCATATGTTAAGGCGTTAAGCTATCCTTTGTTTGTTTAATTTGAGGTTTAACGTCCCCTTCAACATTTTGGAGACGCTGGTTCCAATTTTGTGGGACTTTTATCCGACATTGAGATTAAATAAAATCTCAAGCTCTGCCGACCAATGAAACCAATAGGTTTTATAAGCATGGTCGGGCCGACTAGCACCGCTTTGCCTGGGCAGGCTAAGATCCTCTAAGCGCTTTACCAGTACTCGTGTGCGGCTCGGTTTCAGCTCTGCGTGGAAGCATCATGCAGCCCATCTATTTCTTCAAGCCCCTATGGGCGGGGCCGCCTATACCATATAAATATAAAAATTGCAATAAAATATGTTTATATTATACATTTCGATAACACACCCGTGCGACATTGTGCATTTTTCACATCTCCAACATGGCTACTTTTCTGATGAAAATGTGTGATTTTTTTCTTATTTATACTGCAAACATAGGTTGTGGGTGCTCGTTAGAATCACCTCATGGAGGCGGTTCTAACGAGCACCCACAACCTATGTATTGGATCAGAAATAAGGAAAATACTGTATACCCCAGTAAACCCCAGTTTTGCTCTATATAGAGTGGGTTTTAGGGGGGTGTTCATTTCACTTGTTCACGTGATGAAATAGTGTAAACCCAGATGAGACGCCACAGAACGCGGCGTCCCATCAGAGTCTACACTGTTTGCTACTCTTTCAGCTGTCCGAAAATACATCGAATAGTAAATGTGTGCTTGTTCAAATTTTAGAATAATCATGGTAAGGAGTTGAGCTGTCCTAATATTAAGGGTAAATGTGGTAACATTTTCTAAATATATTATGTAAGAGGGACCCACAAGAGCATTCATTTCAAAGGCCCCCGCCCGCTTGAAGAAATATATGGGCTGCATGATGCTTCCACGCAGAGATGAATCCGGCCCGCACACTAGTACTGGTAAACCGCTTAGGGGGTCTAAGCCTGTCCAAGCGAGTCGGACCGTCCATGCTAATAAACCCTATTGGTTTCATTGGGCGACAGGGCTTGAGATGTTATTTCAACTCATTGTCGGGTAAAAGTCCCACAAAATTGGAAGCAACGTCTCCAAAATGACCTTTACAGTGTTGACGGGGACGTTAAACCTCAAATCAAACAAACAAATCAAAGACAATAATCGCAGCTGTTCTGTTTTCTCTTATAATCTGGCGGGTTAGTACAGGCAGTTCAGCACGTTAGTACATACAGTTCATAACCCGTTTGAGCTGAACAAATCGTTGCTTTCATATGTATTTTAGGAGTGCCAAAGTTACTTATGCCTAGCAGTCCTTTTTGATTGGCAAACAGTGCAGACCCAGATCAGACGCCGCAAATCGCGGCATCTGATCTGAGTCTACACTGTTTGCTGAAAGAACACACATTTTTGTAAAACTTGCCGCTAACAAAGCAAACCTGACACCCCTATAATTTGAACTCGACCACTCAAAATAGAAGTGGAGTCAATGATAAGGAATCGATACAATTAACCCACAGCTCCCATCAGAGACACCAAAGGGAAAGAAACAAAAACATGAAACAACAGACCATAACGGAAACATCAATAGCGGAAAGCCGAAAGGACAGTTACTTTCCCACAAAATGGCCAATAGGCTATCCAAAATAAAATAATATAAGCGACACAAAGCAAACTTATTCGGTGGGGATTCCATTTTCAAACATGGGTTAATAATACTGAAGTTAAACAACTGGTGAAGACCCTGATCAGACAGTTTTTGAGCCATTCAAAATGTACAGTGTCATACGGATGTGTTATTCTAATGAAATAGACCTATGATTTCAAGAATGCTATAAACCTTTCTGTAATATGTCGTTCTGTAGGGGCAGCACGGGCCCAATATACAGTAAACTTCCGCTAAAATTAAGACTTAATCTGCTTTTGAAAGCTTACTGAGACGATGTCAGTTATTCTTTCTTTGTGTTTTCTACACCTGATGTCTCCGATTGAAAGACCATCTTTGGGACTGTTCAAAAGTGGTCTTAACGACCACTTTTGAACAGTCGCAAAAATGGTCTTTATACAGGAATTTTACTGTATATGTCGTATTCGCTATGTCCACAAGTTGATTCGGCAGAATGCCTTTTCGCTTGTTTTAGCAAGCGGGCCGAATTGCCACATGCACCATACCGTTATATGTGTTATAGATGGGTGACATAATTTACCGTTTTGTTTATGGACCTCTCCTACGAAACCACGCCTATTCAAATATTTAAAAAAAAATTACCGGCAAAAATGAACATTTTCAAATAATAATAATGAAAAAATCTGATGGTTTTCGTATTTCTGCTCAGATCTATGTTCTTGAGCAGAAATAATAAAAATAATATATACCCCTGTAAACCCCAGCTTTACTTTACAATAATGGGGTTTAAGGGGGTTTGAAAATATATAGGCATGTTTTCGTGATGATAGAAAAAAAGACAGACTCGACCTGCCAATCTTCCATGAAACGAATATCCTAGCCTGAAAAAATCGCCCCATTAGGGCGTTGATATAGAGAATACCAGGTTCGTGTCTTTTGATATCAAGTTTATCAGGCAAGGCTTCGAGAACGCTTGTAGAATCGCGAGGCTTGCCGAGCGATTCTACATGCGTTCTCGAAGCCGAGCCTGATAAACTTGATATCAAATGACACGAATCTGGTATTCTATTTATCAGTTTATTCCCTTGTACACTCTTAAATTAACAATTTACGATCAGTAATTGATGGTCCTCAGTGCGTCCCGGCATTCTTGCGGGCGATATATTTAGTATCAGCTGACCATATTTTCCTATGATATTTTTTCAAGTATTTTTTTTTTTTTTTTTTTTTTTTTTTCATTTTTTTCAGTAACAATGACATTTTTCCTGTAGTCCGGTTCAATTATAAAAGTGCAATGTCACGTTGACGTGAGCCCATAGGGGCTTGAAGAAATGTATGGGCTGCATGATGCTTCCACGCAGAGCTGACTCCAGCCCGCACACTAGTACTGGTAAACCGCTTAGAGGATCTAAGCCTGTCCAGGAACCGCGGTGCGAGGCAGACAGTCCATGCTAATAAACCTTATTGGTTTCATTGGGCGACAGGGCTTGAAATGTCATTTCATCTCAATGTCGGGTAGAAGTCCCACAAAATTGGAAGCAACGTCTCCAAAATGACCTTTACAGTGTTGATGGGGACGTTAAACCTCAAATCAAACAAACAAACACGTTGACGTGATAAATCTCACTTGTCCTGAGATAGCATATCTTTATCAGGTCAGTACGTTCTAATGTAATATATATTGGGGATAACTGATTAAGCCTTGTACCAGTCTCCTACTTTTATTTTCTTTTTCTTCTGTCTCTCCTATCCAATCTTACTTCTTTCCAGTTTTACTTAGAAAGGTGTAATATATAGTGTCAGGCTCTATGCGAGATTAATAGTGTTGACTAGGCCATTAAATCCCATCTGGTATCAAACAACCAGTCAAGCAAGTCTATGCGACCTAAACAGTGTTTGTCAGCCGTTGAACTACAATGTACAAACAAACATGCTAGGAATGTTGACGTTTGTACATGTAAACCGCAACTCGAAACCAGTACCGAACTGAACCGGGAAACAGTGCTTCTGAAGCTTACATCTACATGGTACTCCCTCTGTAATTGAATGATGACTTTTTATTGCACATTTGAAAGAATTAAGAGAAGAGCTATTGCGTAAATTCTCATCCAAGTCGTTGTATAATGACAGAGAAGATGGTATACAAGAATTACGAAATAGCTCTGTTCTGCAGAAAAGAACAGAGCTGTTATTACGGTTTCTGAGTGGATAATTAGTGGTTTCTCTTATAGCTGGAGGAATGAGATCAACAATATCCAAGGGGACTTACCCATCAATCGATCTGTACATGAAATATAGTTTCTGTTTTTACGTCTCTCCGATAAAGGAGTCCACCCTTTGTATGATACTTGTATTCTTTGTCAACATTATTTGTTTAAAAGATGTATGTATTATACAAAGAAATAAAGTTTAAACCAAAGGAGTCCACCCACTTTCTTTCTATAATAATTCGAGTGAAACAGACCTTGTCAGTCCAGTTACAATTCTGGCCGCTTCATTTTGTATTTTTTCCAAAGCCTTAGAAACTTGCTCAGTGCAACCATCCCATACTAAAGAGGAGTATTCAAGTATCGGTAGTACATATGAGTCATACATTTGATTTAAGGCTATTATATTAGGCGTGAATTTTAGCTTTCTCCTAATACCAACAAGTTTTGCCGCACTATATAGGTATGCCACTTTCGATTGCTGCTAAGCGTCAAACCTAAATGTTTGTGAATATCTACAAATTTAATTTCGGTGTTGTTGAATGTTAACTTTGGAAAAATTTCAAACCCTTTTAAAGTAAAAAACATTGCTTCTGTTTTCAGCGGATTGAACTTTACAAGCAACTGTAGATGGCTAAGAGTTATCATCCTTTTTTGGCAATGGAATACGAATCAAATGTTTCCACATGTGTGAAAATAGCCCTTTTCTAAATGATCTCCGTGTGAGATTCTCCATGGAAATTAGACCGTTTGCTTGCATTGAAAATGAATTTACCTGCCTTAAACGGAGAAAAAAAAACAATTCGATCAGAACAGACTGATTAGCCTTCACAGATGTGCAGGCTGTTCTGAGTCCTCGCTAGTCCTATAAGTATTATTGTATTTTTGCCGAGCGCTGAATTGTCCGCCTTTTACCACAGTGCGTAATTTAAGTCACATGCGATTTTCGCAGTCAGTGAAAATTTCCCGCCGTTTACAACTATACGTCATTGATAGTTAGCACAGGCGGCTGTTGCATGCAACCTGAAGGGAAAATAGTTTGGGGAAACAAAGAACAAAGTTAATGGCAATAAGGTGTGTGCGACGGGTGAAGGTTCACATCAGCCTGCACAGTTTGATCTGAGCATTCGAATGCTGTTTGCATGAGCCTTCTATGGCCTCTGTGATATTCAAAGAACAGCAAGGGTAAGAATTTGACCACACTGGCTAGATGTACAAACTGATCTGATGCTTCCTAAGAAAAAGGCCTTTTGCCATCCGCAAGTTCATTTACATGGAAATGTATAAGAAACCTCAACATTTTTTGCATGCGTCCGACATGATTACTGTTTGCACAAACACGTTGATAGCTAATGAGTGCTCAACTGTCGTTTTGTGGTTTCTCATTAAAAATTCCTCCCGAGAAATGCACTGAATGTGCATGCGCTTAAAGGAATGCCTCAGATAAGCCTGTGCAGTCTACAGTTAATCTGAGTGTTTACTGTTTACACGGTTTTATTTTGCGGTAAGCGAAGACGATGATCAGACCGCCCGCATGTGGAGGCTAACCATGACTTAGTCTTAGTTTCACGCACACGTAAAATTTGTGAACCATGTCTGCATTCTCTTTCTTTTATTTTATCTGTCGATGAAACTGGCGTCAGTAGCTTTCAGGTTCATGTCGCAAACTTTGCAAATCAGTTACGACCTAAACTGATCGCCATACTTAACAATCGTTAGTGTTGTTTCTATTTGGAGAAAAAAGTTAACCATCGTTTCGTCATATGCTTCAAACATTTTGCAATCAGACTCATGCCCTCGAAGTATAAGCAATTTGAATGCATGAGAAACATGTATACCTGAAAGAGCAGCGCAATTTGCGCATACTGTTTTTTCCATCTCCGGCGAATAGCGATTTTCGCGGAAATTTTTTTCACGACGTTTCGCTGACAATGCGAAAGTACTGTCTTCTCGGAGAAATTTCTCATTTGTCCGAGAAAAAAAAACGGCCTATTTCCCGGGAGAAACTTCGCCGGTTGGTTTGAATATGTGTCTTAAACGATTTTCAAGTTGGCGAGTGGACACGATAAAGGTATTCCTCATTAGTGCGAGTAAGGGAGATAAGATCGCTATTTTCAGTATGTAAAGGGCAAGAAAATACATAGAAAACCAGACTTGATGTTCTTGTCCTGTGTACGCCATTCATTAAGCTTAACGTTTTTTATTTTCTTTTTATTTTTTTTTTGTAAGTTTTTTAACACAGCTGAATCAGAGAGCGGACGCGAATCGTAAAAGACAGAAAATTTTATCCCATAAGATTAACAACTCCGTGTAATGAATATCCCGTTAAGCCCTGCTTTGAACAGAGTAATGTTGGGTGCACGGGGGTATTCGTCATTTTCCTTATATTTGCTTAAACATAGAATGTAGGTATTCTACAACTAGAAATAAGGAAAATGTCTAACAATTTCATCTGAATTAAAGATAGTTTTGCGGATGTGTTATCGTAGTCAGCGCGCACCATGTTTGGTCTCAGTAATTAACAACACACACACGCACGGACGCGCGCGCGCGCGCGATGGGTGGTTTTGTGAGACAAAGGTGACGTGATTTTAGCGTCTCTCGGGCCTCTCAGACTTATACTGGCTTACAGTTGGCTTACAGTTACCTACTGTTCTTGAAGCAGTTGAGAGGGTAATTGGGGAGTGTTTTTAGTTCTTCTGTTTCTACACGTCCATTCAGTTTCTTCTTTCACCTCTGTCCCTCACTTTCACCTCATCTACTATCATTTCTATCTCTTTTCTCCCTTTTTTCTGGGAAATGATACAAAATGACCCGCAAGTGTTAACGTGTCGTTAAAAAAAAAAAAAAAAAAAAAAATTCTATAAATCAAGAAATCATGAGGTTAGTTTACTTATTCGTGTATAAACATGTTGATTCATGTAAACTGGACAATTTAATTTTCTAGATATAGCGACATACGACTATAAATGACTTTGCTGTCGTCATCAATTTGTAAAGATTATCTTCTCATTTTGTTTGTCTAAAGCAGTTATTCTTTATTTCCCCAATGGCTTGTTGATGTCTACGATTTACGTGAGAGATCACGGTCATGGCTAACTTAAAGAAATCACCAGAACGTCTGCGTTACGATGACCACTCATTCTCAAATGAATTGGGATATTGCAGTCGCCGTACATTTTCTGAAATTATGTAGTCATTTTTAAACTACGCTTACGTTTATATGACAGAATAACACGTCCCAAAGACATCATGATAAAACTCATGTAAAAAAGTACTTCGTCAAGAAACATTATCCGCGAGACTAACTGGGTTTGTAATGTTCGAGACTGTCGCTTTTTCAATTCTCTTTGTTTGCACATTTACAAATTTGCACTTCCACTAGAAAGGAACTAGATATGAAGACCAAAGATCGGGAGTCGATACAGTTAACCCACACCTCCCATCAGAAACACCAAGGGGAAAGAAACACACACATTAAATAACTAGACCCTAATGGAAGAAGCGGAAAGCCAAAGAGACAGTTACTTTACCACAAAATGTCCGATTGGCTATCCAAAACAAAATATATAAGCGAAACACACACTCAAAGACAAACTGTAACAAAAATAAACCGGGACGGAAGAACCGCCTTGGAACGGTCGGTGAAAAGAATTTCATTTTGGACTATAATCGATTTTACGCGGCCACAATCCTCGCCCTTGATTCCGTCGTGATTTAAGCAAATAAATTGTTCAGTCCGCATGTAAAAAGAAGTAAAAGTGAAGGCAATGATCAGAAATCGAGACAATTAACCCACTCAACAATTCAGAGACACGAAAGAGAAAGAAACACAAACATTAAATAACTAGACACTAATTGGAAACATCAATAAGGGAAAGACAAAAGGACAGGCTTCCTAACTCATCAGTGCAACATCTCCGAACACATAAATAAAACAACCACACATATGAAACAACGATGAGGACTCGACAGCAACAAACCTCTGAAATGCTGGAACAAAAGAAAACAACAGTTAGACTCCGATGGTCCAAATCAGAGACAGAGCATCAGGTACCAACCAGCATCACAAAATAGAAGTGAGGGCAATGATCAGGAATCGATACAATTAAACCACAGCTCCCACCAGTGTCACCAAAAGAAAAGAAACACAGAAATGAAATAACTAGAGACTAATGGAAACATTAATAGCGGACAGCCAAAAGGACAGTTACTTTCCAATAAAAATGGCCAACTGTTATCCAAAACAAACTAATTTAAGCGATATAACACACACAAAAGACAAACTACAACAAAATAAAACGTGACAGAAGAACCGCCTTGGAACGGTCAGTGGAACGCATTCCAATGTGGGACTTCAATCGATTTTACACATTTGCTCTCATTCTATCAATCTCAGCTAGCCTTTACCATCATAGAATCGGAGGCCTGACCCACCGGCGTGTAATTAAAGAGGGAACCAAAGTTGTCAACCGTGATTGGGTTAACTTCCATGCATGCAGTCTGACGTATAACATTTACGTTGTACCATATCCTTTTGTATCGAAGAATGGTTTTACGACATAGGGTGCTTATATTATTTTCGGCAGGGATAGTAAGCTATTCAGTGGTTCTCATAAAAGAAACTACATATTCTGGGCAGTAAAATATCTACCTTTAGAACTTAGTCGAACCCCGCCCGTCGGGCTTGGAGAAATAGGTTGGGCTGAACGATGCTTCCACGCAGTGCTGAAACCAACCACACACGATTACTGGTAAAACCGCTTAGAGGTTCTAAGCATGCCCAGGAAAAGTGATGCGGTATGGACCGTCCATGCATATAAACTCTGTTGATTTAATAGGACGACAGAGCTTGGGATGTCATTTCATATTTTATTTTGGATAGCCTATTGGCCATTTTGTGGGAAAGTAACTGTCCTTTTGGCTTTCCACTATTGATGTTTTCACTAGGGTCTAGTTATTTCATGTCTGTGTTTCTTTCTCTTTGGTGGCACTGATGGGAGGTATGGGTTAATTGTATCAATTCCTGATCACTGCTTTCACTTCTATCATGTAAAGAAAAGTATTACTCTGAATGCAGTGTAATGGTCGATACCATATTCTCACAGTTACATCATTAATTATAAATACGCGTACTTGATAGTTATGTTCACAAGGCAGTGCGGTTGTAGGCTGTTTAAATGTGAAGGATATGTCTTTTAATAATTCACGTGCCTCAAGAAAGCTATTTTCTGCCAGGAGAGCGTTTTTGATACATCAAAGTATATACCGAGGATTTGTTTGCTTAATAGCAACACCCAGTTTAAAAAGCATAAGAATGAACATGTATCGTTACATTAGTTAGATCCTTACCCTGACAACTATACTGAATTAATCACGTTTATTGAAGCCAAGTCACTGTTATGTCCGCGACTTGTATTTATTTCAAATAAACGTATTAATTATGTTGACCGTGTATCCAAAGTAATATTTTTTTTCCTTATTTACCATTTAATAAGTGGTAAATGCTGAAATGCTGGAGCAAAAGAAAACCAAAAGTTAGACTCCAATGGACCCGACCAGAGACAGAGCATCAGACACCAACCAACATTACTTCAAAATGTAAGTAGTCTAGCTATCACGTGCTTCCGATAAAACAAACCGAAGTATGCATATTTTCAGAAAACTGTTTATTATCTATCTTCTCTAACTAACCCTGAATTTTATTTAAAATGGCTATTCATTCCTTTAAAAAGCTCATTTTACCCCGCTTAATCACTCGTCATAAGAATTCTGTCATTGCAAGCTGCGGTCTCTTGATTTATGTGATGTTGTGGAAGTGTATAACGAACAATTAGATTGTATTTTGTGCTGGTTTTACGGCCCTTTTACGACTATTTCCCTTATACAAAGGCTATCGTTAATCAGTTTGACGAAAACCGGCGTACCCGGAGAAAAACCTCCTGACCTTTCATTTGAGAACATGGCGTCTCACTTTTCGTATTTTATCTCCCAACAATGGTAGTGGGTGCTCGTTAGAACCGCCTCAATTATGCGGTTCTAACCAGTACCCACAGCATACGTCTTGAAGCAGAAATAATGAAATAGTTTATTCCCCTGTAAAACCCAGTTTCCTCTGTATAAAGTGGGGTTAACAGGGGTTGTTCATTAACATGATGGACGCTCAGTCGGACTCGCGCCTGACTGGAAATCAAGAGGTCATTGGTCTTGAACTATTTCTACCGTGATTATCTCTCTATCGCTGACTCAAAAAAGGCTGTTTTCAGTTTCTAGCGAAAGTATCACTATACTGCATATACATGTATAAAAGCTTGCACACAAAAGTGTGGTAAGGTAAACTACATGCATGGTAGTTAACCAAATCACAGTTGATAACTTTGCTTCTCTCTTTATTTGCACACCGTTTGGTCAGGCCTCAGATTCTACGACAGCGTAAAGGCTTACTTATGTAATGTCAGTTGGTACCTGATGCTCTGTCTCTGGTTGGGCTCAACGGAGTCCAATATCTTTTTTCCAGCATTTTAGTGGTTTGTTGCTGTCGAGTCCTCACCGTTGTTTCATCTCTGTGGTTTGTTTGATTTTTTGTGTTCTAAGAGATGTTGCACTGACGAGTTAAAAGCCTTCATTCGGACTTAACAAATTATTTGTCTAAATTTCGACGGAAGTAAAGGCGAGGATTGCGGCCGCGTAAAATCGATTTAAACCCCCAGTGAAATTCTTTTCAATGCCCGTTCCAAGGCGGTTCTTCTGTCGCGGTTTATTTTTGTTATGGTTTGTCTTTGAGTGTATCGCTTATATTGTGTTGTTTTGGATAGCCTATTGGCCATTTTGTGAGAAAGTAACTGTCCTTTCGGCTTTCCGCTATTGATGTTTCAATTAGGGTCTAGTTATTTAATGTTTGTGTTTCTTCCCCTTTGTTGTCTCTGATGGAAGGTGTTGGTTAACTGTATCGATTCCTTATCACTGCTGTTTACATGATGGGCTATCATTTTATTCTTTTCTCATTTTATAAAATCAACTCATAAAATCATACTAACCCCGAAATCCTACATGAACACCTAATTATGTGATCCTCGAAATTTAAGATCGTTTTTTACCCCATTACAACACATTATTCAAAAGAATTTACTTTCACAATTATATCAAAAGCATAATACCAGTGCAATATGTACATGTCCTGTTTTAACTTGTCTATTTCTTGAAATATGAATGAATATTGTTTAAACCAAACGCATAATGAAACAGAGCATTACTAAAGATCGCTTATGCTTTGCATAATGTAAATGTGTCGGCCTTTGGCTTAAAATTGTTAATTCAATTATTTTCACAAGATGTCATCCTCACAAACAGAGGGATCTCAAATTAAAAGAGTTGATAAATATTAAAATGCCAACAATTGTTGTCATTCTAATGTTGATCAGCGGGTCAAATTTTATGTTCACGTGAGTCTTAACAGGTTGCACATGTTCTCTTGTAGTTGTTGCTGTACATCCGTCTATTTAAACATGGAACACGAATTTCAGAACAAGGCGCATCGTTTACCCATTATTTTTCAAGGCATGCTGCTTTGTCACCGTTGCCAAATGGGAATTCTGCTCATCGGAAACGACATTAAAATGTGATTTGGAACAAAAAGACCGTCAACATTAATTTATATTCTAATTTCATTGATGCCTTGAATTCGAACGTTATTGAGCCGGCACACGAGAAAAGGATACTTATCGCAAAGGCGACCACCAAACGCTCAGGCGACACTGAGCATGCGCACAGTCTCGCCTTTTCTGCCCGCAGGCATGTAGAAGAGGCCTTGTGGTACAAATGTAACTTTATATAAGCAGTCATGCGTCTTGCAGTTGACCGCGCACGCGCATTTGAAGATGCATAAATTGGAGACTGCATATCGGAAGAGTTGGTAAACCATATATCATAGTGACACATAGAATCTGCAACAAAATAACTTTCATTACTCTCACGTATCCGTGCGACATAATTGTTGTTTGTAGGTGCCCAGAGCACACAGCGGCCCCCGCCCATCGGGGCTTTAAGAAATAGATGGGTTGCATGATGCTTCAACGCGAGATGGCTCCGAAGGCACACGAGTACTGGTAAACCGCTTAGAGGATCTAAGCCTGCACTGGCAAAGCGGTGCGAGTCGGACCGTCCATGCTTATTAAACCCTGTTGGTTTCAATGGGCGAAAGGGCCTGAGATGTCATTTCATCTCAATGCCAGGTAAAAGTCCCACAAAATTGGAAGTAACGTCTCCAAAATGACCTATACACTGTTGACGGGGGTGTTAAACCTTAAATCAACCAACCAACCAACCAATCAGAGCATACATTTTTTCAACTGAACTTGGTGATCTTTTGTTTTAATTTCTGCATCCAACATAGATTGTAGATGCTCGTTAGACCCACCTTTTTCTAACGAGTACCCACAATCTCTGTTTTCCTGGCAAAAATAGGGAAAATTATGTTTACCCCTGTAAACCCCACTTTTCTCTAGATGATTCGGGGTATAGAGTTTTCACTTCACGGACTTGTCAACGTAATGTGCCATGTCCGCATGTTTATGGGTTTAGCTCCAAAGCGTTGGTGGATGGGTAAACTCACTTCATTAATCATTTAATCCTTTTTTGTCAGAATCGGATTACCACAGGGCGCATTTACATGTCATCCTCTTATATTACACCGATCAGCAATAAGCATGCTGAATCTCCACTTATCTGTACTCTTTATCACAATTCATTTGCATTAGCTGCGGTTAGTGTTTTCCCAAACAGAAAACATGAAGTCTTACAATTCATTGCCTAGCTTGTACCACGAGTTCGAATGAAGCCTAATTAATGCTGTAACTAGACAAAAAACGAAGCATCACGTACTTTGACACAGTTGCCATGACAGAACGTGAAGTCCTTCATTTCCCAAAACAGCCATTGTTTTCTGAAAAACAACAAATAGTTCCCTTATTTATTCTCTAAATATAGGTTGTTGATTTCTCATTAGAACAATCTTATTGAGGCAGTTCTAACTAGTACCTATATGTATAACCTAAGTCTAACAGAAGAAATCAGGAAAGTTCCATATACTCTGAGAAACTCCTTTAGCTCTCTACAAAGCAGGGTTTACAATGGCGCTCATTTCACGGTCATGTTGACACATAGAGGATCTTACATGAGTGCTCATGTATTATTGGATTTATTAAACTCGTTGAAGAAAAGGGATAAAATGCTCGGCTTTTCTTCATCGAGTTTAATAAATCCAATAATGCATGAGCACGAATGCAAGATTCTATTTTTTCATATGACATTTGAAACGCATTGTAGTAACAATTGTCAGAATTGTCAATATTCCGCCATTAGTATACGCGACGTTGTTAAGGACGTCGTACATGTAACGTTACGGGGCGTATCCAACTAATTTGCATATTTAATCCACTAGTGGATTATCTAATTTATTACATGGCGTTATTTCACTCCCAGACGCGATGTCATATGATCAATTTCTCCAAAACTGGTACGCTGATGTGAATAATACCAGCAAACTCAATGTGTATAGAATCACAAACAAATCATTTAAATACGAGCAGTATTTAAATGATGTTGTTGTTGAAAACCATAAAATTGCACTCAGTAGATTTAAGATTGCAGCACACAAGCTCATGATAGAAGAGGGAAGGTACAGGGGCATAGAGAGAAACCTTAGACTGTGTCAGTTTTGCAATGCTAACGTTGTTGAAGACGAGTATCATTTTCTCCTGGTATGTCCGATGTATCGAGAACTGCGTATATCCCTTTTACCCAAATATTACTGTAGATGGCCATCAACTTTCAAGTTCAAGATGCTTTTAAATGATACCCGGGTAAGCACTTCAAAAAAGTTAGCTAAGTTTATATATGTTGCTACAAAAAAAAAGAATGTCTTCCCTAAATGCTGTTACTTAAACTTAGGATCATGCTGAAATATGCCTTGGCAATGTCGATTGGTGTTCCGATTTACCTCTCCGCAGGGCGTCACAGAAACGCCTATATAATTGAGACCCCTGGAACCACAAGTTTATATAGAGATCTGGGGTTTAAAGGGGGTGAACCTTATATTTTCTTATTTCTGCTCTAAGGTATGGATTTTGGGTACTCATTAGGGCCGCCTCGATGAGGCGGTTCTAACGGATACCCACAATCTGTATTTTGGGCGGGGACGGTTTTCCGTCTTGGAGTTTTCATTTTTTTTACAGCGGTTAAGTTTGCGGTGGATTTGTGTGGGCGTGTTTTCGTGATGGGGCGGATGGGTGCAAAGGATCATCTATGAGATATCCTCAATACTTATTGTTAATATCTGCATCCTTGCATTAGCTATATGCGTTAAATGTCTATTTGGATGATGTTTTACTTATTATACTCTGTCATACTCTTCTCGTGCCGCCGTTACATGGTATTATAGGGCGGGAAGCACTGTATTGCTTGTGCCTGAATAAACCATTTTGTAGTTGTAGTTGTAGATAAAATGAAGTTCAGTCAATACGCTACAATGTACAATGCATAGTCTACTTATTTACAAAACAACTAATTTGCCGGTTTAATGCATTTTATCATGTTTTAAATTTGGTAATCAATCAATGGATTTAATATACCGCCGTAATGTTACACGTAGGACGTCCTTAACGACGACGTGTTTACTAATGGCGGAATATTGACGCTTTTGTAACAAAATCGTGAATTAAAAGCGTTTTAACAAGAATCGTCCATTCATGCTCATGTAGTATTGAATTATAAAACTCGTTGAGGAAAAGGGATAAAATGCTAGGCGAAGCCACGCATTGTATTCCTCTTCCTCGACTCGTTTAATGAATTCAACAGTGCATGAACATTTATGTAAGATCATCTATATACCATCATCATTAACTTTCTTAAATTGCTGTTAAATGTGAGAACTCGTATTCTTGCACACCAGACAAGGAAATCCGCGATTTAACCCTGGGATAGAAATTTATGTTCTGACCCTGGTGTTCCGACCTCAAATCGAATATAATCGCGTGTTTGATAAATGCACTGGTTGATTACGACCTTGTGTGCGCCGTCGTTAAGGTTGACGTCATGCACGATCCGTGACGTCACTTTACATCCCTGCATTGTCAACACAATATGGCGGACGTTGGTAACCGAAGTGACTGCAGCATTAAAAATCCGCTTTAAGAAATGGAAGGTATGCAAGAAAAAGAATCCTATATGGGTGTGAGGGGTGGATAGAAAAATCCGTCCCTCGGGATCACTGTCCGGCATCACTCGGCAAGCCCCGTGATGCCGGACAGTGACCCTCGGGACGGATTTTTCTATCCACAACTCACACCCACTCGTATAAGATACTTATAGTCACACCACAACCAGCAATTTTGTAAAGAAACCAAGACTGTTGGGCCTTTTCATGAAAACCCCTTTTTTGTACCGTTTGTAAACAACAAAGGTGCTGATCAGGCTACGTTTCAGAACTTTCGTTGTGAGGTGCTTGAATAGTACAGAAAAATTCCTATATTAAGACCTTGGCCCCCGCCCATAGGGGCTTGAAGAAATATATGGGCTGCATGATGCTTCCAAGCAGAGCTGAATCCGGCCCGCACACTAGTACTGGTAGACCGCTAAGAGGATCTAAGCCTGTCCAGGAACCGCGGTGCGAGGCGGACCGTCCATGCTAATAAACCCTATTGGTTTCATTGGGCGACAGGGCTTGAGATGTCATTTCATCTCAATGTCGGGTAAAAGTCCCAGAAAATTGGAAGCAACGTCTCCAAAATGACCTTTACATTGTTGACGGGGACGTTAAACCACAAATCAACCAACCAACCAACCTATATTAAGACCACCTTTGGGACTGTTTAAAAGTGGTCTTAAAGACCACTTTTGAACAGTCCCAAAGGTGGTCTCTGACCAGAGGACATTGTATGCATAAAAGACCAAGAAACAATAACTGCAGCCTATTAAATACATGTAAGCTTCTAACAGCAGATTAAGTCTTAATTTTAGGTGGTCTTAATAGCAAAATTTTACTGTTTGTTAAAGTTAAAGATTCAGGTTGTGTGGTTGAGCAGGCAGAGGTTTTCTTACCTTGTCGCCAACATCGAAAACAATCTTTAATTTTCATTATGGGGTCCAGATTTTTAAAGAAAAAAACTAAGGATTAACGCTTCTCCATTGGCTGTACATGTCCTTGCATGACCAAATTGTATTTTGCTTATTGCTATTAATGGTTGTACCGTAGAATTCCTCTACAAATACCCACTAAAATTAAAACTATTTCTCATTTAAAACAAAATATGTGTTAAAAGTGTTTCCTTCTTTGCCTTTTCTACATCCAATGTTCTTTTAATTAATTCAGAATATAGAAGTGAAGGCAATGATCAGGAATCGATACAATTAACCCACAGCTCTCAACAGAGACACCAAAGGGAAAGAAGCACAAACATGAAACAACTAGACCCAAATGGAAACATCTATTGCAGAAAGCCAAAAGGAGAGTCACTTTCCCACAAAGTGGCCAATTGGCTATCCAAAACAATGTAATATAAGCGATACACCCACTCAAAGACAAACCTTAACAAAAATAAACCGCAACAGAAGAACCGCCTTGAACGGGCAGTTCCTCGCCCTTATTTCCGTCGCGATTTAGACAAATAATTTGTTCATGAAGACCTCCTAACTCATTTGTGCAACATTTCCGTGAACACAAAAATCAAACCACCGCGGAGATGAAACAACGGTGTGGACTACCACTGAAATGCTGGAGCAAAAGAAAACCTACAGTTAGACTCCGATTAGCCTGACCAGAGACAGAGCATCAGGCGCAAACCAACATTACATAAAATTAGATACACTCTTAATCTCAGTAAGCCTTTTCGACTGTTCAAAAGTGGTTTTCAAGATCACTTTTGGTAGACACAGTGGCGGTCTAAATATAGAACGTTCACTAAAAATTGTTCCTAATTAGGTCGCGAAGTCAATGATCAATTGGCAACTACTCAGGGTTTTAGACACTTTGTCAACAGTCGGCGAACAGTTTAATTTAAACCCTGACAATGTCAGTCACATCTTAGCAAACGACAATTTATGTCTTTTGTACATTCTAGGGAAAATGAGGCTTTATGAAGCAGACGATTCGCATGCATGTCAAGCCTTATTTTGTCAGAATAATAAGAACAAAATGTCGTCAGCTGGGCAAGGATGCTTGGCAGTTTAACTGTTAGGGTCCAGTTCATTGGGTTTAAAACGAGGAATCGGTAGCTGTAATATAATTATTTATCATATGACGTCGCGTCTGAGAGTGTAATAACGCCATTTATTACATACCTACTATAGGAAAATTACAATAGAATCTTTCAATACAGGCTCATTTTTTCGCTATTTTGATTGCACAGTCACGTGACGGGGCAAAAAATCCATATAATATGGATTTTTGACACTGCCTTTCCATATTGGCACTGGTCCACTCTGTTACTATAGCAATATAACGTTAATGCCGTACGCCATAAGCTTCAAAATGGCCACAGAAAAATCACTTGAAGCAATGTCAACCCGACTTCTGGACCTAGACAGAGCGATAGAAGACAGTGATAACACTAGATTTTGAGAAAAGTACGATATTTCGTGGCAAGCATGAAAAATGAAAAACAAAATACCTTTAAAGAAGTTCACTCACGATTGGGAAACATTGGGAAGGACGGTGCCTTCAAGCACAGCAGGGATTTACATTTGAAACAATAAGGTCTTGCCAACAACCTTAAACGAACAGATCCCTTGACTTATGAGGAGCTGGAAATTGTGCGGAAGAAATCTGCGGGAGGGAAAAATGTCCCCAAAAATTGTCTAGTATTTTAACGTAAACAACCACCGCGACCGACTGCTACACACGGAATCGATTATGCAGTAGCTTAATGAATGACACCAAGAGCCTTTAAAATTAAAATGGTCTTCAAATAAGCACAAAAAATACCTTAAAAAGCATTCTTTGAATTGCAGAAATTCTGCGTTGAAACTTACAGTTGCGTCGTCACTTGTGACGTAATTTGCTGCGCACTACTATGTTACTGTATTATTGTGAGCATGGTTAGTGTAGGCCTACTAATAAGTTATATAATTTAAAAGGAATTTCTTTTTAATATCCTTAAAATATATCCTCAACATACTCGATGAAACGTTCCCGGCATCAACCTTTAAAAAGTAAATATTCTCTTTGCCTTCATATCTTCACTTTGCAATATAACTATGCTATATAAATGATGTAATAAAGAGGTTAGGATATGATGAAGGTGTGCCTCTAAGTCATATTGGCTAAAGCCCTCGGGCCAATATGACATACCGGTGCCAATATGACTTAGAGGCACACCTTAACCATATAAGAACCTCTATGTAATATTTTCGATAATCCACTAGTGGATTAAACATGCAAAATAGCTAGATACGTCCCGTAACGTTACACGTGCGACGTCCTTAGCGACGTCGCGTTTACTAATGGCGGAATATTGATATTTTTGTAAACAATCGAGAATAAAATGTGTTTTAAATGTCATATGATAAAAAGAATCTTGCGTTCGTGCTCATGTATTATTGAATTTATTAAACTCGTTGAATAAAAGGGATAAAATGCTCAGCAAAGCCTCTCAGTTTATCCCTTTTCCTCAACTCGTTTAATAAATTCAATAATACATGAACACTCATGTAAGATCCTCTATAAAAATTAAATCATTCAGGCGGTTCTTGTTTGTTTGTTTGTTTCGAGGTTTAACGTCCCCGTCAACACTGTAAAGGTTATTTTGGTTGCTTCCAATTTTGTTGGACTTTTACCCGACACTGAGATGAAATGACATTTCAAGCCCTGTCGCCCAATGAAACCAACAGGGTTTATAAGCACGGACGGTCCGACACGCACCGCTTTGCCTGGGCAGACTAAGATCCTCTAAATGGTTTACCAGTACTCGTGTGCGGTCGATTTCAGCTCTGCGTGGAAGCATCATGCAGCCCATCTATTTCTTCAAGCCCCGATGGGCGGTGCCACTTCAGGCCGTTCTAACGAATACCCACGACCTATGTCTTGGAACAGAAATATGAAATAAAGATACGTATACCCCTATAAACCCCAGTTGTTTCTATAAAAAGTGGGGTTGCGGGGTTTTTCGTTTCACGGACTTGTTCACCTGATGCCTTCTCGCACGATCTGGCTCAGATTGTCTGGGATTCAGTTCCTTAATATTTTATGTTATTTTGAATATCACATTTTAGCCTCAATTTCGGAGTACATAAAGATAGAAGCCTCTATTAGTTTTATGAGTCCATTGTGACATATAACTGAATGAGAATGTCCTATATGTTCTATAAAGGATACAGTTATTGGGCGATATTGATTGTAAACATGACAAACAACTTGTTTTGGGGCTCATTCCTATAAATAGCGCTTCCTTCGGAAAAACAAATCAAGTTTTTATGACAAGTAATTTAGGGTCTATTTTGCAGAAATGGTGTGTATGTACGGAACCCTGAAGCGACATGCATTTTATTTTAATATGTTGTAAGAACAAGATAATATCTTGTGCGGACAAGATATTATCTTGTACAAAAACATAATATCTTGTGTGCACAAGTTATTATCTTGTGCGCACAAGATAAAATCTTGTGCCCACAAGTTCTTGTTTGCACAAGATACCATTTTGTTAGCACAACATAGATCTTTTGCGGACAACATAATATCCTGTGCGGACAACATAATATCCTGTGCGCACCACTTATTATCTTATTCGCACAACATATTATCTTATCTGCACAACAATGAACCTGTCCGGACAGCATAACATCTTGTGCGCACAAGATGTTATCTTGTTCGAACAACTTAATATCTTGTACGGACAACAAAATATCTTTGGCACACAAATATTATCTTGTGCGCACAATATATATTGTTCACACAACTTAATAATATCTTGTTCGCACAAGATATTATCTTGTCTGCACAACTTAATCAGACGCGTAAGATATTTTGATGTCCGCACAAGTTCTATGTTGTGCAAACAAGATAATATGTTGTCCGCACAAGCTAATACGTATCTTGTACGCACAAGATGTTAAGTTGTGCGCACAAGATATTAGTTGTCCGCACATTTTTTTTTGTTGTCCGCATGTTTTGCGCATAGTAAAGATCGGACTTTCCTGAAACTTGTGTTACAAAAACATTGACTTGTTTCAATTCACCGTTATTTTATACTTCGAAGTGAAAGCAATGGATACCTGGAACAAATAAAAATGATATTTTCACATTGTGAAACACATATGATATTTCATATCGTGGAAAATAACATGAGCATGTTATTTTCACAGTAACAGTCCGGACTACTTTTTTCGCCAAAGTCAAGAATAAAATAAAAAAGAAAAATTACTTTTTCTCGATAATTATCAAAAATATTTCATCTTGTGTGTGTTGAAAACATTCAGAATTTTAACGCATGCTTCGCATTTGTAAAACTTCTGATGTTTCAACACACTCGATGAAATATGTTTAGTGTTCACCTCAAAATTTCACCCGCTAATTTGTGTGTTGTTTTTTTGTGTGTGTTTGTGTGTGTGTTTTTTTTCGTGTAAAAATTTCTTTAATTTTTGTTAACTTTGTCTTTATTGTTTTAAAGGCGCGTTTCTTTATGATAACACACCCGTGTGACATAGTGCATTCTTTCATTCCTCCAAAATGGTATTTTTCCGAAGAAAATTTGTGATATTTTTCTTATTTGCAGTCCGAACATAGAACATTTTGAACAGAACATAATTTATTCAGACTTAAGCATAAATAAGCTCATCGTCCATAAACATGTATACATGACATACGAATTTGAATGCATGAGATTTTATAATGAAAATACAACACGTTACAACGTATAGCATTTGAGAGTGATCACATTTTAGGTTATAGCATAAAGCTCACCTACAGCTTTAGAATACGTACATGGAAATAATACATTTGCACAATTTCTGAATGATAATGGAACCACTTTTATGTATGGTAGTATGTAATATAATTTGAGAGTACGAAACTTGGTTCGATTTTACACGAACGATTTTACGATGGCGCTGGGTCTCATTGTATTATATACGGTTATTGAGAGTTTCGTTTCTTAATTCCGTTGCCTTTAGAATATATAATCCTAGATTACTTAAAGTTTTTCCTTGTGCGTTTAATAGTTCTATAAATTTAAACATGCTTGGGTTGTTTCTATAGTAATTTTTTTATATATAGTTGACGCAGTTCTTGAAACAATGGGCAGATTAATACAAAATGAAATTTGTCCTCTATGTCGTTTTTATTACATAGCACACATTTTCTGTTTTCCCTGGCTATGCCATTATGTCTACCCGTTTCTATTAGCAGACCATGTGATGACAAACGAAGTCTGGACATTGCATTTCTATGTTTACGATTACGGAGTTTAAGTAAATACGGGGATAATTCAAAGTCCTGACTTATTTCTTTATAAAAAACCATAGAGCTACAAGAATCAAGCCCTCTTCGTAATTCGCCAATGAAATTATCAATAAGCCTAGTTTTTAGAATTGGTAACAAACCCTTTAAGTTAACGTTATTTGGGAAGGACCAGACCTCTGAGAAGCCATTATTGTCAAGTAAATCTTTGACATAGGTTATGGGTGCTCGTTAGAACCGCCTCATTGAGGCGGTTCTAACGAGTACGCACAACCTATGACTTGGAGCAAAAATAAGAAAAATAATGTATATATAAAGTAGGGTTTAGGCGGTCTTCATTTCATGGACTTGCTCACGTGTTGAATCAATTTCAAATTACTGGTTAATGATGTACGTTAGCTCAAGTTTGAACAAATCATAATTATTCAATGTTTTGTAGCTGTTCATAATTAGTCAATGTCCCGTGCATTGTTCTGTAGATTACTTACCAAATGGTTACATCAATTCCTGTAAAAGTTCTACAAGCGACCGTAAAATTTGGTATTCTTCAAAAACAAAAAACATTTTGACGCTATTTATAATATAACAAATGGAAACCCATCCCACATTCCCACGTGCACCAAACACACCACAGGTGAAACGCAATTATGTCATACCTTTAGAATTCTGAAATTTAGAAAACTTGAAGGATAATAATGAAGAACGATAGATTGCCAAAACTATCAGACATTCTGTTTTAACAAATATCTGGCCTAATAGTTACTGTACTTGTATACAAATTCATTGCAAGGCAATATTGCATATCGTTACGAAAACACGCCTATAGAAATACATTGTAAATTTTACCGCTGAAAAACGAAAATTTTAAGAAGAAAAATTGTGATATGTTTCTTATTTCTGCTCAAAGTATAGAATGTGGGTACATGTTAGAACCGCCTCCTGGAGGCGGTTCTAACGAGTACCCACAATCTATATTTCAGTTCAGAAATAAGAAAAATAAGGATACCCGTGTAAACCCCAGTTTTACTACATAAAAGTGGGGTTCAAGGGGGTCTGAATTATATAGGCGGGTTTTCATGATGTTGCGTTGATCTTTGTTGTAAGTATTAATTTGGCTATACAGGCAAAAACATTTTTCAAGTTACAATCACAATCAGATGGAACGGAATTTGTATGTCCCATTAATTAATCGAAGCCCTACAGCTCTGGTGGGTCGAATGTCCCTGATTTGTTTAATTTGAGTTTTAACGTCCCCGTCAACACTGTAAAGGTCATTTTGGAGACGCTGTATCCAATTTTGTTGGACTTTTACCTGACATTGAGATGAAATGACATCTCAAGCCCTGTCGCCCAATGAAACCAATAGGGTTTATTAGCATGGACGGCCCGCCTCGCGCCGCGGTTCCTGGACAGGCTTAGATCCTCTAAGCGTTTTACCAGTACTAGTGTGCGGGCCGGATTCAGCTCTGCGTGGAAGCATCATGCAGCCCATAGATTTCTTCAAGCCCCTATGGGCGGGAGCCGTCGTGTGTCCCTAAAAATGGCACGGCTCTGGTGGGTCGATTGTCTCTAAAAATGGCTCTATAGGCTTGAAAATGGTCCTGTATGGGGACTTAGACTGTTTTGTTTAACCCTTAAACCCTGTACTGTAAGCAAACAGTGTAGGCCATGATCAGATACCCCTTCTGTGGCGTTTTTTCTTAATCTACAGTGTTTGTCAAACCCAAGACACGATTGCAGGCCATAGACCCCACCTCACCCCGCCCATCTGGGCTTAAAGATATAGAATAGGCTGCATAATGCTTCCAGGCAGAGCAGAAACCGACCGAACTAATAAACCACTTAGAGGTTCTTAGCCTACACAGGGAAAGTAATGCAAGTGGGGCCGTCCATGTATAAGCCCTATTGGTGTTATTGGGCAGCAGGGGTTGAGAAGTCATTTCATCTCAGTGTCGGGTAAAATTCCCACAAAATTGGAAGCTGTCTCTCCAAAATAACTTATACTGTCTTGACGGGGCGTAAAACCTCAAATCAAATAAACAGACGATTGCAGTCTAAGTTCTATACATTACCATTATGAAAACATGCCTATGCAAATACATTGTAAATTTTACAGCCAAAAAATGAAAATTTAAAGATGAAAAATATTTTCTGCTCACAATATAAATTGTCGGTATACGTTAGAACCGCTTCATCGAGGCGGTTCAAACGAGTACTCAAAATCTATATTTTTGACCAAAGTATCAAAAATCAAAGTACTGAAAGTACTGAGGAAAGTTGATTTATGAGGAATAATTATTGTGATAACAATGTCAGTCGTAGATCAAGCTGTTATCTAGATATTTTGTTGAGAAGGTCCCAGAGGATTAAAAAATTCGACGAAGAAAAAAAATGATTCATCGATTGTTTAGAGTGTAACGACAGGTCAACCCTTGTGGATCATTTTTCTCTTCTCCAAGAGAAAGGGAGAAAAGAGATAAAAGAGATAGTAGAGGAGATTAAAGTGAGGGACAGAGGAGAAAGAGGAAAATGAATGGAAGTGTAGAAACAGAAGAAATAACAACAACCCCCTCCACCACCCCCACCTCTTTACCGTTACCTGCTGCAAGGACAACAGGCCTGGCCCAAATGTAAGTCAATATCAGCTGGACTCCCCAGTGACACAAGATACACATCACATTTGCCTTACTCAACCATCCCCACGAAAAAAGGAAGAAAGATAAACTTGTCTGCAAATTTCTTCATGGTAAAACCATAAATTTATAAATAATCTCAGTACATTCTGTGCTTGTATCATCTGCTAATAATCTTACAGAGACGTTCTTCTAGCGGGCACATGGCGTCTTAGCAGCGTCGCATCAACGTCGCGTTGATACGAAGATGCACATATGTTGTGCAGCCGCTCGGAGCTATGTTCCTTCTGGCGTGGGGACTTAAAGAGGAGAATAACTTGATGAAAGAAAAAGATCATCTTAAACCTTTGATTTAGACATTATAACCCTGATCAGACGCCACGTTTAGCGAACTTCAGACTGTCTACCCAAGGCGAATTAAAATACGTTTATTCCAACCTGTACATTAACCTATACATGCCAATTGTTTCAATACTGGGGCATTCGGAGACACAGATTAGAGGCCACAGAATGTAGCGTCTGATCGGTGTCTTCACTATTTGCTAAAAGTACGGCTCACAATGTAAAGCCCTAAACAACACATATTTTGTAATTGGAGCACTCGAAAGCAGGTGAATAACTGTTTTCGATGTCGGTCAGTAAAGGGTAGTTTAAACACAGAAGCGAGCTAACTCTATTAACCCTGTAGACCGGTGCAGACGCCGAGGTAGAAATACACTATCTATGCAAACCTTGCAGATCCTGATAAGACGGCACGTAGCTAGCACGTCTCGCCAGAATCTACATGTACACTGTTTGCCATCATGTCAGTGAACTACTCAGAAATCCCTTTCAATAAGAATATATTTAAAGCGAGAAGAATCCTGTTCAGAAACCCAGGGATGAAAGAGTAAAATCTCAAACCAGATGCATAAGCGCGTAGGAAAATAGTCCCAGCGTATTTTTTTTCTTTTCAGAATTATTCTTTCTGTGCCAATTTATAATCAATCCGTATAAAGTCTCGAAAAATGAAATATTTTGAAAGACGTTCCATGCCTGCAAGATTAATTTTCAAGAGTTCCGTTGGAATATTTTATGCAGCGAATGAACAGCGGAAGTGAAGTAACGCGGTCCAGTACCGGAAGTAGAAATGTGTTGAAGTAGAAGCTTGATTTTAAATATCAACTTTTAATAAGGTTTTCCCATGTGTAAACCTCAGTTTTACAATATAAAAGTGGGGTTCAAGAGGTCAGAATTATATAGGCGTGTTTTTTCGTGATGCGCGTATGAAGAGACGTCAACAGCACTGGATTAAAAGATGGAAAACTATTGAAAACGTAATTAAACTGAATTTAAAGACTTTTTTGCATTTTGTTTCTTGTTTCCGCTTGTGTTCCTTTCAAAGATGGCACGCCCCCGCCCATAGGGGCTTGAAGAAATATATGGGCTGCATGATGCTTCCACGCAGAGCTGAATCGGGCCCGCACACTAGTACTGGTAAACCGCTTAGAGGATCTAAGCCTGTCCAGGAACCGCGGTGCGAGGCTGACTGTCCATGCTAATAAACCCTATTGGTTTCATTGGGCGACAGGGCTTGAGATGTCATTTCATCTCAATGTCGGGTAAAAATCCCACAAAATTGGAAGCAACGTCTCCAAAATGACCTTTACAGTGTTGACGGGGACGTTAAAACTCAAATCAAACAAACAAACTTTCAAAGATGGCATCTTCTAATTGAATAATCATTCCGCCGTGGCCGTTGGTAAGGTCATTTGTAAGGTCATTCTTACGCTTTCGAAATTTCGAAAGACTTCCTAAAATTTATCTTTTGTGTGTCTTTTTTTTACATTTCGATGAAAAAGTTGGTTTAGTTTATACTGATTTATTTTAGTTCGATTGCAACGAAAGCTCCAAGCTTATTGAATCGCTCTCGAACACTATTCCGGATGTTATCACGCGCCCGCGAGAGAGACAGGGGCACACTGCTACCCATTTACACCTTTGTCGAGTGGATAAAGTTGGCATTTTAAGGAATGACTTATCATTTCTGTGGATTTTATGCAGTTTGTGTGTGATTCGCCGGAATTTACACATCGATAAAATCCACAAAAATGAAATTCATTCCTATAAAACAGTCAATCGATTAACTCGCGATAACAATGGGGGCCTGAAGATATATATGGGCTGCATGATGCTTCCACGCAGAGCTGAATCCGGCCCGCACACTAGTACTGGTAAACCGCTTAGAGGATCTAAGCCTGTCCAGGAACCGCGGTGCGAGGTGGACCGTCCATGCTAATAAACCCTATTGGTTGCATTGGGCGACAGGGCTTGAGATGTCATTTCATCTCAATGTCGGGTAAAAGTCCCACAAAATTGGAAGCAACGTCTCCAAAATGACCTTTACAGTGTTGACGGGGACGTTAAACCTGAAATCAAACAAAAACTCGCGATAACAATAGTTTCAACCGAGCGAATCAATGACTCGAGATGAGACGGATTAGTCATTATGAAAACACGCCTATAGAAATACATTTTATCATATGACGTCGCGTCTGAGAGTGTGATAACGCCATTTATCATATGACGTCGCGTCTGAGAGTGTAATAACGCCATGCAATAAAATCGATAAACCACTAGTCGATTAAATATGCAAATAAGTTAGATACGTCCCGTAACGTTACATGTACGACGTTCTTAACGACGTCGTGTTTACTAATGGCGGAATATTGTCATTTTTGTAAAAAATGATCGTGAATAAAATTCGTTTTAAATTTCATTTCTTGCATAAATACCTATGCGCATGGCTGTTTGAAGCCATTGTCAAATGGACCGAAAGCCGTGCTCAAATAGCAAAAACCATGTTCAAATCATGAAATTCGCGTGCTATTTGAACATGGATTTTAAGGTTTTGACATCACAAGACGGGTCTTCCGTTGTTTACGTTACGTTGTGCGACGTAACGTTATCGCCCTGAACATAGCGTTTCAGGGTTCAATGATGACGTCAGAGTGTTTCTGCATGACAACGTCATTGTAAACAACATTCTTAAATGGCCGCCATTTTGGTTTGCCTGTCGCGTTTGAAGAGTTTATATGGAATTTATATGGAGCAAATGTTTTCGTCAAAATTTGCTGTCGGAATCGTAAGTTATGCAAGAACAACGATCATCCATGGTTATGTCATTGCATTAACATTTGCCGGATCCCTCGGAAGATATTTGAACATTCGGCCTAGCGGTCTCATGTTCAAACAGCTTCCTCGGGACTCGGCGAATGTTAATGCATGAAAAACCATGGTTGATCCCTATAATGATAAATAGAATCTTGCATTCGCGCTCAAGTATTATTGAATTTATTAAACTCGTTGAGGAAAAGTGATAAAATGCTCGGCATAGCCTCGCACTTTATCCTGTTTCCTCAACTCGTTTAATAAATTCAATAATACATGAGCACTCATGTAAGGTCCTCTCTATTGTAATAAATTCGATAATGCACTGTAGTTTATCAACGACCTTTGAGAGTTCAACGTTCAAGCGTGGCAAGACTATTCCATGTTTAAGGGGAAGCAGGTTTCGGATTTCTTTTTTCTCAGGATTTTAAAATTGTAAGTAAGTTTTATTGATAATTTCATTACGTAGAAGTCGTTGAAATGTGGTTAGTATGATGCAGTACGAATCTCAGTAAAACTATATCTCCCAATGTAAAATCCTGACTGAAGGCGACTTACCTAAAACACGGACTAGTCCAAAATCAAAAGTGCAGTCACGTCTCACTGCGATTTGAAAGACTATAGTGGATTAAATATGCAAATTAGTTAGATACGTCCCGTAACGTTACATGTATGACGTCCTTAACGAAATCGCGGAATATTGACATTGATGTTTTTTTTTTTTTTGTTTTTTTTTTTGGTTTGGGTTTTACGGCCCTTTCAAGATTATTTCAGTCATATCGAGCCGATCGTTAATCAGAGGTGGGCGAAAACCGGAGTACCCGGAGAAAAACCACCTGACCTTCCGTTGCAGAACTTGGCGTCTCACACGTGGCCCGAGCGAGGCTCGAACCTACGGCGGTGAGAGACCTAATGACTAAGAGTCAGCGCTCTTATCCACTAGGCCACGGAGGCCCGTTTGACATTGATGTAAAACAATCGTTAATAAAATGCGTTTTAAATGTCATATGATAAATAGAATCTTGCATTCGTGCTCATGTATTATTGAATTTATTAAACTCGTTGATGAAAAGGCATAAAATGCTCGGCAAAGCCTCGCATTTTATCCCTTTTCCACAACTCGTTTAATAAATTCAATAATACATGAACACTCATGTAAGATCCTCCATGTAAATTTTACCACCAAGAAAACGAAACTTTTAAGATGAAAAATAATGATATTTTTTCTTACATGTATTTCTGCTCAAAACAGAAATAAGAAAAATAAGGTTTATCCCTGTAAACCACAGTTTTACAATACAAAAGTGGGGTTCACGGGGGAAAACGTATAGGCGTGTTTTCGTGATGTGGAGATGATGAAGAATATTGCATGAACTTCCCTAAGAAAAAAAGGCTGTTTATATTGATTCAAACAAATGACCATGATTTGTTCCTTGGAGTAATTGAGGGGAAAAAGCTTCCGTATTACCTTTCATACTACTCCTTAATGGGTTTTGTTATAGCGGCATATCGTGTCATTACGGTAACACACCCGTTCATATTTTCGTATCTCAAAAACAGACGTTGCAGACATTATGAAAACACACCTATATCTCCGAAAAAAAAAAAAAAACAATGAAAATTTTAAGATGAAAAATTGTGATATTTTTCTTATTTCTGCTCAAAATATAGATTGTAGGCACTCGTTAGAACCGCCTCATCGAGGCGGTTCTAGCGAGTACCCACAATCTATATTTTAGAGCAGAAATAAGAAAAATAAGGTTTACCCCTGTAAACCCCAGTTTTACCATATAAAAGTGGGGTACAAGGGGATCAAATTTAGATAGGCGTGTTTTCGTGATGTGTTGTGATATTTTGTTTGGTTTTACTCCAAACATAGGTTGAGGGTGCCCATTAGAACCGCCTCATTGAGGCGGTCTAACAGGTACCCACAATCTATGTCTTTGAGCAGAAATATGAATAATAGTATTTACACCCGTAAATCCCACTTTTCTCAGTGTTAAGTGGGTTTTTGAGAGGTATTAATTGGATGAACTTATTAACATGATGTTAAAGGTGGAGAACGAATTCTGTGGGCTGTAATGAGGGTCCTCTGTAAAATCATTGGGCCTCGCTATTTTTTTCGACAAAAATAAAAATAAAAGGCATTTAACTATTAACGCATTCCTTTGAACATTTATATACCCTTTTATTTTATACATAGCAGTGAAATCAATGCATATCTGAAACAAATAAAAGTGATATTTTCACAGTGTGTTATTTACACAGTTGCAGCCCGGACTACTTTTCTCGCCAAAATTCATATGTTATCTATAAAATAATTCTATAAAATACCTTAAAAAGCACTCTTTGAACTGTAAAAATGCTGTATTCAAAATGGCGATCTGTTTATGTTTTGAAACTGACATTTGTGACGTCATAGCCAGGCAAAATTGTGACGTACAGTACGATTGATCAGTTACCGTAAATATCCGCATAAATTTATAAAATAAAAATAAAAAATATACCTTTTTTCGGCAGATACCAAAAATATTTCATCTCGTGTGTTGAAAACATCCGAATTTTCAATCGTGCTTCGCACTCGTGAAAATTTGGATGTTTTCAACACACTCGATATAATTTTTTGGGAATCTACCTAAAAAAAAGTGAATATCCTCTACGTATTCGTACCCTTGTATTCGTACAATAACTTCTCATGTTCACTCATCTGTTCGAAAGTCTTAATTCCTGCAAAACAGTTTTTCTAGTTCACCAACCCCTCTTTGCCAGTGTAGTGTCGGTCCGTACAGACATCTTTATCCTACGTTTTATTCAGGCCCTCTTTAGGATGTCGTGAGTTTCACAATCGTACCGTACATACGTGCTGATGCGCAACCAAATTGGCTTTCTAAAAACCGACAGATCACACATTAAGCCGTCAGACGTTTTTCTTTACAATTATTGTAGAGGTTGTTGGCGATTACTGTACGTTTCGCAAGCGTTTCGAACCTTGTTGCCAAATCCAATGGCAATATGACAATGACAATACTTTATTCGTGATAGAGGCCTCCGGCCCATACATTACGATAACACACCCGTGTGACATACTGCTTTTTTCACATCTTCAAAATGGCTACTTTTCTGATGAAAATTCGTGATATTTTTCTTATTTATACAACACACATAGGGCGTGGGTGCTCGTTAGAACCGCCTCATTGAGGCGGTTCTAACGAGTACCCACAACCTATGTCTTGGAGCAGAAATAATAAAAACAATGCATACCACCGAAAACCCCAGTTTTCTCTATATAAAGTGGGTTTAGGGGGTGTTAATTTCACGGACTTGGTCACGTGATGACGTATACCAACAACAATCCCATTCATGTTCAGCCAATATTGGAATATTCTTTCATTGTTTCATAATTCGTAATAACGGGACAAAAACTTTTATGGAGTCTGGATTCTGACAGAATGGAGTCATTGATTTCAGTTTTAAATCCACTTGATTGCCAAACGAACATATGGAAAAGCTGACTTGTTTCTTAAAATGTGGCCAAGTATGGTTATTGGAGTTATATATTCTTGGAACTGTAATTAAAGCTGTATTTGACCGTATTCTCAGGAAAATCCAGTCTCGTCTACACCAATACCATGTTCTAGTAATCAAGTCAAAATTCCTCCTGGGATTTCAAAGAAGGTATTAACCTTAGTCCTGCTGCACACGACAATCCCCTACCTTTGCAAACAGTGACGAGCCAGATCAGGTGGCTTCTGGAAGCCATCTGATCAGGATCTACACTGTACCTTTACAAAGAGTGAAGAGCCATAACAGATGGCTTCTGGAAGCCATCTGATCAGGCGCTACATTATTTGCCATGCAGTTTGGAAATTGAACGATTTCATTATGTCAAGTAATTTAATTGGGCGATACATGTATTAGAAAATGATGTGGATAAAGGACTAGCCTGTCCTATAAAAAAAAAAAAAAAAAAAAAAAAACATCCAGCCAATGAGAGAAGGTTCTTTTCATATATGTGTCCAGCACGTGTTTTGGCGAGCCCGCATCTTCAGGGAATTTGCTGACCACAACATTACGAAAACACGCCAATACAAACACACTGTAAACTTTACGCCAAAAAAAAAAAAAAAAAAAAAAAGAGATTTTAAGATAAAAAAATGTGATAATTTTCTTCCTTTGCTCAAAATATAGATTGCGGGTACACGTCAGAACCGCCTCATTGAGGCGGTTCTAACGAGTACCGACAATCTATAATTAAGAGCATAAATAAAAAAAATAAGGTTTAACCCTTCGATATAAAAAGATAGGGTACAACATAAATGTAATATGACAGACTGCATGCATGGTAGTTAACCCAACCACGGTTGACAACTTTGCTCCCCTCTTTAATTGCACGCCGCTGGGTCAGACCTAAAATTCTATTACGGTTCCAGCGTAAGGGCTTACTGAGAATTGGTGAGTATCTAATTTTATATAATGTTGGTTAGTGCCTGATGCTCTGTCTCTGGTCGGGCCCATCGGAGTCTAACTGTTGGTCTTCGTTTGCTCCTGCATTTCAGTGGTTTCTTGCAGTCGATTCCTCACCTTTGTTTCATTTCTGTGGTTGTTTGATTTTCCTGTTCACGGAGAAGTTGCACTGATGAGTTAAGAGGCTTCCATGCGGACTGAATACATATTTTGTCTAACTCGCGACGGAAGTAAGGGCGAGGATTGTGGCCACGTAAAATCGATTAAAGCCCCCAGTGGAATTCGTTTCCGCTGACCGTTCCAAGGCGGTTCTTCTGTCGCAGTTTATTTTTGTTATGGTTTGTCTTTGAGTGTGTGTATCGTTTATATTATTTTGTATTGGTTTGCCACTTGGCCATTTTGTGGGAAAGTTACTGTACTTTTGGCTTTCCGCTATTGATGTTTCCCGTATGGTCTTGTTGTTTCATGTTTGTGTTTCTTTCCCTTTGGTGTCTCTAATGGGAACTGTTGGTAAATTATATCGATTCCTGATCATTGTCTTCACTTCTATTTACTATATAAAGGTGGGTTCAAGGGGGTCAGAATTTTATATTTGGCGTGTTTTCGTGATGAATGTGTAGAGAAAGCTTACGTACATATAGCTTAACATATGTAGTTGGTTGAGCATGTGCATTTAAAGATAAAGTCATCGGTCGGACACAGCGGCCTCCGCCCATCGGGGCTTGAAGAAAAAGATAGGCTGTATGATGCTTCGACGCAGAGCTGAAACCGACCCGCAAACGAATACTGGTAAACCGTTTAGAGGATCTAAGCTTGCCCAGGAAAAGCGGTGCGAGTCGGCCCGTCCATGCTTATAAACCCTATTTTTTCATTGGGCGGCAGGGCTTGAGATATCATTTCATCTCAATGTCGGGTAAAAGTCCCACAAAATTGGAAGCAACGTCTCCAAAATGACCTTTACTGTGTTTACGGGGACGTTAAACCTCAAAGCAAACAAAACATTGGTCGGACACACGTATGAGCTTAAAGAAGATATGTGCAACCAGCAGCCTGATCAGATTTGATTTGAGGTTAAAGTCCCCGTCAACACTGTAAAGGTCATTTTCGAGACGTTGCCTCCAATTTTATGGGACTTTTACCCGACAATGAGATGAAATGACATCTCAATCCCTGTCGCCCAATGAAACCAATAGGGTTTATTAGCATGGATGGTCCACCTCGCACGCGGTTCCTGGACAGGCTTAGATCCTCCAAGCGGTTTACCATTACTGCGTGGAAGCATCATGTAGCCCATATATTTCTTCAAGTCCCTACGGGCGGGGGCCGCAGCCTTATTTGTGTTTGTTATACAATACAACTATCATTACTGAGTATATGTGCAAAATGTAGCATTAAGATTTTCAAAATTTAATTATTTGACATTTTTCCCTCCCATTTAGACGGAAATTTGTATTGTTTAATGCTCTATTCACCATCCTCTTCAATTTGATATGCCACATGACTATATTTTGAAAACTTTAATTTTTGACGCCTGCCGAAACCTTAAGTGCGACCCCCAGGGCATGACCCAAAAGTCACGACAAAAATCAAGATCAGGGCCCCTGCGGGTGGTGTGGCGGGCCAGAAAAAACTGTGCTCTTGCACAATCCACACATATAAAATATGAATCTGGAAATGGTAAGAGTCCTTTTCTCCTGGGTTAACTTCAAATATACAAAACATGTGGGGTAGTGTAACCGCAGTGATATACCACCATCGATTATGACCGAATTTCTTCATGAAACCTTATAAAACCGGTTGAAAGACCTAGTTTAGTTAATTCCTGTGATTGCTTACGTAATCACAGATGCTTCTTAAATTCAATTTCAGAGATTGTAGCTTTTCTAAATGGAATTATCGACAATCGTAATAAAGCATGCGGAAACTGCCAAAAATAAACCTAGATCTCATTAATATAACACAACCGTGTCACATACATTGTATAGAGATTATTGAACTCGTGGTCATTTCATATGAAAGCTAAAAAAAAAAAAGAGCTGAAAGCGAGTTCCATAAATTTCATATGAGATGACAACGAGTGTAAGATTCTGTTTTCTTGCACATCAGACAAGGAAATCCTCGATTTTACCCTGGTATAGAAATTTATGTTTTTACCCTGGTGTTCCGACCCCAAATCGAATTTAATCGCGTGTTTGATAAATGCACTGGTTGATTACGACCTTGTGTGCACCGTCGTTAAGGTTGACGTCATGCACGATCCGTGACGTCACTTTACATTCCTGCAGTGTCAACACAATATGGCGGACGTTGGTAACCGAAGTGACTGCAGCACTGAAATTCCGCGCTAAGAAATGGAAGGTATGCAAGAAAACAAAATTCAATATGGATGTGAGGGATGGATAGAAAAATCCGTCCCTCGGGATCACTGTCCGGCATCACTCGGCAAGCCTCGTGATGTCGGACAGTGACCCTTGGGACGCACTTTTCTATCCACCTCTCACACCCTTATAAGATTCTTATATTTCATAATGATCATAAATCGGATTTTATCGCCGAAGAAGTTCAAAATGAAACATAGGGTTGTCAAAGACAGCGTCATGACGTCAACCATCAGTAACGATGTGTTATTTCACGTGTGGTCATATTATTTTTATGACATGAGGATATCCACTTAATAACAGTGACGTTATATGATAAAATCAATTCTTTCATGGTTGAAAATGACACTTTTTCCTCATCACGAAAACACGCCTATATAATTTTGACCCCATTGAACCCCACTTTTATATGGTAAAACTGGGGTTTCCGGGGGTTTACCTTATTTTTCTTATTTCTACTCTAAAATATAGATTGTGAGTACTCGTTAGAACCGCCTCGATGAGGCGGTTCTAACGAGTGCCCACAATCTATATTTTGAGCAGGAATAAAAAAAATATCATAATTTTTCATCTTAAAATTTTCCTTTTTTCGGCGATAAAAGTGGCAATGTATTTGTATAGGCATGTTTGCGTAATGTGCTGAAAATTTTGTGGATGGTGAGGGTAAAACAATAAGCATAATGGTGTCTAAACATCTAAGTAATTAAATCTTATGAAAAGTCCGATTTCTTTTAAGAATGAGATAATGTTATCAACAGGTTCATCTTGAAACAGCTGTGGTACAATGTTAGCATTAAAGTATAACATTCGTGGCTGAGACAGTTTTTTCATATGACGTTTTTGATACGCAGTGGATAAAATAGTGTAATAACCAGAGCTCCGCAAGCGGGGCATTATACGCCCATGGTAATTAGTAAGATGGAGCATATATATACTGACTGTAGTACAAGTTTGGGTTTGTGGAATGCAACCAATGAACAATATGACTGTGCTCCACACATTCTTACCTGGCAATATAAATAACCCTAAATGGCTCAAACTACCTGTGTCCTACAAATTTTCATAGTCCATTGAATTTTGACTTCTTTTTTTTTCAAGCTCCTGAATAAGCCCAATAAATACACTTTCAGGGGCGGTAATTTCTTCAAATAATCGGATTTCTGTGTGTATATTAGATTATTCATTCGAAGTAAAACCGACGTGTAGCGGTCACCCCGACTCTATTTAATTGAACTTTCTTAGGGTTTCCTAGTTAGGCGTTTGACGCAACAGTTGTAATTTTGCTTTCTAGCTGTCCAAATTAGCATGGGTGATTGTCAGATATCTATACTATGGCTTAGAAGCATGACACTTCCTGTGTTTGAACTTTAACATATTAGAAGGCTATTCGAGTCTCCATAAGCGAAAGAAATTTTGTTTACTATTTCCACTACGGTACACATTGACGAAAGTGTTCAAAACGCTACAGTCGTACGGAAGGCTTGTAACGTCTTATCTGGATAGTCTTAAAAATAGGCCTGTGCAGAGAGGAATGTGCCTTTTGATATATATCAATTGCGAAGCCCCGATTGTAGATGAGCTGTGGATAAGACGCAGTCTGATCGACGTCTTACCAAGTCACAAGAATTATCTGGGTCTTCAATGTCTTCATATTGTCTAGGTTTGTGTTACCCCATATAAAGTAGTTATATTGTCGTGATTTTTAATTGATGACCGCATTTGTCATTCAGACACCAAGTTTGCTGTATGTGTTACAGAAGGCCAAGACAAGCTTCCTACGTAATATTGGTTACCTAAACTTCATAAAAGACCATACAAAGCACGGTTTATTGCCAATTCAAGCTCTTGTACCACCACTGAACTTTCCAAATTATTAACTTCATGTTTTACTGCCATCAAATTATTAACTTCATGATTTACTGCCATCAAAAAAAAATATTGCGAAAAAGTCTTTGACAGATCAGTGAGAAATCTTCGTGAGAAAAATTCATAAACTACGCAAAGGCTTTTAAAAATTTTATAGACGTCATTCCGATTTAATTTCAAAATTCAATGTTGGACTTAAATCTCTTCTGCAACAGTGTCTATCGGAACCCGAATTTTATGTTGAATTAGTATAAAAAATTCAGAAAAATATATAAATGCAATGACGTCATACCCCATTTCGTAAAATCATTCTACGATATAAAGCAGATTGGGTACAACATAAATGTTATACTGCATGCAATCACCAAATAATGTTAACCCAATCACGGTTGACAACTTTGTTTCGCTCAATTGTACGCCGGTGATTCAAGCCTCAGATTCTATGACGGTTCCAGCGTAAAGGCTTACTGATAATTAGAGTTAATTTAATTTGATGTAATGTTGTTTCGTGCCTGATTCTCTATCTGTGGTTTGGCCCATCGGAGTCTAACTGTTGGTTTTCTATTGCTCCAGCATTTCAGTGGTTTCTTGCTCTCGAGTCATAACCGTTGTTTCATCTCTGTGGTTGTTTGATTTTTGTGTTCTCGGAGATGTTGCACTGATGAGTCAGAAGGCCTTATTGCGGACTGAACAAATTATTTGTATCAATGGCGACGGAAGTAAGGGCGATGACTGCGGCCGAGTACAATCGATTTAAGCCCCCCCCCCACCCCCACCCCACCCAGTGGAATTTGTTTCACTGACCGTTTTAATGCGGTTCTTCTGTCGCGGTTTACTTTTGTTATGGTTTGTCTTTGAGTGTTTGTATCGCTTATATTATTTTGTTTTGGATAGCCAACTGGCCATTTTGTAGGAAAGTAGCTATACATTTGTCTTTCTTCTATTGATGTTTCCTTTGGGGTCTAGTTATTTCATGTTTGTGTTTCTTTCCCTTTGGTGTCACTGATGGGAGCTGTGGGTTAATTGTATCGATTCCTGATCCTTGCCTTCACTTCTATTTTTTAGAATTCCAATTCTTCATCATCATGTACATTTCGATCGATTTGATTGGTTAAAATTAAAGTTTTTTCTTCAACAAATTCCATGAGCAAGAATCTCAGACCTAAAACCCACAGCGACAGGCAGTTACATAACGTGACGTCAAACAGCACGTTTTGAACCCGCGCGTATATCATTGTATATGAACAGACGTCTACGGCGTTCGAATAAAAGATGGGAAACTATTGGAAACGTAATTGTTAGAAGACAAATAAATTGAATTTAAAGATTACATGTACCTTTTTTTTTTCTTGTGTTTCTTTCAAAGATGGCAGCTTCTGATTGAATAATCATTCCGCCGTGGCCGCCGGTAAGGTCATTCTTACGCTTTCGAAATACTTCCTTAAAATTGACATTTTTAACATTTTGATGAAAACAGTTTGCATTATAAGGAATAGATTATCAATTTTTTGTGGATTTTATTGATGTGTAAACTCCGGCGAATTACTCACAAACTTAGCAGTATAAAGCCCTTCCGGCCTCATGTACACTGGGGTTAACACATCGATAAAACCCATTAAAATCAAATTTATTCCTGTAATACAGTTTAATCCTCCTTATGTCGACATTCGATATAACGACAAAACTCGCTATGACGACAGTTTCAACCAAACGAATCATTGGCTCAAGAGGAGAGTCATTGATCATTACGAAAACACGCCTATACAAATACATTGTAAACTTTACCCCAAAGAAAATGAAAATTTTAAGATGAAAAATCGTGATATTTTTCTTATTTCTGCTCTAAAATATAGATTGTGGGTACTCGTTAGACCCGCCTCATCGAGATTGTGGGTACTCGTTAGAACCGCCTCATCGAGGCGGTTCTAACGAGTGTCCACAATCTATATTTTAGAGCAGAAATAAGAAAAATAAAAAAATTACCCCATGTAAAGCCCAGTTTTACTATATATAAAAGTGGGCTTCAAGGGGGTTAAAAATTATACAGGCGTGTTTTCGTGATGTGGAGAAGTTGAAGAATATTGCATGAACTCCCCCAAGAAACAAAAATTGTGTATATTGATTCTGACAAATGGCCATGATTTGTTCCTTGGAGTAATTAAGGGAAAAAACTTCCGTATTACATTTCATGCTTCTCCTTAATGGATTTTGTTATAGCGGAAATTCGTGCGTAACACATCCGTTCATATTTTCGTATCTAAAAATAAACAGATATTGTTCTGATGAAAAATTGTGGTATTTAATTTGTTTTTACTTCGAACATAGGATGAGGGTGCCATTGGAACCGCCTCATTGAGGCCCGTCCATGCATATAAACCCTATTGGTTCCATTGGGCCACAGTGCTTGAGATGCCATTTTATCTCAAAGTCGGGTAAAAGTCCCACAAAATTGGAAGCAACGTCTCCAAAATGACCTTTACAGTGTTGAGTCTTCTGTTCGAAATCTAAATTCCTGCCAAAAATGCTAAATACTTTGACAGTCTGGTGTCGGTCCGTCAGACATCTTTATCTTATGTGTTATTCAGGCCCTCACTACGGTATCGCACATACGACGTCTATGCATCTGTGCAGCCAAATTGGCTTTCTAAAAACCGACAGATCACACATAAATCCGTCAGAGGTTCTTTGTAATTATTGTAGAGGTTCTTTGCAATTACTGTATGATTCGCAACCGTTTCGAACCTTGTTGCCAAATCAAATGGCAGTATGACACTGACAATACGCTCGTACTTTATTCATGATAGAAGCCTCCGGTCCATACATTACAATAACACACCCATTACACATACTGCATTTTTCACATCTCCAAAATGGCTACTTTTCTGATGAAAATTCGTGATATTTTTCTTATTTATACAACAAACATAGTGCGTGGGTGTTCGTTAGAACCGTCTCATTGAGGCGGTTCTAACGAGTACCCACAACCTATGTCTTGGAGCAGAAATAATAAAAACAATGTATACCACCGAAAACCCCAGTTTTCTCTATATAAAGTCGGTTTAGGGTGTGTTCATTTCACGGACTTGGTCACGTGATGACGTATACCAACAACAATCCCATTCATGTTCAGCCAATATTGGAATATTCTTTCATTGTTTCATAATTCGTAATAACGGAGGACAAAAACTTTTATGGAGTCTGGATTCTGACAGAATGGAGTCATTGATTTCAGTTTTAAATCCACTTGATTGCCAAATGAGCATATGGAAAAGCTGACTTGTTTCTTAAAATGTGGCCAAGTATGGTTATTGGAGTTATATATTCTTGTCATTGTAATTAAAGCTGTATTTGACCGTATTCTCAGGAAAATCCAGTCCCGTCTACACCAATACCATGTCCTAGTAATCAAGTCAATTCCTCCTGGGATTTCAAAGAAGGTATTAACCTTAGTCCTTTTGCACACGACAACCCTTTCCTATACAAACAGTCAAGAGCCTATCAGATGGCTTCTGGACGCCATTTGATCAGGCACTACATTGTTTGTGATGCAGTTTGGAAATTGAACGATTTCATTATGTCAAGTAATTTAATTGGTCGATACATGTATTAGAAAATGGTGTTGTTAAAGGACTAGCCTGTCACAAAAAAAAAACAAACAAAAAACATCCAGTCAATGAGAGAAGGTTTTTTTCCCATATGTGTCCAGCACGTGTTTAGGCGAGCCCGCATTTGCTGATCACAACATTACGAAAACACGTTACAGACACATTGTAAACTTTACGCCCCCTCCCCACAAAAAAAAAAAAAAAAAACAAAAAAAACGAGATTTTAAGATAAACAAAAATGTGATAATTTTCTTCCTTTGCTCAAAACTATAATTTATAGCATAAATAAAAAAAAATAAGGTTTACCCCTTCGATATAGAAAGATGGGGTACAACATCAATTCAGAAAAATATATAACCACAATGACTGCAGCACCCAATTTCGTAAAATCATTCTTCGATATTAAATGATTGGATACAACATAAATGTTATACGACAGACTGCATGCTTGGTAGTTAACCCAATCACGATTGACAACTTTGCTTCCCGCTTTAATTGCACGCCGCTGGGTCAGACTTAAGATTCTATTTCGGTTACAGCCTAAGGGCTCATTGAGAATTGGTAAGTATCTTATTTTATATAATGTTGGTTGGTGCCTGATGCTCTGTCTCTGGTCGGACCCATCGGAGTCCAACTGTTGGTCTTCTTTTGCTCCAGCATTTCAGTGGTTTCTTGCTGTCGAATCCTCACCTTTGTTTCATCTTTGTGGTTGTTTGATTTTTCTGTTCACGGAGATATTGCACTGATGAGTTAGGAGGCCTTCATGCGGACTGAATAAGTTATTTGTCTAACTCGCGACGGAAGTAAGGGCGAGGATAGTGGCCACGTAAAATCGATTTAAGCCCCCAGTGGAATTCGCTTCCGCTGACCGTTCAAAGGCGGTTCTTCTGCCGCGGTTTATTATTGTCATGGCTTGTCTTTGAGTGTGTGTATCGTTTATATTATTTTGTTTTTGGTAGCCAATTGGCCATTTTGTGGGAAAGTTACTGTCCTTTTGGCTTTCCGCTATTGATGTTTCCCGTGTGGTCTAGTTGTTTCATGTTTGTGTTTCTTTCCCTTTGGTGTCTCTGACGGGAGCTGTGGGTTAATTGTATCGATTTCTGATCATTGTCTTCACTTCTATTTACTATATAAAGGTGGGTTCAAGGGGTCAGAATTATATATTAGGCCTGTTTTCGTGATGAATGTGTAGAGAAAGCTTACGTACATATAGCTTAACATATGTAGTTGGTTGAGCATGTGCATTTAAAGATAAAGTCATTGGTCGGACACAGCGGCCCTAGCCCATCGGGGCTTGAAGAGATAAATGGGCTGCATATTGCTTCCACGCAGAGCTGAAACCGACCCGCACACGAATACTGGTAAACCGTTTAGAGGATCTAAGCCCAGGAAAAGCGGTGCAAGTCGACCCGTCCATGCTTATAAACCCTATTGGTTTCATTGGATGGCAGGGCTTGAGATGTCATTTCATCTCAATGTCCGGTAAAAGTCCCATAAAATTGGAAGCAACGTCTCCAAAATGACCTTTACAGTGTTGACGGGGACGTTAAACCCAAAATCAAACAAAACATTGGTCGGACACACAAAGGGAACCAGCTTATGAACTTAAAGAAGATGTGTGCAACCAGCAGTCTGATCAGTGTTTGTTATACAATACAACTATCATTACTGAGTATATGTGCAAAATGTGGCATAAAGATTTTCAAAATTGATTTATTTGACATTTTGACCCGTCCCCATGGCCCCTCGAACCATTTAGGCGGAATATTTTATTGTTTAATGTTCTATTCACCATCCTCTTTAATTTGATATGCCACATGACTATGTTTTGGAAATTTTAATTTTTGAACCTGCCGAAACCTTACGTGTGACCCCCAGGGCATGACCCGAAAGTCACGACCAAAATCCAGATAAGGGCCCCTGCGGGTGGGGTGGCGGGCCAGAAAAACTGTGCTCTTGCACAATCCACACATTTAAAATATGAATTTGGAAATGGTAAGAGTCCTTTTCTCCTGGGTTAACCTCTTAATGTACAAAACATGTGGGGTAGGGTAACCGCAGTGATATACCACCATCGATTATGACCGAATTTCTTCATGAAACCTTACAAACCGGTTGAAAGACCTAGTTTAGTTTATTCCTGTGATTGCTAACGTAATCGCAAATGCTTCTTAAATTCAATTTCAGAGATTGTAGCTTTTCTAAATGGAATTATCGACAATCGTAATAAAGCATGCGGACACTGCCAAAAATAAACCTAGATCTCATCAATATATTAAAACCGTGTCACATTATGCAGAGAATCTTACTCTCATGGCCATTTCATGTGAAAGTCATAAATTTCATATGAGAAGACAACGAGTGTAAGATTCTGTTGTTCATATAACGATTTTAAATCTGATTTTATCGCCGAAGAAGTTGAAACGGAAACAGGGTTGTCACTGATGGCGTCATGACGTCAATCACCAGTAACGATGTGTTATTACACGTGTGGTCATACGATTTTTATGATATGAGTTTATCCACTTAATAACAGTGACGTTATATGATAAAATCAATACTTGCATGATTGAAAATGACACTTTTTTTTCCTCATCACGAAAACACGCCTATATTATTTTGACCCCCTTGACCCCCTCTTTTATATAGTAAAACTGGGGTTTCCGGGGGTCTACCTTATTTTTCTTATTTCTACTCTAAAATATAGATTAGGGGTACTCGTTAGAACCGCCTCGATGAGGCGGTTCTAACGAGTGCCCACCATCTATATTTTGAGCAGGAATGAGAAAAATATCACAATTTTTCATATTAAAATTTTCCTTTTTTCGGCGATAAAGGTGGCAATGTATTTGTATAGGCATGTTTGCGTAATGTGCTGAAAATTTTGAGGACGGTGAGAGTAAAACAATATGCATAATGGTGTCTACAAATTTAAGTAATTAAATCTTATGAAAAGTCCGATTCCTTTAAGAATGAGATAAAGTTATCAACAGGTACATCTTGAAACAGTTGTGGTACAGTGTTAGCATTAAAGTATACGAGGTCCTCTTAATATTTGTGGCTGTGACAGTTTTTCATATGACGTCTTTGATACGCAGTGGATAAAGTAGTGTAATAACCAGAGCTCCGCAACCGGGGCATTATACGCCCATGGCAAGTAGTAAGATGGAGCATATATACACTGACTGTTGTACAAGTTTGGGTTTGTGGAATGCAACCCATGAACTGTGCTCCACACATTTTTACCTGGCAATATCAATAACCTTCAATGGCTCAAACTGCCTGTCTCCTACAAATTTTAATGGTCCATTGAAGTTTGACTTCTTTTTTTTCTGAATAAGCCCAATAAATACATTTTCAGGTGGGGGGGGGGGGGTAATTTCTTAATAAGCATCTTAAATTTTTAAAAGTTATTTGAATATCAGCTGCCTAGTGCTAAGGAAGCCGATCGTGACTTGAAGAAATAGATAGGGCTGCATCATAAGACTCAAAATATGGACTGCTCTACATCATGGTCTACCTACATATCATCACTCTCCCAAAAAACCCGGGGTCGTGTGTTTCATCCCGGGCTCCTCAAGATTTTCCGACGAGTCTTAAACTGAGATTTCGTCTCAGTCTGACCTTAGCTGCTGGTGGGATGTAAAATTAACATACACACGTCAGGGGGTATAACATAATACGTCCCGTTTTTAAACGGGCGTATATAAATCGTATGACCACACGTGTAGTAACACTTTTGAGTTATTAAGTAACGTCATGACGATTTCGATGTCAACCATGCATTTTAGAAGCCTCCGTGGTGCAGTGGTTACGCTTCTCGCCTTGTAAACCAGGGGTCGCAGGATCGATCCCGGGCTTCTCTAGACTTTCGGATGAGTCTTTAAACCAAGGTTCCGTCTCCGTATGACCTTAGCTGTTGGTTGGATGAAAAACTCAAACACTCACTCACTCAACCATGCATTTTTGTGGAGAAGTTGTCAAAATTAAAGGCAATAAAATCCAAGTGGTAGTATGATAAACAGAATCTTACATTCGTGGTCATTTCATACGAAATTAATGAAACTCGCCATAGGTTCTTTTCATAATTATCATACGAGTAAGATCCTCTATATCTTACCAGCATGGACGCATTTTACGAGATTTTGATTTTTATATAGAAAGTAGGCCACAATAAAAAGTTTCATTTTCGGAGAAAAATATAAATGAAATGAACGCATGCTTGCGTGAAAGTGTGTAATAATATTTAACCACGTAATTAAGGTACAACTATATTGAAAATCAGAAGTTATTTGGGGGAGTAATTCGTCGGTTTTACGGGCGAAATTTTATTGCATTGCGACGCGTCTATACAGTTGTCCCCATTTACTTGTTTTTGTTGTATTTTTTATTTGTCAAAATGGCAACCGCGGTCAAGTACGAAAAACAAAATACCACCAAAAAAGAACGGTGTAACATTCTGAAATTGGGCTTTCGACAGTATATACCATAATTTCTTGCACACCAGCCAAGCAAATCCGCGATTTTACACAGGAATAGAAATTTATGTTTTGACCTGGGTGTTCCGACCCAAAATTTAACATAATCGCGTGTTTGATAAATGCAGTGGTTGATTACGACCTCGTATGCGCCGTTGTTAAGGTTGACGTCACAGCACGTTACGTGACGTCACTAAACATCCCTGTACTATCAACACATTGAGGCGGACGTCGGTACTCGAAGTGACTGCAACATTAAAAATCCGTGCTAAGAAATGGAAGGTATGCAAGAAAAAGAATCCTATATGGGTGTGAGGGGCGGATAGAAAAATCCGTCCCTCGGGATCACTGTCCGGCATCGTGATGCCGGATAGTGACCCTTGGGACGGATTTTTTCACCCACCCCTCACACCCATATAAGATTATTCTAATACTTTCGCAAACGTTTCCTACGCTATCCAGTCAGAAGTAAAAACGTGCAAATAGAGCGTGGTTTTGAATACTTCGTGTTTGTTTGTTTGTTTGAGGTTTAACATCCCCGTAAATACTTTATAGATCATTTTGGGGACGTGGCGTCCTTATTTATTGGACATTCACCCGACATTGAGATGAAATGACTTCTCAAGCCCTGCCGCCCAAAGAAAAAATAGGGTTTATTTGCACGGATGGTCCGACACGCACCTTTATTGTCTGGGCAGGCTTAGATCCTCTAAGCGGTTTACCAGTATTGATATGCGGTCGGTTTCAGGTCTGCCTGGAAACATCATGCAGCCCAATCTATATCTTCAAGCCCCGATGGGCGGGGGCCCTTGGTTTTGAATACATGTACATCGATATAAGGTGACCGCTAAGTTAATAAGCTGTTATTACATTTTAAATAATCTCATTTATTATTAGGAAATATATCGCGGTTGTTTCGTAATCTTCATTTCAATGTAGTTATATAATAATAATAATAATAATAAAATAATAATAATAATAACAATCGACCTTGTTTATAGAGGGTAACACATTTAGTACTAGTACTAATCTTCCATGTGGCCCTCTTTTCCTGGGTAGTAACCAGTACTAAGCAATGAGTTACACAGCCCATGCATTACTTGTTTCTGGTTCCAGTGGATTTGTAGTCATTTGCGTATTTTCCGCCGGGTTTTAAAAAATACGCATCCACAGAAACACACAATGACTCATTCACAAGTCCATGGGATTGACACCCCTGTTAACTCCACTGCCAACAGACAAAGTATTTTTAAGATGAGCATTTTGTTTTCTGGAAAACATAAATTGCGGCGGTCCTAACGCGTTCAATCATGTTGTTTTTTTAAATATACATTACGATAACACACCCTTCCGACATAGTGCATTTTCTCACATTTTCAAAATGGCTACTTTTTTGACGAAAATCCGTGATATTTTTCTCTCTTTTTTTTGATGCAAACATTGGTTGCGGGTGCTCGTTAGAACCGGTTCTAACGAGTACCCACAACCCATGTCTTAGAGCAGAAATAAGAAAAATAATGCATACCCCCGTAAATCCAAATTTTCTGTACGGTAAACTTCTTATATTAAGACCACCTTTGGGACTGTTCAAAAGTGGCCTTTAAGACCGCTTTCGAACAGTCTCAAAGATGGTCCCTGACCAGGGGACATTGTGTGCAGAAAACACATATAAAGAATAACTCCAACCTTCCAAATAAGCTTTTTAAAGCAGAAATAAGCTTAATTTTAGGTGGTCTTAATAGCGGAGTTTTACTGTATATGTAAAGTACACATAATACTCAGTAATGAGGGTTACGCAGTATAGATAGATACATGTAGATAGATAGATAGATAGATAGATAGATAGATAGATAGATAGATAGATAGATAGATAGATAGATAGATAGATAGATAGATAGATAGATAGATAGATAGATAGAGTTAAGGGGATGTGTTCATTTCACTGACATGTTCTGTTCACGTGATGTATCTCACTTTTCTCCATTAATATATCATATCCTTGTACATGTAAGATACAGAGGAGTGTTTGTCGTATAAGTGTTTGTTTATCATATGAGCCGGCTCATTACAAAACCTACGTGCTATGGTCGACGACTCAGTTCAGCCGGCCCCCCCGGTCAGCCTGGTCGGAACATTCTCTTGTCCTTTGAATAGCCCATAGACTATAGAAGGCTCATGCGAACAGCGAAGACTCTGATCAGACTGCGCGGACTGAGTCTTAGCTGGTCGCCTAGGTCTTATTGTAGATTTTGTCGTGCGCTGGCTCATTTTGTCGAATTTCAATAGAAAACATGACGGCGTCATGATAGTTCGCGCCAGTATCCATGTATTATTACACGTGTGGTCATAATGTTTATGATATGACGTTCACTTAATAACCTCGACGTTATACAGAGGATCTTACATGAGTGCTCATGTATTATTGAATTTATTAGTCGACTTGAGGAAAGGAATAAAATGCGAGGCTTTGTCGAGCATTTTATGCCTTTTCCTAAACGATTTTAATAAATTCAATAATACATGAGCACGAATGCAAGATTCTATTTATCATATGTCATTAAAATGCATTTTATTTACGATTTTGTTGACAAAAATATCAATATTCCGTCATTAGTAAACGCGACGTCGTTAATGACGTCGTACATGTACCGTTAAGGGACGTTTCTAACTAATTTGCATATTTAATCCACTAGTGGATTACGGAATGTATTACATGGCGTTATTACACTATCAGACGCGACGTCATATGATAAATGGAAGATACAAATTATTACTACAGTGCGACATGCCGCAGTGTATCACATTCAGTGGAAGCACAGTAAAACTCCTATATTAAAGGTGGGTTCTTATAAGGCGACATTTGATCATTACGAAAACACGCCTATACGAATACATTCTAAAATTTACCAGCGAAAAATGAAATTTTTAGATTTCTCATTTCTGCTCAAAACATACATTGTGGATACTCGTTAGAACCGCCTCGTCGAGGCGGTTCTAACGAGTACCCACAATCTCTGTTTTTGAGCAGAAATAATGTATACCCCTGCAAACACCAGTTTTACTATATAAAAGTGGGCTTCAAGGGGGTCACAATTATATAGGCATGTTTTCGTGATGTGTAGGAAACACAAAGAAATAGTATCTTAAACCTTAACAATAAGCTCTGTCTCTGGTCGGGCCAATCGGAGTCTAACTGTTGGTTTTCTTTTGCTCCAGCATTTCAGTGGTTTCTTGCTGTCGAGTCCTCACCATTGTCTCACCTCTGTGGTTCTTTGATTATTTGTGTTCACGGAGATGTTGCACTGATGAGTTAGAAGGCCTTCATGCGGACTGAACAAATTATTTGTCTAAATCGCGGCGGAAGTAAGGGCGAGGATTGTGGCCACGTAAAATCGATTTAAGCCCCCCAGTGGAAATCTTTCCACTGACCGTTCCAATGCGGTTCTTCTGTGGCAGTTTATTTATGGTGTTGTTTGTTACTTACGTGTGTATCACTTGTGTCTTTTTATTTTGGATGGCCATATGGCCATTTTGTGGGAAAGTAACTGTCCTTATGGCCTTCCTTTGTTTAGGTTTCCATTATGGTCTGGTCGCTTAATGTTTGTGTTTCTTTCCCTTTGGTGTCTTTGATGGGTGGAGTAAGTTAATTGTATCGATTCCTGATCTTTGTTTTACTTCTACTTTTCAAGGGGGTCAAAATTATATAGGCATGTTTTCGTGATGTGTAGGAAACACAAAAAAATAATAACTTAAACCTTAACAATAAGCTTTTAAAAGCAAATTTTGTCTTACTTTAGGCGGTCTTAAAAGCGGAATTTTACTGTATCACACTAGTTATTACCACGAACAATTCCCCACAGGAAATCCATAGAAGCTGAAATTTCTGAAAATATACGGCAAATTTTATATATTACATTCTGATTGTTTTTATGTAAAATATGTATCAGGCCATTTTTGACGGTTTATACTTGCAAAATAAAAACAAATCAAATCTAAAAAAGATTAATAACCTTGGCACCAGATTCTATCTTTTCAGCGATACGCAATTGCTGCATTTAAGGTAATCATCGGATTTCTGTGTGTAGATTTGATATCAAATTCGGAGTTAAACAGAAGCATTTTGAAAAGTTTTACGATCACCCCCGCAAATAGAAACCAACTCTATTTCATTAAACTTTCTCAGGGTTTCCTAGTTATGCGCTTAACGCAACAGCGTATCATTTTGCTCTCTAGCTTTTCAAATTACCATGGGTGATTGTCAGATGTCTATACTTTGTCTTAGAAGCATGACACTTCTTGTGTTTGAACTTTAACATAATGGAAGGATATTTTAGTCGCCATAAGCGAAAGAGATTTTGTTTACTATTTCCACTGCGGTACACATTGACAAAAGTGTTCAAAACGATACAATCTAACTTCTTATTCGGATATTCTTAAAAATAGGCCTGTGCAGAGAGGACTGAGCCTGTTGATATATATCAATTGCAAAGCCCCGGTTTTAGATTAGCTGCGCTTAAAGCACAAACTGATCAGTGTCTTTTCAAGTCACAAGAATTATCTTGGCCTTCACCGTCTTGAAATTGTCTCGGTTTTGCGGTACCCATATAAAAGAGTTAAATTGTCATTATATTTAATAAGCTATGTCTACAGTATTTGTAAGATCCGCCTCAGACAAATTATTTTGTCAAATTCATGAAGGTCAAGAGTGCTTGGCTGTCTAACCCACTGGGTGTCCTAACAACATACCCAGAGTATAGTGTTTTTGTGGTGTGGACTTGAGTCAAGTACACATTCGTTGAACGTATTTTGCGTTGATAAAAGTAGAAGTAAAACAAAGATCAGGATGTATTTTTTTTCATTTTGTTCGAAAAAGAATCTTCCAACGTATCTATGCTGCAGGCGTTTATGTCGAAGTAAGTTTTGTCAGGCTGAGTTATGTTACACAAGACATTTAGAGAATGCAGGAACGTTTTGCAAACCGGGGTGCGGAGGTAGAGATTCCGCCACTAAGGTCAGACCTTGATCTTGTCAGTAGTTCTTCTCAGGGTCTTCTTTCGACATGTGTTACATTTCCTGTAGGTTTATTGGTAAAGGTTTCATTTTACATGGAACGCTAATTTGCACTAATGTTCCAATGATACAAAGGTTGCATCTGTTTCTTTGTTGAAACAAGATTGTGCCAGAATCGATTGAACATAATGACATGCAATATGACAGACAAAGTTGGTGTCATTAGTGTTCTGTGATCTATAGTTGTGTCTTTCCCTGGGTATCTTTCTCTGTCTTTATAAAGAACAAGCCGTCAAAGGATCGCACGCTTAATCAATCAAATTCAGAATTACGCAGTTTGAATAACTCGTCCAGGTCGTTACGTAAATAAATGCGTTTAAAAAGTGCCTTTAAAAGTTTGAAGACTTCCTAACTCATCAGTGCAACATCTCCGTTAACCCAAAAATCAAACAACCACAGAGCTGAAACAACGCAAGGACTCGCCAGCAAGAAAGCACTAAAATGCTGTAGCAAAAGAAAACCAGCAGTTGGCAGAACATTACATAAAACTAAATTTCTATTAAAAGTAAACATTTACGCTGGAACCGTCATAAAATCTTCTGAGGCCTGACCCACCGGCGTGCAATTAAAGAAGGCAGCAAAGTTATCAACCGTTTTGGGGTCAACTACCATGCATGCAGTCTGTCGTATAAAATTTAAGTTGTACCCAATCCTTTTATATCGAATACGTTTTTTTTTAATTAGGCAACGAAGTAATTGCAAGTATATATATATTTTTTTTTCTGAATTTATATACCAAGTCACCATAAAATTCGGGTTCCGACAGACCCCGCTGCAAAAGAGATTTAATTCCAACATTGAATTCTGAAACCAAATCGGAATGACGTCTATAAAACTTAGAAAAGGCCTTGCGCAGCGCAAGATACTAATAATTCTGATTTAGAAGTTAAGTTGTTAACAATTTATTACGGGTGCTGAAGACAGTTACATGATTAGACACTCTGGCAAATCGAATTAATTCCGAAAGATAATCGCTATTGTATGCCACACGAGGAACATCATCATCCAAGAAACGAAAATTTATAATCTCAAAATCAAAATGATCGCATTACTCAGAAATTTTGCAGGAAACAAACCCATCTAAAATAGATGTAATTAAAACAAATCCAGAAGTCGAGCTAAAGGCTACAATGATTTTAGATTGGTTTACAACAGAAAGGGACATCATGAACTCTCTTTCATAACAAAACAAGAATTGATCAGTCACAAGGGGGTGGAGGCGCAATTCGTACACATCGAAATACCCACAATTTGTCTAAATAATAGTATCAAATCTTATGTAAATATTATAGAGCTTTACACACTTTTTCAAATGACCATAATGTACATTTTTTATGCTCTTCAGAAATGAAAAAAAGGATTCCTTACATTACATGCAAGATAAAAGGAGTCTTCCCTATGAAATGTCAATTCAATTAAATCATAAAGTTTTTCTTTTATAAGATTATGAGGAAGTGTAGTGTAAAGGGTGGAAAAATCAAAAGTAGACAAACTTGAAACACGGAAACGTCTGGATTCCAATTTATTTAAAACTTTATTAGCTTTTTATAGACCAAAACAGATTTCTGCCTGATCTTTCGAAGACTATGTCGCAACATTTTATCATATGTTTTTTGATGACAGTAAAACATGAAGTCAATAATTTGGAGAGTTCAGTGGTGGTACAAGAGCTTGAAGTTGCAATAAACCGTGCCTTGTATTGTCTGTTATGAAGTTTAGGCAACCAATATAACGTAGGAAGCTTGTCTTGGCCTTCTGTAACAAAGACAGCAACTTTGCGACTGAATGACAAATGTGGTCATCAACTAAAGCCCTCTCTACAGCCTAAGACTGCAGTTCATAGGCCTTAGTACCAGCAAGTTCTTGCTGAAGAGTGTTAACATAATGAAGCCGTCAAACAACGACCACATTGATAGCAGCCTTACCTGTTGGAGTCAAAACAAACTTCTTATAAATTCGTGAATACCTAGTTTAAGGTGATGTAAAGACGTCTTAGGTGTAGGAGGTAATAAGTTCGTATTTTGAGAATAAAAAGGTAATGCGTTTGTTCACTAATTTCAGAATGCTAAGTTTCCATTCTATACGAGCTTTATGCTCAACATACTCTCGTTTACACCATCAATTACTAAATTCATTCAGGGCAGCAGCGGTTTCATCTCTACATTTATTGAAATCAATTTTAGAAGGAAATCGATATTTCGGTTCGGCCCTTTAGAAATTATATTACGTATCCTAGAATCAAGAATATTTTTTAAATTGCCAGTAATAATATGACCAGCAGCAGGTCAGCAATACACTGAATTTTTACACTCACAAGTATCAGGAGTGTTAGTGTCAATATCAAGATCAGAAACAAGTTTATTGAAATTAAAATGATAGATCTAACAGGTTTATTGTATTTATAGCAATTATGGGTGTTTCAGTGTTTTGAAAATAAGCAGGAGTGGATAAAATCACCGAACTGTCCCGGAAGATACTAGGTAAATCCATAAAATCCTAGTTTAGAGAACCAGCATAACGTTTGAGGCTTGTCTTGGCCTTCCTTTTACAAACATTGCTAGATGTCCAAATATCAAAGCAAGGAGTCCAATTAAAAAACCGAGTAGTGAAAGTTTTATTTTCCGAAGATAAGTGCATATAGATATGGTTCGTGTGAACATTTTCGTTTTGTTCTTTTATTTTCATCTTTTGTATTTCAGCGTCATTCTGTTGTTTTTTTTTTGTAGAAGTTAGAATGCCTGTATAAAAGCTTATAAAATCAGGTCTTTTGATAGTCAATGAAGGTCAATGCTAACCTGAGTACTGACAAGCTCGGTCATAAGGACTATTAGATGCGTACTGAAATTGAAAAGCACTGAGGCAGCCCAGTACCGGATATAGTATTGCGTTAACATACAAACTTGATCTACAAGATCAACCTGCAAAAATGAAGACTAAATATGTTATCATTATTCAGAAGCAGGTATACTTATCACAGCTGAAAAGAACTACGTGAACAAGTTTTTGTGTACCAGACTAGCTAGTTTCAGCCAAATTGGCCTCATCAGTGGCCCTGAAACATTTTCAAAATCCACAATGAAATCTATGGTCTCAAAGGACAAGCGATATATACTATACAATAATGAAGGACAGGGAGACATTTTACGGCCGCCACACATTCCCTTAACACCAGTTGTAGTACTTTAACATTAATCTGTAAAAGAGTTATCATTTGGAAGCAAGGAATACACAGCAAAGTTGAAAGGTATGGCGAGTATAAGACATTTCTAGGTCAGACTATGTAGTCTCGACCAAATAGGCCGCATCAGTGACCCTCAAACATTTTCAGAACTCCAAAATGGAATCGGTGGTCTCAAAGGACACTGACACATAAACTACACACTGATTTTTAAAAGCATATTTGAAAGGTTTCAGTTATCCTTTCTTTGTGGTTTCAAAATTCAATGTCCTCTAGAATAAGACCACAATTGAGACTGTTCATAAGTGGACTTGCAAATCACGTTTAAATTATCCTTAAGTGGTCTTAATACAGGAAATATTATATGATAGGAGACGAATACTCAGTAAAACCAATAGTTAGAGATAAACAGTAAACTAGAGAACAGAAACTCTTAGCTTGGCATGAAGGGAGCGTAGTAGTTAAGTGGTTAGTTCACGTGCCTATGGTGCTTGACGCCTCCGGTTCGATATCAGGCAGCGGTAATACAACTGCGGTGTCCGAACCTGCTCCACTGACATTATTTGCAGGGATATTGGCCATTTTGTGGGAAAGTAACTGTCCTTTTGGCTTTCAGCTATTGATGTTTCCATTAGGGTTTGTTGCTTCATGTTTGTGTTTCTTTCCTTTTGATGTCTCTGATAGGAGCTGTGGGTTGATTGTATCGATTCATGATCATTGCCGCCACGTCTATTTTTATAAATACCACAAATTGCATCATCCTTCGGATCGGGACATTAACTGGAGCTCCCCTTTGCAGGGAGAACCATTCCCTTTGCAGGTAAAAGATCCCTACCAAAATTACAAGCCTGGAGTGTATGTAATGTAAACCTGCATGTTATCCTTGTGAGGCGGTGTTGCAGTATATAGACAAAGAATAAAAACGTACACACGGAATCGCAAAGAACTCGGTGAAACAACATCAAGGAGCCAATAAAAGTAGCGGGGACACATCCAGTCCACATAAAAGTTTTGATAATACGCACCGCTTGGTGGCAGACAAGCGTCTCCTCGTACTAAATATACATTGCAACTCTCCTGTAATGACCATCTTGAATAAACATTATTATGTTTATATAAACATATTATGAAGATTTGTGTTTCTCCAAAACCCTTGCCCTGTAGTGAAACAACAACTTTGGGACTGTATAAAAGTGTGCCTTAAAGCCCACTTTTGAACGGTCCAACAGAAAGATTGAATCATGGCAGGAATTTTATTTCTGTCCTAAGGATAGCACTTAATGATCGATGATCAAGTACACCCCCGCAGTATACGTATATATTTTAGTAGCCTGAGATGGCTGTTTGAAATATTGTGTCGTGCTATTTTCTTTTTATTCCGTGTTGCATCTGTCAGTAGGCCATCACGAAAACACTCCTATATAAATCTGACACCCTTGAAAAGTAGAAGTAAAACAAAGATCAGAAATTGATACAATTAACTTACTCCATCCATAAAAGACACCAAAGGGAAAGAAATACAAACATTAAGCGACCAGACCATAATGGAAACCTAAACAAAGGAAGGCCATATGGACAGTTACTTTCCCACAAAATGGCCATATGGCCATCCAAACCCACTTTTATATAGTAAAACTTGGCCGCGGTTTTTCATCACGAAATCACGCCTATATAAGTTTGACCCTCTTGAACCCCACTATTATATAGTAAAACTGGGGTTGGCAGGGTTAAACCTTATTTTTCTTATTTCTGCTCTAAAATATAGAGTGTTGGTACTCGTTAGAACCGCCTCGATGAGGCGGTTCTAACAAGTGCCCACAATCTATATTTGGAGCAGAAATAAGAAAAATATCACAATTTTTCATCTAAAAATTTTCATTTTTTATGCGAAAAAAGTTACAATGTATTGATATAGCCGTGTTTTCGTAATGTGTTGTAGTTCGTCTTTAAATGTGTGTATCGCATATATATTTTTGTCGGCCCCCGCCCATAGGGGCTTGAAGAAATATATGGGCTGCATGATGCTTCCACGCAGAGCTGAATCCGGCCCGCACACTAGTACTGGTAAACCGCTTAGAGGATCTAAGCCTGTCCAGGAACCACGATGCGAGGCAGGCCGTCCATGCTAATAAACCAATTGGTTTCATTGGGCGACAGGGCTTGAGATGTCATTTCATCTCAATGTCGGGTAAAAGTCCCACAAAGTTGGAAGCAACGTCTCCAAAATGACCTTTACAGTGTTGACGGGGACGTTAAACCTCAAATCAAACAAACAAAAACATATTTTTGTTTTGGATAGCGCATTGGCCATTTTGTGGAGAAGTAACTGTCCTTTTGGCTTTCCACTGTTGCTCTTTCCATTAAGGACCAGTTACTTCACGTTTTTATTTCTTTCCCTTTGGGATCGCTGATGGGAGGTGTGGGTAAACTGTTAGAGTAACGATTTCGGATCATTACCTTCACTTTTTAATTGGGGTTAACCTTATTATTTTGTCTTAATTTTGCTCTATAATATAATTTACGGGTATTTGTTAGAACCGCTTCGATGAGGCGGTTCTATCGTGCACCAACAATATATATTTTGGGCAGAAATAAGCAAAATATCATAATTGTTTTATCTTAAAATGTTCATTTTGATGGCTGTAAAATTCACAATCACGAAACCACGCTTACATGATCTTGACCCTTTTGAACCCCACTTTTATTTACTAGAAAAACTGGGGTCTAAAGTGGTTAACATTATTTTTCTTATTTCTGCTCTAAAATCTTGTTGGTGGCTACTCGTTAGAGCCGCCTCATCGAGGCGGTTCTAACGTGTACCACCAATATATCGAGGCGATTCTAACGTGTACAAACAATCCATATTTTGAGGAGAAATAAGAAAAATATTACAATTTTTCATCATAAAATCTTCTTTTTTTTCGGCGAAAAAATCACAATGTATTTGTATAGGCGTGTTTTCGTAATGAATGCATTTGTATAGGCGTATTTTGGTAATGTATTGAATGATGATTCAGTGTCGAAAAAAAGAACGTTGGAAGCGTAGTTTCAACGTTCAGTCAACGTTGTCTGCATGTTATGTAAGCGCAGACAATCAAAATTGATTAAACAAAAGCACGATTTACAGTTTATGGTTTGAAATGGTGCACTTGTAAATTTCTGAAACCTAAACCATACAGGCAACACGCTGTGATATGATATAATTCGCACTTTCACGTAGTTACTGACACTAATTAAATTAAACAGGTGCTATTCCATTAGCTTCCTTGATTAAGTCATTATTAGAAAAAGCTTCTGAAGACGGAAAAGAAATATAATACAAAACAACACGTGCAGCCAATGGTACCTGCTGACACATCACGTTAATATCCTCCTAAACCCACTTTATATAGAGATTTACAGAGAGAAAAAGGTATTAATTGTTTTCATTTGCGCTCCAAGACAGTCGTTGTAGGTACTCGTAAGAACTGCCTCTTTTAGGCGGTTCTAACGAGCATATAAATTGTCATAAGAATCGTTAACGAACATAAACTAAGGAAAGAATGCACTATGATACACGGATGTTGTACCTTAATGAATATGAAATTAGATTTTGAATCGTGATCACATGAGCGACCGAAATAGCATGTCATACATACAAAAATACAACAGTAAATCAGACCATTGGCCTGCATTAGGGTTTTTACGGGGTACAACTTAATGAACACCCACCTAGTTATTTACGTAAAATGTATGGCAGGATTCCTCCTCAGCTTTGCTAATAAGTCGAAAAAAGTATAAAAGCTTTTATAACACAACCTTGATTGGTCGCAATAACGACACGGAAAGGCCATCCTATGAAGCATTCAAAAATGGAGCAGATATAGAAAAGAATGCAACGCATTTTTACCAGAATATGACTTACTAACGTCCGTATTCCAAACAGACCACGAATCCCACGAATCGCAACAAATTGATAAATAATTGGATTCGTCTTTGAATCGTACTCAGTTCGAGAAGTACTTAACTGAATCGTATCATTATGATAACTCACCCGTGCGACATAGTGCATTTTTCAGATCTCAAAAATGGCTACTTTTCTGATGAAAATCCGTGGTGTTTTTCTTATAAATGCTTAAAACATAGGTTGTGGGTGCTCGTTAGAACCGCCTCATTGAGGCGGTTCTAACGAGTACTCACAACCTATGTCTTGGAGCAGAAATAAGAAAAATATTGTATACCCCCATAAACCCCAGTTTTCTCTATATGAAGTGGGGGTTTAGGGTGTCTTCATTTCACGGACGTGTTCACGTGATATATATTTGTAGTCAGTTCTTGCAATTCTTGAGCAATCGGGAATTCGTGACAAAAGTTTTGTGCTGTTCAAAATGTTTGCCACGAACTCGCGATTCCAAACAATCGTACTTAATTCGTTACAAATTCGTAGTGCATCGTAGATGAATCGTAATCGATTCGGAGGCATTCGTAGTATTCCTAACTCATTCGGGGATTCGCGAATATTTGGCTTGACCATAACTCGGCTACGAATCTGTCACGAATCCCACAAATACATGACGAAGCGGTTACAAATAGGGCTGGCTAATCGGAGCTGAAAAGATAATCGATTATCAGTCCTGTCATTGCGATCGATAATCTATTAGTAAACGCTAAGGTTTTTGTCATTATTTTACCTGTCTGGCTTTCTGTCTGAGCATGGCTCTTACCATATGTTGCACTTTACCATATGTTTATTTGAACAGACAGGCCTGAGCAAACAGTGTAGACCCAGATAAGACGCCGCAAAATGCGGCGTCTCATCAGGGTCTGCACTGTTTGCCACTCATTCAGCTATTTTAGGCATAACTTTGGGTAGTAAATTGTACCTATCCAGTAATCGATTAAAAGCAAATCAGAAATGATAATCATTTTTGTGGAATTTATCGATCGATTAATCGATTACTCGTGTCAGCCTTAGTTACAAAGCAAGTAAGAACCATTGTGAAGAGAAATCCCACGAATTGCCAGGAGTAATCACGAGTACCGGATTCGTACATGCAATCGGGGTATTCTAAACTGATTCCATACGTTCGTGCAGTATTTCCCAATAGAACCTTGTAAGTCGTAGTGACTTCTTGATAATTTTCGTGCGATTCCACCAGAATCGAGGCGAAACCCACGAATACTCGTAGCACTATCGTACCTGTATCGTAGAGCGTCGCGAACTGGGCCAGAAAATTTAAACAATATCACGAATCCTAAAAAAAATCATCGATTCGTGTCAATTCGTAAGATTCGTGGTCTGTGTTGAATAGGGGCATAACAGAACGGAAAACCAAGGAATCGCCATGAACTGATTAATTTTAGGATTTGTAGTTGATTCGTAATCAGTTCGTGTATTTTTAACTAATTCGTATATATTCGTAGTCGGTTCTTGAAATTCTTAAGCAATCGGTAATGCGTTCAAAATTTTGGCCACGAACACCCGATCGTTAAAATTCCTAGTTAATCCGTAATAAATTCATAATGCATTCTTAGGCATCATAACTCAATCGTAATTTATTCGCTACGAATCTGTCAATTCTTCGGATAAAGGCCGAAGAATGTAAGAATGCAAGTAAGAAATATCTTGAAGGAAAATCCCATGAATTGCCAAGAATAGTCACGAATTCATTTCTATTCTTACCGGATTCGTACGTGCATTTGGCGTATTCTGAACTGTTTCGTAATTCATTCCCAATGTTTGTCCAGTATTCCCAATAGATTCGTGTAAATCGTCTTGAATTCTGGACGATATGCGTGCGATTACTGCCGAATCCCACGAATATTCATAAAACTGTCGAATTGTATTGTAAATAAATCCTAGCATTGCGGTAACACACCCGTGTAGTATAATGGTGTCTATCGTATCACCAGAACAAGCAGTTTTTGATTGTTTTCTTACTTACACTCAAAAGATATGTTGTGTGTGCTCGTAAGAACCCCTCATGTTCTAACGAGTACCCACAACCTGTGTCTTCGTATGGAGGAAAAAAATATGTATACCGTTGTAAACCTCAGTTTCAGATTGTGTTTTTTTTTTAAATTTCGCAGTGTGGTACTCAGATTGTGCTATCTTTAAAATTTGCAGTGTAGTATTCAGATTGTGTTTTCTTAAAATTTCGCAGTGGGATATTCAGATTGTGTTTTCTGATTAATTTGCAGAGTGGTATTCAGATTGTGTTTTCTTATAATTTCGCAGTGTGGAATTCAGATTTAGTTTCCTTTGGTATTCAGATTGTGTTTTCTCTAAATTTTGCAGTGTAATATTCAGATTGTGTGTCGTTAAAATTTCGCAGTGTAGAATTCAGACTGTGTTTTCTTAAACGTTTGCAATGTGGTTACATGTATCATTTTGTGGTATTCAGCTTGTGTTTTCACACAATTACGCAGTGCAGTTTTTCAGATTGTGTTTTTTTAAACTTTCGCAATTTAGTATTCAGATTTTGTTTTCTTAAACTTTCTCAATGTGGTATTCAGATTGTGTTTTCTTAAAATTTCGCAGTGTGGTATTCAAATTACGTTTCCTTTAAATTTGGAAATGTGGTATTCAGATAATTTTTCCTTGAAATTTCGCAGTATGGATTTTAGATTGTGTTTTCTTAATCTTTTGCAATGTGGTATTCAAATTATGTTTTCTTAACATTTCGCAGTATGGTATTCAGATTGTTTCCTTAAAATATCACGGTGTGCTTTTCAGATTGTGTTTATTTTTTAAACTTTCGCAGTGTGCTGTTCAATTTTTTTTTTTTTTTTTTTTTTTTACAATATCGGAATGCATTTTCTTAAAATTTGGTAACGAGGTGTTCAGATTTTGTTTTCATAAAATTTCGCAGTGTGATATAAAGATCGCGTTTTTTTTTTTTTTTTTTTTTTTTTTTTCAAATTTCGCAGTACGAGGGGAACTCTGCTTTCCCTCATTTAACAATCTGGTCCCAAATGTTCGAAACTAACAATGCCCTCTGTTAAACGTACAGTCATTTGAATTGTGGCAAATACGCAAAACATTTTTTGCAGTCGAAAAAAAAAATCCTCACTTTCTCAGTGAAAATACAACTGTACATGTATGAGAAATAATTTTTATCAAGACCAATGGTCAGGTCAACACTGCCAAGCTCGTCGGGAATAACTAGGCCCAGATGAATACGCCCAGCCCGTCATGTAAAAACAAGCCTAAGAACATGCGTATACATCATGTTAACAACTTCGTGTAATGAACACCCCTCTACGCCCTACGTTATACTAGAACTGCATCCAGTTTCCGGCTGTGAATATTTCAATTTTATTATGTTAGAACATCCGTGTGATATAGTGTAATTTTTCATGCCTGAAAAAGTGTTTTGTCATTTGAAAATGTGTGATATTTTTCTTATTTATATTCCAAACATACATTTTGGGTGCTCGTTAGAACCGCCTCATTGAGGCGGTTCTAACGAATACCCACAGCCTATTTATGCACCTATGGACACATAACCGTTCAAACTTTGATGGGCTTCATTTCATTTTGGTTTGAAACAGTATTCAATTTATCCTAACATCATGTCTGTCAACTGCCAGACAGAAATAAATTCAAAACACAAAGTTGTGTATATTTCATTGCAGACACCGGCAATGTCCAATCAAAATATATCTCAAATGTCAATCAGAAAGTGTTTGCCAAAATGAGAAGAATCAATTGCTTGGTCTAGTTTTAGAATTATTTGATGAATGACATTTGCTTATTAAACCTAAAATCAAACAAAACAGAACATTTGCTTATCAAACTGACTTGATGCAAAGAGATTCATTGAAAGGTACTTCATAGGAGTTTTAACAGTTTTGTGTCCACAGGTGTAAGTTTGTACAATCGGAGAAAATATTCCATCACGAGCCAAAACATGTATCGGATAGGAAAATCTTAGCCTCAGGATCAGACTTTAACCACGGCCTCGGCAGCCCTCATCTGTCCCTGATAAGCGTCCCTATCCAATACGGATAGCCTTGATGGATTCTTGAAATCTCAGTTGTGTGTCTGTGTTTTTTTCCTTTTAACAACGAAATCATACATCATTCCGTCCTGAATGAAATTTCTTCTGCTGCCATGAACAATTTTCTCCAAATGATGCTAATTATCTGCATTTGGAGGAGGCAGCAATCGCGACTATCTAAAGACATCTAAAAATCCATTAACAGACATAATCGCGTGTCCTGTGGCTGAGAAGAAATTCTTTTTGTTAACCAATTTCTGATGGAAAACTCTAAAACGGGACATTAGCAAACAATGCAGACCCAGATCTGACACAGCAGAAATTCATTGTAAGTCATTTCCTATTTAAAATTTGAAAAGTAACTCAACCGAACATTCCTAATTCTCGAAATGTGCTCCTGTAATATATAGTTAATGCAAAGTGAAAATGGACTAGCTATGCAAATCGCAGCACATTAATTTCAGCAGGTTGTCCTACAAGTTAATTTTGTCAGTGCTTTGTGCTAGCTGTAAACGGAGTTCCGACGGGGTTCTTCATGTATGCGCATATGGGTATTTAATTTTCATTAATTGTGTCTGTTGCAACTTGGTTGCTGTGCTGTTTGTGACTGTTTTTTTTTTTTTTTTTTTTTTTTTTTGCTCTTATTTCTCTGATTTCCTAATTGTTATGTACACTTCCTTTTGGTACCATTGGTACGCTGTAATCTTTGATTGTTGCTTTTCCTGGGGATATATGTTTTGACAAAATAACATTATGATACCGCACCACTGTCTTTAATGACGGGAAAGCCAATGCCATTCAGGTGACCTCATATACAAAGGATCTTATGTGGGTGGTTACTTCCTATAAAATTTATGGAACGAGATTTCGGCGAGTTCGATAAATTTCAAATGAAATGACCACGCGTGTAAGATTCTGTTTATCTTGTAACGATTTTAAAAAGGATTTTATTGCCAAAGAAGATCAGAAGAAATTCAATAGCGTTGTCACGGACGGCGTCATTTTTTTTTTTTTTTTTTTTTTTTTGGTTTGGGTTTTACGGCCCTTTCAAGATTATTTCACTCATATCGAGCCGAGGACGGGTAATGACGTTGTGCGCAAGTAACCATGTATTAATATTTGAAAAGGGCTATTGCCAGTGTTGGCAGCTGGCAATAGCGGTTTTACATTTAAATGGCTATTGAGGTCGTTCGTATTAACATCATGGCAACCAATATTAACCTGAGGTCAACTGTGATTGGGCTGAGGTCAAAAATCCATAATCATGTGAATTAAAACAATTGTCATTAATCGAGTAATTTCGTATTGGCCAAGTTACAAGTCATTGATCAGTTGTATTGGCCCTCGGACCTGTAACTGGGCCAATACCAAATAACTGGATTAATGCCAAGCAGTATTAACCTGAGGTCAACTGTTATTTTGCTGCGGTCAAAAATCAGTAATCATGTGAATTAAAAAATTTGCCATTAATCAAGTAATTTCGTATTGGCCCAGTTACAAGTCATTGATCAGTTGTATTAGCCCTCGGACCTGTAACTGGGGCAATACCAAATAACTTGATTAATAGCATCATATTATTACTGAAGATCTGCCGCATTGTAGCATGTCGAGTGGACGTAACACAGGAATCACCGAGCGCGGTGCGTAAGATGTGAAAAAAAGCGTTGAAACAAAACTTAATAGACAAGATGAAATAGAAATATTATTATCGCATTTTGACCTTGGTGGTGACACCCATATTTGATGAAGCAAATAATAAAATCGCAATCTAATTATTATAATTTTCTTAAATACATAACTTTCTAACGGGAAAATTATAGTTTTTATCTTCTTTTATTTCTCCATTCTTTCAATGTACATTGTACGTCCAAAATACTCTCAGTATTCGCACACTTATCGCTGACGTTATAGCCATCTTTTTACTTCAATATACCGCTCCATTTTATTTATATTGAGTTTAACCCTTATCCCACTGAACACGACAACCCCTACCTTTGCAAATCGTGTAGATTCAGATCAGATGGCTTTTGAAGAAGCTTCTGAAGAAGCCATCTGCTCAGGGTCTACACTGTTTGTCATTCAGTTTGTGAGTTTGAATAAATACACGTACGTCATAGCCGTATTTCACTTCAACATTTCGATGACACATCCGTGTGACTTAGAGCACTCTCTTATTTCTCCAAAATGGACATATTTCTGATGAAAATGTGTGATTCAAAAAATAGGGTATGGATGCCTGTTAGAACCTCACCATTTAGGTTCCAACGAGAACCCTCCATCAATGTCTGACCAGAAAAAAAAGAAACATAATGTATACCCTGTAAATTACACCGCGGCCCCGTTTTTTGGATTTACATACATGTATGTCTATTTTAGATGGGTTTGTTTCGTGCAAAATTTATGATAAACGCGATGAGTTTGATTTTGAGATTATAAATTTTCCTTTTTTGGATGGTGATGTTCCTCTTGCACAATCTATGGCGTTTATATTTCGCAATTAATTCGATTTGCCAGAGTGTGTAGTCATGTAAAACCGAGTCATTTTCGTTTATTTGGTGTATTCCTTGCTTCCAGAGGATCTAACTTCAGACCTTATTCAACACTCGTAATAAATTATTAACGGCTAAACTTCTTAATCAGTGTTATCGGTACCATAAACTACGCAAATAAAAATCAAAAATGAGTTCCTTTAAGAGCAATGAAAACATTCATAAGAAAGAAGATGGGTCATACTACGTAGTTTCGGCTAATAAAGCCTCATCAGTGACCCTGTAATGATCCGGCAAAGAAAGCCAGAGGAAACATACTGCAATTTTGCAAACCCTTTTCAAATTTTATAGACGTCATTCTGATTTAATTTCAAAATTCAATATATGACTTAAATCTCTTCTGCAACAAGGTCTATCGGAACCCGAATTTTATGGTGACTTAGTATATAAATTCAGAAAAATGTATAACCGCAATGACTTCAGCACCCGTTTTCGTAAATCATTCTTCGATATAAAAAGATTGGGTACAACATAAATGTGATACGACAGACTGCATGCATGGTAGTAAACCCAATCACGGTTGACAACTTTGTTTCTCTCTTTAATTGCACGCCGGTGGGTCAGGCCTCAGATTCTATGAGGGTTCCAGCGTAAAGGCTTATTGAGAATTAGAGAGATCTTATTCAAGGTAATGTTGGTTGGTGCCTGATGGTCGGGCCCATCGGAGACTAACTGTTGGTTTTCTTTTGGTCCAGCATTTCAGTGGTTTCTTGCTGTCGAGTCCGCACCGTTGTTTCATCTCTGTGATTTTTGATTATTTGTGTTCACGGAGATGTTGCACTGATAAGTTAGGAGGCCTTCATGCGGATTGAACAAATTATTTGTCTAAATCGCGACGAAAGTAACGGCGGGGATTGTGGCCACGTAAAATCGATTTAAACCACCCCCCCCCCCCCACCCCGGTGGGTTTCGTTTCCGCTGGCTGTTCCAGGGCGGTTCATCTGTCGCGGTTTTTATTTTGTTGTGGTTTGTCTTTGGATGTTTGTGTCGCTAATTTTTTATTTTGGATAGCCTTTTGGCCATTTTGTGAGTAAGTAACTGTCCTTTTGGCTTTCCGCTATATTTGAGGTACTGGGTAGGTTGTTTGTCTAAATCGCAACGGAAGTAAGGGCGAGGATTGTGGCCACATAAAAACGATTAAAGCCCCCCGGTGGGGTTCGTTTCTCTGGCCGTTCCAGGGCGGTTCTATTTTCGTTATGGTATAGCTTTGAAAGTTTGTATCGCTTATGTTGTTTTTGATTTGGATAGCCAATTGTCCATTTTGTGGGAAAGTAATCGTCCTTTTGGCTTTCCGCCATTGATGTTTCAATTAGGGCTTGTTGTTTCATGTTTGTGTTTCTTTCCCTTTGGTGTCTCTGATGGGAGATGTGGGTTAATTGTATCGATTCCTGATCGATTCATTGCCTTCGCTTCTATTCCCTATATAAAGTGTTGTTTTTTGAAGGAATTGTAAACATGGTGCTTATTGCTGACGTCATAGCCATCCCTTTACCGTTTTTCCAGACATAATTGTTCAAATTGAGTTGAAAAGACAAACTCATTTTTGGGAATGCATACTATTATGAAAGCCTTGATCTAGATATATATACATCACGAAAACACGCCTATGTACATGTAATTTTGACACCCTTGAACCTCACTTTTAAATAGTAAAACTGGGGTTTACACGGGTAAACCTTATTTTTCTTATTTCTGCTCTATATTTGAACAGAAATTATTTTACTTACTTCTGCTCTAAAATATAAATTGTTGGTACTCGTTAGAACTGCCTCGATGGGGCGGTTCTAACGCATACCCACAATCTATACTTTGAGCAGAAATAAGAAAAATATCACAATTTTTCATCTTAAAAGTTTCATTTTTTTCGGCGGTAAAGTTTACTATTTATTTGTATACGCGTGTGTTCGTAAAGAAAGTAGACATTGCGTAGCCCTGTTGTCAATAGTTAAAGGAATTATGGACAAACTGCCTTTTTATGGCCGCCGAACGTTCTGTACCCAATAATATAATTTGTATGGGAACACATTAACCCATTCAGTACCAAAACCCCTGAAGGGGCACCATAGCAAACAGTGCAGGCCCAGATCAGACGCCGCAGAACGCGGCGTCTGATCAGGGCCTCCACTTTTTGTTAAATGCTAAAAGTTCAGTCATTTTCCAAATCAATTTTGAAGAAAACACAACCTGACACCCCTGAATTTTGAAATGGACTCCTGCTATATATAAGGAGGAAGATTCCATTCGGTACAAAAGGGTTAATCCAGGACGGTTGTTGGTTGTTTCTATTAATTCCCTCTACGCAGTATGAATTACCCCGATGCCGAATTTCCATACTCTATTTCAAGATAATGCTAAAGGACAGATGTAACGATCCACATTAATTTTTACTGTTCACCTTCATGGGAGGCAAATCCTTCAACATTTTTTTGTCTCCCATGCCAATAAGGGTCAACTCTTAAAGTAAAGAATTTGCTCCAGAGGAGCACATTCGTTGACCTCTTTTTCCGTTAGACAGAGCTTATAGATAAGCGAACGGTAAGTCCCGAAAGTTGTCAGTGTTTCAATTCGTCTTAAGAGAAGACCACTTGTTTGTTGATTTATTTACCGTACTTCTATTGTCTCCTCTAAGAATAGTCTCCTTTAAGTTTTCATTGATATTACCCACAATGCAATATTCTGTGACGTCAAAATTAATTAAGATAAATATATTTAAAACATTTAATTACCCATGAGCCTTCATTGTTGTTTAGGTAAATAAAATGCTAATGAGTGTCTTTAAATAATTAAGTACTAAAAGCCACATCTGGACAAATGGTAATCGTGTAAATTAAAACAAAATGATGATGTTGATGTTTATTAAAATCAAAGCAGTGACAGCACTGATGGGCCAATTGTCTCTATAAATAGGCTGGTCTTTTTGGGACTTAAACTTTCTTTTAACTCTCCAATTATTACGAAAACACGCCTTTTCAAAAATATTGAAAATTATCAGATAAAAACTGCTAATGTTTTTTCATATTTCTGCTAGGACCGCCTCGGCGAGTTTTCATAGCATTCTGACAATAATAGCGAGGCAGTAAAATAAAATGTAGTGATATTCACGTGGAAGTAGGTTTTAGTGTGTTGACAAACAATCGATAAACATAAATAAAGCATGCGACAGCGATTTTGTCAATACAGTCATTAGAACAAGCACTGTGGATTCTTAAGGCTGAAAGACAACTTCTTTGTATGTTTAAATGTATTGTCAGGTGTTTTTTTTTTTTTTTTTTTTTGGCTGTTGCTGTCGTTGTTGTTGTAACGTTAAACAGTTCACTGTGCTTCTATATCATAAACATATAATACCTGTAAGGGGTTGGTTGGGTGAGGCAAAGGTGATGTGTATCTTGCATGACTGGAGTGTCCTTAAATTTGGACAAGGCCTGCTGTCCTTGCAACAAATAAGTGTAGAGGGGGAGGGGGTGGGGGTGTTGTTATTTCTTCTGTGTCTACACTTGCATTCATTTTCCTCTCTCCCTCCTATGTCCCTCACTTTCATCTCCTCTACTATATATCCTATCTCTTTCTATCCCCCGACCGAATAGGTGCGCAGGATATAGCGATCAGCCTGGCGTCCGTCCGTCCGTCCGTCTGTCCGTCCGCCCGTCCGTCCGTCCGTAGACGCAACCTTGTGATGGCCATAACTCAAATACCCTTTGAGATTCATTGATCGGTCTTGACACAGTTGTTCACAAGGCTATTACGGCGTGTCATGCGCAAGAAGTATAACTCTGGCTGCCATAGTTTTTGAGTTATCTCCCCTTTTAATAAAATAGAATGGCTACCTTGTGATGGTCATAAATCCAATACCCTTTGAGATATATTGATGGTACCTGGCATATTTGTTCACAAGGCTGAGACGGCGTGTCAAGCGCAAGAACCACAACTCTGGCTGCCATGGTTTTTGAGTTATCTCCCCTTCAAATAAAGTAGATTGACTATCTTGTGATGGCCATAACTCCAATACCCTTTGAGATATATTGATGGTACATGGCAGATGTTCACATGGCTGAGGCAGCGTGTCATGCGCAAGAACTACAACTCTGGCTGCCATGGTTTTTGAGTTATCTCCCCTTCCAATAAAATAGAATCACAACCTTGTGATGGCGATATCTCCAATACTCTTTGAGATATATTGATGGTACTTGGTACAGTTGCACATGAAGTTAAGCAGGCGTGTCGTATGCAAGAACCACGACTTTGGGTGCCCTGTTTTTTTTTAACTCCCCTTACAATATAACCTTGTGATGGCCATAACTTCATTATCCTTTGAGATATATTGATGGTACTTGGCACAATTGTGGACAAGGTGGGACGGCGTGTCATGCCTAAGAACCACAACTCTGGGTGCCAGGGTATTTGAGTTATCTCCCCTTCCAATATAATAGTATGACCACCTTGTGATCACCATACCCCCAATACCATTTGAGACATATTGGTGGGTATTTGGTGGAGATGTACATGAGGTTAAGCAGGTGTGTCGTGCGCAAAAATTATAACTTTGGTTGCCCTGGTTTTTTTTAGTTATCGCCCCTGGCAATATAACCTTGTGATGGCCATAACTCTAATACCCTTTGAGATATATTGAAGGAACTTGGCACAATTGTATACAAGGTATAGTAGGCATGTCATGCGCAAGAACCACAACTCTTGGTGCTGTGGTATTTAAGTTATCTCCCCTTTCAAAATAACAGTACCACCACATTGTGATCACCATATTTCCAATACCCTTTGAGACATATTGATCGTACTTGGTACGGGTATACATGCGGTCAAGCAGGCGTGTCATGCACAAGAACCACAATTCTGAGTGTCTGGTATAAGAGAGTTATCTCTCCTGACAGTATAATCTTAAGATGGCTATAATATCAATACCTTTGAGATATATTGCTGGTACTTGCCACAATTGTACATGTGTATATACAAGGTTGAAAAGGCATTTCATGTGCAAGAACCATAACTCAGTATACCTGTTCTTTATACATTAGAAATCTTGGATCTTCATCATGTTGAGAAGCGATCCTTTGTATCATTAGGCGAAGATAGTCTCAATAAGCATTACATATACAAAATATACTATGGACTTACCAGTGTGTTTTTATTCTGTTGCACTTCTTTCTATTTGTGAACAGTCTTCTGAAGACCAAAATGACTTGGTCGGGGGATTCGCCATCTCCTCTGATGGCTATTTTTCCCTTTCTCTGGGAGACGACACAAAATGACCCACAAGGGTTGACGTATCTTTAAACCCCAAACAACCAATCAATCAAAACGTAATGCTTCATTCATAAAAGGCACTAAAAATCATTCTTTATCGATGCATTATTTTAGAGTTTAAGCTGCAATATCTCGGAAACGACCAAATATAATTTCATTTGATCTTCAGCTTTCATTTCCTTGAAATAATGTCTATCAGTTATAACAGAAATTTGGTCTTCAATACTTGCCCTGTAAACAAATTGCTCAATTATGTCACCCAGCTGACGTTTTCGTACATTTTTTATTTTAGTAGGGCGAATATATCGTTTGCATCTGCCTTAGCAAAACCAGATCATGTAAAACAAACAAAGGCATGACACATATGGCCATTTAGTCATCTTGCAGAATAATACAAAAGGCGTTCTAAGGAATCGTATTCTTGACTCAGCGAAAGTGACTTATCTTGACAACACCAGGTTGTCTCTCCCTGTCATTCTTCGTTGCGACTACTATTATAAAGTGAAATTCTGCTATTAAGACCACCTAAATTAAGACTAACTCTGTTTCTTTGAAAAGCTTGTTTTGAAGGCTGCACATAATATTTCTTTGTGTTTCGGCCCACAGTGTCCTCTGGTTTGGGACCACCTTTGGGGTTGTTCAAAAGTGGTCTTAAAGACCCCTTTTGAACAGTCCCAAAGGTGGTCTTAATATAGGAAATTTTACAGTACTTTCATGGTCACTTCTTTTGTTTCTTTCAGGTATATCGCCATTATCCACCCGATTAAAGCGCATATTTTCTGCAACAAGAGACGTCTTGTGTTTGTTCTTGGATGTATCTGGCCAGCCTCCTGGATTGCAGGTCTACCAACACTTCTTTTCAATGTCGTAAAGGAGGGACATCCGGATGTAAGACTGCGATACTGCATGATCCAGTTTCCGGGAGACCATGACACAGCGTTTGTTATATTTAAATACACAGAATCCATGATGTTTTATTTCCTACCAATCGTATTGCAAGTGACTCTATACTGCATCATATCGAAACACCTGTTCTTGGGCACGGATAGACTATATCGACGAGTTCACATACGAGACGTAAATGGTTCATCCATCGAACGTTTTTCGGAAGCCTTACAGGCGAGACGGGGTGTCGTAAAAATGTTGATTCTTAGTGTCTTTGTTTATTTTCTGAGCTATTCACCAAATCAAGTGCTGCTCATTTGGAACACATTCTCCCACAAGACATTCCATGAAAATTGGACTTATCTTGTATTTACTATGGTAATTGCTTACATTAATTCTGCTGCGAATCCAGTGATGTATTCGATTTTCAGTCAGAATTTTCGACAATGCTTTAAGCAGATTATTTGTCGGTGTTGTGCGCGGAAAAAAGAGGAAAAGCACAGAAATCGACAGCAGTCGAACGGCCTGACAAATTCACCCAAATTATGGCGTCATATTAGCCTAGCAACCGCTTCAACCAACTTTTAGTTAGCAGTGAAACCATCACGAAATCACGCCTATATAATTTTGATCCCCTCAAACCCCACATGTATATTGCAAAAATGAGGTTTACAGGGTATACATTTTTTATATCTACTCAAAGACATAGATTGTGGGTACTCGTTAAAACCGCCTCGATGAGGCGGTTCTAACGTGTACCCACAATCATATTTGGATCAAAAATTAGAAAAATATCTCATTTTTTTATCTGAAAGTTTTCGTGTTTTTTTTGTGTTTTTTTTTTTTTGCTTTTTTTTTTGGGGGGGGGGGGGCGGAAAAAATTTACAATGCATTTGTATAGGCGTGTTTCGTAATGGTCTACCTGGTTCATGCGGCTATTGACATACTGTCGTTAATTTCTACACCCAGAGATTTCATTTTTCTTACATCAACACTACGAAAAGACGCCTATACAGATACATTTTAAACTTTACTGCCAAAAAAAAAAATTTTTTTTTTAAGCTGAAAAATTGTGATATTGTACTTATTTCTGCTCAAAATATAGACTGTGTGTGCTTCTTAGAGCCGTTTCATCGAGACGGTTCGAACGAGAACCAACAATCTAAATTTTAGAGCAGAAATAGAAAAACCAGAGGACCAGTGGTCCTGAACCACTCACCTGTCTGGTGACAATTTTCCTACTTAGATCAGCAGAAAATGTCATTTACCCTGCTCATGAATTTTAAAATGCCATCTCAATATTTGTTGGCATTTTAAAACTTATGAGCAGGGTAAATTGCATGCGGAAGTGAGTTGAGCGTGAAAAAAGTTTTATAACCTCGGTGCCTATGCTTCAGACTGGTCCCCTTTTTGTCTATTTTCAAGTAGAAAATAATAAAAAAAACAATAACAACCGACGCTTAAAACTATAAACAGCCTTTATTTATTTATTTTTATTAAACTCTGCACAAAATCAAATAGTTATAAGAAAAATATATAAATATATAGTCGTGGTGGCTATCTTGGTCATGTGACCTAGACCATATTGGCAACTTTTCATCTTGGTCATGTGATCTAGACCGTATTGGCATTTTTTCATTTGTTCAACTCACAAAGGCGCCATATTAAATTTCACTTAAATTGGCTCAGCAGTTTTGGAGAAAAAAATATCTGAAATATGGATCCTGAATGACCTTGGTCTAAGGCCACTGAATGACCTTGACCTTTCTCACCCATAGATCTTCATGTATTCAGTTACTTTACCTGATCTACAAATTTTGGTGACACTGTCTTCAATGGTTTCCTATAAATCCATTATTTTTACTTTGCCCCATGCAAAAGCCTAAGTCGGCAAATTTGACATTGCTGTAAAATAGGTCAAGGTCAACCCAGGGTCACCAGTTGTACAAACCATGATGGGCCCGAGTACAATATGCTACATGCCAAGTTTCAAGTCCACTGGCGTTATGGTTCTGGAGAAGAAGATTTTTGAAGGCTTTTTACCATATATGGGCATGGCGGCCATCTTGGGTCTAAGGCCAATTAATGACCTTGACCTTTCTCACCCACAGATCTTCATGTATTCAGTTACTTTACCTGCTCTACCAATTTTGGTGACACTGTCTTCAATGATTTCCTATAAATCCATTATTTTCACTTTGCCCCATGCAAAAGCCTAAGTCGGCAAATTTGACATTGCTGTAAAATAGGTCAAGGTCAACCCAGGGTCACCATTTGTACAAACCATGATGGGCCCGAGTACCATATGCTACATGCCAAGTTTTAAGGCCAAAGGCCTAATGGTTCTGGAGAAGAAGATTTTGGAAGGTTTTTTACCATATATGGGCATGGCGGCCATCTTGGGTCTAAGGCCAATGAATGACCTTGACCTTTATCACCCATAGATCTTCATGTATTCAGTTACTTTACCTGATCTACAAATTTTGGTGACACTGTCTTCAATGGTTTCCTATAAATCCATAATTTTCACTTTTCCCCATGCAAAAGCCAAAGTCGGCAAATTTGACATTGCTGTAAAATAGGTCAAGGTCAACCCAGGGTCACCATTTGTACAAACCATAATGGGCCTGAGTACCATATGCTACATGCCAAGTTTCAAAGCCACTGGCCTTATGGTTCTGGAGAAGAAGATTTTTGAAGGCTTTTTACCATATATGGGCATGGCGGCCATCTTGGTCATGTGATCCAGACCCCGCGAACAAACTTTCGTTCCCCCATCCCACTGAGGCTCCATATGAAATTTGGCTTTGATTGGCCCTGCAGTATAGGAGAAGAAGATCTTTGAAAATGGTGGACGGACGCACGGACGGACGGACGGACGACGGACCATGGCTATACTATAAGCTCAACTATGAGCCTAAAGGCTCAGGTGAGCTAAAAATCCATTATTTTCACTTTTTCCTATGCATAAGCCTAAGTCAGCATATTTGACATTACTGTAAAATAGGTCAAGTTCAACCAAGGGTCACCATTTGAACAAATTATGATAGGCCCGAGTACCATATGCTACATGCCAAGTTTCAAGGCCATTGGCCTTACCGGTCTTGAGAAGAAGCATTTCGAAGTGTTTTTACCATATATGGGCGTGGTGGCCATCTTGGTCATGTGATCTAGACCATATTGGCAGCTTTTCATTTGTTCAACTCCCAAAGGCTCCATATTGAATTTCACTTCAATTGGCTCAGTAGTTTCTGAGAAAAAATGTTTGAAATATGGAACCTGCGTGACCTTGGTCTAAGGTCAACTAATGCCTTGACCTTTCTTACACATAGATCTTCATGTATTCAGCTACTTTACCTTATCTACTAATTTTGGTGACAGTGTCTTCAATGGTTTCCTAAAAATCCATTATTTTCACTTTTTCCCATGCAAAAGCCTAAGTCGGCAAATTTGACATTGCTGTAAAATAGGTCAAGGTCAACTCAGGATCACCATTTGTACAAACTATGATGGGCCTGAGTACCATATGCTACATGTCAAGTTTCAAGGCCATTGGCCTTACGGTTCTGGAGGAGAAGAATTTTTAAGGCTTTTTACCATATATGGGCGTGACGGCCATTTTGGTCATGTGATCTAGACCGTATTGGCATTTTTTCATTTGTTCAACTCACAAAGCTCCATATCAAATTTTACTTAAATTGGCTCAGCAGTTTTGGAGAAAAAAATGTTTGAAAAATGGATCCTGAATGACCTTGGTCTAAGGCCAATGAATGACCTTGACCTTTCTGACCCATAGATCTTCATGTATTCAATTACTTTACCTGATCTACAAATTTTGTTGACACTGTCTTCAATGGTTTCCTATAAATCCATAATTTTCACTTTGCCCCATGCAAAAGCCTAAGTCGGAAAATTTGACATTGCTGTAAAATAGGTCAAGGTCAACCCAGGGTCACCATTTGTACAAACCATAATGGGCCCGAGTACCATATGCTACATGCCAAGTTTCAAAGCCACTGGCCTTATGGTTCTGGAGAAGAAGATTTTTGAAGGCGTTTTACCATATATGGGCATGGCGGCCATCTTGGTCATGTGATCCAGACCCGCGAACAAGGCCAATGAATGACCTTGACCTTTCTGATCCATATACATTCATGTATTCAGTTACTTTACCTGATCTACAAATTTTAGTGACACTGTCTTCAATGGTTTCCTATAAATCCATTATTTTCACTTTGCCCCATGCAAAAGCCTAAGTCGGCAAATTTGACATTGCTGTAAAATAGGTCAAGGTCAACTCAGGGTCACCATTTGTAAAAACTATGATGGGCCTGAGTACCATATGCTACATGCCAAGTTTCAAGGCCATTGGCCTTACGGTTCTGGAGGAGAAGAATTTTTAAGGTTTTTTACCATATATGGGCCTGACGGCCATTTTGGTCATGTGATCTAGACCGTATTGGCATTTTTTCATTTGTTCAACTCACAAAGGCTCCATATTAAATTTTACTTAAATTGGCTCAGCAGTTTTGGAGAAAAAAATGTTTGAAATATGGATCCTGAATGACCTTGGTCTAAGGCCAATGAATGACCTTGACCTTTCTGACCCATAGATCTTCATGTATTCAATTACTTTACCTGATCTACAAATTTTGTTGACACTGTCTTCAATGGTTTCCTATAAATCCATTATTTTCACTTTGCCCCATGCAAAAGCCTAAGTCGGAAAATTTGACATTGCTGTAAAATAGGTCAAGGTCAACCCAGGGTCACCATTTGTACAAACCATAATGGGCTCGAGTACCATATGCTACATGCCAAGTTTCAAAGCCACTGGCCTTATGGTTCTGGAGAAGAAGATTTTTGAAGGCTTTTTACCATATATGGGCATGGCGGCCATCTTGGTCATGTGATCCAGACCCGCGAACAAGGCCAATGAATGACCTTGACCTTTCTGATCCATATACATTCATGTATTCAGTTACTTTACTTGATCTACAAATTTTGGTGACACTGTCTTCAATGGTTTCCTATAAATCCATTATTTTCACTTTGCCCCATGCAAAAGCCTAAGTCGACAAATTTTACATTGCTGTAAAATAGGTCAAGGTCAACCCAGGGTCACCATTTGTACAAACCATGATGGGCCCGAGTACCATATGCTACATGCCAAGTTTCAAGGCCACTGGCCTTATGGTTCTGGAGAAGAAGATTTTTGAAGGCTTTTTACCATTTATGGGCATGGCGGCCATCTTGGTCATGTGATCCAGACCCCGCGAACAAACTTTCGTTCCCCCATCCCACTGAGGCTCCATATGAAATTTGGCTTTGATTGGCCCTGCAGTATAGGAGAAGATCTTTGAAAATGGTGGACGGACGACGGACGGACGGACGACGGACCATGGCTATACTATAAGCTCACCTATGAGCCTAAAGGCTCAGGTGAGCTAATAAGGCTGCCGCCTATAAACCTAAGTTTTTTTCTTTTATATCAAAGTTAGGATCAAGGGGGTCAACATTACATAGGCGTGTTTATGTGATAAAATATTCAAAAAGGATGTCAATGTTTTTTCAATCAAAACTCTGAGACGAAGTATACGTAAATGCATGCCTTTATGATAATCTGAACTGGACCGTGACAATGTCTAAGTAAATTGTATTTTTTTCTGTTTAAAATTTTTAATTATTGCCAATGTGTTACTTGAATTCTCTTTGAATAATCTATAACTTGAATTTTCTCTGAATAATGTTTGATCATCAGTTATAACGCACCCATGACGAAAACACGCCTATTCAAATATATTGTGAATATTGTCATCAAAATTTGAGCCCCGCCAAGCGAATTTATGTCTTCGAGCATTCCGTCATGACAAATTTTAACTGCGCATGCCCAGCCATTCAGAGGGGCCAGGGATAGGGCTTTCTATTTGAAGGTTCCTCTTGATTCACTGCTTGTATGAGCGAGCAGCGAAGGTTCTTGCGAGACTGCGCGGATGCGTAGGCTCGCCTGAACCTTCGCTGCTCGCATAGGCGATAAGTTCCAAAATCGCCTGACGGGGCCCAGTAATAATGCAAAGTTTCTGAAAATGACCACGAGTACCCACAATCTATGTTTTGAACAGAAATTATACAAAGTTTCGGATGAGTTCAAATCTTATCTCTGCTCAAAACATAGATTGTGGGTACTCGTTAGAACCGCCTCTTTTGTTTGGACAATGACAAGGTTTTCTTGGGTCCCCTCCCATCGGGGCTTGGAGACGTGCATTGGGGTGCATGATGCTTTCACGCAGAGCCGAAACCGGCCGCACATGAGTACTGGTAAAGTGTTGCGAGTTGGACCGTCCCTACATATAAACCCTTTTGGTTTGTTTGCGCGGAAGAGTTTGAGATGTCATTTCATCTGTCCCATAAAATTGGAAGCAACGTATCCAACATTCCCTAAACAGTGTTGAAGGGGACGTAAAACCCCAATTCAAATAAACAAACAAGACGAGAATTTCTTTCAATTTTTTAGGGAATTGGAACACCTGGCACATTGTCTGCCAATTTTCAAAGGGAGACAACTTTCCGGGCTTTCTATCGCTTTTCTATAAGCTCTGTCCAACGGAAAAAGGGGTCAACTCTTAAAGGAAAGAATTTGCTCCTCAGGAACAAATTATTTTTCTTTAAGAGTTGACCCCTATTGACACGGGAGACAAAAATACTTTTGAAGGAGTTGCCTCCCCTGAAGGTGTATCCATTCTTCTTAAAATACCACAAACGCTGCAGGCACGCTACATTTTGAGCCTACTTAGCATCGCGATTATCTGATTAAATTAATTGTATTGCTGCTTCTGGGAATAATTTGTTTTAATGGTTTAGATAATTAAAAAACTTGAAGACTTTGCGTGTGTGGATGTTTGAGTTTTACGTGCCACCAACAGCTAAGGTCATATTGAGACGGGACCTCGGTTTTAAGACTCATCCGAAAGTCTGGAGAAGACAGGAATCGAACGCAAGACCACTGGCTTATGAGGAAAGTAGCATAACCATAACACCATGGGGGTTCCTGAATAGTATGCATTTCCGATCATAAAACAATTCTGATAACGCTATTCATAGCTATATTGTCATGCCAAAGAAGCTAGATCGGCATGTCAGCATGCACTAGGGAAACAGTGAGCGAACGTTACGCATGCAAGACCACGATCATTATAGACATTACGCAAACACGCCTATACAAATACATTGCCACCTTATCGACGAAAAAATGACATTTTAAGATGAAAAATTGTGATATTTTTCTTATTTCTGCTCAAAATATAGATGGGGGCACTCGTTAGAACCGCCTCATTGAGGCGGTTCTAACGAGTACCCACAATCTATATTTTAGAGCAGAAATAAGAAAAATAAAGTATACCCCCTGAAACCCCAGTTTTACTATATAAAAGTGGGGTTCAAGGGGTCGAAATTATAAAGGCGTGTTTTCGTGATGACTGGATTTCTTTTTTAAATTAGTGGATTTGATCTGGCGAAGCACTCACAACTGTGCTTTATATGTGTTTGTGAGATATTCGTCGGCGTTTACACATCGATTGATAAAATTTCATTCCTTATAATTCCATCTTTGTCATCGAATTGTTTTAAATGTCAAGAATTGGTTTAGGACTTCTTTCGAAGGCGTACAAATGAACTTGTCAACGGCCACAGTGGAGTTGAATAATTATTCAAATTGAAGCTGCCATCTTTCCAAGAAACCCAAGCGAAAAAGCCGCGAGTCTTTAAATTCAGCGCTGTTGACAGCACTTCGTGAACAATGACGTAACGCGAGGGTTCTAAACGCGCTCTTTGACGTCACGTTATATAACTACCAGTCGCTGTATGAAATAGTTTTGAGATTCTTGCTCACTGAATTCATCGAAGCATACACTTTTTATTTCAACCAATCAAATCACTTGAAATGTACATAAGGATCGAGAATTTGAATTACAAGGTATAATAGTTCGTCTGTCATTGCAGACAAAGTCCATGAGAAGTGTTACTGTATGTGTGTTCTCAGATGGCTGATGTGACCAATTCTCGCTCTGAACTGTCATCGATAAAATCCACATAAAATGATAATTCATTCCTTATAATTCCAATTTGTCTTTTTATAAGATGCGAATAGATACATGGAGCAGTAAGCATTACGCAAACACGCTTATACAAATACATTGCCAACTTTATCGCCGAAAAATAAAATTTTATGATGAAAAATTGTGATATTTTTCTTATTTCTTCTCAAAATTAAGATTGTGCGCGCTCGTTAAAACCGCCTCATCGAGGCGGTTCAAACGAATTCCCACAATCTATATTTTAGAGCAGAAAATAGAAAAATAAGTATACCCCCTGAAACCCCAGTTTTACTATATAAAAGTGGGGTTCAAGGGGGTCAAAATTATATAGGCGTGTTTTCGTGATGAATGGATTTCTTTTTTAAATTAGGGGATTTGATCTGGCGAATCACTCACAACTGTGCTTTATATGTGTTTGTGAGCTATTCGCCGGCGTTTACACATCGATAAAATCCATACAAATGATAAAATTTCATTCCTTATAATTCCATCTTTGTCATCGAAATGTTTTAAATGTCAACAAATTGGTTTAGGACTTCTTTCGAAGGCGTACAAATGAACTTGTCAACGGCCACAGTGGAGTGGAATAATTATTCAACTTTAAGCTGCTATTATTGCAAGAAACCCAAGCGAAAAAGCCGCGAGTCTTTAAATTCAGCGCTGTTGACAGCACTTCATGAACAATGACGTAACGCGAGGGTTCTAAACGTGCTCTTTGACATCACGTTATATAACTACCAGTCGCTGTGTGAAATAGTTTTGAGATTCTTGCTCATTGAATTTATCGAAGCATACAATTTTTATTTCAACCAATCAAATCACTTGAAATGTACAAAGTGATCGAGAATTTGAATTACAAGGTATAATAGTTCGTCTGTCATTACAGACAATGTCAACGAGAAGTGTTACTGTATGTGTGTTCTAAGATGGCTGATGGGACCAATTCTCGCTCTGAACTGTCATCGATAAAATCCACACAAATGATAATTCATCCCTTATAATTCCAACTTTGTCTTTTTACAAGCTGCGAATAGATACATGTAGCAGTAAACATTACGCAAACACGCCTATACAAATACATCGCCACCTTTATCGCCGAAAAAAATGAAAATTTAAAGATGAAAAATTGTGATATTTTTCTTATTTCTGCTCAAAATATAGATTGTGGGCACTCATTAGAACCGCCTAATAGAGGCGAGGCGGTTCTAACGAGTACCCACAGACTATATTTAAGAGCAGAAATAAGAAAAATAATGTATACCCCCTGAAACCCCAGTTTTAATATATAAAAGTGGGGTTCAAGGGGGTCAAAGTTATATAGGCGTGTTTTCGTAATGAATGGATTTCTTTTTTAAATTAGTGGATTTGATCTTGCAAATCACTCACAACTATGCTTTAAATGTTTTTGTGAAATATTCGCCGGCGTTTACACATCGATAAAATCCATACAAATGATAAAATTTCATTCCTTTTAATTCCATCTTTGTCATCGAAATGTTTTAAATGTCAACAAATTGGTTTAGGACTTCTTTCGAAGGCGAACAAATGAACTTGTCAACGGCCACAGTGGATTGGAATAATTATTCAACTTTAAGCTGCTATTATTGCAAGAAACCCAAGCGAAAAAGCCGCGAGTCTTTAAATTCAGCGCTGTTGACAGCACTTCATGAACAATGACGTAACGCGAGGGTTCTAAACGTGCTCTTTGACGTCACGTTATATAACTACCAGTCGAGAAACAGTTCTGAGATTTTTGCTCATTGAATTTATCGAAGCATACAATTTTTATTTCAACCAATCAAATCACTTGAAATGTACATAATCATCGAGAATTTGAATTACAAGGTATAATAGTTCGTCTGTCATTACTGACAATGACCATGAGAATTGTTACTGTATGTTCTAAGATGGCTGATGGGACCAATTCTCGCTCTGAACTGTCATCGATAAAATCCACACAAATGATAATTCATTCCTTATAATTCCAACTTTGTCTTTTAACAAGGTGCGAACAGATACATGTAACGGTAAACATTACGCGAACACGCCTATACAAATACATTGCCACCTCTATCGCCGAAAAAAATAAAAAATTATGATGAAAAATTGTGACATATTTCTTATTTCTGCTCAAAATATAGATTGTGGGCACTCGTTAGAACCGCCTCATCGCAGAAATAAGAAAAATAAGGTATAACCCCGGAACCTCCAGTTTAACTATATAAAAGTGGGGTTCAAGGGGTCAAAATTATATAGGCGTGTTTTCGTGATGGAAAGAAACAAAGAGACATAAACATATCCGCAAACTAGTAGCGTAAAGCAAACTTTAAACGGAACTCTAAATAAACAAACAGTTTAGGATGGTCGGTATCACGTAAACAAGTCCTTGTAATGACATCCCCACACCTAAACCCCACTTTCTATAGAGACAACTGGGGTTTACGGGGGTATACATTTTTTTCTCATTTCTGCTCCAAGACATAGCTTGTGGGTACTCGTAAGAAACGCCTCAATGAGGCGGTTCTAACGAGCACCCACAGCCGATGTTTTCAGTATAGATAATTAAAATATCACGGATTTTCACCAGAAAAGTAGCCATTTTGGAGATGTGAAAAAACGCACAATATCGCACTGGTTTGTCAGCGTAATGCAATACTGTTTCATACACGATCAAAACACTGACATCACTCATCACGATAACAAGTCCTTGAAACGAAGACCTCCCTAAATGCCACTTTATATAGAGAAAATGGAGTAAACGGGGGTATGCATTATCTGCCTGATTTTTGCTCAAAAACATAGATTGTGGTTACCTGTTAGAACCGCCTCATTGAGGCGGGTTTACTGAGGCGTTTCTAACGAGCACCCACGAGCTATGTTTGCAGAGCCAGCGCTCTAATCCACTAGGCCATCCTGATCGTGCACAAAGTATAAAACTCCTCTATGCATCATGTTTACATGTCCGTAAAATGAATACTCTCTAACCCATAATTTATATAGGGAAAACCTGGGTTTACAAGCTATGCATTATTTTGCTTATTTTTGCTCCAAGACATAGGTCGAGGGTACTCGTTAGAACCGCATCACCGATGCGGTTCTAACGAGCACCCACTACCTATGTTTGCGGGGTAAATAAGAAACATATCAGAAATATTAATTGGAAAAAGTTGCCATTTTGGAATATTCTATGTGAAACGTGTTTGTTATCCCAATGTTAAGCAAACAGTGAAAACCCTGATCATGCATCACCTTCAGCGGCGTCTGATCAACGTTTACGCTGTTTACCCGTGTCTCAGAGTATGGGCTTAGTTCATGACGGGTAACTGTACAGTGTACTCTGGCGTCACAGAGACAAGAACAGCGCGGCTAAATTAAACCTTACATAGCTTTTTTACATGTCCAGCGATAGTCACATGGGCAGCAGCAGGCGTAAAGCTTCTGGAGTATAGTTTCTTTGGGTCGATTGTTTATCTATCCGCCCACTAGATCGATTGTTTATTATCCGACCCATTAAAATAATCGGCAAGAAGGTATGAGACGTGACATTAGCACAAAGTTTAAACCAAACAGTATAAATTAAGGTAATCATAAATAATGGTTGTGGTTCCAGTGTAAAGCCTAGTGTAAACCTATAGAAAACAATGTAGTTCATACTTCCTTGAATGCATCGAATCACATGATTTTCAGTGGCGTCAGTCTAAACCTAGGTTCTATACGATCTGATTGGGCGTTGGCGCCGTCAACGCTGGTCCGCTCTTTGTAAAAAAATAGCGGCTAAATGTTTTCAGCGTTAGAACTTCATACGATCTTTCTAAGACAATGCTTTTTGTCTTGCAGCATGCTGTTTTATTGGCGTGGACGGTCAATAAATTCCACTTTCCAATAGAAGAGTGCTTTGAAAATAATAACAGCCTACAAAATTGTCAATTGGTCGCCTTCAGCTCTTTTTCCACCATGTTTAAGCGATCAGATGTTTAATGTCTGGCTTCTGAAAGAGTAAAGGCTACGGAAATTGCGTCCATGAGGTACTTTTAAAGAGGCGAAACGAAATAGTGCAAAGGTCGCAAAAAAATGTAGCAAACGGATTTATTTGGGGAGGGGTGATTGCCCCATAAACAACAGTAGTGTAGAATTGCTCGGTTATTGCAAACTGCCATAATCACCACCAAGAAGCATCCGTGAAGAAATACTGCTCCAGATTTAATTTTTTTTCAAAATGTACTCATATCTAAAACTGAAACTATGTATGTAACTTAACATTGTTTATGAACGCACCAGTCCTCCTGTTTACTTTTTAATAATCATAAATTTTACCCAGGGATTCCCCATGCACAAGTTTTATGCATGAAAACAACTTTCTTGTAGGTGGCTTCAGTATTAAGAAATGTATAGTAGTCGCTGATTAGACTGACAGTATATGGCAAATTCGCAAAAAGAATCAACAAGAAGCTTCGATAGAGTGCCTTAGGATGTTCTAAAGACATGTGCAAACGATAGTTTAACCCTGTCAATCTTATCAGCGACTACTATAAATAGCAGAAGTAGGCTTTAAGTCGTCTTCGTGCCTTAATGTGGCGTCTGATCTGAGTCTATATATACCTGAGGAAACATGGTATACTATACTGGAAAATACATATTGTTCGATAAAGTTCGTCCCTGTATGGTTATGCATTTTATCAGTCACCCCCTATATTAATTGCATTGTAGCATATTGACCTGATAAACATATGCTATCTCAGGACAAGTGAGCTTTATCAGGTCAACGTGACATTGCACTTCTTAGAACTGGACTGCTGGAAAAAATGGCAAAAATGTAAAAGTATGATGGGATAAACTGATAAATTGAATACCAGATTCGTGTCATTTGATATCAAGTTTATTAGGCTCGGCTTCGAGAACGCTTGTAGAATCGCTCGGCAAGCCTCGCGATTCTACAAGCGTTCTCGAAGCCTTGCCTTATAAACTTGATATCAAAAGACACTCACCTGGTATTCTCTATCTTCGCCGTTGTTGTGTCATTCTTGTGCATATTAATGTAAAGGAATAAAGTTATTTTGGTTTTAGGAAATATCTTTATTGCATTTCCTTGACAATCTTCATAAAATGTCTGGATCTCCGGCCTAGACTTCGACATAGACGTGCGTTTTAGGGCATGCGCAGTTCGCAAAAAATTTAATACTAGTGAGGGAGACAAACCAGTAAGAAAAGGTCACTCAGTAAAGGCCACAATCTAAGAACGCAGCCGTCTCAAGTCACCTATAGAAAGTGACACCGAGGAACACACACACACAAAAAATAAAAAAACAAAACAAAAAAAAACAGACGAAACATGAACCAACGGCACAAATCCAAATAACAAATAAGACACTGCAAAAGAAAGACTGCATTGGGATGGTCAGTAGTAAAACTACTAGGGGGCTCCAACGCCGGAGTTTATGAAATTTCAACCCTTGCCCTCAGTTCCAGCACAGAATCAAACAAAATAGCAACAATAAACTGGTCCGCATGGAGGCTTTCTAGCCCAACAGTGGGTCATTATAAAATACATGGTAAAATGGTTATGTATAGATTAATATTATCATGAATCAGGGCTGAGAACTCGAGAAAACCACCAGTTAAATCAGGGAGGGTCGAACCCAGGAAATATCCGGTCCACCCTTCCCGAATACAAAGGATTTAGGGTGGGACTGTCATCAAAGAGTCCAAAGTCCAGCCCAGCGCCGTGCAACCAAAGAGGGAAGCAAAGTTGTCCACTGTAAAAGGATGGACCATCAAACACGCGGTCTGTCGCATAACATCATTCTGTAACCACTTTTCATGTATTTAGCGACAATTTTTTCTGAACTGTCCAGACAAATTTTCACTACCTAGTATTTTTATGAATTTATAAACTAAATCCCCATAAAACTCAGGTTCCGACAGTCCCTGTTGTAGAAATGTCTTCAAAGAATTGCCATATTTAGAAATAATGTAGTAATGTCAACGATACAATTTTGAAAACGTTTTGCACAGCTTAGGATAGAAGTTTAGCGGTTAAACTTCTGTTGCGATCATTAAAGTCATCAACATGACAGCAAGCTCTAGAAAAACGAATAAGCTGTGAAATATTAACCCCAAAAGACATAGACCTAGATACGTCACCATCCATGAAAGGAAAATTTACAATTCCAAAACTAAAATCATCTCTTTAGTCATAAAGTTTGTAAGAAACAGTACCATTAGAAACAGTCAAAAATAAATAAAAAAAAATGGGGCTTCAGAGTCATGAGAATTAGCCGTATTTAACTGTATTTCTTTTGGATAAATCCTATCAACCATTTGATCAAAATAAACATTATCAATATATAAAAGATCAGGTAGAGTTAAACATGTCAATAACATCGTTTTTTATTTTTAGATAGGGACAACAGGAATTCTTTTTCATAACAAAACAGAAACAAAATAAAAGTGAGTGCAACGATCAGGAATCGATACAATTAACCTTCCAGCAGTGACACCAAAGGGAATAACACAAACATTAAATAACTAGTCCCTAATGGAAACATCAATAGCGGAAAGCCAAAAGGACAAATATTTCCCCACAAAATGGCCTACTGGGGATCCCAAACAAAAATATAAGCGAAACACACTCTCAAACACAAGCAACTTCCGTCGTGGTTTAGACAAATAGTTTGTTCCTGAAGGCCTCCTAACTCATCAGTGCACCATCTCCGAGAACACAAAAATCAAACAATCACAGAGCTGAAATAACGGTGAGGACTCGACAGCAAGAAACCACTGAAATGCTGGAACAAAAGAAAAGCAACAGTTAGAATCCAGAGACAGAACATCTGCAACGAGGGGAGCACAGTTTGTACCCATCGGAATACCAACTACATGTCTAAACTAGAATTTGTTTTTCTACAAAAACACAGATGTCTCCCCCGTTTTTGACTGCTAAGTATAACCTTGACATTGGAGGTATTGAGCTGGGTCTTGTGTGCAACACATCATCTAATGAAGATGAACATTTCTGCATAGTAACTTTAAAAATGTTCATAGAAAAATAAAAAAGTTATTGGCCGTAAACAAAAAAAGCACTTTTTTACCTTTGACCTCTAAGTATCTTTGCGGTACAACACATCGTCTCATGATGGTTAACATTTCTGCCAAGTAATTTCATAATCCATCAAAGAATAAGGAAGTGATTGACTGTCCTTTTTTTACCTTTGACCTCTAGGTATGACCTTGACATTGTGTAATAGAACTGCTATGGGTTCTCGCCGAGGCCTCAGATACACAAGATGTAAACAGCTATGGTTATATACATAGTTTATTCGGTGATATCTGAAAATATATGTAAATACATTTTCAATACAAAACTAGATAGCCTACAAATGTGCTGAAGATGACCACACCTTCAGTGTTCAAATCCTAAGACCTGAGTGCAGTATATATGAAATGGCATATCATAGTATATGAAGTGTCATTTCATATATTCTTTCAAGACATATGATTCCTGTATTCTAAGCCCTTGGTAGGCACATAAAAATTACATGAACACCCGACTGTTTCTCAATTTCCATGTAACTCACTATCTCTTAATACAGCTATCTCAAAATGTCAAAATCACACATTGACAAAATCATCAATATCTTAAGTTATGAAAAATAAAACAGCACTAACCTGAAAATATATGTAAATACATTTTCAATACAAAACTAGATAGCCTACAAATGTGCTGAAGATGACCACACCTTCAGTGTTCAAATCCTAAGACCTGAGTGCAGTGAGGCTTAAATTAGCTCATGCATGTTAGTACTATTCAGGTAATATAGGACAATACCGTAGCTACCATAGATTTAAGAGCTGTTTAAGTATTAAAATAATATTTAAGTGGGATAGAAAAAGTGGGCACAGCACCCACACCAAATTTCCTTCAGGAGTCAAACATCCGTCCATATGGGAAAATATGATATCTTGTCCATTGTGGACCCCATCTATTACACTCTTCCCCACTTTATGAAATGTCGTCCCGACATTTATTATATAATTACAAACAATAATTGACCATTAAACAAATCCAAATAATAGAAGGTGTATCTCAAGCGCCTATAACACTAATATACATCTAATGCTATCCCTTGTTGTACGGCGATTGAGTGAATGACAAATATGAAAGTAACCAATGAGTGAAGTTTTCAGGTTACCCTATAATAAAAAATCATCTTCACACGCTGCTTACAAATGCGTGACAATGAACTATTTAAAGCAATGAATACATGTAGCTACATACAAATATTAAAAACAAAATGCTTTATACCATATACCTGTAATTGTGTCGAACTGGCTTGGGTGTCTCTACTGAAATCTACTAAAACCTGATCGTTGTCTTAAATCTTTACAAGATCTGAAAATCAGAATGGAACTATTGGATTAGGGTCAATTAACTATTATCTGTTTCTTTACCCATAGCGAGCCCACTTGATCATTCTGAAATCAGAAAACAGATTACTGTCATAAGAATCAGGCTCAGAGAAAGCTTCTCAAACATAAATAACTTCCTCTGGCTCAACAGTAAAAATATATTCATTGGAAGCACGCACGCTACCAACTTGTAAGCGATCTGGGGGTTTTCGTGCACGTTTTTCCCTACCAAGTCGGAACGTATCATTATTTGCTCTTTCCATATTTGAGCTTCTGTTATTCCGTCCAGGTCTGCGTTGAGGAATGATATAACGGGGAGGCTTAGTTGCCCTGTCATCTCTCTCTTGTCTTTCATCTTCAGCGCTTGAGTCCGAAGTAGAAGCACTTTCAATACTTTCTTCTACACTGATTTCAAGTTCTTTTTTCTTTTTCTTGTTCAGCTCGGACAATTTTGATTCAGTATGATCCGGAAGTCCTGAGAAGGGGAGAAGCATGTTTCGGTGTAAAGTTCTACTTTTACGAGTAGACCCTTCCTGCTGCACCACGTATACGGGGATATCAGCCGCTATCTGTCTTCTTACTACATATGGATGGCTTTCCCATATATCTTTAAGTTTCTGCTTTCCCTTTACACCGACCTTTCTTACAAGAACACGGTCCCCTTCCTCAAGTACAGAGTTCCGGACATGAAGGTCATAATAATATTTCTGTTCTTTGGCTTTTGTCTGTGCCTCCCTCTCTGCAGTTTTATAGGCGAAAGATAATCGTTCTTGAAGTTTGTCGACGTACTGTGAGTGGTCTTCACTTCTCACCGCATCATCGTCAATCCCTAGGAAAGCGTCTATAGCTAACCTAGGGTGGCGCCCGTACATGAGATAAAAGGGAGCATATCCGGTACTTTTATGTGTTGCCGCATTATAGGCATGGGTTAGACATGAGACATGGGACTTCCAATCTGCTTTCTGGTGCTCTTGTAATGTTCCAAGCATATTCAATAATGTTTTATTGAATCTTTCACACATGCCATTGCCCATCGGATGGTATGGGGTTGTCCTTGTCTTAACAGTACCAGTTAGTTTGCACAGCTTCTTGATAACCCGCGACTCGAAGTTGGCACCTTGGTCGCTATGTAGTTTACTGGGAAACCCGTAGTGAAGAAAGAAGTTGTCAAATAAAGCTTTAGCTGTTGTAGTTGCCTTTTGATTCTTCGTAGGGATCGCTTGCGCGTAACGGGTGAAGTGATCAGTTATCACCAAGATATTCTCATAGCCACCCTTTGAACGCTCAAGCGACAAGTAGTCTATGCAGACTAATTCCATAGGCGAACTAGAAGTAATGCTGACAAGTTCGGCTGTCCTTGTTGGTGTCCTCTTGCGTCTTATACAACGCCCACACTGACGTATCAAATTCTGGATGTCTTTATCCATACCAGGCCAGAAAAATCGTCTCTTTATAAGAGAAGAAGTTCTTTCTTTGCCTTGATGGCCTAAATCATTGTGATATGCATTGAAGATATCTTGCTTCAACGAGTCTGGTAAGCACAACCGATTTGCTGTTTCTGTGGCTACTCCTGTTTGTTTGTACAAAACCCCATGTAACAGGATGTATTTACTCCAATCACGGATATATCTTTTGTCCACTTGGTATATTTCTGCTTCCTCGGCGTTTGGTTCATGACCTTCAATCAAACAATCTACTATAAACCTGATGTTACTATCTGCAGATTGAGCCTTTCTCCAGTCCTCATGTGTCAATGCTGTACTCTGTAGTTCATTCTCGCTGATTTCTGATGCCTCATCTTTGGCAGACAAACGAACTCTATCTGAACAATTCAATGATTCAACGAATGGTGTTTCATCTTCTTTAGCAGCCAGAGAATATGTTACTGCCTTTAACACTTCTGGAAACAAGGTGCTGACTGTATCAGATTCATGGCGACGTGACAGTCCATCTGCATCGGCGTTATTTTTTCCACTTCTGTAGCTGATGCTACAATTGTAGTTAGACAGCTCAGCTAGCCAGCGCTGGCCGGTTGCATCCAGCTTTGCCGATGTGAAAACATATGTCAGAGGGTTATTATCCGTGAACACATCAAACTTAGCACCATATAGGTAGTCATGAAATTTTTCTGTAACCGCCCATTTAAGGGCGAGAAACTCCAGTTTGTGTGCCGGATAATTCCTCTCTGACTGTTTCAAACTCCGACTAGCATAAGCCACTACACAATCCTCAACAGACTGATTCTGATACAATACAGCACCGAGTCCAGTTGTGCTCGCATCCGTATGAAGCTTGAATGGTAGCCGGTAATCCGCATAGGCTAGTATTGGAGGACTTGTTAACTTCTCAATCAAAAGATTGAATGCTTCCTGTTGAATGTCTTCCCATATAAAGGACACTGCCTTTGATTTTGTTTTCTTTTTCCTTGTTCCTGTGTTTGTGCAATGACCTACAAGTAGGTCATTCAAGGGTCTGGCTATACTGGCGAAGTTTTTAATAAATCTCCGATAATAACCAGTGAATCCAAGAAAAGCTCTAACATCTTTTACATTCCTTGGTACTGGCCAGGTTTTGAGTGCTTCTATCTTTTCCGGATCTGTCCCCACTCCCTCTTCTGACACCACGTGTCCTAAGTAAGATACCTTTGCTTTGAAGAATTCGCATTTTGATGCCTTGAGCTTCAGATTATGCTCTCTAAGCCTTGAAAATACAGCTTCCAGGCGTTCGAGATGTTCCTCAAATGTTGCCGAATATATAATTATATCATCTAGATATATAAGGCAATGGCGTAGATTTAAATCGCCCATGCACCTCTCCATTAATCGTTGAAACGTCGCCGGAGCGTTGCAGAGCCCGAAGGGCATTCTATTAAACTCCCAAAAGCCAAGGGATCCAACCTGGAATGCTGTCTTACATTTATCTCTCTCCTCTATCTCTACCTGCCAATAACCAGCTCGCAGGTCTAATTTTGTGAAGTATTTAGATCCTGCTAGTATATGAAGTGATTCTTCTACCCTGGGTATAGCGTGAGCATCTTTTATTGTTTTATTATTCAATTTGCGGAAGTCAACACAAAATCTAATGGACCCATCTTTTTTCCGAACAATCACAGCATTGGAAGAATATGGAGAATGACTTTCCCTTATTGCACCTGCTTCCTTCATTTCTGCAAGATGTTCCCGAACTTCCTCAAACAATGCAGGAGGTATACGTCGGTGAGCTTCCTTAAATGGAACATTATCACTTAATTTAATCTCATGTTTCACGAGATCACAGTTACCAAGATCTTTTACATCTTTCGAAAATATACCTCTCCATTTAAATAAGAAGTCGATGAGATGCTCCTTCTGACTTTCTGTAATAGTTGAATGTTCTAAGTTAATTCCTTCTGGAAGAGTTCCTTCTCCTGCACTGACTGTGTGTTGATTAATCCTTGTAGAACTTTCTGATGCCACTGGATCTATTGTTCTTAAAACTTTTACTTCGTGCAACTCACAGATGTCTGAGTTCGGCTTAATTTGAATAAGCTTTGCTGACAAATTGAATATCCGTACAGGGATCCTTTGACTCTTTCCTATCTTGTTAAGTGTGACAACCCGAGGACAAACGCCAATCCGTGTAGATGCCCCCTGAGTAGGTTCAGTTATTACCGAGTCAATATTTCTAGATTTCCTTACAAATCCAGATATTGTAACTGTTTCAAAAGGATTAACTTTTATTTCAGATTTGTTCGTTGACTTGACCACTGCAACCTTACTTTGCTGAGCCGATTGCAATGCATTCATCCATTCCTTTGGAACAGCTTCGACTGTTTTACAGTACTCATTACATTGCCGTATGACATTCGTTCCAACTATTACGGGTACTTTCAAAGAGTACTCATTAGTTGGAACAACCAACACTGGGATGTCAAACTTTTGAGACGGTAGAAATGGAACTTCCACGGTACACTCTATATAACCTGCATATGGCACCTTATGCCCACCAGCTCCTTCTACTGTTAATTCAAATTCCGCTAAGGAATGCAGATCAGGTAGTGGCTGAAGAGACTTATAAAAGTCATGTGATATCGTTGTTATCATAGAGCCACTGTCTATCAAAGCATATGTTTCTTGTCCATTTATTTTCACTGTAGATTCATTGGAGTGGCCAATAAGTCTTTTGAACAAATTTTCACTAGTAGGGCTGGTTTGGCGCTTGTCCCCGGTCTGCCCCTCGACGGAGACGCCATCTAGTTTTCCGACTGATTTTCATTAGGTCTGTTTTTTTCCTGAGTATCATTTCTCTCATTCTTCTGTTGATTATTTTGAAATTGCGATCTTCCCCTTGGCCATCTCTGTTTCTGTCTTTCATTAAGTTCCTTCATTTGTCTCTCTAGTGTTGACAGTTTATTCATTAACACATCCATCTTTGACTCCATTGTAGAAGCCGTTGTCGGATCAGTATCTTTAGCCTTTAAAGGCTGATGCTGTATACCAGTACCTAGTTTCATTTCTTGTTCTTCTTCTCTTACTGCCTTTCTCAACTGATCAAACTTCAACCCCAAATCGAACTTTGATCTGGTGGCATTTTTCAAACGGTCGCTTCTTAAACAGCGCCAGAACCTTCTTCTTAGCATATTATCTCTATCCTCCATTTTCACATGCCCCTTACTTATAGCTTTTTCTAATAATTCCTCGAGACGTAATCCCCAAGCTACTACAGACTCATCTTGTTTTTGAGTTGCAGTATGAAATTCTTGTAAGACACTATCACCAGTGCTGACATTTCCAAACACTCCTTCTAGCCCTTCTAAGTAATCTTTAACACCAGCACTGATACCCATTGGCAATAGTACACGTTTAGCTTGCCCTCGAAGGGACTTACGAATTGCTTGTGCTATCACTTGTTCCGAATGTAACCCTGATTCTAGTATGCAGTTAACTTCGTACTTCCATTCATCATATGTACTTTCAGATTTTGGCCTTGGTTCATCACCTGAGAATGGAGTAAATTTTGGAAAGGGAAATTGTCTATCCGTCGGAACCGACACATCCGATGCTTTAAGTGTATCCTTAATGCTAGCTGTCTTCTGTCCTAACTGCCCTCGTTCAGGATCTTTACCACTTTCTGAAGTAAAGCTTCCTTTCAGTTCAGTCTTATTGTCTCCTCTTACTTCTCTTTCTACCTGTTCTGTTAATTGCATTTTTCCTTTCTGATCCGTTTCAGAATTTAAAGTTAATGTATCGCGGGCTAAAGAAGATACTTCTCCCTGGTCACTATTTTCTTTAGTTCCCATGCGAATATACGATAAAACTTTCTTCTGCTCTTCAACTAAATGCAACTTCTCTTGAACCTCTGATTCTCTTCTTCGAACTTCTTCTTCCCTAGCCTGTATCTCTTTCTCTCGTCTATTTAGCACATCGTTCATGACACTATCTGTTTGACATGCTAATTTTTCTCTCCCTTCTATAAGATTACGGGCCAGTTTGTCTCCTACTTCACCCTCTAGCCAGTATTCTCTTTCCTTTACTCCAGCTCCATTCTTTCTAAAATCTTCTTCGATTCTCAATTCATGTGTACGTTTTATCAGAGGTTCATCTGTATCTTTCCTAGTCTCTGCACATTCTGTTTGGCTACGATTCACTCGATTATCCTGCTCAACCGACAAAGTCGATTTCTGTTCTACCACAGCTTCTTTTCTTGACATCATTTCCCTTCCGTCTAGAATCGGTTGTTTCTGGTTACTCAGACTATTTGTGTCGTATTCTGGTACATGTTTGTTCTTCGTCTCATTATTTCCTTTAGGAATATAAACTTCTCTTCTTTCCTGTCTCTCCAACCAGTTTAATCTCTCTTGAAACTCTACATCTTTTCTTCTCATTTCATCTTCTCTAATTGTAAGCTCCTCTTCTCGAGCTGCTATTCTATCCATCAAATTACTTTCCATTTCTCCTTCGCTCTGTACTGTATTTTGCAATTTAGGTTGCATCATTCTTTTCTTCTCTTGTTGCTCTAGCCAATGCAGCCTCTTCTCAAAATCTGCTTCCTTTCCGCTCATTTCTTCTTCTCCAAAAAATGATCCCTCTTGATTTTGATTTTGTATCATTTCTTTTTGGAGATAAAATATCTGACTTGCCCTCTCATCATCCTTTTCTCTTTTAAACGATTTATTGTCAGGTATACATGAGAATTCATCAACTATACGTTTAGAGGGTTCTACATGGGTAAATCTATTCCTATATCCAACCCCGATATTTTTCTCCATTGTGTAATTTCTCTCTAATGCTTTGTGATAATCACCTTCTATTTCACCCTGTTGGTGATCGGCGCCTAAAGTATCATGTATCTCCTCATCTACATATTCCATTTCAGATTCCAGTCTTCCCTCTAATGCTTCATGGCGTTTTCTATTATATCTGCCACCTTGAAAACATGTATTTAAACTTTCCCTGTTTGCTTCAAATGTTTCTCGTCCTTGTCTTTGTAATCGTCTCAAATGCGATATTATTTTAGGACGCACTATAATATCATTTTCCATAACATGTTCATGATCCAAAGGCTCGGAAGTACTTTTCCCGGCCCTAGTTACAAAGCTATCCTCATGAGAACTTTGCCTACTTTCCAAGCTCCTTTGGTCCTCAGTATAGTTCTTAGCTTTACTTCTTATTTGTGGCAATCTAAGTTGTCTTTCTTTCGACGTTTCTTTCCATGATATCGCCTCTTCATTTTCCTTTCGTAAATCTTCATGACGGCGATCTAACATTAGTATCTCCTCGTCTATATCATGCGCAAGATCGTCTTTAGGCGTACTATATAATGGCACTTTACTAGGAATCTCCTTCAAGATTGATTCCTTTGACTGTAAAGTTGCATGAACAGATGACGGGGGTATCAGTCCTTCCTCTCGAAAACTCACTTGTCTTTGTCTAGAGATCCCAAGAAATTGTTGATTTGTTGATTCATCTCTATCTTTCCGATCAAAATTTATTTCTTTTCTTATTGTATCTCCTCCTCTTCCAAGAGGTGATGCCTTTGTTCTATCCTGTCTACTAGCTTCATACATTCTATATATTTGCCCAGTATCGCTATATGTTTCTGTTGCTCCCATAGTTCTACTTGGGTAAGACATCATTTTAACCGTCGATCCATTAGATGACGTATTTGCAGCAGCTCCTACCCGCCTATCGTCTTTCACATCTCTATCACTATTATAAGAATCTCTTAGAAACGACGGTGTAGGCAATTTTCTTCTGCTTGGCTTCACAGTTATACTTTGGCCCTTATCGGCTGTCTTCGTTTCTACCAACACAAATGTCGGCTGCATCTTCGAGTCATCTTCTCTCAGCTCAGAAGAAACCTTTTCGCTTCCCCTTTCAGTTTCTGTGATAGGCCTTTGCATCCTATTCAACAGTTCAGCTTGTTTCTGTCTTTGTAATAACAGCCTCTGCTGCTGCCTGTTTCGTCTTCTTTCCTCCTCTTCTTTCTTTTCTGCGCGCCTCAGTCGCCTTTGTTCTCTTTCTATATTCGCCCTAGAATCCGCCATTTAACCGTATTAATTGTATCTCTTTAGCTAAATAGAATACCTTGGCCTTATAGCTCACAGCCTTTGATCCTAAAACGTCTTATTAATACGCTTTTCCTACTGAATACTATAAATATATAACTCTTTAAACACAAGTTTTGTCAGTATTATCGTCGCACTATCTACTTAATGCCTCCCGTTCCACATTACAGCTACTTTATCTCATTTGAATCTGTATTGCAGACATTTAAATCCAAAAACTATTATAACACTTCTCCTCCTTTGGAAAGGTATATAATAGCTTGAGACCTCCTTTTATCAACACGATACACCTTCACTCATAAGTCACCGTCTAAACATGCGGAAACTTATTGTATCAACCGCTTATTTATACCTGTCGCATGACAGTTTCAGACCACCGTATATTCTTATTTATTCAACAGGGTGTCCGTAACGCGTCACAACATACAACAACCATGAATGAGACAACAAGAACACTCTAAATGGCTATGTAGCACACTTAAATCACCGTAACACACTTTTCAAGTCTATCAGCACAACGGGAACAGGTTTACACCAAGAAAATATTCATAAATCACTGACTCAAATCACATTTCTTATTCTATTTCTTATGACAAGAGCTGATCACCTGACCTCTTTTCAGCGTGATTAGCAATAACAGCTATTTAGACCAATGCATCGAACACTAACATAACCAATCTAGGCCTTCTTAACTAATTTTCTTCTTAAGACTAGGCAATCAACCCAACTCCTGTCTGGTCTATCAACTGGTGGAAGATAAACTTATCTCCTAAAACATAAATATCTAGAAGGTATAGCAAACAAACTTCTGGATCAGTCTAAATCACGTTCTAGCATCTCTACTTCATCCTATTGATCTGTAAAAAACACGAAGTATCCCTTTTTATTAGGATAAGCATCTGTTGGGCACTCCCCTTACTTCGAGGTTAACTGTTTTAGTACAGTGTTGATATCAACACTTGACTTCGGACTTCTGAGGCTGAAAATAAAGTCTGAAAATATAGTGTGTTTTTTTTTCCAGTTGTAAAAATATTAAATTATTGGTATCTAGGTTACTTTCTTTTTCTGGTGAGTATAGCTGCTGTCATTACAATATGTGGATTTCACATTTTCTGATGTCCGCACTTTTGTAGCTTTAGTTATACCCTATACCCTGAAAGAGACACAAACTTCTTCTAGCAAATGGTAAGTATACCACAGGCACTTTATCAACTGTGGGGTTACTTTCTTTTTCTGGTAAGTATAGCTGCTGTCATAGCAGTTTTTGGATTCCACAAGTTCCGACCTCTGAACTTCTGTAGTTTTAGCTATGCCCTGAAAGAGACACAAATTTTTTCTAGTTAATGGTATGTATACCACAGGAAATTTATCAACTGAGGGGTTACTTTCTTTTTCTGGTGAGTATAGCTGTTGTCATAACAGACTTTGGATTCCACAAGTTCCGACCTCCGAACTTCTGTAGTTTTAGCTATGTCCTGAAAGAGACACAAACTTTTTCTAGTTAATGGTAAGTATATCACTGGCACTTTATCAACTGTGGGGTTACTTTCTTTTTCTGGTAAGTATAGCTGCTGTCATAGCAGTTTTTTTTTTTTTTTTTTTTTACAAGTTCTGACCTCCGCGCTTCTGTAGCTCTAGCTATGCCCTGAAAGAGACACAAACCTCTTCTAGTAAATGGTAAGTATACCACAGGCACTTTATCAACTGAGGGGTTACTTTCTTTTTCTGGTGAGTATAGCTGTTGTCATAACAGACTTTGGATTCCACAAGTTCCGACCTCCGAACTTCTGTAGTTTAGCTATGCCCTGAAAGAGATACGGACTACTTCTAGTTTACAAAGGAACTTATCAACTTCGGTATCACACTGGCCACCAAAATGTAATAGAACTGCTATGGGTTCTCGCCGAGGCCTCAGATACACAAGATGTAAACAGCTATGGTTATATACATAGTTTATTCGGTGATATCTGAAAATATATGTAAATACATTTTCAATACAAAACTAGATAGCCTACAAATGTGCTTAAGATGACCACACCTTCAGTGTTCAAATCCTAAGACCTGAGTGCAGTATATATGAAATGGCATATCATAGTATATGAAGTGTCATTTCATATATTCTTTCAAGACATATGATTCCTGTATTCTAAGCCCTTGGTAGGCACATAAAAATTACATGAACACCCGACTGTTTCTCAATTTCCATGTAACTCACTATCTCTTAATACAGCTATCTCAAAATGTCAAAATCACACATTGACAAAATCATCAATATCTTAAGTTATGAAAAATAAAACAGCACTAACCTGAAAATATATGTAAATACATTTTCAATACAAAACTAGATAGCCTACAAATGTGCTGAAGATGACCACACCTTCAGTGTTCAAATCCTAAGACCTGAGTGCAGTGAGGCTTAAATTAGCTCATGCATGTTAGTACTATTCAGGTAATATAGGACAATACCGTAGCTACCATAGATTTAAGAGCTGTTTAAGTATTAAAATAATATTTAAGTGGGACAGAAAAAGTGGGCACAGCACCCACACCAAATTTCCTTCAGGAGTCAAACATCCGTCCATATGGGAAAATATGATATCTTGTCCATTGTGGACCCCATCTATTACAATTGGAGGTATGGACCTTGGTCTTGCACATGACTCATGGTCCAACTTTCAAGCCTCTAGCTCCAACAGTTTTTGAGATATCTTGCTGACAAGATTTTATTAAAAAAAATTCAAAGGGCAATAACTCTTGAAAGGGGCATAATCTGGATGAGAAAAAAATATGTGTAAGCTTATTTTCCATTAGGAATGCATATATGAAATTTTAAAAACCATAGCATACGCAGTTCTAAAGTTATGCTATGCATCATTTTTAGGATTCATTACAATGGCCACAAATTACCAAAATGACAAAGGGCCATAACTCGCAAAGTATTTTTCGGAATTTTGTCAAAAGTTAATCAGTTCATATACTCATCACCACCAATATACTCAACAACTTTCAAGGCTCTAGCTCCAATAGTGTTTGAGATATTCTGCTGACAAGATTTTATTAAAAAAATTTCAAAGGGCAATAACACTTGAAAGGAGCATAATCCGGACGAGAAAAAAAATACGCATCAGCTAATTTTTCATGAGGAACCCATATATGAAATTTCAAAACCCTAGCATACAAGGTTCTAAAGTTATGCTATGCATCACTTTTAGCATACATTACAATGGGCACAAATTACCAAAATGACAAAGGGCCATTACTCACAAAGTATTTTTTGGAATTAATGGGCACAAATTACCAAAATGACAAAGGGCCATAACTCACAAAGTATTTTTCGGAATTTTGTCATAAGTTAATCAGTTCATCTACTCATCACCAACAATCTATTCACCAATTTTCAAGGCTCTAGCTCCAATAGTTTTTGAGATATCTTGCTGACAAGATTTTATTAAAAAAAATTCAAAGGGCAATAACTCTTGAAAGGCGCATATTCCAGACGAGAAAAAAAATACGCGTCAGCTAATTTTCCATGAGGAATCCATATATGAAATTTCAAAACCCTAGCATACATGGTTCTAAAGTTATGCTATGCATCACTTTTAGCATACATTACAATGGGCACAAATTACCAAAATGACAAAGGGCCATAACTCACATAGTATTTTTCGGAATTTTGTCAAAAGTTAATTAGTTCATCTACTCATCACCATCAATATAATCACCAACATTCAAGGCTCTAGCTCCAACAGTTTTTGAGATATCTTGCTGACAAGATTTTATTAAAAAAAAAAAATTCAAAGGGCAATAACTCTTGAAGGGGGCATAATCCGGACGAGAAAAAAAAATATGCATCAGCTAATTTTCCATGAGGAATCCATATATGAAATTTCAAAACCCTAGCATACACTGTTCTTTAGTTATGCTATGCATCAAAAGCGTAATGGACGGACGAACGAACCAGAATCAATATGCCCCTCAAACTTTTTCAAAGTTGGGGGCATAATAAGAAAGTTATTGACAGAACACAAAAAAGGCCCTTTTTTACCTTTAACCTCTATGTATGACCTTGACCTTTCAGGTATTAAACTGGGTCATGCGTGCAACACATCATCTCATGGTGGTTAACATTTCTGCCTAGCAATTTCAAAATCCATCTAAAAATAAGAAAGTTATTGACCAAACACGAAAAAAGGCCCCTTTTTTACCTTTGACCTCTATGTATGACCTTGACATTTTAGGTACCAAACTGAATCATGCATGCAACACATCGTCCCATGATAGTTAACATGTTTGCCAAGTAACTTCAAATTCTATTTAAAAATAGGCAAGTTATTGACAAAACCCGAAAAAAGGCCCCCTTTTTTACCTTTGACCTCTAAGTATGACCTTGACCTTTGAGGTACCAACCTGGGTCATGCGCGCAACACATCGCCTTATATTGGTTCACATTTCTGCCATGTGATTTCAAAATCCATCTCAAAATAAGAAAGTTATTGACCAAATACGAAAAAAAGGCCCACTTTTTGACCTTTGACCTCTAAGTATGACCTTGACCTTTGAGGTACCGACCTGCCTCATGTGCACCACACATCGTCTCATGATTGTTACTAATTATGCCAAGTAATTATAAAATCCATCTCAAAATAAGAAAGTTATTGACCAAATACGAAAAAAGGCCCCTTTTTTTACCTTTGACCTCTAAGTATGACCTTGACCTTTGAGGAACTGACCTTCCTCATGCGCACCACACATCGTCTTATGGTTGTTAATAATTATGCCAAGTAATTTTAAAATCCATCTCAAAATAAGAAAGTTATTGACCAAATACGAAAAAAAGGCCCCTTTTTTGACCTTTGACCTCTAAGTATGACCTTGACCTTTGAGGTACCGACCTGCCTCATGCGCACCACACATCGTCTTATGGTTGTTAATAATTATGCCAAGTAATTATAAAATCCATCCCAAAATAAGAAAGTTATTGACCAAATACGAAAAAAAGGCCCCTTTTTTGACCTTTGACCTCTAAGTATGACCTTGACCTTTGAGGTACCAACCTGCCTCATGCGCACCACACATCATCTTATGGTTGTTAATATTTCTGCCGAGTAATTTTAAAATCCATCAAAAAATAAGAAAGTTATTGACCGGACACGATTTGCCCATACATATATACATACCAACAAACTTCCAATGGAGATTATTCAAAAAGTATAAATGCGAGAGTTATGGTTCTTGCGCACTGCACGTCGTCTAATGCTGATTAATATTTATACGAAGTTTCGTGACAATAGCTCTAACGGTTTTCAAGTTACAGAGCGGACACGAAAGTGTGACAGACGGACAGACGGACAGACAGACAGACGGACAGACAGACGCCCGGGGGAAAAACAATATGTCTCTCCGAAAAAAAATTTTTCGGGGGAGACATAATAATTGAGATCCAAACCTTTTATACATATTATCCAATAAAAAGGAGAGTGCCTCGCAAACCACTTGACATGTCCAATATTCATAACGATTATTGTCATCTCAAGAAGCAAAATAAACACTTCAATCATTGCAGGCCAATTACAGACACGTTTCGCGAAGAAAACTATCTTCAATGAATATATATTTTTTCTTTAATCAGATTGTGAGGTAAAGTTGTTTAAAGAGCAGAAAAAATCGTACGTCGAAAACCTAGATCCACGAAAACCTTTTGCTTTCAGTTTATTCAAAACTTCACTTGATTGTTTTTATAGACCAAAACAAGTTAATTTCAAATTTTCGTTAGCTTTTTCACAGTATCTAGAAACATGATTTTAATAGCTGTTAAATGTGACGTAAGTAATTAAGAAAGTTCGGTTGTCATTCAAGAACTCGACTTGACTATAAAACGAGCTTTATAAGGATTTTTGAGAAGCTTCAGTAACCAGTATAATGTAGGAAGTTTTTCTTGGTTTTCCGTTAGACTAACATTGATACTTTGTATGTTTGACGATGACAGTTTCATCTTCAGGCACCTGAACGTAGGTCTTTGTACTACCAAGTTCTTGTCTGAGAGTATTAACGTAGTACAGCCGACAAGCAACAGTTACATTGTTTGTAGCCTTGCCGGCTGGAACCAAAACATACCTATTTACCTTGCTTAAGGTGCCTAAAGTAACTTTTGGTTTACGAGGTAAATGATACGTATTATTTGAGTAAAACGATGTTTGTCGATCAACAATTTTTAAGATGCTAAGTTTCCAGTTATTCAAAGCAGTAGAATCAACATACTCTCTCTCTCACAGCAGCGTTTACAGAATTCATTTAAGGAATCTGCAGTAACTTGTCGACATTTAGAAAAATCAATATTCAATGGAAATCTATATTTTGGTCCCGTTGAGATAATATTCTATATTCCAAGATAATTTTCAAACTGCCAGTAAGTACATGACCAGTAGCTGGATAGAAAAAAATTTGAATTTTTACAGTCTCAGGATTCAGGAGTGTTTGTTTGAATATCTAAATCAGAAACAATTTAATTGAAGCTGAATATTGTGTTTCTAATAGCTTTTTTGTATTTATAGCAAATAATGGAGAATCAGTATTTCTGATACATGCTGGTATAGAAGATATTATGGTTTATCCTTACATATGCTGGGTATAATTATGAAGTCAATACCTTTATTTAAAAAGGGAATTTTCAGAAAATATTTCACATGATTAATCGCAGAATCGATGCAAGGACGTAAAGCATGTTGATTACAGCAACGGATAAGAAGTACTGCATCATAAAAAGTAGAAGTAAAAAACAAAGATCAGGAATCGATACAATTAACTTACTCCACCCATCAAAGACACCAAAGGGAAAGAAACACAAACATGAAGCGACCAGACCATAATGGAAACCTAAACAAAGGAAGGCCATAAGGACAGTTCTTTCCCACAAAATGGCCAAATTGCCATCCAAAATAAAAAGACACAAATAATACACACAGTAAGTAACAAACAACAACATAAATGAACCGCCACAGAAGAACTGCCTTGGAACGGTCAGTGGAAAGAATTCCACTGGGGGGCTTACATCGATTTTACATGGTCATAATCCTCTCCCTCACCTCTGTCGCGGTATATACTAATTTTGTTTAGTCCGCATGAAGGCCTAAAACTGTTGATTAGAATCATAATACTTGTCAACTGTATTATTTACGTTAAGAGAAAATTTAAAGAGAAGAAAGAGCCGACAGCATAGAATGTCGCCCAGACTGTTGCAGTATAGTATCCATTTCTGAAGGAGTCATAGTGCGACGAGATTTGAATTTGATATTATGGTTCACACGAGAACCATGTGATCTAGATTTTCTTTTCATTTTAACTAAAAAGTATAAACATAAAAATTTGCCAATTTAGAAATGTTGCATTCCTGTAAGATATTGTCGTTAAACCTAAAGGGAAAGGTGTTTGCAGAGCTTTAATCCAATGTAGCTCAGCCTCTAGTCTTTTGGTATTGTAAAGTTTGTAAAAATAAAAAAATATCGATAGCTGCCGGAGAGTAAAACACGTAACAACCGCGATAACGGGACGTTTTGCACTAGAGATGTTTCGCCCAAAACGGTCTCAAAATATGTCATAGCGCATGAAGCAGCGTTAAATTCAACGCATTGTTTGCAATACATGAATTTCATTGAAAAGTATCTTTCTTCTTTCTTTCTTTCTTTCAATTTCGCCTTAACCCCAGGAGGGGACACAGACGGTGTATATTATATACCCAGCAGTTTTGCAGGATGAAAGCCTATACAGTAATCATGTAATTACGGTAGGGTTCTTAAGCCTGCACAGGGGATTGCTCTCTCGCATAAGGGACCGTCGGTTATCGTCCCAATCCGAAGTACCGCGCACTTTATAACATTGATCCCTGCAAATGATGCCAATGGAGCATGTTCTTGCACAGGAACTATCATGGCCGCCGGGGATCGAACCGGGGGACTCTAGCATCAGAGGCAAGTGCACTAACCATTGAGCTATCCCTACCAGCTTTGGGCCGACACATTTCCATTCGTAGAGTTATTAGATTTGTTTTGTTTTGGCCACGTAAAATCGATTTAAGCCCCCAAGTGGAATTCATTTCCGCTGACCGTTCCAAGGCGGTTCTTCTGTCGCGGTTTTTTTTTTGTTATGGCTTGTCTTTGGGTGTTTGTGTCACTTATATTATTTTATTTTGGATAGCCTATTGGCCATTTTTTTGGAAAGTAACTGTCCTTTTGGCTTTCCGCTGTTGGTGTTTCCGTTTGGGTCTGTTGTTTCATGTTTGTGTTTCTCTCCCTTTGGTGTCTCTGATGGGAGCTGTGGATTAATTGTATCGATGTCTGATCACGGTCATTTCGCAAGCAGTGTGGACCTTGATCAGATGCTGCCTAATGTGGCATCTGATCTGAGTCTATGTCCCGCTCGGAATATATAAGTTAAATTTTCCCTTTTACTGCAAAACGTGACGAATCTGCACTTCTTTTCTATAAGTTGTGAATTCTTTCTTGTTTGCCTTAAAAATAGATCAAAGTATTTTATGTGTGTGGACATTCCTTTGATTGTTTCTCATTCAAAATGCTCGACAAGAATTTAAATAACATGCATTTACTATCAGGATACGAAACAATTTAGGCCTGAAAATAGCAATGTTTCCGCTAAAACGACCGACGGTACTTCAGACCCCCGAGTCTGCCATTTGTATCAATAAAAGAACAAAATAAAAATTAAAACACCGACCCTACCTTTTTCAATTTCGGACCCTACCCAGTGTCGTCTTTGAATATTCTCATAGTCATTTTGCGTATTTAGTACATTTTTGTAGTTTTTGGCATTTAGTTCCTTCCAAAATACAGAGCTGACTTTTTTGAGCATCTGAAATGAATTGAGATATACAGTGCGAGTCTCAACATGACAATTTTATTAACAAAAACATGTACAAAGACAAACACAAAGACAAAAACACATACAAAATGCAGGTCCGACCCTCCTTTTTCGGGAGAAAAAATAAAATGATAAAAAAAAAGTTTCTCCTAACTACCGACCAAAATGTTTTTCAACATGTTAGTAGAAACACAGCTATATTTACGCCTTATACGCCTGAATGGTTTAAACAAAATAAACAGTACACGAAATAAAGGATCCCAGATTATTATTCAGAAATGGAGTCTCAAGACACAATAATAACATAATGCTATTAATCAAGTAATTTCGTATGGGCACAGGTACAGGTCCGAGGTCTGCTGCATTGGCGTGGAAAAATCACAAGTAGACAGACGTAGATAAGCCGAAGGCCTCGGACCAGTGCAGCAAACCTCGGACCTGTACCTGGGCCAATACGAAATTACTTGAATAAGGACAATTTTATTAACTGACACAATTAAAAACATGATTTATTGATTTTTTACCTCACTTGACCCTTGTTAATATTGGCTGACCTGGTGTTAATACGGATGAACTCCGATCAATACAGGATAGTCAATTAATAAGCGTTGGTATGTATTAAATGTTATTAAGAAAACACCTCTTATTACAAAGTGCGCTAATAAAGTTTTTCTGATAAAAAATGTCTAAGCCTGATAAAGGTCATTAGTCCCCCTCTTTTCTGCCCACTCCCTCTCAAAATATATATAATGTTGCGCCAAACTTCGAAGAAATTTAGGGGGTGGAGAGGGGATATTGGTGGTAAGTTTAATTTGTTGGCTTTAAGTGGTCTTCGTGTCTTTAAAGTAGTCGAATGGAGATTGGTATCAAAATAAACATGAACATCTTATCTCAACAATGAGACATATTGTTATTTTTTCATTCGTGTATTTTTTCGTACCAGGGCAACTCAAAACACCACTAGGGTCAGCCGTATTTTCATCTATCTGATACATCAAGCGCCTCGATGACTTGGGAGAAAGCCGAACTGCAGTAAAGCGACCGATGTAAATCCATAAATATACGTATATATATTTTTCCCTCAACAGTATTGTTAGGACAGAATGGTTTTTGTACAATTGAAAGAAGGACGGCGGTGAATCATTTTAGAATGCTTACAGTACTCTACGGCTTATTTGCAAACCGCGTGCTGGACTACAGCCAAAAATATTGGGGTAGCGTTTTGGAACGAGAAAAAAAATGATTCCGTTAAAGCTCTCAAATATGGGCTCATGCATATAAAAAGACAAAAGATGTGGTCTCGATTAAAAAATAACCAAGTTTAGCCCAGGCTGAAAGAAAGGCGTAATAACAAACTTAAATTGCTTATATTATTTTGTTTTGGATAGCCAATTTGTCATTTCGTGGGAAAGTAACTGTCCTTTTGGCTTTCCGCTATTCATGTCTCCATTAGGTCTAGTTATTTCATGTGTGTGTTTCTTTCCCTTTGGTGTCACTAATGGGAGCTGTGGGTGTATTGTATCGATTCCTGATCATTACCTTCACTTCTATTTTACAATCTGCCCTATATATATATATATATATATATATATATATATATATATATATATATATATATATATATATATATATATATATATATATATATATATATATATATATATATGGATGAAACCACATTAATTAGAAAAATGATAAATTCATGGTGAATCTAACAAAATGTGGTCGCATTCCTATATAGAGAAGACAATGTGGTGTCGCTTAAAATAACTTGATGAACGCCTGGGCTGATGGTATATACTCTCATCTTTATATAGGGATGAGACCACATTATTTAGGAAAATGATAAATCATTGGGATCTAAAAATGTGATCTAATTCCAATATAGTGAAGACAATTCGGTCTCACTTAAAATAACTTACTAAAAGCCTGGGCTGAAGGAATGGGGTCTCATCTCTACATAGGAATGCGACCACATTATTTAGGAAAATGATAAATCAACGGGGAATCTAAAAATGTGGTCTCATCTCTATACGGAGAAGAAAAGGACGTCTCGTTTATAATAACTTACTATAAGCTGGGCTGAAGGAATGTGGTCTAATCTCTGAAAAGGGATGTGGCCACATTTTTAAGGAAGATGATAAATCCACTAAAAATCTAAAAAATAAAGTCTCATTCAGAAACAGTGATAATAATTTGGTCACGCATTTAAAGTAAGAAAAAACGGATTTAAAGTTGCATTCCTAATATATACAGAAGAATCTAATTATGATGATGAGTATAATCCAATTATGCTGTATGTTTGTTTGTTTGTATTGGAGTTTCACGGCCCAGTCAACACTATTTTAGGTCATTTTTAGCCGGTCAGTTTACCTATACACACTTTTCCTTGGCAGGCACCAAGTTTTCTGTGTGTGTTACAGAAGACCAAGAAACGCTTCCTACGTTATATTGGTTACCTAAAATTCATAAAAGGCCATACAAGGCACGTTTTATTGCAAATTCAAGCTCTTGTACCACCACTGAACACTCCAAATTATTAACTTCATGTTTTACTGCCATCAAAAACATGTGATAAATTATTGCGACAAAGTCTTCGAAAGATCAGGTAGAAATCTGTTTTGGTCTATGAAAAATCTAATGAAGTTTTAAATAAATTGTAATCCAGACGTTTTCGTGCTTCAAGTCTGTCTACTTCTGATTTTTCCACCCTTGGATATTTCATAGGGAAGACTCCCTCTATCTTGCATGTAATGTAAGAAATGCTTTTTTTATACTTCTGACGTGCATAAAAATTATACTTTATAGTCATGTCAGAAAGTGTGTGAAGCTCTCACCTTTCTACTTGACAATATTTACATAAGATTTGGTACTATGTTATTTAGATAAGTTGTGGTATTCCGATGGGTACTAATTGCGCATCCCTTGTGGCTGATCTGTTTTTGTTTTGTTATGAGAGAGACTTCATGATGTCCCTTTCTGCTGAAAACCAATCTGAAATCATTGAAGCTTTTAGCTCGACAAGCTAGATATTTGGATTATTTATTAAATATTGACAATTTCGATGGTTTGATCAGTCAAATTTACCCCACAGAACTTCAGTTAAATAAAGCAAATTCTTCTGATACCGAGGCGCCGTTGTTTTATTTACATCTGTTTATTGTAGATGGTTTTGTTTCTTTCAAAATTTATTATAAACGCGATGATTTTGATTTTGAGATTGTAAATTTTCCTTTTTTGGATAGTGATGTTTTTCGTGCACCATTCTATGGCGTTTATATTTCGCAATTAATTCGATTTGACAGAGTGTGTAGTCATGTAACTGACATCAACACTCGTAATAAATTGTTAACTGCTAAACTTCTTAATCAGTGTTATCGGTACCATAAACTACGTAATGCCTTTTTCAAATATTTTAGACGTCATTCTGATTTAATTTCAAAATCCAATATTGGACTTAAATCTCTTCAGCAAAAAAAGTCTATCAGAACCCGAATTTTATGGTGACTTAGTATATAAGTTCGGAAAAATATATAATTGCAATGACTTTACACCCAATTTCGTATAATCATTCTTCGATATAAAAAGATTGGGTACAACATAAATGTTATACGACAGACTGCATGTATGGTAGTTAACCCAATCAAGGTTGACAACTTTGCTTCCCTCTTTAATTGCAGGCCGGTGGGTCAGGCCTCAGATTATATGACGGTTCCAGCGTAAAGGCGTACTGAGAATTAGAGAGATCTAATTCTATGTAATGTTGGTTGGTGCCTGATGCTCTCTCTCTGGTTGGGCCCATCGTAGTGTAATTTTTGGTTTTCGTTTGCTCCAGCATTTCAGTGTTTTCTTGCTGTTGAGTACCCACCGTTGTTTCATCTCTGCGGTTATTTGATTTTTGTGTTCACGGAGATGTTGCATTGATGAGTTAGGAAGCCATCATGTGGACTGAACAAATAATTTGTCTAAATCGCGACGGAAGTAAGGGCGAGGATTGTTGCCATGTGAGGTTAAATACAATTAAACTGCATTGTAATGGGTACCGAATGATTATAGGTAGAGTCCTGAACTTCTTAACAGTACATAGCATCAGCGTGAAAATAAGAGGACCCGTATTCTTTTGTTATTTTCGTTGAGGTTCTCCTTGCGGAGTCATTCCCCTTTTCTCCTCTTTTCCAGCTTGGGTATTTGACCTTAGGCGGTGGGTATCTTGTTTGTGCCGCTCTCCCGATTAATTTGAAACTTTGCAGACTTTTTTGTCATGGTCTGCAGATGTGCATGTAAATTTTGCATTATCATCTATTAAAGTTGTGTTACTTTTTCGACTTTTGAACTTAGTTTTTTGGGGGAAGGCGGGGGATTAAATGCTATTTAAGTGCTTATTGTAGTGGTTATGTAATGGTTAGAGCTAGAATCTTGCAAATTTATATTCAGCATCAGCCTCTTAAATAAGCAGATTCGTATTTATTTCATTTTTCTTGAGGTTCTCTTTGCGGGGTAATTCCCCCTTTTACCCTTTTTCGATAAAGCCATTTGACGGCAAGATGGTGGGTATTTTCACTACTTTGTCTGTGAAACTCTGTAAATAGAGGATCTTACATTAGAGTTCATGTATTATTGAATTTATTAAATGAGTTGGTTGAGGAAAAGGAATAAAATGCGAGGCTTTACCGAGCATTTTATCCCCTATTTCAACGAGTTTAATATATTCAATAATACATGAGCACGAATGCAAGATTCTATTTATCATATGATATTTAAAACGCATTTTATTCGCAATTGTTTTACAAAACAACGTCAATATTCCAACAATAGTAAACGCGACGTCGTTAAGGACATTGTACATGAAACGTTACAGTGCGTACCTATCTAATTTGCATATTTAATACACTAGTGGATTATCAAAGTTATTACATGACGTTATTGCATTCTCAGACGCGATGTCATATGATAAACTAATTTAAACCAATCAATTGGTAACTTTGCTGATTCTTTTGTCATTGTCTGTAGATGTGCATGTTGTTTTGGCTTTATCGTCAATTTGATTTATATTATTTTTTTCGACTTTTGAACGTAGCACTTTTGAGGGGATTAAATACTATAAAGTACATTACAGTTGGTAAATGGTTAAAGCTAGAGTCCTGAAATTTTATAAAAAGCATCAGCAGAGGACAAGAAATTTTTTCGTGTTTTCTGTTAGGGGTTTCCATGCAGAGTTTTTCCCCTTTTTTGACTTGAGAACATGACGACGTACGGTGGGTTCTTTGTGTATGCAACTCCTGATACAATTTAGCATTTTAAAACTAGTGAATAAACGCATTTCTTTCTATTCTCAAAATACTAACTTATTACCTCCTAAGCCCAAGACGTCTTTACGTCATCTTAAACTAGGTATTCAAGAATTTCATAAGAAGTTTGTTTTGGCCCCTGCAGACAAGGCCGCTAACAACGTCGTCGTTGTGTGACGGCTCCACTATGTTAACACGCTTAAGCAGGAGCTTGGTGGTACTAAGGCCTATGAACTTCAGCCTTTAGCTGAAGAGAGAGCTATAGTAGATAAACATGTTTGTCTTTCAGCCACCAAGTTTGCTGTGTGTGTTAACGAAGGCCAAGACAAGCTTCCTACGCTATACTGGTTACCAAAACTTCATAAAAAACCTTACAAAGCACGGTTTATTGCAAATTCTAGCTCTTGCACTACCACTGAACTTTCTAAATTATTAACTTCCTGTCTTACTGCTATTAAAACGCATGTAATTAAATATTGTGATAAAGTCTTTGAAAGATCAGGAAGAAATCTGTTTTGGTCTATAAAAAATTCGAATGATGTTTTAAATAAATTGAAATCTAGACAGTTTCGTGCTTCTAGTCTGTCTACCTACGATTTTTCCACTCTTTACACTACACTTCCTCATAATTTTATAAAAGAAAAGCTTAATGATTTAATTGAATGGGCTTTTCACAGAGAAGATTCTCTCTATCTTGCATGTAATGTCAGAAATGCATTTTTCACTTCTAAAGAGCATAAGAATTATACACTTTGGTCATGTCAGAAAGTGTGTGATGCCCTCACCTTTCTACTTGACAATATTTATATTAGATTCGGTACTAAGTTATTTAGACAAATTGTGGGTATTCCGATGGGTACTAATTGCGCACCTCTTGTGGCTGATCTGTTCTTGTATTGTTATGAAAGAGACTTCATTTTGTCGCTTTCCATTGATAACCAATCTGAAATTATTGAAGCTTTTAGCTCTACTTCTAGATATTTAGATGATTTATTAAATATTGATAATACCTATTTTGATGGTTTGATCAGTCAGATTTACCCCCTAGAACTTCAGTTAAATAAAGCAAATTCTTCTGATACCGAGGCCCCGTTTTTGGATTTACATCTATCTATTGTAGATGGATTTGTTTCGTGCAAAATTTATGATAAACGCGATGACTTTGATTTTGAGATTGTAAATTTTCCTTTTTTGGATGGTGATGTTCCTCGTGCGCCATCCTATGGCGTTTATATTTCGCAATTAATTCGATTTGCTAGAGTGTGTAGTCATGTAACTGACTTCAACACTCGTAATAAATTATTAACGGCTAAACTCCTTAATCAGGGTTATCGGTACCATAAACTACGCAAAGCCTTTTCAAAATTTTATAGACGCCATTCTGATTTAATTTCAAAATTCAATATTGGACTTAAATCTCTTCTGCAACAAGGTCTATCGGAACCCGAATTTTATGGTGACTTAGTATTTAAATTCAGAAAAATATATAACCGCAATGACTTCAGTACCCAATTTCGTAAAATCATTCTTCGATATAAAAAGATTGGGTACAACATGGATATTATACGACAGACTGCATGCATGGTAGTTAACCCAATCACGGTTGGCAACTTTGCTTCCCTCTTTAATTGCACGCCGGTGGGTCAGGCCTCAGATTCTATGACGGCTCCAACGTAAAGGCTTATTGAGAATTAGAGAGATCTAATTCAAGGTAATGTTGGTTGGTGCCTGATGCTCTGTCTCTGGTCGGGCTCATCGGAGTCTAACTGTTGGTTTTCTTTTGCTCCAGCATTTCAGTGGTTTCTTGCTGTCGAGTCCTCACCGTTGTCTCACCTCTGTGGTTCTTTGATTTTTGTGTTCACGGAGATGTTGCACTGATGAGTTAGGAGGCCTTCATGCGGACTGAACAAATTATTTGTCTAAATCGCGACGGAAGTAAGGGCGAGGATTGTGGCCACGTAAAATCGATTTAAGCCCCCCAGTGGAAATCTTCCACTGACCGTTCCAAGGCGGCTCTTCTGTGGCGATTTATTTTATGTTGTTGTTTGTTACTTACTGTGTGTATCACTTGTGTCTTTTAGTTTCGGATGACCATATGGCCATTTTGTGGGAAAGTAACTGTCCTTATGGCCTTCCTTTGTTTAGGTTTCCATTATGGTCTGGTCGCTTAATGTTTGTATTTCTTTCCCTTTGGTGTCTTTTATGGGTGGAGTAAGTTAATTGTATCAATTCCTGATCTTTGTTTTACTTCTACTTTATACCCATCGATTTCATCACGAAAACACGCCTATATAATTTTTATCCCCTTGAACCCCACTTTTATAGTAAAACTGGGGTAAACGTTATTTTTCTTATTTCTGCACATAAATATATAATGTGACTACTCGTTAGAACCGCCTCGATGGGGCGGTTCTAACGAGTACTCAGAATCTATATTTTGAACAGAAATAAGAAAAATATCACAATTTTTCATCTTAAATTTTTCATTTTTTCGGCGCTAAAATTTACAATGTTTTTGTATAGGCGTGTTTTCGTAACGATCAATTTGAAATTTTGCAGGCTCTGTAGATATACATGTGAGATAAGTAATATCATCAATATGATTTTTGTCACTTCTTTCGACTTTTGAACTCAGCTGATTTTGGTGCTTTATTATAACGGTCAATACATATTTATGCAGGCGTCACACTGTCCCGAAATTGACACCAGATGGAAACACGATAAAGGAAATGTTCTAGTTCGGCTCTGATCGTGAAAACATCGGGCCATTCGTGAGGACATCTTAAGCCATCGTATGATCACCGGTGGATTTTCTGAGGCTCCGGCAGCACCTTCGTGAGCGGCGGCAAAATCTTTGGCATGCCAAAAAATTGCCGGAAGTCCTTGCGAAGGTTCATTTTCGTGTTGAATTCGTTTGTCCATCTTGCCCTTCGTAAGGCCATCGTGAGGGCATCTTGTCAAATCGTGTCATCTTCGTCTTTTCTTCGTGTGATCATCGGTGGTCTCGGGCATTTTACGCCTCACGAAGATAATACGAGGGAAACAAGAAGTCGTCCGATTGTCTTAGGAAGGCAATACGACTACGTGAAACCCTCGCAATGACGTCGTGTAGCCATCGTATTATAGTACGATGACATTGAGATTGGACCACGGTGTCGACGAAGATAGCTGAATTTGAGTACCTCAAGCGATACCCATGTGTCATGGTAACGCAGACATATAAAAAGCCAACCTCAGAGCATCTTCCTCAGTCAGTCCTGATGAGCAAATAAAAATCAAAAATGAGTTACAGAGCACAGGCTTGTGTAACTCCCAAAGCTTCAGTCATAATCATTGACAATTCCGTTCCTGCAGAATGGCATACTATGATGATGAGACAACCAGAAAAAAGAAGGCAGCAGCATTGCTTCTTTAGATGCACCTTAGAGAACAAGATGAGCAGATCTTATTGTCCTATAAACCAAGTCTCTCTGAAAAAGTGGTCTTCTATTTAGGTGGCATTTTAAATTGGTTTTAAGTTGAATCAAATTCAAGACAGCTGAAATGTACTGTGTACTCTCCGATCTTCAAATGAATTTCAAACGGTCGGCCGAAGGTTTTATAACATCGGGAGGTCACGTGTCGTCTTCGGGACCTAGTTCGAACGCATCGTACCCTCAATACGACGTCGTGAAGCCGTCGTGTGGCCTTCGTTTGGCCTGCGGGTAAACTTCGTAATAAAAAACCACATCTTCGTGTTGCCTTCGTGTGTGGTTCGGATGCCATCGTGTGACCTTCTGCATGCATCGTACATGCCTCGGCTAGAGATTGGCTGTTGACCATATTCGGAGCGATCTTCGCGCGAAATTCAAAATTCCATATTCGTATGGCCACCTGGTGTCATTTTCGGGACAGTGTGACGCCTGCATAATAAGGAAAAGCATATAGTTGGGGGCCTTACAAACATAATTTCTTGTTTAAACACATATTCTTGGCTAAGAAACGAAAAAATATAATATTACATCAGTGCATTTAGACAACAATGCAATTTGGTGCCTTTCTTTACTTTACTGGTTCAGAAAATGAGGGTACTGGTAATATTTCCCTATATTTCAGAACATATTTGTAGAAATGGAGAATAATTTAATTATCTTTACCACACGTATGTCACCTTATGAAACTCTATGACAGAATGAAAGAAAATCATCACGAAAACACGCCTATATAATTTTAACCCCCTTGAACCCCACTTTTATACAGTATAACTGGGGTTTACAGGGGTAAACCTTATTTTCTTATTTCTGCTCTGAAATATAGATTGTGGGTACACTTTAGAACCGCCTCATAGATTCGGATCTGTCGGTCTATAATGGTATAATCTTATCTAAGATATTCCACAAACAGGATGGTTTGACATTAATGTTGTAACTTTCCCGTTCTGAGCCGGGGATACCCCCAGTTCTCCTTCACATGGGGTATATATTTCTTGCACACCAGACACGGAAATCCATGATTTTACCCTGGAATAGAAATTTATCTTCTGACCCTGGTGTTCCGACCACAAATCGATTACAATCGCGTGTTTGATAAATGCACTGGTTGATTACGTCACTAAACATTCCTGTTGTGCCATCACAAAATGGCGGACGTCGGTAACCAAAATGACAGCAGCATTAAAAATTCGCAATAAAAATGGAAGGTATGCAAGAAAAAGAATCATATATGGGTGTGAGGGGTGGATAGAAAAATCCGTCCCTCGGGATCACTGTCCGGCATCAGTCGGCAAGCCTCGGGACGGATTTTTCCATCCACCCCTCACACCCATATAAGATTCTTATATTCTCTCGTTTCACTAGAGTTTCATCTCATGTTGACGACTTATATAATCGAAATAAACTTCTTACTGCTAATGTTCTTAAACATGGCTCTAGGCATCATAAACTTAGGAAAGCATTTTCTTAATTGTATCGACGGCACTCTGAACTAGTTGAAAATACAAAGTTGATTTAAAGACACTTTTGCAACAGGGAACATCAGAACCGGAATTTTATGGAGGTTTGGTTTATACATTTCGAAAATAACTATGAAAAAGTCTGATTAAAAGAACCAATTCAAAAAGATAATTAAACGCCATAAAAGAATGGGGTACAATATAAGTGTTATACGACAGATAGCATGCCTAGTGTTTTACCCCAGTCGTGGTTGGTGACAATCTTCCCACTGTCATTAAACGACGCGGAAGTTATAAAAAATCACATCATTTATCTGGAATAAGGAACTGTTTTTAAATGTTTATGCATACAACATTGGAAAAGTGCAAAGAGCTGACTGGTTTTGTATGACTTTGGTCTTATTTTCAAGTACGCATGGGCTGTGAGATTTTCAAAACTGAAAATAATGTTTGTCCACACTCAGTGATTTTAAATTTAATCTTGTGAATTTCATCAACTTCACCTGATAGTTTTGTCACTCGGCCTTGCCTTTGTGTTTAGAGTTTGGTGATTCTCACCTCAGTGTCAAGGTCAGGACAGGACAGGACAAAGTATGTCCGATTTTGGGTAAAATAAGCGTGTGGCTACAGTTTCTTATAAACTTTGACCTGATTTTTACAAAGTAGCGTATATATCAATAGGAAATGTTTAAATCATTTTATAGGCCACCAAATGTCGAGGTAAATCATTGTGGAGAAATCTTAACTTTGTTTGCACAGCATTGTCTGAACATTTAAATTGGTGGATTCTTACTTAACTGGCATAGAAAGGTCACCAGGACAGATCCAAATTAGGTTTTGATGAATTTGTTATTCAAGGTAACAAGACAATTAAGTGTCACTCAAAATGAGTTGAAGCTCACCAAGACCTAATAACACATTTTCCCTCTCATGATATCATTTTCAATTAGGGTTCACTGGTTTTGGAGATGAACACTGATCCAAGATGTAAAATGAGAAAAGAAGAAAACACAATGTCATTTGAAAAATGTTGTGGACTTGGTGTCTCTGATGGGAGCTGTAGGTTAATTGTATCGATTCCTGATCGTTGCCTTCTCTTCTATTTAAATTCCATTTAACAATGTATCTTTGGGTAAATGAAGACCTGCTTTGGTGGTGGAGGGGTACAGCTCATTATGTTATAAACACCCACCTTTTTGGAGCGTAACTCTTGCAGCGTAGCTCCAGTGAAATGAGAAGTGATTTCGGCACTACTTTTGGGGTTACTGTGTATGACCTAATCACCAGTGAGAAAATAGAGCCCCGTGTTTACATAGCAGATTATTACGCCATGCAGTATCTTCTTATAGACTACTTCACAGTCAACCTATTTCAAACGGAATAGATGACTACTTTTAATAGATGAACTATGTAGCAGTCTAATCTTTTTATAGTTCAGTTCATATAACCCAGTTTACAGCCCATTTTGTACCGTAAAATCACAAACTGGCAACGGGCAAACAGGACAAACCCAGATCAGATACCGCAGAATGCGAAGTCTCATTATGACCTACACTGCATACTTACAAAAGGTTCAGCCAATTTTGCCACATATTTCGTGGAAGCCACAACCTGACATCCCTGCGTTTAAAATGAACTCATTCAATACTGATATAAGGTTGAGGATTCAATTCGTTTAAAATGGGTTAAAAGTACGCAGTGTGGGTCTTTGTTTCATTTACCAAAATAGGACAGTTGGAATCTGTGGACAGGTGCACGTCAAATTTTAAGGAGCAAGGCTTAAATTTTGCAGTTTAGACACAGATGAGACGCCATTTGTTGTAGCGTCTGATCTGGGTCTGCTATGTTTGTCCCCTAAAAAGGCTACTAGGCATATACTCAGAGTATGTGTTAATGGGGGGGGGGGGGGCGGCGGGGGCGGCAATGTTACTATGTTTTAAGCGACTTGTCTGCGTCCTAGGTAAGTGACCATAAAGAAAGCAAATTATCAGCTCGGACGCAAGTTCGATACCTGCCGGGTTTGGCAACATTCTTTCCAGGAGATTGATCGTGAACTCTGTTACATGGTGATTCTATCCCTTTCGCTGATTCAAGAAGGGCAGTTGTTGGTTTCCGTTAAAAGACTGTACACTGTGCTGTATTGACAATACCTAACCAAAGAAATTGCCTTAATGTCAGATCATTTCATAATTGGCCTCGTCGAGGCAATCTATTTTTCATATAATGATAACGGAGTATAATGTCTAAAACTCTTCAAATATTCCTATGGATTGATATTGGCAATAACTAACCCAAGAAACTGTCGTATGCAAGATCACTTCATAAATGGCCTCGCCGATGCAATATATATTTAGAAAAATTTTAACAGAGTAAAATGTTCAAACCTCTCTGAATATTCCGATCATTTTGGCGTTCGGATTGATATTGACAATACCTAACCCATGAGGCTGTTTTATGCAAGATTAATTTATGAATGGCCTCGCCGAGGCAAAATAATATCAAAAAATGAGTACAGAGTATAACATCTAAACCCGGCTTTGATCATTTTCGGCATACAGGTTGATATTGATAATTCATAACCCGCAAAATTGCCTTATGCCAAATTACTTTACAAACAGCCTCGCCTAGGCAAACTGTTTGAAAAATTATTTCGAAGTGAAACTTCTAATCTACTTGGAATATTTTGGCAAATGTTAGCATGCAGAAAGATAATGTACAGATCTAACCAACGAGATTCCTTAATGCCCAATTTCTTTATTTTAGCCTCGGCAAGGTAAAAAAATTCACCCACTGGAAGGGTCGTATAACTTTCAAACCGACGGGTATATGTTTATAATGTTTTGCATGCAGATGTTAATTGACACGTTCAAGCTAATGATATTGTCTAATGCCAGATAGCTTTATAAACAGCCTCACCGAGGCAATTTTTAAAGACTGATTACGGATGTATAACTTATAAACAGCTGGGCAAATTATGATAATTTTTCACGTGAAGATAAACATCATCAAGTCGTAACCAAGGAGAATGTCTAATGCAAGATAAATAACCTCCCCAAGGTAATTTTTCGAAGAATAACTTTAAAGCCGCCAAACAACTGCGCAAGCCGCAGTTATTGCTCAGCAGAAATCTTCAAGTAAACTGTGTAACTGCATGTTTGCTATATTGCTCAAAAACATTGATTGTGGGTACTTGATAAAACTGCCTCGTCAAGGCGGTTCAATCAAGTCCCCGCAATCAATGTTTTGTGCAGAGATAAGAAAATATCATAATTTTGTATCTTAACATTTCCATTTTTTTCCGAAAAATTGACAATGTATTTGTACAGGCGTGTTTTCGTGATGGTTGTTGCGGGGTCTACACCTTAGCGTTAGTTAATTTCCAAAAAGGTCTTGTTGCTTTAACACGACTTCTGGCACAGAATAGCTTCAAAAGCTATGTTCATTGGATCCATATGAGCCTGATTTAAAATACCAACCAGACGCTAAATTTGCCTACGCTATCAAATTACCAAAGCTACGCTCCAGTCTCTCAGTGCTTTGATTTACTATCTCATAGCCTGTATGACCTTGAAAATAAGGTCAATGTCACCAAAAACTAGCCAACTCCTTGCACTCTTCCAACCTTGTATCAGATTAGTTGTGTTTTTAAATCCAGAGAAAGACTATATTTGCAAATGCAATATTATCAAAAATTGAATATTTTAATAAACAGTTGCTGCAACTGTAACATTTTACTAAAGGATAAGCAGTAAGGTAGGATATTACATACGACTTTTGTCTAACAAACAGACGAGGGTATGACTGGGTGTGGTAATGTTACAAACGAGATACAGTGCATAACTCGTACTTCAGGTTCATAATTTCATGGTCAAGTAACTCCAAAGTTACGGCTTACTTTACAGAATCTAGACTGTTTGAATGAAAAAGAATTCTAACGACAATCTCTCAAAAGAAAATGAAGCTTTTTGTCAAGAACAGTAAAGGGGCCAAAATAAGCAGCCCTAATTTTGACAATTTCCCAGCCCAAGTAACCTTGAAAATAAGGTCAAAGTCATTAAAACCTGGTAAACCCTTTGTACTTTCCCAATGTTGTATTAAGATAAGTTTCGAAAGAATTATGCGTAATTTATTTCCGGATAAAGTCTAATATGATTTATTGAATTCACAATTAATTTCATACACAAGTTCCTGTAGATCTAATATTTCACTTGAAAGGAAGAAAAATTAGGTTGTATATCTTTGTCCCTCAAACAGAGGAAGGTATGGCAATGTGTGGAATATTTTAAAAGAGAACCAATGCATAAAATATGAAACCTCAGGTTCATACTGAATTATCCCACCCACTTTAATGAGCATTAGGGATTATGTTGCAAAACCAATGCAATTTAAGTGACTGTGACACTATATACAATATATCAGTTGAAAATGAAGACTTTTTAGCGAGGCAGAAAAAGATTCTTAGGCCCTTCCTTCCCACTGTCAACTTCTAACTTCATGTCTCCCTACCTCTTACTAAATGATTTACTTTTAAATTCACGACTTCCAATCACTTACTTCATTATTTCTCACTTCAAACTTCCTGTTATACTTTTGGGCTTTAGTAGCTCATTGGAATTTGCGTCTGACTGGTGATACTGAGGTTGCAGGTTCGATACTTGCCGAGACAAGAACATTCTTTCGTGGAGATTGATCATATCGAATTTGTTTTACGTTCATACTCTCTCTTCCGCTGATTTAAGAAATTCCTGGTGAACGATGTTTACTGTGGTAAGATAAACTGACTGCCTCGATATGAACGTTATGATTGGGCCCTAGCTTTAGCTTGTACTGTTAAACCGCGTAGAAGGTCTTTGCCTGCACACGACAAGTGGTGCGAGTCGGACCGTCTCGAAACCCTGGGGGTTTCTATCGGCGGGAGGGCTTGATATGATGTCGGGTAAAAGTCCATTAAAATCTGGAGCAACGTCTCCAATATAAACATATATAGTGTTGCTAGGGGCAAAAACCCTCAACACAAATGAGCTGTATATCCACAACTTGATTAGGCCAAATATGGTATTAATACTCTTATTTTGATGGAGCAGTAGTTTATCAAAACGAATTAAACAATGAGAAAAACTTGTGATGCATAACCCATTACGAAAACACGCCTATATAAATTTGACCCCTAAGACCCCACTTTTATATAGTAAAACTAGGGTTTGCAGGGGTATACATTGTTTTTCTTATTTCTGCTCACAACATAGATTGTGAATACACGTTAAAACCGCCTCGTCGAGGCGGTTCTGACGTGTATCCATAATCTATGTTGTGAGCAGAAAGAAGGAGCTCTTTGACTGTGTCTTTTCAAGGGCGCATTACGAAAACATGCCTATAAATTACATTGTAAACTTTCCCGCCGAAAGCAAAACTAAAATATTAAGATGAAAAAGTGTGATGTTTTTCTTATTTCTGCTTAAAATATAGATTGTGTGCATGTCTAACGAGTACCAACAATCTATATTTTAGAGCAGAAAAAAAGGAAAATAAGGTTAACCCCTGTAAACCCCAGTTTTACTATAAAAAGTGGGGTTCAAGGGGGTCAAAATTATATAGACGTGTTTTCATGATGGTCTAATCCTATAATTTTTATATGGAGAAAAATGGGCTTTGTTAGGGTATACATATATACATACATACAAGGCTCTCGATCAACTAGATCTGGGAGCGAATTTTGACCATAATCCTCGCTCTACTTTATCCAAGAAAATTGAAGTTGTGTCAGCAAGTTGCAATATTGGATTTATCGTTTCCATTCTGTGTCATTTTCATGCATCGCAACTTGCCAATAACCACTGTTGAGCTCGTAAAATAACAAATAGAACATTATATTCTCACAAGGTTATTAAAATATTCGCTAATTTTCCGATAAAGGCCGGCCAAAATTCCAAAAAGGTGATGTGAGGACTGCAATTTTCTGTTGTTTTTTTTGTTGTTGTTTGTTTGTTGATTTTTCTTGCCAAAACATCGTTGAGGCAATTGGGACAAGCTCTCACATGTTTTTGCAGTATTCATATAATATTTTTTTCTGAAAATCCTAAAATGCTATTTTAGATGTATGAAATATAAGGTTATTTCAAAAAGAGGTGTCTTGTATGGGCATTGGATTGATTTATTTAAAAACTGAGCAGTTTCAAACACAACAATGCTTTTCTTTGATGAACATTACGAAAACATGCCTATGCAAATACATTGTAACTTTTATTGCCGAAATAATGACATTTTTTAGATGAGAACTTGTGATATTTTTCTTATTTCTGCTCAAAATATAGATTGTGGGTACTCGCTAGAACCGCCTCATCGAGACGGTTCTAACGTGTACCCACAATCTATATTTAGGGCAGAAATAAGATAAACATAAGGTTTACCCCTGCAAACCCCAGTTTTACTATATAAAAGTGGGTTTTGACGGGTTCAAAATTATATACGAGTGTTTTCGTGATGATTAACCTGGGCCTATTTCTTAAGTCAGGTTTGAGTATACCAGTCTAGTCTACGGCATTTGTTTCCTTGGTGTATTAGCTCCCCTGAGACGGAGGCCCGGGGGAGCTTATTGGATAGTAGCCTTACGTCGTCCGTTCGTCAACCATTTTCAAATTTCTTCTCTGAAACAACTGGGATAATTTCAATTAATTTTCATATTCAGCCTCCTGACAGTTTGGGGACAATGGTTCAGGTCACATGACCAAGATGACTGCCATGCCCAAATATGGTAAAAACACAAAAGTCTTCTTCTCTGGAACCATAAAACCAATCGTCTTGACACTTAGTATAAAGCGTCGGATGACTAAGTACAACCATCACGAAACACGCCTATAAAATTTTGACCCCCCCCCCCTTGAATCCCACTTTTATATAGTAAAACTGGGGTTTGCTCGGGCATACATTATTTTTCTTATTTCTGCTCAAAAACATAGATTGTGGGTACTCGATATAACCTGTCAGCTTTCCTTCTGATCTTTAAGCTAAACATCTACTTCCCCACTGGTCCAAATGTCTTGAAACTTGGTATGTAGCATTGAGTTACTCAGTCCTACTTAGTTTGCAAAACCAATGATCCTAGGTTGGCCTTGACCTATGTAACTGCATGGTCGGACTAGGATCCGTACGCTCTTTAATGAGGAAAAAGCAAATCAGTGCATTTTTTTTAAATATTGGAGTCTGTAAAAGGAGTAGTTTCAAAATGAATCTTTACGCAAACACGCCTATACAAATACATTGCCACCTTTATCGCCGAAAATATGAAAATTTTATGATGAAAAATTGTGATATTTTTGCTCAAAATATAGATTGTGGGCACCCGTTAGAACCGCCTAATCGAGGCGGTTCTAACGAGAACCCACAATCTATATTTTAGAGCAGAAATAAAAAAAATAAGGTATCCCCCCGGATACCCCTGTTTTACTATATAAAAGTGGGGTTAAAGGGGGTCAAAATTATATAGGCGTGTTTTCGTGACGGTCTATAAAGGCTAAAGTCAAGGTCATTCGGCAACATTGAAAGAAGGTCGCTTGTATTGCACGTCTATCAACATTTCAAAAGACATTTTCTTTTATAAAGCTTGGCCAAACGCAGTTAAATTTCATACAATTCCGTGCATTTTCAGGCAAAAGGGGGACGAGACTTTGATAGAATGGTCCAGGTCACATGACCAAGATGACCGCCATGCCAAAACATGGTAAGAAGCTTGAAAATCTTCTTCTCCGGACCCACTGGGTCAGTTGTTTTGAAACATGGTATGTAGCATTTGGTGGCTAACTACTACAAAGTTTGCAAACATGATGACCCTAGGTTTACCTTGACCTATTTTACTGCGATGTCAAATTTGGTTCCTTAGGCTTTTCAATGATATAAAGGTAAAACAATGCGTTTTTTATGAAAGTTTGTACAAAATGAATTTTAAACGGCAAGGTTTTTCCGAGACCTTGGCCTTGCGGGTCCATCGACATTTCAAAGGACATGGTCTCTAAAACAGCTGGGCCAATTTCATTAAAATTTCATATGCAACGTCCTGACAATGAGCGACCAAAACCAGATCACATAACCAAGATGATCGTTATGCCTAAATATGGAGAAAACATTAAACAATCTACTCAGGAAACACCTCTGATAAATGATTGACTCGATATAAATTAAAAAATCTTGTAAGGGCCGTAAAACATTATGACAACACCCGTGCGACGTGCGACATAGCGCATTTTAATGCACATGTCGGAAATAACTATTTTTTGATGAATATCCGTGATATTTTTCTTATTTATACTGTAAACATAGGTTCTGGGTACTCAGGCGGTTCTAACGAGTACCAACAATCTGTATCTTGGAGTAAAAATAAGGAAAACAAGTATACGCCTCCCCCTTAAAACCCAATTTTCTCTATATGAAGTTGTGTTTATGGGGTTTTCATTTCACGGACGGGTTCACGTGATGGTCCAAACATCAGTTCGAGCCATTGAAGTTACACCGTATATGCATTCATTACGGGCCTCCGTTGCCCAATGAGAAAGAGCGATGTCTCTTAATCATTAGATATCTAAAACTGTGTGGCTCGCGCATCGCTCGAGCCACATGGGAGACGCCAAGTTGTGTTGGTTTTTCTCCTGGCAGAACGATTTTCGACCACCTCCGATCGTCATGATAAAAGTGAAATAATCTTGAAAGGGTCGTTAAATAAAATACGCTAAAACAATATGCATCACGAAAACACGCCTATATAATTCTGACCCCCTTGAACCCCACTTTTAAAAAGTAAAACTGGGGATTATAGGGGTAAATGTTTTTTTTTTCTTATTTCTGCTCTAAAATATAAATTGTGGTACTCATTAGAACCGCCTCTGTGAGTCGGTTCTAACGTGTACCCACAGTCTGGGTACTCATAAGAACCGCCTCTAACGTGTACCCACAGTCTTTATTTTGAGCAGCAATAAGAAAAATATCACAATTTTTCAATTCATCATAAAATCTTCATTTGTTCGGCAAAAAAAAAATATAATATTTGATAGGCGTGTTTTCGTAACGCATTATATTGTGAACATTAGTTGCATGATAATGAGTTAAAATGTATTGCAATTAAACAAGTTTTATTTATGGACCTGCCTGACGAGAGGCGAAAGTTGAAAATTCAGTCGGAAAAACGCAGTTTGCTAACATTAATAATGGGCTAAGAGAGATTCATTAGTTTATTTCATTGCGTGTCAACTACTTCTTAGCAGTTTGATCGTCTTTTGTCAAATTTATGATTTTGATTGTGTACCCCAACATGCAGTTGTTATGCTGGTATTTGATACAACAATAACAGCAGTCTGTGACAGTTGAAACGTGGTAGTTGATTTCTTTAGTTGATTCATTGGGTTGATATGTAGTGATTGAAACATTCAGTTTAGAACGGTTGTAAATAGTTGATGTTGTATTTACAATTAATCAAACTGCAAATACATCATGATTATCGTCATGGCCAAATTAAAGCCAACATTGAATTACATTGGTTTAAACAAAATTGATTAATTACAGTAGAACTTCGATGGCTCGAACACCGATGGCTCGTTTGCCATGGATGTGTCGAACCCATTCTTGAGCCCCTTGCCAAATCCTCTACATAAGAAATAGTGGGGGGATAATTAAGTTGATTTTAGTATTTTATCTTGCAAATGTATGCTGTGTGTAATCATTAGAATCGCCTCGATGAGGCGATTCTAATGAGTACACACAGCATACATCTTCATTATAGAACACCGAAAAGATGTCTAAAAGTATCTCGTTATGCCTCCTGACAGTAACCCTCAGTGGCTCGAACTACCTCTGTCTCGAACAGATTTTCGACGTCCCAAAGGTGTTCGAGCCATTGAAGTTCGACTGTATTTGTTTTTGATTCAAATTCTCAATGCTCGAGGAATAAAGTTATGGTATATATTGCTTCCGCTTGGTTCGTTACATCTATAATAATAGAATTTATTTCAAAGTGTAGAATTAAATTCATTTACTATAGGGATATACACTTTGTGTTTTTGAGAGTAGGGTGGATCGTCATTCAGATAGTCTTAATACGACAAAGCATAATTTTAACAGGGTCGCTACCAGTATAATGTAAATGTATTTTTGTGTCCTTTGACCTTTCGAAAATTAGCACACATGCATATCAAATAGCAAATTGCATTTTTTTTGTAATAATCTTTCGGATAGGTCTGTTCGCTCGTTAAGCAATCCCCACCCTGCTCAGCCCACCCTTTAATAATTTAAGCTAACAGAGCGGATATGTAATATTGACAGGGGGAATGTAGTGCTGTTTTCTGCTATCCAGCAGCATCAGTAGTAAATTCCCCGCCTGTCATGACGGTTATCAAGTTCATGTAAAAGGACAGCGTCAATAAAAGCGTCAATAACAGCGTCAATTGCCGGAGATGGCTTCCCCTCACTGGCGAATGGAGAAAGTTGAAAATAGAGTCAGTAAAAACCTTAACAATCGGCTAAGAGAGATTCATACGTTTATTTCATTGCGTGTCAACTGCTACTTCATTGCGTGTGAAATTCGTGATTTGGTTGTGTACCCCATCGAATTATACAGCTGTTATGATCAGATTTGATCCAACAATAACAGCAGTTTGTGAGTACGTGGTATCTTAAGTTGATTCATTGAGTGCATATGTTGTGATTGAAACATACAGTTGGGAACGGTTGTAAACAGTTGATGTTGTCTTGACAATTAAACAAACTACAAATACATCATGATAACCGTCATTGCCAAATTAAAGCCAACATTGAATTAAATTGGTTTAAACAAAATTGGTTAAAATTCTCAATGCTCGAAGAATACAGTCATTGGTTCGTTACGTCTATAATAAACAGAGTTATACATTAAAGCATTTTGTTTCGGAATCCGAGATGATTCATTAAGAAGGTATCCGTGCCACATAGTCATTTCATTCTGCTCCAAATATAGAATGTGGGTGCTCGTTAGAAGTGACTAAATGAGGCGGTTCCAACGTGAACCATCATGAAAACAGGTCCGTTAAACGACGACCCCTCTATATCCTATTTTATGTAGAGAAAAGTGGGGTTTTACGGGATATACATTATCTGCCTTATTTTTGATCGAAAATATAGTTTGTGGGTACTCGTTAGAACCGCCTCATTAAGGCGGTTCTAACAAGTGCCCACAATCTATGTTGAAAGCAAAAATAAAAGGAGTGATATCATTTTTACCAGCATTTGTCAATTTCTGACACCATATTGGACGCCATTATTTCACACGGAAAAGTTTTCCTAATGCTACAATCTTTCCAAAAATAGGATAAACAATTTATACCCAGAGCCTGTAAACCCCGGTTTTCTCTATATGAAGTGGGGTCTTTCACGAACTTGTTAACGTGATGCGTTTTAATTTCATAAATCTCCTATCAAGACGGAAATAACCCATAAAATGCCAATCACGACAAGTGTCGTCTGCTATGCCGTCTGCCGGTTACTTTAAAAGTAATTTGTGCAAAACGTGTGGACCTACATCAAACTGCTCCTGGAGGAGCTGTCTGATCTGACCCACGTACACTGTTTGTGTGCAAAAATATTAACAAAACAAGCTTTCAAGAAGAGTCAGCAGGTGACATTAAGCAGACGTCATTTTCAGATGTAGTTTGTCACAGAATTTCATGAGTTAAGGTGTTACGCTTTTGATAGATCATAGATGAATCACAATTCATTCGTGTGACCTTACAGTTGCATTATACACGGACAATGCGGTTTCTTAGATAAGACATTCAGCAGTACATCTCTAATGTCATAAAGTTCAAGTATTCTATATATTTTTCTGCTTAATAGCAATTACGAATACGAAGAGCGTCTGGACGTCCATTAACAGACAAACCCCAATGGTGATGTAATGTCTGAGGTTTATTTCTATACATTTTGCAAAAGCTAGGTTAAGCCATTCCCACCACGATTGTCAGCAATTTCATTACTTCTCTTCTAAATTATACATTTACAAGTTTCTCTGGCTAATCCGTGGTCTGGATGATAGACATGGTACATGTAACATTTTTGTCATTTTTGGCTCAACTGGGCCGAAGGCTTCAGGGGAGCTTATAGGATGGTAGTCCCTCCGTCGTCGGTCATCCGTCCGTCGTCCGCCCACACTTTTGTCCAGTTATATCTCTGCAGCCTGCAGAGATACAAACACTCAAAGACAAATCATAACAAAAATAAACCGCGACAGAAGAACCGCCTTGGAACGGTCAGTGAAACTAATTTCACTGGGGGGGGGGGCTTAAATCGATTTTACATGGCCACAATCCTCGCCCTTATTTCCGTCGCGATTTAGACAGATACTTTGTTTAGTCCGCATGAAGGCCTCAAAACTCACCAGGTCAACATCTCCGTGAACACAAAAAATCAAACAAACACAGAGATGAAACAACAGTGAGGACTCGACAGCAAGAAATCACTGAAATACTGGAGCAAAAGAAAACAAACAGTTAGACTCCGATGGGCCCTACCAGAGACAGAGTATCAGGCACCAACCAACATTACATAGAATTAGATTCTCTCTAATTTTCAGAAAGACTTTACGCTGGAACCGTCATAGAATCTGAAGCCGGACACCCCGGCGTGCAATTAAAGAGGGAAAGCAAAGTTGTTAACCGTGATTGGGTTTAACCGTGTTAACCGTGAAAAACTTTATTACGATGCAAATTCTACATCTAGATTCAAAATTATAAAAAGACATGAGGCTGAACTGAAATGGATTAAATGTTTACAGACCCCTTTCCCACTGGGATTTAATGGCAACATTTATCATGAGGGTAATATTTCTAGAATGCCGGATTTTGATATTTTCTCGCTCCGGGAATGTCAAAAACGCAAAACTAGATCTCACGGCACCAGGAAAAATGGTAACTTTAAACGTAAATTACGTGCGTTTAAACGAAACATTACTAGCCTGAAGTGACTGTCAATTATATTATTAAATCATGGACGCCACTCTATGCTTTCATTTTTAAGTTCATTACCCGTTTCTGTTTTACGTCTTCTGGACACCGAGGTGAATTAATTCTACGATAGTTCTAATCAGTTATATGATGCGGTTCTCTTAACTAGAAGCTATACTCAGCATACTCTCCGTCCTTACATTGATTCTGAAATTAATCATAAACGCCATTTCTTCAAAATATCCTTCATTAATAAGGGTATGGATTTTATGGATTTGCCCAGATCTTCCGTGAGAGCTCGGTGCTTTCTTCCATTCCTGCTTATTTTCAAAATACTGAAACACCTATAATTTGCTATAAATATAACAAACCTGTTAGATCTATCATTTTTAATTTAAATAAACTTGTTTCAGATCTTGATATTGATACTAATACTCCTGATTCATGTGATTGTAAAAACTCAGTGTATTGCTATCCTGTTGCTGGTCATGTAATTACTGGCAATTTGAAAATTATTCCTGATTCTAGGATAAGGAATATAATTTCTAAAGGACCGAAATATCGGTTTCCTTCTAAAATTGATTTCAGTAAATGTAGAGATGACATCGCTGCTTCCTTGAATGAATTCGGTAATCGATGGTGTAAGCGAGAGTATGTTGAGCATAAAGCCCTTAAGGACTGGAAACTAAGCATTTTAAAACTAGTGAATAAACGCATTTCTTTCTATTCTCAAAATACTAACTTATTACCTCCTAAGTAGAAGTAAAACAAGGATCAGGAATCGATACAATTAACTTACTCCACCAATCAAAGACACCAAAGGGAAAGAAACACAAACATTAAGCGACCAGACCATAATGGAAACCTAAACAAAGGAAGGCCATATGGACAGTTATTTTCCCACAAAATGGCCATATGGCCATCCAAATTAAAAAGTCACAAGGGATACACACAGTAAGTAACAAACAACACCATAAATAAACCGCCACAGAAGAACCGCCTTGGAACGGTCAGTGGAAAGATTTCCACTGGGGGGCTTAAATCGATTTTACGTGGCCACAATCCTCGCCCTTACTTCCGTCGCGATTTAGACAAATAATTTGTTCAGTCCGCATGAAGGCCTCCTAACTCATCAGTGCAACATCTCCGTGAACACAAAAAATCAAAGAACCACAGAGGTGAGACAACGGTGAGGACTCGACAGCAAGAAACCACTAAGCCTAAGACGTCTTTACGTCATCTTAAACTAGGTATTTAAGAATTTCATAAGAAGTTTGTTTTGGCCCCTGCAGACAAGGCAGCTAACAACGTCGTCGTTGTGTGACGGCTCCACGATGTTAACACGCTTTAGCAGGAGCTTGGTGGTACTAAGGCCTATGAACTTCAGCCTTTAGCTGAAGAGAAGGCTATAGTAGATGAACATATTTGTCATTCATCCACCACGTTTGCTGTGTGTGTTACCGAAGGCCAAGACAAGCTTCCTACGCCATACTGGTTACCAAAACTTCATAAAAGACCTTACAAAGCACGGTTTATTGCAAATTCTAGCTCTTGCACTACCACTGAACTTTCTAAATTATTAACTTCCTGTCTTACTGCTATTAAAACGCATGTGATTAAATATTGTGATAAAGTCTTTGAAAGTCAGGAAGAAATCTGTTTTGGTCTATAAACAATTCGAATGAGGATTTAAATAAATTGAAATCCAGACATTTTCGTGCTTCAAGTCTGTCTACTTACGATATTTCCACTCTTTACACTACACTTCCTCATAATCTTATAAAAGAAAAGCTTTATGATTTAATTGAATGGGCTTTTCACAGAGAAGATTCTCACTATCTTGCATGTAATGTCAAAAATGCATTTTTCACTTCTAAAGAACATAAGAATTATACACTTTGGTCATGTCAGAAAGTGTGTGATGCCCTCACCTTTCTACTTGACAATATTTAAATTAGATTCGGTTCTAAGTTATTTAGACAAATTGTGGTCATTCCGATGGGTACGAATTGCGCACCTCTTGTGGCTGATCTATTCTTGTATTGTTATGAAAGAGACTTCATGATGTCGCTTTCCATTGATAACCAATCTGAAATTATTGAAGCTTTTAGCTCCACTTCTAGATATTGAGATGATTTATTAAATATTGATAATACCTATTTCGATGGTTTGATCAGTCAGATTTACCCCCCCCCCCCCACCCCAGAACGTCAGTTAAATAAAGCAAATTCTTCTGATTCCGAGGCCCCGATTTTGGATTTACATTTATCTATTGTAGATGGATTTGTTTCATGCAAAATTTATGATAAACGCGATGACTTTGATTTTGAGATTGTAAATTTTCCTTTTTTGGATGGTGATGTTCCTCGTGCGCCATCCTATGGCGTTTATATTTCGCAATTCATTCGATTTGCTAGAGTGTGTAGTCATGTAACTGACTTCAACACTCGTAATAAATTATTAACGGCTAAACTTCTTAATCAGGGTTATCGGTACCATAAACTACGTAAAGCCTTTTCAAAATTTTATAGACGCAATTCTGATTTAATTTCAAAATTCAATATCGGACTTAAATCTCTTCTGCAACAAGGTCTATCGGAACCCGAATTTTATGGTGACTTAGTATATAAATTCAGAAAAATATATAACCGCAATGACTTTAGCACCCAATTTCGTAAAATCATTTTTCGATATAGAATGATTGGGTACAACATAAATGTTATACGACAGACTGCATGCATGGTAGTAAAGTAGAAGTAAAACAAAGATCAGGAATCGATACAATTAACTTACTCCACCCATCCACCCTGATTAAGAAGTTTAGCAGTTAATAATTTATTACGAGTGTTGAAGTCAGTTACATGACTACACACTTTGGCAAATCGAATTAATGGCAAATTATAACGCCTTAGGATGGCGCACGAGGAACATCACCATCCAAAACAGAAAAATTTTACAATCTCAAAATCAAAATCATCACGTTTATCATAAAGTTTGCAAGAAACAAACCCATCTACAATAGATCCAAAAACGGGCCCTCGGTATCCGAAGAATGTGCTATATTTAAGTGAAGTTCTGGTGTGTGTGTGGGGGGGGGGAGGTAAATTTGACTTATCAAACAATCGAAATAGGTTTTGTCAATATTTAATAAATCACTCAGATATCTAGAAGTCGAGCTTCTAGAATACCCAAGCCTTGTTTAAATAACTTAGTGCCAAATCCCATGTAAATATTGTCAAATAGAAAGGTGAGAGCTTCACACACTTTCTAACATGACCAAAAAGAATAACTTTTATGCTCTTCAGAAGTGAAAAAAGCATTTCTTACATTACATGCAAGATACAGGGAGTTTCCCTATGAAATGTCCATTCAATTAAATCATTAAATATTTCTTTTATAAGATTATGAGGACGTGTAGTGTAGAGGGTGGTAAATCATAAGTAGACAGACTTGAAGCACGAGGACGCCTGGATTTCATTTTATTTCAAACTTCATTAGAATGTTTTATAGACCAAAACAGATTTCTTCCTCATCTTTCGAAGACTGTCGCAATATTTTATCACATGTTTTTGATGGCAGTAAAACATGAAGTTAATAATTTGGAGAGTTCAGTGGTGGAACAAAAGCTTAAATTTGCAATAAACCGTGCTTTGTATGGTCTTTTATGAAGTTTAGGTAACCAATATAACTTAGGAAGCTTGTCGTGGCCTCTGTGATACAGACAGCAAACTTGCTGGCTGAATGACAAATATGGTTATCAACTAAAGCACTCTCTACAGCTAAAGGCTGCAGTTCATAGGCCTTAATACCACCAAGCATGCCTCTGGTTGGGCATTGGTGATGTTAGCTTTTTATCGAAGTCGAATGAAAACTTTGGTTGTTATTGCAACCACAAGGTCACATAAACCTACAATGGGAAAATGCTTGTCATCACCGTTGCACCTTCAGTTTTGATAGGATCTTTCTAAATTTTATATATAAGTAGACTATGTTTGAAGCCCCAGATGAGTTCGAAAACCGGCAAGGTCTGCCCATTTGTCATAGAGTTACGTCCCCCTAATTGCTTAAAATGCCTATTTTTGACCTTGTCATCACCGTAGCCCCTTCAGGTTCGATCTGGTCTTCCTGAAACTTATTTACAGGTAAGTCAGGATAAACAGCTTGGATGAGTTCGAAAACTAGCAAAGTTGGTCAATTACCCACGGAGTAATGTCCGCTACTTTGCTGAAAATGCTCATTTTTGACCTTGTCATCACTGTAGCCGAATAAGTTTTGTGGCCACGTAAAATCGATTTAAGCCACCCAGTTCGTTTGCGCTTGCCGTTCCAATGCGGTTTGTTTTTGTTATGGTTTGTCTTTGGGTGTTTGTGTCGCTTATAATATTTCGCTTTGGATGGTCTGTTGGCCGTTTTGTCGGAGGGTGACTGTCCTTTTGGCTTTCTGCTATTGATGTTTCCATTAGGGTCTGTTGTTTCATGTCTGTGGTTCCCTTTGGTGTCTCTGATGGGAGCTGTGGGTTAATTGTATCGATTTCTGATCATTGCCTCCACTTCTATTTTGATCGGATCTTCTTGAAACTTACAAACAAATAAGTCAGGGATAAAAAGCTCGGATGAGATCGAAAACTGGCGAGGTCGGCCTATCTGTCATAGAGTTACGTCCCCTTGATTACTGAAAATGTCAATATTTGACCTTGTCATCACTGTATCCCCTTCAGTTTTCACCAGATCCTTTTGAAACTTACGACTAAGTAAGTTAGGGATTAAACATCGGCTGAGTTAAAAAAAAATGTAAAGTCGGCCTATAATTCAGAGAGTTATGCCCCCCTTGATTACAGAAAATGCCTATCTTCGGCCTTGTCAATTTTTATCGGTAATTCTTGAAACTTACATGTAAGTAATTCAAGGATATATGCTTGGATGAGTTCGAAAACTGATGAGGTCAGCCTATTTATCATAGAGTTACGTCCCTTAGATTGCAGAAAATGCCTATTTTTTACCTTGTCATCACCGTAATTTCTTCCGTTTTCATCCGATCTTCATGAATCTGAGAAGTAAGTAAGTCAGGGATAAAAGCTCGGATTAGTTCAAAAACTAAGATGTTAGTCTATCAATCACCGAGTTATGTCCCTACTTTGCTGAAAATATGCTTATTTTCGACCTTGTCGTCACCGCTGCTCCTTCAGTTTTGATCTGCCTTTTTGGGGAACCAAACGGTTGCATGCTTAAGACAGGTTGCTTGCTTAATAGAGGTGGCCACTAAGACAGGTTTTACTGTACATAAAAGTGTTTCTATTTTAAGTGCTTGCGACCATCGTGTTCAACAGGGTGGAATAACTTGAACAATTTTGACAGGTGGTTACCCAAAAGACATCCCTGCGAAATCATTTATAAAATTCCCCTTTTAAAGATATATACAAATGTCAACTTGACACGTGAGCTAAAATTTACGGTTGTTCAGAATGTCGACAAGTTTCTAGAAAAGCAACCCATAATGTTCCAAATTATATGAAAAATCATAAAATATGCTTTTTATAAATTATGCCAGGAAGACATTTCCATAGTTCTTAAGGAGAAGTCAGTTAAAGATTTTTTTTTTTTTTGCTCTAGTTAAGCACGGACAGCCTTTTATTTAGCAGAGTGGCACCATTTGAGCAATATTGGAAGAGGGATGCCCAAGTAAGATTCATGCGAAATTATTTCAAAATCCGTCCATTTATTTAGGATGAGAAGTCATAAGGACTAGAAGTTGGACAAACATTTTCCCATTTTAGCTCTGGTGGTCATCTTATTAATCGGAGCTTAAAGATCAACTGGAACACTTTGAGGAAACACACTGGGAGTACTTCTAACAGTAAGAAAAAGGCTGGAAACCAGACTAAAGTCTGAAAACCATGCTGAGAAACTTTCGGGGTTTTGATGTTTTATTACTTACTAATTAGTTGGAAATATGCATAAACTCTTGTGTCATTTGAGGTATAAACAAATGTTGCCCCAAAAATATTTCGTTACTGTTATCAGAATGTTTGGTCATTTTGTTTTTGGATTCCCTTTGGTATGATAAAGTAAACTGTCTCAGGGAAACTAACTTCACTATGCACCCATGCACTACGTTTCAGAAAAGATGTAAAGTTTCTTCAATATGATCAGTTTGAAAAACAGTGGTCGGAGCTTAAGCTAATTTGCATAAAACTTTACGGTGCTGTACCTTTTGTTAGAACTGGTTATTTTTGATAAGGTTTTCAAGAGAGTGTTTCTCTCAGTATTATCTATTTGTTACAATAATCTGTTTGGAAAGTGTTCTGACCTTTTCAGTTAACCTTTAACGGTTGGAGCAATTTGGTTAGAGGATCACCCGAGAAACATTTCTATGAAATAATTTCAATATCCATCCAAGGGTTTAGGAACAGGAGTCATCTAAATGTGTTTCTATTTTTATTTCAGACGGCCATCTTGTTCATCGGAGCAGAACGGTTTGATCAAATTCAGTAGAGGGCCGACCAAGAAACATTTCTGTAAACCCTCCACCGGTTTAGGAGCAGAGGCCATTTAAACGTTTTTTTTTTCTATTTTTAGCATGGTGGGAAATTTATTCGTCCGGGCAGAATTGTTTGAGCAATATTGGTAAAGGATCAAGCAAGACACATTCCTTAGTAATTATTTCAAAATACATTCACATGTTGGTTGGTGCCTGATGCTGTGTCTCTGGTTGGGCTCATCGGAGTCTAATTGTTGGTTTTCGTTTATTCCAGCATTTGGGTGGTTTCTTGCCGTCGAGTCCTCACCGTTGTTTCATCTCTGTGGTTTGTTGACTTTTGTGTTCTCGGAGATGTTGCACTATTGAGTTAGGAGGCCTTTATGCGGACTGAACATATTATTTGTCTAAGTCGCGAGAAAGTAAGAGCGAGGGTTGCGGACGCGTAAAAACGATTTAAGCCCTCCGGTGGAATTCGTTTCACTTACAGTTCCAAGGCGGTTATTCTGTCGCGGTTTATTTTTGTTATGGTTTGCCTTTGAGTGTGTGTATCGCTTGTATGTTTTTCTTTTTGGATAGCTAATTGGCCATTTTGTGGGAAAATAACTGTCCTTGTGACTTTCCGCTATTAATGTTTCCATTTGGATCTTGTTATTTCATGTTTGTGTTTCTTTCCCTTTGATTTTTCTGATGGGAGCTGTAGGTTCATTATATCGATTCCTGATCACTGCCTTCACTTCTTTGCAAAAGAAATTATTTAAAGATTTGTGTCTATTTTTTTTAACTTTTTTTCATCCGCAAGAAACTGTTTGAGCAAATATGGTAAAGGGTCACTTAAGAAACAATCCTGTGAAATTAGTTCCAATACCACCCATTGGTTAAGTGGAAGTCGTTTAAAGGTTTCCTTGCTTTAGCTCTGGTCTTGTTGCCATTTTATACATCGCAGCAGAGGGCTTTCAAGATGCACACAAGCACAGGCTGTTGAACACGCGGGTCGACCGGCGTCCTTGCTGGTCGCATTCTTAGTTCCTGCAAAGGCAAGGCCAGCATGATAATTTTCACATTGAAAACTAGTAAGAAATGGGCATTCAGGAAAGAACACAATCAAAGAATGTTGCAATCTCAAGTCACCTGAAGCTAGTAAGTGGCATGGAGGCTCACACAAAAACAGACGAAACATGAACTAAACACGAAAGCCAATTAACAAATAAGACACTGCAAAAGATCGGCCGCATTTAGACAGTCAGTAGTTAAATCGCCCTCAGATCCAGTACAGTATCAAATATATACTGAACCGAAAAAGAAACGCAACTCGAAATATAAATGCGAGTATTTGCAGAAATAATCATGTTTGCAGAAAATCGATTTAATGACGCAATAATCAGGTCAGAAAGTTTACTTATTTCTAAAGACAGTCCATAAATATATGGACTGTCTTTACTTATATGTGACTAATAAGTCTTTAAAATTATGGACTTAAAAACAACTGAGTGTGTTGTGTGACGTCATACAAATAATCGCTCATGGGAAACATGTTTGGCTGACGTGGTTGGGTAAATATAAAAATCTAAAACTACTGAAACAAAAATTGCATGTCTCGCTTTTTGCGAAAAAAAAGAAAAGAAACTAGTGGAAGTAGCATCCTACCAACAAGTTTTCGTTATTTTGCGGCTATTTTGCTTCGAAATTTCACGTAAGTTTCAGAGAATGATGTCTTCGCTTTCTACTTTCCACCATGTTGTTTGTATGTCAGACTGTAACCCGATTATTTCGCAAAACGGGTTGCGGCAAATAATAGGTCATACAAGTATTAGCTTTTAGATAAAACACGTATCTAATAGATTGAATCCGGTTATGTCTAATCCTGGTGGTTTCGGTGCAAGTCAATTACGACTCCTTTTTACTTGTAAGACTGTTTCGGACCCGATTTTAGGGATAATTCGAACCCACTCTGGCTATTTTCTCAGGACTGAGAATGGATAAGACGTAGTAACAAAGAGTTTTGTTTCGTTTGTGTTAACGTCTCCGTCAACACTGTAAAGGTCTTTTTCGAGACGTTGCTTCCAATTTTGTGGGACTTTACCCGACATTAAGATTAAATTACATCTTAAGCCCTGTCGCCCAATCAAACCAATAGGGTTTATAAGCATGGACTCACGCCGCTTTGCCTGGGCAGGCTTTGATCCTCTAAGCTGTTTACCAGTAGTCGTGTGGGGTCGGTTTCAGCTCTGCGTAGAAGCACCATGCAGCCAATATATTTCTTCAAGTCCCGATGGGTGGGGGCCGAGTAATAAGGAGAGAGGAAGATTAGACAAAGGAGGGAGGAAAATAGAACGGAAAAAAGTGTGAATCAGAATTATTACTGGAATTCAAATGAAATTCATACACCAGGACCGGTGATGGGAAGTTAGCCCCCAGCTCTCACCATAGAGGTAAACTTAGCTACACAATTCTCAACACATTAAGCTGTTGAAACAATCGAATCTAGAAGGGCATTTCTAATGTTCTTGGGGGTGGGGGGAGAGAGAGAGAATGATTCTTTACAAATGTCAGTTCTTCCAGCAAGGGAAAGAAACGCCAATGAATGATGATTTCTACAGTGCCTAGCTGGGGCGACATTGTCATCTGTTGGAATGCTGGCAGCACCCTTTAGATCTTTTTTTATAAAAGTATGAGCCTACTGTCTTTTCTCCTTTTCTTGAGAGACTACCATCTTAATTTTTCTAGTATTCCAGTCATGCTCCCAGTTTCAAAGTTACAAATCTAGGAGGTTTATTCGGAATATTCCAATTTCTTCCTTAAGGACCACCTCGATGGGGTCACATACACAACTACCTTATTCCAAGACTGGGCGAACAAATGCTTTATATGCTACCTCTCTTACATCCTGAGGACACTGATGAAGATTTCGCCACAGGAAACAAGCGTTCTATTTGCCTTAGAACACATGTTGCTAATATGTGTATTCCATCTCAAATTGTGTTTCAGTGTTACACCAAGATATTTAATTTAATTCACGTTTCCGAGGCTTTCCTCTGAAATGTAAGAAGCCTCAATTTTATTTTCCCTCTTCCTAGTTATCTGCATAATATTGCATTAAATGCACTGAACTCTCATGCCCCATTTCGTGCGCATCATCGTCATCTATCTATATCGTTCTGAAGTTTTCGTGAGACCTCTGTATATCCCACATCCCGCTAGCAAACACAGTCGTCTGCAAACAGTCTTATTTCCGAGCCAATGTCAGTGGAAATATCATTGGTGTGCAGGGAGAATAACAGTGGACCAAAAACAGTCCCTCGTGGGATTCCAGACAAAACTGGTGCCCACTCTGAAGATTCACCATTAACAACAACGTTCTGATTTCTGTAACAAATAAAGAAATCTATCCATTTGATTGTATTTCCCACAATTCCATAGCCAAATAACTTAGGTCTATGTAGTTCATGTGGTGGCGTGTCCAAAGGGAGGGAAAGGGAGACAGGAAAGGAGGGACGGGAGAAAGGTGGGATGGAATATGGAGGAAGAATGAGGAAAGGTGCATGGGAGAAAGAGGCAAGAGATTTTCGGGAAAAAGGTGAAGGAGGAAGAAAGGCGGGATAAGGTGATATTAAAAAAGATTTATTAAGAATTAATTACGGTATCTAATTTATATCACATATATAATATATGATATAATATATCTAATATAGGGTCTTGGATATCTAAACTACCATACTAAACCATCTGATATCTTATATCCTATATAAAATATCTAATATCTTGTATAAGATATGTGACAATAGATACTGAATTAACCTTAACATTAAAAAGGATTGCTATAATAATCCATCATACTATGATTATCCCTTAAATTTTCAGCATATGCTCTGGACACAAGAATGTAGTAAATGCACCAGACAATTCTTCTGTTTCTTAAGATTGATGGATCTAAAAAGTTTAAAAAATTTGTCCTTGATTACCTTTAAGGGGAAGGTCTACTTCAACATTATCATAAGTACTTGTGTCAGCATTGTTATGATTATGCGATCGTTAAACTTGAAAGTTTATCACCAGATCATGAAGAGAAAAGGTTTACTTTTGAAGAATTATGTGAAGAAACCAGTAAAGGTCGTATTGAAAAGGATGAATTCGTAAAGTTGGCTAGTGCGGTTGGTGAAAACATGAGAAGTAAACTGCTTTCGGTGCAAAATCAAACCGAAAAATTGTTCTTAGAAAATCTTAATGCCAGTGAGCATTAAAAAAAATGATTCTGGTGTGTTTGCATTTCTGGATAAAATAACCGCCTGTGAAGACGTAGACAAAGACGTGAAAATCCTAAATGTGTACGAACATCTTGTGAATCTTTCTGCTAAAAATTGTATCTGTCCTCTCAGTTTCAGTTTGAATTTAATTTCTTATTTTGTAAGTGGGAGTAGAACCATTGTGGAATTAAATTCCAAATATTCTCCAGCAGGAAGCTATTCCTATGCTTTAGGATACCTTAACAAAAACTCTAAGGAAGCGCTAGTTCCACCGACTGATTCTGACACGGTCATATTTTTTGATAGCAGTCAAATAATGGCGAGAAATTGGAATGTCAAGTACAACACTAAAGCATTAATTAGTGTAATAACCACAATGGTTTCGTTAGTACCGCTAACCGTGACTACATTCCGAAATGAACAGAAACTTGCCCGTTACATGTGGTTGAACGAAATTACAATTAAAAGTTTTGATGATGAAGAGAAAGGCCCATTATTTAGATAGGAAAGATATAATTACATAAAAGACTGCCTTGAAGAACTATACAATAAGGACGAAAACTATAATGAAAACCCACCCCCTGTTCCAAAGAAAATGAAATTAGACGGCAAAACTGACCCGTATAAACATGTGGAATCACATGTCCTGGGAAAAACAAATGTACATGTGTTGGACCCTGTCATGGTTAAGTAGAAGTAAAACAAAGATCAGGAATCGATAAAATTAACTTACTCCACCCACCAAAGACACCAAAGGGAAAGAAATACAAACATTAAGCGACCAGACCATAATGGAAACCTAAACAAAGGAAGGCCATAAGGACAGTTACTTTCCCACAAAATGGCCATATGGCCATCCAAAATTAAAAGACACAAGTGATACACACAGTAAGTAACAAACAACAACATAAATAAATCGCCACAGAAGAATCCTTGTTCATTTTCTGCATTGGAAACAGTGTTAGATAACATTTTAAAAATGTGTACACAAAAATGGGTCACAGTGGGCTGCGATGGTTTACCTTTTATGCTTTGCCATAAGATGATAGACAATTATTTCACATGCCCCACTTGTTATGAACTTTTCAAGAAAAAAAAATGTTTGAAAATCACATAAATGTACATCCTGTGGATGACATATATCAATACAAAAAATAAAATGGCAAAGTACTACTGATTCCTTGGCTTGGGCATTTCAAAATAAATCTCACAAGAGCAATGTTCAAATTATTGTGGAATTTTGTTTTAAAGAGCTTGGCTGTTATGATGGGCTGGAAATCTCTGAAAGCACTCACCGCCTGCGAGAATTGTACAGCTTGCCAGATTCTGTCCATTCTTTTTGAATCAGGTTGTAAATCTCTTTTAAGGCCATATGTACGCAAGTGTAAAGGTGAAAATACAGTTCCTTCTGTAACTGGGTTATTCTAATACTATGTGGATCAAACACCAAATTACATATTTATGTTCAGGTGCATTTTTACATTCCTTTTCGCACTAAACCTATTCCGTTCTTCAGTAAGAAGAGGTAACTTTAGGTTACTGTCAGCGGCACTTCACAAACTGAGCAATTTATTTTATGGCCTAAATATGGCAACATACATGTACATTACTATCAGATGTGAGAATATGTTAAACCATGCACCACCTGAAGTAATGCAGTTTGTCAGTGAGATCATCGTGTGTTCGCAATCTGGTCACCAGAGCAAGGCTGAAGGTGGTGATTTTATACTGGAGTCTGTGAAAAAAAAATCAAGACTGAAATGCCATCAGGCTTACCAACGGAAGACAGATTGCTTAGGGTGTGTCGAAATCTACGCTTCATTGAAAAGGTTAAGACAAATTTTGGAAACAAATTAGGACAGACTGAGGAACAGCCAGGAAACACTTATTTCAGGTATTGTTATATACATTTTGAAATTTCAAAACAAAGAAAGTTGATTTACGAAAGGACACAATAAAAAAAAAAATAATAATAATTAATAAATAAAGCCATTGAGTAGGCGACATGGAGGCAAACACAAAAGCATCAAACGAAACGGCACAAAGCCATTTTTAAAACAGTACACTACAATGAAAGGACCCCCTTGAGACGGTCAGTAGAAAAACTATTGGGGGCTTCTACTCCGTAGTTCATGAAATTTCAACTTTCGTCCTCACCTCCAGAGCAGTATCAAACATATTAACCATGACAAATTGATCCGCGTGGAGGCTTATAAAGTCAACTGTGAATCATAACAAAATAAACAGCAAAACGACTATGTATAGATGAAGACAATCATGAATCAGGGTTTCAAAATATTTGAGGGTCACTTATGAGGCCTTATTGGCCGAAACTTACTAGTCTGGTCCAAAACATGTATACTCTATGTTTTCCATTTCTGTGGTGTATACCTTGCTTCCAAAGGATAACCCTTTTTAGAACATATTTAATCCGCTATTGATGTTTTCATTAGGGTCTGGTTGTGGTTGGTCCATGTTTGTGTTTCTTTCCCATTGGTGTCTCTGATGGGAGTTGTGTGTTAATGGTATCGATTCCTGATCATTGCCTTCACTTCTATTAAGGATTCGACAACAATCCCACGTCAGAGCAAAAGAAAACCACCAGTTACTTCGAGCATGGTCGAACCCAGAACATGCAATATCATGTTCCACCTTTCAATAATTCAAAATATTTAGGATGGTACCATCATAGAGTTCGAAATCAGGACGACTAGACAGCAATGAACCAAAACATAAGCACTTAAATGATATTTTTGGTTATATTAGATACATTATACATTGCATTGAATATATTACTAACATCCTAATAATTAATGAAACTGCCTGTCATATATTTACAGAAACACGGTTCTTGTCTCATTCAGCATCCTTATATGCACGAATGCCATTAACAAGTGATTTTTTTATTATCGGATTATTATAGGCAGAATAATAAAGAAGAAGCCGTTAGGGAACTAGAAAAATACTGGAGCCATACTTACAGGAGAAACAGCTGAAAAGCATAGACGGAAAACCTCTCGATCATGAACTGAGTGAATTTGATGATACATGTGAAAACAACAAAAATAATTATTATGAAAATTACCAAACTGGAACTCACAAAAATATTGAAAGAGTATTCATCACTCCAGACGATAGATAGAACTTCTTCGATATAATTAAAAAAACGCAACACTGAAATTCAGGAATGCATAGAGGGTATAATTCAGGTATGTTCATAGGAAACCCTTAGTAATGTATATGTGTTAATTCCGAAATGGTTTGTAATAAAAATAAATGTCCATTAAATATGTTAACATGTTAAAACCTAAAACAATAAAATTAAATAGAATAAAAACAAGAACGAAAAAGCAATTATGAGGGACATCCAAATCCCCCGCCGCACTTTATATCAAGGATCAACCTTGTGACCTTCATATGTGACCTTGACCTTGATGTTGCATTGTTTATTTATGGGTTCTGCACATCCGCTCAATGATGGGAATATTTCACCAAAGTTTAACGAAAATCCTTCCATTGGTAAAGGAGATATGGAACGGTTACAAAATTCAAAGATTCAAACTCGTGACCATCAAATGTGACCTTGACCTAGAGTCGGTATGATTAATTTATGGGCTCTACACATGAACTCGATGAGGGGGATATTTTACCAAAATTTATTCGAAATCCTTTAAGTGGATCAGGAGATATGCAACGGAGAAAAAAATCAGTTTTAAACACGTGACCTTCTATTGTGACCTTGACCTTAAGTCTGCATTGTTCTTTCATGAGTTCTGCACATCACTTCACTGAAGAGATTAATTGATCAAAATTAATGAGAATCCTTGCAGGGGTAAAGGAGATATGGAACGGACATCAAATTCAAAGTTTAAAACTCGTGACCTTCAAATATGACCTTGACATTGAGTCGGCATAATTCGTTTTTGGGTTCTACACAACGACTTACTGAGAGGAATATTTGACCAAAGTTTAATGAAAATCTGTCAAAGGGTTTAGGAGACACGGAGTGGACAAGAAAGTGTTATGGATAGACAGATGGACAGACGAAGGCCATTTCTATAATCCCCGCTCCATTTCGCGGCGGGGGATTAGAAGAGGCAAATGCTTTAATATGAGTAACTTTATGTTCACGAAATTAAGTTTATCACAAATGTGTATATGCAAGAAAAAATGAGTTCTGCTTGTAAAAATGTTATAGTAAGTCATTGTATGCCATTTGTAGAGCATAGAAGAAGAAGTTGGATTTGAAGAATCTGAAGTTCTTCATAAACAATACCTGAAAGAAATTAAGGGAGCTGCCAAAAAAGTCCTTACTTTCTACCGGGAGGTTGTTCAATGTCTTGAAGAGGTTTCATTCCGTGAAAACGCAGGTAAATTTTACACACACATTCACACACACACTCACACACACCCACACACACACACAAGACATAAGTAACAAATCTAACTATTCATATATGAGTTTTATTTTATTTATTTGCTGGACATTTAAAAGGGAGTTTCTTTATAAAAGCTGGGGTCAATTTGGGAGACTTTCCTAGCAAACAGTCAGCATGTGTCCAGTACTGAGAGCCTCTGGCCTCACATCAAATCCACAACAAATGTCTGGTCCTGCTTTCCTCTTCAAAAATACTGCTACACATCCTACACTGCTTCTCCACGCCACACTCTGGGATCCCAACCATTATATCACACTGGACCCCAGTTTCTTGCGTTTCGATTGATTTCTTGACATCCTTTGCTGAATCTGTAAATTATAACATGCAGAATTTGTAATAAACGCATGCATTTAGACGCATCATCTCGGAAACAAATAGAGCAACAAAAACATTAAGCGCATTAATGCATAGTTATAAAAAGAATCAAAGTATAAGAGGATACAAATAGGTAATCAAAATATAGCAATAATGCATATTGACAGTACAATGTGTGTTTTCAGCTTTTCATATCCCGCTTGGAAGGGGCTGTTTTGACCAAGATGTTACACTGATGAGTTAGGAAGCCTTCATGCAGACTAAACAAAATATGTGTATACCGCGACAGAGGTAAGGGCGAGGATTATGGCCATGTCAAATCGATTTAAGCCCCCCCCCCCCCACAGTGGAATTCTTTCCACTGACCGTTCCAAGGCGGTTCTTCTGTTGCGGTTTATTTATTTTGTTGTTTGTTACTACCTGTGAGTATCACTTGTGTCTTTTTATTTTGAATGGCCATTTGGCCATTTTGTGGGAAAGTAACTGTCCTTATGGCCTTCCTTTGTTTAGGTTTCCATTATGGTCGGGTCGCTTCATGTTTATGTTTCTTTCCCTTTGGTGTCTTTGAGTGGTGGAGTAAATTAATTGTATCGATTCCTGATCTTTGTTTTACTTCTACTTTGTTTTGTGCCGTTTTGAATGTCACCTGTCACCAGAAAGATACTCATCAAAAGCATTACCCTTTTCCACATTTTTCTCCATCCTTTTAGCCCTAGGGCTAAGCAAAGGATCTCCCAAGTCGACATTCTCACTGGCGGCTGATTTGGAGGGCTCAGGCGAACTACATGTCGTTGATTGGGGTTTTCGTGTCTCATTCTGCAAAAGTCGAAAATGTAAAATGTGTTGAACAACATAAAAATGTTTTTTGAAATATCACTAAATTACCAAAGTTTGTTTTTAATTTTATAACACCCTTGATGTTTTAGATGTTTCGTACTGCTGAAAGTCGTGTTGGGATGTTATTTCCCGAAAGGTTCCTTTACATTACAAGTTAACCCCAATTCAATTTCTCCAAAAGAAGTTTTGCCTCATATATGCTAAAAAGTTTTAAAAGTGGAACTATTCTTGCCTCATTGGCCTATATAACTGCAAAGCTCAGTCACGTGCATATTTCAAGCACACCAAATCGTAATTTACCACATGATGGGCGCACATGGGTTTAGAAAGGTGTGACCGAATCAGATAACTTTATATTCTGTGGAGAAAATTGATTCAAGAAATTATATAAAACCTGAACGAAGTCTCATATGACAAAACTTCCACTGGTACGAAAACTGTAGGGACGAAACCTCTAGGAACAAAACACAAAAGGACCAAGTGTTACTGGGACGAAATTTTATTCACCCCATAAACTGATATAATTGATTTCAAATAAACTGGTTTATACGTTTTTCTTTTAGTAATATTACCTTATAATGGTTTTCCTTCGCATGGCCGGCTTCAACAGAGTCGTAGTACTCGTCCCTAATTTGCAGCCGTAGTGCTACTCCCGTCATCACAGCAACCTCCTTCGCCTAAATAAGAATGTAAATTACAGTGTGTATTAGGAACATCCCTTGAAATGAGTTTTAATATTCCAGACAGGTTTTTATTACTTGGACCCCGTTTTTATTTATATCAGTCTTTGAATCGACTGCCTAATCGAAATTCGCAAAATTGCAGTATGTTTCCTCTGGCTTTCGTTGCCGGATCATTACAGGGTCACTGATGAGGCTTTTTTAGCCGAAACTACGTAGTATGACCCATCTTCTTTCTTATGAATGTTTTTATTGCTCTTAAAGGAACTCATTTTTTATTTTTATTCATATTATAACAATGTGAAATAATTCAATTATAAACACTTACCTTCTTCCACAAACTTGGCATGCGGTTGGAATGGGCCTGTTTTCGCTTGTGGTAGTCCTCAATGTACTTTTCCTCCGCTGGCCCCCTAGTTCTCCGTTTTTTCGTACATTTGGGCACCACTCCCTAGGGATGTCTCGTCCTTTTCCTACTGTCTTTAAAGTGGTGTACTTTGTCCTTTAAATAGGGATAAAATCTGGTTAACGTGTCGGTGAAATCAAGACCCCATAAAGTAAAGTAGAAGTACAACAAAGAACAGGAATCGATACAATTAAATTATTCCACCCATCAAAGAAATCCCACTTTAAATAGAGGAAAGCGGAGTTTACGGGGCTATTAGTTATATTCCATATTTTTGCCAAAAAACAAAGAATAATTGTATTTGTTAGAAGCGTCTCAGGGAGGCGGTTCTAACCGGTACCCTCAATCTTTATTTGGACAGAAATTAGAAAAACAAAAAAAAAAAAAAAAAAAAAAAACAAATAAAACCATATATATGAAAATAAAAGTTCTGCAGATTAGACCGTCGCCATTGAGCGCACGGGTGTGTTATCGTAATGAAAAAGTTTGCACATTTAGGATAATTGGCTGAGGGATCAAAACGACCAATTACCAAGAGGTTAAATTGCTTAGGAGGTAAAACAAGCTAAATGTCAACTATTTATTTGTTCCGCACAATGAGAATGTGCTGTCGCTGATACTGTGACTTCTGAACACAGTACTCACAACCCTTTGATTATAACTCTAATGCTATCAGCACTCACAGTACTTTGATTATTGCTCGAATACTATCAGCACACACAGTACTTTGGTTATTGCTCTGCTTCCAGAAATTTATGCTGAACCAGTCCAAAAATAGGTCACGTGATCGACAATATTTCCCAAGATGGCTGCAGTGCGATTGTTTCGTCCAAGAGACGGATTCGATTGATTTTGGGCCTGTTCGTACAACTCATGGAAAATTCGAAATATCGTAAGATTCATAACTTACCTTTTTACATGTTTTCACAAAAAAAATGATGGCAGATAAGTGCAGGAAAGTGATTCTTACCTCGCTCATCTTGCTCTGTACAAATATTCCCTTGCGATTTTACCGCATGCAGAAATCGTGAAAATAATACGTTGTAAGTCCGTAGTTTTAAAGACTTTTTAGTCCATATAAGTAAAGACAGTCCATATATATTTATGGACTGTCTTTAGAAATAAGTAAACTCTCTGACCTGATAATATACTCATTCCTGAATGTACATGTAACAACCATAGAGAGTTCAATTTCCAGTGAGAATGTTTCGAACACAAATCCTTTTTTGTCATAGAGGTACAGTTAAGCTTGAGAAGAACCTAACCATTTTCGCGTTTTGTCCGCGGGACATACGCGCATTGCGTGCGTGTAAAATTTTCGGGTTTCAATGCGCGGTTCATCGCGTTCATACGCGATTGCAACGCGTTTAATATCAGCCAATGAAAGTGATTATTCGTAACGCGTTAGGTTAACTCAATACGCGTTTCTTTGCGAGAGAATTCCAACCAATAAGAATAAGACAGGTAAGCGAAGATAAACCGCGTGAATGCGAAAGAGCACGGACCAATCAAAATCCTCTTAGCTCGTATGTTTGAGCAATATTCTTTATTTTATTTTTTTTTATTCATTCACAATTTAATGGCGGTATTGGCCTCTCTTATCAGTAGTGATTTCTTCGGATAAACACACACAATAATATTTACATTTAAAGACATATTTTAGATTGCATAACACCCTAATGTCTGGCAGTTTAGAGATAATAAACACTCGGGGTATTCTGATGCATATGGTGTAGGGAACCAAGAGGGTAATCGTTTATCCTGGGATATTTGTTTGACAAGTCACGTCTATTTACTTGTTTGTGGGCGCTCATCAGAACCGCCATTTAATGGATGTTTATGGTGTTTCTAACACATCTTGAAACACACCTATACATATTTGACCCCGTTAATCCCCAATTTTAAATAGTAAAATTGGAATTTAAGGGGTTACATATTCTTCTTATTTCTGCACAAAATATAGATTGTGGGTACTCGTCAGAACCGCCTCGCCGAGTCGGTTCTAACGAGTACAATAACCTATGTCTTGTGCAGAAATATTAAAATAACGGAAAATGTTCAGTTTTGGTGGTAAAAAAAATCAATAGATTTGTATAGGCGTATTTTCGCAATGAAGTTCCAACAATCTCTGTTTGGATCAAAGACAAATAAACGAATATTTAAGCACATAAAAAAAAAAATAAGGAAAACGGTAAAGGCTGAAATACGCACATTTCTTAAAGTTCAGCGCCAACTGGCAAACAGTGAAGGCCCAGTTCATATGCAGAAAAACTAGGCGTCTGATCAGGGCCTACATTGCTTCCAAAAGCTTCAGACATTTTCATAATATTTTTGAAAACAACATAACCTCACTCTTTTAAATTTTGAACTTGTCTTGTGTTATTTACAAGGTGGAAGAATCCGTTTGGCGCCAATTGGCAAAAACGTGTAAACCCAGATCAAACGCAACAGAATTAACGTCTGATCAGGAACTACACTGTTTGGAAAAATTTCAGGATTTTTTTTCCAAATTTATTAAATTTTGAAGAAAATGGGAAAAATGGTAATAGTAAAAATGCCCCAGGTCAGGCGCAGCAGAAGTAGGTGTCTGATCAGGGCCTAGATTATAGGAGATTACGAAATGTTCAGTTATTTCCCAATAAATTTCGATAAAAAAATTATGTTAGGCGGAAAATTCCATTTGGTAAAACAAATGTGTTAATGCAAACAAAATAAATCAAAATTACAGCAATAAGTAATTAAATAAATGAGCTGCTTCTGTGAGTGACGGAACATCAATTATTTCGGAAATTTTGAAGAAAAGACAACCTCACCCTCTTATATTTCGAAATGGTTTTGTGCTATTTAAAAAGTGGAAGATGCCATTTGGCGCCAATTAGCAAACTGTGCAGACCAAGATCATTCGCAACAGAAATAGGCACCTGATCGGGGCCTACATTGTTTCAAAAAGCTTCAAATATTTTCAAAATAAATTTTGAAGAAAACACACCCTCACACTCTTAAATTTTGAAACGATCTTGTGCTTTTAACAAGGTGAAAGATCCAAATGGCAAAATAAAGTGCAGATCCAGATCAGACCTAGTTGGAGTAGGCGTCTGATCAGGACCTACTCGGTATGCCAAAATAAACAAAGAAAACAAAACTTCAACTTTAATTTTGAAATGGACTTGCTCTATTAATAAGGAGGAAGATTCCATTTGTGCCAAATGGCAAAAACCATGCAGACCCAGATCAGACGCAGCAGACGTAGGCCTCTGATCAGGGCATACATTTAATGCAAAAGGTTCAGGCATTTCCAAATAAATATCGAAGAAAATGCAACTTGATTCTCCGAGTTAATTAAACAAAATAAATGAAAATTACAAAAATAATCAATTGAAAATTGGGCCGCTTCTATGAGTGAAAGAACATTGATTATTTCGGACATCTAGAATAAATGACGATAATGAGATGTTGTTTTAAGCTGATATCTTTATAGCCCCCCAAGTTGCACCTGGGTGTCATAAAACTTTTGGTCAATAAACATCCTGCATTTTGACAGTCAACTTCAATCACGACTCAGTACCTGTATTTTACCCTTTAGCCCCAGGCAAATGTATATGGATAATTTACTAGTCCGCCAGATTTGTTATGTTCAAACTGAAAAAAATATATGGAATAAGGAAAATTTGAAGAAATAGAAAAAAAGAAACAAAACAGAAGGATAAGTGTGAAATAGTTACGCGGTACTGATTGGTTGCTTTTGAAACGCGAAGCAGTCTGTGAATGTGCACTATCTGCGTTTTCGACACTCATGTTTGATTGGCTGGTCAGCAATCGCGATTTACACGCAATATCGCGTTATTCATAAAAGCAATTGATTGGCTAAAACGTCATTCGCAAGTGAAACGCGTGAATCACCAGTGCGAATCTCGCGCGTTACAAATGCGAAACAAATGCGTGTGCGCTGTAAAGTTCTTCTCAATCTTAACTGTAGTCATTTCACAAGTTCAAAACATAAGCAGTTAATAGCGAGTATGTCCTCCGTTTGCATTCAGTCCAGCACGCACACGCCTGGTCATGGACAGAATTAAACGATTGATCTCTGCCTGGGGAATAGAATTCCACTCCTGTATGAGCGCGAGACGCAAGGCTTGACGCGTTGTTGGCGGCTTGGGACGGTTACAGACGCGCCTATCCAAGACGTCCAACAAATGTTCTATAGGAGTGATAGCGGGACTATATGTAGGCCAGTGCATCACGTCAACGTTGTTTTGCTAAAAAAACGCCATGCTGAGCCTTGTTATATGCGCCCGAGCGTTATCCTGTTGAAACGTAACGTTGTGCTGTCGTACATATGGAACAACTACCGGTCGTAAAACGACGTCAACGTAACGCTGAGCCGTCGAAGATCCATCAATGAATACCAGGGGCGTGCTATGACCATAAGATTTTCCAGCCCACAACATCAACCCACCGCCTCCAAATCGATCACGTTCAACCAAACAATTGTCACGATAACGCTCTCCGTCACGCCTATACACGCGTTGACGGCCGTCAGCTCTGTACAACAAGTACCTGGACGCGTCAGAAAACATTACGTTATGCCATTGACGAAGGGGAAAAAGGTTTGGCCTATGTTGTGTGAGCCACGCCATTCTAACCTGACGTCGTCGTGGTGTTAATGGAATACCAACGTACGGGCGACGAGGACGTAAGCCAAACTCTCGAAGACAATTCCTGACACTTATTCGATTGTTGTGCATTCCTGTGTCACCAGAGACGTCTCGACGGCTGTACGGAACCGATAACGAAGGTGGGTTAGACGGATGTATCGGTCCTGTCGACCTGTCGTGACGCGTGGACGTCTACTTCTGGGCCTGTCATTTGTCGTTCTCGTTTGACGTAGACTCTGGTACAAGCGAGTTATCGTCGATTTACTCACTTGGAAGTTCCTGGCGATGACAGCCTGAGACGTCCCACGTAGAATCATTTGGACCGCTACGTTACGTTGATCATGCATCAAACGTACCATATTCCGTAGAGAAATTTCACCGGACTTTTGAAACCTACACTCCAGGTAACACAATGTGCCAATATGGTGTAGTTACTGTATACATTTAATGTACTGCACGAGGAAACAACGAATTGCCAGGTGGAGCGTTAAGCTATACAGATATCGCCCAAATGTTGTCTGCATAAGAAAGTTTTAAAAGTATGAAAGTAAATCGCAAAATGATTTTTCAGTCAACTTGATGGTTCATCACGAAAACACACCTATATAATTTTGACCCCCTTGAACCCCACTTTTATATAGTAAAACTGGGGTTTACAGGGGTAAACCTTATTTTTCTTATTTCTGCTCTAAAATATAGATTGTGGGTACTCGTTAGAACCGCCTCGGTGAGAAAGGTGCTTAAGAAAGGTGCTTGCTTTATACAGGTGCAATCTTATGCATTTTCCTTATTTGGGAACTGAATGCCAGCTTGCTTAATACAGGTTGCTTGCTTAATAGAGGTGGCCACTGTGACAGGTTTTACTGTGCATAGTAAAATGGTCATGTATCATGAATCATGTTTGATAACTCAACAACAATCAGACGTCGGAGCAGAAGAAAACCACCAGAAAAAAAAACATGGATAATGTACATATAAAATGTGTAATACAATGCCAGTTTGAAGATGTCACTGAAACAAGGCATCATCACGAAAACACGCCTATGTAATTTTGACCTCCTTGAACCCCACATTTATATAGTAAAACTGGGGTTTACAGGGGTAAACCTTATCTTTTTTATTTCTGCTCTAAAAGATAGATTGTGGCTACTCGTTAGAACCGCCTCGCCGAGGCGGTTCTGACGAGTACGTTAGAACCGCCTCGCCGAGGCGGTTCTAACGAGTACCCACAATCTATGTTTTGAGCAGAAATAAGAAAAATATCACAATTGTTCATCATAAAATTTTCATTTTTTTCGGCGATAAAGGTGGCAATGTATTTGTATAGGCGTGTTTGCGTAATGGCACTGTGAGCTTCGTTTTGTGGTGACTTACCTGTAGATGACTAATTTTCCAGAATAAAAGGAAAATCCTTGCTTCCGATACATCTCAGAAAACTCATCAACCGTAACATACACATGTAATTTTATATAAATATATTATGCAAAAGACTGCTTTCCTGCCATTCCACCGACTTCGCTTAAAAGATATACTTCCCGCTTTTTGTGTTTTAAGGAGGGTAGTGTATCACAGTACAAAGTTCCAATGTGCTGATTGTTGTTGCTATCATAGCTAACAATATTACATCGTCCCATTTTGTTACGTTAGTGGATTATCATTGCCACAGATCTACAACGTACAGAATACATGGCGCAAGAAAAAACGCAACCCTAGATCTTTCGTTTGCTGAATGATGTCAAGAACCTGGTCGAAAGTTTTGTTCATCACCCTCGATGCAGCCAATCGCGAAAACGCGCCTAATTATTTTTACCCCCTTAAACCCCAATTATAAATAGTAAAACTGGGGTTTACAGGAATATACATTTTTCTTATTACCGCCCCAAAACATAAATTGTGGGTGTTTGCTTTAAAACCGGAATTAAGTTTTAAACGAAACAGTTTTATTCTCAGTCTAGGACTATTTTTCCCAGGCTACACTCAGAGACAGTCGATCCACCAGGACCTTCAGTGCTTTGATTTATTTTGCAAGACACCTCATGACACTATCTTTCTGTTCTATTGGTCTCCGATGATGGTCGAGTTTTTGGATCCTCTGTCGGTGGCCGATGGTGGCCGTGATATTTTACCTTTGTTTTCTCCCTTTTATGCGCATCAATGAATAAGAGAGAGAGAGAGAGAGAGAGAGAGAGAGAGAGAGAGAGAGAGAGAGAGAGAGAGAGAGAGAGAGAGAGAGAGAGAGCGAGAGAGAAAAAAAAAACAAATTAACACACCCAAGAAAGTTCCATAGAAACTAAGTTTTTTTTTCGTGGAGTAACATTACAAAAATATGCCTATACCAATACATTGTAACCTTTATCGCCCAAAAAAAAAAATAAAATGAAAATTTTGAGATGAAAAATTGTGATATTTTTCTTATTTTTAGAGCAGAAAAAAGAAAAATAAGGTTTACCCTGTAAACCGCAGTTTAACTATATAAAAGTATATAGGCGTGTTTTCGTGACGAGCTTCTGTTTGTTGGCATTGAGTATTTTTTATTTTGCCTCGTTCATGTCAGAATGGCAATAATTGCTATTGGTCCTGAGGGAAATAAACTACCAGTAAATGTATTAACCAAATCACCAGAACGACCATTTTTACAAGATTCTTGATGACAAAAATCATCCAAACTGATAAGTCGGATATTACTATTGTTACATCCTTACGTCATGCCGATGCTAGTATTATTTTGCTAAAAAATTAGCATCCCATCCCTGTTGTTTTTTTTTTTTTTTTTTTTTTGTTTGATTTAGCCTCAGATTTTTTTAGAAATCCACTTATTATCGATTCCGAGATAATCTTTTGATTGGTGTGTCAGAATTACGAAAACACGCCAATACAAATACATTGTAAATTTTATTGCCGAAAAAAAAAAATCAAATTTTATACCGAAAAAATTGTGATATTTTTCTTATTTGTGCTCTAAAATATAGATTTGGGTATTCGTTAGAACCTCCTCAATATTTTTCTTATTTCTGCTCTAAAATATTGATTTGCGTACTCGTTCGAACCGCCTCTTATTTCTGCTCTAAAATATAGATTTGGTTACTCGTTAGAACCGCCTCAGAGGCGATTCTAACGAGTACCCAAATCAATATTTTAGAGCTGAAATAATAAAAATAATGCTTACCCCTGTAAACCCCAGTTTTACTTTAAAATATATGGGGTGAAAGTGGATCAAAAGTATATAGGTGTGTTTTCGCGATGGGTTAAAAACCAAGCGAATAATAAGGAGGGGTCGTTCCAAAAGTATACATAATTTACCATTCGCTGCAAGGTCCTAAGTACGAGATTCTGGTTGAAACAAAATAATATTAAGATTGTTCCATTGGAATGTAGTGAAGTCAGTCATATGGTTTCGAAAAAAGGAGGTTTGGAAATCTCTCATGTAACCTTTGACATATTTAATCGACGCCCATGACCTGGACTGTAGTGTCATTGGCAGAAATGGGGATAACGTCAAAACAAACATTGAACCAATAACTGTCGGCATATTTAATAAAATCCAAATTCAGCACATAATTTACATGTACAAATTCACGGGTGGTAAACTTCAGGTCCCGATAAGCAAATTTTATGTTCGTCTTCCGAAGCGAGGAGCGTGATAGCTCAGTGGTTAGTGCACTTGCCTCTGATGCTAGAGCCCCCCCCCCCGTTCGATCCCCGGAGGCGGTGATTATTTCGATGTCCGAACACGCTACATTGGCATCATTTGCAGGGATGAATGGCAAACAGTTCACCGTCCTTCGGATCGGGACGTTAACTGGAGCCCCCCCCCACCCCCTGTGCAGGAAGAGTGGTTAAAGATCCCTACCGTAATTACTGTGTTGGCTTTCAACCCTACAACCTGGAGTGTATTAATGTACACCTGCGAGTACTGGTCAAATGTGACCGATCGCAGTATAAGTGGAAAGAAAGGAAGAAAGAAACGCGTGCGGCTCTGAATATATCGGCTTGAAATGACAAACAGGTTTATCAAACCTCGTACAAATTTCTTAAATTTTCTAAAATATAAGATGCCGTGCTGTTCTATAGCTTCCAATGAAAAAGTTGGTAAATGTGTACGAATTTGTCTGAATCACTTGTGGCGTGAGGTGACCGGTAGTCAATCAACAGATCGTTCAAGGAACATTGACACTAATTCCGTTTGAGTTTTCTGTCAACTCAGTATTTGCCTGAAATGTTTTGCATTATTTACGTGTGAACTAGTTGCCTGGTCTGTCTCAGTTCCCCCAAAATAAAATTTTATAGCAATTTAACGAAAGTGGCTAGTTGTTGAAGAATGGTTCCGATGGTGTAGGGCGGCTCTGAATATATCGACTGGGCTCTGATGTCGGAAGGCATGTGATCGCAAACTCTTGATTGCCAAAAAATAAAATAAAAAAAAACATTGAACGTTGTTTTAATGTGGATTCGACATTGAACGTCTGCTGGTATCATTTGGCCAGCATGCACTCAAAATGCGACCATCAAATCCTCGGATCAGGCTGTGCGGCCTGCTGGGCGCATATATCTGAAGTCTACATTTCCATGTCACGACACAACTATTACGGGTAATTTTGCCTTGAGAAAAGGTGCACAAAAGGCGAAATGTTTCTTTCAGCACGTACGCAAATTGACAAGGAACATCGACCTTTGCACTCACTCTGAATATACAGCTTGAAAAAGCTTTAACCTTACGCCTTACAGTACGATAACGCCCCCGCTACAATACAGACTTTCCTACTTCTCATCGCTTGAACAAGTCCGTGAAATGAACATCCCGCTAACCCCCAATTTATATAGAGAAAACTGGGCTTTACGGGAGTATACATTATTTTTCTTATTTCTGCTTCGAGACAGAGGTTGTTGGTACTCGTTAGAACCGCCTCAATGAGGCGGTTCTAACGAGCACCCACAACCTTTGTTTGCAGTATATCACGGGTTTTCATCAGAAAATTAACTATTTTAGAGATGTGAAAAAATGCACCATGTCGCACGGGTGTGTTATCGTAATGTAGAGCTACAATGTACATGCAGCATTTTTCAGCTGTCTATTTGTGTGTTTTTCCTATTTCCTGCTCCAAACATAGATTGTTGGTACACCTTAGAAACGCCTCATTGAGGCGGTTCTAAAGAGTACTCACAATCTGTGCGTTTGAGCAAAAAATAAGGAAACATATTAACCTTTCTGAAAACCATTTTCTTGATATAAACTGGGGTTAACTACTTTTTATTTCACTTTACGACGGCCCTTTCAAGATTATTCTACTTATTTCGAGCCGATCAATATCGTTTATCAGTGGTGGCGTGCGAAAACCGGTGTTCCGAGTGAAAATCAACATGACCTTCCATTGCAGAACTAAGCGTCCAAAATGTGGCCCGAACGAGGCTCGAAACAACAGCGGCGAGAGACCTAATGATCAGAAGTTTTTACCACTAGACCACGGAGGCACCCTAGGGTTTACCAAGGCACTATACTCATTTAGGCCCCGTCAAGCGATTTTGTTACTTATCGCCTATGCGAGCAGCGAAGGTTCAGGCGAGCCTGCGCATCCGCGCAGTCTCGCCAGAACCTTCACTGCTCGCTCATACAAGGAGTGAATCAAGATGAACCTTCAGACAGAAAGCCATATCCCTGGGCCCTCTGAATGGCTGGGCATACGCAGTTAAAATTTGTCATACCGGAATGCTCGAAGACACAAATTCGCTTGGCGGGGCTCATTTAATGGACGTGTTAACCTGGTGAGTCAGTATGTAGCGAGTAACAATTGCTCTGATTTGACTGCGCGAACGCCGAAGCTCCTGGCTGTCTCGAAATCCTCTTGTAGCGTGTAGGGCAGTTGTCAGTTTTTGGCGAAAGAAAGCGCACTGTACTGGTTAACCGCTTACGTATAGGCCTGCCCAGAAAAAGTGTGGATAGGTTAATTGACCGGCTCAAAAATGACCTAAATGTGTTGACTGGGTGGTTAAACTCCAATACTAATAAACAAATTGTGTAGACTGATAAACAATCGCCATAAAAAACGGGTTTCCCCGCAACATGGCTGCCATGCACCGCAGTAAGTTGTTGATATCACATTAATTTTATTATAACAGACCCGTCTTGAGAAATTGTGTCTAATGCGGTTTTGACCAACTGGGCCACGCCAAGCGATTTTGGTACTTATCGCCTATGCGAGCAGCGAAGGTTCAGGCGAGCCTGCGCATCCGCGCAGTCTCGCCAGAACCTTCGCTGCTCGCTCATACAAGCAGTGAATCAAGAGGAACCTTCAGACAGAAAGCCATATCCCTGGCCCCTCATAATGGCTGGGCATGCGCAGTTAAAATTTGTCATGACGGAATGCTCGAAGACACAAATTCGCTTGGCGGGGCTCATTTAATGGACGTGTTAACCTGGTGAGTCAGTATGCAGCGAGTAACAATTGCTCTGATTAGACTGTGCGAACGCCGAAGCTCCTGGCGGTCTCGAAATCCTCTTGTAGCGTGTATCGCCCATTTTAACCCTTTTTGTACACAATGGAATCTTCCTTCTTATATATATAGCAGGAGTCCATCATGCCGGTCTCGGTAGCTCAGTCGGATGTGCGTCTGACTGGTGATCAGGAGGACGCGGGTTCGTTACCTGCCGGGGTCGGTCACATTATTTCGTGGAGATTGATCATGAAATCTTTTCTACGGTCATTCTCTCCCTTCCGCTGATTCAAGAAGGGCAGTTGTCAATTTTTGGCGAAAGAATGCGCACTGTACTGGTCAACAGCTTACGTTTAGGCCTGCCCAGGAAAAGTGTGGATAGGTAAACTGACTGGCTCAAAAATGACCTAAATAGTGTTGACTGGCCGTTAAACTTCAATACAAACAAACAAATTGAGTAGACTGATAAACAATCGCCATAAAAAACGGGTTTCCCCGCCACATGGCTGCCATGCACCGCAGTAAATTGTTGATATCACATTTATTATCTCGTAACAGCCCCGTCTTGAGAAATTGTGTCTTTTGCGGTTTTGACCAACTGGGCCACGCCAAGCGATTTTGGTACTTATCGCCTATGCGAGCAGCGAAGGTTCAGGCGAGCCTGCGCATCCGCGCAGTCTCGCCAGAACCTTCGCTGCTCGCTCATACAAGCAGTGAATCAAGAGGAACCTTCAGACAGAAAGCCATATCCCTGGCCCGTCTGAATGGCTGGGCGTGCGCAGTTAAAATTTGTCATGACGGAATGCTCGAAGACACAAATTCGCTTGGCGGGGCTCAACTATTACTCTAAGCGGCATGCTCAACTGCACAAACTACATGTACTAGTAAACATTTTGAAATTTCAGATATTGAAGCCAGAGATCTTGTATTGTCCACATTACGAAAACACGTTTGTGTAAATTCAAATTGTCATTTTCACTGTCATTCTAAATTTTTCCAAAGAGATTTTTTTTCTTATTTCTGCTCAAAATAAAGATTGTGGGTACATGTTAGAACCGCCTCATCGAGGCGGTTCTAACGAGTACCCACAATCAATAATTTAGAGCAGAAATAAAAAAATAAGGTTTACCCCTGTAAACCCCACTTTTAACATATGGGCCCCGTCAAGCGATTTTGGTACTTATCGCATATGCGAGCAGTGAATCAAGAGGAACCTTCAGACAGAAAGCCATATATCCCTGGCCCCGCATAATGGCTGTGCATGCGCAGTTAAAATTTGTCATGACGGAATGCTCGAAGACACAAATTCGCTTGGCGGGGCTCATATAAAAGTGGGATTCAAGGGGGCCAGAATTATATAGGCGTGTTTGTGTGATGAAGCAGTGGAAACAACGGTGCTGATCAGACTGCCCGGATGTGAATGCTGATCCGCATCTTTGTTGTTCGCAAAAAAAAGCTATGAAGCAGTGTTTTCTTCTGTCGCGGTTATTTTTTTTGTTAAGGTTTGTCTTTAAATGTGTGTATCGCTTATAATATTTTGTTTTGGAAAGCCAGTTGGCCATTTTGTGAGAAAGTAACTGTTCCTTTGGCTTTCCGCTATTGATGTTTCCATTAGGGTCTAGTTGTTTCATGTTTGTGCTTCTTTCCTTTTGGTGTCTCTGATGGGAGCTGTGGGTTAATCGTATCGGTTCCTGATCATTGCCTTCACTTGTATTATTCATGACGCGGCCCATATGATCTTTATTGTATTAAACATGATACTATTATAATTCTTGATACATTTCCAAAGCACCTGAGTCCTGTTTTTCTGTGTCTAGAAATATGCATCTCTCAAGGAAAGAATTATAAGGGATGGCAGCTTATTGTTTATTCGCCTACCTTTATCACGATAACGAGGTACAGTCAAATACGAGGACTTGTTTATCCCGGAATACTTTGTGGCATTTCATGTTTTCAAAGCTTTTGATTGATGGATTGTTTTGAGTTTAACGACACGTCATATCTTGTGTGTCATTTTGTTTCGTCTTCCAGAGAAAGGGAGACGAAACAAAAATATAGTGGAGATTAAATTGAAGAGGAAAATGAATTAAAAGTGTAGAAAAAGAAGAAATACCAACACTCCTCGTCTATCCTTACCTGCTGCAAGGACAGCAGGCCTTGTCCATCTGTACAAGATACACATCACCTTTGCCTCATCCAACCACCCTAAAGAAGGCGGATGTTTTCATCATATATATTCCCCATTTAACTGGATATACAAAAGTAGCTTCTATGTCCAAATGAATACTTCTTGCAGCCCTTGATAAACGACCATCAATTAGGACAGGTTGTTTATTGTTTCGAGTTTACCGACCCTGTCAAGACTATTTAGGTTGTATCTAACCGATCCTCGGCCGGCCCCGGCCAAAGACTTACTACTTACCATCACGTGAATAAGTACATGAAATAAAGACCCCCTAAACCCTAATTTATATAGAGAAAACTGGGGTTTAAACCCCACTTTATATAGAGAAATCTGGGGTTTACTGATAAACATTATTTTCCTTATTTCTGCTCCAAGCCATAGTTTGTAGGTACTCATTAGAACCGCCTCAATGAGGCGGTTCAAACGAGCACCCAGAACCTATTTTTGGAGTATAAATAAGAAAAATATCACAAATTTTCGTCAAATTATGCCTTTTTTGAGGTTTGAAAAAATGTACTATATCACACGGATGTGATGTCGTAATGTATATGTGCCGCCAATAGCTTTTAATTTTGGAAATCGGCTTGGACATTTTGTGAGAAACTGTCTTTTTGGCTTTTTAGTTTAGTAACGGTAATGTTGTTTTATGTTGATGTTTCTTTTCCTTCGGTATCTTGGATGGTAGGTGAACGGTATTTGTACCGTTTTCTGATCATTGCCTTCATTCTATCTTTTATAAATGCACATGAGCGTTTGGCCAATAAATTGGACATTATTTCGCCGGAAACTGACAAATGCCTTTCTTGAATCAGCGGAAGTACGCGTAGTTGAAGGAAAGGCAATGATCAGATCTTTTAATTTTCGAAATCGGCTTGGACATTTTGTGAGAAACTGTCTTTTTGGCTTTTTAGTTTAGTAACGGTAATGTTGTTTTATGTTGATGTTTCTTTTCCTTCGGTATCTTGGATGGTAGGTGAACGGTATTTGTACCGTTTTCTGATCATTGCCTTCATTCTATCTTTTATAAATGCACATGAGCGTTTGGCCAATAAATTGGACATTATTTCGCCGGAAACTGACAAATGCCTTTCTTGAATCAGCGGAAGTACGCGTAGTTGAAGGAAAGGCAATGATCAGATCTTTTAATTTTCGAAATCGGCTTGGACATTTTGTGAGAAACTGTCTTTTTGGCTTTTTAGTTTAGTAACGGTAATGTTGTTTTATGTTGATGTTTCTTTTCCTTCGGTATCTTGGATGGTAGGTGAACGGTATTTGTACCGTTTTCTGATCATTGCCTTCATTCTATCTTTTATAAATGCACATGAGCGTTTGGCCAATAAATTGGACATTATTTCGCCGGAAACTGACAAATGCCTTTCTTGAATCAGCGGAAGTACGCGTAGTTGAAGGAAAGGCAATGATCAGATCTTTTAATTTTCGAAATCGGCTTGGACATTTTGTGAGAAACTGTCTTTTTGGCTTTTTAGTTTAGTAACGGTAAAGTTGTTTTATGTTGGTGTTTCTTTTCCTTCGGTATCTTGGATGGGAGGTGCACGGTATTTGTACCAATTTCTGATCATTGCCTTCATTCTATCTTTTATAAATGCACATGAGCGCTTGGCAAATATAATGGACATTCTATCGCCGGAAACTGACAACTGTCCTTCTTGAATCAGCGGAAGTAGGCGAAGTAGATGGAAAAGCAATCGTCAGGAAACGATACAATTACCAGATCTCTTCCATTCAAGGCACTGAAGAGGAAGAAGCACCAACATGAGCAACGCCACCACAATTAAAAGTGACCCCGCCCATCGGGGCTTGAAGATATAGATAGGGATGAATTAAGTTTCCATGTAGAGCTGAAAACAACCGCACATGAGTACTGGTAAACCGCTTAGAGGTTCTAAATAGAAATGAAGGCAACGATCAGGAATCGATTCAATTAACCCACAGCTCCCATCAGGCGCTTTGCCTGGGTAGGCTTAGATCCTCTAAGCCGTTTACCAGAACTCGTGTGCAGTCGGTTTAAGCTCTGCGTAGAAGCATCATGCAGCACATCTATTTCTTCAAGCCCCGATGGGCGGGGGCCAGATACCAAATGGAAAGCAGCACAACCATGAAATAACTAGCCCCTAATGGAAACACCAATAGCGAAAAGCCAAAAGGACAGTCACTTTTGGCCAATTGGCTATCCAAAAAAAAAAATATATATATATATATATAAGCAACATAGACACTCAAAGACAAACCATAAAAACATAAAATAAATCGCGACAGAAGAACCGCCTTGGAACGGTCAGTGAAACGAATTCCACTGGGGATTTTACGCAGCCGCAATCCTCGACCTAACTTCCGTCGCGATTGTTCAGTCCGCATGAAGGCCTCCTAACTCAGCAATGCAACATCACCGAGAACACAAAATTGTAACAACCACAGAGATGAAACAACGACGAGGCCTCGACCATCAAGAAACTACTAAATGCTGGAGCAAAAGAAAACCAACAGTTCGACTCCGATGGGCCCAACCAGAGAAGAGCGAAGCGGCGGGGAAGTTAAACCACAAAACAAACATGCAAAAATCACAATTAAAAATTACAAGAAGACTACCAAAATGACAATTTATTTCCAACAAAAATGGACTGACGGCTATCCAAATATATTAAATTAGCAGGACATGCAATATGCAAATACGAGTACAACGACAATAACAAAATATCTGCACCATCTTGGACCGGTCAGTAGAAGAAGTTTAGTAGTGCCATGATTTGCACAAGTACTTGAAGTCCGCCTGAAATTTTTAATTAGTGCAACATCTCCGATAGCATACAATTCAAACAAATTCAGAGATCAGGACAATGATGACTCTCTGGCCTTTAATAACCGTAATGTCATAAAATGTTTTCTTAATTCGACATGCAATAAATACCATAGGAGCTTTTTGGAATTCCCTTTATGACATCATTTTTGCGCATGCACAATTAAAGAAAACCAAGAATTGAGCACCGGTGGGTGGGCCCGAAAAGACTAGGTACTTTATTATTAGGTCGGAGCCGTAGCAGAGTCTAATGATCCGCAGGGCTGGGCGATTTAAGAACGAAGCAAAGCTATCAACTATGATTCACTTGACCACCATGTATGCAGTCTGCCGTAATACATTAACTTTTTGGTGTACAGATAGAATGATAAAATTATCGCATACATATATTTTTCTGAATTTATATTCTAAGTCACGTTTAAATTCAGGTTCCGACAGCCTTGTTGCAACATACATTTTAGTCCGATGTAAGAATTTGAAACTAAATTAAAATGATATACAAATACATTAAGAAAACGCTTTTGGGAGTTAATGATACAGTAAGACACCTGTGCGATATAGTGCATTTTTCACATCTCCAAAATAGCTACTTTTATGATAAAAATCATTGATTTTCTCTCATTTAGACTGCAAACGTAGGTTGTTGGTGCTCGTTAGAACCGCCACAGCCGAAATAAGAAATAATGTATACCCTGTAAACCTCAGTTTCTCTATATAAAGTGGCGTTTCGGGTTCTTCATTTCACGTACTTGTTGACATGATGCCCTGATTAAGAAGTTTAGCAATTAATAAACCGCAACAAAAACGCTAACTTATAACTAAATGTTTTGCGGGAGGCGGGGAAGGTAGCTTATAACGACTATGTGACAAAAACACTCAACCTTTGTTTCATGCCGTCCTTAGTTCCATGCATTGGTTTACACGGTTTTGTTCAGTCGGCGTGAAGATTGTTCTAACTCATCATTGAAGCTGAGAACATAAAAAATCAAACGGGTTCAGACATGAAACAGCGATGAGGACACGACAGCATGAAATAACTGAAATGCTGAAGCAAGAGAAAACCAACTCAGAGTATTAATTTCATGGACTTGTTTAGGCGATGGGCATTACGATAACACACCCGTACAGCATTTTTCACATCTCCAAAATGGCTACTTTTCTGATGAAAATCCTTCATATTTTTCCTACTAATGCTCAAAACATAGGTTGTGTGTGCTCGTTAGAACCGCCTCATTGAGGCGGTTCTAACGAGTGCCAAAATCTATGTTTTTGAGCAAAAATAAGGCAGATAATGTTTACCCCCGTAAACCCCACTTTTCTCTATATAAAGTGGGGTCTGGGGGGGGTCTTCGTTTCACGGACGTGTTAACGTGATGGATGAGGACACGACAGCATGAAATAACTGAAATGCTGAAGCAAAGAGAAAACCAACTCAGAGTATTCATTTCATGGACTTGTCAAGGCGATGGGTATAAAATACGCTTTTCATAATTATGGATAAAACTCTATGGATTTTTAGTAAAATAAAGATAAGATAATTCCCTGTCTAGACACTTATAGGAAATTATGTAGTTCAAGTATTTGGCTTAATTTCCTGATTAAGTGGATTTCGAGATCGGAGCTAGTAATTTTCAATAGTTCGTAACATGCCGATCAGTCTGGTGTTTTATTATTGTAAAGATTGTGAACGGTGCCCATGAAAATGGCATTTGTTGCATGGAAAATTGGAGTATAGATGAATTTCTCACCATTACCCAAAATAATTGATCGTGGGTACTGGCCACAACCCTTTTACATCGAATAAGGTACTAAAACCTGTGCAATATAACCGTCACCATAATACGATTGATAGGAAGGTAAGACTCGTTAATACCGTCTTAATGATTAATTTTTGGATCAGACTAATAATGACATTTCTCCTATTAACATGAAGATTAAAATAAGAATAACTTTTAATGTTATTAAAATATAAGATGTAAAGTAACTGCTGTAGGAGTAGGTTAATTTGGTTATTTTGATGTACTAAAATCATTAAATTGTTAAAATGCAATATCACCTCAATCTCAGGGAAAAGTTGTTCAAATCTAGCGATGTATCTTTAAAACTTTGATTAATAAAAATGGCAAATATACTTATATCTTTGCTGAAGAAATGTGACATTTTCACTTTTTTTCAGCAAAATACCAAAATATTAGATATATATTTGCTAACAGTTAACAATATGACCTCTTAAGGGCTCGTTAAGCTAACGATGATTTGAACAACCGGGCCCAAATGTAATGAACACATGCAAATTAATTGTGACGTCATTGCGAAGCACTCTTGGTCTTTTTGTGTCGATTGTTTATCAATCAACCCAAAGTTATTAGCTACATCAGTTTCCCGCCTGCTTTTGTCCTCGCCACTTGGTAAGGACCGTTTACAACAGCGCTATTCTTGGAGGACGTCAAGCGCGCTGTGTTGAAAGGGTCGATTAATTATAAAATCTGGACTAAGCTTGCGTGCTGGGACATGGGTAAGCAATGTCATGGTCAACACTCTTTGCTTACAGTACTGAGGTTTAAGAGTTAAACGAAAAAGTCTTAAGTCCCCGACCAGGACCATATTCCAGCATACAGTTTGAGGCAATCGATTCACCAGTGCTGTCAGTGATTTGATTTATACCTCTTATATTTACATGTATCAGCAAATTAATTTAAAACATTAAAGAAAACAAGAGGCCCATGGGCCACAATGCTCACCTGAGCTCAGGGGACCCTGCCCACTGGCAGCAATGTATTTTAATTGACCATGGAAGCCCAAGGATGCTACAGATAAAATTTGGATCCAATCAGCCTAGTGGCTTCAGATTCTGATGTCGCTTGAATGTGTTGTTGCCTGACAACAGATGACAATTGACAATTTCCCATCTGTGGCAACAAATAGGCCAAAAGGAACATTATTAAAGGAACATTTCTATGAAAGTGAGGCAAAATATCTTAAAAGACATTAATGTCATTTTTTCAATTTTCCCCATTATAAGTCAATGGAAACTCTTAACTTGGCATAGCAAACAAACCAAAGAGCTAAATTTCATAAACTAGAGCTCAGGTGGACACTGCCCAATGGCAGACATGTATTATAACATGATATGATTTTAATATACCAATTATAAAGTCTCCCAAACAAAATCCATACCCAAATGAGCACCCGTGTGGACTGTATCTGAAATATTAGGTGTTTAATAAAGTAAAGAGGGTGGGGCATGGACCCAATGGAGCCCTGGTTGGTGTCAATAAATGCATCTTATCAAAAGAAACAGAGACATATATGGTTTAGCAGTGGGGATATGTATGGTTCCTGAGATGCAAGGCCTTTTAAGCAATGGAGGGATTCGGGCATGGCAGATCCCCGAAAAGCCCAAGATTGTTGTCACTGAATATGTCTTATCATAAGGACCAAGAGTATATATGGTTAAACGGTGGGGATCTGATTGGTTTCTGAGATATGAGGCCCTTTTTATGAATGGCAGGATGAGAAATGGCCCCTGCGGACCCCCAAGACGGGGATGGCTGAATGTCTCTATTAACAATGAACAAGAATATATGTTATTATAGGATGGGGAATTGAATGGTTTCTGAGATATATGGCCTATTATGCAGTGGAGTCTTATCATAAGGAACAAGAATATATATGGTTAAGGGGTGGGGATCTGAACAGTTTCTGAGATATGTGGATTTTAATGAAGTAAAGGGGTGGGGCATGGCCCGTGGCACCCCGGCGGACCCCCATGCTGGTGTCACTGATTGCGTCTTATCACAAGGAACAAGAATATATATCGTTTAGGGTTGGGGCTCTGAACAGTTTCTCAGATATATGGTCTTTTGTGAAGTCAAGGGGTGGAGCATGGCCCGGAAGTGCCCTTGGTGACCCCTAGGTTGGTGTCACTGAATCAGTCTTATCATAAGGAACAAGAATATATATAAGAATATAGACCAATTGTTGCAGGCTTAAGATGCGAAACGAGCCGCTTAAGTTGCCTTCTGGATATTTTACTAAAACCATTTTTGAAACATGTAAAAAGTTATTTACGGGATGATTTAGATTTTCTTAATTTTTTTACCTAAAAAAATCCAAGAAAACAAATTATTGGTTTCTTTTGATATTGTCAGCCTGCATTCAAATATACCACATGGATAAGGCCTAGAAGCTGTATCATATTGGTTTGAAAAAAAAACAGATTTAATTTCAGAAAGATTTTCAAAAGATTTTATTATTGAGGCTTTCAAACTAATTTTAGAAAACAACATTTTTTTCTTTTAGTGGTTTACATTTTAACCAATCAAAAGGCACAGCCATGGTCACCAAAGTAGCACCAACTTATGCAACATTAGTTTTAGGCTTTTTAGAAGAAAATTTATATGAAAAAATCAAACAAGAAATGGGCGAACAGTTTGGACAATATGTAGAAAATCAGTGGAAAAGATATTTGGACGATTGTTTCATACTTTGGCAAAGGTCGCAGAAAGATTTAAATTTAATGGAAAATATACTTAACTCTCTTCATAAGAATATCAAATTTAAAATAGAGGTTAACCCCGTACAACTACCCTTCCTGGACATATTATTCATTGAAACTGGAACTTTCATTTCAAAAGACATATACTTTAAGGTCACTGATTCTAAACAATACCTAAATTTCAGATCTTGTCACCCAAAACACACAAAAACCAATATACCATTTTCCTTAGCTCGAAGAATCTGTACCATTGTTTCAGATAAAAATACACTTAATAACCGTTTAAAAGAACTTGCCACCACTTTAACCAAACGTAACTGTCCACTTCCAATAATACAGTCTGGAATAAATAAAGCCTTAGAAATACCACGAAAAAATTTGCTGAATGTCAAGGAAAAAGTGGAGGAAAAAATAACGCCTTTTATCTCAACACACAATCCAAAACATAAAGAAATATTTGGCATTTTGAAACATAACATGAGAATTTTACACTCTGATAAAACAATGGATAGAATAATAAGCAACACCAAAATCATAAAATGCAAGCGACAACTTCCAAATTTAAAACGTATGTTAATAAAATCTCAATTAAATGAAACAAATACTACCCCATCTGTTACTAAATGCAATGAGCCACGATGCGAATTTTGTAATTTCATTATTGAAGGATCTTTCTTACAGTTAAATAACAAAATATTTTACGTTAAAGAAAACATGAGCTGCACTGTCAAAAATGTATTGTATGTTTTAGTTTGTAATGGCTGCAAAGAATTCTACATTGGACAGACAGGTGACAAACTTCGAAACCGACGGACAGTTCAAGACCAACAAATAAGAGGCCCATCAACGAGACAACTCCTCGTCAGTTCTCATTTAGACCAATGTTCTCTAAACCATCCAAAGTTTTCCATTTTTCCGTTTTACAAGTTTCACAATGATAATATTTCAGCAAGGTTATCCAAAGAAAAGTATTTTATTAAGGTTTTCAACCCTAAGCTTAACAATCACTGACGGCGCAATTTGGTCGCCATGACGTTTCATTTTGTGCGATGTGTACACGTCTTATCCGTTACTAAGTAACGTCGCCATGTAACGCCATTTTGTTATTGTACTATTCCTCTGATGAGTTATAAACGAAACCGGTAGGGAATAATATTATTTACTGTGTTTTCCGTGTGATGTCATTTCTCTTTTTTTTGTACAAGAATAAATATGGTTTAGGGGTGGGGATCTGTAAGGTGTATGGAATATTTGGCCTTTTATGAAGTGGAGGGGGTTGGGCATGAACCCGGGGGACCCCCAACATCAGGTCACTGCATGCAACTTATCATAAGGAATGAGAATATATATGGTTTATGGGTGGGGATCTCAATGGTTTCTGAGATAAATGGCATTTAATGAAGTGGAGAGGGTGAGGCATGTCCCCGGCACATCCCGGGGGACCCAAAGGTTTGTGTCACTTAATGTGTCTTATCATAAGGAACAAGAATATATATGGTTTAGGGGTGGGGATCTGAATGGTTTCTGAGATAAATGGCCTTTTATGAAGTGGAGGGGTCGGGGCATGTCCCCGGGATATCCCGGGGGACCTCCAGGTTGGTGTCACTTAATGCATCTTATCATAAGGAACAAGAATATATATGGTTTAGGGGTGGGGATCTGTAAGGTTTCTGAGATATAAGCCATTTTATGGAGTGGAGGGGGCGGGGCATGGCCCCGGCGAAACCTAGGGGACCCCCAGGTTGGCAAAAAGCATAGGGCTAAGAGAAATTTACTCAAGGAACATTTCTATGTAAGTTTTGTCAAAATATCTACAAGGACTTGGCAGTAAATGCCATTTTTCAGTTTTCCCCATTATTAGTCAATGGAAACTCTAAGTTGCCATAGCAACAAAACTAAAAGGCCAAATTTCATAAGAAACACAAAACCTGTAAAGGCAAACATGGTGAATATTTTCATAAAATCTCTGCCTCCTAGAGCATATGGTTTCTGAGGAGATTATTTTTTAAGATTTTTTTTCTATTTTTTTTTTCATTTTGGTTTCCATGGCAACTAATAAAAATGAGCAGTAGGCCTAAAATAATATGGCAGATAGTAGATTGCCTAAGGAACATTTCTATGAAAGTTTTGTCAAAATATACGCAGAGGCTTGGCAGTAAATGCCATTTTTCAATTTTCCCCATTATAAGTCTATGGAAACTCTAAGTTGCCATAGCAACCAAACTAATGAGCCGATTTTCATAAAAAGCACAAACTTTCAATCCCTTAGCCCAAGAATGCTACAGATAAAATTTGGGCCCAATCGGCCCAGTGTTTTCAGAGAAGATGTCGTTTGAAAGTGTTGACGCAGACGCAGACGACGCAGACGCAGACGCAGACGACGGACAATTGCCTATCCTATAAGCTCCCCCGGAGCCTTCGGCTCTGGTGAGCTAAAAAAAACTTCCGTTTGTTCCATATCAAGAGCCACATGAAACGCCTGCGGGGAATATTGTTTTGTGTGTATGTATTGGAGTTTAAAGGCCCAGTCAACACTATTTTAGGTCAGTTTTGAGCCGGTCTGTTTACCTATCCATACGTTTCCTGGGTAGGCTTATACGTAAGCGGTTGACCAGTGCAGAGCACATTCTTTTGCCAGAAACTGAGAACTGCCCTTCTTGAATCAGCGGAAGGGAAATAATGACCGTAGAAAAGATTTCATGATCAGTCTTCACGAAAGAATGTTGCCAACCCCGGTAGGTATCGAACCCACGACCTCCTTATCACCAGTCAGACGTGCATCCGACTGAGTTACCGGTGCCGCCTCGGGGAATATTAGAACGACAGCAGGAAAGTTGAAATAACATTAATTCACTGTCAAACGTTTTAGCATTCTCTGTCGCATTTAATTATGAATCCAGCTTGCATGTGAGTGAGTTATGTACATTGTTATATTGAATATTCGATTTTCTTTTCAGATGGGGGCTTTCCAAGGAATAAGTTCCAAAGGACTATTCCTGAGCAGAAAAAAATACCGGACATGCAACAACAAAAATTGTATTCCTGTGCTAGAAAAGAAAATAATATTATAATCGGGCGCCTCTTTACTTTTTTATCCCTGGATTATTATAGTTATTCATGAATCATTCGACTAAGTATCATCCCTAAAGTTTAAGTATCCGATAAATTGCTTTTATGAATATAACTAACTCTAATTATTGGCATCGGCAATATGATTAATGAGTATCACTAGTTCGAGCCATTGATATCCATAGTTTGATAAAGTGATATCAATAAGTAAACCTACTTTCAAAAACGACATTTGTGCATAATTCTTCCCTCTAACTTAAGATTCAACAACATGTTTCTTTTAAACTATTAGAATTCTAGTACTTAGTCCTAAAATGTACTGCAACAATTTTGAAAATCGGTCAAGACATAATGGTTTTATGTAATTTTACCCTCGGACCCACCCAGGGCTATGACCCTGGGGCAATTGCATCACGAACTGAAAGTCTAGGGTTGAGTAAGTGTCATGCCAAATTTCAACTTTGTAGCATAACATAAATGGAAGTTATGGGCTCCAAGAGAAATGCAGACGAAATTTGTTAGACTCTGTTTATGAACGTGACTTTCCATCGCAGAACATTGACATTCAGATATGACCCAAGAGAGGCTCGAGCCACAGTGGCTGGCTGATACCTAATCGAAATAGGTTCGTGTTGTTACGTGATTAGTTGCTTAATAGATCACTGTCTGTCGGTCAGTCATAATTGCATAGATCGCTCGAGCTACGGGCCCGTGATCACTCGCGCTACGCGCTCGTTATCTATTCACTTTAACGACTGACTTCCAGCCTATGATCTATTAAGCAACTAATCACTCCCAGCACAAATCTATGTCTTGTCTTTCAACAATATAGTCGAACTTTTTGTTGAGCCTTTATGGGTAGGGGAAACAATATTTTTTTCGCGGAATCTGAGTCACAGGAGCAAGATGGCTACCATCTGCGGGAACAATATGTGATTATTGAGTAAAACAAAAATCATCAAAGAGATTACCGGTAGGATTCAAATATTTCATTTATTTAATCAAGCCTTCACACGACACTGGCATTTGTGTGCATATATATTTTCTTTCTTTTTCCATCCATACTTCCATCCATCCACCCACCCACCGACCCATACATCCATACGCGCGTATGTCTGTGTCTGTTTGTCTGTCTGTTCGTCCGTACGTTTGTTCGTCCGTTCATCCGTCCTCCAATGGACCCATCCATCCAAATACCCACTTACTTATCCATCAGTGCAGTGTACCTATCCATCCATCCATCCATCATTCAATCCATCCATCCATCCATCATTCAATCCACCAATCCATCCATCCAGCCAGCCAACATCCATCCATCCATTGATTCGTTCTAAATGAGGGGGGTGGGGGATCGGGCGAAGCAACTAGGTGGGCGAAACAACTGAGATGGCGAAAAGTCCAGGCTTTGCGGGGTACAACTAGGGGTGCAAAATGAGGGCGAAACTACCAGGGAGAAACGACTGGGCGGTGCGTCTTGTGGGCATATTATCGTGTTACCCCGCTAGCCAAAGATAAAGAAACTAGTTGGATAAACTGGGAGGGACCATAGAAAGACATCGAATCAGGCCCCAGCACTATCTCCATAACGAGTGATCTAGCTCCTTGTCGAGAAGACTGGCTCGGCAGTAATTTCGTCATAAGTCGCAAGTTACGTTATCACGGCCAAAATGTTGTGCTTATTTCAAACTTTCCAGGTTTCATTTCACTAGGGATATTGCTTCTGGGGGTGGGAAGGGCGTTTTGCGAAAATGAAAATTCGTCGACCAAAATCTCCGTGTTGACATAAATTGACAATTTTTTCAGGTCCGTGATAAAAAGTTTCCTTTCATTCATACTCCAGCTCTGCAATTTTCCATAGCAAATTCTAGCGGGGTACAAAGTTAATCATTTCTATGTGGCACTGCATTGCCGGATATTCTTTTTTTATAAATAGCTTACAATGAAAAAAACTGGTGATACAATTCTTCGAGACCTACCTTTGTTTACCAGTTTCCTGGTGATGGAGCTAGCTCGAGAGTTCCCGGATGTGTCGAGGGAACAAATTTCCATTGACTCATTTCAGCTAGTTCCCCTGATTACCGCCCGTGTAGAGGTACCGAGCTCGATCACCTGCAGCGATGAAAACAAAATCGTTGTCCAAACATGATCCAATGGCATCATATTTGCGGGGATGAATGCCACTAAGTGTGTAGTCTTAGGGGATGCTAACTGTTGGCCGCTCGGCATGGAGAATCATCCATGTGCAGGTTCAAGATCCCTAACAAACCATATTGGCCAGTGTTTATCCAATTTACTTTCATCATCGTGTAATACCTTTGTCATTACGCAAACACGCCTATACAAATACATTGCCACCTTGATCGCCGAAAAAATGATACTTTTATGGTGAAAAATTGTGATATTTTTAACTTCTGCTCAAATATAGATTGTGGGCACACGTTAGAACCATTTCTGCTCAAAATATAGATTGTGGGGACTCGTTAGAACCGCCTCATCGAGGCGGTTATAACGAGTACCCACAATCTTCAAAATATAGATTGTGGGGACTCGTTAGAACCGCCTCATCGAGGCGGTTCTAACGAGTACCCACAATCTATATTTTAGAGCAGAAATAAGAAAAATAAGGTATATCCCCGGAAACCCCAGTTTTACTATATAAAAGTGGGGTTCAAGGGGTTCAAATTTATATAGGCGTGTTTTCGTGATGAAAATAGAAGTGAATTCAATGATCAGGAGTTGATAGAATTAACGGGGCACAGCTTCATGCAGCAAGAGAAGTCTCTGGTCAGACTGTATGGATGCGCAGGTTGATCTGATTCTTCGCTTGGCGCACATGTAAATTGTAGGAAATGCTGTGTCCCGGCTGAATTAAACAACTGCGCGTCTTCCGCTCTTCCCACCTATCTAGTACCCTGGTAAATTCAAAAGTACTCAAATGATTCCCCTTTCAGCTGAATTAACATCAGTTTAATTATAGTGTCACTTTGCAATCTATTTCTGACATATGTATGGATGTGATTCTGGACAGAGTACCCTCTTTCAAAGTCGGTTGTCTGCAGTGGCATGTGCATCGCAAGCTTAGCAGGCTTGAGCAAGTTAGGAAACTGATCTTTGTGGTTTGCACACATGATTGGCCACAAGTTATGTGTTATGTCTTGGGTACCTTTTTCCTATAATTAAGACGAATGGCTACACCATCAGGAGAGGCAACTCCTGCAAAAGCATGATTGTCTCCCATGTCAAAAGGAGTCAAATCTTAAAGAAAAGAATTTGCTCCAGAGAGGAGCAAATTCATTCCTTAAAGACGTGGCCCCATTTTTAGTGGGACAGAGCTTATAGAAAAGCAAATAAGAAGTCCGGAAGTCGTCGTCCTTTGGAAAATGGCGGAAAATTCTGCCAGACGTTCACATTCCCCATAAGTTTTTATAAGCTAGAACACTAAGTGCTTAACTAACCACAGGACCTATCTTTTTTCCTTCACCATAATGACTAATAAGAGTGTTAAGGCCATCAATTCCATAAGACGTTTGATCATCTTTGCTTAAGAAAAAGAAAGACTTCTTTGTCCAAGTAACTGAAAGCAAGTTGCAACAGAAGTATAATCTAAAGGGAATTTCCTCTAAATTTCTGATTGAAGTCTGTCAATAAAGGCTTTTCTTAAATGTTAAAATTCCCGTCACACATTTCACGGACTTGTTCACGTGATGAGATGTCATTTTCAACCCCATTGTTCCCATCACGAAAACACGACTATATAATTTTGACCACCCTTGAACCCCACTTTTATATAGTAAAACTGAGGTTTCCGGGGGTATACCTTATTTTTCTTATTTCTGCTCTAAAATATAGATTGTGGGTACTAAAATTTTCATTTTTTCGACGATAAAGGTGGCAATGTATTTGTATAGGCGTGTTTGCGTAATGTTATGACCTGGCGCCATGATTAACCTTCAGTAATTCGAACCACCACTATCTCGAAAACATTTGGAGTAATTTTTGTTCGACTGTACGTTGATCCATACGGACTCGGTTTACCTTTTTGTTAATAGAACATTCCAAAGGCAGGTGCAAACGGTAGCTCCGCCTAGTCAATCATATCTGCGACTACTACTTAAAAACCTGAAACAGATTATTGCTACAAACTGAAATAGTAAAGATTTTAAGACTATAGTTTAGGAAGCAATATTTAATATTAACATTATATTGCACATGAAGTTACACCCGTAGGGCGTACTAGCCTTTATTATTTGTAAATATGAATGCTCAGTAGCAATTGAAAATTATTTGCCTAGATAATAATTAGAGAAAATGTTACTTAGGCAAAGTTTCAATACTTGTAAAATTATGCCCAAACCAATCGAAAGAAAGACATAGTAAGTGGCATGGACACAGACTCATTCAAAGCACTGACGCCACTTGTGGCTCGATTTCATCACGAAAACACTCCTATATCATTTCGACCCCCTTTAACCCACTTTTAAATAGTAAAACTTTCTTTTATTCTTTCTGCACTAAAATATCAATTGTGGGTACTCGTCAGAAACGCCTTGATGAGGCGATTCTAACGAGTACCCATAATCTTTATTTGAGCAACAATAAGAAAAATAATCGGCGATTAAGTTTACAACGCATTTGTATAGGCGCAGTTTCGTAATGGTCTCTGATTGTAGGCTATGGCAATTGTCATGGACGGATACTTGGACTGTTTCGCTTAACTTAAATCCTATACTGTAAGCAAACAGTGTAGACCCTGATAAGGCGCGGCATCTGATCTGGGTCTACATTTTTGTCATTGACCCAGTACACAAGTACATTCCATATTTTACATTTCACACTGCGTTCCGACGTCACAGGGAGAAGACAAGTAGTGCTACATACAACCATTACATGGATTTTGTACTCGATCACCAATAGTCACGTGGACAATGCCAGGCTAGTCGCTTCTGTAGTTCGTAATGAACAATTGACCCAAAACACATGCGTCAAACACACATAAGCATATATAGAAACTACGAAGGCAGATCGCCTTGGGAGGGTCAGAAGAAACACTACAAGGGTGATGTTGATGAGTGGCTTCAACTGTTCAATTTTAGAACCTTATACCTCGCCTTCAATTTGAATGCAGATTCCTACAAAATAGCGGTTATAAATGGACCCGCATTGTGAAATCCTACTACAACAGTGAATTATCATTGAACATAAACCGTAAAACAATTATGTACGCATAAAGGGAATTATGAATCAACCGGCCCTTCATCATAGAGTTGGTTATATTTACGCCTGATTGCACTCTTCTGGAGTCTATGTCTGTTGGTCTGAACAGTCATATTTGCCATTTGTCTATGAATTAATGATTTTGGATAAACTCTTTGGTACTACGACCTAAACTACCTTCTATTATTACATGCTTAGGAAAATCACATTATAATATTTCAATACTGACACATTTTTCGCTATTTTGAGGCACAGTCACGTGACTGTGCCAACAATCCATATAATATGGGTTTTTGTACTACGACCTAAACTAACTTCTATTATTACATACTTTGGAAAATCACATTAGAATCTTTCAATACCGACTCATTTTTTGCTAATTTGATGGCACATTCACGTGACTGTGCCAAAAATCCATATAATATGTGTTTTTAAGGGCACTGCCTTTCAGTATTGGCACCGATTCACTCTGTTACTATAGAAATATAGTGGTTAGCTCGTGTATCACAAGCTTCAAAATTACCGTAGAAAAGACACTCGAAAGTTGTCAAACCGACTTTTGGACCGAGAAGAGAGTAAATTATAGCAGTAGATTTAGAATCTAAATATCTGAATCTAAACTCTACGAATTAGTTGAAAGTTTGAAAAGTCCAACAGACAAGTGAAAAGGAACTCCGACTTGAAACAATAATCCCCACGTGGTTGGAAAGCGTTGGGGAGGAGGCCCGAGTAGAAGAGTTACCTAGCCCGATTCTTCCTGAGTGTCAAGAAAAAGAATGACAAGGAATGCTTATGTTGTACCGTCGGCGTGCAATTAAAGAGGGAAACAAAGTTATCAACCGTGATTGGGTTAACTATCAAGCATACAGTCGGTCGTATAATATTTATGTTGTAGCAAATCCTTTTATATCGCAGAATGATTTTACGAAAATTGGGTACTGAACTCATTACAAATATTTCTGAATTCATATATTAAGTCACCATTCGGGTACCGATAGACCTTGTTGCAGAAGAGATTTAAGTCCAACATTGAATTTTGAAATTAAATCGGAGGGTGAAATCTATGTCTATAAAATTTAGAAGGTTTTGCGTAGTTTATGATACCGATAACCCTGATTAAGAAGTTTAGAAGTTAACAATTTAGTACGAGGGTTGACTATCTAAGTAGGCTCAAGAAATATATCTGCTATTTTTATCTGTTTTCTAATTCTATTTCCATTGAAACTATCGTTTCATTCTCCACAACATGTACTAATTCCAAATTCTTTTCGTGGGAAGTCGCTCGCGTTTATTACAATATTAAGTCACTTGGAAATCAAACCGCGGACGAAAAATTGTCTTTTTTAGTAATCTTGAATGTATAAAGCCTGAACTATTTTAAAACATGTTTGCCAGACATACAATTGCGTGATTGCCTTTACGTTGTTTGTCTGCAGGATTAGCCCACCTTAAAAGCGTTTTTACACTGGAATGAAAGAATTTGCTCTCAAGAAGTCTCAAGTCTCTAACTTCAACTACTACCTTTAAGAGTAGACCACTTATGATAAAGAAGACAAACTGCTTTTTGAGAAGTTACCTCCCATGAAGGGCTATCAAGTCAGTCAGCAAGATTTCTGTTTCGAAAAAAGAAAAGTAATAAAGGCATATCTCTTAGATAGCTGGACGCGTTTAACAATAAAATTCCTGTTCACCTCTGTAAAGAAATGTTGAGACCGTTCGGATGTACCTGGCAGCTGCGTGAGTATCTGTACAGGTTTTTACAGACCGAGAATGCTGTTATACGCAGTATTCGATGCTCGAGAATGTTCGCAGACAAATTGCGCTATACTTGGCCCGAATGGGCTTTGGAGTGACAAGCATTCCTACTTCTACTCAAGAAAACAGTAAGGAATCGTAAGAGCTGTCTCAATGAGGCAAATTGTATGGGCAAGTAAATAATTACTGGCAGCAATAATTCAATACATCTCTGAAATATAAAAATCTTTCAGGAGTAAGGAGCTGATACTGGCTTTCACAACGAGAAAAATGTCCGGGTCCATCGGAACCGAGGCTCATTAAGATAATACAAACGTGATATTTTTCTTATTTCTACCGTTTCGGTCTTTAAAAAAATCATTACAAAAACACGCCTATAGAAATACAGAGTACATTTAATCGCCGAAAAAATAAAGATTTTAAGATGAATAATTGTGATATTTTTTATTATTTCTGCTCAAAATATAGAGGCGGTTCTAACGAGTACCCACAATCTATATTTTAGAGCAGAAATTAGGAAAAAATAAGGTTCACCCCTTTTAAACCCCTGTTTCACTATATAAAAGTGGGGTTTAAGGGGGTCAACATTATATAGGCGTGTTTTCTTGACGAGTTAATGACGTTTCAAATAAATTGAAAGCCAGACGTGTTTATGCTTAAGGCATTGATCAGGAATCGATACAATTGACTCACAGCTCCCAGCAGTGACACCAAAGGAAAAATACAAACATGAAATAACCAGACCCTAATGGAATCATCAATAGCGGAATGCCAAAAGGACGGCTACTTTACCACAAAATGGCCAACTGGTAAGCCTTAACAAAATAATATAAGCGATACACACACTCAAAGACAAACCATAACAAAAATAATCCGCGACAGAAGAACCACCTTGGAAGGGTCAGTGGAACGAATTCCACTCGGGGTGGGGCTGGGGTTAAACGAGTTTACGCAGCAGCGATCCTTGCCTTTATGTCTGTCTACTTATGATATTTCCACCCTTTACACTACACTTTCTCATAATCTTATGAAAGACAAAATTAAGGATTTAATTGAATGGACATTTCATAGGACAGATTCCATCTATCTTGCATGTAATGTGAGACATATTTTTTGTAACTTCTGAAGAGCATAAAATTATGTTTTATGGTCATTTCAGAAAGTGTGTGAAGCTCTCGCCTTTCTTCTTGACAATGTTTACATAAGATTTGGTACTAAGTTTTTAGACAAATTGAGGGTATTCCGATGTGTACGAATTGTACACCCTTTGTTGCTGATATGTTTTTGTTTTGTTATGAAAGAAACTTCATGGTGTCCCTTTCCGTTGAAAACCAATCTGTAATCATTAAAGCCTTTGAAGCTTCTATATATTTTGATGATTAATTAAATATTGACAATATCTATTTCCAGGGCTTGATCAGTCAAAGTTATCCCCAACTTCAGTTTAAGCATATTCTTCTGATACCGAGCCCAATTTTTGGATTTACATCCACCTTTTGTATATGATTTTTTTCCTGCAAAATTTATGATAAACGCGATGATTTTGATTTTGTGTTTATAACATTTCCTTTCTTGGATAGTGATGTTCTTCGTCCGGCATCCTATGACGTTTATATTTCGCAATTAACTCTATTTGCCAGAGTGTCTAGTCATGTAACTGACTCCAACCCTCGTAATAACTTGTTAACTGCTAAACTTCTTAATCAGATTTTATCGGTATCATTAACTATGCAAGGCCTGTTCTAAATTTTATAGACGCCCCTCCGATTTAATTTCAAATTCATTGTTGGACTTAAACCTCTTCTGCAACAAGGTCTGTTGGAACCAGAATTTATGGTGACTCAGTATATAAATTCAGAAAAATATATACTTGCAATGATTTCAGTATCCCATTTCGTATTCTTCGATGTAAAAGATTGGACGCAATATAAATTTTAAACGACCGACTGCATGAATGGTAGTTAACCCAAGCAAGGTTGATAACTTTGTTTTCTCTCTAACTGCACGCTGGTGGGTCAAGCCTCAGATTCTATGACAGTTCCAGCGTAAAGGCTTACTTATGTAATGTTGGTTGGTACCTGATGCTCTGCCTCTGGCTGTGCCCATCGCAGTCAAATTGCTGTTTTTCTTTTTGGCTCCAGCATTGCAGTGATATGTTGCTGTCGAGTCCTCACCGTTGTTTCATCTCTAAGGGTGTCGGATTTTTCGTGTTCTCGGAGATGTTGCATTGATGAGTTAGGAAGCCTTCATGCGGACCGAAAAAAATATTTGCCTAAATCGCGACGGACGTAAGGGCGAGGATTGTGGCCGCGTAAAATCGATTTAACCCCAACAGATCTGTCGAATGAGGTTCTTCTGTCGCGGTATATTTTTGTTATGGTGTGTCTTTGAGTGTGTATATCACTTACACCGTTTTGTTTTTTGATAGCCAATTGGCCATTTTGTTAGAAAGTAGCTGTCCTTTTGGCTTTCCGCTATTGATGTTTACATTAGGGTCTAGTTAATTAACGTTTGTGTTTCTTTCCCTTTGGTGTCTCTGGTGGGAGGTGTGGGTTAATTGTATCGATGCCCGATCATTGCCTTCAATTCTATTTGTTTTATGCTGCAAACATACGTTGTAGTTGCTCGTAAGAGCGATTATCCACAACCTATATCTTGGAGCAGAAATAAGAAAAATAATGTAGTTTTCTCTTTAAAAAGTGGGGTTAACATCACGAAAACACGCCTATATAATTTTGACCCCATTAAAACCACATTTATATGGTAAAATTGGGGTTTACAGGGGTAAACCTTTTTTTCTTATCGCTGCTAAAATATAAATTGCGGGTACTCGTTAGAACCGCCTCATTGAGGCGGTTCTAACGAGTACCCACAATCAATATTTTTGGCAGAAATAAGAAAAATATCACAATTTTTCATCTTAAATTTTCGTTTTCAGCTGTAAAGTTTACAATGTATTTGTATAGGCGTGTCTTCGTAATGAGGTGGGTGTTCTTTTCACGGACTTGCTCATGTGATGTATACCATCATATCTCAAGCAATAAAAGCTTCTTTCCTTGCATAACAGAACTTTTTTTTTTTTGTTTCATTATTATTTATTGTTGTTTCTTCTTTCTTTCAATTATTAAGTTTCTTTACAATTATTTCTTTCGGTGAACTGGAACACCTGCAGCATGTCTGTTGCTCGGTTACCATGGTATATGTCGTAATGTTTTATAAAATAAAACACTGAAAATTGAGAAATACCGACAATAGTTTAAACATATTTTATTGCATCATAAATCAAGCAACAGGGTCGGGCCACAAGTTCTGTCAGCATTAGTTGCGGCCCTCCCCTACAAAACAGCATTACAGCAATATACACGCACATGATAGTGGCAAATACATAGACATTTTTGAATACTTCATATGGAGTGATATAACAAATAAGCATTTATCACATTATTCAAAGATGATGAGAAAAAATGATGAGAAAAAATGTATTATATATCTATAAATGAATAATTAAATAACGAAAACCAGTGTGATAAAATAATAATAAAATGGAAATGGAATGAAATGTCATGCTGGCCTAAGTGAGCAGCAGCCTAGTCGGCGAACCTTCTAGTATCCTTAATAAACGTTTGTACGGCTGTAAAGATGAGAGTGTTATCTTCTATCGACAGACTTACATGTCCAAATAAAAATACCGAGAATAAAAAGACGACAACCGTACTGCTATTATCTTACTGCTTTTAATGTGTTAAATGATATATACAATTGCATTTTGTCATCGTTCTCTAAAAGCACGCCTTGCAAAGTATGCTTATAGACAACGATGGCAATAGTGCTTATCCCATCCTATTGCGTACTATTGCCATCGCTGTCTATAAGCACACTATTGCAAATGGTGCTTATAGACAGCGATGGCAATTGTGCTCAGTAGGATGGGATAAGGAGGTTGAGATAAACAAGGCGGGATAAGAATTTCAAATCCTGGTGAAAATAACCGATATTTCTTTCTGGTGTGAAGGAAAACCTTTTTTGTTTTGGTGTCACGATAGAAAATGACACGATTTCCAACATGTAGTTTAGTGTAATAATGAAGATACGGACAAGAGCCCAAACCGCTACATTCACATCACGAAAACACGCCTTTATAATTCTGATCCCCTTAAACACCACTTTTATATAGTAAAACTGGGGTTTACAGGGGTAAACTTTATTTTTCTTATTTCTGCTCTAATATGTAGATCATGGGTACTCGTTAGAACCGCCTTAAAGAGGCGGATCTAACGAGTACCCAGAATCTATATTTTCAGCAGAAACTAACGAGTATCCAGTCACAATTTTTGCATCTTAATTTGTTTGTTTATAGGTGGTAAAATTTACAGTGTATTTGTATAGGCGTGTTTTCGTAATGGTACGTGGTTGTCTGTTTCAGGAAGCAGAATTTTTTCCTCTCCTATTTATTTATTCTGCAGAAAAAAAATCTTAAACCATGTTAGTGTCGAATATTTTCAGTATCATTATTAGTACAAATGACATATTTCAGTGCTGCCGCTATTTATAGGGGGGGGGGGGGGGGTCATATCTTGACTTATTGTAAGCTGAGCCAAACAAAAGGGAGGCGATCTATTCTTAAGGACACGCGGGCGTTTAGCATGTTGACATATTCCTAGAAAAATAAACACCCATAATGTTCCAAATTAAATAAATAAATACAAAACATGCACATTAAAAATGTATTTTTGTTGTTGAAAGACAAAATAAAAATTCACTTTGTACGAAAATTACCTTTCAAAATGGTCCGTTTTTAAACGCCTGTTTCTCCATTGTCCTTCTCCATTGTCCTTCTTTAGAAACATTTTTTACACCAAAATATACTTTAGTGTGTGTACTAGTTTCCAAAAACTGGCATTATAACATTATATCTTTGCCGATAGAATTATATAATATATTATACAAATGTCAACCTGACAAGTAATTTTCTTCTAACAACAAAAATAGACTTTTTAATAAGTATATTTTATAATTATTCATATAATTTGACCCATTATGGATTGCTTTTCTAGAAACTTGTCGACATTCTGAACAATCGTAAATAGCTCACCTGTCAGATTGACATTTGTATATACCATAAAGAAAACAATTCCCTTCTAGGTCCAATTGATTTAAACGAACGACGTTGTTAGTCAACATATTGTTAATAATGACCATTTACTAAGTCAAATTACTGATATGTTTGCTGATTTGTTTGTTTAATTTGAGGTTTAACGTCCCCGTCAACACTGTACAGGTCATTTTGGAGGCGTCGCTTCCTATTCTGTGGGACTTTTACCCGACATTGAGATGAAATGACATCCCAAGCCCTGCCGCCCAATGAAACCAATAGGTTTAAACAGCATGGGCAGGCCGACTCACACCGCTTTGCCTGGGCAGGCTTAGATCCTCTAAGCGGTTTACCAGTACTCGTGTGCGGGTCGGTTTCAGCTCTGCGTGGAAGCATCATGCAGCCCATCTCTTTCTTTAAGCCCCGATGGGGATATGTTTGCAGAAAATGTAAGCAGCATTTGCAAATATAAAATCTGCCCCTTTACTAGATATTGTACATACTAGAATTGTGGATATTTTGACCGCTAACGAGCTCCTTAAGCTGAAGATGCTTTCAACAACTTGATCCTGATGAGCACATACAGTAAAATTCTTTTTCAAGATCATCCTTGGGACTGTTCAAAAGTGGTCTTTAAGACCACTTTTGAACAGTCCCAAAGGTGGTCTCCCCCTAGACACACTGGATGTAGAAAATACAAAGAAAATGTACCTGAAACCTTCTGAATACGCTTTAAATGCATAATTTGTCTTACATTTATGGGGTCTTATTAGCGTAATGTTTCTGTAATTTCCCTTAAGATTATGGCCCTCTTTATAAAGGAGACACATATAGTATCCTTAAGTTAATTCAATTTCGCCATTAAAGAGTGGTCCGCGATAAATGAAAAATACTTTGGACACGCGTGTACTTTAAGAATCTGATATAAGGTTCTGATATACTACTTTTGTAGTTTGCCTGGTTAAGAACACAAGGTTAGGAACAGAATTTCTATCCCAGGCTAAAGCGACGGATTGTCTTATGGAAGCAAGGTCTGATCAGAGTTTACAGAGCACCGACTTAGATTTCCACTACCAAACCCGAAACTTCGCAATACTGACATTTGAGGCTATATTGTCACTTGCTGGACACGCAGCCGTGTTAGGCCCAGTAGGCGTTCAACGTAAATACAACGTTGAAAACGAGGCTTCAACCATCGACAATGACCGAAGAAAACGTTATCTCTCTACACAAAATTGCTAAGGAAAACATCCCAATAGCAATTTTAAACCATTTTTTCTGCCCGTAGAAATCCTTACAACGTTGAGCCAATGTTGTGTGTTCGCCTTGAGAGGCTCCGCTCAGTACCAATATCCGCAGAAATACTTTATCTTGGACACCAGATAAGGAAATCCATAGTTTTAGCTTGGGATAGAAATTCTGTTCTAACCCTGGTGGTCTTACCCAGGGACAGGGTATAATCGAATATTCTCACGTGTTTGATAAATGTACATGATGAATACGACCACATACGCGCCGCCGTTATGGTTGGCGTCACAGCACGTTACATGATGTCACTAAATATCCCTGTAGTGTCATCACAATATGGCGGACGTCGACAACCGAAGTGACTGCAGTATTAAAAATCCACGCTCAGAAATGGAAGGTATGCAAGAAAAAGAATCCTACCTGGGTGTGCGGGGTGGATAAAAAAACTCCGTCCCTCGGGATCACTGTCTGGCATCACTCGGCAAGCCTCGTGATGCCGGACAGTGACCCTCGGGATTGATTTTGCCATCCACCTCTCCCATCCATGTAAGATTCTTACATGCGTTACAAGAATTTGCTGGTAAACATATCAATTTCCGAAGAACTATTATCGCTTAACACAAGGTTGCTTTGCAAAATATTCCAATGGCGATATTTGATCGGATTCTTCTCTCTGTTGGGACAAATGAAGTGAAATAATCCTAAAATCGGATGCAAAGGCATGAACGACAGATATAAGATACAAAACAGAAGCTCTAATTAATACATATGTGAGACATTGTAAACAAACAAATCGCTATTCTGACGTTTTTCTTTGGCGGGGAAGATAGAACCTCATTTCTCTTAACTACAGAAGAACACAGACAAAGAATGACTTCACCACCAGCTGATTTGTAGCCTTTTCAATGACATATACCAGACGGCTTTAATTTATTTCTATTTTATCTATTGCATTTTTTTTCATAAAGAATCGACCCGAACATTCTAACTGATCAAGAAGTTTCGATACGATTAGTTTAAACAATATTTATTTTCTTTTAAACAATAATGACAGATTGAAAATACTGTACATACAATATAATTCAGGATCTGATGGTAAGCTACGATCGTCCTCGTGACTATCTCTAACCTAGTACATGTACGAAATTCCTGTAACTTCAAATCTAATTGAGATAAAACTGGGAGCCACTGGGACAACGTGGAGATTCAAACGTACAGTAGAACTTCGATGGCTCGAACAACGATGGCTCGTGTACCATGGCTGAGTGAAACCCGTTCTTGAGCCTCTATGGAAATCCTCGACATTAGAAATAGTGGGGGATAATTTATAAGATTTTCGTCTTTTATCTTGCAAATGTATGCTTTGTGTACTCATTAGAATGGCCTCGATGAGGCGATTCTAATGAGTACACACAGCATGAGGCGATTCTAATGAGTACACACAGCAAACATTTTCATTATAAAAGACAGAAAAGATATCCAAAAGTATATCATATACCTCTTGGCAATCTCCCTCAGTGGCTCGAACTACCCCTGTCTCGAACAGATTTTCGAGGTCCCAAAGGTGTTCGAGCCATTGAAGTTCGACTGTATTTAGAACCATTCTGTTCTGATATCCCAGATGGCTTCCGTGATTGCTATCTTGAAAATCTTCAAATCGTATCTGCTCCTGAATGGTTAGTCGCTTTAAGTTGAAATTTGGTCGGATGTCTTTTGGTGACATGGAGATTCAGAATTGCTAAAATTGTTACATTCCCATGTCCAAGATAATCCCGTTTCTCCTCTTTTAATTTTCCGCTGACAGAAAGACACAGGCAGACAATTCCATCGTAACAGGTTACTTAGGTAAACATACATGTATACCGTCCATCATAACATGACATTTAATTATCATCTTGTATTCACGTCGTTTCGTGTAATTGTATTGAACAATTCATGTATCATCGCATCTCACATATAATTGGATTATTTCATCAATAAATATATTGTTTGAATATATTTGTTACAGGCTCTCATTTATTCCGGAGAACCCATATTGTTGCCGGCTGGTAGCTCTGCGTTCCAGCGCTGGTAAGAGGTGACTTCGACATTCTATAATGAACCGATGTTACACTCATTAATGACAGGATCTCATTTAATGTCGAAGGGACATGCTATGGGAAAATAAGACAAGACCAAAGTAGCCTATGACAGTTGCACTGATGGGTTTAAGTCCTTGCACGCGGATTGAATACATTACTTATTGTAAACCACGGCAGAATTAAGGGCAATGGAAACACCTTCAGCGGAGGCAACGCCTGCAAAACTGTTTCCGTTAAGAGTAGACCCTTTTTCAGTGGGACAGGGCTGATCGAAAAGCGAACAGGAAGTCCCCAAATTTTTTCTCCCTTTGAAAAATGGCGGAAAAAAAATTTGTCAGGTGTTCACTATCCCCTTAAGGGCGAGGGTTCTGGGCACGTAAATCGATTTAATTCTCCAGTAAAATCGTTTACTTGCCGTTTTAATGCGGTGGTTCTGTTATGGTTTATTTTTGTCTTAGCATGCTGAACTGGTATTATCAGGTTGGATAGCCCTCTTTGGCCATTTGGTGGGAACTCTCGTTTTGGTTTCTACTTGAACTGTTTTTTTTTTTTTTATTATGGTGACTTAGATTAGTTTTAACATACATGTAATTATTTCCTTTTTTGATAAGCAACCTAGATATACACAAGATACAAGATAATGACAGGGTTAGGACGGAAGCATATACATTCTTATACGGTGTCTTAGGTTGAAGGCATATATAGAGGATCTTACACGAGTGGTCATTTCATATGATATTTATGAAACGAGCCTTTGGCGAGTTTCATAAATATCATATGAAATGACCACGAGTGTAAGATTCTCTTTATCATATGACTACTGTAAATTGGATTTTATCGCCTTTTAATTTGACGATTTTTCTACAAAAAATGCATTGTTGACATGAACGTCGTCATGACGTTACTTAATCCCGCCAAAGTGTTATTACACGTGTGGTCATACGATTTTTATTACACGACGTTATCCACTGCTTATCAACGACGTCATATGATAAGGTAAGTTTATCGACTTCACTTCTATTACTAAAAAAAAACAACAACATTTTTTGGATAATTTCATTATCAACCCTTTCAACCAGCGTTTCTACAGTGAACCTTTGGACATGTTGATTTCTGTTAATTTGAGGTTTAGTTAGAGCCATTAAGAGGATGTCAAACAGTGCAGATCATGAGAAGACAGTTTATTTTGAAATCATCTCACCTGGATTTACACTATGTGAACTGGTCTAAAGGGTTGGAAGTGTTGAGCTTTTATAACACAGAGTATGCATATAAGATGATTTCAAAAAGTGTCTTCCTATACTCAGTCTACTAACGCTTGCAATAAATGAAAATAAAGAAAAACGTCATTTATTTGGCGTGGCACGAACTTGAATGACAAGCAATCCGAGAAAGGTAATGAACAGCATAATTGCACTGTCAACGATGGATAATAGCTTTGGATATCAATTTATTATTAACTAGTATACTATAGTCCGGCTAGTATGGTCGAAACATTATCATATAGCAGTGATTGTTATATTTCATTGCTCAAAACCCTTTCGACCATGTAGACCAGAAGAGAGCTATGCAAATGTCAGTTTTAGGTTGACAAATGTGCACTCTACAGGTTAACCACTTTTGTATAATAGAAGTAAAGACAATGATCAGGAATCGATGCACTTACCCCGCACACACTTCCCATCAAAGACGCAACAGCAATAAAAACAACTTCGCCATAATTAAAACATCACAAACGGAAAGCCAAAAGGACAGTTTCTTTCCTACAAAATGGCAAAACGGCTACAATCCGAAACAGAAGATATTAGCAGTAAGTACATGCAAAGACAAACAATGACAAAAAGAAACCACAAAAGAGGCTTCGCCTGGGAACGTTCAGTATAAAAAATATTTACTTGGGCTAGGAGGCCCTAATGCGGATAGAACAAAGTATTTGTCTAAATCGAGACGGAAGTAAGGGCAAGGATTTCGGCCGCGTAAAATCGATTTAAGCCCCACATTGGAATTCGTTTCACTGACCGTTCCAATGCGGTTTTTCTGTCGCGGTTTATTTTTGTTATGGTTTGTCTCTGAGTGGGTGTATCGCTTGTATTTATTTATTTTTGTTTTTGTTGTTGTTGTTTTTGGATAGCCAAATGACCATATTGTGGGAAAGTAACAGTCCTTTTGGCTTTCCGCTATTGACGTTTCCATTAGGGTCTTGTTATTTCATGTTTGCGTCTCTTTCCCTTTGGTCTCTCTGATGGGAGCGCTGGGTTAATTGTATCGATGCCTGATCATTGCCTTTACTTCTATTTTAAAATCGATTTAATATGGCCACAATCCTCATCTTTGGTTTTGTTGTTCTGTAGACAAACCGATCATAGACGGTGGTAATGAGAACCAATAATACATGTTTTCATAAAAAATAATTCAAAACAGATTGCATACCTGGGTTATAATTTTGGTAGGAACCGCCTCCATGAAGCAGAATCTCCGCACCGGTCTCCGCCCATCGGGGCTCGAAGAAATAGATGACCTGCATAATTCTTCCACGCAGAGCTGAAACCGACCGCACACGAGTACTGGTAAAACGCTTAGACGATCTAAGCCTGCCCAGGTAAAGCGGTGCGAGTTCGACCGTCCATGCTTAAAAGCCCTTTTGGTTTCATTGGACGACAGGGCTTGAGATGTCATTTCATCTCAATGTCGGGTAATAGTCCAACAAAATTGGAAGCAACGTCTCCTAAATGACTTTTACAGTGTTGACGGGGACGTTAAACCTCAGATCAAACAAACAAACAAGAATTTCCGCAAAGATGGGGTTCTTACGTATACTCACTACAATTTTGTACCTAATGGAATCGTCCTTAATATATAAAGGAGTCCATTTAAAAATTTAAAAGTGTCAAGTTGTGTTTTCTTCAAAATTAGTCGGAAAATGGTTGAATGTTATGCAAACAATGTAGGCCCTGATCAGACGTTGTGTTCTGTGGCCTTTGATCTGGGCCTGCATTGTTTGTCATTTACTCGTTTTGGGGTTCGCGGTACAAAATGGGTTAATAGAGCTTTATGTATGCAGTCTATTACTTCCCTTAAGCGATGCCAGAAATATGTAAACGGAAACACATAGTTATAGCGACAACTGAAATAAAAAAAAAATCAGACGACTCATCGTGTTGTTTTCTTGCATTTTCAGACGTAATAACAAGGCAGTTGAAAAGAAAGCATTGTCACGAAACCAAAAATCTTTTTCCATTGTATTACTGCAAATACATTGACCCATTCCAGGAACAACAACAACTGTACTAACTGATGATAATTATAATAATAACAACAATAATGGGACATTTATAAGCTTATCATAAAAAGATTTTGACGCATTGATGGGTGTCCTTTCTAAACTACACATTCGAATTTTGATTTATTTCCTTGCAGAAGAGCAAACGTTTTCAACTGTATGCTTTAATTTCATTGGCCAAAACTATTTATTATATAACTGTACTTTCTGCGCATCCTTCACAGTTCGAAATTTGACAGTGGGGATGAAAAGATAATCTTTTTCGAAGCCTACCGAATCCTTTGTCTCTGTTTGTGTGGGAATGTAACTGTCATTTTGGCTTTCCGCTATTGATGTTTCCATCAGGGTCTAGTTGGTTTATGTTTTTGGTGTCTCTGATGGGAGCTGCGGGTTAATTGTATTGATTCCTGATCATTGCGATCACTTCTATGTTTCATTGTTGAACCCCCGATTTTGAACTGTGATCGGGGAAAAAAGAAATTAGAAAGATATATTTCATGTTCGCACAGCGCCAAATGTGTGGTAAGAACAAAGGAGAAGTGGCAGGCACTGCAGGTGCCAGAGAATATAGAAATTTGACCAGAACTGATAACGAAAAAGCTTGGCCATGGGCAGGATGGACAGCATCCAGTAATTAAATAACACCCACACTATAAAGCACATTGCAAATTTTACAGCCCAAAAATCGAAAAATTTAAGATGAAAAAGATATTGATTATGGGTACACGTTGTAACCGCCTCATCCAGGCGGTTCTAACCAGTACCCACACTCTATAGAAAAGAGCGGAAATGAGAAACATAAGGATTACTCCAGTTTTAATATATAAAAGTGGGGTTAAAGAGGGTCAAAATTATAAAAGCGTGTTTTCGTTATGCTGACGAAAATCCTCTGGAATCTACAACAGATCGGGAGCAAATTTCGGACGATAAAAATAGAAATACAGAGGAAATTCAGCGTGAAATGTTAAAAATGCGCGAAGAAGAAGCTATTCTGAATATGTCCATTCTCTTCAGAGATATGGAATTTGCTCCTCAACAACAATAAACTTAAGTCTTACTGTCTTACTGAAAAGAACAACAATACAGATAATACTTCATTGGAAAGTGACAGTTCAAATGACCACTATTCATCTGTGTCCGCTGGTAGCGGTTTCCATAGTAACGAGAAAGAACATAACGAAAACACGCGTATACAAATACCTTGTAACCTTAATCGCCGAAACACTGAAAATTTTAAGATAAAAAGAGTGATATTTTTCTTAATTCTGTTCTTTAATATAGATTGTGGGTACTCTTTAGAATCGCCTTATCGAGGCGGTTCTAACGAGTACCCACAATTCGGATAAAGTATTGCAAAGAGAAAAAGCGTAGAAGGCATGGTAGGAAATCAAGCATCAATGACAAAACTTCGGATAAAGTCAAGTCTCCACAGACATCGCCTCATCCACACATTCAAACAGAATATGTTATTCATTTGTCTTCAAGACTCCAAGCTTTTCATTGCGGATAAACTAGTAGTATTTCTGTGTCTGTTTTGGAGTTGAACGGTCCTGTCAACACTATTTGGGTCATATCGAGTCGGTCAGTTTTACCTATCCAAACTTTTTGGGGGGAGGCTTATAGGTAAGTGGTTAACCAGTATAGTGCGTATTCTTTCGCCAGACACTGACAACTGCCCTTCTTGAAACTGCAGAAGGGGAAAAGACCATAAAAAAGATCGGCCTCCACGAAAGAATGTTGCACAGTCGGCAGGTATCGAACCCTGGACCTCTGATAATCAGTCAGACGCGCACCCGACTGAGCTACCGAGGCCGGTTAGAAGGATTTCTCTGTAAAAGAGAAGGTTGGACGCACTTACGAATTCAACGGGATGAAACTGACTTTATCAGTAACCCCCTATATTAATTGCATTGTTACATTTTGGCCTGATAAAGATATGCTATCTCAGGACAAGTGAGCTTTATCAGGTCAACGTGACATTGCACTTTTTTAATGAAGCGAACTATTGGACAAAATGGCAAAAACATTATACTTACTGGAAAAGAATGAAAAAAAAATGGAATTAATACTTGAAAAAAATATCATAGGAAAAATTGCGGTCAGCTGATACTGAATATATGGACTTCCGGAATGTTTGGGCGCACGGAGGACGGTGAAAACTGATCGTAAATTGCTAATTTAAGAGTGTACAAGGGGAAGAACTGATAAATAGAATACCAGATTCGTGTCATTTGATATCAAGTTTATCAGGCTCGGCTTCGAGAACGCATGTAGAATCGCTCGGCAAGCCTCGCGATTCTACACGCGTTCTCGAAGCCTTGCCTGATAAACTTGATATCAAAAGACACGAACCTGGTATTCTCTATTTATGCGGCATGAATAAGAGAAATCGAATTTGGCAAAAGTGATCGGCTGATGATCTTCAACTCATAGAAACTCCCATTTTGACAAAGCATATCAGAAACCCTAAAAACACGCAAATCCCTTGTAAGACATCACGTGAACAAGTCCTTGAAATGAACACCCCATTTAACCCCACTTGATTCAGGGAAAAATGGGGTGTACGGGGTAAACATTATTTATCTTATTTCTGTTTAAAGGTTGTGGGTACTCGTTAGAACCTTCTCAAGATTATACTTGAAACTAGAGATGACATCACAAGGAAAATACAGTAAATGAAATTGTTTCCAATTTTATTATTTGGAGGAATTCATTTAAATCATCATCAAGCTCAGAAGCATTGCTTTTTTCAAGTGTTGGAGTAAATTTGAGAGCCATCAACAAGACACTTTTTTCTATATCATTATGTTAACGGTTAGAAAGGTTATACATATGTGTGAGCAAATGTTTTGTCTATTTCAGCAAGGTGGCCTTGCAAGGTATCAGGCTGTTCCAGTTATGGTCCGCTTGTAGAAAAGAATCTACGTGTTCTTCTATTTGTCCACCGTTTTCATCCATAGAATTGTTGGACCCCTTTCTCGTTGGTCTTTTGTATCTGTATCTGCAATTGCTGATACCGTCCGCTGTTTCCTGGCTGTCTCTATTGTTCTTCTTGTTGATATTTGTTGTTATTAAGTTTTGAAATCAGTTGTGTAAGAAGAGTGTGAATACTCATATCTGTTCTTCTTTGTGTCTAATGTTCTGTCTCTGGTCGGGCTCATCGGAGTCTTGGTGTTGGTTTTCTTTTGCTCCAGCATTTCAGTGGTTGCTTGCTGTCGAGTCCTCACCGTTGTTTCATCAGCGTAGTGTAGTGATTATCATGCTACTCGCCTTGTAAACCAAGGGTCGCAGGATCGATCCCGGGCTTCTCCAGACTTTCGGTTTGTCTTTGAGTCTTAAACCGAGGTCCCGTCTCCATATGACCTTAGCTGTTGGTGAGACGTAAAACTCAAACACTCACTTACTCAGAACATCATCAGAAAAAGAGGCCTTTATAATTTTGACCCCCTTGAACCCCACTTTTATAAAGCAAAACTGGGGTTTACAGGGGTAAACCTTATTTTTCTTATTTTTGCTCTAAAATATAGAGTGTGGGTACTCGTTTGAACCGCCTCAGCGAGGCGGTTCTGACGAGTACTCACAATCTATATTTTGAGCATAAATAAGAAAAATATCACTATTTTTCATCTTAAAAGAGAACCCAGATGATCAACATTGGATCAAGGGCAAAGTTTAAGAGAACCAAGATGATCAACATCGGGTCAAGAGCAAAGTTTAAGAGAACCCAGATGAACAAAATCGGGTCAAGAGCAAAATTTAAGAGAACCCAGATGAACAACGTCAGGTCAAGAGCAATGTTTAAGAGAACCCAGATGAACAACGTCGGATCAAGAGCAGAGTTTAAGAGAACCACGATTATCAACATCGGGTCAAGAGCAAAGATTTAGAGAACCCAGATGAACAACACTGGGTAAAGATCAAAGTTTAAGAGAACCCAGATAAACTACATCGGGTCAAGAGCAATGTTTAAGAGAACCCAGATGAACAACATCGGGTCAAGAGCAAAGTTTAAGAGAACACATTTGAACAACATCGGGCCAAGAGCATTGTTTAAGTGAACCCAGATGAACAACATTGGATCAAGAGCAAAGTTTAAGTGAACCCAGATGAACAACATTGGACCAAGAGCAAAGTTTAAGAGAACCCAGGTGAACAACATCGGGTTAAGAGCATAGTTTAAGTGAACCCTTCGAGTGAATCCCGATGAACAACATTGACCATCAAATGAACATTAAAATACATTTACTTCTTAAGATAATGTTTTTGTCGTGACCCTTAACGCCTTTTCTTGACAAAACTTGTATTTCTACAATAAAAATAGTGATCATTAGCAAATACACACGATCTATATTCACAACAAGGAGTGTAAAGCCTTATAAACCGTCATTTAAACCAATCGACCCAATGTTATAAAGGACATAAACTGAATTCGTATTGTTGTCCACGTGGCTATCGAAATCAATACAACTTATTTATAGAAAATAGCAGTCTGAGTTAGTTCAGCGTGGTGCGTATAAGGGTTATCTGTAAAATCTGGGCTGGAATCATGGTTTGGGCTTGGCAAACAGTGTAGACCCAGATCAGACGTGATAAGTGTCTGCACTGTTTGCTTACAGTACAGGAATTTAAGGGTGAGCCACCAAAAAAAAAACGCAGCATCTGATCAGGGTCTACATGGTTTGTTTACAGCACATGAATTTAAGGGTTTAATGTCTAAGTGTAAGTCCTCGTTCCAAATCTACACTCGGAGACAATCGACCTACCAGTACTCTCAGTGCTTTGATTATATTTTGTAATAGGCGGTCATAAAGGGTACCGATAACCTAACTTTACATCACGGTAACACAACCGTATATCATAGAAATTTGTGATATTTGTGTTATTATCACTCAAAATGGAGCTGGTGGTGTTCGTTAGAACAGCCTAATGGAGGCGCATCTAACGAGCTCACGCAACGTACATCTTCGAACAGAAATAAGAATAAAAATGAATACCCCCGTAAATCCCAGCTTTCTCTAAAAAAAAAGTGTGGTGTAGAGAGGTGTTCATTTCACGGATTTGTTCACGTGATGAGAGTTCAAATATGAAAAGTATCACAAATTGTTGGTAATAGTAATAATGCGGTTCCTACGAGTACCCTTAAGCTGTGTTTTGACTATCAATAAAGGGATATATCACAAAATTACACCAGAAAAAATGGTCGTTTCTAACAAAATGAAAGACTTCTCTAACATCACGAAAACACGCGTATAATTTTGACCCCCTTGAAGAAAACTTATAAAGTATACATAAAGACTGGGGCTTACAAGCGTAAACCTTATTTTTCTTAATTCTGCTGTAAAATATAGAGGCGGTACTAACGAGTATCCACAATTTATATCTTGAGCAGACATAAGAGAAATACCACAATTTTTCATTTTAAAATTTTCGTTTTTCTCGGTGGTAAGGTTCACAGTTCATTTGTATAGGCGTGTTTTGGTAATGCTTACACGGAATTGTTATCTTAATTGTTTTGGAGATATGAAAAATGCAATTTGGCACGAGGGTATGTTATCGAAATGAGGCAAACTCGTGAAAAAGCAACAAAGTGGCTCTTGAGCCCATCGATGCTCAGATGAGTCTTACCAGTTTTGGTTGTACACGCTGAGGTTTCCTAATGACCTAATCCTCCTATAAGGGGATAGCAAAAGCTCTGATCAGACCGGGTCTTGTAAACATAATGATATGGTTTAAAAGTAGACTCCAATCCCTTTGGAGGAGCCAAGATATAACGGTTTTTTTGTTTGTTTAACGGCCATTTTAAGACTATTTAGGTCATATCGAGCCGGTAAGTTTACCTTACCGCACTATACCAAGGCAGACTTATACATAAGTGGTTAGGGCCCCCGTGCATCGGGGCTTGAAGAAATAGATGAGCTGCGTGATGCTTCCACGCAAAGCTTAAACCGACCGCACACGAATACTGGTAAGCCGTATAGAGGATCTAAGCCTCCCCAGGTAAAGCCATGCGAGTCGGACCGTCCATGCTTATAAACCTTATTGGTTTCATTTGGCGACAGTGCTCTAAATGTCATTTCATCTCGATCTCGGGTAAAAGTCCCACATTGGAAACAACGCCTCCAAAAAGACCTTTACAGTGTCATCGGGGACATTAAACCTAAATCAATCAAACAAACAAACATACGTGGTTAGCCAGTACAGCGCAAATTCTTTCTCCAAAAACAGTTGCCCTTCTTGAATCAGCGGAAGGGAGAAAATGACCGTAGAAATGATATATAGCAAGTCATTTCCGTTTTAAGTTGCTGACAAAATTTGCCAGATATTTCCATTGAACTCTGTTACCACCAGCATTATCACCAGACACCTTCCTGAAAATTTAATTAAGAAATAGATCATTTCTAGGTGTGATTTGTTGATTAATAAATTCTCCCAATCTTCCGTCATTGTTAGAAGAAATCCCGCAAAATTTATTGACTGCAATTAAGTCCTTGTGTAACGTTTTTTTTTTCGATGCTAGAAAATGACGTTACACCATCTAACGTCAAAGCAGCTAGGAGTGACGTCATACAACGGCGGTCTATTTGCGTCATGCTCTATTTTCCTGTGATTTATTTGCAGAATAAATCCGTGACAGTTCCTTCCCACGGCCTATATACACGTGCTGCGTTAGAATCAACAACAATGGTAATATTAATAATGATAGAGCTGTTTTGTATTCCTGGTAATATTAATTAAAAACGCAGCTCAAGAATGTAACCTTTCAACATTGTTGACAGATACAGACAGCTATGCAACCTGACTGAGTGTAAATAAAGAAGAGAAGGCTCATAATCAAGCGTCTCATGAGGGTCTACACTGTTAACTATTCTGTTAGTGGTTTTGACTAAACACCCGATTTCAGAGGAGGTAGCCAAGTTCATATTAAAGAATCCAATTCAGAATTTGAGGGATGAGAGGGTTAACGGCACGGCGCAAAAGGTGACATGCAGCGGCGAGATAAAATATAAGTTGATTTTGTGTAGTGTAGAACACCAAATTATCGGTAGTGCTACCTGCAGCGGAGCGGGATAGCTCAATGGTTAGCGCACTTGCCTATGAGGATAGAAGGCCATCGGTTCGATTCCTGGCAGCGGTAAAAATCTTTGGTGTCCGAACACGCTCCACTGGCATCTTTTGCAGGGATAAATGTCACAATGTGCGCCGTCCTTTGGAGTGGGGTATTAACTGGAGGCCCCACTGTGAAGGGAGAACCATCAAGATCCCTACCATACTAACATGATTAGTGTGTTGGCTTTCATCCTGCAAACCGGAGTGTATATAATGTACACCTCTGTAAGTATTGGTCAGATAGATAGATAGATAGATAGATAGATAGATAGATAGATAGATAGATAGATAGATAGATAGATAGATAGATAGATAGATTATTCAAATTATAGCCCATAGGTCAAAAACGGCCCCACCCTAGGGGTCACATGATTTACATGGAACCTTAATGGGAAAACTTTTAAAAATCGTCTGGTCTGAAACCAGAAGGTCCATGTCTTTGATATTTGGTACGTATTCGTCTAGTAAACCTCTTCTGAGATTATGCAAATTGTAGCCCTGCAGCCTGCCAAGAATGACCCCGCCCCGGGGCCCACTAGTTTTACATAATCTTATATACATGTAGGGAAAACCTTTAAAATTGTTGTTCACTGTGATACATTGCATTGAATGACACCAACTATTGGTCACCAGGGTAAATGGCCGACCCCCTCCAGTTCATCATATAGGGCTAAATATGTCAGAAATTGTTCAGATTCTACCTCTCGGATATATATTTTGTTATTGAACTATTCCCCTGATGTTAAACGATACCGGTTCGGGATACTGTTCCGTCTATATTTTTACTCTTTTTGATAAGATGCATTCAGTGACACAAACTGGAGATTCCAGGGGTTTTTGCTTTACCCCCTCCAGTTCATATAAGGCTTATTATTTTGGAAACCTTTCAGATGGCCAACCCTAAACAGTGTATATTATTGTTCATTATGATAAAGCACCAGTCGTCCAGGGGAATGCTCCATCCTTGATGCTCACCCCTTCATCTCATATTATTTATTAATTTATTTATTTATTTATATAATGTTGAAAGAGAATGACACATTTAGCTATAATATAACTAGTCTACCTTGTGGTCCTCTAAAATACAAACAAACAATGTATATATACATATTTACAAAGAAAACAATGCTATAAGGTAAACATATCAACTGTGCATTGTAAAACGGTTAAAACTCTTAGGGTCTTACGTTCGTTTTAAGATTATCCATAGCAAAACTTGCCCATGGTTAAATCGTTAAAACAGTCAAATTCTCATTGCGAGCGCATAACACCGTGAATTGAATGTATATATATATATAAGCATAAAATGTACGCAGTAAAGTTAAAAAACTGTGTGGCAAATTTACCCAATAATGTCATTTATGTACACCTCAAACAGTTAAAATCATTCCTGTAAGATCAAATAAGATACAAATATAGGGATTAACCATGGTTTTTCATGCATTAACATTCGCCGGCTCCCGAGGAAGCTGTTTGAACATGAGGCCGCTAGGGATCCGGCAAATGTTAATGCAATGAAATAACCATGGATGATCATTGTTCTTTCATAACTTACGATTCCGACAGCAAATTTTGACGAAAACGCCCAAAAGCTCCATATAAATTCCATATAAACTCTTCAAATGCGTCAGGCAAACCAAAATGGCGGCAAGTTCAGAATGTTATTTACAATGACGTTGTCATGCAGTAACCAACTGACGTCACCATAGAACCCTAAAACGCTAGGTTCAGGGCAATAACGTTACGTCGCTCAATGTAACGTAAACAAAGCAAGGCCCGTCTTGTGATATCAAAAGCTCAAAATCAATGTTCAAACAGCACGCGATTTTCATGATTTGAACATGTTTTTTGCTGTTTGAGCACGGCTTTCAGACCATTTGACAATGGCTTCAAACAGCCATGCGCATAGTTATTTATGCAAGAATATTTATCTTAACATAAATAACAATGGTTAAAATATTTGTTTAAGAGACTGCTTAAGAGTCGAAAGCGAAGAAGCATTTGTGACTGTTTGAGGAAGAGCGTTCCATAGCCTTGGCGCTGAACAAGAGAAAGTGTCATCGTACAGTGATGTTCGTGATTTCGGTATATACATGTATAATGTACAGGTACCGTTTACTGACGATCACAGATTGAGATTATGTACATCGGACTTCGGTTTTAGCAATTTTGAGATGTATTCTGGGGACAGATTATTTACCGCTCTGTATGTTAAGACCGCTTTATTGTATTTCAGCCTGTCAGGTACAGATAGCCAGCGAAGTTCCTTGAACATCTGGTCTGATGAAGTATCATAATCGGCATGTAAAATAATTCGCACAGCTTGTTTTTGATGTTTTGGGTAAACGCTCCATATTTGTACTAGAAGCTGCACCCCAGACAACAGAGCCATAATCAATATAGGGCAGGATATATCCCTGGTAATACAGCTTTTGGACATTACTTGGTACATATGTTGCTAATTGTCTTAGAAGCCATATTTTGGATGAAACATATGAACATAAGTTGCCTATATGGAAAGTCCAAGTGGGGTTTTCATCAATATATACACCGAGTAGTTTCTGCTTTGATACATTTTTATCGTCACATCATCAATTTTGATATTAAGTGCACGCGAATCGCTCAGTCGCTTTTTGGTTCCGACTAGCATACAAGATGTTTTTTGTCGTGTGGATGTCCATATTATTTTTCTTACTCCAAGTTTTTGTATTTCCATGCTAGCTTTGTAAACTAGCTTCTATAGTAGCTATGTTGTTACTATGCGTGTGCAGAGTTGTTCATCTGCATACAGATTAGCAATTTTTGAGATAAAGCGGAAGATCATTAATGCAGAGTAAAAATAATGTCGTACCCAAAACCGAGCCTTGAGGCGCTCCAGAGATAACAGTGGTAAAGTATGTCAATCCCTTCTCGCTTTCAATAGTTTGTTGTCGAGGACATAGGTATGATCTGAACCACTCTATAGAAGAAGAATCAAATTTATATAAGGAAAGTGTATGCAACAGAATTTTGTTGTCCACAAGGTCGAATGCTTTGCGGAAATCAACTGACCGGTTACAATTCTTTTATTAATTAGTGCCGCAATGGAGGGAGATAATGCTTGAGCAGCAAGTTTTATTATTCTTGGTCCTAAGCAATCTAGTCCTATTGCTTTATTATAGTCTAATTTATTTATATGTGTGAATACTTGTTCAGGAGCGATAAAAGGATAAACAAAACGTATAACCTTTGGTACTAATTTGTCGAGAAAACAGCTTATTTTATCAAAGTCTAAATTACTGATGTTTCTGATTGAATTCGAGTCATTTAGAATTTCCGCAACTGATGAAAAGTATTTATTTAGTTTATTTGCAATATCTACAGAATCAGTGACATGTTCATCATTAATTCATCTTCAGGTAAGTTGCTGGAATCTGAGTTGGAACCGCTATTGATGTTACGCAGATGTTTCTATATGAACCTTGTCTCTTTGGAATTATTTATGCTAGTTGAAAATTTTTGCTTTTAGCTTGTCTTATAAGTTGCTTAGTTTTGTTGCGATACCTTTTATAATCACCCCATTGTTTAAGGCGTTTACATTTGTCTCGTAAGTTCTGCATACGTGTTCTATCTGGAGTAAACCAGTCTGGCGTGCGCTTGTGTTTTACACGTTTGGTTTTATTAGGTGCATGGTTGTTCAGATTGTTTAGCATGAGTGAATACCATATGGCAAAGTCGTCATCTATGCAAGATTTGTCTGCTGCAAACGAAGTTAGATCATTACTTACATCAGAGATAAATCTGTTTTCGTCAAACTGTTTGAAACAGTAATATGAGGTTGTAGTGAGTTTGTCTTTTGGAATGTTTGAATTTATTTTTCGACTGAAGCATACCGGAAATTGATCACTCAAGGCTAAACACGATGTAAAACATTGCCCAATATTTTCTGGATGTGTCGTGTAGACGTGATCGATCAGCGTCACAGTCGGTTGGATAACTCTGGTTGGTTCGGTTACCATTTGCTTAAAGTCAAATCAATTAATAAGATTTGTTCATTTGTTGTTACCTGGCGATTTTAGATCTATATTGAAATCTCCCATAAGAATTAGCTCGAGACCAGATGTTTGTGCTATGGAAAGCTCCTCCTCAAAAAGGTCAATCCATTCATTTAATACATTGGATGGCCTGTAGTCAGTACATAGCAAAAAAGTCCTGGTATTGGGTGACTCAATTTCAGTCCAAATTGTTTCTAAATTAGATATTTCTTATTCGGAGCTTCGTTTTACTTTAATAGATTTTCATAGTATAATACTAGTCCACCACCAGTTTTGTTTATAGTATCTGACCTGTCCTTCCACAAAAACTCAAAATCATCGATAGTCACCTGGTTGTCAGTAATATTTGGTTCTAAGAATGTTTCACATATACCAAATATCTCAGGGCAGGTTTGGCTGCCATGATAATGCGAAGCTCATCTATCTTCGGGAGGATGTGCCTGATATTTAAGTTGCAGAAATGTAGCGCTTTCGACTTAACGTGTAAATCCAAACTTTTACTTTGTCTAGACTGTTTTGACAAGCAGGTGAGTTCTATGGTATTGGAGTCTGTAGTGCTCAGGACTGTTTCATGCGTGGTGCAAGCGTTGGAAGGGTCTCCTGCATGCTGAGGTCCATCGGGTTCATTGTTTGATTCTTTATGATTAATTTGTTGATCGTGACAATCAGTGTTTGAAAGCAGTCTTTTTGACGTAGTATTGTCAGTAATAAATTAGGGTTTTATGCGCTCATGTAATTCCTATTGACAAGAATGGCCTGGGATGCCCAAGCTCCACTCATTATACCAGTAATCCCGGGTTGTTTTAGTATTTGCTTAAGTCTAAATACCTCAGAAACCGTTCAGATACTTCAGTATTATAGATAGTGCAATTTGACATGAGACTGTTGACCTCTATTACAATAATTTCACATCCGACTGAATGCATATATCTGTGTTTGTTTGTTTGATTTGAGGTTTAACGTTCCCGTCAACACTATATAGGTCATTTTGGAGACGTTGTTTCCAATTTTGTGGGACTTTTACCCGATATTGAGATGAAATGACATCTCAAGCCCTGTCGCCCAATGAAACCAAAAGGCTTTGTAAGCATGGACGGTCCGACTCGCACCGCTTTGCCTGGGCAGGCTTAGATCCACTAAGCGGTTTACCAGTGCTCGTTAGCGGTCGGTTTCAGCTCTGCGTGGAAGCATCATGCAGTCCTTCTATTTCTTCAAACCGAATGCATATATCTATCTTCACCTTTTTCCGAATGTGTCGACATTGTTAATATTCGATATATAGTGGGCCACTCACGAGATGCCGAAAATTGACAAGAAGTTTACGAACACCGACCTGTTAGGTGATAACGTTGACTAATTTATTCTTTGCAATAAGGCCAGTCTATGCCAAATTGCACCAGATATACCTTTGTAAATTTCTTAGCTCAGGTGCGCGACATAGGACCATCATGGTCCTCTTGTTTTTAATCAAACTTTACAAAGTGAAAACCATTTACCTTGAGCAATCAGTGAAAACACCTCATCTGTGTTTTCTCTGTTTGCAGGTGTTCCTTGTTTGGGAAACAAGCACATTTACGGGCGTGTTTGATTGTGTTGAGGTTTTACATCCCCATCAACACTATTTACGTCATTTTGGAGACTATTTACCAGAAAATGAGATGGAATGGCACCTCAAGCCCTACTTTTTGTACCAAAAGAAACCGCTTTAGTGTAAGGAACGGTCCGACTCGCACCAATTTTCCTGGGTTGACTTAGACCTACTAAGCAGTTTTCCAGTACTCAAAAATCCGGTCGGTTGCAGCTCTGCGAGGAAGCACCCTGCAGCTCACTCTGTCACTCCTAGTCCCGACCAGCATGAACATTAGCATATTTTGGGTGTGTAATCCTATACTGCATTAAGGCAAAATCAGAAACTTTCAGATTTTCATCACGAAAACAAACCTATATAATTTTGACACCCTTAAACCCCACTTTTATATAGTAAAACTGGGGTTTGCAGGGGTAAACTTTATTTTCCTTATTTTTGCTCCAAGACATATGTTGTGGGTACTCGTAAGAACCGCCTCAATGAGGCGGTTCTAACGAGCACCCAAAACCTATGTTTGGAGTATAAATAAGAAAAATAGAACAAACTTTTATCAGAAATTAACCCCTTTTTTTGAGATATGAAAAATGCACTATATCATACGGATGTGTTATCGTAATGTGAACATATTTTGGGTGTGTAATCCAATAGTGCATTAAGGTTCAGATTTTAGCCTCTAAGAGAAAGTCACCTTCAAGCACTGATTAATGGCGCACGAAAAAACCTACAATAAAACCAGATCGGCCAGAAACTCAAAGGCTCAGGTCAGAATAAACGTACACAAACGGTACACCATTACGATACAATTTGGATACTTTCATACCTCCAAAACTGTCATTTTCTGATGAAAGCCAGCCGTTTTGGAGATGTGAAAAAATGCACTATATGTATGTCGCACGGGTGTTATTCTAGACGCGGATGTGCAGGCTGGTCGAACAGCTCTTATTTCACCAACTGCCTTTTCTGAGTTACGTAGGCAGCAACGCGGGTTTTTGTAATTATTTTCATACCGACTTTGATTAGCACCATAATGTGGCATGGTTATTAGTTTCAGAGGAGAAGATTATTCATTCAGAACTGTATTGTATTCGATGTCACTGTTCTTAAATACACAGACAAGATGGCACTGTCCGCCTGAAGTAAAGAAAAAAATGGCTGAAAGTCTTCTTCAAATTAAAAATAGTTTCAGTGTAAAAATGAATGACCGTGTAAATATAGTTTAAATAGAAACGGAAACCAAAATAATCAAAAGTACATGTACTTGATTATTCATTGCGTTCACAAGTCCGTGAGACGAGGACCGTTTTAAACACCACTTCACATTACATATGTCGGCTAAAAGTAACATCGTCTCAAAATGACTTAAATTTTGTTGACGGGGACGTAATACGACCTCAAAACACACTTAAAATAAAACAGCTATACAAGAAAGCATTTTCTTGCACACCAGACAAGGAAATCCGTGATTTTACCCTGGGATAGAAATTTATGTTCTGACCCTGGTGTTCCGACCAAATATCGAATATTCCCGCGTGATTGATAAATGTACTGGTTTAATACGACCTCGTATGCGCCGTCGTTAAGGTTGACGTCATGCACGTCACGTGACGTCACTAAACATTCCTGTAGTGTCATCACAATATGGCGGACGTTGGTAACCGAAGTGACTGCAGCATTAAAATCCGCGCTAAAAATGGAAGGTATGCAAGAAAAAGAATCCTATATGGGTGTGAGGGGTGGATAGAAAAATCCGTCCCACGGGATCACTGTCCGGCATCACTCGGCACGCCTCGTGATGCCGGACAGTGACCCTCAGGACGGATTTTTCCATCCACCCCTCACACCCATATAAGATTCTTTTAATGCAACATAGGTGTGTTATAATGCAGGATGATCTGGAATTCACAATCTAATCATTTACGTAAAGCTGAGCCCTAGACAAGTCAAAGTCTCGGAAACCCACTAAAACCCCACTCTCGTACAGTAAAACTGGGGTTTACAGATATATACATAATGTTTCTTATATCTGCTCAAAAACATACATCGTGGGTACTTGTTAGAATCCCATCGCCGAGGCGGTTCTAACGAGTTCCGACAATCTATATATATTGAGCAGAAATATGAATACTATTAGCTTTTTTATCGGACTTTTGAGTGGTGGTAAAATTTTCAATATATTTCGATAGGCATGTTTTCGCAATGACCCAAATCAATCTGTACGCAGACTTAGAATATAACCGCCATACGACTGAATGGTCCTCAATAAAAACGCACAGCAAAGATCTCGAAGATTCTGAGCAGACTGCGCAGACGCACAGGCTGGTCTGAGTCTGTTTGGAGCTAATGCTTGAAAGCTCCATTTTGCTTTCGTGGTCCATTCTTTCCTTTTACGGAAAATGTATTAATAACGAGGTGACCTACGGACCAAGTATAATCAAATATATCTGGAAAAAACATTAACTTTGTCATACGTGCTATATTATCTAATTCATGAAATGTTGACTTGATCAAATTTATCTTTGCCATGATTCCTTTATAAGTCAAGATAATACATCACGCCAATAAGTCTTGGTTTATTACTGGCAACAAAATGTACTTTTGGTTCTTAACGGGTTAAAGGGGTTGTTTCAGAAACGCTCGGTTCCTTACCATCACGAAAACATGCCTATAAAATGTTGACCCCTTTGGACTCCACTTTTATAAAGTAAAACTGGGGTTTGCAGGGGTAAACCTTATATTTCTTATTTCTGCTCAAAATATAGATTGTGGTACTCGTTGGAACCGCCTCATCGCTTATTTATGCTCTAAAATATAGATTGTGGGTAGTCGTTAGAACCGCCTCGATGGGGCGGTTCTAACGAGTACCACAATCAATATTTTGAGCAGAAATAAGAAAAATATCACAATTTTTCATCCTCAAATTTTCATTTTTTCGGCGATAAAGATTATAGTGTATTTGTATAGGCGTGTTTTCGTAATGGAATAAACCGTTGATCTGAATAAAACGACTGAATAGACACGAGCTGTCGGATTTACCAATTTGGGGCATTTTCGATGGAACACATCGGTCAAACAAATATTTGCTTTGCGTTAACACAATGTGACGATATCATTGCGATATCACCACAAATGTTCACAATATAAAATGTTTTATTATCTGACGTTGCGTCTAAGAATGCAATAACTTCATGTAATAAATTCGATAATCCACTAGTGGATTAAATATGCAAATTAATTAGATACACCCCGTAACGTTGCTCGTGCGACATCGCGTTTACTAATGGCGGAATATCGACATTTTTGTACAAGAATGGTGAATTAAATGTGTTTTAAATGTGATATGATAAATAGAATCTTGCATTCGTGCTAATGTATTGTTAGATTTATTATACTTGTTGAGGAAAATGCATAAAATGCTCGGCGAAGCTTCGCATATTATCCCGTTTCCTTAACTCTTTCAATAAATTCAATGTTACATGAACACTCATGTAAGATCCTCTGTGAGGAATCTTAATTTGTTTTCCACAGGGAACAATATTAATAACATGTTAGACGAGGGTGGTTCGGAAAGTTCAAAGACTTTTGCTATATCTTTGACATTTGTCATTCAATATACATGAAATTTGGTGTGAATAATTTTTAACTTATTCTGAACATATATGTAAACTTACAAGGGTATACAGCGACACTAACCGGATTTACGGGTTGCCGTGGCAACGTAGGAACGGAACCCCGGAGCAGCCCGAAAAATGTTTCTTATTCAGGCAGATTCTTGATTTCCGTCTGATCGCGTTACGTCAAAACCCCGCACAAACGTCAGATGATAATTCGACGTCATAGCGTCATTTGCTGAAAATTTCAAAACATTCACTGCTTTTTGGAGAAAATCACAGCGCATTTAATAAGACCTGCGTGATTGTGAGTTGGAAAACCATGACGTCACCCGGCGATAATGAGTTGCGGAGTGTAGCGAAATTCTGTGTCGCTCTTAATAAATCAACGACGGAAACGTTGAAAATGATAAAATCAACGGGGTAATATGATAAATGCAGTCCAGCTGTCGCCTACAAGTGGCACTCAATGTTCAGGGGCGGAAGAGAAACGATTTCGGACGATCCGAGGAACGGTCGACCAGCCGTTGTAGCGTGTTCCATTTGGACTCAGTCAAGGATATGGTTTACAAGAACAGGAGAACAACAGTCAGGGTTCTTGCTGATGAACATGGGGTTTCGAGCTCCGCAGTACATGCAGTATTGACAGATGAACTTGGAATGTCTAAAGTTAGTGCGCTTTTGGTGCTAAGATTACACACGGACACGGAAAAGGAGCGCCGGGTGCATTGTTCGCGGATGTTTCTCAGCCGTTTCCACTCTGAAGGTGACGAGTTTTTGGATAGGATCATCACAACGGACGAGACCTGGTTACACCATTTCGACCCTGAGACCAAAGCTATATCATCCGTTTGGAAAACCCCCAAGACGCCATCCCCAAAGAAGGTAAGGGTACAGAAAAGTGCGGAGAAACACATGTTCAGTTTCGTCATGGATCGGCACGGGGTGATTTTGCAACACAGAGTATCAGACGGACAGACTGTCACTGCAGCATATCATTCGAAGGTAATTGTTTTTCGCGTTTCGTTTAAAATTTGTAGGGCTACACTTTTTCTATAATGGACGAGGAGCTGACGTTCCAGTGTTTAACATGCATCGCAGTCTTTCAAGACTGGGTCTTTTTGTGGTTGCGTTTTGCTTTTTCAGGTCCTGAGGCGAGATCTCTTAAATGCGACAAGAAAGAAACGCCAAAATATGGATTTTGGGAGAGTAATCTTACACCAGTATAATGCTCCGGGACACCAAGCAGAATCTACTCAACTGGAGATCAGTCTACTTGGTTTTGATGTCTTGGAACATCCGCCGTACAGCCCAGATCTTGCTTCTATGGATGTCCGGGATTTTCCAGAGTTGAAAGCGAGCTTGCAAGGATTAAGAATTGATTCGACAGAAGAACTTGCAAAAAAGAGTCAGTTAATTGTATCGTCCTTCTCCGAAGACTGGTATGTAGAAACCTTCAGTAAATGGGTATGCAGACACAAGACGTGCGTAGACATTGCTGGGGACAATGTGGAGAAAGTGAGACGTTCGCTGGACTTGAATAACGCTTGACGTGTTCACGACTTCATATTGATTTTAGTGTGCTTCGGGTACGTGTTTCATACCTTCATATAATCAATATAAAATTTTCATTGTTAAGTATATTACTATCATTTTCTCAGAAGTTGTAGCATAGATGTTGAAGGTTAAGTAGATATAAAATTATACTTGCTATTATGGTTATTGCCCGTTTTATAGCAAAATTCTACGAACTTTCCAAACAACCCTCGTAGTTACGTAGCTGCGACGTCGCCGCCATGTTTTGAGCAAGCATGGAGTGTAAGTATTACGTTAACATGACTTTCTATCTTATGCCTATCCCCCATTTCATAGCATCGCATCATGTCAACAAAACCGTTTAATGAACACTCATCACAACCTCACTTTATATTATAAAGAGAAAACTGGAGTTTACATGAGTATGCAATAATTTTTCCCGTTTTTGTTCCACGAATATGTTGTGAGTACTCATTAGAACCTCACTAATGAGGCGCTTCTAAAGAGCAACAACAACCCATATTTGTAGCATACATAAGAAAAGTGTCACATATTTTTATCGGAAAATAAAAATTTTGGAGAAGTTAAAGAAGGCACTAAGTCACAGGGGTGTGCTATCGTGATGGTAAAATAAAATGAAACGTTATACAAAAACAGCTGCAACCTAAAGCAGCAAGCAGTGGCATTAATATACACAGGAAAATGGTTCACAAGCACACTTCTCCAGTAAACACACGGAGGACCCTAGTTATTATAGGAATGAATTTCATTTTAGGCGTCCCCCACCGAGCCAAAATTAGCGAACATGGCCCACACTCCACTGAAGTCCCGGGCATCAGTAAGGATGTCCAAAGTAGCGAGACTTGCAAAATTTAAAAAATAACAAAAAAGTGGCAACCAAATCCGATAAGATACATGTCTCACCTGTCAAGTCAGTCTTAGTTTTATAAAATTAGAATTTTATACTGCAAACATTAAAAATATGATATAGTTATTTAAATCAGTACTTGAGTGCTGACGTCAACACCGCAGTATCAACCTCAGCACTAAGGAACTGATACTGAGCTGATGGTACCCTCGGGGACGAACGAATCATCCACCAACAGAGATACCGACCCAGTGGTTGTAATTAAGGCGTAAATATCGGTGTGATAAACTCCGGCGAATTACTCACAAACTTAGCATGAGGCCTTCTTTGTAAGTGATTCAGCTCAGTTTTCACAGCGATAAAATCCACACAAATGAAATTAATTCCTATAATCGAAATCGGGACAAAATTCGTTATAAGGGAAATTTAAATTTAATATATACCGGTTGCACCTTGATTACCTCTTGTGGGGAAGAGCGAGCCTGTTGCTGTGCTGTTTGTGATTGGTTAATTTTGTCCTTGTTTGTTTTCTTCATTGACAGTTACTCTTCCTCTTGGTGCCATTGGTGGTCTGGTACTGAATGGGTTAATTTAACAGATCTTAGACTTCAACTGAATAGCGACTGATATCAACAGACTGAAAATACGTAATTAATATGTGAAACACAGCACATTTTTCGACATTTTTCAATTTTCGAATTGCTTTGCATAGATTCCTATAATTTCGAAGCTATTTGTTATATTTTTATCTTCATCAAAAAGCCTTATTTGTTCTCTAAATGCAACGTTTCTCAGAAATCGTGTATATATAAATGTCACTTTGAGTTTTCTGATTCTCCCCCTTTTTGGATGTTCAATTGTAATTACATTTGTCCTTCCAGTTTAATACTAGGTCTTAGCATAGGTAATATTTTGATATGGGTTGTCTTTGGGTGTTTGTGTCGCTTATATTATTTTGTTTTGAATAGCTGTTTGGCCATTTTGTGGGGAAGTAACTGTCCTTTTGACTTTCCGTTATTGATGCTTCCATTAAGGTCTGTTGTTTCATGTTTTTGTTTCTTTCCCTTTGGTGTCTCTGATGGGAGTTGTGGGTTAATTTTATCGATTCCTGATCATTGCCTTCACTTCTATTTTGCATATCAGCGCTGTTTTGTTTGTGTCGCGTGGTGGCTGTAAAAGGTATACCCGTACATGCATTTAATGTTCTTATTTTTCCAATCCTCAGGAATTGCAATTTTACAATTGCTTTTCATCGTTCCTTAATTTGACATCATTTAGATACCTGTTGAAGGTCAATTGGACCGACGTTCGTACCTCGTTGTTAAGCAATTGCTTGTTTGATATCTATGTTTTTTATAGGCATAGCTGTTTTGTTGGTTTTTTGTTACACTCGCCCTTCTATTAAAAGGCTTTACCGTTCTTCCGTATATTTTTTAACTTAATGATCGGCATGAATATCTCTTTAGTTTTGACGGTATCGCCCTTTTAAACACACCACATGAATATTACAAATGAATTTAAACTTACTATATCTCCCCTTAAGTTACATTATGCTTCTTCTGTACGGAGTCCCATTCTATTATTAATTTTAGAGCTATGTGGCCGTCGGGATTGGTGTGGTCTATACATTTGTTTTCTGTCGCTTCCGTTAATTTAAGTGGAGCAGGTAGCATTAATTTATATAAAAATAATCTGAGAATTAGATTATCTCCTAACAAATCGCCCATTCTTCGGAAATATACCAATCCTTAAAAAAGAAGTGGAATGTATTCTTGTATTTCTAAGTGCAATGCTAAGAGGTGCAGGTGCTGTTCACATTTATGCAGTGTGTCTAACTTTTCTTCGTCTGTAAACGGTAGTTAACATGTAAACTGTAGTTAACATGTCCGATTTGACATGTAAGTCTACGGATTTGATATACATGTATGTGATAACCTGGCGTAATGGAAATTGTAAAATGCAATACGTCGGGCAAAGTAATCGCATGTTAAAACACGATTTAACGAACACTATCGTAGAATGAGTAAAATAGAAGTGGAGGCAATGATTCGGAATCGATACAATCAACCCACAACTCCATCAGAGACAACAAAGGGAAAGACATAAAAACACGAAACAACGTACCCTAATGGAAACCCCATCAGCGGAAAGCCAAAATGACAGTTACTTTCTCAAACAAGAGGCCCATGGGCCACTATGCTCACCAGAGCTCAGGGGGCACTGCCGACTGGCAGCAAAGTATTTTTAATTAACCATGGAAGCCCTGCGCCCAAGGATGCTACAGATAAAATTTGGACCCAATTAGCATAGTGGCTTCAGAGGTCTGATGTCGCTTGAATGTGTTGTTGCAGGACAACAAATGACAACTGACAATTTCCCATCTGTGGCAACCAATAGGCCTAAAAGAACATTATTAAAGGAACATTTCTATGTGAGTTTGCCAAAATATCTTGAAAGACATAAATGTCATTTTTCAATTTGCCCCATTATAAGTCAATGGAAACTCTTAACTTGCCATGGCAAACAAACCAAAGAGCCAAATTTCTAAACCGGAGCTCAGATGGGCATTGCCCAATTATGGCAGACATGTATTTTAACATGGTATGATTTTAATCTACCAATTATAAAGTCTCCCAATTCCCAAATGAGCACTCATGTGGACCGTATCTGAAATATTAGGTGTTTTATACAGTAGAGAGGGTGGGGCATGAACCCAATGGAGCCCTGGTTGGTGCCACTAAATGTGTCTTATAAAAAAGAACAGAGACATATATGGTTTAGCGGTGGGATATGTATGGCTCCTGAGATGTAAGGCCTTTTAAGCAGTGGAGGGATTCGGGCATGGTGGATTTCAGAAAAGCCCAAGATTGTTGCAACCTAATGCTGAACAGTTTCTGAGATATGAGGCCCTTTTATGAAGTGGATGGGAGAGAAATGGCCCCTGCAGACCCCACAAGATGGGTTGACTGAATGTGTCTAATAACAATGAACAAGAGTATATGTGATTATGTGGTGGGGATTTGAATAGTTTCTGAGATATATGGCCTATTATGAAGTGGGGTCTTATCATAAGGAACAAGAAAATATATGGTTAAGTGATGGGGATCTGACCGGTTTCTGAGATATATGGCTTTTAATGAAGGGGGAGGGGGGCCATGCTGGTGTCACTGATTGCATCTTATCATAAGGAACAAGAATATATATGGCTTAGGGGTAGGGCTCTGAACAGTTTTGTCAGATATATGGTCTTTTGTGAAGTTGAAGAATGGAGCATGTCCCGGGCGCGCCCTGGGGGCACCCTATGTTGGTGTCACTGAATGTGTCTTATCACAAGGAACAAGAATATATATGGTTTAGGGGCGGGGATCGGTAAGGTTTCTGGAATATTTGGCCTTTAATGAGTGGAGGGGGTGGGGCATGAACCCGGCACATCCCGGGGGACCCTCAGCTTGGTGTCGCTGAGTGCGTCTTATCATAAGGAAAAAGAATATATATGGTTTAGGGGTGGAGATCTGAATGGTTTCTGAGATTAATGGCATTTTATGAAGTGAAGGTGGTGGGGTATGTCCCCGGCTAATCTGGGGGGACCCCCAGATTGGTGTCACTTAATGCTTCTTATCATAAGGAACAAGAATATATATGGTTTAGGGGTGGGGATTTGTAAGGTTTTGGAATACTTGGCCTTTTATGAAGTTTTGTTTGTTTGTTTGATTTGAGGTTTAACGTCCCCGTCAACACTGTAAAGGTCATTTCGGGGATGTTGCTTCCAATTTTGTGGGACTTTTACCCGACATTGAGATGACATCTCAAGCCAGTCGCCCAATAAAACCAATAGGGTTTATTAGCATGGACAGTCCGCCTCGCACCCCGGTTCCTGGACAAGCTAAGATCCTCTAAGCGGTTTACCAGTACTAGTGTGCGGGCCGGATTCAGCTCTGCATCGAAGCATCATGCAGCTCATATATTTCTTCAAGCCCCTATGGGCGGGGGCCAACCTTTTATGAAGTGGAGGGGGTTGGGAATGTCCCCGGCACATCCCGGTGTCCTCCAGGTTGGTGTCACTGAATGAAACTTATCATAAGGAACAAAAATATATTCCATTTAGGGGTTTGGATCTGTTAGGTTTCTGGAATATTGGGCCTGTTGTGAAATGGAGGGGTGGGGCATGGCCCAGGCACATCCTGGGGTACCCCCAGGTTGGTGTCACTGAGTGCATCTTATCATAAGAGACAGTAATATATACGCTTTATGGGTGGGGATCTGAATGGTTTCTGAGATAAATGGCATTTTATGAAGTGGGGAGGGGGTGGGGCATCTCCCCGGCACATCCGGGGGGAACCCCATGTTGGTGTCACTTAATGCATCTTATCATAAGGAACAAGAATATATATGGTTTAGGGGTGGGGATCTGTAAGGTTTCTGAGATATAAGGAATTTTATGAAGTACTGGGGCGGGGAATGGCCCCGCACAACCTACAGGAGCCCCAGGTTGACATAAAAGCATATTGCTGTGAGAAGTTTACTAAAGGAACATTTCTATGAAAGTTTTGTCAAAATATCTGCAAAGGCTTTGTAGTTAATGCCATTTTTCAATTTTCCCCATTATAAGTCAATGGAAAATCTAAGTTGCCATAGCAACCAAACTAAAGAGCCGAATTTCATAAAAAACACAAAACCTGTAAAGGCAAATATGGTGAATATTTTCATAACCTCTCAGCCTCATAGAGCATACGGTTTCTGAGGAGATGATTTTTTAAGTATTTTTTTTTTTCTATTTTTTTTCAATTTGGTTTCCATGGTAACCAATACAAATGAGCAGTAGGCCTAAAATCATATGGCAGATAGTAGATTGCCTAAGGAATATTTCTATGAAGGTTTTGTCAAAATATCTGCAGCGGCTTGGCAGCAAATGCCATTTTTCAATTTTCCCCATTATAAGTCTATGAAAAATCTAAGTTGCCATAGCAACCAAACTAAAGAGCCGAATTTCATAAAAAAACACAAAACCTGTAAAGGCAAATATGGTGAATATTTTTATAAACTCTCAGCCTCATAGAGCATACGGTTTCTGAGGAGATGATTTTTTAAGTATTTTTTTCTATTTTTTTTTTCAATTTGGTTTCCATGGCAACCAATACAAATGAGCAGTAGGCCTAAAATCATATGGCAGATAGTAGATTGCCTAAGGAATATTTCTGTGAAAGATTTGTCAAAATATCTGCAGCGGCTTGGCAGTAAATGCCATTTTTCAATTTTCCCCATTATAAGTCTATGGAAACTCTAAGTTGCCATAGCAACCAAACTAATTAGCCGAATTTCATAAAAAAACACAAACTTTCAATCCCCCAACCCAAGTATGCTACAGATGAAATTTGGGCCCAATCGGCCTAGCGGCTTCAGAGGAGATGTCGTTTAAAAGTGTTGACGTCACCAGACGCAGACGCAGACGACGCAGACGACGGACAACTGCCTATCCTATAAGCTCCCCCGGAGCCTTCGGCTCTGGCTAGCTAAAAATGGCCAATAGGCTATCCAAAATAAAATAACATAAGCGACACAAACACACAAAGACAAACCATAACAAAAATAAACCGCGACAGAAGAACCGCCTTAGAACGGTCAACGGAAACGAATTCCACTGGGGGTGGGGGGGGGGGGTGCTTAAATCGATTTTACGTTGCAACAATCCTCGCCCTTACTTCCGTCGCGATTTAGACAAATAATTTGTTCAATCCGCATGAAGGCCACCTAACTCATCAGTGCAACATCTCCGTGAACACAAATAATCAAACAACCACAGAGATGAAACAACGGTGAGGACTCGACAGCAAGAAACCACTGAAATGCTGGAGCAAAAGAAAACCAACAGTTAGACGCCGATGCGCCCGACCAGAGAAGAGCATCGGGTACCAACCAACATTACCTTGAATTAGATCTCTCTAATTCTCAATAAGCTTTTACGTTGGAACCGTCATAGAATCTGAGGCCTGACCCACCCGCGTCAATTAAAGAGGGAAGCAAAGTTGTCAACCGTGATCGGAATAACTACCATGCATGCAGTCTGTCGTATAACATTTATGTTGTACCCAGTCTTTTTATATCGAAGAATTATTTTACGAAATTAGGTGCTGAAGTCATTGCGGTTATATATTTTCTGAATTTATATACTATGTCACCATAAAATTCGGGTTCCGGTAGACCTTGTTGCAGAAGAGATTTAAGTTCAAAATTGAATTTTGAAATTAAATCAGAATGACGTCTATAAAATTTTGAAAAGGCTTTACGTAGTTAATGGTACCGATAACTCTGATTAAGAAGTTTAGCCGTTAATAATTTATTACGAGTGTTGAAGTCAGTTACATAACTACACACTCTGGAAAATCGAATTAATTGCGAAATATAAACGCCATAAGATGGCGCACGAGGAACATGACCATCCAAAAAAGGAAAATTTACAATCTCAAAACCAAAATCATCGCGTTTATCATAAATTTTGAACGCAACAAACCCATCTACAATAGATAACTGTAAGCCTAAAAAACTTACACTTTCTTGTACCGTCATTTCAAACATACATGTCATTCTATAAAATACATTCTACAGGTTGGTTTAAAATTATTAAACCGCAAGGTACTGAATTAAAATGGTTTTACTGTTTGTATCACTTGTGTCTTTTAATTTTGGATGGCCATATTGCCATTTTGTGTGAAAGTAACTGTCCATATGGCCTTCCTTTGTTTAGGTTTCCATTATGGTCTGGTCGCTTAATGTTTGTATTTCTTTCCCTTTGGTGTCTTTTATGGGTGGAGTGGGTTAATTGTATCAATTCCTGATCTTTGTTTTACTTCTACTTTAGTTATAACAAACACCTTTTTATTGGGCTTTAATGACAACATTTATCATGTGGGTAATATATCTAAAATACCCAATTTTGATATTTTCTCGCTTCTGGACTGTCGAAAGCGTAAAACTAGATCGCACGGCACCAGACAAATTGGCAATTATAAACGTCAATTACGTGCTTTTAAAAGAAATAATACCAGGCTGAAGTGACTGTCCATAATATTAATGAATCATGGACGCCACTCAATGCTTGCTTTTCTAAGTTTATTACCCATTTCTGTATTACGGATTCTTGACACCGAGGCGAATGAATTCTGCGATAATTCTAATCAGTTATACGATGCTGCTCTTTTAACTAAAGGTTATACTCAGCATGCTCTTTGTCCTTTTATCGATTCGGAAATGAATCACAAAAGTCATTACATCAAAATATCCTTCATAAACAAGGGTTTGGCTTTTATAAATTTACCTAGTATCTTCCTGGACATTTCGGTGATTTCATCATTTCCTGCTTATTTTCAAAATACTACAACACCCATAACTTTCTATAAATACAATAAACCTGTTAGATCTTTAATTTTTAATTTCAATCAACTTGTTTCTGATCTTGAAATTGACACTTACACTCCTGATACCTGTGATTGTAAAAATTCAGTGTATTGCTATCCTGCTGCTGGCAATTTAAAAATTATTCCTGATTCTAGGATACGTTATATCATTTCTAAAGGACCGAAATATCGATTTCCTTCTAAAATTGATTTCAATAAATGTAGAGATGAAATCGCTGCTGTCTTGAATGAACTTGGTAATCGGTGGTGTAAACTGCTGTCTGGTACACAACCTTGGTAATTGATGGTGTAAACCACCTCTGATTAACGATCGGTTCGATATGAGTGAAATAATCTTGAAAGGGCCATAAAACCAAAATAAAAAAGACGTCTTTAACGTCACCTTAAACTAGGTATTCCAGAATTTCATAAGAAAAATAGAACTGAAGCCATAGAAGGAATCGATACAATTAACCCACAGCCTCCATCAGTGACACCGAATGGAAAGAAACACAAACATTAAAGAACAGACCCTAATGGAAACATCAATAGCGGAAAGCCAAAACGACAGTTTCTTTCCCACAAAATGGCCAATTTGCTATCCAAAACAAAACAATATAAGCGCCAAAGTCAAACCATAACAAAATAAACAGCGACAGAAAAAAAAACGCCTAGGAACGGTCAGTGAAACGAATTCCAGTGGGGGTGGGGGTTAACTCGATTTTACGTGGCCACAATCCTCACCCTTACTGCCGTCGCGATTCAGAAAAAATAATGTGTTCAGTCCGCATGAAGTTTGTTTTGGCTCCAATAGATAAGCCGCTCACACTGTGGCCGTTGTTTGACAGTTTCTCTATGTGAACTACAGCCTTTAGCTGTAGAGAGGGCTTTAGTTGATGGACACATTTGTCATTCAGCCACCAAGTTTGCTGTCTGTATTACAGAAGGCCAAGACAAGCTTCCTACGTTATATTGGTTACCTAAACTTCCTAAAAGACCATACAAAGCACGGTTTATTGCAAATTCAAGCTCTGGGACCACCACTGAACTCTCCAAATTGTTAGCTTCATGTTTTACTGTCATCAAAAAACATGTTATACATTATTGCGACAAAGTCTTCGAAAGATCAGGTAGAAATCTGTTTTGGCCTATAAAAAATTCTAATGAAGTTTTAAATAAATTGAAATCCAGACGTTTTCGTGCTTCAAGTCTGTATACTTGTGATTTTTTTTCCACCCTCTCTCTATCTTGCATGTAATGTAAGAAATGCTTTTTTCACTTCTGAAGAGCATAAAAGTTATACTTTATCAGGTGAAGAAAGTCGTTTAATTTAAATACTGTCTTTAAATTTAAAGACTGTCTGTAAGTGTAAAGACGTTTTAGTCTGTAAATTTAAAGACTGACACAAATAAAATCATAAAAATCGCACTTTGCTCTTTATAGTAATTTGGCCGTTGCCTATGGAATATTTAATTATGTGTAACTGCAAATTATATAGTTGTCTCTATTTAATTAAATTCCTTCCGCCATAATTGAAGAGTACTCAGAAAAACAGTTTTGTAATAAGATTCATATGTAAAATGAGCTCAGGAATGGATGTGTAGAGCGATTTTATCATTTTGTCAATATACGGACCACACGCTTCGACAGACGGATTTTCTGACAACTTAAATTGATGAAAGTTTCAGACGGACTACAACAGTAAAATGTCCGAAAACGAAATTACGTCAGTACGAAACTCATCTTATGTTCGACCTTTGACAGATAGTTCCTCCCTTACTGCGGAGTTTCACGGCATTTGCGGTCTAAGGGAAGGAACTGTGTTGTTTTATTTCTTAATTATTTCTATCAAAAAAACGAAATTAGAAGACAATAAAATACACGCAGTCTTTAGCAACGCACGTTTTATTAATGAGATGAATACTGAGGCTGCGTATGAGAATGCGATTTTTTCGTGTTACATCACTTTCATGATTTTCCGTTGTGTAACCCAGTGTTAGTCTTTAAATCTACAGACTAAAGAGTCTTTAAATTTACAGACAGTCTTTAAATTTAAAGACAGACTTTACGTACATTTTACTTTTGGTCCTTTGAGATCAGCGTGAATATTCTGAGAAGTCAGAAATAAATTATTGGTTTAGACTCATATTCTAGACAGGTTTTTAATTATTTGGGCCCCATTTTGATTTATATCAGTCTTGGTATCGACTGCCTATTCGAAATTCGCAAAATTGCAGTATGTTTCCTCTGGCTTTCTTTGCCGAATCATTACAGGGTCACTGATGAGGCTTTATTAGCCGAAACTACGTAGTATGACCCATCTTCTTTCTTATGAATATTTTCATTGCTCTTAAAGGAACTCATTTTTGATTTTTTATTTGCATTCACTGCAGCTGATGTTGTGCCGTGTGGCGGCCGTAAAACGTCTCCCCGTACATAAACCATAGTGTAGTTTACATTTTACTTTTGGTCCTTTGAGATCAGCGTGAATATTCTGAGAAATCAGAAATAAATTATTGGTTTAGACTCATATTCTAGACAGGTTTTTAATTATTTGGGCCCCATTTTGATTTATATCAGTCTTTAATTGCACGCCGGTGGGTCAGGCCTCAGATTCTATGACGGCTCCAACGTAAAGGCTTATTGAAAATTAGAGAGATAATGTCGGTTGGTGCCTGATGCTCTGTCTCTGGTCGGGCTCATCGGAGTCTAACTGTTGGTTTTCTTTTGCTCCAGCATTTCAGTGGTTTCTTGCTGTCGAGTCCTCACCGTTGTCTCACCTCTGTGGTTCTTTGATTTTTGTGTTCACGGAGATGTTGCACTGATGAGTTAGGAGGCCTTCATGCGGACTGAACAAATTATTTGTCTAAATCGCGACGGAAGTAAGGGCGAGGATTGTGGCCACGTAAAATCGATTTAAGCCCCCCAGTGGAAATCTTCCACTGACCGTTCCAAGGCGGCTCTTCTGTGGCGGTTTATTTATGTTGTTGTTTGTTACTTACTGTGTGTATCAATTGTGTCTTTTGGTTTTGGATGGCCATATGGCCATTTTGTGGGAAAGTAACTGTCCTTATGGCCTTCCTTTGTTTAGGTTTCCATTATGGTCTGGTCGCTTAATGTTTGTATTTCTTTCCCTTTGGTGTCTTTTATGGGTGGAGTAAGTTAATTGTATCAATTCCTGATCTTTGTTTTACTTCTACTTTGTATCGACTGCCTATTCGAAATTCGCAAAATTGCAGTATGTTTTCTCTGGCTTTCTTTGCCGAATCATTACAGGGTCACTGATGAGGCTTTATTAGCCGAAACTACGTAGTATGACCCATCTTCTTTCTTATGAATATTTTCATTGCTCTTAAAGGAACTCATTTTTGATTTTTTATTTAAATAAAACAACTTTCTTCTACCTGTTTATGGTTATGTCAGAAAGTGTGTGAAGCTCTCACCATTCTACTTGACAACATTTACATAAGATTTGGTTCTAAGTAGTTTGGGTCGTGGTACCAAAGCTTTTATCCAAAATCATTAGTCCATAGACAAAATGGCAAATATCAATGTTCAGATCAACACACATGGGCTCCAGAAGAGTGTAATCAGGCATCCGCGGATAGTAAGCATTACTTGGTAGGCAAGCTTCGCCCACCATGCCCATCGACCCAAACGAAGAAAAGATGTAAATGCCGAGAAGGGTATGTCCGAGATTTTGGAAGTCTTCCTTTGGCTTTCCATTTGCAAACATATCAGAAATAATTCTGGAAATGGCCACATTGTACGGATCAACAAGATCATGGTGCCTCGTAGAGAACTTCTTTAGTGTTGATACTAGTTTGGTGTTTTGATACCCCTGGCATAACAACCTGGAAGTGAGCATCTTCCCACGTTCCATAAAGGTTATTTAGACAAGTTTTGGGTATTCCGATGGGTACAAATTGCGCCCCCCTTGTGGCTGATCTGTTTGTGTTTTGTTATGAGAGAGGCTTCATGATGTCCCTTTCGACTGAAAACCAATCTGAAAGCATTGAAGCTTTTAGCTCGACTTCTAGATATTTGGATGATTTATAAAATATTGACAATACCTATTTCGATGGTTGTATAAGTCAAATTTACCACCCCCACCCCCGAACTTCAATTAAATAAAGCATATTCTTCTGATACCGAGGCCCCGTTTTTGGATTTACATCTATTGATTGTAGATGGGTTTGTTTCTTGCAAAATTTATGATAAACGCGATGATTTTGATTTTGAGATTGTAAATTTTCCTTTTTGGATGGTGATGTTCCTCGTGCGCCATCCTATGGCGTTTATATTTCGCATTTGATTCGATTTGCCAGAGTGTGTAGTCATATAGCTGACTTCAACACTCGTAATAAATTGTTAACTGCTAAACGGTTTAATCAGGGTTATCGGCACCATAAACTACGCAAAACCTTTTCAAAATTTTATAGACGTCATTTTGATTTAATTTCAAAATTCAATATTGGACTAAAATCTCTTCTGCAACAAGGTCTATCGGAACCCGAATTTTATGGTGACTTGATATATAAATTCAGAAAATATACAACCGCAATGACTTCAGCACCCAATTTCGTAAACTAATTCTTCGATATGAAAAAAGTGGTACAACTTAAATGTTACACGACAGACTACATGCATGGTGGTAAACCCAATCACAGTTGACAATTTTGCTTCCCTCTTTAACTGCACGCCGGTGGGTCAGGCCTCAGATTCTATGACGGTTCCAGCGTAAAGGCTGACTGAGAATTAGGGAGAATCTAATTCTATGCAATGCTGGTTGGAGCCTGATGCTCTGTTTAGAAGCCTCAGTGGTGTATTGGTTATGTCACTCGCCTTGTAAATCAGGGGTCGCAGGATCGATCCCGTGCTTCTTCCGACTTTCGGATGAGTCTTTAAGCCGAGGTCCCGTCTCCGTATGACCTTACCTGTTGGTGAGACGTAAAACTCAAACACTCACTCGCCCTAATGTTCCGTCTCTGGTCGGGCCCATCGGAGCTAACTGTTGGTTTTCTTTTGCTCCAGCATTTTAGTGGTTTCTCCCTGTAGAGTCCTCACCGTTGTTTCACCTCTGTGGTTGTTTGATTTTTGCGTTCACGGAGATGTTGCACCGATTAGTTAGGAGGCCTTCATGCGGACTGAACAAAGTATTTGTCTTAATCGCGACGGAAGTAAGGGCGATGATTATGGCCAAGTAAAATCGATTTAGGCCCCCAAGTGGATTTCGTGTCACTGACTTCAGCAAGGCGGTTCTTCTTTCGCGGTTTAGTTTTGTTATGGTTTGTCGTTGGGTGTTTGTGTCGCTTATATTATTTTGTTTTGGATAGCCTATCGGCCATTTTGTGGGAAAGTAACTGTCCTTCTATTTTGAACAAGTTATTGAAACAAATAATAAAATAATTTTTGTCTAATTAAAGTACAGGAATTGAAATACAAATAATTTCAAACCTCTAAGTTGTCCTCATACGATTTCCACTCCTTATAACACCTTACCTTGTAACTCAATTAAAGAAAAACATTATTCGCTTAAGGGCTATGGGAACACCTGGCAGATTTTTTCCGCCATTTTGCAAAGGGAGGCAACTGGGACTTCCTGTTCGCTTTTCTATAAGCCCTGGTTCACTGAAAAAGGGGTCTACTCTTAAAGGAAAGAATTTGGTCCTCAGGAGCAAATTCTTTCCTTTAAGAGTTGACCCGTATTGACATGGGAGACAAACTACTTTTGCAGGAGTTACCTTCCCTGAAGGTGTTCCCGTTCCCCTTAATTGTATGAAAGTTTGCTCGTGAATGTACGCCTATTTGGGCTCTAAAAATACGCCTTTTTCACTCCTGAAATACAAGGCCACTATAACTTATGGACTGGTCAAAGACTAAGTCCTCCGTTCAGGCCCATTTTCCCCGTCTACACTCAAATACAATCAACTCACCAGTGCTGCCAGGACATTAATTAATTACGCACGGTTCTCAACTTTTTAACTCAGCTTATAGATTCTAAATATGGTTCGCAAGGTGTCCGTTTCAAGGACATGGGCTTCCTAGACATGTCTGATGAAGATAATTATGGTCTGTAAAAAGGCTATCCTCTGAAAGGAAGGAATACATTACATAACTGAAAGTTCGTACTTCGAGAAAGCATGCCTTCTGTTTGTTTGATTTGTGGTTGAACATCTGCGTTAAAGCACTTTGATAATTGACTTCACTTCTATTTTGCAGCCCAGTCTATTTCTCCAAGTCCTGATAAGCGGCGGCTTTCTAAGATTTACTGATCCATAATGGCACACATCAGCTTATGCGTGGGTACAACAAGACAGGAGCCATTGTTGTTTGCCTGATAGTCTAGAACACAGTAATATAATGCTATTAATCAAGAAATTTCCTATTGGCTCAGTTTTGTTTGTTTGATTTGGAGTTGAACGTCCCCGTCAACACTGTAAAGGCCATTTTGGAGACGTTGCTTCCAATTTTGTGGGACTTTTACTCGACATTGAAATGAAATGACATCTCAAGCCCTGCCGCCCAATGAAACCAATAGGGTTTATAAGCATGGACGGGCCGACTCCCACCGCATTGCCTTCGGCCTCGGACCAATACAGCAGACCGAGGACCTGTAACTTTGCCAACACGAGAATACTTGATTAATGACAATTTTATTAATTGACACAATTAAAAAAATTACTATTTCTTTTTGACTTGGTGCAAATACTGATGAACGGGTCTCCGTGGCATAGTGGTTAAGAGCGCTGACTCTTGATCATTAGGTCTCTCACCGCTGTGGTTCCAGATTCGCTCGGGTCATATGTGAGACGTCAAGTTCTGCAACGGAAGGTCAGGTGGTTTTTCTCCGGGTACTCCGGTTTTCGCCCACCTCTGATTAACGATCGGCTCGATATGAGTGAAATAATCTTGAAAGGGGCGTAAAACCAAAAAAAAAAAAAATAATAATAATAATAATAAGGATGACCTCGGATCAATACAAGATAGTCAGTTAATAAAGCTTCATACAGATAGTGAAGACCCTGCTCCGAGTGACTGACTGCATAGGCTGATCTGCGCCTCTTTCTGGATACCCAAAACACACCCGTTTGACAAAGTGATTTTATTTCCTACCTCCAAAATGGTTCCTTTTCTGATGAAAATGTGTGATATTTCTCACAACATATGCCTTACACGTGCAATAAGACAAATAATGTTTACCCCAGTTAAACCAGATTTTATCTATATAAAGTGGGGTTTAGAGGTGTGTTTAGTATACCATTTGTTAACGTAATTGAATTATATTTTCTTCAATGTTAAACATTTCTAATACGGTAACAATATAGCCATGCATCACGTGACCAATTCCGTTAAATGAACACCCCCTAAAACACATTTTATATGAAAAAAAAAACACACACTTGGGTTTACGGGGTTAAAAAATATTTTCTTATTTCTGCTCCATAACATAGGTTATTTGTACTCGTATCGATGCAGTTTTAACGAGCACCAACAACCTATCTTTGCAGTATAAATAAAAAAAAATATCACAGACTTTCATCGGAAAATTAGCCTTTTTCAACACGTGAACAAGCCCGTGAAATGAACACCCCACTAACCCCCGCTTTATATAGGGAAAACTGGGGTTTACGGGGGTATACATTATTTTTTCTTATTTCTGCTGCAAAACATAGGTTGTAGGTACTCGTTAGAACCGCCCCAATGAGGTGGTTCTAACGAGCACACACAACCTATGTTTGCAGTAAAAATAAGAAAAATATCACGGATTTCCATCTTAAAAGTAGTCATTTTGGAGATGTGAAAAATGGCACTATGTTGCACGGGTATGTTATCATAATACAATTACCTTACATGTTTCACGCCCCCCCCCCCCCCCCCCCCCCCCACCCAAAAAAAAAAATAAAATAAAAATAAAAAAATAAACAAAGGAAAAGAAGCAAAAAGATTTAGCCACCGTACTTTAAACATTACAAGCCAAAAAAAACAACAAAATGACAAGTCGCGTGAAAACATGAGGAAAACACGCCTATACAAATACATTGTAACATTAGTCGCCGAAAAAACGAAAATTTCCAGATGAAAAATTGTGATATTTTCCTTATTTCTGCTCAAAATATAGATTGTGCGTACTCGTTAGAACCGTCTCCTTGAGGCGGTTCTAACGAGTACCCACAGCCACATTTTTGAGCAGAAATATGATATTTTTTCTTATTTCTGCTCAAAATATAGAGTGTGGGTACTCGTTAGAACCCGAGTACCCACAATCTGTATTTTAGAGTGAGTGAGTGAGTGTTTGAGTTTTACGTCCGACCAACAGCTAAGGTCATATGGAGACGAGACCGCGGTTTAAAGACTCATCCGAAAGTCTGGAGAAGCCCGGGATCGATCATGCGATCCCTGGTTTATAAGGCGAGTAGCGTAACCATTGCACCACGGAGGCCTCATCTATATTTTAGAGGAGAAATAAGAAAAATAAAGGTATACCCCTGTAAACCCCAGTTTTCTCTATATAAAGTAGGATATAGGTGGGTCTTCATTTCACTCACTTGTTCACGTGATATGACGTTATTGCTACATTGATTTAACGATGAGTGCCTGCTTGTAGACGACGTCATTATACGAATGTCATAAAACAAGAAAAAAATGATATATGAATATATATCTATGGTTGAGAAGGCTCGTGTTAATAAGCATCGTTATCATACTTTACTGAGTTTGCAGTAGGCATTACCGAAAACAAAAACATAACAAAACAAAAAACAATCTCATTTTTATTGGTAAGCGAAGCTTCGCAAAACCCATGCTTTACCGGTAGTAATGGTAACTATAGTGCCTGCACTGCCACTGAATTGTGTATATAGTATTTCTACTCTCACTGCAATTAAGTACTAAGGAATAAAATAGCGTAAACAAGTTGATGAAAGAAATAATAAAAAGAATGAGGATTTTGGTAACTTTGAGTTTGATGTTTTCAAACTTCTACGTGTAGCTTGTGCACACTTGATTTTCCACTTTTTCTACCACCTTAAGATTTATACTGAACCGAAAAAGAAACGCAACTCCCAATATAAATGCGAGTTTTTGCAGAAATAATCATGTTTGCAGAAAATAGATGTAATGACGCAATAATATAATCATTCCTGAATGTAACTACCATAGAGAGTTCAATTTCCAGTGAGAATGTTTGGAACACAAATCCGTTTTGTCATAGAGGTAGTCATTCCACAAGTTCAAAACATAAGCAGTCAATAGCGAGTATGTCCTCCGTTTGCATTCAGTCCTGCACGCACACGCCTGGTCGTGAACAGGATTAAACGATTGATCTCTGCCTTGGGAATAGCATTACACTCCTGTATGAGCGCGAACGCATGGCTTCACGCGTTGTTGGCGGCTGGGGGTGGTTACGTACGCGCCTATCCAAGACGTCTATAGGAGAGAGATCTGGACTATACGGAGGCCAGTGCATCACGTCAACGTTGTTTTGCTGAAGAAACGCCATGCTGAGCCTTGCTACATTAGCCCGAGCGTTATCCAGTTAAAACGTAATGTTTCGCTGTCGTACATATGGAACAACTACCGGTCGTAAAACGGCGTCAACTTAACGCTGAGCCGTCAAAGATCCATCAATGAATACCAGGGGCGTTCTATGACCATAAGATATGCCAGCCCACACCATCAACCCACCGCCTCCAAATCGATCATGTTCAACCAAACAATTGTCACGATAACGCTCTCCGTCACGCCTATACACACGTTGACAGCCGTCAGCTCTGTACAACAAGTACCTGGACTCGTCAGAAAACATTACGTAACGCCACTGACGAAGGGGAAACAGGTTTGGCCTATGTTGTGTGAGCCACCCCATTCTAACCTGACGTCGTCGTGGTGTTAATGGCATGCCAACGTACGGACGACGAGGACGTAAGCCAAACTCTCGAAGGCGATTCCTAACAGCATCTGCACTTATTCGATTGTTGTGCGTTCCGGTCGTCACCTGAGACGTCTCGACGGCTGTACGGAACCGATTACGAAGGTGGGTAAGATGGATGTATCGGTCCTGTCGACGTGTCGTGACGTGTGGACGCCCACTTCTGAGCCTGTTGTTTGTCGTCCCCGTTTGACGTAGACGCTGTTACTAGCGAGTTATCGTCGATTTACTCACTTGGAAGTTCCTGGCGATGACAGCCTGAGACGTCCCACGTAGAAGCATTTGGATCGCTACGTTACGTTGATCTTGCGTCAAACGTACCATATTCCGTAGAGAAATGAAACCTAAACACCCGGTAACACAATATGCCAATATGATGAGGTAACTGTATACATTTAATGTACTGCACGAGGAAATGTTGAAAACAACGAATTGCCGAGTGGAGCCCAAATGTTTCTGCATAAGAAAGTTTAAAACGCATGAAAGTAAATCGCAAAATGATTTTTCCGTCAACCTGATGGTTGCATGAAAATCTTTTGGGTTAAAAAGTTTCGTGTCTTTTTAGGTTCAGTACTTAAATAATTCCATTCCCCATCATCTTATACATATCGAGCGATTTGATTGGTTGAAATAAATGTTCTATACTTTGCTAAATTCCAAGAAGTAATCACACAGCGAAGGGTACCAATATAACGCGACGCCAAAGAGCACGTTTAGAACCCGCGCGTTAAGTCATTGTATATAAACGGCACCAACAGCGTTCGATTAAAAGATGGAAAACTTTTGAAAACGTGAATCTTAGAAAACAAATACACTGAGTTTATAGACTTGACGTCTTTTTCGTTTTTGTTTCTTTCAAAGATGGCAGCTTCTAACTGAATAATCATTCCGCCGAGGCCGTTGAAAAGTTAATTGTTACGCTTTCGAAAGAATTCCTAAAAACTACCTTTTTGGTTGCATTTTTCATATTTCGATGACATATTTGGGATTATAAGGAATGAATTATCATTTTGTGGCTTTTTATCGATGTTCATGCAGTTTGTGAGTGATTCGCCGGAGTTTACACATCGATGAAATCCACAAAATGAATTTCATTCCTATATTACTTATTTAATCTAAGAAAAACTGATGGGGCGCTGATGAAAAATATCATGGTCGCTATAATATATGTTCTTGTTTGTGATGCCTTTATTTATCTTCGGGATAACATATTTATTAGATTTGGAACTTAACTTCATAGCGAAAAGTATAGGTTCAATGGAATCTTGTTGTAGATTTTAATGACATATTCTATCTGCCATTCATAGCTCAGTATTCACACGAGTTTTCAACTTGATCCAGACTTTCACCGCTATGGAAATATGTGTCCGCACAAAATGTAGTCCGGTTTATATTCAGTTTTAGGAACTATTTCACTCAACATTTTCTCGCGCATGTCTGAAAACAGGTTTTGGTTAAGTTGAAAAATTCATGAATGATCAGACAACACGTACTTGCTTTACCAAACAAGAGGGCCCACAGGGCCCTGATTCGCTCACCTGTCTGTCACTGTCTCGAGTACATTCTATTTTTAGCTATGGTGGCCATCAGCAGTGATTTTAGCTTATTTGGTAGGGAGTAACCTAGGTAACATTCCTGTGAAGTTTGAATCAAATTGGCCATAGGGTTTAGGAGGGGTTCACGTTTGAATCAGATTTACAATATTGTTCTATTTTTAGCTCCGGTGGCCATTTTTTTCATCAGAGCGGGATTGTTTTAGCCTTTTTGGTAGAGGGTCATCTAAGCAACATTACTTCAAAGTTTGAATGAAATTGGCCCAAGAGTACAGTAGGAATTGTCATTTGAAGATTTTTTTTTATTTTTAGCTCTGGCAGCCATCTTGTTCATTGGAGTGGAATATGGTTGAACTATTTTGGTAGGGAGTCACCTAGGCAACATTCCTGTGAAGTTTAAAATCCAATTTGCCCAAAGGTTTAGAAGGAGTTCGCATTTGAAGCAAATTCACAATGTTTTTTCTATTTTTAGCTCTTGTGACCATTTGTTAATCGTTATGCTATTTTCCTAGAGGGTCATCTACACAACATTCCAATGAAGTTTAGAAGCCTTCATGGTACTGTGGTCATGTTACTTGCCTTGTAAACCAGGGGTAGCAGTATCGATCCCAAGCTTCTCCAGACTTTCAGGTTGGTTTTCAAACAGAGGTCCCATCACTGTATGACCTTAGCTTTCGGTGAGACTTCAACTCAAACACTCACTCCTATGAAGGAACCTTTATGCCAAATATGACGGCTGTATCTTAAATGCTCCAAAAGTTATGACAAAGTAGGTCAAAGGTCAAGGTCATGGCTAAAAAAATTGAATGATTGGGAAAACTTTGTCACAGGGAACATACATGCCAAATATGAAGGCTCTATCTCATATGGTTCAAAAGTTATGATAAAGTAGGTCACAGGTCAAAGTCACAGGTCAAATCTTTATATGAGTGGGAAGCCCTTGTCACAAGGAACCTACATGCCAAATATGAAGGCTCTATCTAAAACAGTTCAAAAGTTATGACAAAATAACCTACTGATCTACTTTTTGATTTGACATGACCCATATTCGAACTGAACCGAGATATTGTCCAGATGATCATTCTGAGCAAGTTTTATGATGATTTGATTAAAACTGTGGCCTCTAAGAGTGTTCAAAACTTTTTCTATGATTTGACCTGCTGACCTACTTTTTGACCCGACATGACCCATATTCAAACTTGACCCAGATATTGTCAAGATGATCATTCTGAGCAAGTTTGATGATGATCGGACCAAAACTGGGGTCTCTAGTGTGTACACAAGGTTTTTCAGCAATCTGACCTACTGACCTACTTACTGGCAAGATATGACCCACATTCAAAATTAACTGAGATATTGTCAAATGATCATTTTAGCAAGTTTGATGATGATCAGACCAAAACTGTGGCCTCTAGTGTGTTCAGCAGGTTTTTCTATGATTTTATCTACTGACCTACTTTTTGGACCGACATGACCAATATTTGAACATGACTCAGATATTGTCAAGATGATCATTCTGGGCATGTTTGATGATGATCGGACCTAATCTGTGGCCTCTAGTGTGTTCACAAGGTTTTTCTATGATTTGACCTACTGACCTACTTCTTGACCTGAAATGACCCATATTCGAACATGACCGAGATATTGTCAAGACTATCATTCCGAGCAAGTTTGATGATGATTGGACCAAAAATGTGGCCTCTAGTGTGTTAACAAGGTTTTTCTCTTATTTAACCTACTGACCTACTTTTTGACCTGCCATGACCCATATTCGAAGGTGACCAAAATATTATCAAGATGATCATTCTGAGCAAGTTTGATGATAATTGGACCAAAACTGTGGCCTCTAGTGTGTTCACAAGGTTTTTCTATGATTTGACCTACTGACCTACTTTTTGAACCAACATGACTCATATTCAAACGTGACTATGATATTATCAAGATGATCATTCTGAGCAAGTTTGATGATGATTGGACATAAATTGTTGCCTCTAGTGTGTTCAGAAGGTTTTTCTATGATTTGACCTAATGACCTACTTTTAAACCTGACAACACCTATATTCGAACTTGACTGAGATATTGTCAAGATGATTATTCTGGGCTAGTTTGATGATGATCGGACCAAAACTGTGGCCTCTAGTGTCTTCACAAGGTTTTTTCCTGATTTGACCTACTGACCTACTTTTTGACCCAACATGACCCATATTCGATCTTGACCGAGATATTTTGTGGTGGTACAAAATGTGTGCAAGTTAAGTTAAAATCAAATCATAAATGAAACAGCTATCATGCAGACAAGACCAAAATAGACAATTTTTGCCCTTTCGGGGGCCGTAACTCCGTAACACATAATGGGGTATGGCTGGTTCAAGAAAGGAACCCAGATCCCATGGTGGTACAAGTTGTGTGCAAGTCTGGTTAAAATCAAATCATAAATGAAGATGCTATTGTGCGGACAAGACCAAAATAGGCAATTTTTGCCCTTTCAGGGGCTGTAACTCCATAACACATAATGGGATATGGCTGATTCAATAAAAGAACCCAGATCCCATGGTGGTACAAGTTGTGTGCAAGTCTGGTTAAAATCCAATCATTAATGAAGATGCTATCGTGCGGACAAGACCAAAATAGGCAATTTTTGCCCTTTCAGGGGCCATAACTCTGAAGCACATGATGGGATATGGCTGATTCAAGAAAGGAACCCAGATCTCATGGGGGTACAAGTTGTGTGCAAGTCTGGTTAAAATCAAATCATAAATGAAGATGCTATCGTGCGGAAAAGACCAAAATAGGCAATTTTTGCCCTTTCAAGAGCCGTAACTCAGTAACACATGATGGGATATGGCTGGTTCAAGAAAGGAACCTAGATCTCATGGGGGTACAAGTTGTGTGCAAGTCTGGTTAAAATCAAATCATAAATGAAGATGCTATCGTGCGGACAAGACCAAAATAGGCAATTTATGCCCTTTCAGGGGCCATAACTCTGTAGCACATAATGGGATATGGCTGGTTCAAGAAAGGAACCCAGATCTCATGGTGGTACAAGTTGTGTGCAAATCTGGTTAAAATCAAATCATAAATGAATATGCTATCCTGAGGACAAGACCAAAATAGGCAATTTTTGCCCTTTCAGGGGCCATAACTCAGTAACACATGATGGAATATGGCTGGTTCAAGTAAGGAACCTAGATCTCATGGGGGTACAAGTTGTGTGCAAGTCTGGTTAAAATCAAATCATAAATGAAGATGCTATCGTGCGGACAACAAATTGTTTACGGACGCACGCACGGACGCACGCACGCACGGACGACGGACGACGGACAAAATGTGATCACAAAAGCTCACCTTGTCACTACGTGACAGGTGAGCTAAAAAAAAAAAAAAAAAAAAAAAAGAAAAGAAAATACAAATGCATATTAAAACAAGCGTGATATTTTACCCTTAAAGGGCCTTAAAATTTTATTAAAGCAGATCTTGCAATTTTCCTTATTTTTCAGAGATCAGATTCGTCATGTCAGCCATAAGGATCAGTTTCCAGCATATGAAACGCATGAAATATTATGTCACGATTTCGGTAACGAAATATGAGATAAAATAATGAAAATGAACTCGGATACAGTAAAAAAAAAAAGCAAAGTTAACATTTAACCTTTTCACCCCGAATTTTTGAAGTGCACTCTTCCATGACAGAATTCCGACACTTCCATTCTGTGCAGCCTATACTAATACACTGTAAATTTGACCGCCGAAGAAAACGAAAATTTTCAGATGAAAAATTGTGATATTTTTCTTATTTTTGCTCAAAATATAGCTTGTGGGTACTCGTTAGAAACGCCTCATCGCGGCGGTTTTAACGAATACCCACAATCTATATTTTAGAGCAGAAATAAGACATAGAAAACGCGATGACTTTGATTTTGAGATTGTAAATTTACCTTTTTTTGGATGGTGATGTTCCTCGGGCGCCATCCTATGTCGTCTATATTTCGCAATTAATTCGATTTGCTAGAGTGTGTAGTCATGTAACTGATTCAACACTCGTAATAAATTATTAACGGCTAAACTTCTTAATAAAGGTTATCTGTACCATAAACCACGCAAAGCCTTTTCAAAATTGTATAGACGCCATTCTGATTTAATTTCAAAATTCAATTTGGACTTAAATCTCTTCTGCAACAAGGTCTATCGGAACCCGAATTTTATTGTGACTTAGTATATAAATTCAGAAAAATATATAACCGCAATGACTTCAGCACCCAATTTCGTAAAATCATTATTCGATATAAAAAGATTGGGTACAACATGGATGTTATTCGACAGACTGCATGCATGGTAGTTAACCAAAGCAACTTTGCTTCCCTCTTTAATTGCACGCAGGCGGGTCAGGTCTCAGATTCTATGACAGTTCCAACGTAAAGGCTTATTGAGAATTAGAGAGATCTAATTCAAATTAGAGAGATCTAATTCAAGGTAATGTTTGTTGGTGCCTGATGCTCTGTCTCTGGTCGGGCCCATCGGAGTCTAACTGTTGGTTTTCTTTTGCTCTAGCATTTCAGTGGTTCCTTGCTGTCGAGTCCTCACCGTTGTCTCACCTCTGTGGTTCTTTGATTATTTGTGTTCACGGAGATGTTGCACTGATGAGTTAGGAGGCCTTCATGCGGACTGAACAAATTATTTGTTTAAATCGCGACGAAAGTAAGGGCGAGGATTGTGGCCACGTAAAATCGATTTAAGCCCCTAGTGAAAATCTTTCCACTTACCGTTCCAAGGCGGTTCTTCTGGGGCGGTTTATTTATGCTATTGTTTGTTACTTACTGTGTGCATCACTTGTGTCTTTTAATTTTGGATGGCCATAATGGCCATTTTCTGGGAAAGTAACTGTCCTTATGGCCTTCCTTTATTTAGGTTTCCATTATGGTCTGGTCGCTTCATGTTTGTGTTTCTTTCCCTTTGTTGTCTTTGATGGGTGGAGTAAGTTAATTGTATCGATTCCTGATCTTTGTTTTACTTCTACTTTACCCCTGAAAACCCCAGTTTTACGCTATATGAGTGGGGTTCAAAAGGATCAAAAGTATATAGCTGTGTTTTCGTGATGGAAAAATTGCTCATTATGAGTCATCTCACCAGGCTCTACACAGTTTGAATAGGTATCTGCACCGAGCTTCAGGGTTGAAAGGGTAATTTGATATCACTACGCTATGACTCTAATCAGCCTCGATAGTGAAGTGGTTAACGCGTTCGACTTATGCTCGAGAGGTTGTGCGTTTGAATCCGGTCACCGGTATCGAGGTGTTTCAGAAATAGGCACAGAGGTTCTGGAAAGAAGCTTTTAAATATATGGGCAGACACTCTGTGCATGTAAACTGGACCATTTGAGAAAACTTTCTTTCGTCAAGGCGGCTGTATATAAAATTTAAGTTGAAAAAAAAAAATGATGGACATCTTGGGCCAAGGTTGCTAAGTGACCTTGACATATAATAACATTCAGTCAGTCATACAGAACAAATGTGCCTACTCTCATTTCATAATCACGAGAGTTTTCAAAAATTCAAATTTCACCATTTTTCTCCATTTTTCCCATTGGAAAGCCTAGGGAACTAAATCTGACCTTTGCATAAAGTATGTCAAGGTCAACTTAGGGTAATTATTTTTGCAAATTTGACAGTACTCCTATGCTACACACCAAGTTGCAAGAACATGGGCCTGCTGATGGACCTGCAATCAAAATGAACTTTGAATGACCTTGACCATTGTCATTCATACACATTGGTTAAAGCCCCGCTTTGAAAAAGTGAGGCTGTAGTGGGTTAGAAATGTCCTTCCGTGATTCCGTAATTCCGTCAGTCCGTGACTGCAAAATTAAAATTTTGTTTGTGGTCCTACTTCAGTGAAACTTAAACGACATTTAGCTCTAAGGTTTAGTAGCAGAATAGTGATCAATGGTCCATAACTCTTTGAGTTATGTCCCTTGGTAGGTATTCAAATTTTGCCATTCTTGAAAATATTCGATACAGTTTTCTCAGGAACCATTACGAAAACACGCCTATACAAATACATTGTAACCTTTATCACCGGAAAAATGAAAATTTTAAGTTGAAAAATTGTGATATTTTTCTTATCCAGGCGGTTCTAACGGGTACCCACAATCTATATTTTAGAGCAGAAATAAGAAAAATAAGGTTTACCCCTGTAAACCCCCGTTTTACTCTATAAAAGTGGGGTTCGAGGGGATTAATACTATAGGCGTGTTGTCGTGATGCCGTGACAGCTGGAAAGCTGAAACATTGTATGAACATGGACAATGACTTGATGTATCGCGTATACCGGAAGAGGGGTCAAGGGTTCACAATTCTTTGAGTTATGTCCTTTGATAGTTTCGTGATGTAGCGTGTATACCGGAATAGGGGTCAAGGATCCATCACTCCTTGAGTTATGTCCCTTGATAGGTTTTCAAATTTTAAAATGCATTTTGCTTAATAACTTTTTTGTTGGTGGTCCTGCTTCAGTGATTTATGTACTTATACCACACTTGGTCTTTAAGTTAAGGAACTTGTAGTTGCAGAATAGCGGCCAAGGACCATAACACTTGGAGTTATGTATCTTGGTAGGTTTTCAAATTTTGCCATTCTTGAAAATGTTGGTAACAGACTTCTCAGACACTATTAAAGCTAGAAAGCTAAGCTTTCTGTAGACATTGATCTTGAGTGGATATATCGTGTAAACCTAAATAAGGGTCAAGCGTCAAATCTTTTTGAGTTATGTCCTTCATATGTTTTCATCTTTTTAATGCATTTTGCTTAGTAACTTTCATGTTTGTGGTCCTATTACAATAAGATTTATACTACCCTAACGGTCTCTAAAGTACGGAAGGTGTGATAAAGAGCCCATAACTCTTGGAATTACGTCTCTTGGTTTGTTTTCAAATTTAGCCATTCTTGAACTTTTTCGTAGCAGATTTCTCAGAAAGTATGAATAAGTTATGAATAGTTAGATCCTTTGGAAGCAAAGAATACACAAAATAAACGAAAATAGCAGACTCGGTTTTATTGAGTCTGTTCATGACCAGTACTGAAATGTGCCACACCGGCCACGCCCCCTAGCACCGGCTTAAGCAGAACCCTATTTTCAAAATAATTTTAAATGAACGCAATGATCCCAAAGGACCAGAAAATATAATCTGCACTATGATGGATGTACGGGGAGACTTTTTAGGGCCGCCACACGGCACAGCACCAGCTGTAGTGAAGATAAATAAGTTCTGAATAGTTAGATCCTTTGGAAGCAAAGAATACACAAAATAAAAGAAAATAGCAGACTGAAAGCTAAGAAGCTGAATCTTCGTATAAACACGAACAATGACTGGGTTTATCGGATATAACAGAATAGGGGTCAAAGGTTCATACCTCCTTATGTTATGTCCCTTGATAGGTTTTCAAATTCTTGACAACTTTTGGACAACGACTGGCTATGTAGTGAATACTGGAATAGGCGGCAAGGGTCCATAATATTTTCAGTTCTTTCCCTTGATAGGTTTTCAAGTTATTAAATGCATTTTGTTTCATAACTTTTAATGTTTGTGGTCCTCCTTTAATGATACTTATACTACACTTGGTCTCCAAGGTAAGAAAGTTGTAGGAGCAGAATAGTAATCGAGGGTCCATAACTCATGGCGTTATGCCCATTGGTAGGTTTTAAAATTTAAAATTCTTGAGAATTTTTGTAACAGACTTCAGGAACTAAAGGAAGCCATCATGGGCTGGGCGGATTGTTTATCTAGGCCGCGACAAAAGTAAGGGCGCGTAAAATCGATTTAAGCCCCCCACCCCCACCCCCACTCCCACCCCCGTGGAATTCTTTTCACTGACCGTTCTTATGCGGTTCTTCTGTCGCGGTTTATTTTTGTTAAGTTTTGTCTTTGAGTGCGTTTATCGCCTATATTTGTTTCGTTTTGGATAGCCAATCGGCCATCCCTTTGGTGTCTCTGATGGGAGCCGTGGGTTAATTTTATCGATTCCTGATCATTGTCTTCACTTCTATTCTGAGGAACTATGAAAGCTTGAAAACTGACACTTTGTCTTGTTTGTTTATGTATTGGAGATTAACGGCCCAGTCAACACTATTGAAGTCATTTTGAGCTGGTCAGTTTGCCTATCCACACTTTTGCTGGTAATCTATACTTAAGCAGTAAACCAGTACAGTGCACATTCTTTCGCCAGAAATTGACAACTGCCCCTCATGTTTCACGGAAGGGAGATAATAACCGTAGAAACGATCTCATGATCAATCTCCACGAAAGAACGATGCCGATCCTGACAGGTTACGAACCCACGTTCTCCTGATCACCATTAAGACGTGCATCTGAGGCCGAACCCTGAAACCTTGTATAAACATGAACAATGTTTACTGGAAAAGCGGTCAAGGGTCCCTAACTCTTTGAGTTATGTCCCTTGATAGGTTTTCAAATTTTAAAATGCATCATGCTTAATATCTTTCATCTTGGCTATCCTACTTCGATAAAACTCCTACCGATTCTCAAGAACTGTAAGGGTTATCAAGATGAAACCGCGTACACCCATGTACGGTGTGTTGATGAATTAGGCATACTGCTATCGGGGCTATTGGCTTAGAACTCAAGGAGTTAATTGTCTTGATGTTTTATGTTGCCACATAACATGTCCTACAGTTATGTTGTCTGGTAGGCATGAACTAAAATATTTCATCGCTATAGGTCTTTCTCCTTTAATGTGCTGCAGCAGGGCTATAGTCAGATCCTCTGACAGCTCTAGTTTAGTACCTTCTCTCATGACATAGACCACAATAGTTTTTAGTTTTTGAAAAATGCATTGTTTCCCATAGAAATGCCAAAGGAACCACATTTGACTTTGTCGTAAAGTAAGTCAAGTAAGTTTATGCTGCACTACACTGATTCTTTTTTGTCTCGAATTCACTGGTACCCCTTCTGGTGAGACCTCGCTACTTTGCTCTGTCCTGTTCAATTTGTTCCCGCGACTCAGTTGGAATGTTGAAGTCTCTGAGGGAGGCTTTGAGTGTATCCTTGTAGTGCTTCTTCTGACCGCATTGGGAGCGTTGGCCCATTTGTAGTTCTCAATAGAGAATTTGCTTTGGCACCTTCCTCAGGCATTCTTGTAACATGGCCTGTCTATCTTAACTGTACTAATTTCAGAAGAGTGTGTACACTTTGCATCCCTGCCTGTTCAGGACTTCCATGTCTGGAATCCTGTCTTGCCACTTAATCTTTAAGAGTGTTCTAAGACAGCTTGTATGGCAGTGATTCAGTCTTTTGGCATGTCGTTGGTAAACTGTCCACGTTTCACATGCATACAATGGTGTTGGCGGCACCACAGCTCTGTAGACTTTCAGTTTTGTGTCAAGTATAATTCCACTTCGATCCTAGACACAACCACGTACTCGGCCAAATGCTGCACTAACTTTGGTAATCCTGGCATTTACTTCATCGTTAACGTGCACCCAAGTGTGCTCCTAAGGCAGGGGAACTTTTCAACCACTTGTTATCTTTGACCTTTCACTGTGATGGTGGGCTCTTTGTAGGGCTTGCCAGGTGCTACCTGATAGACTACCCCAGTCTCTTTGATGCTGATTGTGAAGTCATAGCTACCACAGGAGTCAGATACTTGATCTATACAATTTTGCATCTTCTCTTCTGTTGGAGCACGTTTTGCCATGTCATTTGCAAAGAGGAACTCATCTAGCACTCCTGTCTGCACTTTGGATTTGGCTTGCAATCTTCATAGATTGAAAAGCTTCTCATCAAAGCGATACCTAATAGATATGCCATTGTCACCATCCTGGAAAGCATCTGTGAGCATTGCAGAAAACATCATGCTGAACAGTGTTAGGGCTAACACAAAGCTTTGCTTGACTTCGTTTGTCACAGGGAAACTAACCATCATTTTGGACCCGTGCAAGCATACCATTGTGGAACTGTCTTACGATTGCTATGAACTTGGTTGGACATCCAAACTCCACCATATTCTTCCAAAGGCCCTCACGACTGACTGTGTAAAATGCTTTGGTGAGGTCGAAAAGGTCATGTAAAAGTCCTTGTTCTGTTCCTGGCATTCCTCTTGCAGCTGCCTTGCTGTGAAGATCATGTCTTATTCCTCTGTCTTTCCGAAGCCCACACTGGCTTTCTTGTAGCCCTGACTGTTCAAGGTGTTCATTCAGTCGGTTAAGTAGGACTCTTGCAAGGACTCTCACAGCAATTGACAAAAAAATAACACGGTGATTGTCACAGATGTGAGGATTCCCTTTCCGTTTGAATAGGTGGATAATTGACGCATCCTTGAATTCTTGAGGGATGGCTTCTTTTCTCCACATAATGTGAAATAACTCTGTCATCTTCTTTGCAACTGGAGTACCTCATGTTTTGTAAAGCTAAGCAGGTATTGCATCTGGTCCTGGGGCCTTGACAGATCACAAAAGGTTTGCTTTCGCTGTTTCAGTAACGAATGGGAACTTGTCAAGCAGCAGATTACATTCAGCCTGTGGTAGTTTGTTGATAGCATCATCATTGATAGAGGATGACCTATCAAGAACACTTTTTGAGCACTGCGGTCATCTTTATCTTCCAAAGGCCCTGCATCTTGAAACTATTCTCATGTCATAGACCGTAGTTTTTATCAAAAATGCACTGTTTTGCCCTTTTTCCCATTTAAAGGCCTATTGAATCACATTTGACCTTCGTGTACCAAGGTCAATCATGGGTCATCATTTTTGCAAATTTGCAAGTTCTCAGTCACCCAAAGCTACATATCAAGTTTCAAGATAATCGGCATGTAGGTGTTGGAGTATTTTTATCTTGTTTTACCATACTTGGGCATGCAGCCATTTTGATCATATAACCTAGACCGTTCTAGCAAATTTCCCTCACTGCCCTAATGCTGCATATAAATTTTAAATGAAAACGGCTTTGAGATTTTAAAGAAAATGTATTTTCAACTGTCAGTGGCAATCCATGTGATCTTGGGCAAAGATCACCGAATGACTTATGACATTCATAGACATTCATTTTGTATCTATTCTAATGAATTACACTTCTTTTTTTTTTTTCGAAAAAAGAATCATTGTTTTGCCTTTTTCCCAGAACCAAATTTGACCTTGGCACTAAATAGGTAAAAGCCAACCTAGGGTCATTAATTTTGCCAACTCGGTAGTACTCGGTCATCCAATGCGTCATGCCAAGTCTCAAGACAATCAGCTCAGTAGTTTTGGTGAAGGAGTTTTTAAGGTTTTTGCCATATTTGGGCATGGCGGCCATCTTGGCTATGTGACGTCATTTTTTCCAATACATTTTCAAATTCTAATTGTCCTAAGGCTACATATAAAATTTGAATGAATTTGGCCCAGTTATTTCAGAGATAATGTATTTTGAGAAGCCAATGGGGCTGCAGTCCAAGCGACCTTTGGCAGCGGCCACCAAACGACCTTGTCCTGTACCATTCTTATATATTTATTTTGTACCTGTTCTCATGTCATAGACCAATTATGTTTGGCAAAAAATGCATTGTTTTACCTTTTCCCCATTTAAAACCCACAGGAACCTTTGACATTGACATAAAATTGACAAATGTCCACAAAGGGTCATCATATTTGCAAACTTGGTAGTACTAAGTCACCTGATGCTACATACTAAGATTCAAGACAATCGGCCCAGAGGTTCTTTAGTTAAAGATTTTTTTAAATGTATTTAAATATATTTGTGCATGATGGTCACCTTGGCCATGTGACCTGAACCATTAGTGTTAACTTTCTTACCCCCATTGGCAGGTTTTTGTTTGTTTGAATTGGGGTTTAACGTCCCCGTCAACAATATTTAGGTCATGACGTTGCTTCCAATTTTGTGGGACTTTTACCCGACATTGAGGTGAAATGTCATCTCAAGCCCTGCCGTCCAATGAAACCAGAAGGCTGATATGCATTGGACGATGTGTCTCACACCCCTTTGCCTTGGCAGGCATAGTCCTTCTAAGCCCCATTGGAAGGTAGCTGCATTTGAAAATGAACTGAATTTGGCCCAGTGGTTTGAGAGAAAATGTATTTTGAAATGTGAACTGACCTGCAATCCAAATGACCATTGGCCAAGGTCACCAAATGACCTTGACTTTAAACATTCACAGACATTTATTTTATACCTATTCTCATGTAACAGACCACAATGTTTTTCGCGAAAATGCATTGTTTTATTTGGCTCAGTGGTTTCAGAGAAAATTAATGTTCGAATGTCAATGAACATGCAATCCAAGTTACCTTGGGCAAAGGTCAGCAAATGACCCTGATCTTTAGCCTTTGTAGGCATTCCACTTGTACCTATTCTCAGCTCAAAGACTACAATTATTTTCGAAAAAATGCATTGATTTACCTATTTCTCATTCAAAATCCTACGAAATCAAATTTAACCTTGGCGTAAAATAGGTCAGGGTCAATCTGGGGTTATTATTTTTGTAAACTTATAAGTTCTCAGTCACCCAATGCTACATACCAAGATTCAAGACAATCGGCCTAGTGGTTCTGGAGAAGAAGAATTTTAAGGTTTTTACCATATTTGTTCATGGCTGTCGTCTTGGTCATGTGACCACAATGTTCCCCACTGTCCTAAGGCTCCATTACGATACACACCCGTGCGACATAGTGCATTTTTTCACACCTCCAAAATGGCTTCATTTCTGGGAAAAATCCGTGAAAGTTTTCTTATTTATACTGCTAACATAGGTTGTGGGTGCTCGCTAGAACCGCCTCCTCACTGAGTCGGTGTTAACGAGTACCCACAACCTATGTCTTGGAGCAGAAATAAGAAAATTAATGTATGCCCTCGTAAACCCGAGTTTTTCTGTATATAATGAGGGGTTTATAGGGCTGTTCATTTCACGAACTAGTTAACGTGATGAATTTGCCCAGTGGTTTCAGAGAAAATGTATTTTCCAATGTCAATGGACCTGTAGTTCAAGTGACCTTGGGCCAAGGACACCAAATGACCTTGACCTTTAGCATTCATATTGTACCTATTCGCATGTCATAGACATGTTTCGAAAATGCAGTTTTACCTTTTCCCCATTGACAAACCTAGGGAACTAAATTTAACCTTGTAAAAGAGGTCAAGGTCAACCTAGGGTCATCAATTTTGCAAATTTGGTAGTACTTAGTCATCCAATGTTACATACCAAGTTTCAAGACAATCGGCCGATTGGTTCTGGAGAAGTAGATTGTTTAATGTTTTTACCGTCCTTGGGCATGGCGGCCATCTTGGTCATGCGAACTGGACCATACTTACAATGCTTTCGTTCCCCCACTTACAGGAGGCTGCATATAAAATTTAATTGAAACTGGTCTAGTGGTTTTTGAGAAGAAGACATTTGAAAATGGTGGACGACGTTTGACGACGTGAGCCTAAAATCCTTAAAGCTCCGCCGGAGCATTTGACTCAGGCTCGGGGAGCTAAAAACTGTTTCTCGTAACGAAGCTCCCTACAATGTGATCCTTTGAACCACGAATATCAAATAACAAGCTAGATCCAATAATGCTTTGACATTATGGCAAGGAAAAGTATGGATAATGCCAAGGCGGACAGAAAATCTGTTTTGTTTGACGGTTCTATAACGCAATTAGTGGTAGTGGCGCTAATGCTGTGATTAAGAGCTTACTTCTAGAAGAACATCGATACTGTGAATGGAAGTAAGAAACAGAAAACACACACATTAAATAAGCACCATTAGAGTAAGACAACCATGAGATATCGTGTTTATTTCATATTCTTGTACACCAGACAAGGAAATCCGTGATTTTACCCTGGGATAGAAATTTATGTTCTGACCCTGGTGTTCCGACCTAAAATCGAATATAATCGCGTGTTTGATAAATGGACTGGTTGAATGCGCCGTAGTTAAGGTTGACGTCATGCACGTTACGTGACGTCATTAAACATTCCTGTAGTGTCATCACAATATGGCGGACGTCGGTAACCGAAGTGACTGCAGCATTACAATCCCAGCTAAGCAATGGAAGGTATACAAGAAAAAGAATCCTATATGGGTGTGACGGGTGGATAGAAAAATCCGTCCCTCGGCATCACTGTCCGGCATCACTCGGCAAGCCTCGTGATGCCGGACAGTGTCCCTCGGGACGGATTTTTCAATCCACCCCTCACGCCCATATAAGATTCTTATATTCTAACACTGGTCCGCCTATATAGCCAATAGTAAAATCTAGTGATATATTGAGTGATAAATAACTAGGCGCTAGAGCGCGACGGGAAGAGCCGCCTTTTTCCAGTTTTATGACGTCAATCATTGTTATCTTGATGCTGGATGTTGTAACGTCGTTTTCTTGCAGCAGATATGTTATGAAAACAGGTAAAAGCATGCGATTCAATCAGTTATATTGACGGGATTCCTTTAAAAAATGGCGGAAGATAGGGAGCATCTGCAGTAATCAATAGCATTTTTGTCGATTTTCAGTGTGTTAGAATCGAAATAGACCAGCCTTAGCAGTCATTTATTGGCTGATATATCACTGTCTTGCGGCTAGTTGTAAGTGGGCAAATCACTCGCGCTACGCGCTCGTAATTTGATCTACTTTATAACTGACATTCAAACAGTGATATATCACTCAATAAATCCCTGCTAGAGCTGATCTATTTCTTAAGCTGTAATAGTATCAGAATCTTATAATGGTGTTCTGCTGAAGATGGGCGATTCCAACCCTCGGGAATAACCATGCTGAGCGGAACCGCAGCTACGGAAACGCCCATCTTCAATGAAACATGTCGCACCGCCCATCGGGACTTGAAGTAATAGATTGGGCTGCACGGTGCTTCCACACAGAGCTGAAACTTGCCACGCACATGAGTACTGGTAAAGCGCTTAGAGGCTCTAGGCCTGCCCAGGAAAAATGGTGCGAGTCCATGCATGTAAACCCTTTTTGTTTCATTGGGCGACAGGGCTTGAGATGTCATTTCATCTCAATGTCGGGTAATAGTCCCACAAAATTGGAACCGTCGTCTCCTGAATGACCTAAAAAGTGTTGACGGGGACGTTAAACCCCAAATCAAATCAATCAATCAATGGAACATAATGTTAGGTTCTTTTTCTTGCCCAACACCATCGAACGCTGTCGTTTTTATCTATTTAACGTCTTTTTTTTTTTTTTTTTTTGCGTACTATACTTATGTAATTTGCCTTGGTACGAACAGAATTTCTATCTAAGGTATCTTTATCTGGTATGCAAGAATGCCATTTCTGATACAAATGTATGATTTTTTTTTTCTAATTTTTGCTTTAAAGATAGATCTTTGTGTGTACTTGTTAAAGCCGCTCACAATTTGTTGTTTTGTTCAAATATAAGGAAAATGTTTTCTTTTGCAAATTAAAAATTAAAAAAAAAAATAAATAAAAAAATAAACAGGAACTGATACAGCCAGATCCCAAACTCTTCCCACAATATCGACAAAACGGACAAGAGGCAATCACTCCCAAGCAGGTGGTGACTCGGAATATCCAAACCTAACTAAAAAGGAGCAATATACGAGTACATAATGGGGGAAAGAATCAGAATCACCAACATGACAAAACATTTAACTGGGAGGTCAAACGTAACTAAAAATGAAAAACCAAAAAAGGGGGAAGAACCAGAATAATCAACATTACAACATATGAGCCAGCGCATGACAGAATCTACAAGAAGTCATGAGCCACCAGCGAAGACTCATATCAGCCTGTGCATTCGCACAGTCTGATCTGAGTCTTCGCTGATCGCATGTACCTACTATAGGCCAATAGCTATGCAAAGAGACATAAGCATATGGTCTTGTCAAAGTGGATGGGTACGCAGGCTGATGTGAGTCTGTACTGGTCACACCGGTCTTTGAACTCTGTAAAAACGACTGGAGGGTTTAGTTTTCTTTAACCAATCCAAACTCTCTCAAACTACATTTTCCCCAATTACATGTAAGATCAGTTATACAGGGGTGTTCACTTGACGGAACACACCTATACAAATGCACTGTAAACTTTACCGCCGAAAAACGAACATTTTTCGGTGAAAAATTGTGACATTTTTCTTATTTCTGCTCAAAATATATTTTAGAGCAGATTTAAGAAAAATAAGGTTTACCGCGTAAACTCGATTTAAGCCCCCCCCCCCCCCACACACACACACACACACACACAAGAGTGGAATTCGTTTCGCTGACCGTTCCAAGGTTCCAAGGCGGTTCTTCTGTGGCGGTTTATTTTTGTTGCGGTTTGTCTTTGGGTGTTTGTGTCGCTTATATTATTTTGTTTTGGATAGCTAGCTAATTGGCCATTTTGTGGGATAGTAACTGTCCTTTTGGCCTTCCGCTATTGATGTCTCCAGTGGGGTTTGTTGCTTCATGTTTGTGTTTCTTTCCCTTTATTGTCTCTGATGGGAGCTGCGGGTTAATTGTATCGATTCCTGATCATTGCCTCCAGTTCTATTTTACCCCTGTAAACCCCAGTTTTACCAAATCAAAGTGCTGATCAAGGGCGTCAAATTTAAATAGTCGTGTTTTCGTGATGGAATACCTATCGAGCTGTGATACCCGTCGAAAAAAGCGACTATTTCGTCAGGTTAATAATTCCGTATAACTGACACCCTATAAGCCACACTTTATTTTTAGAAAAAGTGGGGTTTACGGGGTATTCATTATTTTCCTTATGTTTGCTTAAACACAGATTGTTGGAACTCTTTAGAACCGCCTCAATGATCTATATTTGGACTACACAAATAGAAAATATCGAATGTTTTATTCTGAAAAAAGCTGGTTCTACAGATCAGATTTCCAGCATACGGGCATGTAATGTAATGTCAAAACCATGTCGGTCTCCTTTGTCGACTGAAGTCTTCACTTAAGGGGAATTGGAACACCTTTAGGGGAGGCAACTCCTCCAAAAGTATTTTTGTCTCCCATGTCAATAGGGGTCAACTCTTAAATGAAAGCATTTCTTCCTGAGGAGTTAACTGTATCAGTGGGACAGGGCTTATTGAAAAGCGAACAGGAAGTCCCCAAAGTTGTCTCACTTTGAAAAATGGCGGAAAAATCTGCCAGGTGTTCCTATTCCCCTTATAGCACCACACACCTATACAAATACATGTTAAATTTTACCGTCGTAAAATGTACAATATCGGATGAAAAATTATGATATTTTTGCTTATTTCTGCTCAAAATATAGATTGTGGTACTCGTTAGAACCACTTAAACGAGGCGGTTCTGACGAGTACACACAATCTATACTTTAGAGCAGAAATAAGAAAGATCTGCTCAAAATATAGATTGTGGGTACCCGTTAGGTCCACCTCATCGAGGCGATTCTAACGGGTACACACAATCTATACTTCAGAGCAGAAAATAAGAAAGATAAGGTTTACCCCCTGTAAACCCCAGTTTTACTATATAAAAGTGGGGTTCAAGGGGGTCAATGTCTTACAGGCGTGTGTTCGAAATGAGACCGCGGCCCAAGCACTTCAGGATTGGAGAAATAGATTGGGCAGCATGGTGCTTCCCACAGAGCTGAACCCGACCGGACTTGAGTACTGATAAGCCGGCCCAGGAAAGACGGTGCGAGTCGGACCGCTCCTAAAACCAAAGCGGGTTCTTTGAGTGGAAGGGCTTGAGATACTATTTCACCTTAATGTCAGATAAAAGTTCCTTCAAATCGGAAGCAAAATGACCTATAAAGTTATGACCGGTACGTGATCCCTCAGCACAAACAAACTATCGATAACACTACCATGTGCGACTAGTGCTTTCTTTCATATCTCAAAAAAGGGTGCTGGCCTCGGTAGCTCAGTCGGATGCGCGTCTGAGTTGTGATCAGGAGGACGCGGGTTCGATACCATCCGGGGTCGGCAACATTCTTTATGAAATCTTTTCTACGATCATTCTCTCCCTTCCGCTGCTTCAAGAAGGGTTCAGTTGTCAGTTTGTGGCGAAATAATGTACCGCTTACGCATAAGCCTGCCCGGGAAAAGTGTGGATAAGTAAACTGACGGGCTCAAAATACTCTAAATAGTGTTAAACTCCAATACAAACAAACAAACAAATTAAAAGAAGGGCTAAGGTGCCGTGTATCTTGCCTCACTGGGTTGTTCAACTGACATTGGCTTAAAGATGGAAAAGGCTTCCTGTCCTTACAGCAGGTAGGGGTACAGTGAATATGTTATTTCTTCAGCTTCTACACTTCCATTCATTTTCCTCTTTCTCTCCTGTCCAGAACTTTCAACTCAAACACTCTCTTAAGCAGCGTTCATAAATGCGCGCGCGTGCAAGGCCGCATGTCCTTTTGTCTTTCTCATAAGATACTTTGTTTGTTTTATTTGAGGTTTTACGTCCTCGTCAACACTGTATAGGTCATTTTGGAGACGTTGCTTCAAATTTTGTGAGACTTTAACCCGCCATTGAGATGGAATGACATCTCAAGCCCTGTCGCCCAAAGAAACCTATAGGGTCTATAAGCATGGGCGGTCCGGCTCGCACCGCTTTGCCTGGTCAGACTTAGGTCAAACTTTGCCTTAAAAAACCGCTTGCTGTGCCAATCAGATGGTTTGTAATCATAAATAATTGCATAATTGTGCCTTTGAACTATGTCGGGCATCGTTATGGTCTTAATTACGTACATGCACGACTGTACCATCACGTGAACAAGTCCATGGAATCAATTCCCCCCTAAACCTTACTTTATGTAGCGAAAACTTGGGTTTACGGGGGAGTGGAGGGTCTACATGACTACATGATTGTCCTTATTTCTGCTCCAAGACATATGTTGTGGGTACTCGTTAGAACCGCCTCAATAAGACGGTTCTATGGAGCACCCACAACCTAAGTTTGCAGTATAAATAAAAAAATGTCATGGGTTTTCATCAGAAGTAGCCATTTTGAAGATGTGAAAAAATGCACTAGGTTTCACGGCTGTGTTATCGTAATGGAAAAAAAGTTGTCATGACATTTTTAAAAGGGATCATTAATCGAGGAATAAATTACCAAAATTCTCAAAGTGTGACATAAAAAACACATCAACGAAGACAAGAAGAAAATGAACTGAAAATTGAGTACGGATATATAATATAAAAAATAGAAGTAGAGGCAATTATCAGGAATCGATAAATCAACCCAAAGCTCACATCAGAGGCACCAAAGGGAAAGAAACACAAACATGCATCAACAGACCTAATGAAAACATCAACAGCTGAAAGCCAAACGGACAGTTACTTTCCCACAAAATGGCCAATAGGCTAGCCAAAATAAAATAATACAAGCGACACAAACACCTACAAAAATTAATCGCGACAGAAGAACCTATCAAAAAAAAAAGAACACAAAAAAAAACATAAAAACAGAGCACTTACAATTTAACTATAAGTCTTCCGCTAGCCAAGTTTTTGTCTTTCGCGAAACGCTTGCAAATTCATTTTCAATGCAAGCAATCGGTCAAAGTTTCGCGTAGATTGTCCGCAAATTTTCTCCGCGATTCCGGGAGAAATTTCATTCATTTTTTTTCTCGCGGCATCTCAGGGAAAATGGCCGATTTCGCTTTCATTTGTTTCTCCGCGAAACAAATAAGTGAGGTTTTGCCTTTGGCTAAGTTTCACCATTGTTTTTCATCAAAAATTACGTTTATGAGAAAATGAAGGAATGCATTATGTCGAATTGTGACTCCTAATCATGTTGGAAATTGTCTAAACAAGTCACTTGACACATGTAATGCATATATATTCAGTTCCGCCTTAACACAAAATCACCTATCTTTGCAAACACTGTAGATCCAAATAAGATGACTGCTGAATAAGCCAAATGATCAGGATCTACACGGCTTGTCATTCTAATTAAATGAACAGAATTTATCAAGTTATCTGAGTGGTCGATAGACAGAAACAGGAATGGCAAAATTATTCAGCAGGATAAGGGTTGATAACAGTCTCCTGGAATCTACACAATATTTGTGCATTTCAGGGTGCAAGTGCTGGTAGCTGACATTCTTTCAAGAGTACAGTCTTGATTCCTTGGTCCAAGACATTCCGTAAGATTTTTGCATCACTTCAACAACACAGCAACCGGTGTCAACAGCGTTCTCAGCCAAGTAGCCCTTATAGTACCTTAGGTGGATTCAATCAGATTTCCAGCGTTTTTCAAACAGAATATAATAGAAAGACTCCAAGGGACTGCGTATGTGGCTGTTGTTATTTATGATAGTGTGTTGAAGAATTTGCACTCTGTGTTCATTGCAAATCATCTAACCGACTAGACAGAAAGTACACCACAACCTTTACCAGCGTTTGTCAGTGGCAGCCATTAATCCAATGACAGAAAACAAGCCAACCAGAAAGAAAAAGCTAATCTGCCAAAATCACCGTTTTTGACAACATGAAAGATACCAGTCCGTACCCGGTTGTACAGAAAGAAGCCACTGCTCAACGAACACCACAATTTGTTGGGGATGTTGAAAATCGGTCTAAGTCAAGCAGCCATTGAGAAAGAACACACTGGTAGTTACCAACCTGCGGCCAGCTATCAGTCTCTTTACTGTTAAATTGGAGGTGGAAATACAACACTATCACTAAAAGAGGGAGATGCATTTGCATCTTATGGGGAATTTAAAGATAATTTTGATTCATGGTGGGCTATAAACGGCTATACTTTGAAAGTTGGAGGCATTGCAAAACTTTCTGACTGTAGACATCCATACAAGGCAGTCAAATTCCAGTGTAAACATTATGGGAAACCAATAATACGCAATAATTCAAAAAGGCCAGTTCAGCAGTATTTGGCCTCAGTTTCTGAAACAATCGTTCGTCTTCATTTGGATTCTTCTGGAGAAAAATACAAGATCACTAAATTAAACTCAGAACACAAGCATTCAATTACACCACAAAATCTGCCCATGTATTCGAAAAATAGGACACTGAGTACTGATGAAATAGAAGAAATTAAGCCTTTCATAGAAATAAATGTTGACACTAAGAACATCAGGCAGTATGTATCGAACACATTGAACAAGACAGTTATAAATAAGGATATAAACAATGTAAAGGAGAAGTTAACAATTCAAAAAGTGAATGGAAGTTCAGAAGGAAAGATGCTTGAAGGTGCTCTGAATGATCTGACACAAAAAGACATCAATGTACCAACATATATGGAAGTTGATGAAGTAGGGATTTAGATCTGCTATTCATACAAACATCAGAAATAAAGGAAATGTTTGCGAAATCTCCGAACATGATTTTTATGGACTCTACGTACACTGTCAACCTTGAAGGGTATATTTTAAATGTTATTCTAGTTGATGATGAAAATGGTAATGGAAAACCTATTGCATATACATTTTTGCGCAAGGAAACCAAAGAAAATCTGACTAGGATCATGGAAATTGTTGGGGAATACAATGACACATCTAAACTAAATGTGATAATGATAAATAAAGATCTAACAGAGATTTTGGTATTACGCGAAACACTTCAACATGCTCACATACAGCTGTGCTCTTTTCGTGTGATGCAATATTTCAAGACAAAGGTGTCAAAAGTTGACGGAACCACTAGCAGTGAACGGCGAGACTTGTTGTAGCTCTTAGGATCAATCGTGTATTCAGACAGTGAAGACGGTTACAATAACAAGCATGTTAAGGCTGCAGCAAGAATTCGTTATTGTAGTGCCTACTATTATGAAAACTGGCATAACTGTAGAGATACGTGGGTTAGGTCTTACCAGAAGAACATTATGAACTTGAGCAATTTCACAAACAACAAACTGGAATCTCACAATGAGAAAATAAAACAGTATCTTTCATCACAAATGCATCTACCAGAGTCTGTGGACAATCTATTACAAGCTGTGAAGGATTCCTATGCACGGTTAATCTACAGTAACTTTCAAAATACTTTGACAACAATGATTGACACCACATTCAGTGATAATGTAAGCAATACGTATGCATCAGAATGTGTGCATTCAGCTTTTGAAATAATCCGAGGGGAGCTTATAAAGGTCTTTAGTATAATAGATGTCCTGAGGAAGGCAGAAGACGGCATAATAGTATCTTCTGTGTCTGATGCAAGGCCACATAAGACGGGAAAAGAGTTAAAACGTGTTCATGCACTATAAACAGTAATTACTGTCTGCCTTGTAGGCACATTTATGTAAGTAGAAAAGATGCGGTAATAGAGATGTATGATGAGACTCTTGTACATAAAAGTGGATGAAAACAACAGCTGTTCACGATACTACAGTAAATGAGCCAAATGCTCCAAACAGTCCAAGCACCTTGCATCAAAGGAAAGACAGTCGAAAAGAGAGGGTGACACCCATAGAAAAATATCTTAAAGCAACGAATATTCTAGAAGAGCTTGCTTCATTTCTGTGATTATGTGGAGAGAAAGAATTCTTCTTTAAAATGGACCTTCTTAAGCTGTTGAAAGATCACTGTATGAGAAATGAAGATGTTTTCTTTACAAACAGAAACAATAGTGTATTTGAATGTGACTAGGAATGGCACAGATGATGCAGTGTTTGCTGGAGTAGATTCTAAAGAGATGGATAAAACAGATGATCAAGCTGATGAAAGGCAACATCGACCAGAAACAATTAAAGAGGAGGCAACCGAAAATAGACTCGAAAAGACTTACAGTGATGTCAATGATGCAGATGATGACAAACTGTTTTGTCCGACCAATGAACTGCCAAGGTAAGGTAGGCCAAAAGGCTTTACAAAACCATGCTGGCAACTGTCAAAAAGTTGTAGGTCATTGTCACTCAAACACTTGAAATGTACAAAGAGAAAGGGCAACATGCCAAATATTGGGCCATGTAAGCGACATAAAAGTGATCAAGACGCTTCCATTCAGGAAAGACGCACTAACAAAGATAAAACTATACATTGTGATATTATTGAGATCGAACATGAGCTCCATAAAAGTGATGATTTGAACACTCAATATATTTTCACTGATAAGTGGATTAGAAATGACACTGTGAGCCTAAATACCGATTGTAAAATTGCAACTGATAGGGTCATTCTAGCTGCTCAAAATATTTTGAAACTGCAGTTTCCTGATATCAATGGACTTCAACCATCAGGACTTAGTCAAGGAGATATAGCATACAAACCATGTTGAGATAATATGGTACAAATTCTTTTTAAGAGAAGCAACAAATGTTGCCACTGGCTAACCATTTCAACCTTGAATCTGAAACCTGGATCTATGGATGTTTATGTCTGTTTAAACGTTGACTTGAGTCGTGATGTTTCTAATCAAATTTGTGCAATTTTGAGACGTGTGTGTGTGTGTGTGTTTAAGTTTTACGCCCCAACAAAAGCTATGGTCATACGGAGACGTGACCTCGGTATCAAGACTCATCCGAAAGTCTGGAGAAGCCCGGGACGATCCTGCGACCCCTGTATTTTTTTTTTCTTTTGAGACATGAAAGTACTTTTGTGACGGCCAATAAAGTGCCAATACAACAATTATTATTTGCCAATGCAACAGCGTTATCACTATGTTATGAATATGAACCCAATAAAATTATTTTCAGATAAGACAGTCTAAGAAGTTATCTCAACACTTGTTTGGAAGAGGGAAGGTCTACCATGTTCCCCTTTGATGTAAATATAAGGCAAAGAACAATGAAAAGCACAACAATCCTAGTCCATTCCGTTTGCAGACGACCACGGGATGGTACACCTATGCAGATGTGCCAGAACTACAGCAAATGGTTTCATAAAGGATGTGTGTCAATAATAACTGATGATGAACATGCACATTTCTTCTGCTGGACTTTGTATTTATGAACCACACGGGTGAGACTTCTTAGTCAGTGACTGTTACAACCGGACACAAAGTGCAGTTTTAACAAGTTGAACAGTAAAATTGGCAAGAACCTTTTATGTTTAGTTACTGAAAAACACAATATAAACCTGAGCCTCTGGATATAACCAAACTAAATGGCCAAAAAATGAATTGATTATGTGGCAAACTTACCGTGGCAAACTTACCATAAATGGTCTATTTTCAATAGAATCTATACATTTATCTTTGGTTTTAACTCGGTTGCTAAGCGCCCCCGCCCATCGGGGCTTGGAGAAATAGACTGGGCTGCATGAGGTTTCTACACATATATACTGGTAAAATAGAAGTAGAGGCAATGATCAGGAATCGATACAATTAACCCACAGCTCCCATCAGAATGGCTAAGTAGAAGTAAAACAAAGATGAGGAATCGATACAATTAACTTACTCCACCCACCAAAGACACCAAAGGGAAAGAAACACAAACATTAAGCGACCAGACCATAATGGAAACCTAAACAAAGGAAGGCCATAAGGACAGTGACTTTGCCACAAAATGGCCATATGGCCATCCAAAATAAAAAGACACATGTGATACACACAGTAAGTAACAAACAACACCATAAATAAACCGCCACAGAAGAACCGCCTTGGAACGGTCAGTGGAAAGATTTCCACTGGGGGGCTTAAATCGATTTTACGTGGCCACAATCCTCGCCCTTACTTCCGTCGCGATTTAGACAAATAATTTGTTCAGTCCGCATGAAGGCCTCCTAACTCATCAGTGCAACATCTCCGTGAACACAAAAAATCAAAGAACCACAGAGGTGAGACAACGGTGAGGACTCGACAGCAAGAAACCACTGAAATGCTGGAGCAAAAGAAAACCAACAGTTAGACTCCGATGGGCTGCCCAGGCAAACAGGTGTGAGTCAGACCATCCAATGCATATAAGCCCTATGGTTACATTGGGCTGCAGGGCTTGAGATGCCATTTCATCTCCATGTCGGTTAAATGTCCCACGAATTGGAAATTGTTGGGGAATACAATGACACATCTAAACTAAATGTGATAATGATAAATAAAGATCTAACAGAGATTTTGGTATTACGCGAAAAACTTCCACATGCTCACATACAGCTGTGCTCTTTTCGTGTGATGCAATATTTCAAGACAAAGGTGTCAAAAGTTGACGGAACCACTAGCAGTGAACGGCGAGACTTGCTGTAGCTCTTAGGATATATCGTGTATTCAGACAGTGAAGACGGTTACAATAACAAGCATGTTAAGTCTGCAGCAATAATTCGTTATTTTAGTGCCTACTATTATGGAAACTGGCATAACTGTAGAGACATGTGGGTTAGGTCTTACCAGAAGAACATTATGAACTTGGGTAATTTCACAAACAACAAACTGGAATCTCACAATGAGAAAATAAAACAGTATCTTCCATCACAAATGCATCTACCAGAGTCTGTGGACAATTTATTACAAGCTGTGAAGGATTCCTATGCACGGTGAATCTACAGCAACTTTCAAAATACTTTGAAAACAAGGATTGACACCTCATTCAGTGATAATGTAAGCAATAAGTATGCATCAGAGTGTATGCCTTCAGCTTTTGAAATAATTCGAGGGGAGCTTATAAAGGTCTTTAGTATAAAAGATGTCCTGAGGAAAGTAGAAGTAAAACAAAGATCAGGAATTGATACAATTAACTTACTCCACCCATAAAAGACACCAAAGGGAAAGAAATACAAACATTAAACGACCAGACCATAATGGAAACCTAAACAAAGGAAGGCCATAAGGACAGTTACTTTCCCACAAAATGGCCATATGGCCATCCAAAATTAAAAGACACAAGTGATACAAGACCATAATGGAAACCTAAACAAAGGAAGGCCATAAGGACAGTTACTTTCCCCAAAAAAATGGCCATATGGCCATCCAAAATAAAAAGACAAAAGTGATAAACACAGTAAGTAACAAACAACAACATAAATAAATCGCCACAGAAGAGCCGCCTTGGAACGGTCAGTGGAAGATTTCCACTGGGGGGCTTAAATCGATTTTACGTGGCCACAATCCTCGCCCTTACTTCCGTCGCGATTTAGACAAATAATTTGTTCAGTCCGCATGAAGGCCTCCTAACTCATCAGTGCAACATCTCCGTGAACACAAAAATCAAAGAACCACAGAGGTGAGACAACGGTGAGTACTCGACAACAAGAAACCACTGAAATGCTGGAGCAAAAGAAAACCAACAGTTAGACTCCGATGGGCCCGACCAGAGACAGAGCATCAGGCACCAACCAACATTACCTTGAATTAGATCTCTCTAATTCTCAATAAGCCTTTACGTTGGAGCCGTCATAGAATCTGAGGCCTGACCCACCGGCGTGCAATTAAAGTGCAATTAAAACCTGTTCATGCACTATAAACAGTAATTATTGTCTGCCTTGTAGGCAATTTTTTGTAAGTAGAAAAGATGCGGTAATAGAGATGTATGATGAGACTCTTGTACATAAAAGTGGATGAAAACAACAGCTGTCCACGATACTACAGCAAATGAGACAAATGTTCCAAACAGTCTAAGCACCATGCATCAAAGGAAAGACAGTCGAAACGAGAGGGTGACACCCATAGAAAAAAATCTTAAAGCAACGGAATTTCTAGAAGAGCTTGCTTCATTTCTGCCATTATGTGGAGAGAAAGAATTCATCTTAAAATTGGACCTTCTTAAGCTGTTGAAAGATCACTGTATGAGAAATGAAGATGTTTCCTTACAAACAGAAGAAATAGTGTATTTGAATGTGACCAGGAGGAATGGCACGGATGATGAAGTGTTTGGTGGAGTAGATTCTAAAGAGATGGATAAAACAAATGACCAAGCTGATGAAAGGCAACTTCAGCCAGAAACAATTAAAGAGGAGGCAACCTAAGATAGACTCGAAAAGACTTAAATTGATGTCAATGATGCAGATGATGACAGACTGTTTTGTCCGACCAATGAACTGCCAAGGATAGGTAGGCCAAAAGGCTCCACAAAACCATGCTGGCAACTGTCAAAAAGTTGTAGGTCATTGTCACTCAAACACTTGAAATGTAAAAAGACAAAGGGCAACATGTCAAATATTTGGCCAAATAAGCGACATAAAGTGATCAAGACGCTTCCATTCAGGAAAGTCGCACTAACAAAGATAAAACTATACATTGTGATATTATTGAGATAGAACATGAGCTCCATAAAAGTGATGATTTAAACACTCAAATTGTTTTCACTGATGAGTGGATTAGAAATGACACCGTGAGCCTAAATACCGATTGTAAAATTGCAACTGAAACAGGTGACATATTAGTTGAAAGGGTCATTCTAGCTGCTCAAAATATTTTGAAACTGCAGTTTCCTGATATAAATGGATTTCAACCATCAGTACTTAGTCAAGGAGATATAGCATTCAAAATATGTAGAGATAATATTGTACAAATTCTTTTCAAGAGAAGCAACAAATGTGGCCACTGACTAACCATTTCAACCCTGAATCTGAAACCTAGATATGTGGATGTTTATGTCTGTTTAAACCGTGACTTAAGTCGTGATGTTTCTAATCATATTGGTGCAATATTGAGACGTTTGGGTGTGTTTAAGTTTTACGCCCCACCAAAAGCTATGGTCATACGGAGACGGGACCTCGGTTTAAAGACTCATCCGAAAGTCTAGAGAAGCCCGGGATCGATCCTGCGACCCCTGTGTTTTTTTTTTTTTTTTTTTTTGAGACATGAAAAAACTTTTTTGACGGCCAATAAAGTGCCAATACAACAACAGCGTGCTAATTAAGACTGGGGATTATTTGCCATTGCAACAACGTTATCACTATGTTATGAATTTAAACCCAATAAAATTATTTTCAGATAAGACAGTCTAAGAAGTTATCTCATCACTGGTTTGGAAGAGGGAAGGTTTACCATGTTCCCCTTTGATGTAAATATAAGGCAAAGAACAATGAAAAGCACAACGATCCTAGTCCATTCCGTGTGCAGACGACCACGGGATGGTACACCTATGAAGATGTGCCAGAACTGCAGCAAATGGTTTCATAAAGGATGTGTGTCAATAATAACTGACGGTGAACATGCACATTTCTTTGTATTTATGAACCACAACGGTGAGACTTCCTAGTCAGTGACTGTTACAACCGGACACAAAGTGCAGTTTTAACAAGTTGAACAGTAAAATTGGCAAGAATCTTTTATGTTGATATGTTTAGTTACTGGCAAACACAATATAAACCAAAGCCTCTGGATATAACCAAACTAAATGGCCAAAAAATGAATTGATTATGTGGCAAACTTACCATAAATGGTCTATTTTCAATATTTATCTTTGGTTTTAACTCGGTTGCTAAGCACTCCACCCATCGGGGCTTGGAGAACTAGACTGGGCTGCATGTGCTTTCTACACATAAATACGGGTGAAATAGAAGTAGATGTAATGATCAGGAATTGATACAATTAACCCACAGCTCCCATCAGAATGGCTAAGCCTGCCCAGGCAAAGAGATGTGAGTCAGACCATCTAATGCATATAAGCCCTTTCATTTCATTGGGCTGCAGGGCTTGAGATGTCATTTCATCTCCTTGTCGGGTAAAAGTCCCATGAATTGGAATAAACTGCTAAACGATTGCTTCCAATAATTGTGTTAAAAAGATGTAGAGTTGTATTCCTGAGGCCTGTACTCATTTCTGTATTTATTATCAGACCTACAGATAATTTGAACCCGTTTTTGGGGTTGGTTGTTTGTCAGTCATTATTAAGCACAGTAGCTTTTCCTTGTTGCTGTCCATGTGACTATCACTTATTTGTATAAGATCCAGGTAACGGTAATTTTATTTGTAATAGGTCAGAGTGTCGTGTAAGAGGGTAAATGTTTAGAATCTGCACTGAGATAATATGTTGGGTTAGGCAAACAGTGTAGATCCAAACCACGGCAATTGATCAAGGTCTCCACTGTTTGCTTACAAAACAGGGGTTAAAGGTTTGAATAAACATACTTCCGTATTTACCTTATGTGTTCAGACAGCAAGCCCTGAACAAACAGTGTAAATCCAGATGAATCAGAATGTACAGAATGTTGTGTCTCATCAGGGTCTACACTGTTTTCCACTCATACACTGTTTCTACCAAAAACATAGGTTAGTAAATTGTACTTGTTCAAATTGTAGAGTAACTATGATAAGGAGCCCAGATGTCCAAATTTTTAGGGTATATACAGTAAGTCCCTGTTTGTGACCACTTCTCCCACCTTCTACCCAACAGTGCCGTCGGTGCTTTGATTATTGGGCATTAAGTAAATAATTAATTACATTCTTTTGATTTGTGGACGTTTGCTCTGTGACAAATACTGAATAGTCTGATCCGGATCTACACTGTTAGTCCATGCCCATACAGATGTTCAGAATTTTAATATAGTAAATATGATATGCCTCTTATCTTTATACTGCTAAATTTCATGAATAAACTGATAAAATTACTTATACTGATTATGCTTTGTATATGTAGCATTGTATTTACCACCCTATCCTGAAAGATTTTTTTTGTGGAAAAAAATATGAAAACAGCGTGAATAACATTGCTCAAACGTACCCATTTGCTTCAGATTGTAAGAGGTCTGCAAACTAGGGTATGCTTCGGATTTGGGGTTGCTGTACTAAATGAATGCAGTATCCATTACATGTTTATACGTGTACTGAATGCTATACCAATTTGGGAAATACCATTGCATTCTCAACCACTTAAAATTTCTTTTAATTCCGAACAAAATTGGATAAATATACTGGGAGCTGCTAATCTGGAACAATGTGTACAGCGGAGTATACGTGCACAAACGAAAAGACTGTTCATTTTATGTCACACATATTTGAGCCTTATCATCCCGCACATATTAGACCTCTGGAGAAGGAGTGACAAGATTACTTCTGGTATAAAAATATGTTGTGGGTACGTGTTAGAATTGCCTTGATGAGGCTTTTCCAATAGATACCAGAAATGCCGCGTTAACACCATTCCTGGTTAATAGATATGGGGACAGTTTAACTAAATATCTAGGTTTTCCTCCTTATCTAGCTGTGTTGCTGTTCAGTCTCACACCAGGATTTTGTTACCGTTTACTTAGCATTTAGTCTGAGAGACATTTAGACCTCAAAGCCCACCTTAGCATAATAGTAGAAGTGGAGGAAATGATCAGGAATCGATACAATTAACCCACAGCTCCCATTAGAGACATCAAAGGGAAAGAAACACAAACATGAAACAAAAGACCCTAATGGAAACATCAATTGCGGAAAGCCAAAAGAACAGTTACACTCCCACAACACGGCCAATAGGATAGCCTTACAAGGAAAAACTGATGTCCACACCAAGGCCCAGTTGTCTTATTGTCAGTAGACATGTATCTGTTCTTTAACCATTGACTAGAAAAAATGGGCCTAGAGCTCTGAAGGAACGTTAAAAGGGCTGGAAACAAATAATATGTTTTGTTTGATTAATTTGAAATTTAATGTCGCCGTAAACACTGTAAAGGTCATTTTGGACATGTTGCTTCCAAATTTGTTGGACTTTTACCCGCCATTGAGATGAAATGACACTTCAAGCCCTGCCGGCCAATGACACCAACAGTGAGTGAGTGAGTTTTAGTTTTACGTCCCACCAACAGCTAAGGTCATACGGAGACGGGACCTCGGTTTAAAGACTCATCCGAAAGTCTGGAGAAGCCCGGGATCGATCCTGCGATCCCTGGTTTACAAGGCGAGTAGCGTTACCACTGCACCACGGAGGCTTCTATGACACCAACAGGGTTTATAAGCATGGTCGGGGCGACTCGCACCGCATTGCCTGGGTTTACCATTCCTCGTATGCAGTCAGTTTCAGCTCTGCGTGGGAGCATCATGCAGTCCATCTATTTCTTCAAGCCCCGATGGTCGGGGGCTAAAATAACACTGTGGATTGTCCTATCTACATTTCTAACAGATCACTATTTACCATTGCTCTGATGATCACGACAAACCCAACTTTTTGCAAACAGTGTAGATACAGATCAGATGGCTTCTGAATAAGCCAACTGATCATGATCTAAATGTTTGTTATTCAGTTTGTGAACTGGACAAATTCATTATATTCTGCAATTTGTTTAGTTAATAAACAGAAATGGGTGTTGCAAAATTAATTCATTCCGCAGGACAAGGGTTAATCGATATGGGTCTGTGAGTTTTTCTATATCAGTTTGTCCTATAAAAGTGTCACTCGCCATATGCATACATGTGTATAAAGTAAAACATGCAATACATTTGCAATATAAGTTTGCTAAATACATAGCGAATTTGGTATCGACAGCCGACTGTCAGTATGCAATGTTCGCTATCGACAGCCGGCTGTCAATAGCGATCGCCTATAGTCAAGTCTAAGAAAGTTGTTTTATATAAAGACTGTCGGGTTAACACGAGTCCTGGTTAATAGATATGGAGATGGTGGAGAATTAATGCGAAAAATAAATGTAATAAAATGTTTGTGCGTCAAAGATATTTAAATTTAAAGACTGTCTGAAAATTTAAAGACTGGCACAAAATTAATAAAATCATGAAAATGGTGTAAAACGGAAAAAAATCGCACTTTGCTGTTTATAGTAATTTGGCCGTTATCTATGGAATATTTAATTATGTGTAACTGCAAATTATATAGTTGTCTCGATTTAATTAAATTCCTTCCATCATAATTGAAGAGTTCTCAGCAAAAAGAGTTTTGTAATAAGATCCATATGTAAAACGAGCTCAGGAATGAATGTGTATAACTTTTTTTTTTTCAATATACCGACCACTTGCTTCGAGACAGTTTTTCTGACAGACTACAACAGTAAAATGTCCGGAAACGAAAATACGTCAGCACGAAACTCATCTTACGTTCGACCTTTGTCCGATACTTCCTCCCTTACTGCGGAGTTTCACGGCATTTGTGGTCTAAGGATAGGAACTGTGTCGTTTTATTTCGTAACTATTTCCATCATTAAAACGATATTAAAAGACAATAAAATACATGCAGTCTTTAGCATAGCACGTTTTATTAATGAGATGAAGACCGAGGCTGCGTATGAGAATCCGCTTTTTTCATGTTACATCATTTTCATGATTTTCCGTTGCGTTTCTCAGTGTTCGTCTTTAAATCTACAGACTAAAAAGTCTTTAAATTTACAGACAGTCTTTAAATTAAAAGACAGTCTTTAAATAAAACAACTTTCTTAGATCTGATAGTGAATATTGCTTAGATGGCACTTTTCTGAAATAATTCAAAATAAAAGTGAAGGCAATGATCAGGAATCGATGCAATTACCACACACACATCCCATCAGAATATAGCATAGATAACTCTTTTCTAAATTAGGTAATCTAAAAGTGAAGACAATGAACAGCAGTCGATATAATTGCCTCACACACCTCCCATCAGAATATAGCATAGATAACCCTTTTCTAATTAGGTAAACTAAAAGTGAAGACAATGATCATTAATCGATATAATTGCCTCACACACCTCCCATCCGAGATACCAAAGGGAAAGAAACACGAACATAAAAGTAACTCAACCTAATGAAAACATCACTAGCGTATAGCCGAAAGGACAGTTACCGTTTCCCACAAAATGGCCAAATGGCTATCCAAAATAAAGAAAAATCATAAAGTCATGCAAAGTCAACCATAGCAAATAATAAACCACGACAGAAGAACTGTCTCGGAACGGACAGCAAAAATAATTTCGGTGGTGAGGTGTGGGGTGTAACATCACAAAAACACGCCTATATAATTTTGACCCCCTTTAACGACTATTTTATATAGTAAAACTGGGGTTTACTGGGGTAAACCTTATTTTTCTTATTTCTGCTCTAAAATATAGATTGTGGGTACTCGTTAGAACCGCCTCAAAAAAATCCTTTTGTTCGGCGGTTAAATTGACAATGTATTTGTATAGGCATGTTTTAGTAATGGTCGATTTTTAACTGACAACTCTTCCTAATCCTTCGGTCTAATTTTACTTACACTTCCCATGCATGTTGCAATGGTAAACCTTTTCCAAAAAGTTAGAACGTTCTTGCTTCGATGGGCAAGGTAACCGTAAGAGCTGAAATTGAATGACAAATCTCCGATGCCTTTGGTTCAATATTATTCAAATTTTACAGGAGTGTTGCCTCTATAACCCTCTTACAAGAAAAGCAAAACCATTTCCGCTGTAAGTAACAAGATGTGAGCCAGTGTTAAAATACAAAAAATCTTTAAATGACAATTGCTCTTTTGCCTTTGGTTTTCGTTCGTTCAAACGTCAAAGAAATCTTGCGTATATGGCAATCTACAAATGAAGCTCAAACGGTTTTGCTCCAATGAATAAGATGGTTACCAGAGTTAGAAATAGAAAACTCGTAAATCGACAATATCTCCCTTACCTAAGTCCGATTTCAGTGCAATACCATATGACTGGTGGATAGGCGATCTTCCACAACACAAACAGCTAAAATGCCTCCGCTGGACTATCCGCAATATCTAAGGTCATGCGGAGACGGGACCTCGGTTTAAAGACTCATCCGAAAGTCCGGAGAAGCCTGGGATCGATCTTGCGATCCCTGGTTTACAAGGGGAGTAGCATAACCACTGCCACGGAGGCTTCTAAATGACTACGCCATGATCCGGCAGTTTTAATTAATGTTTCAAAACGTACATTTTCATTGACAATTTAACCTTCATGGTGATACATCGAATTGTTGGCAGTACAGTATTATTACTGAGAAATAGTTGAAGAAAAATGCAAAGTTACCCTTGATTTAATATAACGATTATGCATATACACGAAGTAAAAATGCAGACACTGTCATTTAAAGATGACCACGGCCGTATGATGTAGACTATCATTACATTACAATGCCTTTCCTCTGGCTTTCTTTGCCGGATCATTACAGGGTCACTGATGAGGCTTTATTAGCCGAAACTACGTAGTATGACCCATCTTCGTTCTTATGAATGTTTTCATTGGTCTTAAAGGAACTCATTTTTGATTTTTATTTGTCTTCACTGCAGCTGGTGTTGTGCCGTGTGGCGGCCGTAAAACGTCTCCCCGTACATCAACCATAGTGCAGTTTATATTTTACTTTTGGTCCTTTGAGATCAACGTGAATAGTCTGAGAGATCAGAAATAAACTATTGGTTTAGATTCATATTCTAGACAGGTTTTTAACTATTTGGACCCCATTTTGATTTATATAAGTCTTTGTATCGACTGCCTATTCGAAATTCGCAAAATTGCAGTATGTTTCCTCTGGCTTTCTTTGCCGGATCATTACAGGTTCACTGATGAGGCTTTATTAGCCGAAACTACGTAGTATGACCCATCTTCGTTCTTATGAATGTTTTCATTGGTCTTAAAGGAACTCATTTTTGATTTTTATTATAAAACATCATCACGTGAACAAGTCCGTGAAATTAAGACCCCACTAAACCCAACTTTATACAGGGAAAACTGGGGTTTACAGGGGGTATACATTATATTACTTATTTCTGCTCCAAGACATAGGTTATGGGTACTCGTTAGAACCGCCTCACTGAGGCGGTTCTAACGAGCACCCTTAACCTATGTTTTGAGCATTTTAAAGAAAAATATTAATGATTTTCATCAGAAAAGTAGCCATTTTGATATGTGAAAAATGCACTATATCGCACAGGTGTGTTATCGTAATAAATCTAGTTTCATTGAAAAGCCGCAATTAACCATTACGTGAACAAGTCCGTGAAATGAAGACCCCCTAAACCCCACTTTATATAGAAAAAAACTGGGGTTTACGGGGTTATAGATTTTTTTTCTTATTTCTGCTCCAAGACATAGGTCATTGGTACTCGTTAGAACCGCCTCACTGAGGCGGTTCTAACGAGCACCCGTAACCTATGTTTTGAGCATTTTTAAGAAAAATATTAATGATTTTCATCAGAAAAGTAGCCATTTTGGATATGTGAAAAATGCACTATGACGCACGGGTGTGTTATCGTAATGAACTAAGTTCATTGAAAAGCCGCAATTAACGACTACAGACTACCAATGGCACCAAGAGGTAGAGTAACTAACAGCGACGAAAGCAAACACGGAATTCTAACACAGCGCGCCTATATAGTCAATGGAAAATAACTGTGCTTTATTCTACAACACATCACGGCAAAGAAGAGCGTGACGAGTGACATCATTAAAACTGCAATTTCATGACGTCACTAGCCGATTTCCTTGACGTTGGACGGTGTAACGTCATAGTCTCGCATCGAAGACGTTAGAAAAGGATGTAAATACATGCGTTTCCGTCGATAATTTTAGCGGGATTTCTTCTAACAATGGCGAAAAGTTGTGAGAATTTGAGGGAAACAAGAGCATTATTGCAGAGTTTCAGCGTGTTAGAATCGAAATAGATCAGCTCTAGTCAGTGATTTGTTAGGTAATAAATTACTCAACAAATCACAGCTACCGCTGATCTATTTCTTAAATAAACTTAATCACAAACATCACAGCAACCAGCTTCTCCTCTCCATAAGAGGTGATCACGATGCAACGGGTACAGATTATGTCAATTAAATAAATAGCATTAATGATACATAATCATGGGCACAAACAACATGAAGAGCCCCGTCGGAAAATCCGACAGAGTTACATAAGAAATAAACAACCTCAGAACTGCTGTCTTAGGACGGTCAGTAGAGACGATCCCTGGGGAGTTGCCGAACCTTCACTCCGAGGTCTTATATCATTTACAACTCACAAATGAGTTTGTCCACCCAATGGTAACTATAAATAATAATTCTAATGCATTTGCATATGTAACGCGAAGTCTGATTGGATAACGTCAACAAATTTGCGACGGTATATTCTGCGATATACTGTCGGAAATCCGACGTCATCATGTAACGTCGCTTTTCATTGGTTGTTATTTGGTTTTACGCAGCTCACTATGCTTGCCGTTTTGAGCAAAATGAGCATACTTTTTAAACAAAACAAGTGCATTAGAATGCGGATAGCTGTGTGTCTACTAAATAACACAAATATTTTGTAGCGTAAAAATAGCTGTGTTTCCTCTAACATCATCACGAAAACACGCCTATATAAGATTGACCCCCTTAAACCCCACTTTTATATAGTAAAACTGGGGTTTGCAGGGGTAAACAATATTTTTCTAATTTCTCCTCAAAAACATACATTGTGGGTACTCGTTAGAACCGCCTCCACGGGGCGGTTCTAACGTCTCTCCACAATCTCTGTTTTGAGCAGAAATAAGAACAATATCGAAAATTTTCATCTTAAAATTTTTCATTTTTCGGTGGTAAAATTTAAAATGTATTTGTATAGGCGAGCTTTTGTAATGTGCTGAAAAAATATTTGGTCGGTATGTAATATATTTGTCACGTTGAGACTTGCACTGTTTATCATAATTCATTTTGGATGCTCAGAAAAGTCAGCTCTATATTTTGGAAGGTACTAAATGCCAAAAACTGCAAAAATGTACTTAAAAACCGAAATTACTATGCGAAAAAATGCAAAGACGACACTGGATAGGATCGGAAATTGAAAATGGTAGGGTCGGCGTTTTAATTTTTATTTTGTTCTTTTATTGATAAAAATAGTAGAGTCGCGGGGTCTGAAGGGGTACGCGGGACCACGGCTATTTTTTAGGCCTTATGACCTTAATGATCTTTTAGAATTGATTCGGAAAAAAAAAAACAAATTTCTTCATCATTTTTTATATTTATAAACTATATGTCTATAAAACTCTGGTTCTTTTATTGCCCTGTTGCAGAAGTGTCTTTACATTAACTTTGTATTTATTAGACTTGTTCGGAGTGTCTTCGATAAAATTTAGAAAATGCTTTCCGAAGTTTATGAAACTTGGACGGAGATTTTCTTAATTAATCAGGGTTATCGGTATGATAAGCCTTCTCTAAATCTTACAGACGTATTTCCGATTTAAATTCAAAATTCAATGTTGGACATAAATCTCTTCTGCAACAAGAGCTATCGGAACCCGAATTTTATGGTGACTTGGTATATTTTTCAGTAAAATATATACTTGCAATGACTTCAGCACCCAATTTCGTAAAATCATTCTTCGATATTATCATTTAACGACAGACTGAATACATGATAGTTAACGGAATCACGGTTGACAACTTTGCTTCCTTCTTTATTTGCACACCGGTGGGTCAGGCCTCAGATTCTATGACGGTTCCAGCGTAAAGGCTAACTGAGAATTACAATTTAATTTTATATAATGTGGGTTGGTGCCTGATGCTCTGTCTCTGATCGGGCCCATCGGAGTCTAACTGTTGGTTTTCTTCAGCTCCAGCATTTCAGTTGTTTCTTGCTGTCGAGTCTTCACCGTTGTTTCATCTCTGTGGTTGTTTGATTTTTGTGTTCTCGGAGATGTTGCACTGATGAGTTAGTATGCCTTCATCCGGACTGAACAAATTATTTGTCTAAATCGCAACGGAAGCTTAAGGGCGGGGATTGCGGCAGCGTAAAATCTGTTACACCCCCTAGTGACATTCTTTTCACTGACCGTTCCTAGGCGGTTCTTCTGTTTGGTGTCTATTTATGTTATTGAGTATGTGTATCGCTTATATCTTTTTGTTTTGGATAGCCAAATGACCATTTTATTAGTAAGTAACTGTCCGTTTGGCTTTCCGCTGTCGATGTTTCAATGAGTGTCTAGTTATTTAATGTTTGTGTTTCTCTCCATTTGGTGTCTCTGATAGGCGCTGTGGGTTAATTTTATCGATTCCTGATCACTGCCGTTACTTCTGTTTTGCAAAGAAATCAGAGAAACAAACACGCAATCGTAATTTCTTTAAATGCTGCGTGGTCACAAATTATACAATTTGTCTGACTAACTTCCTGACAGTGTACAAGAAATAAATACATGTAGTCTTCTTATCTGTTACTTGACACCTTCTTATTCTGAAAACACAGAGTGCTAAAATGGCGTCTTGCTTATCTCTAAAACTAGCGGAACCCGGGAAGGGACATGATTTTTTTTATTTTATAAGTTGTGCGCACAAGATAATATCTTGTGCGGACAAGATATTATCTTGTGCGGACAACATATTATCTTGTGCAGACAAGATATTATCTTGTGCGGACAAGATAATATCTTCACAACATAATATCTTGTGCGGACAACTTCCCAAGAAGTATGTTTTGCAAACAAGATAATATGTTGTGCGAACAAGATAATATCTTATGCGCACAAGATATTATGTTGTGCGAACAAGATCATATCTTGTCCGCACAAGAAAATATGTTGTCCGAACAAGATAATATCTTGTCCGCTCAAGATATTATCTTGTTCGCACAACATAATAAAAATAAAAAATCATGACCCTTCCCGGGTTCCGTAAAAACTAGCGAATTGTCAGATATATTTTATTTTAGTAGTGTGTATAGATTGCGGCTGCTCGGGTAATCACTGCCTCATTGAAACGGTTCTTATTTATGTTGAGGCGATTGTAACAAATATACACGATCAATTTTTTTAAGGAAAATTATTTATACCCTCCACTTTTCCTCTGTACAGAGTGGTGTTTATATAGAGGATCTTACATGAGTGTTCATGTTTTATTGGATTTATTAAACGAGTTGAGTAAAAGGGATAAAATGCGAGGCTCTGCCGAGCATTTCATGCCTTTTCCTCAACGAGTTTAATAAATTCAATAATACATGAGCACGAATGCATGGTTCTATTTATCATATGACATTTAAATTGCATTTTATTCACGACTGTTTACAAAAATGTCAATATTCCGCCATTAGTAAACGCGACGTCGTTAAGAACGACGTCGTAGATGTAACGTTACTGGACGTATCTAGCTAATTTGCATATTTAATCCACTAGTGGATTATTGAAAATATAACATGGCGTTATAACACTCTCAGATGCGACGTCATTTGATAAAGGGGTGTACAATTCACTGACTTGTTAAACTTATTCGCGCACTGTTTTTGTTTGTTTAGCTTGGTTTTAACGGTCCGTTAAAGATTATTCCAAATATTTCGAGCAGATCTTAAATCAGAGTCGGGTACAACCACCTGCCATAAACGTTATACGACAGGGCTGTATGCGAGGTGGTTATCCCAATCACGGTTTACAACATTGCTTCCACCTTTAATTGCACGCCGGTGGGTCAGGCCTCAGATTCTATGACGGTTCCAGTCCAAAGGCTTACTGCGAATTGATTAGAATTTAATTGTATGTAATGTTGGTTGGAGCAGGATGCTCTGTCTCTGGTCGGGCCCTTCGGAGTCTATCTGATGATTTTCTTTTGCTCCAGCATTTCAGTAGTTTCTTGCTGTCGAGTTCTCAACATTGTTTCTTATCTGTGGTCGTTTAATTTTCGTGTTCATGGAGATGTAGCACTTATGAGTTAGGAGACCTTCACAGACTGAACAAATTATTTGTCTCAATCGCGAGGGCGAGGATTGCGGCCGCTTAAAATCGATTACAGCCTCCTTTCCCCCCCCCCCCCCCCCCCTCTCACTCCATTGGAATTCGTTTCACTGACCGTTCCAATGCGGTTCTTCCACTGACCGTTCCAATGCGGTTCTTCTGTCGTGGTGTTTATTTTTGTTATACGTCCGTTTGAAAAACGGTGGTATTATGTTATGCCCCCGGCGTCCGTCCGTCCGTCTGTAAACATTTTCGTTTCAGTATAACTCCTCTTACAGTTTACGTCCGATCAAGCTGAAACTTCATACATAGTTAGACCATGATGTGGGGCAGCGCATATTGATTCGAGATACGGTCCATCAAATATTAATAGAGTTATTCCCCTTTGAAATTTTGTAAACTTTTCGTTTCCGGATAACTCCTCCTACAGTTTACATCCGATCAAACTATGTCTTAGAGCAAAATTAAGAAAAATGTAATGTTTACCCCTATAAACATGTTTACATGTTGTACACCCCACTTTAGCCATTTTGGGTTGTGTGATTTCAATATTACAGTGTACCATGGATCATAAAATGGGAAAAAAACTATAGATCCAGATCAGGTGGCTTACAGGAAGCAAGCTGATCTGAACCTTTACTGTTTTTGAAAAAGATACATGTATGACCGAGTTCAGTATAATAAGGGCAAATAAATACTCTTACCACCGAGGCTCGTGTTCTGAACTCTATGTTTAACTTCTTCCATTACAGGCATTAGCTTAGCCACCCTTGACAATAGGAACTGTAAACACGATTATAAGATGCTTTAAAACGATGGAATTACAGGCATTTGGTGGAAAGGTAATATGGTGTTTTATATTTTTAAAATAGGATTATAATCATCCTCACTTGAATGGGTTGCTATGCGACGAATGCGGTAAAGACATGCGCTTCTTTACGATACGGTCTCGGCTGTCAGAAATAAAATAAACACAAATCAGTCTGACTACATACGTTTGCTCCGGAACACGGCTTTTACTGCATGGGGTGCTGTTCATACAATGCAAGCGTTAATTGAAACTCTGATCAAGTTTCGCGAATCTACTTGATGATGTTAGTATTAAGGAAATGTTAAATCATGAGCAGACAGGGTGTAAGAAGACAGGATAAACCAGAATCACTATCAAGCATTATTTACGTGGGTGACACATAGCATGCCATTCTGTTTGCTTTTTTACTGTTTCTGCCTAAAAATTGGGGTCTTCTCATTAAGATTAGGAACAAAGTTTGTCTTCAAAAGTAGGCAATTATTTAAAAAGCAGACATTGTTTTGAAAGAGTGCCTTCATCTGGAAATGTAGTTATTCACCTTAATTGGCGTGAAGTATTGTCTACAGTACATCACGAAAACACGCCTATATAATTTCGACCCCCTTGAACCCCACTTTTGTATAGCAAAACTGGGGTTTATAGGGGTAAATCTTATTTTTCTTATTTCTGCTCTAAAATATAGATTGTGGGTACTCGTTAGAACCGCCTCGATGAGGCGGTACTAACGGGTACCCACAATTTATATTTTGAGCAGAAATGAGAAAAATATCACAAAATTTCATCTTAAAATTTTCATTTTTTTCGGCGATAACGGCTACAATGTATTTGCATATGCGTGTTTTCGTAATGTGCAGTTACTCACCTTAATACGCGTGAGGTATTGTCTGCAGCTTCGTAGAACACTGTCTATGACTTTTAAAAGCTTCATAGCTACAGGTAAGGTTGCTATTTGGTGATATTCCAAAGATAGTTTTCCTTATTTCTCCATATAGCCTACGTTGTAGGTATGCATTTGAACCGCCTCGGTTCAAATGAATACCCACAACGCAGGCTATATGGATATTTCTCCATATAGCCTACGCTGTAGGTATTCATTCGAACCGCCTCGGTTCAAATGAATACCCACAACGTAGGCTATATGGAGAAATAACAAAACAATATCATTTAATTATCACCAAAAATACATACCTTATCTGTTTCTATGAGTTTGTTGAGTTTGTATGTTTGTTGTTTTGAAAATCTGATTCCTACGGAAAATGTTACCACAAAGGACAATGCGAGATATATGATATGATACTTGCATAAAAGACGAAATATTATCAGCCTCTTCTTGGAATACAGACTGGTTTTGGAATGGCTTTAAAGCAGCTTGTTCAATTTTTGTGTCTCTTGTTTGGAAATCTTCTATCCACAGACAATGTTATCTCCCAGGACTACGCAAAATACACTATTCCAGGCAATATGTCTGACTATAGCGGCGGGGATGACCTACTTTCAGCCTTGCAGACATTTCACTATGCGTACTGCGGGAATATGACGCAATGCAACGGCAGCAACCATCACGAACTAAGCCTAGCCATGTATCCCGTACATTGTTGTGTGCCCTGCTCATGTCTACCCGAATGCAGAATCTTTCACAATTGTTGTCCGTCCTATCTGACACAGTTGCAATACGGTGAAGAGGTGCAGGACATGCCACCAGCAGGAAAAGGATCAGCAAACAACGGATATCGTGAAAGAGATGAGAAGGCCGAGGAATCTCAGGTAAATGTTTGTTTGTTCATCACGAAAACACTCCTATACAAATACAGTCAAATTCCGCTATTAAAACAACCAAAAATTGAGACTAATTCTGCTATAAAAAAGCTTATCATCACGAAAACACGCCTATATTAATTTTTACTCCCTTGAACCCCAAGTTTAAATAGTAAAACTGGGGTTTACAGAGGTTAACCTTATTTTTTCTTATTTCTGCTCTAAAAGATAGATTGTGGGTACTCGTTAGAACCGCCTCGATGAGGCGGTTCTTCTATTTTTTGAGCAGAAATAAGAAAAATATCACAATTTTTCATCTTAAAATTTTCATTATTCGGCGGTAAAGTTGACAATGTATTTGTGTAGGCGTGTTTTCATAATGTATAGAAAGTTTCAGTTATTCTTCCTTTGTGTTTTCAGTACACAGTGTCCCGCACACTAGTACTGGTAAACCACTTAGAGGATCTAAGCCTGTCCAGGAACCGCGGTGCGAGGCGGACCGCCCACGCTAATAAACCCTATTGGTTTCATTGGGCGACAGGGCTTGAGAACGCATTTCATTTCAATGTCGGGTAAAAGTCCCACAAAATTGGAAGCAACGTCTCCAAAATGACCTTTACAGTGTTGACGGGGACTTTAAACCTAAAATCAAACAAAGTACACAGTGTCCTCTGCACAGAGACCACCTTTGGGACTGTTAAAAAGTGGTCTTAAAGACCACTTTTGAACAGTCCCAAAGGTGGTCTTAATATAGGAATTTTACTGTACATTGTAAATTTTACCGCCAAAAACCGAAGAGTTTAAGATAAAAAATTAAGATATCTTGCTTATTTCAACTCGAAATGTAGATTGTATGTACTCGTTAGAACAGCCTCATCAAGGCGGTTCTTACGAGTACCCACAATCTATATTTTGGAGCAGAAATAAGAAAAATCAGTTGTACCCCTGTAAACCCCAGTTTTACTGTATAAAGGTGGGATTCAAGGGGGTCAGAATTACATAGGCGTATTTTCGTGTAGTTGTATCGAGGTTTAACGTCCCCGTCAACACTATTTAGGTCGTTATGGAGGCGTTTCCGATTTTGTGCGATTTTTACCCGACATTGTTATGAAATGACATCTCAAGCCCTGTCGCCCAATGAAACCAATAGGGTTTTTATGCATTGACGGTCCGACTCGCACTATTTTTCCTGGGCAGGCTTAGACCTTTTACGCGGTTTACCAGTATTCATATGCGGTTGGTTTCAGCTCTGCGAGGAAGCACCATGCAAGACAATCTATTTTTCCAAGCCCCGATGGGCGGGGGCCCTTAGGTGAATGTAGATAGGCTCTAGATAACCACCTTTACTGGACCTTGGTAACATTTGAACAACATGAGCTGTTTTTCATGTCTCAAAGAGCTTTTTTTCACATTAAAAGTTGTGACACTGTTCTTATTTCCAGGTCAAACATAGATTCAGAAGAAATTCTTCATTAAGACCACATTTAGAAAAATTAAACGGTGGTCTTAAGGGGAGTGGGAACACATGGCAAATCATTCCGCCATTTTGCAAAGGAAGACAACTTTCGGGACTTCCTGTACGCTTTTCTATAATCCCTGTCCCACTGAAAAAGGGGTCTACTCTTAAAGGAAAGAATTTGCTCCTCAGGAGCAAATTCTTTCCTTTAAGAGTCGACTCCTATTGACATGGGAGACAAAACTACTTTAGCAAGAGTTGCCTCCCCTGAAGGTGTTCCCATTCCCCTTAAAGACCAGTTTTGAACAGTCCCAAAGTTGGCCTCTAACTATCGGACATATGGTTTTTGTTTGTTTGATTTGCGGTCAACACTGTAAGGTGGCACTACAGTAAAAAAAATCCCCTTACTCACAATGTAAATTGGGGCATATTCCATGTTCTACCACATTTCAGCAAGTCTAATGCTTCCATTATGAGGCATATAATTTGACAGGCTGACCATTTACCTTCCAGAAGCAGCTAAAAAATATGTATGCTGTGCGGCATATTTTGGCCTTTTTGGTAGCCAGTGTCAACAAACCCATACCGCAGCGAATAAATCCAGGCATTTTCAGTGGCCAGTCAGCACAATTTTCTGGTTCAATTTAAATCAGCTGCATTTTGCAATAGCAAATACCTACTAATATTTCTTCTAATAAACAATAATACTTCTCAGAAAAATAATGGCTTAGCACCAAATCCAATCAGAAGCAGCAGAATATTCAATTCTGTACTGAAAGCTCTCCCCAAAGCAAGTGCAGCTTTCATAAAGACCAATTATTTACTGTAGTGCAACCTATACCAAACCCTAATTTCTTTATGATCCACCAAAAGAATTGCCAAACACAAGTTTAGACCATATCTAATAATATAGTCATGCATAATTAATGTTCAGTGACAAAGAATCTTTAAACTTTGCGAAAAAGTTATCGCTTCCAGATTCTACGATGAAAGCCGGACAACCCATGTTTTGTGAAAAAGCGCAAAGTTTGCCTCTTTCCAGAATGGAACCCAGAAACCGGCTTGCATCAGTGCTTCTTCTCAGATGTCTTTGGAATACTTTAATCCTAAAATGCACTAAATCATGTCCTATTAGCAGCCATGCTAGAAATTTTGGCTGTTCTCACACCTATACCCCCTAATTTCAGTAAAAAATGGCATTTTGAGGATATTTTGGGGACAAAACTTTGATGAAAATGATTATAAATGCCTTAATGCCATGAGAAATGTCTGAATATATCTATTCAAATCTTGTAACATGAACCCAACCAGTAAGAACTTACAATGGCTGAGAAAACTCATTGCGATATTGCAGCGGGCTGTACGGAGAGACAATTTTGAAATTTTGCATTGGCTTGAGACCCTTGCCTAATGCCAAGTAACCTCAGTGTTATATTCAATATGGAGTATTTTCTTTTTCTTGTGTTCCTGTTTATACATTTACTGCAAGTCTGCTTTCCAAACAGACCAATGACAACTGATTTACATGGCTTTTAAGTACCCCCCCTCCAATTAGATGGAACAGAAGCAAAAACTGATAAAATACACACAGTTAGTCCTAAATTAGCACTAAACTTACAATCTGTACAGTTTCTGTGACAAAACACATGCCAGAAAGATCCACTTTAAGATACAGAATTGGAGGGAACCTATCATGTGTGAAAATATTATGTAATGAATGAAAACATTAGAGGGGAGCTGATTTTTCTACTTTCGGTTTAGGTGGCACTACAGTAAAAAAAATCCCCTTACTCACAATGTAAATTGGGGCATATTCCATGTTCTACCACATTTCAGCAAGTCTAATGCTTCCATTATGAGGCATATAATTTGACAGGCTGACCATTTACCTTCCAGAAGCAGCTAAAAAATATGTATGCTGTGCGGCATATTTTGGCCTTTTTGGTAGCCAGTGTCAACAAACCCATACCGCAGCGAATAAATCCAGGCATTTTCAGTGGCCAGTCAGCACAATTTTCTGGTTCAATTTAAATCAGCTGCATTTTGCAATAGCAAATACCTACTAATATTTCTTCTAATAAACAATAATACTTCTCAGAAAAATAATGGCTTAGCACCAAATCCTATCAGAAGCAGCAGAATATTCAATTCTGTACTGAAAGCTCTCCCCAAAGCAAGTGCAGCTTTCATAAAGACCAATTATTTACTGTAGTGCAACCGTAAAGGTCATTTTGGTGACGTTGCTTCCAATTTTGTGGGGCATTTACCCGACATTGAGATTAAATGACTTCTCAAGCCCTGCCAAATGAAACCAAAAGGGTTTATAAGCACTGACGGGCCGACTCGCACCATTTTGCCTGCGCATGCTTAGATCCTCTAAGTGGTTTACCAGTACTCGTGTACGGGATGGTTTCAGCTCTGCGTGGAAACATCATGCAGCCCATCTATGTCTTCAAGCCCTGATGGGCGGGGGTCCGATCGGACATATGGTAGAGAATATTCAAACAAAGAATAACTGAAACAGTCTTAAATGTTTTAAAGCAGGATGTGTCTCAATTTTTGTCTTGCCTTAATACAATAATAGCGGAACTTGGTTTAGTGGTCGTCAGAAACGATGCTAATGAATACCAACTTTCTGTCATTGTCACCAACAGTGACTATAAAGGCAAACACTGTGGACCCTGATCAGACTGTTAACGTCTGTTCTGGATTCATACTGTTTGTCCCCCCCACCCACCACCACCACCAAATGACTTTTAAAGTTACCAACAGACGACAAAGCGGACGGCAATTGTTGTGATTGGCATCTTTACCCATTGTATACTAGTGGACTCTTCCATTACAATATGTTGAACAAGTCTTTTGTCATATAAGGGGTGTCAGGCCTAATTTCCGTTTTTATTATATATTGTTCTGTTTAGCGGGCCTTGATCAGACGCCACGTTCTGTGGCGTCTGATCTGGGCCTGCACTGTTTGCCACGGTACCATTTTAGGGGTTTCCAGCATGCAATGGGTTATAGGGACTGGAGGAAACTTGTTAGAAGTATATTTGTTTACCACACTAGTAAGAAAACCATTGTTTCTCTGCGTCGCTAGTATTTTTGGCAAGTCACAAAAATGGCCCTATACCTTTGAAAATTAACGGATGGGGTTTCAGAAAATGGAAACATTGTATTGTCTTTTGTTTCATTTTTGGAGTTCCCCGAGTTTGGGATGCAAGGATAAAAACATGGAGATCTTCAAATTTCTTTGTGCCATTTTTCATTTTTTTTTAATGGCACACTCTACTTTTTAGCTTTAATACTGAGGTGCATATTTATTTATTAATTTATGGATTTATTTACTATTTATTTATTATTTTATTTATTTATTTATCAACACATTTCTTGACAACATATATGATACATATACAGATAGGTCAGAGATAAACTTAACACCCTGGTGCAACCAAGTTGCACTTGTAGCGCACAGCATTACCACTAACTTTGAGCAATGAATTGCAGCTCGTGCTCCTACGCTAGTGCATTTGAAGCCAAACTTGCTTAATGGATGTCAAGCTTGATTTCGTAGTGCACTCGATGTTCATAGTGTTTTGTTTGTTTGTTTGATTTGAGGTTTAACTTCACCGTCAACATTGTGTAGGTCATTTTGGAGACATTGCTTCCAATTTTGTGGGACTTTTACCCGACATTGAGATGAAATGACATCTCAAGCCCTGGCGCTCAATGAAACCAATAGGGTTTATAAGCATGGACGGGCCGACTTGCACCGCTTTGCCTGGGCAGACTTAGATCCTCTAAGCTGTTTACCAGTACTCGTGTGCGGGTCGGTTTCAGCTCTGCGTGGCCCATCTATTTCTTCAAGCCTTGATGGTCGGGGACCGAAGATGTTCATAGTGAACTTGGCATCAAGTTAGCTTAATACATGAATTTTACCTAGAAAGTAGCCTTATTTATTGAAATTATAATACTGATGACAGAAAATAAGCCTTTCAACAGTCAGTATTTCGTTTGATATTGTTTCTTCCTTATCAATAGGAAAACATAGCCGTTCTAAATAATGGCGTCCAGCATGGTGTCAGAAGTGACACATTTTAGGTAAAACATGATAACATCTCTCTTATTTCTGCTTTCAACATAGATAGTGGGTACTCTTAAGAACCGCCTCAATGAGGCGGTTCTAACGAGTGCCCACAATCTATGTTTTTGAGCAAAAATAAGGTAGATAATATATACCCCCGTAAACCCCACTTTTCTATATATAAAGTGGGGATGAGGGGTCTTCGTTTCACACACTTGTTATCATAATGTTAAGATATTTTGGTTCTAATTCATCCGTCTTTCATCCCCCCCCCTCCCACCCCATCCCAATTCTTTGTTTTTCTTTTTCGAAAAGCTTTGACTTGATAATATTTGTCTTTTAGAAAAATGTTTTCTGTTGTTTTTTTTTATTATTATTTTATAATTATTATTTTATTCTTAATTTATTCCTTTATTTCTTTTCGCCCCCGCCCATCGGGGCTTGGAGAAATAGATTTGGCTGCACGCTGCTTCCACGCAGAGCTGAAACCGACCGCGCACATGAGTACTGCTAAACCGCTTAGAGGCTCTAAGCCTGCCCAGGCAAAGATGGTGCGAGTCTGACCGTCCATGCATATAAACCCTTTTCTTTCATTCGGCGGCAGGGTTTCAGCTATCATCTCATCTAAATATCGGGTAAAAGTCCCACAAAATGGGAAGCAACGTCTCCAACTTGTCCCAATTAGTGTAGACGGGGACGTTAAACCCCAAAGCCAATGAATAAAAAATCCTTTATCTATTAGTCCTCTGTCTCTGAATCTCAAAATATTCATTCATTCGTTCATTTTAAAATATTTTGATATTTTTCTTACGTATGCATCAAACATGGATTGTGGGCGCTCGTTAGAATCGCATCATTGAATACCCACAATCTATGCTTTTTGTGCAAAATTAATGAAAATTATGTTTGCGCGTGAAAATCCTGAACCCCAGTTTTATATAGTAAAACTGGAGTTTACAGGGGTTAACCTTATTTTTCTTATTTCTGCTCTGAAAGATAGATTGTGGGTAATCGTTAGAACCGCCTCGATGAGGCGGTTCTAACGTGTACCTACAGTCTATATTTTGTGCAGAAATAAGAAAAATATCACAATTTTTCATCTTAAATTTTTTCATTTTTTCGGCGGTAAAATTGACAATGTATTTGTATAGGCGTGTTTTCAGAATATGGAAAGTTTCAGTTATTCTTCCTTTGTGTTTTCAGTATACAGTGTCCTCTGGTCAGGGACCATTTTTGGGACTGTTCAAAAGTGGTCTTAAAGACCACTTTTGAACATTCCCAAAAATGGTCTTAATATAGGAAATTTACTGTACATTGTAAATGTTACCGCCAAAAACCGAAGATATTAAGATAAAAAATTATGATATCTTTCTTATTTCAACTCGAAATGTAGATTGTAAGTGTGTGTGTTTGTGTGTGTGAATTCGGGTTTAACGTCGCTTTCAACAATTTTTCAGTCATATCACGACGGTGTCTGGTTGCGACAGGGAGCTCAATGCTCACTTTTATAGTGCTGCCTCACTGAAGTATCATGTCCCAGACACAGTACATGATACCACACCCAGTCACATTATCCTGACACTGGGTCGACCAGTCCTAGCTCTACCCCGTAAATGTGAGTGCCAAGCGAGGAGCAGCTAGTACCATTTTTAACGACTTTGGTATGTCGCGGCCCGGGATCGAACCCGTTACCTCCCGTTCCCCGGAGCGGACACTCTACCAACTGAGCTATCGGGGCCGGTATAGATTGTAAGTAATCGTTAGAACAGCCTCATCGAGGCGGTTCTAACGAGTACCCACAATCTATATTTTGGAGCAGAAATAAGAAAAATGAGCGTTTCCCCTGTAAACCACAGTTTTACTATATAAAGGCGGGGTCCAAAGGGGTCAGAATTATATAGGCGTGTTTTCGTGAGGTTGAATTGAGGTTTAACCTCCCCGTCAACACGTCCCCGTCAACACTATTTTTACCCGACATTGTTATGAAATGGCATCTCAAGCCCTGTCGCCCAATGAAACCAATAGGGTTTATATGCATGGACGGTCCGACTCGAACTATTTTGCCTGGGCAGGCTTACACCTTCTACGCGGTTTACCAGTATTCATGTGCGGTTGGTTTCAGCTCGGCGAGGAAGCACCATGCAAAACAATCTATTTTTCCAAGCCCCGATAGGTTTGGGGCCTTAGGTGAATGTAGATAGGCTCTAGATAACCACCTTTACTGGCCCGGTAACATTTGAACAACATGAGCTGTTTTTCATGTCTCACATTAAAAGTTGTGATACTGTTCTTATTTCCAGGTCAAACATAGATTCAGAAGAATTTCTTCATTAAGACCACATTTAGAAAAATTAAACGGTGGTCTTAAGGGGAGTGGGAACACATGGCAAATCATTCCGCCATTTTGCAAAGGAATACAACGTTCGGTGGGACTTCCTGTACGCTTTTCTATAATCCCTGTCCCACTGAAAAAGGGGTCTACTCCTCAGGAGCAAATTCTTTCCTTTAAGAGTTGACTCCTGTTGACATGGGAGACAAAACTACTTAAGCAAGAGAAGCCTCCCCTGAAGGTGTTCCCATTTCCCTTAAAGGGAAGTTTTGAACAGTCCCAAAGTTGGCCTCTAACTATCGGACATATGGTTTTGTTTGTTTGATTTGAGGTCAACACTGTAAAGGTCATTTTGGAGACGTTGCTTTCAATTTTGTGGGACATTTACCCGACATTGAGATGAAATGACATCTCAAGCCCTGCCAAATGAAACCAAAAGGGTTTATAAGCATGGACGGGCCGACTCGCACCATTTTGCCTTGGCAGGCTTAGATCCTCTAAGTGGTTTACCAGTAGTCGTGTATGGGTCGGTTTCAGCTCTGCGTGGACACATCATGCAGCCCATCTATTTCTTCAAGCCCCGATGGCCTTAATAGCAGAACTTGGTTTAGTGGTCGTCAGAGGCGATTCTATTGAATACAAACTTTCTGTCATTGTCGCCAACAATTACTATAAAGGCAAACACTGTGGACCCTGATCAGACTGCTAAACGTCTGTTCTGGATTCATACTGTTTGCACAAAAAAAATCTTTTAAAGTTACCAGCAGACGACAAAGCGGACGGCAAGTGTTGTGATTAGCAACTTTACCCATTGTATACTAGTGGACTCTTCGATTGCTATATGCTGGGCAAGTATTTTGTCATATAAGGGGTGTCAGGCCTATTTTCCGATTTTATTCTACTTTTTTTTTTTTTTTTTTTTTTTTGGAATTACAGAAAATTCTGTTAGCAAATAGTGTGGGCCCTGGTCAGACGCCGCGTTCTGTGGCATCTGATCTGGGCGTGCACTGTTTGCCAAGGTACACTTTTAGGGGTTTCCAGCATTCAATGGGTTAAAGGGATTGGAGGGACCTTGTTAGAATATAAGAATCTTATATGGGTGTGAGGGGTGGATGGAAAAATCCGTCCCGAGGGACACTGTCCGGCATCACGAGGCTTGCCGGACAGTGATCCCGAGGGACGGATTTTTCTATCCACTCCTCACATCCATATTGGATTCTTTTTCTTGCATACCTTTCATTTCCTAAAGCGGATTTTAAATGCTGCAGTCACTTCGGTTACCAACGTCTGCCATATTGTGTTGACACTGCAGGAATGTTTAGTGACGTTGCTGTGACATCAAACTTAACGACTGCGCATACGAGGTCGTATTCAACCAGTGCATTTATCAAACACGCGGGAATATTCGATTTTGGGTTCGAACACCAGGGTCAGAACATAAATTTCTTTCCCAGCGTAAAATCACGGATTTCCTTGTCTGGTGTGGAAGAAGTATATTTGTTTACCACACAAGTGAGAAAACCATTGTTTCTCAGCGTCGCTCGTATTTCGTATGATAAGTCACAAAAATGTCCCTAACCTTTGAAAATTAACGGATGGTATGCTTGGTGTTTCCGAAAATGAAAACATTTTATTACCTTTTGTTTCATTTTAGGAGTTCCCCGAGTTTGGGTTGCAAGGACAAAAACATGGAGCTTCAAATTTCTTTGTGCCATGTTTTCAATTGTTTTTTTTTTTTTTTTTTTAATGGCACACTCTACTTTTTAGCGCTATAATCCGCATTTAATACTGAGGTGCATGTTTATTTATTAATTTATGTATTTATTTAATATTTATTTATTTTGTTTTATTTATTTATCAACAAATTTCTTGACAACATATATCATACATATAAAGATAGGTCAGAGATTAACTTGACACCCTGGTGCAACCCAGTTGCACTTGTAGTGCACAGCATTACCACCAACTTTGAGCAATGAAGTGTGCAGCTCATGCTCAAACGCTAGTGCATTTGAAACTCAACTTGCTTAATGGATGTCAAGCTTGATTTCCTAGTGCATTCGATGTTCATAGTGAACTTGGCATTTAGCTTAATACATGAATTTTACCGAGAATGTAGTCTTATTTATTGAAATAATAATACTGATGACAGACAAATATGCCTTTCAACAGTCAATATTTCTTTTATGCCAGTACCAAAAGTCTTGCTTCTAACATAGCCGTACTAAATGTAATGGCGTCCAGCATGGTGTCAGAAGTGACAAATTTTAGGTAAAACATGATAACATCTCTCTTATTTCTGCTTTCAACATATATAGTTGTTACTCTTTAGAACCGCCTCAGTGAGGCGGTTCTAACGAGTACCCACACTCTATGTTTTTGAGCAAAAATAAAGCAGATAATATATACCCCCGTAAACCCCACTTTTCTCAATATAAAGTGGGGTTAGAGGGGTCTTCGTTTCACGGACTTGTTGTCATGATGATAAGATGTTTTCTTTCTAATTCATCCATCTTTCATCCCCCCCGACCCCCCCCCCCCCAACCCCAAATTCCCCCAAATTCTTTGTTTTTCTTTTTTGAAAAGCCTTGACTTGATAATATTTGTCTTTTAGAAAAAAGTTTTCTTTTTTCTTTTTATTTTATTACATTCTTAATTTGTTACTTTATTTCTTTTCGCCCCCGTCCATCTGGGCTTGGAGAAATAGACTGGGCTGCACGCTGCTTCCACGCACAGCTGAAACCGACGGCGCACATGAGTACTGCTCAACCGCTTAGTGGCTCTAAGTCTACCCAGGCAAAAATGGTGCGAGTCTGACCGTCCATGCTAATAAACCCTTTTCGAAGGGCCTCCGTGGCCTAGTGGATAAGAGCGCTGTCTCTTATTCATTAGGTCTCTCATCGCTGTGGTTCGACCCTCGCTCGGGTCTCATGTGAGACGCCAAGTTCTGCAACGGGAGGTCAGGTGGTTTTCGCCCACCTCTGATTAACGATCGGCTCGATATGAGTGAAATAATCTTTAAAGGGCCGTAAAACCAAAATATAAAAAAAAAAAACATTCGGCGGCAGGGTTTCAGCTATCATTTCATCTCAATATCGGGTAAGAGTCCCACCAAATGGGAAGCAACGTCTCCAAAAGGACCCAAATAGTGTAGACGGGGACGTTAAACCCCAAGTCAAGGAATAAAAAATATCCTTTATTTATTACATGAAACACGCTCACGTCGAGGGCGTTGTCTATGGTCCACAGACCCCGTAGCATTGTGCCCGCCATCCAATCGAGCAATTGTTGTGTGCGAACAACCCACACACTTTGCAACTTCGCGCTATGAAAGTCAACCTTCATCCATACCAAGGGCACGATGACGATCGACGTTACTTAGACGTCCCATTGGCTTGTACTGAAGAAATGTTTGGCTGGCTTTTAACGTATAGAATCCAGACCTCTTAATGACAGTAAAGAAAGTGCCAAAATATCGTGATTACGAAAATTTTGCAATTTTTGCATTTTGCATGTGCACATGCACATGATGAAATCCACGCAGTCTTCATGTCAAACAAACTCATGCTTCGGTGACAACTCTACAATGCCGTATTTATCAGTTGAAAAAGTCAGACATTTTTACCTTAAACTACATAGGGGCTTTAAGAAATATATGGGCTGCATGATGCTTCCACGCAGAGCTGCATCCGGCCCGCACACTAGTAATGGTAAACCGCTTAGAGGATCTAAGCCTGTCCAGGAACCGCGGTGCGAGGCGGACCTTCCATGCTAATAAACCCTATTGGTTTCATTGGGCGACAGGGCTTGAGATGACATTTCATCTCAATGTCGGGTAAAAGTCCCACAGAATTGGAAGCAACGTCTCCAAAATGACCTTTACAGTGTTGACGGGGACGTTAAACTTCAAATCAAACAAACAAAGTTTACCTTAAACTAATGAAATCAGAATTCAAAAAAGTGGTGCGTTTTCATTGAATCTGAGTATATAGTATGCATTATTATTATTATTTTATTATTATTATTATTATTATTATTATGTTTGGTTTTACGGCCCTTTCAAGATTATTTCACTCTTATCGAGCCGATCATTAATCGGAGGTTGGCGAAAACCGAAGTACCCGGAGAAAAACCACCTGACCTTCCGTTGCAGAACTTGACGTCTCAGATGTGACCCGAGCGAGGCTCGAACCACAGCGGTGAGAGACCTATTGATCAAGAGTGAGCGCTCTTAACCACTAGGCCACGGAGGCTATATATAATGCATCATAAAGACTATGAGTTTGGTTGCATGCGGTATGACTACATTACTTCAATGCACCTCATATCGAGCTGTATCCGTCAAGTTAAAAGGCCTTGACATTAACTCAAAAGGCGTTGCTATCAACTAATGTGTCATACATAAAGGACATCAACTTATATGTCATGCATACAGGACATCAACATATGTGTCATACAAACAGGAGATCAACTTATGTGTTATGTATACAGGACACCAACTTATGTGTCATACAGACAGGACATCAACTTAAGTGTCATGCATACAGGACATCAACTTATGTGCCATGCATACAGGACATCAACTTATGTGTCATACATATAGGACATCAACTTATGTGTCATGCATACAGGACATCAACTCATGTGCTTTGCATACAGACCATCCATTTATGTGTCATACTTACATTCATTAATTTATGTATCATACATATAGGACATCAACTAATGTGCCATACTGACGCGACATCAGTTTATGTGTCATACATACAAGATGTCATACGTATAGAATTTCAACTTATGTGTCGTACATACAGAATCATCTGGTGTGTCATACAAACATGGCATTAGCTTATGTATCATACATACAGGACATCAACTTATGTGTCATACATACAGGACATCAACTTATGTGTCATATATACAGGAAATCAACTTATATATCGTACATACAAGACATCAACTTATGTGTCATACATACAGGACACCAACTTATGTGTCGTACATACAGGATATCAACTTATGTGTCGTACATACAGGACATCAACTTATCTGTCGTACATACCGGACATCAACCTATGCGTCTTTGCTTGTTTGTTTTATTTGAGGTTTAACATCCCCGTCAACACTATGTGGGTCATTTTGTGGACGTTGCTTCCTCTGGTTTGGGGACTTTTACCCGATATTGAGATGAAATAAAATTTCAATCCCTGACACCCAATGAAACCAGTAGGGTTTATAAGCAATAACGGGCCGACTTGTATCAGTTTGCCTGGTCAGGTTTAGACCTTCTAAATGGTTTACGAGTAATCATGTACGGTCGGTTTAAGCTCTTCTTGGAAGCATCGTGCAGGCCAATCAATTTCTCCAAGCCCCCTCCCCCCCCTCCCGCCCACCCTCGAAACGTATGTGCCATACATATAAAACCATATCTTAAGTGGCATACATAGAGGACGACAGCTTATGTGTCATGCATACAGGAGATCAATTTATGTGTCGTACACGATAACTTGCGTATTTGTTTGTTGTTTGTTTGTTTGTTTTTGTGGCGTAAAGTCCCTGTCAGCAATAAATAGGTCATTTTGGAGACACTGCTTCCAATTTTGTTACCCGAAAATAAGATGAAATGGCATCCCAAGCCCTGCTGCCCAATGAAACCAATAGAGTTTATATGCATGGACGGTCCGACACGCATAACTTTGCCTGGGCAGGCTTAGACCTAAGCGATTTACCAGTACTCGTGTGCGGTCGGTTTCAGCTCTGCGTGGAAGCAACGTGCATCGAAGTATATTTCTCCCAGCCCCGATGGGCGGGGACGTAGGTCTGTTGTATGTACTCATTAGAATCGCCTCAATGAGGCAATCCTACTCAGAACACACACCATTTTAAATAGCATATCCAAAAGATATCCTTCAGCCCAGTAAAATTCCTATATTTAGATCACCTTAGGGACCGTAAACAAGCGGTCTTCGAGACCACTTTTGAATAGTCCCAAAGGTGGTCTTTGACCGGAGAACTATGTGTGCAGAAAATACAAAGAAAGAATAACTGCAACTTACTAAATAATACTATTTTATAGAGATTGTGAGTACTCAATAGACTCGCCACGATGAGGCTGTTCTAATGAGTACCCACAATCTATATTTTAAGCAGTAATTAGAAAAAAGTCCCAAATTTTGATCTTAAAATTTACGGTTTTCGGCGGTAAGAAATAGAATATAACTGTATAGGCTTGTTTTCGTTTTGTTTGTTTAATTTCCCGTCCCCGTCAACTCTGTAAAAGTCATTTTGGAGACGTTGGTTCCAATTTTGTGGGACTTTTACCCGACATTGAGATGAAATGATATCTCAAGCCCTGTCGCCCAATGAAACCAATAGGGTTTATAACCTCTCCCTGCCCTACATCATAGTGTAGATTATATTTCCTTGTCCTTTGGGATTATTGATTCTATTGTGGAATTTTGAACATATTTTTAGGGTCACTGATGAAGCCTAATTGGCCGAAACCAGCTGGTCTGGCCCAGAAAACATGTGCTCTCCATATTCTCAGTTCCGTGGTGTATTCCTTGCTTCCAAAGGATAACTTTTTTATAGAACATATTTAACTTCACTACAGCTGGTGTGTGTGAATGTGTGGCGGAGGTAAAACGTCTCCCTGCCCTACATCATAGTGTAGATTATATTTTCTTGTCCTTTGGGATCATCAATTCCATTGTGGAATTTTCGAGATATTTGAGGGTCACTGATGAGGCCTAATTGGCCGAAACTAGCTACAGTAGTCTGGCCTAGAAAACATGTACACTCCATATTTTTCAGTTCTGTGGTGTATTCCTTGCTTCCAAAGGATACCCCTTTTATAGAACATATTTACAAACAAGGACGGGCCGAACCGCACCGCTTGTTTTCATAATGTGACGCCCGACTGTACATTTTTTTTCAGGATTCAGATGAAACGAAGAGTGGAGAAGGAAATGCAAACGTGCAGACAGTAAATGCCACGCTAACGATTTCTTCTAGATATAAATGTGTCAGACCCCAGCTATTTTATGATCCAAATCGCCACGTAGACGCATTAGCCTATGAAATGGTTGGATCATGTCCCGACGAAGAAGCTAGAACTTCCGACGGCAGAAAGTGTTTGACTGGGTTTGATAACGAGGACTTCTATGATTCTATTCCGGTCACATCTATTCAATCTGGCATCACATACACAAATAGGCTATGTTTCATTTGTAACGAAAATGAGGCACCGACGAGTGATATGGTGTATACGTGGAAACTAGTATTTAAAGCAATGACAAGCATGTATTGGCATAATTATTTTGAAAACCCGCAAGATTTCAAATCTTATAAAATTCGTCATAACAATATACACTTTTTACCACCGACTGCTGCTGTCACCCGACATTGTCAGTATTTTGACATAGCTTCCTGCAATCAGACTGGATTATGGGAAACGTTTGACGACCTTACAGCAAATGTATGCGAAAAGGGATACAGCTTATCCATTTTACAAAGAGTGAACGGTAAAAAATTATCATTTAAAAACATAGCTTGTCTTTTTTGTAACGTCGCGGAACACAGTCTGGAAAAGTCGCTTTCATGTGGTTATTACCGACTAGAGGGGAAGGCTGGCTTTGATTTGTATATCAATATTATGGATAACACACTTAAGCGAAGGCATATTTCGAACGTCGACAGTTTCACCACTTCCTACATTGACGACACGATGGCGAAACAATTGCGCAACAAGATTTGCCCAGAAGGCTATCTCGATATCTTGGTAAGCAATTATATTCAATTCACATTTGGGCAACGAACCCTTATGGCTTCCTTTTTTATATCTCTTAAACTGACTTTTCCAATGAAACGCTGTGATTTATTTGCTTCTGATCCAATACCGTTCCAAGGCGGTTCTTCTGTCAAGGTTTATTTTTGTTATGGTTTGTCTTTGGATGTTTGTGTCGCTTATATTATTTTATTTTGGATAGCCTATTGGCCATTTTGTGGGAAAGTAACTGTCCTTTTGGCTATCCGCTATTGATGTTTCCATTAGGGTATGTTCTTTCATGTTTGTGTTTCTTTCCCTTTGGTGTGTCTGGTGGGAGTTGTGGGTTAATTGTATCGATTCCTGATCATTGCCTCCACTTCTATTTAACCCATATTCCTGATAAATTGTTTGGTCTTTGTGCCTGAAACACTTGGCTAAGCATCAGCACCAAACTATTTGAACGGGGCCTGCCTGTCCAATGGTTAGAACTTATAAAACCTGGAACACTGGTTACAGAACGTATCGTTAAAACTTAATGCAAAAGCATTACGGCAACACATCCGTGCGACATAGGGCATACTTCCACATCACCAAAATAGCCTAGTTTCTGAAGGAAATCTTGACATTTTCTAATTTGTATTTCCATTACATGAAAATCCCGTGCAATGAACACCCCTAAACCCTACTTTCCCCGTACATCAACCATAGTGCAGTTTATATTTTACTTTTGGTCCTTTGAGATCAGCGTGAATATTCTGAGAAATCAGAAATAAATTATTGGTTTAGACTCATGTTCTAGACAGGTTTTTAATTATTTGGACCCCATTTCGATTTCTATCGGTCTTTGTATCGACTGCCTATTCGAAATTCGCAAAATTGCAGTATGTTTCCTCTGGCTTTCTTTGCCGGATCAGTACAGGGTCACTGATGAGGCTTTATTAGCCGAAACTACGTAGTATGACCCATCTTCTTTCTTATGAATGTTTTCATTGCTCTTAAGGGAGCTCATTTTTTATTTTTATTTATATAGAGAAAACTTTGGTTTACGGGGTATATATTATTTTTCTCATTTTTGCTCCTAGGCATAGGCTATGGGCACTCGTTAGATCCGCCTCAATGAGGCGGCTCTTACGAGCATCCTCAAACTATGTTTGGAGGAATAATAAGAAAAATGTCATAAATATTTGTCAGTAAAATAACCGGTTTGGAGATGTGAAAAATGCACTATGTCGCACGGGTGTGTTATCGTAATGGAACTTGGGTTGTGCTGCCCTTTTAAACCGCCTCACTGAAGCTGTTCTCACGAGTACCTATAACTTATGTCTTGAGGGAGAAATACAAAAAGTAATTTAAACACCTGTAAACTAGAAGTGGAGGAAAAATGATCAGGAATCGATACAGTTAACCTACAGCTCCCATCAGAGACACTAAAGGGAAAGAAACACAAACATGAAACAACATACCCTAATGGAAACATCAATAGCGGAAAGGCAAAAGGACAGTAAATCCAAGTTTTCTGCGTATCAAGTGGGGTTTTAAGGGGTCTTCATCGCGCGGACTTGTTCCAAAGTCTAATTTAAAAATTGATGTCGCATGGAACTGAATCTTGTTTAAGAAAGTAATGGCACATGATAAGTATGTTACACTTAATATAAAAATAAAGAAAACATAACTCAGGAAAATAAAAGTTACTCATCACAAAAGAATAACACTTACAAAAGTGTTAGACAAATTAACAACAAAATAGGTGCACCCGACTGCAACAGAATGACCGGCTTGCAATGGTCATCAGTAAAATAAGTATTAAAGTTCTAAGGCGGGGCTGTGGGGGCCTTAAACCCTATTGCAAGGCGGTTGCACATTATACTTTGTCATTACGAAACACGCCTATATAAGTACTTTGTAAATTTTACCGTCGAAATTCGAAAATTTTAAAATGAAAAATCGCAATATTTTTTTCTAATTTCTGCTCAAAATATAGATTGTGGATACATGTTAGAACCGCCTCATCGAGGCGGTTCTAACGAGTACCCACAATCTATATTTTTGAGCAGAAATAAGAAAAATAAGGTTTACCTCTGTAAACCCCAGTTTTAGTGTATAAAAGTGTATATACTGCCTATTCGAAATTCGCAAAATTGCAGTATGTTTCCTCTGGCTTTCTTTGCCAGATCATTACAGGGTCACTGATGAGGCTTTATTAGCCGAAACTACGTAGTATGACCCATTTTCTTTCTTATGAATATTTTCATTGCTCTTAAAGGAACTCATTTTTGATTTTTATTTGCCTTCACTGCAGCTGGTGTTGTGCCGTGTGGCGGCGGTAAAACGTCTCCCCGTACATCAACCATAGTGCAGTTTATATTTTACTTTTGGTCCTTTGAGATCAGCGTGAATATTCTGAGAAATCAGAAATAAATTATTGGTTTAGACTCATATTCTAGACATGTTTTTAATTATTTGGACCCCATTTTGATTTACATCAGTCTTTGTATCGACTGCCTATTCGAAATTCGCAAAATTGCAGTATGTTTCCTCTGGCTTTCTTTGCCAGATCATTACAGGGTCACTGATGAGGCTTTATTAGCCGAAACTACGTAGTATGACCCATTTTCTTTCTTATGAATATTTTCATTGCTCTTATAGGAACTCATTTTTGATTTTTATTCAAGGCGGTCAAAATTATGTAGGCGTGTTTTCGTGATGTAGACACTTTTTTAGTTACCCTCTGGTAACCAGTTTATTTCCTCCGTCAAACAGAGGGTTTGGAAGGATCATCCATCTGTATATCTTACAAACTTACAAGACATAGAATATAATAACATAGTGATTGCTTTTCAGTCTTCGCTGGTCACCTAGGGATATGGCCCCCGCCCATAGGGGCTTGAAGAAATATATGGGCTGCATGATGCTTCCACACAGAGCTGAATCCGGCCCGCACACTTGTAATGGTAAACCGCTTAGAGGACCTAAGCCTGTCCAGGAACCGCGGTGCGAGGCGGACCGTTCATGCTAATAAACCCTATTGGTTTCATTGGGCGACAGGGCTTGAGATGTCATTTCATCGCAATGTCGGGTAAAAGTCCAACAAAATTGGAAGCAACGTCTCCAAAATGACCTTTATAGTGTTGACAGGTACGTTAAACCTCAAATCAAACAAACAAAATCACGTAGGGATACGTCCATAAGCGTCGACACCAATGGTCGTGTTGTGGTTTTAAAATTCTTGTAGGGCAGTAATTGCATGTAAATAACGAATCGTTATATGCGTCCATCATAGTGATAAAAGTATACTATAAGCTAAATTTTAACAGCTAAACTTTTCTATTATATCCAGCGTAAATTGTATGTACATCGGTAGGTTTATGGTGACTTAGTATATAAATTCAGAAAAATATACAGATGCAATGACTTCAGCACCAAATTTCGTAAAATCATTCTTCGATATAAAACGATTTGGTACAACATAAATGTTATACGACACACTGCATGCATGGTAGTTAACCCAGTTACGGTTGACAACTTTGCTTCCCTCTTTAGTTGCACGTCGGTGGGTCAGGCCTCAGATTCTATGACGGTTCAAGCGTAAAGGCTTCCCGAGAATTAGAGTTTCTAATTTTATGCAATGTTGGTTGGTGCTTGATACTCTTTCTCAGGTCGGGCCCATATGAGTTCTTTTGCTCCAGCATTTCAGTGGTTTCTTGCTGTCGAGTCCTCACCGTTGTTTCATCTCTGTGGTCGTTTGACTTTTTGTGTTTACGGAGATGTTGCACTGATGATATAGGAGGCCTATATGCGGAATGCAAAAATATTTGTCTAAATCACCAGGGAAGTAAGGGCGAAGATTGTTGCCACTTAAAATCGATTTAAGCCCCCCAGTGGAATTCGTTTCACTGACAGTTCCAAGGCGGTTCTTCAGTCGAGGTTTATTTTTGTTATTGGTTTGTCTTTGAGCGTGCGTATTGCTTATATTATTTTGTTTTTGATAGCCAATTGGCCATTTTGTGGGAAAGCAACTGTCCGTTTGGTTTTCCGCTATTGATGCCTCCATTACTGTCTGAATGTTTCATGTTTGTGCTTCTCTCCCTTTGGTGCCTCTGATGGGAGCTGTGGGTTAATTGTATCGACTCCTGATCAGTCCGGGATCGATCCTGCGACCCCTGTAAACCAGGGGTCGCAGGATCGATCCCGGGATTCTCCAGACTTTCGGATGAGTCTTTCAACCGAGGTCCCGTCTCTGTATGACCTTAACGGTTGGTGGGACGTAAAAGTCAAACACTCACTCACCCTGATCATTGCCTTCTCTTCTATTGTTATAGCTGACACAGAATCGAGTCCGAATAAATTATTCAAACCTCGGCAGCTATATGCATAGCGTATTTTTTGGTGAATGGCACCGGCCCGCTAAATCAAATCCCTGTGCAACATCTCTCCAAATTAGGTACCCGGTGCGGTAAGGCAAAAACAAACAGCTAGTGGAATAGTCTATTATTAGAGCGTGCAATTCGTGGGCATCGATCCCATTAAATCTCGTATGCGACTTTGTAATTCCAACAATCTGTCTTTCATCCACCAACCTATTAATGAGTCAATGATCAAAAATACAGGCCTTCATTGAAGCTAAAGATGTAATTGTATTCTTGCCTTGGTATTCATGACTTTCATATTCGCCGAGCAGCTGGATACATTTACTAGTGTAGGAGTACGGCCACTGATTAGGAAAGTTCCGTCTTTTAGCCGACTTCGCCATAGTTGCCGATAAGGCAATGTTAGTTTTCAGCCAGGGTCGTTATATCCCAATAAAATCAACAAAATACACATTCTTTAAATATAGTGGACATTCTAACACAGCGCGCGTATATAGGCAATGGAAAATAACTGTGTTTTAGTCTGCAACAAATCACGGCAAGGAAGGGAGTGACGAGTGACGTTATTAAAATCTGCCAATTTATGACGTCACTAGTCGATTACCTTGACGTTAAACGGTGTAACGTCATATTCTCACATCGAAAACGTTAGAAAAGGATATGAATGCATGCGTTTCACTCGATAATTTAAGCGAGATTTCTTCTAACAATGGCGAAAAGTTGTGAGATTTTGAAGGAAACAGCAGCATTATTGCCGATTATCGAAATAAATCAGCTGTAGTCTGTGATTTATTGAGTAATGTATCTTTACAACTGACCTCCAAACTGTGATTTATTAATCAACAAATCACAGTTTCAGCTGATCTATCTCTTAATTATATAGTGGGCAGCATTGGTGTTGTATCATATACATTAAGATGGCAATTCGGACTGGCTGGCGGGCGCTGCGACGGGGATGCTCTAAAACGAGCTCCGCAAACTGCGAACGGGCGTTGCAGCGCCTGTAGCCCGAGGCCAGCATCTAAGAATGCCATAATATATGTGCATTCCCTTCCTAGTTATTTAAATTACACACAGAGTTTGTGTCTTTGTGATTAAACAGTAATACTGCTGTAAGAGTTATCTCCGCTTCCCTAATTCTTTTTAGGGTGTGGAAGTTAAGTGGAACGGTATAAATAACTCTTTTGTCGATGTCAGATTTATGCTCTTTTGTCGATGTCAGATTTATGGCGGGCGCTGCGACGGGGATGCTCTAAAGGGAGCTCCGCAAACTGCGGCCCGGAGTCTAACTGTTGGTTTTCTTTTGCTCCAGCAATTCTGTTGTTGTATGCTGTTGAGTCCTCAAGCTTGTTTCATCTCTGTAGTTTTTTGATTTGTACGTTCTCGGAGATGTTACATTGATGAGTTAGGAAGCCTTCATGCGGACTAAACAAAATTAGTATATACCGCGAAAGAGATAAGGGCGAGGATTATGGCCATGTAAAATTGATTTAAGCCCCCAGTGGAATTATTTCCACTGACCGTTCCAAGGCCGTTCTTCTGTGGCGGTTTATTTATGTTGTTGTTTGTTACTTACTGTGTGTATCACTTGTGTCTTTTTATTTTGGATGGCCATTTGGCCATTTTGTGGCAAAGTAACTGTCCTTATGGCCTTCCTTTGTTTAAGTTTCCATTATGGTCTGGTCGCTTCATGTTTGTGTTTCTTTCCCTTTGGTGTTTTTGATGGGTGGAGTAAGTAAATTGTATCGATTCCTGATCTTTGTTTTACTTCTACTTTTTATATTTTACTGTTTAACCAGTTTATATGCCTCGCGTTCCTGACAAGCCCAGAGAATACGACTTATAGTTTTTATTTGTCTTAATGACAGAAGTTGCATGAGGGCTCAGTGACGACTTAATGATACATTGGTGCTTACGGGTAGTTACATCTGAAACTAAATTGGTCTGGATCGTTCGAACGAAAAGTATCCAATTACCAGAGAGCTGCAACTGATTATTATCTGACATCATTTGCTCTTTTCCGATTCAAAAGTCTAAGGGCCCAGTTTGACCCCTGTGTAAATATGTATAAATGCCAAGCGAGTGTCATCTTTCAGCACATTTATAAGTACTCAATCGTCTGATGTCCCATGGCCATTTTCAAGACAACCTGCCGAGTGGTTCTGGCAGAGATATTTAAGTTGTATACCACATATATGGACATGCCGACATTCTTTGTCATGTGACCTAAACCATTCGAACACATGCATGTGGAGCTATATGTCGAATGTTGTATTGGAATTGTCCCAGCATTTCAAGTCCAGGGGAAATGTTGTTTGAAATATTGATGGACCTGCAATTGTAGTTACTTAGAGCAAAGAAAACTGGGTGACTTTGAGTATGTTTTATAAGAGGGTGAGCCGTTTTAAGCAATGACTACAGAATAGAACTTAAAACTGTAGAGTGTATATGCTGTTTGTAGTGGGCCAGACTAGCTTGTTTCGGTAATAAGTTCTTATCAATGACCCTCAGATGTATTCAGAAATCGACAAGGAAATCAAGGGACTAGAAAAATATAACTCACACAAATAAGTAAAGATAAACTTATGGTCATCATTTGAATAAATGTTGCAATACATAGTCAGACGAAGATACCAAATATGTTATAGAAAGGGTTATCCTTTGGAAGCAAGGAATACACCACAGAACTGGAAAATACGGAGTGTACATGTTTTCTGGGCCAGACTAGCTAGTTTTGGCCATTTAGGCCCACATATATTTTCGAAATTCCACAATGGAATCAATGACCCCAAAGGACAAGAAAAGGCAGTCTGTCTAGTAGTCTTGAGAAGAAGATATTTCAAGCTTATTATCATATAAATTCATTTTAACCGGACAATTTCAACAATATTACATTAAATATTTTACCATGTAAGCAGCATATGGAATCTACTTGAAACTGGACGAGTATTTTGAAAATAAAAAACACCACTTAAATGTTCAGAACCCTGCGATCCTACTAACCTTGGGTCAAGAGACTAAATAACCTCGGCTTGTAGCATTTATGGAAAATTATGAAGTACCTATGGCTATGGCATGTCATAAGCAATAAGGGTTTTCAAAAAAAAATGTTTCGCATGTTTCCCATTCAAAAGCCTACAGAACCAAATGTTACCTAACCAAAACAAGGACAAGATCAACCTACGGTCATCATTGGAAAACATGATAGTTCTCAATCACTTAAAGATACAAACAAAGTTTCAAGGCAACTGGTCAAGTAGATATGTAGGTATGTAGTTTTTTCTTTGGGGACGGGGTAGCTCGCCAACGCCGATGGTTCCGGGGGATTTTATAGGATATGTTGCCCGTCGTCGTCTGCCTCGTACGTCAACACTTTCAAACGGTATCTCCTCTGAAGCCACTGGGGCGATTGGACCCAAATGTCATCTGTAGCATCCTTGGACTGGGGATTGTAAGTTTGTATGTGTTTTTTTAATTCAGCTCATTAGTTTCGTTGCTATTGACACTTAGAAGTTCCATGGACTTATAATGGAGAAAATTGAAAAATGGCATTGACTGTCAAGCCTTTGCAGATATTTTGACACACCTTTCACAGAAATGGTCCTTAAGCAATATAATATCCGCCATATGACTTGAGGCATGCAGCTCATTTTTATTGAGTGCCATGGAGGCCAAAATGCAAACAATAGAAAAATATATAGAGAGTTTCCATAGAATTGTAATAGGAAAAATTGAAAACTTGCATTTACTGCGGAGCCTGAGCAGATATTTTAGCAAACGTTTCTTCGAAATATTTTCAAGCAATCTTCTGTCTGCCATATGATTTTAGCCCTACTGCTCATTATATTGGTTGCCATTGGAAAACAAAATTAAGAAAAGAGGGAAAAATATTTAACAAAATAATTTACTCATAAATCGTATGCTCTTTGAGACTGTGACTTTATGGAAATATTTTCCTGTACAGGGGTTGTGTGTGTGTGTGTGTTTTTTTTTAATGATATTTGGCTTTTTAGATTGATTGCTATGTCAAGTTAAGCGTTTCCATAGACTTACAATGAGGAAAATTGAAAAATGGCATTTACGCCATTCAAGATATGTTTTCAACCTTTCATTGAAATGTTCCTTAAACAACTTTTCATCTACCATATGATATTAGGCCTACTGGTTGCTACAGATGGGTAGTTGTTAATTGACGTCTGTTGTCTTGCAACAACACATTCAAGCGACATCAGACCTCTGAAATAGAAATGGAGGCAATGATCTGATCAGGAATCAATACAATTAACGCCTCAGAGACACCAAAGGGAAAGAAACACAAACATGAAGCAACAGACCCTAATGAAAACATCAATAGCGGAAAGCCAAAAGGACAGTTACTTTCCCACAAAATGGCCAATAGACTATCCAAAATAAAATAAAATAAGCGACACAAACACCCAAAGACAAACCATAACAAAAATAAAACGCTACAGAAGAACCGCCTTGGAACGGCCAGTAGAAACGAATTCCACTGGGGGTGCTTAAATCGATTTTACGTGGCCACAATCCCCACCCTTGCTTCCGTCGCGATTAAGACAAATTATTTGTTCAGTCCGAACGAAGGAGGCCATTGGGCTTATTGGGTCCAGATTATCCATGGTTTATTAAAAAAAAAACCTTGCTGCCTATGGGCACTGCCCACCCCCGAGCTCTGGTTGGTATAGTGGCCCATGGGTCTCTTGTTTCTCCATATGGTCTTTGCGGCTATCTTGGGCATGTGACCTGGACCATACGAACAAATATTCACTCATTTTCAGTTGGACGGTATAGGGAAAATAACTGAAGTTGGTGCCGCGGCTTAAGAGCAATGTCTTTTCAAATTTTGATTTACCTGCAATCCAAGTGAACTGGAGCCAAGATCGTTAAATGACCTTGACCTTTTGGAATACCATAATATCCATATAGTACGAACACTCATGTCAGTGAAAACAAAAGTTTCTGAACATCACGTGAACATGTCCGTGATATGAACACCCCGCTAAACCCCATTTTATACAGGGAAAACTGAGGTTTATTGGTGTATACATTATTTTACTTAAATCTGCTCGAAGACATAGGTTGTGAGTACTCGTTAGAACCGCCTAAATGAGGCGGCTTTATCGAGTACCGCAACCTATGTTTGAAGTAAAAATAACAAAATTATAACAGATTTTCATCAGAAAATTAACCAATTTGGAGATGTGAAGAAAATGCAGTATGTCGCACGGGTGTCTTACCGTAATGAAGATACATTGATTAACTATATTGTTATTTATTAATTGATTATCCGATATTACACAAGGTCAACCAATATTCAAAAATCATAAATCATGTTTTTAATTGCGTCAATTAATAAAATTGTCATTAATCAAGTAATTTCGTATTGGCCCAGTTACAGGTCCTCGGTCAGCTGTATTGGCCTCGGCCTTCGGCCTCGTGCCAATACAGCAGACCTCGGACCTGTAACTGGGCCAATACGAAATTATTTGATTAATAACATTATATTATCAAGTCATTTCGTACTGGCCCAATTACAGGCCCGAGGTGTATTGTATTGGAACGAGGCCAAAGGCCGTGGCCTATTCAGATGACCGAGGACCTGTTACTTGGACGATATGAAATTTATTTTATTAATTGACACAATATATAAAAACATGATTATTGGTTATTGACCACAAGTTAATATTAATTGGCCTGGTGTTAATATGGATGACCTCCGATCAATATAGGTTAGTCAATATATAAATTTTCCTATTAAAAAAAACCCGAGGGACCAAATTGATTTTGCAGTAAAATAGGTGATAGTCAACCTTGGGACATCAATTGATCCAGTTTTGCTGTACTAAGTGACCTTATGATATATAACAAGTTCCAAGACAATTGCCCAAGCGTTTCTGCACAAAAGGATTGGCCGTCTCTTTCGCAGACGATATTTTAAGACTTTTAAGATTTTTGTCCATATTTGGACATGTCGGTCATATTTGAATGACTTTTACATGGCAGTCATTGATATCCATACATATCAATTCATGTCATGAACAACGACCGTTTGCATTGCTTTTACCATTTCCCATTTAAAGCCCTAAGGGCCAAATCTGAACTTACCATAATATAGGTCACGATTAACATTTGTAATTTGAACAAATTTGAATAACCTAATGCTATTTACCAAGTTTCAAGACACTTGGTCCTGTGGATCACGAGAAGATTTTATTTCATGTGGTTGCCATATTTTGGCATATATTTGGGTCGTGTGACCTGGACTTTCCGAACAAACTTTTGTGCCTGTTCTATCAAGAGGTTACATATTAAATTTAACTGAGGCTGTATTTCCAATTTAAAAGAAATAGGCTCAGGGGTTTTAGAGAAGAAGCTGTCCAAAAGTGTCAGTCACCTTTTGCTACATTCCATGTTCCATGACCATTTGCCCAGCAGTTCTCGAGAAGAAGACTTTTTTAAGGGTTTTACCGAATTTTGGGCATGGAGATCATCTTCATACGAAAACGCGCCATTACAAGTACATTGTAAATTTTACCGCTGGAAAAAAAATAGATGAAAATTAGGATTTTTTTTCTGATTTGTGCACAAAATACAGATTGTGGGGACACATTCGCCTAATCGCCTCATCGAGGTGGTTCTAACGAGTACCCACAGTCTATATTTTAGAGCGGAAATAAGAAAAATAAGGTTTACCCTTGTACATCCTAGTTTTACTATATAAAAGTGGGGTTCAAAGGAGTCAAATCTATACAGGCGTGTTTTCATGATGAGAAATCTCATGACACATAAAGGCATACTGAAGTTCACGTCAATATGTCGTTGAATTGCATGAAGACATATTCTCGTATAAGGGTGTTATTCATTTGGGCTTGCTGTAATGATATACAGTATTTTGCCAGTGTTAAATCCTCTTATTATAAAAAAATGCGTTAGTGACACCTTTTAAAGGTTTAATTACTTTCTAATTTCAGGGACTGTGCAGGAAAATACATTGTCCGCGGGATCATTACATGGTTGAAAATCAGTGCATTCCTCTGTTCGACATTTTATATAGATTAGATTTGCATTTTAAACTCGAAATCAGACCAAATGCGACCGTCAGCGATTCCCTTTTACCTGACTTTACAAAACGCATTCAACAGCTTGTCAACGATTTAATGAAGGAGTCGTTCAATTCGCAGGCATACGGTATTTCCCTTTGGTTTTTACCCAGCACCGAAAGAATTCCAATTGGATTTTACTGTTTTGGTATCTACTTGGGTAGCTCAGCTGGTTACATGAAATACAGTGAGTCACTTTCGGAGATCTATAAGCTCTTTCAGAAACTTCAAACTAAACAAGTTTTAACGCTCACAAATGGTTTTCGTTTCCGGCTGGAATACAGATTTTGCCACAGAGTAGATACTTATCCGAAACGATGGAGGGATATGGAGAGCGGTCTGCCACTCAGTCCGATAACAACTTGGACGAAGTCGGAAGCGTTTATGACCGTATCAGATACCAACTGGTGTTTCAGAACAGTCCTTATGGCGGAAGAAATACAGCATCTAAACCGATTCGTGATAAAAGTTAAGCACACCAACGCGGTGCTTTATAAGGATCAGTATGATATAAGTTCTTCACTATATCTAGTGTGTATAGACATCTTCAGTTCCCATTCTAATACATCCCAATTCCTGGATTCGGTTCAAAGAGAGACACAAACATCAACCGTTGTTGGCGATTCCATGGATGGGATTCCTTGGTATCTAAGTAAGAACGCAATAATTGCAGGTAGTCTAATTGCCTTTGTAGCGCTTAGCGTTTTGCTCTACAATAGACGGAGATGTGTCGCAGCGCTAAAGATCAATGCAAAGCATTAGGAAAACATGTCCGTGTGAATAATGGCGTCCAATATGGTGTCAGAAGTGACACATTTTAGGTAAAAAATAATAATATCTTTCTTATTTCTGCCTGCAACATAGATCGTGGGTGCTTGTTAGAACCGCCTCAATGAGGCGGTTCTAACAAGTACCCACAATCTATGTTTTTGAGTTAGAATAAGGCAGATAATGTATACCCCCTTAAACCCCAGTTTTCTCTGTATTAAGTGGGGTGTAAGGGGGTGTTCATTTCACGGACTTGTTAACGTGATGGAAAGACACGGTTCCAGATAGGAATGAGAACAGAGGATAAGTTTGGTAAAGTGCGATTCATTACGAAAAGACGCCTATACAAGTACATTGCAAACTTTACTGCCGAAAAAACGAAGATTTTTAGATTAAAAATTGTACTATTTTTCTTATTTCTGCTCAAAATATAGATTGTTGGTACTCGTTAGAACGGCCTCGATTTAGCTATACACGACAATCTCTACCTTTGCAATAAGCGTGGATCCAGATTAAGCTATCCGATCAGGTTCTGCGCGGTTTGTCATGCCGATTGTAAATTAAAAGGATAATATTATTTCAAAGTAGAAGTAAAACAAAGATCAGGAATTGATACAATTAACTTACTCCACCCATAAAAGACACCAAAGGGAAAGAAACACAAACATTAAGCGACCAGACCATAATGGAAACCTAAACAAAGGAAGGCCATGAGGACAGTTACTTTCCCACAAAATGGCCATATGGCCATCCAAAATTAAAAGACACAAGTGATACACACAGTAAGAAACAAACAACACCATAAATAAATCGCCACAGAAGAGCCGCCTTGGAACGGTCAGTGGAAGATTTCCACTGGGGGGCTTAAATCGATTTTACGTGGCCACAATCCTCGCCCTTACTTCCGTCGCGATTTAGACAAATAATTTATTCAGTCCGCATGAAGGCCTCCTAACTCACATCTCCGTGAACACAAAAATCAAAGAACCACAGAGGTGAGACAACGGTGAGGACTCGACAGCAAGAAACCACTGAAATGCTGGAGCAAAAGAAAACCAACAGTTAGTCTCCGATGGGCCCGACCAGAGACAGAGCATCAGGCACCAACCAACAGATCTCTCTAATTCTCAATAAGCCTTTACGTTGGAGCCGTCATAGAATCTGAGGCCTGACCCACCGGCGTGCAATTAAAGAGGGAAGCAAAGTTGCCAACCGTGATTGGGTTAACTACCATGCATGCAGTCTGTCGTATAATATCCATGTTGTACCCAATCTTTTTATATCGAAGAATGATTTTACGAAATTGGGTGCTGAAGTCATTGCGGTAATATATTTTTCTGAATTTATATACTAAGTCACCATAAAATTCGGGTTCCGATAGACCTTGTTGCAGAAGAGATTTAAGTCCAATATTGAATTTTGAAATTAAATCAGAATGGCGTCTATAAAATTTTGAAAAGGCTTTGCGTAGTTTATGGTACCGATAACCCTGATTAAGGAGTTTAGCCGTTAATAATTTATTACGAGTGTTGAAGTCAGTTACATGACTACACACTCTAGCAAATCGAATTAATTGCGAAATATAAACGCCATAGGATGGCGCACGAGGAACATCACCATCCAAAAAAGGAAAATTTACAATCTCAAAACCAAAGTCATCGCGTTTATCATAAATTTTGTACGAAACAAATCCATCTACAATAGATAGATGTAAATCCAAAAACGGGGCCTCGGTATCAGAAGAATTTGCTTTATTTAACTGAAGTTCTAGGGGGTAAATCTGACTGATCAAACCATCAAAATAGGTATTATCAATATTTAATAAATCATCTAAATATCTAGAAGTAGAGCTAAAAGCTTCAATAATTTCAGATTGGTTATCAATGGAAAGCGACAAAATGAAGTTTCTTTCATAACAATACAAGAACAGATCAGCCACAAGAGGTGCGCAATTAGTACCCATCGGAATACCCACAATTTGTCTAAATAACTTAGTACCGAATCTAATATAAATATTGTCAAGTAGAAAGGTGAGGGCATCACACACTTTCTGACATGACCAAAGTGTATAATTCTTATGCTCTTTAGAAGTGAAAAATGCATTTCTGACATTACATGCAAGATAGAGAGAATATTCTCTGTGAAAAGCCCATTCAATTAAATCATTAAGCTTTTCTTTTATAAGATTATGAGGAAGTGTAGTGTAAAGAGTGGAAAAATCGTAGGTAGACAGACTAGAAGCACGAAAATGTCTAGATTTCAATTTATTTAAAACCTCATTCGAATTGTTTATAGACCAAAACAGATTTCTTCCTGATCTTTCAAAGACTTTATCACAATATTTAATTACATGCGTTTTAATAGCAGTAAGACAGGAAGTTAATAATTTAGAAAGTTCAGTGGTAGTGCAAGAGCTAGAATTTGCAATAAACCGTGCTTTGTAAGGTTTTTTATGTAATTATTGTTCAAGTAATTTGATTGGTTGGTAGTTAGAAATTCGGCGGGCAAGAGTTAATAATCGTAACAACCCCCCCCCCGCCCCCAACCACCACCACCTTATCTAGGGCTTTGAAATATGCGAAGCATTTGCGATAAACAATCCAACCCTCACAAAAATATAATTTTGACCCCTTCAAAATAGAGGTGGAGGCAATGATCCCAATTGCATAAAGTAAAACTGGGGTTTACTAGGGTAAACATCATTTTCTTTATTTCTGCTCAGCAACATCGATTGTATACTCGTTAGAACCGCCTGACAAGGCGGGTCTAACAAGTACCCTAAACGTATGTTTTGAGAACAACATAGATTGTGGGTACTTGTTAGATGGTTTGATTTGTTTGATTTGAGGTTTAACGTCCCCGTCAACACTGTAATGGACATTTTGGAGACGTTGCTTCTAATTTTGTGGGACTTTTACCCGACGTTGAGATGAAATGACATCTCATGTACTGTCGCCCAACGAAACCAATAGGGTTTATAAGCATGGACGGTCCGCCTTGTACCGAGGTTCCTGGACAGGCTTAGATCCTCTAAGCGGCTTACCAGTACTAGTGTGCGGGCCGGATTCAGCTCTGCGTGGAAGCATCATGCAGCCCATATATTTCTTCAAGCCCCTATGGGCGGGGGCTGGGTACTTGTTAGACTCGCCTCACAAGGCGAGTCTAATAAGTACCCACAATCTATGTTTTGAGCAAACATGTTAGAAATATCAGAATTTTTATCCGAAAAATTCCACAGTCTTTGGTTGTTAAATATTTATTACGTTTGTATAGGCGTCTTTTCGTAATGATAGGATGATAATGTAGCAGGAATATGTCAAAGACTATCTAAGCCTGAACGAAGATATTGCGACTAGCCTCTGCATCGCCAAGAGTAGGCCGCAACCTACGAAAGGTTCAGGTTAGCAGGCTGATCTAAGATTTGTCTAATAAGGCAGGTCTTCTAGTAGTCGTTTGTTTGTTTGTTTTTGCTCAAATAGTATCGCATTGCTTTAGATTCAGCAGAATAGTGGAGACATGTTCTCTTTTTGACTTTAAACATAGAAATGGAAGCAATCGCCCAGGAATCGATGCAATTTTCTTGCACACCAGACAAGGAAATCCGTCATTTTACCCTGGGATAGAAATTTATGTTCTGACCCTGGTGTTCTGACCCCAAATCGAATGTAATCGCGTCTTTGATAAATGCACTGGTTGATTACAACCTCATGCGCGGCGTCGTCATGCGTGACGTCCCTAAACATTCCTGTTGTGTCATCACAAAATGGCGGACGTCGGCAACCGAAGTGACAGCAGCATTAAAAATTCGCAATAGAAATGGAAGGTATGCAAGAAAGAGAATCCAATATGGGTGTGAGGTGTGGATAGAAAAATCCGTCCCTCTGGATCACTGACCGGCATCACTCGGCAAGCCTCGTGATGCCGGACAGAGACCCTCTGGACGGATTTTTCCATCCACCCCTCACACCCATTAACGATTCTTATAACCTCACACCTCCCATCCAAGACACCAAAGGGAAACAAACACAAAGATAAAACAACATCACCGTAATGAAAATGTCATAAGTGGAAAGCAAGAAGCATTACGAAAACACGCCTATACAAATGCATTGTAACCTTTATAGCCGAAAAAAAAGTATTAAAGATGAAAAAATGTGATATTTTTTCTTATTTCTGCTCAAAATATAGATTGTGATTACTCGTTAGAACCGCCTCATCGAGGCGGTTCTAACGAGTACCCACAATCTATATTTTAGAGTAGAAATGAAAAAAAAATAAGGTTTACCCCTGTAAACCCCAGTTTTCACTATATATTCCAGGGGGTCAAAATTATATAGGCGTGTTTTCGTGATGGGGAGAACACGCCTATATAATTTTGACCCCCTCATACCCCACTTTTATATAGTGAAACTGGGGTTTAATGGGGTATACATTATTTTTCTTATTTCTGCTCAAACACATAGATTGTGTGTACTCGATAGAACCGCCTCGTCGCGGCGGTTCTATCGAGTCCCCGCAATCTATGTTTTGAGCAGAAATAAGAAAAATGTCACAATTTTTCATCTTAAAATTTCTAATTTTAGGCCAAAAAATTGGCAATGTATTTGTATAGGCGTGTTTTCGTAATGATAAAACATTAGCAATACATGCATTCAAAGACGAACAATAATAAACCACAACAGAAGAACCGACTTTGAACGGTCAGACTTTTTTTTCACTAAGGGCTTAAATCGATTTACGAGGCTACATTCTGTCGTGGTTTAGACAAATAATTAGTGTAGTCCGCATGAAAAATTTCTTACTCATCGGCGAAACATCTCCGACACACATAAAACTCAAACGAATACAGAGATGAAACAACGATGAGGACTCGACAGCATGAAATAACCGAAATGGTGGAGAAAAAGAAAACGAAGGAAAAGGGTTGGATTCGGGTCTATAAACTATGCTATAAATTTCGAATTGTTCAGCATAGTGTAGTTTATATTTTCTTGTCCTTTGGGATCTTTAATAACATTATGGAATTTTAAATATATTTGAGGATCACTGATGAGACCTTATTGGCCGATACTAGCTAGTCTGTCCCAGAAAAAATTGCACGATCCATACTTTTCAGTTTTGTGGTGTATTCCTTGCTTCCAAAGGATAACTCTTTCATAGATTAAGAATATGTGCTTGTTTGTCAGTTCAAGATGTATAGATGAAAATAATATCTTTTTGACATTTAAAACTTGTTCTATTGTGTTCTGTTTACTTTTTACAGTGGATTCAAACACACATGTCTGCCGTTGCTTTATTGTGTGTGTGGATGTTTCTTTTTTCTTTTTTTATCTCTATCGCAGATGGTACACTCACGCAGTAGATGTTGTTTGCAATGTTGTCTTAAAGGAGAATGGAAGTTGTTGATCATTAACCCTTTTTGTACCAAATGGAATCTTCCCCGTTATATAGGGCAGGAGTCCATTTCGAAATTTAGGGATGTCAGGGTGTGTTTGCCCCAAAATCTACTTGGAAAATGGCTGAACTTTTTGCAAACAGTGTAGGCCCTGATCAGACGCCGCGTTCTGCGGCGTCTGATTTGGGCCTGCACTGTTTGCCAGGGTACCCGTTTTGGGTTTTCCGGTACAAAATGGGTTAATCAGTATAGTTACCCTTCACTTAACACATTGTATACAAGTGGGCTCTTCCATTGCTTTATGTTGAATAAGTCCATTTGTCATATAAGGGGTGACATGCCTTTTGTTTTGGTTTTTATTCTATTTTTGACGGAACATTCTATTAGCGAATAGTGCAGGCTCTGATCTGACGCCGCGTCCTGTGGCGTCTGATCTTGGCATGCACTGTTGGACAAGGTACCCCTTTAGGGTTTTCCGCCTGCAATGGGTTGACCGTCTTGGTAACAAGTTCATGCAATGAAAACCCCTCTAAAACCCATTTTATATAGAGAAAACTTGGGTTTATATGGGTAAACGTTATTTTTTTCTTATTTTTTATCCATGACATAGATTGTTGTTCTCTTTAAAAGAGAGTGCAAATTAGAAAAAAGGTCGACGATTTTCATCAGAAAAGTTGGCACACGAAATAATGCACTATGTCACGCACAAAAACCGTTTTGTTAGTTTGTTTGACTATTAACAGCGCAGTCAACACTATTATGTCATATCGAGATGGTAAGTCTATCTTACCACACTCATACATGAGCGATTAACCAAAAATGACAACTGCCCTTCTTGACTCAGAGAAAGGGAGAGATTGACCGTAGAATAAGTTTCATGATCAGTCTCCGCGAAAGAAAGTAACAGACCAGACAAGTACCGCACCCGCCGCTGGTTGGTCACCAGTCAAATGCGCATCCGAATCTTGCATGTACATGGCTGAGAGGGGTGGTTAGAAAAATCATTTCCGGGTGTCACAGTCCGGCATCACGAGGATTGCAGTGGGACAGATTTTCTTTCTACCCCTCACACCCATGTAAGATTCTTTATCTTGCATACCTTTCATTTCTGGACTTTGAATAATGCAGTCACTTCGGTTGCCGACGTCCCCATATTGTGATCATAATGGTGTAATCTTTGGTGACGCCAACCTTAAGGTCAGTGCACATAAGGTCGTAATCAACCATGTAAGAATATTCGATTTTTATCCTGTGCTACGTCAGAAAACCAGGTTTAGAACAGAATTTTTTCCCAGGCTAAATAGATATAATATGGGCCCCGTAAAACGATTTTGGTACTTATCGCCTATGCGAGCAGCGAAGGTTCAGGCGAGCCTGCGCATCCGCGCAGTCTCGCCAGAACCATCGCTGCTCGCTCATACAAGCAGTGAATCAAGAGGAACCTTCAGACAGAAAGTCATATCCCTGGCCCCTCTGAATGGCTGGGCATGCGCTGTTAAAATTTGTCATGACGGAATGTTCGAAGACACAAATTCGCTTGGCGGGGCTCATATTATCCCTGTGACCCTGCGCTCGATGTGACTCAGATTTATGTATAAGTACTGGGGAATAGAGAATGAAGCATTTAATCACAGAATGCAAAATCAAACATGTATAATTTAATGAGTTACTTTTTTTTTAAATATAAATGCCGATTCACAATCAGAACCGTCACCAGCGACACGCGGAACGACATCTACACGCCAGCACCTGCGGCAAGGGAAGCCAGTCCCAAACCCCCGCCAAAGACGGAAACTAAGCCACACAATCCTCAGCTCCCTCAGCCATGGAAACGATCAAACAGGGAAGGGCATTCCAATCGCCAATGACCTACGGGCGGAAAAGACTCCGACAAATGTCGGTCCTTACAACGGGGGTCTGTAACGCCAGAGAGGTACAATATGCCAAACAACAGGGACATGCTCTGAAATGTCTCCCAACCTGTTCTAGGTGGATGCGACTCGAATAATAAATCAATGTCACATCTCACAAAACTCACTTGAGATATAATATTATCCCAATGGACACTGCGCTCAATGTGACTCAGGTTTATGAATAAGTACTGAGGAATAGAGAATCAACAACTTCCTATAAGCTGCTAAACTCTCGTCTTCTACGAAAACCCCACTCACCAAATACTTCTTAAACATTTATTCTCAGCCATGGATAGCATACCCTAATAGATCTATGTGTGTATCGAATTTGCTCCGAAAAAGCATATAAGCCCTGCTACCTTGCTTTTACAGTCGAACCTGTAATTAGCAAACATCCAGTCCAAACTGTATCAAACAAGCGCCCAAGAAATAACAAAAAAGTGGCTGTAGAAGACAGGTGCTTGCTTAATACTGCTAGGTTCTCACTTCTTTACATTTATTGTCTTTTTAGGTGTTTTAGGGCAAGTATTGGGACCCGAAGTAGTGGTGTATCCAGACAAGTAATAACTCAATACAGGCGGCTTAAATCGGCGGGCCGACTCGCACCGCTTTGCCTGGGCAGGCTTAGATCCTCTAAGCGGTTTACCACTATTCGTGTGCGGGTCGGTTTCAGCTTTGCGTGGAAGCATCATGCAGCCCATATATTTCTTCAAGCTCCGATGGGCGGGGGTGGGGGGGGGGGGCTGTATGCTGAAAGCACAAAGAATAACTGGAACCTACTAAATAAGGTTTCCAAAGCTGAATTGATCTTAATATTTATAGAATTTCACCGTGAGCCAGAAAGCCGCGACTAAGAAGCATGATACTCGAACAATGAAACTCTAATGAATCGAACGGAGATAGCTCTAATGAATCGAACGGAGATAGCTCGTATACCATGGCCGACTGGAAGTCGCTCTGTAGACCTTAATCCATATATGCCTAGCGACCAGTCTTGGGGGCATTGGTAAACAGCGCAGACCCTGCGGCGTCTGATCTGGGTCCACACTGTTTGCTTAAAGGTGTTTTTATTAAACATACCACAAACAAAACCAACCTGACACCCCTTTAAATGGAAGTGGACCACTCCAAACTTATAAGATGGAAGAGTCCATTGTCATGAATGGGTTAAGAAAGACTTCTCTTAAGTATACAGTATATAATACTAACTCATTGGGATAATGTTGCACTTTTTGATTCGGATTCCTTCAGATTCTATCTATCTTCCGTCATTGTTTAAAGAATGCGCGCCAATGAAACTGACTACAGTCGAACTTCGATGGCTCGAATCACTTCGGGACCATGAAATTTTATTCGACAAAGCGGTAGTTCGAGTCACTGAGGGTTACTGCCAGGAGGCATAACAAGATACTTTTGAACATCTTTTCGATGTTCTGTAATGAAAATGTATGCTGTGTGTACTCATTAGAATCGCGTCACCGAGGCGATTCTAATGAGTACACACAGCATACATTTGCAGGATAAAGACTAAAATCTGCTTAATTATCCCCACTATTGCTTGTGAAGAGGATTTCCCTAGGCGCTCAAGAGCGAGTTCGACTCAGCCATGGTAAACGAGCCATCGGTGTTCGAGCCATCGAAGTTCTACTGTATATCACATGCGCTTGCATGTTTTTCTTATCAAATCATGAAACAAGAAAACGACGTTAAACCATCTAACAATGAATGACGTCATAAACGTCATAAAACGTAAAAGATATCATGATCAATCTCCACAAAAGAACGTTGCCGACCCCGGCAGGTATCGAACCCGCGTCCTCCTGATCACCAGTCAGACTTGCATCCGACTGGGCTACCGGGGCCGGGAAGCATAGAATTAAGGTTTTCTTTTCACTCTTCTTATAAATGAAGGTATGGCCCCGCCCATCGGGGCTTGAGGTAATAGATGGGCTACATGATGCTACCACGCAGAGCTGTAACCGACCCGCATACGTGTACTGGTAAACCATTTAGAGGATCTGAACCAGCCCAGACAAAGCGGTGCGAGTCAGCCCGTCCATGCTTATAAACCTTATTGGTTCATTGGGCGGCAGGGCTTGAGCTGTCCTTTCATCTCAATGTCGGGTAAAAGTCCCACATACTGGAAACAACGTCTCCAAAATGACCTTTACAGTGTTGACGGGGACGTTAAACCTTAAATCAAACAAACAAAATAAATGAAGGTATATTTTATGTACACATTTGAAATCCTGCATGAGCACAAACAACCTGTGAAAAACAAGCTCGCTTACAGTATTATTATTGTATTAATCATTTAACGCCGCGTCTGAGCATGTATTAACGCATGTATTAAATCCGATAATCCACTAGTGGATTAAATATGCAAATTAGTTGGACACGCCCCGTAACGTCATATGTACGACGTCATTGAAGACGTCGCGTTTACTAATGGCGGAACAGTGACATTTTTGTAAAACAACCGTGGATGAAATGCGTTTTACATATAATATGATGAACAGAATCTTGCATTCGTGTTCATGTATTATTGAATTTATTAAACTCGTTGATGAAAAGAGATAAAATGCTAGACGAAGCCTCGCATTTTATCTCTTTTCCTAAACTCTTTTAATAAATTCAATAATACATGTGCACTCATGTAAGATCATCTATGTAATCATAGTTTTATGTGGCTTCACGCACCGAGCAAAGAATGGAATCATCCTGCGCATCGCTGTGCGCTTTAAAGATGGTCATTGATTCAAACCTTTTTACAGACAGTCAAGACTTTATCCTGAGTACCTTTTCCGCCATTATAAGGACCCACTGCGCTGCTATGTGCCCACATTCACGATTCGCGGCACGATTAAAATTGTGGTCTTAATCATGGACTTATCGTGGTGATCCTATAATATGGGCCCCGTCAAGCGATTTTGGTACATATCGCCTATGCGAGCAGCGACGGTTCAGGCGAGCCTGCGCATCCGCGCAGTCTCGCCAGAACCTTCGCTGCTCGATCATACAAGCAGTGAATCAAGAGGAACCTTCAGACAGAAAGCCATATCCCTGGCCCCTCTGAATGGCTGGGCATGCGCAATTAAAATTTGTCATGACGGGATGCTCGAAGACACAAATTCGCTTGGCGGGGCTCATATCTTATCAGGTCTTGAGGACGGTCGTGACAAGAAACTTTTTGAACGGTTCATTTTTTTCTACGATAAACACGTACAGTTGTCAAAACTGGATCATCGTATCAGATCGTATTGCATCGTTACAAAGCGCAACAGATCGCACCTAATCGTGCTTCCAAATCGTGGTGATCGGGATCGATCTTGGACAAGACAAACAGCACGTTTTGTTGAGATGTGTTGCGAAATCGCACGATCATTCTCGATTTGTTACGCTCTGTCGGGTCCCATTGCTCAAGATTGACACGAATGACTCACGATCGGATACGAGTTGATGCGAGAAGATGCGAGTAAATGCGAGTGGATACGGAGTAGTTACGATTTTACACGAACGTTCATGAGCCGTGCCCATGTGTATACCGAATAAGATTTAATGCGTCTCATTTAGCGATCTACTCTTGAAGAGAGTACATCTAGTTACAGGCATGTTCTTGTGATAATAGAGAATTTGAGAGATGCCACCCAAGGTTACTAGAGGCAAGAAGAGAAAGGGCAAAGCTGTCCCATCCCAGGATCCTAAAACAGTCCAGCCAGAGAAAATACCACGCTGTCATCATCAGCAACTCTTGCCATCACAAGTGGTTGAGGGTAAGCGTATATGCTGTAAAAGTTCAAGAAACAATGAAGTCCATGGTCAGTCCGGCTGTATATTTTTCCATCGGTCGATTCATTGCTCAAATCGAGATCATCTTCGATCATGATCGTGAAAAACATCGATACCATAATCGTATGCTAGAGTAACGGAGTGCATCGGTTCGTGATGAACGTATCGGAATGTAACTGCACGTATCAGATCGTCCAAATTCGGGGAATCCGATCGTGATGATCGAGTCCCATACGGCACAGATATGCAACTCAAGTAATTTTAAGTGTCCTGCGACCCATGGTTTACAAGGCGAGTGGCGTAACCACTACACCACGGAGGCTTCTATACAACAGCTGTAAATTGCACGACCCGCAGAAAAAGCAACCGACTGAAGTCGGTTGATTTCTAAGAGTGCCCTAAAATCACCGTGTCATTCTGTCATTCGGACAATCGGTCATTCTGTCATTCTGTCAGTCTGTCCGTCCGAAACCCGTTTTTCAAAATTGGTGATAGTGACTTAACCGCTTGGAATATTTAAACAATTTTTGGCATACTGATAGATATCAAAGAGATCTAACCAATGAACTTGCGAAATATTACATTTCATTTAGTATAGCCTCGCCGAGGCGAAAAATGTGAAAAATTTCGAACTGCTTCTCCTCGGAAACCGTTGGGCCGATTGAAGTCAAATTTCACATGGAGCCTCTATGGGATGGGGGAAACCAAAATTTGTTCATGGGGTCCAGGTCACATGACCAAAATGGTCGCCAAGCCATATATGGTCTGTCTGTCTGTCCGTCCGTAACCCGTTTGTGAAAATTGGTGATAGTGACTTAACCGCTTGGAATATTTAGACAATTTTTGGCATACTGATAGATATCAATGAGGTCTAACCAATGAACTTGCGAAATATTACATTCCATTTAGAAAAGCCTCGCCGAGGCGAAAAATGTGAAAATTTTCGAACTGCTTCTCCTCGGAAACCGTTGGGCCGATTGAAGTCAAATTTCATATGGAGCCTCTATGGGATGGGGGAAACCAAAATTTGCTCATGGGGTCCAGGTCACATGACCAAAATGGGCGGCAAGCCATATATGGTCTGTCTGTCTGTCTGTCCGTCCGTAACCCGTTTGTGAAAATTGGTGATAGTGACTTAACCGCTTGAAATATTTAAACAATTTTTGGCATACTGATAGATATCCTTGAGATCCAACCAATGAACTTGCGAAATATTACATTTCATTTAGTATAGCCTCGCCGAGGCGAAAAATGTGAAAAATTTCGAACTGCTTCTCCTCGGAAACCGTTGGGCCGATTGAAGTCAAATTTCATATGGAGCCTCTATGGGATGGGGGAAACCAAAATTTGTTCATGGGGTCCAGGTCACATGACCAAAATGGGCGGCAAGCCATATATGGTCTGTCTGTCTGTCCGTCCGTAACCCGTTTGTGAAAATTGGTGATAGTGACTTAACCGCTTGAAATATTTAAACAATTTTTGGCATACTGATAGATATCAAAGAGATCTAACCAATGAACTTGCGAAATATTACATTTCATTTAGTATAGCCTCGCCGAGGCGAAAAATGTGAAAAATTTCGAACTGCTTCTCCTCGGAAACCGTTGGGCCGATTGAAGTCAAATTTCATATGGAGCCTCTATGGGATGGGGGAAACCAAAATTTGTTCATGGGGTCCAGGTCACATGACCAAAATGGCCGCCAAGCCATATATGGTCTGTCTGTCTGTCCGTCCGTAACCCGTTTGTGAAAATTGGTGATAGTGACTTAACCGCTTGGAATATTTAGACAATTTTTGGCATACTGATAGATATCAATGAGATCTAACCAATGAACTTGCGAAATATTACATTCCATTTAGTATAGCCTCGCCGAGGCGAAAAAGGTGAAAATTTTCGAACTGCTTCTCCTCGGAAACCGTTGGGCCGATTGAAGTCAAATTTCATATGGAGCCTCTATGTGATGGGGGAAACCAAAATTTGCTCATGGGGTCCAGGTCACATGACCAAAATGGGCGGCAAGCCATATATGGTCTGTCTGTCTGTCCGTCCGTAACCCGTTTGTGAAAATTGGTGATAGTGACTTAACCGCTTGAAATATTTAAACAATTTTTGGCATACTGATAGATATCAATGAGATCCAACCAATGAACTTGCGAAATATTACATTCCATTTAGTATAACCTCGCCGAGGCGAAAAATGTGAAAATTTTCGAACTGCTTCTCCTCGGAAACCGTTGGGCCGATTGAAGTCAAATTTCATATGGAGCCTCAATGGGATAGGGAAACCAAAATTTGCTCATGGGGTCCAGGTCACATGACCAAAATGGCCGCCAAGCCATATATGGTAAAAACCCTTCAAAAATAGTCTTCTCCAGGACCACCGGGCAGATTTCCACGAAACTTGATAAAGAGCATCTGGGACGTAGGCCCATCATAAATTGCTAAAATGGTGACCCTGGGTTGACCTTCACCTTCTTTGGGATCGTCCGTAACCCGTTTTTGAAAATTGGTGATAGTGACTTAACCGCTTGGAAATTTAAACAATTTTTGGCAAACTGATAGATATCAATGGATCTAAACAATGAACTTGCGAAATATTACATTCCATTTAGTCTAGCCTCACCGAGGCGAAAATGTGAAAATTTTCGAACTGCTTCTCCTCGGAAACCGTAGGGCCGATTGAAATCAAATTTCATATGAAGCCTCTATAAGATGGGAGAAACCAAAATTTGCTCATGTGGTCCAGGTCACTATGACCAAAATGGCCGCCAAGCCGTATATGGTATTTTTGTCTGTCCGTCCGTAACCCGTTTGTGAAAATTTGTGATAGTGACTTAACTGCTTGGAATATTAAAACAATTTTTGGCATACTGATAGATATCAATGAGATCTTACCAATGAACTTGCGAAATGTTACATTCCATTTAGTATAGCCTCGCCGAGGTGAAAAAGTGAAAATTTCCTCGGAAACCGTTGGGCCGATTGAAGTCAAATTCCATACGGAGCCTCTATGGGATGGGGGAAACCAAAATTTGTTCATGGGGTCCAGGTCACATGACCAAAATGGCCGCCAAGCCATATATGGTAAAAACCCTTCAAAAATAGTCTTCTCCAGAACCACTGGGCACATTTCCACGAAACTTGATAAATAGCATCTGGGACGTAGGCCCATCATAAATTGCTAAAATGGTGACCCTGGGTTGACCTTAACCTTCTTTGTGCCTAGGTCAAACTTTGACACATATGCTTTTGTATTGGAAAAGTGGGAATGCATTTTATCTTGCAAACGATTCAGAATACAGTACTAAAGTATAAGATATATTTTTGCTCCTTACGATAAGGCGCATTTATTGGGGGAACCGTTTTAGGTCCAGGTCACATGACCAAAATGGCCGCCATACCCATATATGGTAACACTCATAAAGCTAAAAGCATCCGGCGGGTCGTGCACTTCAGCTGAAGCACTGGTTACCATTTTTATCAGTACATACAAACGTTACACGAGATCAGTGATAGTCACGTGCTGAGCAGCAATATATATCGGCTTTTGTATAAAAGTTATATCTGGATATGCATGTTTTGTTTGTTTACGGGTTCGATTCCCGCCGGGGTCGGCAACATTCTTTCGTGGAGATTGATCATGAAATCTTTTCTACGGGCATTCTCTCCCTTCCGCTGATTCAAGAAGGGCAGTTGTCAGTTTCTGGCGAAATAATGTGTACTGTAATGGTTAACCGCTTACGTTTAAGCCTGCCCAGGAAAAGTGTGGATAGGTAAACTGACCGGCTCAAAAAACGACCTAAAATAGTGTTGACTGGGCCGTTAAATTCAAAACAAACAACACAAAGCATGCTTTGTTTGGAGTTGCCGACATTGCTACCACATTGAACAGTGTTGAATACTGGCCGCTTTAATAGAGTTTTGTAAAATATCCTATAGTACAGATCAAAGGGTGTGTTTTCTTTCAAGCAGAATGTCAATAACAAGCCTGGGTCGATTGTTTGTCAATCAATCAAAAGATAAAAAACACACAAAAAAAAAACTCTTCAGTGCTGATGTCCACGTTACTATCGCTGATTTGAAGGAAATCTAGGTAACTGCTATTTATAGAAAAAAGAGTCGGTCTATTCTAATCGCTGTGAGGCCAGAGTGTTGCATTACGATAACACGCCCGTACATTTTTCACATCTTCAAAATGGCTACTTTTCGGATGAAAATCCGTCATTTCTTTCTTATTTATACTGCAAACATGGGATGTGGGTGCGTCATTGAGGCAGTTCTAACGAGTACCCACAACCTATGTCTTGGAGTAAAAATAAGATAAATGATGTTTACCCCCGTATACCCCAGTTTTCCCTATACAAAGTGGGGTGTAAGGGGGTGTTCATTTCACGGACCTGTCCACGTGATGGCGTAGCAGGGTTGTCTACAGACTCTACACTGGAATCGTGTGTTGTGTTTGACAAACAGTGAAGACCCAGATCAGACGCCACCAAACGTTTGATTAAACTGCAGGAATTTATGGGTTAAAAGTAACAGTCTAAGTCCCCTTTCGGGGACTAACTGTTGTCATTAAGGCTGACACGATTAACCGTATAATCGACTAATATATCGATAAATTCCAGAAACATGATTATCATTTCTGATTTGCTTTTAATCGATTACTTGTTAGGTACAATTTACTACCCAAAGTTATGCCTAAAATAGCTGGATGAGTGGCAAACAGTGCAGACCCTGATGAGACGCCGCATTCTGCGGCGTCTCATCTGGGTCTACACTGTTTGCTCAGGCCTGTCTGTTCAAATATACATATGGTAAAGTACAACATATAGTAAGAGTCATGCTCCGACAGAAAGCCAGACAGGTAAAAAATATGACAAAATCCTCAGCCATTACTAATCGATTATCGATCGCAATAGCATGACTGATAATCGATTATCTTTTCAGCTCCGATTAGCCAGCCCTAGTTGTCACTGCTTGATCACAATATGGTTTGCACAGGACAGTTTCTGACTTATTTGCCGTTTTGTTTCACCCCAGCATTCCTATACTGTAAACAAACAGTGATGACCCCGATCAGACGTTTGATATGGGTCTACACTGTTTGTTAACTCAACACATGATTTCAGTCACGATTCTATAGATAACCCTAGCTTGCAGGGGCTTTTTCAATAAATACCTACCGGCCCCGATAGCTCAGTGGGTAGAGTGTCCGCTCCGGGGAACGGGAGGTCCCGAGTTCGATCCCGGGCCGCGACATACCAAAGTCGTTAAAAATGGTACTAGCTGCTCCTCTCTTGGCACTCAAATTTACGGGGTAGAGCTAGGACTGGTCGACCCAGTGGCAGGATAACGTGACTGGGCGTGCATGGTATCATGCATTGTGTCTGGGACATGATACTTCAGTGAGACAGCACTATAAAAGTGAGCATTGGGCTCCCTGTCGCAACCAGACACCGTCGTGATATGACTGAAAAATTGTTGAAAGCGACGTTAAACCCGAATTCACACACACACACACACACACACACACACACACACACACACACACACACACACACACACACACACACACACACACACACACAATAAATACCTGGCGTAAACTAAACGTGACGGTTGCCTTTATAATCCAAGGGAGGCTACACCTTGACATACTGTTAGCGCAGCACCGTCGATATTAGTCTCTTGACTATACTGTAGGCAGGTGGTTCAGTCTCATGGATACTTATGAAAATATACGATCACTCTTTTATCACATGATTTCTAAGTACTAGTAAATATTAACATTATGACATGTTCGTGAGAAAACACACAAAACCTGAAAAGAAAAAGAGTTCTTGCACACCAGACAAGGAAATCCGTGATTTTACCCTGGGATAGAAATTTATGTTCTGACCCTGGTGTTCCGACCCAAAATCGAATATAATCGCGTGTTTGATAAATGCACTGGTTGATTACGACCTCATATGCGCCGTTGTTAAGGTTGACGTCACAGCACGTGACGTGACGTCACTAAACATTCCTGCGGTGTCAAGACAATATGGCGGACGTTGGTAACCGAAGTGACTGCAGCATTAAAAATCCGCGCTAAGAAATGAAAGGTATGCAAGAAAAAGAATCCTTTATGGGTGTGAGGGGTGGATAGAAAACCTCGTGGTGCCGAACAGTGTCCCTCGGGACAGATTTTTCCATCCATCCCTCACACCCATATAAGATTCTTATTATCTCACAGGGATAAAGATAAGGATCATTTTAACACTTTTTGTAGTACAAAATAAAACTGCAAGCACTGCATGATGCCCCGCCACTACAATTACATCAAGCAAGAGCCACATCGCAGTGAAAAAGGAATTCAAAGTAAGGATGTATTACTATTTCCCTTAATAAAAATGACAGGAATATACGACTAAGATGACTATTTTCAATGTTCAAAAAGCCATGGCTCCAAAAGAAAGTAAACCAGAATTAAAATTCTCATTCTTCAAAATCTAGTCAAATCTTTGGTCAATTGTAATGATATTTTGTATCAAGTTAGACCATATTTCATTGATGTGTTATGAGATTGGGTGCAGACAAGCCATCTTTGGCCCAAAATTGACATGTTTTGGGGGCCTGTGCCCTTGAAAATAAGGTCAAAGTCATCAAAACGTAAATGCTATTTTCCCCCATCAAAGTGATGTAACCGTGCGAGTTTGGTCAGAATCAATAGTTAGGTTCAGGAGATATAGTGCTTCAAACAGACAACATGATAGAAATGGCTATGTTCAAAGTCCAAGGGGCAATAACTCAAAAAGTAGGTAAATCAGAGTTATGGTTCATTTGTTGTTCACGTCGTTTCATTCTGCTCTACATAATGTGAAGTTTCATGTAAATATCTCAAACGGTGTTACGAGATGGAATAGGAAACCTCTCTGGTGCTTATGCACATCTAAATTATTTTAGTGGATATATGGTAGGGCGGTGCGAGTGAAATATTTTAGGTTAAATATGGTACGCAAACTGTGCGGCTCCATGAACAAGTCATGCACATATCATACGATGTATGCATGAGTGGTTTATAGAGAGCTGTTTTTACAATACAGGGGGGCGCTAAAAGGCCGAGTCCTATAGAATTTGCCTAAAAATCGCCAACCGCCAAATTGTGCCATATATGATTTTTATTCCCGTCACGTGTTGTGAGGGTGTTCGTTTTAACAGGAGTCATGGCATTGATTTATAGGGTCGTTTCATCAATTTTTCCTATGGGAAATATACTATTTGAACGCAAATCCATTATCTACTCGATTTTTGCTATCTAGCTTTGTTTGTGGCCGGTATCTCCACTTCGCCACGAACAAAGCAAGGTAATATGAGTAGGCATGATTTTCTGGTAGTATTCATAGATATATAAACCCTGAAAAAAACGAACACTTTAGCAGCAGGTCAAGTGGTAACGTGTACCCACAACATCGTGTCGGGAAATAGAAAGTATATTGAAAGGTATGTTAAATCTATGTTTAGTATTATTTTTGTATGAACATGCTTGTAGGTTTTGGAGGGGTTTACTTCTAGTATACCCCAACTTTCTGAAGCCTATTCTGAATTCACTGTTGAGGCCTGTAGTGATTAGGCTACTAGCTTTGCCAGCTAGACGTCGCAGAATTGATCCCAGGCTTCTCCAGTAGTAGAATGAGTCTTTCTAAGTGAGGTCCTGTCTCATGCTGACCCTAGATGTTGGTGAGACGTAAAGTTTGGACACCCGCTCATTCTAGATTCATTTAGGCTTTTAGACCCCTTTTGTAGAATGTAATTAATAAACGCCGGGTCACTTGTTTGATCCATGACTTGTGACTAGCTGTGGTTAGAAAACCGTGGTTCCGTCCCAATATGATATTAGGTGTAGAGGGGACGTAAACTTAAGACGGGTTTAACCACATCTTCATCATCAGGGCAAACTCTTACAAGAGCCTGTTGGGTTATCCGTGATGATGAACCGTAATGAATTTTATTTTACAAGCATGTTCACGTTGATTAGAAATAATTTTGTTCAAGAAGAATTACGAGTTCATTTTGTAATGATGCCGTTTTTGTCTGATAACTCAGTTTGTGCATGTATGTACATATAAAGAACGTGATGATGATAAGTGGGAGTATTTCGTCGCCACACGTCATAACGGCCTGAGCGGCGGGGATGACGTCAGCTGCGTCATCGGCGTCGCGAGGACGGTTGTGACGGGGTGCCTACCAAATAGAGAGAATTTACGGCAAACAGTGTTGGCCCTTATGAGACACTAACAAATGTTGTGGATTATAGATGAAAATCTTCTGTTTGTAGTTTCTATCTGTTATTAATGTAATGAATTTGTGAATAGCTATATTTGTGAGCCGTGTCGCGGAGAAGGATATGAAATAGAGATTGTTATGTTTCCTGTAATTGGCGGCTGACCAGGTAGCGCAAAGGCGTGGTCTGTTCAATTGCCTCTTACTTGTGATAATGTAGTGAGCACAAATTTGATGAGTATTATGCTCAGTAGTAGTGAGCATTAATTGATTTCTGTAGTGCTCAGTAAGGAAACATGAACTTTGAGTATTATTGTGTCAAGCGCTGGGTGCTGATAATTTGATGCACAGTCAAGTTGAGTTCTGCTGTACGGTTGTTTGTCGCATGCACTAATCAGCCTGTATGTCTGGTCGGCGCATGCGCAATAACGGTATATGCATGAACATATTCTTACTTCTCCGGGAGGGGGATCATGATATAGCATGTATGTTTTGTGACTCGTTTCTAGTCCCGTTATCGTAATTTGCAGGCACAACAATGTGTGACCTGCTGCTCCCTGCTTCATAGCAGCAGGTACTGGTACGACGCTAGGCGTTAGGGTCCAGCAAGGGCGGACAGACCGCCGTAATCAGCGCCTACCAGGGTAGAAGCAGAATATAAATCATTGTTCGTTGTAAACAAATGTGAGACCATGGAAGAGGTCAACTTACCTGCAGGTTATTTGGACGATCGCTAAACCTCTGATCGGCAAACGTGATCGCTAAACCTATGGTTATCAACTATGTTGATAGACTAGTTCTACTAGTTCGCGAGAGGAAGTTTCACGCGAGTGGGGGATTCACCCTAAGTTATAAACTGGCCAGTCGCGTCTTGTGTTGTTTCTTTTTTTGTTTTTGGTGTTGTTTTTGTTGTTTGCTTCTGTAGGTATTCACGTCACCCGTTCCGAGCACAGAACATTGTTTTGCCTTCGGAGCGGACGTCGTGAGTTGGCTACAGAAGCAACAAATTGTGATGTTTTGTGTTAGTAAGTGTTGTATGTAGATACTGTAAATAATTCATGTCATTCATCTAACATCTTTCTTGTGCCTTACCCCACAGCTGCCCGTACACCTGTCAGAGATCACGCTCGGTTGTCTTGTCAGCATGGGGGTTTGCGGGACGCCGTAAACCCACATGTAACAAACGGCATCGAAGATATGGAGCGGACACGAAACTATGACAGAAATGGCTATGTTCAATGTTCAAAGGGCAACAACTCCAAAAGTAGGGAATCAGAGTTATTGTTCATATGTTCTGCACGTCACCTCATACATGTAGTGCTCTACATATCTGTGAAGTTTAGTGAAAATATCAGTGGTATCAGAGTTATGAAGCGGACATAAAACTGATAGCAGCAGCCATGTTCAAGTTTTGGGTCGATTGTAATCGACATTCGACCCAGTTTTAACATTAGACTAAAAGGGCTCGCTAGTGCAGATGACCTTATCACCGCCGAGACATCCGTGAGGAACTTGCCTCTTATTCAAAACAGTTTCAAAAGTTCCTCATATCTAAACCTGAAACTGCTGATGGGGCTGAAGAGAATAATTTGTATTTTCTGTCAATTTATTTCATGAACGCACCTGTCTTCCTGTTTACTTTTAAATAATTATAAATTTTACACATAGATTCTCCGTGTACAACTTATGAATGAAAGTATCGTAGTATCGTAGTATTTTCGCCTTGCGTCTTTTTATTGCCCAGTACAGATAAACCCATTTTGTGCATGTACCGGGAATTCCAAAACGGGTGAGTGGCAAACAGTGCAGGCCAAGATCAGTCGCTGTAGAACGCGGCGACTGATCAGGTCCTGCACTGTTTGCCAAAAAATTCAGCCATTTTCGAAATCAATTTTGAAGAAAACACAAGCTGACATCCCTAAATTTTGAAATTGACTTGTACTGTATATAAAGTGGAAGATTCCCTTCAGTACAAATAGGGAGCCCCAGCCCATAGGGGCTTGAGGAAATATATGGGCTGCATGATGCTTCAACGCAGAGCTGAATCCGGCCCGCACACTAGTACTGGTAAACCGCTTAGAGGATCTAAGCCTGTCCAGGAACCGCGGTGCGAGGCGAACCGTCCATGCTAATAAACGCTATTGGTTTCATTAGGCGACAGGGCTTCAGATGTCATTTCATCTCCATGTCGGGTAAAAGTCCCACAAAATTGGAAGCAACGTCTCCAAAATGACCTTTACAGTGTTGACGGGGACGTTAAACCTTAAATCAAACAAATCAGTACAAATGGGTTAAAAGTTCAAGGCATAATAGCAGGCGCTCAGAGTTACTTACAAACTAGGGGAGACCAATAAAATCATATCGGTGACATTGCGGGTGAGCCCGGTAAAACCCCTGACTACCGCTTTATCCTGCAGATCATCACAAAACCGAGACGATTCGTCCTTGGGCGCAATTGTTCCCATCCCGTTATTATTCGGGCCCCGTCAAGCGATTTTAGTACTTATCGCCTATTCGAGCAGCGAAGGTTCAGGCGAGCATGCGCATCCGCGCAGTCTCGCCAGACCCTTCGCTGCTCGCTCATATAAGCAGTGAATCAAGAGGAACCTTCAGACAGAAAGCCATATCCCTGGCCCCTCTGAATGACTGGGCATGCGCAGTTAAAATTTGTCATGACGGAATGCTCGAAGACACAAATTCGCTTGGCGGGACTCATTCTTTGTAGGTGTTCTTAGTAGGGATAGGAAACGGCAAATCAAAGGTCAACCATTTTATTGATACAGTAGAACTTCGATGGCTCGAACATCGATGGCTCGTTTACCATGGCTGAGTCGAACCCATTCTTGAGCCCCTAGGGAAATCCTCTATATAAGAAATAGTGGGGGTATTTAAGGAGATTTTAGTCTTTTATCTTGCAAATGTATGCTGTGTGTATGCTGTGTGTACTCGTTAGAATCGCCTCGATGAGGCGATTCTAATGAGTACACACATCATACATTTTCATTTTAGAACACCGAAAAGATGGCTCAAGTGTCTCGTTATTCCTCGTGACAGTAACCCTCAGTGGCTCGAACTACCCCTGTCTCGGACAGATTTTCGAGGTTCCAAAGGTGTTCGAGCCATTGAAGTTCGACTGTACGTTGTTAGCTAGATGCTACTTTTGAGTAGAAACCTTTTATAACAGATACTAACCGTTTTGATTTCATAGGATATATTTATTCTTGTTAAAGATACTATATGGGCCCCGTCAAGCGATTTTGGTACTTATCGCCTATGCGAGCAGCGAAGGTTCAGGCGAGCCTGCGCATCCGCGCAGTCTCGCCAGAACCTTCGCTGCTCGCTCATACAAGCAGTGAATCAAGAGGAACCTTCAGACAGAAAGCCATATCCCTGGCCCCTCTGAATGGCTGGGCATGCGCAGTTAAAATGTGTCATGACGGAATGCCCGAAGACACAAATTCGCTTGGCGGGGCTCATATCATTAACAACTTTATTCAGGCTGAAATGCTTCCAAGAACAGATAAAGAAATATAAACATTTTTTCAAATCGAAAATGATAAGAAGAAACAACAGCAATGAAAACAATTTTGGTGACCATACAGTTCCTTAATGCCCTTGACCATCGGCCCCGCCCACTGGGGCTTGAATAAATATATGGGCTGCATGATGCTTCCACGCAGAGCTGAAACCGACCCGCCCATGAGTACTGGTAAACCGCTTAGAGGATCTAAGCCTGCCCAGCCAAAGCGGTGCGAGTCGGCCCGCCCATGCTTATAAACCCTATTGGTTTCATTAGGCGGCAGGGCTTGAGATGTCATTTCATCTCATTATCGGGTAAAAGTAAAAGTCCCACAAAATTGGAAACAACTTCTACAAAATCACCTTTAGAGTGTTGACCGGGACGTTAAACCTCAAATCAAACAAAAATACCTTTGACTGTCGCTGACCATATACAAAATGCAGAAAGATTCGAAATTCGTCTCCATGTGACATCAGAATGCAGTGTAAAAATCTGGACTGAGCTCGTACACTGGAGCATTGACAAACATTGAACACCTAATCAGACGCCACTTAACACGGTGTCTGATCAAGTTTACACTACTTGCTTAAAAAATACTGGAACTCAAGGAATAACCGAACAGTGCAATTCTTGCTTCAGGACTATTTTCCTAACATAACTGAGAGACAATCGACCCACCAGTACTCTCAGTGCTTTGATTGTTTTGGATAGCCAATTGGCTATTTTCATGTGAAAGTGTATTTGGGCTTTCCGCTAGTGATGTTTCCATTAGGTTCTAAGTATTTCACGCCGAGTTGTGTTTCTTTCCCTTTGGTGTCTCTGAGGGGAGGTGTAGGTAAATTGTAGCGATTCCTGACCATTGCCTTCAGCGATTTTTTCCCCCAAAAGATTACTGAGATGACAAAGTACCATAACTCCGAAAGTGTCATGTAAACCAGAATCACAGTCCTCGTTCTCTTTAGATCCCTTGAGGGCGTTTCACATTCGTGTGAAGAGTACTGAAATATCCTATTTGCAGAGTAGATTCTTGTGCATCAGAGACGCCGTTATTTTAATGTTCAAAGAGCCATAACTAAAAAATTATTTAAGCCAGTATTATGGTTCATGTCATGTTATGTTGCTTCACGTTTTTGCAAGCCTTCAAGAAAATCTCTGCAGCCGTTTTCAAGTAATAGAATTGACACAATCATATAACTAGGATCACTGTTTTGTTTTGTTTCATTTGAGGTTTTACGTCCCAGTCAACACTGTAAAGGTCATTTTGGAGACATTGCTTCCAATTTTGTGGGACTTTTACCCGACATTGAGACGAAATGACATCTCAATCCCTGTCGCAAATTGAAACCAATAGGATTTATTAGCATGGACGGTCCGCCTCGCACCGCGGTTCCTGGACAGGCTTAGATCCTCTAAGCGGTTTACCAGTACTAGTGTGCGGGCCGGATTCAACTCTGCGTGGAAGCGTCATGCAGCCCATATATTTCTTCAAGCCCCCCTATGGGCGGGGGCCTAACTAGGATCACTGTAAACAATGCTGTAACGGCGGTAACTCCAAATGAAACGGGTATTTCAGAAATACATTTGCATAAAGTTTAAAGAAAATATCTCATCGAGTTTCCAAACTACAGAGCGTACACAAATATATCACAGACAGAATCACCATTTTCATAGTTCAAATGCCATATTAACTAGAGTTACGAGTCTTGTGTTCTGCACCTGGGCCCCGTCAAGCGATTTTGGTACTTATCGCATATGCGAGCAGCGAAGGTTCAGGCGAGACTGCGCATCCGCGCAGTCTCGCCAGAACCTTCGCTGCACGCTCATACAAGCAGTGAATCAAGAGGAACCTTCAACCAGAAAGCCATATCCCTGGCCCCTCTGAATGGCTGGGCATGCGCAGTTAAAATTTGTCATGACGGAATGCTCGAAGACACAAATTCGCTTGGCGGGGCTCACCTCATATTATGATGCTTTATATTTATATTAACTCCTTTTTACCAAATGGAATCTTCCTCCTTATACAGTAGAACTTCGATGGCTCGAACACCGATGGCTCGTTTACCATGGCTGAGTCGAACCCGTTATTGAGTCCCTAGGAAAATCTTCCACATAAGTAATAGTGGGGGATAATTTAGGAGATTTTAGTCTTTTATCTTGCAAATGTATGCTGTGTGTACTCATTAGAATCGCCTCCATGAGGTGATTCTAATGAGTACACACAGCTAATATTTTCATTATAAAACACCGGAAAGACTTTTAAAAGTATCTTGTCATGCCTCCTTACAACAACTCCCAGTGGCTCGAACTACGTCTGTCTCGAACAGATTTTCGAGGTCCCAAAGGTGTTCGAGCCATTGAAGTTCGACTGTATATGACAGGAGTCTATTTCGAAATTTAGAGGTGACAGGTTTTGTTATCTTTAAAATTTATTTGGAAAAAGCTCAACATTCTGCAAATAGTGTAGGCCATGATAAAACGCCGCGTTCTGTGACGTCTGATCTAGGCCTGCATGTTTGCCTGGTTTCACGTTTTGGGGATTCCGGTACAAAATGGTTTAATCTCCATCGAAATACAAGAAATAGTTGCCACCTTATAGAGCGGACAGGAAATGGCCATGTTCAAAGGGCCGTAACTCAAACCGAAGTCAGTTCTTGTGTTTTGCAAGTCGCCTCATGATGCTTTATACATTTGTGAGTATTTTCATGAAAGTATCTCATACGGTATTCAATTTATAGGTCGGCAGGTATACATGGTAGAAATGGCTGTTTTGTTTGTTTGTTTGATTTGAGGTTTAACGTCCCCGTCAACACTGTAAAGGTAATTTTGGAGACGTTGCTTCCAATTTTGTGGGACTTTTACCCGACATTGAGATGAAATGACATCTCAAGCCCTGTCGCCCAATGAAACCAATAGAGTTTATTAGCATGGACGGTCCGCCTCGCACCGCAGTTCCTGGACAGGCTCAGATCCTCTAAGCAGTTTACCAGTACTAGTGTGCGGGCCTGATTCAGCTCTACGTGGAAGCATCATGCAGCGCATATATTTCTTCAAGCCCCTATGGGCTAGAAATGGCTGTGTACAATGTTCAAAGGGCAATAACTCCCAAAGTAGGCAAACCAGAGAGTTAGCTCATGTGTTCTGCACGACATCTTATGATGCTATACAGACACTAGTAGATATGTTCAAAGGGTAATAACTCAAAAAGTACGATAACCAGAGTCATGGTGCAAGTGATCTGCACGTCGTCTCATGGTGCATCACATATCTGTGAAGTTTTGTGAAAATATCTCAAAAGGTAGTAGTGTCATGGAGCGGATACGAAATTATGAAGCGCTGACGAGCGGACGGATGGACGGACTGTTACTCAAAATTTCGCAGGGTATAGCATAAAGCGGGCTGCCGAGGCCTAGTGGATAAGAGCGCTGACTCTTAATCATTAGGTCTCTCACCACTGTGTTTCGAGTCGGCAAGTTCTGTATGGAAGGTCTGGTGTTTTTTCTCCGGGTACTTCGGCTTTTGCCCACCTCTGTTTAACGATCGGCTCGATATGAGTGAAATAATCTTATAATGGCCTTTAAACCAACACCGCACCACAACCCCCCCCCCACCCCCCGAAAATGTAGAGTGTAGCTGTTTGTTTCTTTCGTTTTGGTTTTAACGGCCCAGTCAACACTATTTAGGTCATTTTCGAGGCCCCGCCCCTCGGGGCTTGAAGAAATAGATGGGCCGCATGATGCTTCCACACAGAGCTGCAACCGATCGCACACCAGTACTGGTAAACCGCTTAGAGGGTCTAAGCCTGCTCAGGCATAGTGGTGCGAATCCATGCTTATAAACCCTATAGGTTTCATTGGGCGTCGGGGTTTGAGATGTCATTTATCTCAATGTCGGGTAAATGTCCCACAAAATTGGAAGCAACGTCTCCAAAATGACATATAGAGTGTTGACGGGGACGTTAAACCTCAAATCAAAAAACAAAAACAAAATTTAGGTCATTTTCGAGCCGGTCAGTTTACTTATCCACACGTTTCCTTGTTTAGAAACCTCCGTGGTGTAGTGGTTATGCTACTCGCCCTGTAAACTAGGGGTCGCAGGATCGACCCCGGGCTTCTCCAAACTTTCGGATGAGTCTTTAAACCGAGGTCCCGTCGCCGTATGACCTTTGCTGTTGGTGAGACGTAAAACACCAACACTCACTCACACTTTTCCTGGGAGCGGTTAACCAGTACAGTGCACATTTTTTCGCCAGAAACTGACAACTGCCCTTCTTGAATCAGCCAAAGGGAGGGAATGACCGTAAAAAAGATTTCATGATCAATCTCCACGAAAGAATGTTGCCGACCCTGGCAGGTGTCGAACTCGCGTCCAAGACGCACATCCGACTGAGCTACCGAGGCCGGTAGAGTGTAGCTGTAGAGTTGTACATGTATAAACAAAACAATGTGCCCTTGACATATATTTTTTTGTCACCTGGACCATAGATATAAATAGAAAAACAAGAGGACCAAGATGGTATCGCTCACCTGAGCTGACAGATTCAAAGTTTCAGGAAGTGCCAACCTTTACTGAAGGATTTATGGGAGGACATGGTGATGACAGGGTAAGCATTTTCTGCAAATAAAGTAAAATGTAACTCCATGATAAATAGGCTGACCTCACCGGTTTTCAAACTCTTTCAACCTTTTATTCCTGACTTCCTAAGAAATTCCGATATAAACTGAAGGGGCTATGGTGAAGACAAGTTCAAAAATAAGTAATTAACTGCTGCAATCAAAGGGATGTTACTCTGTGATAATTAGGCAAACCTCAAGAGATTCCAAACTCCTCCGAGCTATTCTGCCCGACTTACTTGTTTGTAAGCTTCATGAAGATCGGATCAAAACTGAAGGGGCAGGTGTGATGACAAGGTCGAAAATAGGCATTTTCAGCAATCAAAGGCACGTAACTCCATGGTAAATTTGCCGACTTGGCCGGTATTCAAACTTATCCGAGGTTTTATCCCCCCCCCCGCCACCTTACATATAAATTGCAGAAAAAAATCCGATCAAAACTGAAGGGGCTACGGTGATGACAAGGTCAAAATTTGGATTTTCAGCAATCAAAGGGATGTAACTCTATGATTAATGGGCTGACTTGGCCAGTTTTCGAACTTATCCCAGATTTTATCCCAGCCACCTTACATATAAGTTTCAGAAAAATCCGATCAAAACAAAAGGGGCCAGGGTGATGACAAGGTCAGAAATCAACATTTTCAGCCATCAAAGCGATATAACTCTACGATAAATGGGCAGACTTGGCCGGCTTTCGACCTCCTCCGAGATTTTATCCCCAGCCACCTTACAGAAAAGTTGCAGAAAGATCCGATCAAAACTGTAGGGGCTACGGTGATGACAAGGTCAAAAATCGACATTTTCAGCAATCAAACGGTGTGTGTGTGTGTGTGTGTGAATTCGGGTTTAACGTCGCTTTCAACAATTTTTCAGTCATATCACGACGGTGTCTGGTTGCGACAGGGAGCTCAATGCTCACTTTTATAGTGCTGCCTCACTGAAGTATCATGTCCCAGACACATTACATGATACCACACCCAGTCACATTATCCTGACACTGGGTCGACCAGTCCTAGCTCTACCCCGTAAATCTGAGTGCCAAGCGAGGAGCAGCTAGTACCATTTTGAACGACTTTGGTATGTCGCGGCCCGGGATCGAACCCCGTGACCTCCCGTTCCCCGGAGCGGACACTCTACCAACTGAGCTATCGGGGCCGGTCGCGCAATCAAAGGGACGTAAATCTATGATAAATGGGCCAACTTGGCCGGTATTCGAGCTCATTCGAGGTTTAACCCCCAGCCATCTTCCATATAAGTTTCAGAAAGATCCGATCAAAACTGTAAGGGCTGGGGTGATGACAAGGTCAAAAATCGGCATTTTCAGCAATCAAAGGGACGTTACTCTGCGATACATGGGCCAACTTGGCCGGTATTCAAACTCATCCGAGGTTTTATCCCCAGCCACCTTACATATAAGTTTCAGAAAAATCCGATCAAAACTGAATGGGCTACGGCGATGAAAAGGTCAATAATCGGCATTTTCAGCCATCATAGGGACATTACTCTATGATAAACGGGCCGACTTGGCTGGTTTTCGAACTGTTCCGAGGTTTTATCCCGAGCGACCTAACATGTAAGTTTCAGATAGATCTGATCAAAACAGAAGGGGCTACGGTGATGACAAGATCAAAAATACGCATTTTCAGCAATCAAAGGGACGCAACTCTATGATAAATGGGCAAACTTGGCCGGTTTTCGAACTCATCCGAGATTTCATCCCTAGCCACCTCACATATAAGTTTCAGAAAGATCCGATCAAAACTGAAGGTGCTACGGTGATGACAAGCATTTTCACCATTGTAAGTCTATGGGACCTTGGAACCAAAGTTTTTCATGCGATTTCAAAAAAAAAAAGTTTATGTCCTCAATGCCCCACCAGAGGCATGCTACAGATGAAAAATGATTAAAATCAGCCTGCAGGCTGCAGAGATATAGCTGCTAAAAAGTGTGGAAGGACGGACGGACGACGGACGGACGACGGACGACCCACTATACTATAAGCTCCCCTGGAGCCTTCGGCCCAGGTGAGCTATAAATCGGTATTTTCAGCAATCAAAGGGATGAAACTCTATGAAAAATGGGCCGACTTAGCCGGTTTTCGAACTCATCCGAGTTTTTATCCCCAGCCACATTACATATAAGTTGCAGAAAGATCCGATCAAAATTGAAGGAGCTACGGTGATGACAAGGTAAAAAATAGGTATTTTCAGCAATCAAAGGGACGTTACTCTATGATAAATGGGCTGACTTGGCCGCTATTCGAACTCATCCGAGGTTTTATCCCCAGCTTCCTTACATTTATGTTTCATTAAGATCCGATCAAAACTGAAGAAGCTACGGTGATGACAAGGTCAAAAATAGGCATTTTCAGCAATCAAAGGGACGTTACTCTATGATAAATAGAACGACTTGTCTGGTATTTGAACTCATCTTAGGTTTTATCCCCAGCCACCTTACATATAAGTTTCAGAAAGATCCGATCAAAACTGAAGGGGCTACCGTGATGACAAGGTCAAAAATCGGCATTTTCAGCAATCAAAGATACGTAACTCTATGATAAATGGGCCGACTTGGCCGGTTTTCGAACTCATCCGAATTTTTATCCCCAGCCACCTTATATATAAGTTTCAGAAAATCGGATCAAAACTGAAGGGGCTACGGTGATGACAAGGTCAAAAATCGACATTTTCAGCAATCAAAGGGACGTAACTCTATGATAATTGGCCGACTTGGACGGTTTTCGAACTCATCCGAGGTTTAATCCCCAGCCACCTTACATATAAGTTTCAGAAAGATTCGATCAAAACTGAAGGGGCTACGGTGATGACAAGGTCAAAAATCGACATTTTCAGCAATCAAAGGGACGTAACTCTATGATGAATGGGCCGATTTGGCCGGTTTTCGAACTCATGCGAGGTGTTATCCCCAGCCACCTTACATATAAGTTTCAGAAAGATTCGATCAAAACTGAAGGGGCTACGGTGGTGACAAGGTCAAAAATCGGCTTTTTCAGCAATCAAAGGGACGTTACTCTACGATAAATGGGCCGACTCGGCCGGTTTTCGAACTCATTCGAGTTTTTATCCCCAGCCACCTTACATATAAGTTTCAGAAAGATCCTATCAAAATGTAGGCGCTACGGTGATGACAAGCATTTTCCCATAGTAAGTCTATGGAACCTTGTGGTTGCCATAACAACCAAAATTTTAGAGCGATGTCAAAAAATAGTTTATGTCATCAATGCCCCACCAGAGGCATGCTACAGATGAGAAATGATTGAGATCAGCCTGCACACTGCAGAGATATAGCTGCTCAAAAGTGTGGACGGACGACGGACGGACGACGGAGGACCCACTTTACTAAAAGCTCCCCTGGAACCTTCGGCCCAGGTGAGCTAATTACACTCCTGCAAGCAATCCAAAGCAAAAATAAGTCTTAAAAAATATGCCTTTTTTCAGTTATGGCAATGCTCAAGTAAAACATTTTCAAACTCGTTCATTTTTCATGTGACGCCATCTTTCTTGACAAGCGCTGTTCCACATATCCGAAAACCGCTAAGAAGACATAGGCAAACAGTGCAAACCCTGATCAGACGCCGCATTATGCGGCGTCTTATCAGTGTCTACACTGTTTCCTAATTTGATTTAGCCGTCACAAATAGAACGAAAATGAACAACAATAGACGCAACTCCCGTTAAATGGCAAATGAACTTGTCCAACACTTTCCAATGGAAGAGCATCTGGGCATGAAGAAATAGATGGGCTGCATGATGCTTCCATGCAGGGCTGAAATTCGACCGCACACGAGTACTGATAAACTGCTTAGAGGATCTAAGCCTGCCCAGGCAAAGCGGTGCGAGTCGGACCACCCATGCTTATAAAACCTATTTGTTTCATTGGGCAACAGGGCTTGAGATGTCATTTCATCTCAATGTCGGGTAAAAGTCCCACAAAATTGGAAGCAAGTCTCCAAAATGACTTATACAGGGTTTACGGGGACGTTAAACCTCAAATCAAACAAACAAATATGTACAACCAATGTTCTCGCTAACGTTTGCTCGTATTGATCTAGACCTAACTCGAAAATTAATGCCGGTATATCATCACGATAGATTTTCCATTTGCCATTTTGTCAGGAAAGCTAAGAGCTTTGTCGAGAAACGATATATTTGTACTGAATGCCAATAAGACCAAGCTCGAACAAAAGTAAATAAGTCCTGTAACGATTATCTTGGTAAAACGCATAATACATTAAGAAAAGTTGTGTTTTTTTTTTTTTCAGTTTTACGTCCCACCAACAGCTAAGGTCATACGGAGACGGGACCTCGGTTTAAAGACTCATCCGAAAGTCTGAAGAAGCCCGGAATCGATCCTGCGACCCCTGGTTTACGGAGGCTTCTAAAGAAAAGTGGTGAATTTAGTCAATACTATTTGGGTAATTCTGGAGACGTTGCTTCCAATTTTGTGGGACTTTTACCCAGCATTGAGATGAAATATAACACCTCAAGCCCTGCCGCCCAATAAAACCAATATGGCTTATATGCATTGGACACGACTTTACCTGGGCTGACTTAGTCCTATGCGGTTTACCAGTACCCATGTGCGGTCAGTTTCAGCTCCGCGTGAATGCATCATGCAGCCCAATCTATTTCTCCGAGACCCGATGGGCGGGGACCTACTAATCTACCTACAATCTGTGTTTATGATAGAAATATGAAAAATATTCCGAATGTCCATCAGAAAAAAAAAAGACACTTAGGGGGTTATGTAAATACAAACACTCTCACAATGCAAAACATTACGTCATCACATACGTGTGGCATAGTGCATTTTTTTCATATCTCCAAAATGCAATGAAAATTTGTGATATTTTTCTTATTTATACTTCAAAACATAGGTTGTGGGTGTTCGTTAGAACCGCCTCATTGAGGCGCTTCTAACGAGTACCCACAATCTCTGTCTAGGAGCAGAAACTTGTTTGATTTGAGGTTTAACGTCCCCGTCAACAATGTAAAGGTAATTTTGGAGACGTTGCTTCCAATTTTGTGGGACTTTTACCCGACACTGAGATGAAATGACTTCTCAAGCCCTGTCGCCCAATGAAACCAATAGGGTTTATTAGCATGGACGGTCCGCCTCGCACCGCCGTTCCTGGACAGGCTTAGATCCTCTAAGCGGTTTACCAGTACTAGTGTGCGGGCCGGATTCAGCTCTGCGTGGAAGCATCATACAGCCCATATATTTCTTCAAGCCCTTATGGGCGGGGGCCGGTATAGGAGCAGAATTAAGCCCAAAAATGTATACCCTGTAAAGCCCAGTTTTCGCTATATAAAGTGGGGTTTAGGGGGTGTTCATTATACGGACTAGTCTACATGATGACAAAATGTACCGGCTTGAAGTAGGCTTAGCTTTATCACATTGACCATATTCTGGACGCTCTTTATCACGTAAACGGAACACTCTTTATCACGTAAACTGAACACTCTTTATCTCGTAAACTAAACACTCTATATCACTTATGCTGAACACCCTTTATCGTGTATACAAAACCCCTATGCCGGCCTCGGTACCTCAGTCGAATGCGCGTCTGATTGGTGATCAGGAGGACTCGGATTCGATACATGTCGGAGTCGGCAACATTCTTTCGTCGAGATTGATCATGAAATCTTTTCTGCGGTCATTCTCTCCGTTCCGCTGATTCAAGAAGGGCAGTTGTTTGTTCCTGGCGAAAGACTGTGCACCGCTTACGTATAAGCCTGCCCAATCAAGTGTGGATAGATAAATTGACCGGCTCAAAAATGACCTAAATAGTGTTTACTGGGCCGTTAAACTCCAATACAAACAAACAAACAAACAAACAAACAAAACACCCTATATCACGTATCCCTTTCTTTTTTCAGCTCCAAACATAGAAAGCGCATTGTGCTCATTTGCAATAGATTGCTGGGTACTCGTTATATGGACATGTTTACTCGTTGAGGCGGTTCCTAGCGAGTACCAAAATTAATGTCTTTAACCTGAAATGAAGCAATAGAGGATTTACATGAGTGGTCCTGTATTATTGAATTTATTAAACGTGTTGAGGAAAAGGGATAAAATGCGAGGCTTTGCCGAGCATTTTATCCCTTTACCTCAACGAGTTTAATAAATTCAATAATACATGAGCACGAATGCAAGATTCTATTTATCATATGATTTTTAAAACGCATTTTATTCACGATTTGTTAACAAAAATATCATTATTCCGCCAATAGTAAACGCGACGTCGTTAAGGACGTCGTACATGTAACGTTACGGGCCGTATCTAACTAATTTGCATATTTAATCCACTAGTGGATTATCGAAAATATTACATGGCGTTATTACACTCTCAGACTCGACGTTAAATAAAAATAATGTATACTTTTGAAGATCTATTGTCTATATAAAGAGAGGTTTGCAAGGATGTTCACTACATGAACTTGCTAATGTTTCAGGCGGTAAATTGCATTGATCCCGAATCTAGCTATTAATGTCCGTGTCTCATTGCATTACGAAGACACGCCTATACAAATACAGTGTGAACTTTACCGCCGAAGTTGACGAAATTTTAAGATGAAAATTTATGATATTTTTCTTATTTCTGCTCAAAATATAGATTGTGGGTGGTCGACCACCCATAATATTTATTTTAGATCAGAAATAAGAAAAATAAGGTTTACCCCTATAAACCCCAGTTTTACTATATAAAAGTGGGGTTCAAAGGGGGTTTTCATGATGGCGTCCGATTTTCATTCGCCATCTTGTCATGCATTACTAAAACACGCTTATACAAATACAATGTAACCTTTATTGCCGAAAAAAAATAAATAAAAAAATTAAGATGAAAAAGTGTGATATTTTTCTCATTACTGCTCAAAATATAGATTGTGGATACTCGTTAGAAACGCCTCGTTGAGGCGGTTCTAACGAATAATGAGGTGGTTCTAACGAGTACCCGCAATCTTTATTTTAGAGCAGCAATAAGAAAAATTAAGGTTTATCCCTTAATTTAAAGGTTCTGGAAAAAATGCTTCCAAAAATAAAATTCATATACCCGGTATTTTTCTTTAAAACAATACAAATGAATGCATTTTATGCAAAAATGCGAACAATTATGATGACAGGTAAACGGGTTTGAGAAGGGATTCCCTAACTAGGTTTCGAACACTAGTTAGATCTATTTTTAGTTCGTAACAAAAATAGAATCCCCATATATGACGTTATGCGACGTTCATTTTTGGCCTTGTTTGCTTAGGCCATGCCTGAATCGGAAATAAATATGACGCTGTATACCATGCCATAAGAAACGACACCCAGAGACGATACTGTCGCCATGTATGTGTAAAGTGAGATTTATTTTTAGAACAGAAATTCCGAACACATGTTCAGAGCGAAGGGTGAACACGAATAAAAACGACCATTTTCACAAAGTTCTGAAGCTGTATTTGGCCGCAGTCCAAAGGTGTACACATGACAAAGGAGTATGCATTGAAGATAAAAAACAGAAAAAAAAAATTGAGACCCGGTAGCTCAATAATGCACCTTTAAACCCCAGTTTTACTATATAAAAGCGGTGTTCAAGGGGTCAAAATTGTATAGGCGTGTTTTCGTGATTCTTGTTCAGTTTTTGTTATATAGAAAAAATTCAGCTTTATATAAAGGGATAATCTGTTTCTATCACAAAAGCCGCCCGCCCATTTGGGCCAGGAGGAATAGATTGGGCTGCATGGTTCTTCCACGCAATGCTGAAATCGACCGCAATAAAATAGAAATGAAGGCAAAGATCAGGAATCAGCCCCCATCAGAAACACCAAAGGGAAAGAAACACAAACATGGATTACCCAGACCCTAATGGAAACATCAGCTTAGCGGAAAGCCATTCCCACAAAATGGCCAATCCAAAACAAAAAAAGTATAAGCGATAAACACATTCAAAGACGCACTATACCAAAATAAATCGCGACAGAAGAACCGCCTTGGAACGGTCAATGAAAACAATTTTACTTAGTGGTGGGTAGAGGGGCGTAAATCGATTTCACGTGGCCGCAATCCTCGCCCTTACTTTCGTCGCGATTTTGACAAATAATTTGTTCAGTCCGCATAAAGGCCTCCTAACTCATCAGTGCAACGTCTCCGGGAAAACAGCAGAGATGAAACAACGTTGAGGACTCGACTGCAAGAAATGCTGGAGCAAAAGAAAACCAACAGTTAGACTCCGATGGGCCCGGTCAGAGACAAAGCATCAGCGGCTCCAACCAACATAATATAAAACTAACTTTTGATTCTAAGTAAGTCTATACGCTGGAACTGTCATAGAATCTGAGGTCTGACCAACCGGCGTGCAATTAAAGAGGGAAACAAAGTTATCAACCATGATTTGGTTAACTACAATGCATGCAGTTTGTCGTATAACACTTATGCTGTACCCAATCTTTTTATATAGAAGAAAGTTTATACGAAATCGGGTGCTGAAGTCATTGCTAGTATATATTTTTTTCTGAATGTGTATACTTAGTTACCATATACTTCGGGTTCCGATAGATCTTGTTGCAAAAAAAATTGAAACTTAATCGGGATGACGCCTATAAAACTTAGAAAAAGCTTTGCGTAGTTTATGATAAGAAGTTTAGCAGTTAACAATTTATCACGAGTGTTGAAGTCAGATACATGACCAAATAATCTGGCAAATCGAATTAATTGCGAAAAATAAACGCCATATGCTGCCGCACGAGGAACATCACCATCCAAGAAGGGGCAATTTACTCTCAAAATCAAAATCATCTCGTTTATCATAAATTTTGCAGGAATCAAACCTATCTACAATAGATAGGTGTAAATCCAAAACCAGGCCTCAGTATCAGAAGAATTTGCTTTATTTAACTGAGTTCTGGGGGTAAATTTGACTGATCAAACCATCGACGATCAGGCAAAAAGATGCGAGTCGGACCACTCAGGCATATAAATCATAGGGCGGCAGGGCTTGAGATGTCATTTCATCTCACTGTTGGGTAAAAGTCCCACAACATTGGAAGCAACGTCTCCAAAATGACCTAAACAGAATTGACGGGGGCGTAACAAACAATCAAAATTCTCGCAAAACTGGCTTTCAAAGGATTACCCAGCGTGTGTAAGAAACCTTTCCTCTGACAGAAACCATAGGCTAAACAAAGCCAAAATATGTGATCGAAAATATGCGCCCGTGAAGACTCTGAACAGACTGCGCACAGAGACTTTGTTGTGCTATTTGCATGCTCTGTGGCCCAAAAATGTCACAAATTCGCATCTGAAAGATACAAACACTGGAAATATGAAAAACACGATTTTAGTACACGGTTGTGATATCGTCATCATACATTTCATTTGAAACGACCACGAGTTTAAGATATATTTAGCACGCGGATGTGGATGTGTATGCTTTTGTTTTTAATAACAGATTCAATCTGTCATTTCAAGCTGTCCTGTGCGTTTTAAAGTAGTTCCAGCTTTATTCCGGCTTTGAGTGCCATAGAAATATGATTCCGCACAAAATGTAGTCCGCTTTTCATTCAGTTTTAGGAGCAGTAAACAAAACTGAACAAGCGTGATAGTTATCCTAAATCAAAGTACTGAAAGTACTGAAGAAAGTTGATATATGAGGAATAATTATTATGATAGTAGATCAAGCTATTGTCCAGATATTTTGTTGACAAGGTTCCAGAGGGTTAAAAAAATCGACGAAGAAAAAAATATGATTCGTGAATTGTTTTGAGTATATTAAACGACAGGTCAATCCTTGTGCATAATTTTTGTCTTCTCCAAGAGAAAGGGGGAATAGAGATAAAAGAGATAGTAGACGAGATGAAAGTGAGGGACAGAGGAGAAAGAGGAAAATGAATGGAAGTGTAGAAACAGAAGAAACAACAACGACCCAGCTTCTATCGTCACCTGCTGCAAGGACAGCATACCTTGCCCAACTGTAAGTCAGTATCACCCGGACTCCCCAGTATCACGAGATACACATCAACTTTGCCTCACCCAACCACCCCGACGAAGAAAAAAAGGAAGAAAGAAAGAAAGAAAGATAAATGTGTCTGCTAATTTCTTCATGGTTTCTAAATTAGCTCAGTACATTCTGTGCTTGTCCCATCTGCTAATAATCTTACAGAGAAGTTCTCCTAGCGGGCACATGACGTCTTAGCAACATCGCATCAACGTCGCATTGATACGAAGTCGCACATACGTTGTGCAGCCACTTGGAGCATGTTCCTTCGGGCGTCGGGACATTAAAAAGGAGAATAACTTGACGAAAAAAAAAGATCATTTTTAATTCATTCAGTGATTTAGACATTATAACCCTGATCAGACGCCGCGTTTAACGAACTTCGACCACCCAAGGCGAATTAAAATAGGTTTCTTGGTCCTAAAATATTAACCCACAAATGCCAATTGTTTCAATACTCGGACATTCGGAAACAGTTAAGACAGATTGGAGGCCACAGAATGTAGCGTCTGATCGGTGTCTTTACTATTTGCTAAAAGTACGGAACTTGATTTAAAAGCTCACGGCTTACAACACATGTTTTGTAATTAGAGCTCTCGAAAGCAGGTGAATAACTGTGTTCGAAGTCGGTCAGTAAACGGTTGTTAAGTTGGTCACTGATAAGCTAACCCTTTCAACCCTGTAGACCGGTGCAGACGGCAATGTAGAAATACTCTGTATCTTTGCAAACCTTGTAGATCCTGATAAGCCGGCACGTAGCTAGCACGTCATGTACACTGGTTGTCATCATGTCAGTGAACTAATCAGAAATCCCTTTCTGTAAGAACATTTAAAGCGAGAAGAGTCGTGTTCAGAAACACAGGGATGAAAGAGTAAAATACATTAATATCTGTAAAATAGTCCCAGAGTATTGTTTTCCTTTCAGAGTTCGTCTTTATGTGCCAATTTATATTCAATCCATATAAAGTCTAGAAAAATGAAATATTTTGAAAGACGTTCCATGCCTACAAAATTAATTTTCAAGAGTTCCTTTGGACTATATAATGCAGCGAAAGAACCGCGGAAATGGAGTAACGCGGTCCAGCACCGGAAGTAGAAATGTGTTGACATAGAAACTTGATTATAAAATCAACTTTCAAAAACGGAATACAAAATTTTGAAGGAGACGACTCTACAATTTTATCTTACCTTTCACAGATTAGATTCAGCATTTCATATAAGCAGATGAGTCGTAAGATATGTGATGTCATGTTTTCTGTGACGAAATATTATAATAATAATAAAAATAATAAGAAGAAGAAAAGATGACATTACCCCTGCTACAGTTAGAAATGGTCAGATTAAGCTCATCCACGAGTTTCTTAAGTGCACTCTTCTTTCACTGAATGTGTACACGTCCATTCTACTACATGTAAATTGACGTCCCCTGACCATCGGGGCTAGAAGAAATAGACTGGACTGCACGATGCTTCCACGCAGAGCTGAAACCAACCGCACATGAGTACTGGTAAACCGCATAGGGGCTCTAAGCATGTCCAGGAGAGATGCGGATTGGACAGTCCGTGCATATAAACCATATTGGTTTAATTGGACGGCAAGGCTTGGGATGTCATTTCATCTCAATGTCGGGTAAAAGTTCCACAAATTGGAAAAGTGTTGACGGGGATGTTAAACCTAAAAACAAATGAACAAATATGTCATTAACACCACGACGACGTCAGGTTAGAATGGCGTGGCTCACACAACATAGGCCAAACCTGTTTCCCCTTCGTCGGTGGCGTAACGTGATGTTTTCTGACGAGTCCAGGTACTTGTTTGACAGAGCTGACGTCCATCAGCGTGTGTATAGGCGTGATGGAGAGCGTTATCGTGACAAATGTTTGGTTGAACGTGATCGATTTGGAGGCGGTGGGTTGATGGTGTGGGCTGGCATATCTCGTGGTCGTAGAACGCCCCTAGTATTCATTGATGGATCTTTGACGGCTCAGCGTTACGCTGACGTCGTTTAACGACCGGTAGTTGTTCCATATGTACGACAGTACAACGTTACGTTTCAACGGAATAACGCTCGGGCGGATGTAGCAAGACTCAGCATGGCGTTTCTTCAGCATAACAACGTTGACGAGATGCACTGGCCTCCGTATAGTCCAGATCTCTCTCCTATAGAACATTTGTGGGACGTCTGGGATAGGCGCGTACGTAACCGCCCCCAGCCGCCAACAACGCGTCAAGCCTTGCGTCTCGCGCTCATACAGGAGTGGAATGCTATTCCCCAGGCTGGGATCAATCGTTTAATTCTGTCCATGACCAGTCGTGTGCGTGCAGGACTGAATGCAAACGGAGGACATAATCGCTATTAACTGCTTATGTTTTGAACTTGTGAAATGACTACCTCAATGAAAAAACGGATTTGTGTTCCAAACATTCTCACTGGAAATTGAATTCTCTATGGTAGTTACATTCAGGAATGATTATATTATTGCGTCATTAAATCGATTTTCTGCAGACATGATTATTTTTGCAAATACTCGCATTTATATTTTGAGTTGCGTTTCTTTTACGGTTCAGTATAAAACTATTGTCGCAGGACTGGCGGTGCTGATTCTGAATCTTTTATAGAAGGTCGCAGCTGATCGGAAACTGTACAGGAAGTATCACAAGCTGTGTTTCTGATTAAAATGACATTATCCCTATTCGCCTGCTTCAGAAATCTGGGTCTACTCTTATAGGAAAAAATGCTCCTTGGCAGCAAATTCTTTTCTGCAAGAGCAAAACTCCTTCACATGACAAAGGGCATTGGTAAACATTCTGCCAGTATCAAAGGTTGTGTTCCTGATTCACATGATATTGTCCCTATTTGCATGCTTCGAAAATCTTGGTCACCCATTAAAAAAGGAATTTGCTCCTGAGGAGCACATTCTTCCCTGTAAGAGTAAAACCTTTTCACAGAAGGACTCGGTTTATAGGGAAGCATTAAGGAAGTATCGAAGGTCTTATTCCTGATAAACATGACACCGTCCCTGTTTTCTTACTTGGGAAATCTGTGTATAGGCGTAAAATGAAGAATTTGCGCCTTTCGAGCAAATCTTTTTCCTGTAAGAGTAAAAAACCTTTCACAGAAGGGCTCAGCTGATAGTAAAAGCATGCAGAGAGTATAAAAGGCCGTGCTCCTGGTAAATATGACATTGTTCCTGCTTGCCTGCCTCGGAAAATCCTTGTCTTCTCTTAGACGGAAGAAGTTTACTCATTCGGATTAGGAGTGTCAAGATTTTCTCATAGAATCTGTAATTTCAGTGCCTTTGGCGCTTTGATTCCTATTGGCTGGCGTTCATTACGATAACACACCCGTGTGATATAGTGCATTTTTTCATATCTCCGAAATGGCTATTTTTCTTATGATTATCCGTAATATTTTTCTTATTTATACTGCAAACATAGGTCGTGGGTGCTCGTTAGAACCGCCTCATTGAGGCGGTTCTAACGAGTACCCACAACCTATGTCTTGGAACAGAAATAAGAAAAATGATGCATACACCTGCAAGCCACAGTTTTCTCTATATAAAGTGGGGTTTAAAGGGGTGTTCATCTCAGAGACTAGTCATCATGATGATCTGAAAAATACGAAAACACGACAAAACTAATACATTGGAAAATTCACCAGGGAAAAACGAAAATTTTCAGATGAAAAATTGTGATATTTTTCTCATTTCTGCTCAAAATATAGATTATGTGTACTCGTTAGAATCGCCTCATCGTGGCGGTTCTAACGAGTACCCACAATCTATATATAGAGCAGATATAAGAAAAAATAATGTATACCCCAGTAAACCCCAGTTTTGCTATATTAAGGTGGGGTTCCAGGGGGTCAAAATTATATAGGTATGTTTTCGTGATGTAATTCTGGAGGTATGAAAACACGATTTTAGAACACGGTCGTGTTATCGTAACGATAAATTTCAATTGAAACGACCACGAGTGTAAGATCTTCTATATATCACGCGGATGGATTCGGTTTTCCTATAGGCTGATCATTTTGTTTGTTTGATTGATGTGAAATTTAAAGTCCCCGTCAACACTGTAAAGGTCATTTTGGAGACGTTGCTTCCAATTTTGTGGGACTTTTATCGGACATTGGGATGACATTACATCTCAAGCCCTGCCACCCAATGAAACCAATATGGTTTGTAAGCACGGACGAGCCGACTCGCACCACATTGCCTGGGCAGGCTTAGATCCTCTAAGCGATTTACCAGTACTCTTGTGTGGGTCGGTTTCAGCTCTGCGTGGAAGTATCATGCAGCCAATCTATTTCTTCAAGCCCCGATGGGCGGGGGCTAGTTTTGCTGATCATGAAATCTTTTCTACGGTCATACTCTCCCTTCCGCTGATTCAAGAAGGGCAGTTGTCAGTTTCTGGCGATAGAATGTGCACTGTGTTGGTTAACTGCTTACGTATAAGCCTGTCCAGGAAAAGTGTGGATAGGTAAACTAACTGGCTCAAAAATGACCTAAATAGTGTTGGCTGGGCCGTTAAACTCCAGTACAAACAAAACTATTTGCTGGCGTTTCACTAGATCTTCACAATATCCAACGCTTTATCCGCCAACTACTATTTGTATGTTCTATTCGAAGCAGTGAAATTGCAACCACTGTTAATATAGCTGACGGGTAATCGGATCAGTTGAAACAATGTTATACTGTATAGAATTGTTTAATGTTCAATGTCTTAAGGATTATTTCTGGAATAGGATTTTCATTTAGATCTTCAGTCAGTTATTGAAATTGGAAATTGACTTAAATTCCATATTGATGTTGGTTTTCATGAAAATGTATTAGACACCACTGCGGGTAAGAGTAATATATTGTCATTATACACTATTATGTAGTAAAAAATGCGATTTTGTATACCGTTTAAGTAAGCGTAATTTTATAACATAATTGTTTTCTTTCGCTTATATCGGACAAATAGCTTATCTCAAGGGTGAACATTGCTTCATCCCTCGATGTCACAGGATTGAGACGATGGTCAGCATGTCCGTATCATCAAATTGATCGTGTATATGAGATATCATAGCCATTTGAGATCTTCTATGTCAGCTGTATGAAAGTTTGAGATGTATTGTATTTTCTCTATATTAAGCGCCAAACATAGCTTGTTGGTGCTCCTTAGAACTGTCTCATTGAGGCAGTTCCTTAGAACTGCCTCAATGAGGCAGTTCTAACGAGCGTCCGCAATACATGCTTTGGAAAATAGAAAACACCCCCTGTAAACCCAATTTCTGTTCATAAGGCGGGATTACACGAAGACAACGTGTAGGCAACCTCGTGTCAACGTCGATGACACGATACGGCGTTGCATACACGTCTTTTGCCGGATGGGGTAATCGGCGGATTACGTATTTTACTTTCGATTGCGATAAGAACAGAAGTTGTCTGGTCGACTTAAATTCGTCCAAAACTGTCGGGTTCGTCAAAGTCAAGAAATATTGATCATGTGGGAACGGCCTGTCATATGTTGTTTGAAAATAAGTACAATTATTTAAGTCTGATCGGAAATGTACACGCTTTTGAAAAAAGCTACACGTCTTACACAAATAATGTGGCCATATTGCGCAATAAAACGTCTTACAACAAACTGAAACCACCCAGATCATCCTTTCATTTCGATCATTCCTGAATGACTTTATTCAGGTTCTTGCGAGGAAGCTGTTCAGTCTGAGCAGATGGTGCTTGGGACTTGTTCCTCGGGATTAAAAAAAAAAGACAAAAACATTGTACTGACACAAAGTAAGTTTTAGCCGAGGACAGTCTTTATTTTAACATGTATTCATAAACGGGACGAGTTATGTAATATGTGTCTTATAATACGTACGCCAAGTGAACACTCTGATCAGACTGCGCGGGTGCGCAGTCTGATCAGAGTCTTCACTTGAAACTGTATAGACATATATTGACCCAGCACGTTCTATTTCTTGTGGGCTTTGAAAGTTGTGTGTCAGACAGAGCTGGTGCGCATGTGCTGATTTTTATTTTGGTGGGAGACCCATTTTCGCTTGGGCTTGATGCGACTCAAACCTTATTTTATCTATTCAGATTTAAACAAAGATATTTTGTCTAAAGATAGTTTACATGATACTACAATGATACCTTTTTGTGTATTAATTTCTTATGAAATTACGAATATGAAATACGGAGATCAGAAAGTGACATGCATGCATGTGGGTTTGAGATAAATCTATTTTGCACTGGTCTGAAAACTACATTTCTTGATGAAATGATTTGTTTGTTTGTTTAGAGTTTAACGGCACAGTCAGTACATTTTATTCATATCGAACCGGCAAGTTTAGTTGATCACAATTATTTTCATGGACAGGCTTATAGTTTGTATTTCTTGTCCATTGGAATCATCATTGATTCCTTTGTTGAATTTTGAAAACATTAGAGGGTCACTGATGAAGCCTAACTGGCCGAAACCAGCAAGTCTGGCCGAGATAATATGTGCGCGCCATAATTTTCAGTTCCGCGGTGTAAGGATAACTTTTTTTCACTGCAACACGAAAACAAGCCTTTATGATTTTGACCCCCTTGAAAGCCACTTTTACATAGTAAAACTGGGGTTTACAAGGGTAAACCTTATTTTTCTTATTT